>OW443295.2:11281260-12552520 GCA_937001585.2 Brachylomia viminalis | reverse complement strand
CCACGGTTTTCATACTAGACGGGTTGAAAAGATATATATATAGAGTGGCAGCGACATTAATGCGCAACTTGTTACCATGAACTCAGTACGTGATCTGGACATTGACTATTTCGTCAGTTATTTAAAAAAATCAGTTGATTCCTACAAAAGTGCAATACCTACGCGGTCAATATGTACTGAATCAATGGTACAGGTTTTGCGTCGAGTCCCTGCCACCCCTATCGTAATTCAGTAACAGAAATTCGAAGTTTGCAAATGACGAGGGGGAGAGCAAGTCAACGGCCATCGATTGAGTACAATTTAATTTCCAGGCCGTAGCTGAAAACTTTCCCGGTCTGGAAACTGAATCAAGGTCCCATCCTATACTATGCATTCACACTTGCCTATGCTTTTTAATCTAGTTAGACTTTCCTAGTTTTGTTTACCTATGTAAGATAACCTGTGCATGGTTTATGTAGGTAAATTAATTTATTCAGCTTATTTCTATTCGTTTTCATTATATTATTCATATTCAGCTATTTCAAGTTTAACAAACATTTGTCGTTCCACTTAAATTACGTGACTTTTCGCTTGGTTGGCAAACAGTGACGTCATTCTCATGTTAAGGTTCGTAAACCAAAATGTCATCCTGGCTTACATCACCTCCACTACAAAGGTTTACATTACATTAACCATTGATGAATCATATACACCTTACGGCTGTCATTCGTGGATCTTTGATAGTCGTTACGGGTCGTCAGAAGCCCGAAAGTCTGACAACCAGTCTTAGCAAGGGGTATCGTATAACCAGTAACTGGGTTGTGGAGGTCAGATACGCAGTCGCTGCGTGTAAAATACTGGTAAAAAATGCTAGGCAGATGATGATACACTTTACGACTGCTCATGTCCATAGGCGCTCTTTGTATTAACTAAGTTTATGTACCTCCATATCTTCCTACATGATTTTCACCGCGAGTTCGCAATTTGTCCCTAAAAAAAATATTGTACCTTCACTGTAATACAATTTTCCGTTCCCAAAACATTTTGTACCTTTACTGTATTACCGAAGTAAGCTAACGAGATTTGTGTTTAAGAAACAAACGGAAACGCAAAGGAAATTACAAATCTAATCATTCCAAGAAAGTTGTAAAGTAACGACATCTGCCAAGTTTAGTTTCCAATAAATACTTTGGCATTGGTTGTATTGCCTTGCCTTGTCCGATCGTTTGCGTGTTATTGTATAATTATGATCTATGTGACTATGTATCTATAAATTTATATTATTTTTACCTTTTTTTATAGGAATTTATGTGCACAGGTGATTTAAATTATCAGTGTCTGCTGCATGAGTAAATTATAAATGATTATAACTATGTAGATACTTATTTCAATCATAATCAAGTGTTATACTATCTGACTACCTACTATTATTTATTTTTAAATCTAAGGTCTTATTGAACTTGCAATGGAACATAAGTCTTGCTTGCATAACCTTATTACAAAGTTGGATGGGAAAGTTCCCCGGCGTACCATTCCGTAATATCGATAATAGTGAGTATCGTATGGATTCCATTGTTCTTCAACCAATGTAATGATTACACCGGAATCTTCACTTTTCTTTTTACCTTTTGTAACTGTTATTCTTGAATTCATTTTGATCCATGATACGCAGAAAATAAAAATAATTATTAGTAACTTATTCAAATAAAGTTTACGATGTCTTGAGTAGAATTTCTCTCAGATCATTAGATATTGATTTAAGAAGTTTAACTTTTCCAATGAAAAATGTTTTAAAAGGTTCCGAGTTTCTAAAGGATTAAGCTCCAAGATCAATTTGTTATCTATAAATTAAAACTAGTTTCAAGCGAATTTGCCAAGTTCGAACCTTTCAAGTTAGATAAAGTATCTCCTACAAGAGGATTTGTTTTAAATCCTCTCCAGCGTTCGATTTCTTCTACAGTTTGAAATTATCTTTTGCTGAGTACTAAATCAAATCTAATGAAACGATTATTTGCAAGTACATAAAACATTGTTTTGGTAAAGGTGTGATCTTATAGACTAAGTGTATTGCAAATTTTTATTAAGTGCATACATTGTTGTTATATTACTATTCCCTTTATTAATCTTCTTACATATTAAAATTATTTGAAATGTTTTTACAAAAAACATACAAAAACATTAAAATATATAAAAAATAGTGGCTGCCGGTGGTCTGGGATCTAGAGAGAGGAACCTCCACACTATGCGTGCCGTGTCCAGGTCTACTGCTTTCAGACTTGACCCAGCTGCGCAATGAGAGCCTCCTGAGGTGTTGGTCGAGGACTATTAGGCCATTTCCTGTAAGGGTTATCGGTACAATGATTGCAGAGTCCACGTCCCACGTGTCGACAACCTTGTGTGCTACGTCAAGATACTAGATTTTTTTTATCTTTCTCAGTTTTCACGGGATTCTTGTCATGAGAGATAGTGATATCAACAATCATTGCACGGCGCTCTCGTCGATCTATCACCACAATATCAGGCTTATTGGCTACAATAGTCCTGTCAGTGACGACAGATCGATCGCAATACAATGTAGCGTGACCTACCTGTAGTACTTTGGACTCCACAAGGTTGTACTGCAAGGCAAGTTGCTGGTGGATAAGCCTAGCCACTAGATTGTGTCTGTGCAAAATGCTGCCCTGCGGGCTTCTGTATCCCTCTTGGTCTGGCTCCTCACCGTAGACCTATTCCAGCGAAGTAAACTCTACTGGCCTAGAGTTGGGAGCGCGCAAGCCCCACCACGACGTCAACGTAGAGATCTATTAACATGCATTAACACTATTTATTTTTTTAAATTTATATCTTAATATACTAGGTATGAGGCTCTCCTTATATACGACAGCTAGGTACTACCTTCTTTTCTTCATGCCATCCTCAGGTTACGTTTCGTGCGAATGGTGTTAAATTTGTCTGTAAAATGTGAAAAGGGTCTTACTTACTGTGTGCCTATATCACATGAGATCTGCGGGGTGATTACAAAACACACTAACAGTAGGAATGACTTTCATTTTGACAGTTCAACAACATTCATTGCGTTATTTACGTTGTTGAGCAGACCAATTTTTCGAACATATGAAGCAATGGATTAGCATTATCCTTCAAATTATTCTGTGCTGATGCCTTCATAGCATAAAATAAACCGCTTACGAGATCACAATTATCGTGTCATAGACGTGACAATTATGTATTATATTCTAACCGCGTTGCCGATACTGTCGTGTTCATTAAGTGAAACAAATAATTCTGCAGAACGTATTAGTAATGCGTCGATATTCTCCTCGGTTCCTTTGCTTACTTCCTGCATAATTTGTATGCGGAAACGTTGCAAAGACGTCGTTACCAGTAAGAGTACCCCATCGAATATAAAATGTGGTTTTATCAATTGAAATTTTTACTTTGAACTGAAATGACGCATTGTAGAATTGTGGTAATCCAATTTTCCGTTTTCTTTATCATTGTGGTTTATGATAAAAGCTAAAGTGTTTTCGAATAAATTTTTAGTGCTATACAAAAGTTTTTTTTTTTAATTAAGGTCGGTAAGTATTTAGGAGAGAAAAAAATTTGAGAGGAGATTAAGCGAATCTCGTAAGGCCGTGAAAAAGCTAGGAAAAAGAAGTCTACAATGAACGTTACAAAGCTTTATCAGAATTCCGCTTTATGTATTTCTACGACCGCGACGTACATAATTGATAGGTACTGGCGCGACCTACTTCCAGCTAATTACAGCAGTAATAAATCATTACCCGTTTATCTCGCTACGCTCAGGATCAGAAGGTTATCCGTGAACAATGCCACTTTTCCCCAAATAAATCAAACATTGACATACATAAAAAATATCAGTGAATTAATTAAAGTGCTCCTAATCTTTTCAATTACTCTAATTGATCGGCATTGAGGAAACTTGACAACCGACTAAATTGAATTATAAGAATCGATTACTGCAAAAAAAGAACCTATTTGTTACACAACACTAATGCAACCACAGCTGCCACTAACAACTAGCAAGGTTAGACGTTACGCGATTATTAAATCGAGTTTGGTTTCGATTCTTACGATATTATTTGTTGATGGATGCCTTGTCGCGGCGACGTAACCAATTGGTAACTGTGTTATGACTTCGCTGATAGATGTGTGAGATAATGTAATGATGTGTGAATGCTCGAACGTGTAATGTGATGCTGACGAGTTATGATCTATTTGTGTTTCAACGGTCAGCGTCTTTCCATTCTCTATAAGGCCAGATCGCAAGGGTGTGAAACTAATCGCGTATTGATTGGAAAGAAACACTTTTTTACTAAGTTCTTCTAATCTTAGTAAGCAAATACTCGCGTATACTTCATAATTAACTCCCTTATTTCATAATATACGAGTGCCAGTAATAGACTTAGTAAAAACGCAATGACAACTTAGTATGCAAGAGCGAGCGAAGCGAGCAAGCGAGCTCGAGACTTAGGGCACTCCGACTCGGACAGGTTAGGTTCGAAGGGGACTGCCGCGGGGTCTAGTAAGCAAGCGAAGCGAGCGAACAAAGACACCGCCATCAAACGATCATTGGTTTTTGTTTTCAAGCTACGGGATTTGACAAAAAGAGATGTTCTAAGTTTGAGCTTGTGTTTTGTTTAAGGGACGAGGTTGGATGAAAAAAGGGTGCTAATGCTAAAGGCCAAGGCCTCATATCCTTGTTCCCAAAAATGTTTATAAACTCATAAAGGGTTGCTTGTTCTGTGGTGCCTCAGCTGAAAATTATTCTACCACTGAGGTGTTTTGTGTGACTAAAAAGGTCAGAGGATTACAAGTATGATGACGTGAATTGCGTATTTCTACTCACAATATTACAAAACAGGTTATAAACTTGCTTAAAAGTGCACGACCTTCTACGAATGCCTAAACTGGTCTTTTGCACATTTTGTGTTAATTTTATATTTAAAAAAAAAACTAATTTAAACCATTAAGGCTAGGCACAAACGAGCCACCGGCCACAGCCGCCGGTAGCCCAGCGACAAGCAATTCACATGATTTTTCATAGGTTTTGTAAGGATTCGTCGCACACGTGTGGTCGGTGGCGGCCAAAGGCTACAGCAGTACCACAGAGTGCTAGGTATTATATATATAGCAGTACTCAACACTGCAACAAGAGGCGACAGCCACCAGTGTTTGTGGCCGATGGCTCGTGTGAGCTTACCCTAAGATAAAGCAGATACAGAACTCAAAACTCCTTAATAAAATCAAGCTACAGCTCGATGCAAACTTTATGGCGGCTCGGAACATTAGGCGAGTCGCTGCGCAGTAACCAATTCCCGTGTCAGCGGGGGTGAGGAGTGAGGTACTGCGCAACGAGAAGCGCACTTCACAGCCGCCATAAAGTTTGAATCGGCTAATACCTCACAACTAAACACGTCAGACCAGACAAAATGGTCACAGTCTAAATACCTTTCTTTATTCGTCAACCATCAGTGACAACTTGAACTAACCTTCGTAAACTAATTAATATTCGTTTTTTTTTTACACTTATGTAAGCCTTCACTCATATGACTACACACGGCTACACATCAAGCTATATAATTCCAGTTTACACTGAACCCTCATTGTAAGGAAATCCTATACAATGCGAGATCAGCTTATACTGGAAATTTATAGCTTGATCTGTAGCCGTGCGTACATATTTTGCAGATTTTTATGTAACTTTATTTTAAATTAATTAGATTTTAACAATAACAAATAATTAGTTTAAGATGAAGCAGATTCTTAGGCTAAGGGCGCACTACGATTTTAATCTTTGCGATTTTTAAACTGCGAAACAACATCGAAAACGAAAATATTTTTAGAAGCGAATGCTACAGCGATTTTTACCGCAGTGCGCGGTTTCTAGTATATTAGTACTGTTCACCGATTTGCGATTATTATCCGCAACGATTAAAATTCGTAGAGCGCGCTTAGCCTTAAAAGTCAAACCGCCTTATTAAAATAACACGCACAGCGGGTTGCATCTCAAGCCAGAAAAAATGGTCACACCTAAATATCGTCAGTCTTCAACCATCAATGACAACTTGAACTAACCTTCGTAAATTAATTAATATTCGACTTTTTTACACTTACGCAAGCCTTCACTTAAAGGAGGTACCTACATGCAGAAATCGGTAGGTACGTATGTGCAAATAGTATCGTAAAAGGAGACGGACAAGTTAAGAAACCTGTCGGGAATTAATGACTTTGAAGTGGTCAATGGTTACACGTTATAATATGTACTTCGAGCTCTGATTGCAACATCGGCAGGTTATCAAGTGGCCAGTTCATACAGACAGACTGTACTTTGCGAACGGTGAGTTTCGGTAACCTTTTGCTCTCGCACGACAGATGCAGGGTTGCTGTCTGTTGGGGTAGGTTAACTCAAAGCTCCGCTTGGGAGGAGCCGCGCCGTGCCCTCATCTCAGAAGTAGGCAGTGACTTGTCGCTGGGAATCAATCATCAAAAAAGTCATGGAACACCGGGGTGGTTTTTAGTCAGTAAGAGCCTGATAGGCCCCGCCGCCCGCCCCAGGGCGGCGGACATCCATGAGGATTTTCCACCCCGGAAACAAAAAAAAAAAGGGTAACTCAAAGCTACAACCGTACTAGGATATTTCGGCGCGTGGCCAAAATAGGAATTAGGGTTTTTTCAATACAGTTTCTGTGACATTTTCACGAATAGGTATGTACCTGTCAATTTCATTTAGGCGGCAAAAGATTCTTGTAGCACTCTATACTTCTCTACCTCTTTCCTAAAAAAAAGATTGTTTTATTTTACAAAAAGAACCGTTTTTCTTCTTTTAAATTAAGGCTTGACATTTGTTACGTTACGTCTATTGGCTCATCGATTCTTTACAAATTCGAAACATTAGCTGGTTGGGTTAATTTGTTATTTGATTCTTTTGTTCCAAAATCCATTACTTGCCTCCCTACCTAATCCCACAATTAAGTTAAGTACCTGAAGCACTTTGTTTCATCCTACGCAGGGACCTATAGTAAAAATTTGCCCAATTACGTAACACCTCCATTTTTCATTGTCTCTAGATAAATTACGTTTTTACATTGTAAGTGCCTAGTGTTAGAATAATTTAATATGTATTTCTAACATTAAAAGTATGTAGGTATAGTAACATTATAAATTTTCGCTAAAATGCCAAATCCTTCACTTATCCTAATTCCGTCGTCATAATAGTGAATTAAATTAGACATAGGCGACATAGGCGTATCACCTGCCACAAATATCGTGGTAGTAGGCTTGGCACTGTAGAACCACTATCACTAACTATCTATCACTGATCTGTCTTCAAGAAGTTTTTTATGTTTTCCACTAGTTCGGGTTAGTTTGGTAACGTATACACAATATGTACATTCCTAATGTAATTAACCTCCCCAACCAAGCTAAATAAACTTATGCTTGGAGTGGTTTCACGTCCTAGTGCAACGGTGGACGACTTCTCGCTCACTGTTTGAATAAAGCCACTTTATTTTGATATCCTTTCGTTCTTCAAATACCTAGATTCCATTGTCTTATTTTAATATTCCTTGTTCCAGTGCCCACAATGGAGTGACAGCCGAAAATGCGGTGGTTCAAGAAGGGAGAGCCGCCGCGGCTTCTTGCCGTAACGCCTGACGAACCGAGGCCCGCACGTCGGTCAAGAATCGGTGAGCTGATATGGTTTTGTACTTTCAAATTAGAAGTTATTGAAATATAATTTTCTTGTTGACGTTTGACGTTATTAGATTCTAAATCAGTCTTTAAATAGGATAGATTAGAGCCGTGGGACGATTTTTTTTTTGTATTTTTCCGCTCTGTCTCCTTCTCCTAACTTTGCCCATTGAATAAGAACTGCCAGTTCCTTTATGTGTATGGTGTTTAGGTGCGTGACTGTACAACTGACTGTACTGTTATTTTTTTTTTTGGAAATGCTTACTTAATTGAAAATTGTTCTGATTAAAACAGTGCGTTTTCATGGAAAAATATAATTTTACTACGGGTTTCAGTTTCAGTATAGTATAGTATACTTAGTCGTGGAATCCGATGATTACCGTTTGACCGCTGATCTTTTAATTGTTACAATATAAGTATTCGGGGCCCAGTGGTATCGGCCCCGACTAACGAATTGTAGGTAGTGAGTTTGGGCCCGGGCAGGCACTTTACTTTGTGTGTTTAATTTTATCACCATCAAAACGGTGAAGGAAAACATCGTGAGGAAACTGGGCCCGTGTGGTGGATTACGGCCCACTCCCTCTCACAGAAAGGGGGCCTGACTTCCAGTAGTGGGAACATTATAGGCTAATTATTATGCCTATGCTATACAATGTTCTTAAAAGCAAAAGTGTCGCTAAGCTAAGCCATAAAAGTGGAACAAATGACAGCTTAATTTCGCATATTAACACATCTACGATTATGTATTACCTATCTTTTAATGGTCAAAACTTCGGTAAGCAGGCAAATAAGATTTTACGACTTCACGTTTTCTCTTGAAACATTACGAAAGAGATGTTTTACTCTAAGAAACGCAATAAAACGTGGTCAAGGTCAGTGACATTATGTAATATCCGCGATTTGTATTATGAATGACTATTTCTGCTACATCAGTCTCAACAGTGAAGATATCGAAACCAAGGACTTTTAACGGCACGGTTGGCGCAGTCGTCAAGCGATTGACTGCTGCATTGCGTGTCGCGGGTTCGATTCCCGCACGGAACAAATATTTGTATGACCTGCGAGTAGTGGTTCCGGGTCTGGCTGTTTGTGTATGTGAGTTTAAATGTTTGTAAACGCACCCACAATACAGGAGAAATTCCTAGAGTGGGGCAAAGTTTAAAAAAAAAAAAAAACTATGAAATGTGAATTTGACACACACATCACGCCCGGAACCGGAATCATGGAGAGAGAGCAATCTCCGTTCCGTGTTGCAACTGAGAAATTCCTAATGGAAAGTCCCGATAACACTGCCCGAACCCAGGACCTCGACATGCTCGCAGGCCGCTTGCGACCACTGCACCAACGAGGCGCTGTGAATTTTAAAAGCCACATATAAACATATTATGTACTCAGTACCTATAAACCCAAAGCTTACTGAGCATTATACAGTGCCCTCCAAAAGCTAGTTGACATTTTTCCACTTCAGCTCTAACGCCACATTACAATTTCAAATTCAATTCTAGTTTCTAATGTCTGAACTGTACACTATAAAGTTTTTATTGACTAATTCAAATTCAAAAATATTTATTTTGGGACAACTAGATCCAAAGGTTAGTACACAAAAACTGAGAAACTATTATTATACAATTACAAAGGACAACACTCATCATACAAGATTTTGTCAATGTCAGGGCTTTTGACTTTATTCTGAAAAATAATGGCATCGAGGTGAAAATATGATGGTAGAAGAAAGAACAAAGGTTATACAATGTGTGAACAAGAAAAACTAAAAAAAAAATAGTTTTGTAGAACAATGGTTTCAAATCCGCCTTGAAGGGGTAGGTACGGTCGGCTGCAGAGAAATCTCATCCCCTCCCGAGTATGTGTAGTATGTCTAAGGGGTGACGTCACTCTGGACCCGACTGTACGACAAATAATAAAAAAAGAGTTTAGAACTTTTTCACTTACTCTTTTTTATTATTATACGCAGAAAGAAACCTAAGTGTTTACCAACACTGTTTGTACTTAGCATAAACAGACGGATATAGATAGGACATTAGGTAGGTACCTACCTATTTATAGTAAGTTTATGCGTCAATCCCCGATAGGTTTTGAATCATCGATCCAGTCTCTTTGTCTTTACCCACTGCCACCATTCGATTTAATAGAATCATTCGATTTAAATCGTTGCCCACGAAAGCCCATATATATAAAAGTGCATATAAAGGGTGTCTTAAAACTGCATAAAACGAACCCACACTGTGAGAGTTGCATTTTGTATTGTGTGGGTTAATTTTATTGCCCTCTTTATTCCGAGTTCTCACCCACGATATCTTAAATCTTTGTCCTACAAATTGTCTTATTTCCTCTTGACCGAGTGAACAATTATGAATATTGGGTCAGCTGGACCCGCTCGCTATTGGACCCGCGGGCCACTTATTGTCCACATAATTTATTTTCTGTATTTTTATTGGTTAACTGGACATTCATACTTTAAAAAAATATCCATTATTTAAAACTACCCGTGGATACAGTCAAGCGCAAAATTGGTTAGTCAAAATATAATAAAACGCCATTCAATTATGTTTAAACGTTTATTCTTAATCATTGTACATGTATCGCGAAAAAAAATCTGTTGGTCCCTGCATTTTGACGAGTTCTGCAAACATAAACGCGATTTCGTATTTGGTCCCATAGTCAAAGTTGTTCATAATGATGAGTACAATGACCCCTTAAGAGGTTGATGGTGTTCTACCAATAACCCTGTATATACCTACTATATTTTAACATTTCGGCTGAACCGAGCGATTTTATTTAGGCATTACATTTAAGTGTGGCCCAGTGTTAGTGAAAACAGGCATCAGTATCATATGTAGGTAACTAAAAGTCATATGCAATACGACAGTGCGCTGAAAATTAGGGCATCGGATGCATTTATATAATACACATCAAAAGTGTATATCGATCAAAAAATATCGTATTAAAAAAAAAATGTATTGCCCTATTGAAATTAAATAAAAATGTCTATTTAGACCTGTTTAGACTGATTAGATAAAATGTTTTCTTATGTGTAGATGGACGAAGTACTCTCTGCTTTTGCATTAATAAGGACTTTTCGGGATTTTTGCTGAAGCTGGATTTTTCACTTTAGCTAATAGTGATAAAAAAATAAAAAACAAAAGTATTAAAGATTTTTATTGCGTAAAATAAACAATTAGTAGTCTCTATTTCCGCCGTTAACAATCTGATACAATCGTCTCGCCGTAAATCTGTGCATTGAGATTGCCTATGATCCAAATCAGTTCGGTTCTTCAGCCGATCCAAATACCCGCCCATATCATGATTGTTCCTCCTATACCGTGTACGTCTAGTATCTGGCCTCATACCAAAGATTCGTCAGAAAAACACACAAAACGCGAAGATGAGTGAGTGAGAAGAGTGCTTCTTCTGCCCAATTTCTGTTTTCGCGAGCCCATTGTAAACGGGCTCTGCGATTGCAGGGCTCAATAGGTGGTACACGTAGCGGCCTTTGGGAACGGAGATTGACTGCATGCAAGCGATTTCTTACGGTGTGATCGCTTTTTAACATCCCTTAAGAGCTATGAAGCCTCGTAACCAACATCATCGCGGTCATTGTACGATTTCGTCGAGCAGTAATTTGTATGTAACAATCTTGTCTGCTTGTTTAGATGCGAGCTCGTCCTCCATGTCGTTCTGCCACGCTGCCAGTGATGTGGTAACGTGTTCAAAGTCGACTTACACTATTATTTTATTACACTCTGCGTAGTGCCCAGAGCGATTGCCACACCACGTTGCCGAGGACCAGCTTCCAGCATTCCCACGGCTCTGAAAATTTCTTCTCGCCTCAAATGGTGCATTCTCTCCTTAATAACGTTCTTTTGTATTAATTCCACTCAGAAGTATGGCATAAATGTTACTGATTTGGCCTCAAACTTGTTGCAGGAATATATAGGAATACGACTTGATAGAAGATTTTCATCTTTTGGCCGAAATTCAAAAACTATTCCATTTTCAAATGACGAAATTTACTAAAAAGTATCCATAAAAATATAATTTTAGACCAGATTTTTTGTAAAGTCTAGCAAAAACGTGCCTGATCCCTAGATACTTTTGATGTGTGTATAATAAAATTTACGCTTAAAAATAGATTGATGAGGATGACGCAATGGTAGTAGGTAAACGCGTACACAGAGCACCAAACTCTTCACAACATGGTTTTTCCAACCCATAAGTATCATGAATGGATGTTGACTTTTCCTCTTAGAAGTCGACCTCAAGTGATTTCTCAATATACACTTGAATATTAATACTATCACTATTATTATTATTACTTGTTTGTACATCCACAATACAGGAGAAATACCTAGTGTGGAGCAACGTTTAAAAAAAAACTATTATTTATTTCAATTCATGGCTTAACTAAATTAATATTAATTAAGTAAGTTATTATTACACCCAAAATGCATACCTACGTCAACGTGAAGAATTAGGTCGCGGTAAATTAAATTATAATAAATCCATTTATTACCATAACAATAATCGAAAATTACCACGTGCCTATTTATGCCACACCGGATAAAGTTTCAACAACGTAATGATAATTACCTAAATTAATTTTAATTCGATCTATCCTTCATTAATCTGTCATTTGTGAATTCACAGTAATATCGCAATTAGCATTACTAAAGACAATTTGTTCGATTCATTGGCATTCAAATTCGGACTAAGTGTCACCGCATGCACCTAGTATTTACGAACAGCACGATTTGTCGATTGTTAATTAATAGTCAACTGCCTATTCCTTGCGTAATCACGCAAAGGCCTCATGGTTATGTAATAGCAAAGAAACGGAGAAAATAGGAAGTGACTACTTGACACTTGAATAGTTACGAGAAATGATAGAATTTCATCTTAATAGGAATGTTGGCTTTACCTTAACGAAAACTTAACGAGATAATGACGTCTTTAGGACGCTGGATGGTATTTACGGGCCCACATTACTGACGCAATCACTGTGTAATTGACTCGTCTAGTTCTCTCCCTGTCACTAGATACATTAACTTGGCACTGGAAAGTCAGCTATTCTATCTAAGGGAAAGGGAGTGTAACTTTCCCTAGAGCCTACTCGATAACATGAATATGTATTAATGTATTACCGTCTCTGTTTACTTGAAAGTTGGTACTATAGAGTCTAATATACAAGTTTGGTCCGTAAGAGTCCAGTGATTAAGGGTTACAAACATAGTTCTAGAGAATTTTCGATTCAGTTTCTGAGGTGTTAATAGCCATACCTTTTTCTTTCCAGATGTATCTCCAGTGCGCTACCCCAATCGCAAAAGTAGCAACAGCTCCGTGGAAACGAACTTCTACAATCTTAGCGATCAAATAATCATCGTTGAAAAATCTCCACATCGATGCCACCGCGGCGACGAGACTCCAGTTAGTCGGCGCATATCGCTGCAAAACGGACCCGCTTCACCGCAGGAAAGTTATAATACTTCACGTAAAAACCGCGGAGGCTCGCTGGAGAAAGAGTACATGGTGTGCCGAGAAAGGCGAAACCCGTTGCTCGATAAAGTAAAGAACACTAAACTATCTTGCTTCAAATCGAACGGTCCACTGCGGCACGGAGATGACGCCGCGTCCACGTCTGGAAGTGATTGCAGTGGATTCGGACAAGTAGAGGACGTCGCTAATTGTCGGTTTACCAACAATTACGCTGACACCCATATTGAATTCGAAAATCATAACCCTTGGGTCAAAATGCCCAATTATGACGACGATGTCTTTTTCGTCAAAAGTAAGACTAGTCCTGTTGAGTGCCAATGGAGGGAAGGCAAATCTTTTACCAACCGAGGCACTCGATGTTACAGTTCCGGCTCAGAGTGTGATCGATATCATGCAATACCCAAAGCCGGTGCAAAACTTTCTAAATCAAGTGATCAAATCTTCAACGATGACTATGAAGCATACGACGACGCGCCCATCGCACTCAACCCTCAAAAAAAGACTGATAAACTTAAGACTAAGGATGGAAAGGATTCTGTTGGCCCCAGTTCCTGTCTATCGGCAAAACTAAGAGCAATGTCGGATAGATACCTTAAGTCATCAACAAACAGATTTCTCTCAAAGCTTTACAGACAAGCGGGTGAAAATGACGAGGAGGTAAATGCTAGTAACGATAATATTTTAAAAACCACCAGTGTAGTCACTAAAAGTCGTAAGAAACGAGGAGGTGTTAAAGCTAAATTACGCAGTTTCTCGTATGGTGCTTTACCCGGCTTAGAAGAGTTCCAAAAAGGTCATTCGGTGTTCCATGATGATGTTTATCAAATATCATGCGATGATGAAAATGTCTTGATTCAAGACTGCGAGGACGCGGACTCAGGGATCCTTGTCAACGAATCTGCAGCCTCATCTATTTTCGATAGTGACAGGATATCGTCTCGCTGTGAAAGTTCCGCTTCTCAGACAAACACTCTTCTTCCTTGTCATGGCAGGAGTATATCCGGTGATCAAAGCTATATGAAAGCGAGGACATCTGGTAGAATGAGTAGAGAAAGGAAAGAATGTCCCAGACCTAGGCCTAGACATACCCAAAGAGCTTTATCACTTGATCGTAAGGAAATCCTTAGGCGCATGCCAAAAAAGGAAAATGAATACGAGGAACCTCAATATCTACAGTTAACCGAAAAACAGAGAATGCGGCAGAGAGATGCAAGTCAAGACTGTGGCATTCCACCGATTCCTCCATGTAGAAAACCAACTAGGGGAAGCAAGTCAGACAAAGCACAGAATGAATTTAAAGTTGTCAGGATAATGAGAAACAATCCTTCGGATGAACTCGGAATATTTATTGCCAAAACCAAACTATCTGATGAAGGGCACGTGGGTTACCTGGTCGCACACGTAGTTCCCGGTGGATTAGCGGAAAAGTGAGTCAAGTTTTCAACCTTAATTACTCATAACATAAAGTATGTTTATTTCCATTAAAGTTTATTTATATTCATTCACAGGGAAGGCACGCTACGCATAGGTGACGAGCTGCTCAATGTGAACGGTCGAAGACTCCGCGACCTCACCATGTCTGAAGCCAAAGAAGCTCTCAAATCAGGTGCCGCAGATATCGACATAGTGATTTGTAGGCAACGGGAGAAGCCGGCAGACGCCAGACAAAGAGAACCATCCCAAAGAAGCGTTATATTGATGAGAGAAAGCTCGGTGGACTACGAGAACGCCATTATTTTAGGGAAGGAAAAACGTTCTGTCAAATCTGACGTCAAAATAGACCGACGTCGGTTGCAGGATGAGTCGGCGTGTAATCACACTGCGCTATCAGCTGCGGACGAGCCGGCCGACAGCGCGGCGGCGGCGCACTCGCACTTCCTCAAGGGTCAGAACGCGAGCTACAGCAGCATGAACAACAAGCTGCTGCGCCGGCAGGTCGTGAGCTACGGCGGCGCCAACAAGGATGCGCTCGCGCTCAGTTGCGCCGGCGACATCGTCAACGTGGACACGCCGGACGGTGTTGAACGGACAAAATGTAAAGACGACAGTGAAAGTGAAACGCAAACGCCAAACGCGGCAAACTTTTGTACGTTACCCCGGAGGCCAAGGGCGCCGACGCACACCTACCACACCATCACGTTCGAGAAGGGACACGGGAAGAAACCTCTCGGTTTCACCATAGTGGGAGGACGCGACTCACCACGGGGTCCACTGGGCATCTTCATCAAAAGCATCCTACCACAAGGGCAGGCAATTGATGATGGAAGACTTAAAGCAGGTACGTTGAGTGAATAGATTTCAGTGTAATTTTTCAAAAAAAAACATCCGTGACAAATTATTGATAAACAGTAGAACAGTTAACGAACAGCGATAATTTAATGGCAGGAATGCAATCATGATAAGAATAGGAAGCCGTTGTGGTAGTTCGTCGAAGTGGCATATTAACAAAGTGCACAATATCTACTAACCGGGCTATTGTAACCCGAAGAGTAGAGTACATGATACTAATGATTTATGATAGTACTACAATATTGACATCGGCTCGAGTGTTATCAGAGGACTGCGTAGAATAAAGTTTTAAACTTTGACCTTTAAACCTGTAACAAATTGCGACATATAAAACCTAATTAGGTAGATACACAGAAAATAAATTGGTTTCAATGTCATATTAATTTCAATAGAACATTGACGGTAGTAGATGCAATGCTATAAATGAAGCATTTAAAATGACAATAAAAGTCAGTAGGTACTCGTAGGTATAAAATAAATATCGGTAGGTAGTGTAATATTTCTAGGTCGCAGTAATAATGATATTGATTTATAAAGGTACCTATATACTTTATAGGCACTTTGTCGATAGCGATGGTCTTGGTCATGCACCTAAACAAAGAAATTCCCTATTGTTAGATCTAAATTGCTCCTAAGCATCAACTTCCATTAAAATTATTGAAAGTTCTCGCCACAACTATGTACTATCTAGCATCCGCGCATTTTTTAGGCCTTTACTCATAACCTTCCTAAAAGCCGTATTCCAATTTAATGTCGTACGCCTAGAAACAATGTACCGAGGTATATATATTACGACCCTATCCTAATACTTTCACTGTTCGCGAAGCAGACACAACAGTTAAACAATCGCCGTAAACTATTGTAGTTCCCAGGATCGAGAAGGGGTTAAACCCATGTTTCTTTCTGATGACTTACCTCCCTTATAATTATTTTTAGGCGACGAGGTGCTCGCAGTGAACGGACACGCATGCCATGAACTCGCACACGTAGAAGCGCTTGCGCTGTTCAAATCAGTGCGCAGTGGACCCATAGAACTTAGGGTGTGCAGACGAGTCAAAAACCCACAGTAAGTATTATGTTTACCTGTTACTAGTTATTGCAACCACTGACCACAATTTTATTATTCATGTATGAAATTATTGAGGGTTTTCCCTAATAGAAATGCACAAAGGAACAACGTAGATCTAAAATCACCAGCATAAAGTTGTTTATCTCATCTAGATTGTATACATCCTGTATTTGAAGAATTTGGTTCTTATTCGTCAATGGCAGGATGTGTATTGTATAGACTAGTTAAGTTATTATACAATCTAGTTACTAGGTCGTTGTGGGAACGCAGGAGACGCCCTGAGCGTCGGGAATCCCAGGCCGATTCCCGGTCACCGTAGGCGCGGGCTTGAGGACGGTGAGCAATAGGTAGCTCGCCGTCCGATATGGACCAGGCCCGGCCAATGACGGGGTCCGCTATGGCCGATGCCTGCCAGGGTTGCGGGAACGTCCGATAAGGTTACCGTGGCCCCTGGCACAGGCAACTGAAAGAACACGGGTGGGTTTTAGTCAGTAAGAATGACACGCCCTCCCGCTCCGCCCAGAGCGGGAGAAGTTATTTGATGATTTCCCCCCCTAAAAAATAATACATGGTATTGCAAAGTTTGTGCTTATTGATGCTTTCTTTTCTTTTTCCAGATCTACGAAAGCTAAATCGTGCACAGACCTTCTCAATGACGACGAGTGAAGCTAGAAAACACTTATTCTGTCGAAGACTATGCTGTACATAGCATAAACTCATGATTATTTAGGTACTTCTATTTTGCATGCTGCACTATATCAATTGGTTTATATACTTTCTGCAAAAATATTCTTATTTAAATAGAACATTAAGTCGCTATAAAATAGCTATAGAGCAATGATATTTAAAGGGGTTAATGAACTCTGTATTAAATTGTCGATTATTAATCTGTCGGGATTTTACTCGGTGTTAAAAACCGCGTATCTGATCATGTTCGAAAATCATTTGAGATGCAAACTGCTCTAACATGAAATCGATATGTCATGGGCCTCATAGAACCGTTTCTTATATTACTTGAATCGTAAAGTATCTTTCTATCTTTGAATGTGCCATTTAATAGTAGTTGCACATTAAACGCTTTCACTTAGGTTAACAAAAACTTACTAAATCTGTTTAAAATGAATTCTGTACCTGACTTTAATTTCTCTATTTTTTCTTTAATTTTACAACGCTCAAACCTAGTGGATACCTAAACTGAGAAATCCAAAGATAAGAATTAGGTACTCCAATATCAATAGATTTTCCTATCTACGTTTAAAATGTATTAGATAAGAAAATCATGTAGATATAAAGCTCTAGAAGTCTAGATGTAAACTTTTGCGACAGACCTTCATTAGTTTTACAAAAATCTAGAGACTCTTTGGTCAATACTTAGTGTTAGACTTAAAATTAAATTGAAAAAAAAAACTATGAATTTATAATTACGTGCAATAAAAATTATATCGACTATTTTAAAAGTAGAAATGTGCACTCTTGAAGTAATGATCTGTCTACTGTGATAGTTTATTTTTTTTATTGAAATTATTTTTGAGGATTCGTTCGTCAATTATTATTGGGGTATACTGTAGAGGATTTTGACACAAGCAGGATCTAAAGAACAATATAAAACTTCTAACACCGCAACAAACAACTGTGTATTCACCTGTATCAAACACCTTCTACAGAATACCTTAACTTGTTAGACTGAGCATCTTATGTAATTATTTTTCGTTTTTCGTTACATAATGTTTGTCAATAACTTTTTGGTATCTAATAACTTATATACATGTTTAATTATGATTATCTAAATTTTAATTATTATTGTCTGTATGACCTCAAGACCTTTTGAAGTGGCACAAGACATATTCCAGTGATTCTATTTCTATTGAGAGTATTGATCGTTGTTTAGAATATTATCTGTGGTAGAAAAAGTAAATCTAGATTGAAAAATAACACTGGCAACTAAGAGGTTTATTTCTAAACGTTACTTAAGTCAAGTAATGATTAGCGACTGTTTAACCATTGATTTTTGACGTATACAACGGTATATTACTATGGCACCGTTGGGCACCGGCTACGCTAAAATTATTTCAATCTGCCTTTGAAACGTAAAACAATTTTAACCTGAATGCCTAAAACTTAGGCATATTTTTCTATTTGTTTGGTTTAGTCGTTGCCCAGCATTATCAGCTGCGATCAAAGTATCTCGAATAATTTAAAGTACCTAACTAACTTATGCTATCAGAATACGAACTCTGGTACAATGAGCTTCAAACTTTATGGCGGTTCTGAAGTGGGCTACTCGCTGCGCAGTACCCCACTCCTCACCCCTGCGGCCACAAGAATTTGTTACTGCGCAGCTACTCGCCTCGTGTTCAGTGTCGCCATAAAGTTAGCTATTACTACGAAAACCCACCATACTGCTACGACATAAAGGCGCTGTCAGGTAATTGTCACCCCAATGTACGGTTAACTATAGGTACCTACACAGCTACGGTGTTATTTTCCGATTATGATTTACAAATTATGCTTGAAAGAAAATCAATGTATTTTCGATGTTCGCTCGCGTTTTAACGAGTGATAAATCAATCTGTCTCTTAGCTAACGCAATTATTGTAACTAAGTAGCTGTCATTTTCTAATCTTTCGAAAAGGCTTATTATTTTATTATAGATAGGTACATATCATCAATTTATAATTGTAATAATTGATTGTTTAAATATAATAATCATAAAAATAGCTGTATAAAAATGTTTTATTTTTTATTCCCTTCTTAAATTATTTGTTTTATTTGGTCATAAAATGTAGTAGTGTATGTATAGCTTTTTAAATTAAATTCGGATTATTTTTTTAGTAAAGTATCAAAACTGTTTGAGTCATTGATGATTCTTTCGGCGTTGCTAGTCTATTTTTCAATTACCTTGTTATTTACCCATATAAACTAGTCGGTTTAAAATTTAAAAAAAAATTTCAAGACATGTTTATTGACGTCTAAAATCCACCATTTTGATTCCAAATCCATAAAAAAACCATCCAGCTGTTATGATGTTTCGAGGGTATAAATAATCTCACATACAAAGACAGGTACAAATAGATAAGCGTGAAAAACATAACCCTGTCTTTGCTGCTGCGCAATCACAAAAGGCAGCTCGGCTTAGCAACTGCAAGATGGCAATTTAGGGAGGGTAGATGTTGGCATCTACCTTCCCTAAATTGCATTCCGTAGATAGCCGATCGTCACGAGCAGAATAAAAGCCTGTATAGAGAATAAGCCAAAAGCATATTATTAATTTATGTATTCATTTGCTTCGGTACGGTTTTGTTGTTCATCAAATTCTGCCGAATCCAATGTGACGACTCGAATTTAGTGTGGCACCTGCGCTTTACTGACTGCACATTTTTTGTTGCACAGCAGTAACTAGCCGACACAAGGCAAGGAGACCTTTGTTGCTCAGGGTGGTTTCGGTGGTTTTTATTATCGGACGCAGCTCTCGGGCAGGCATTTCTGAATATTGAGGCCGGTCGTTTTCAAGTAGCAGTACGCACCAACTGTTCCCAAACATTTATAATTCTCTAGGACCTACATTATTCTTCAACTTTTAAATCGACGAATAGCGCTGTTCATCTGTATGTTCTTGGTCGTGTTTAAAGTTGACTCTTGTGTAACACAGAAGCGCAAGCTTAAGCTAAATAAGTACCTAATCTCTGTGTGTATGACCAGATGTATGAACGTAAACGAAGCAAAAGGAACATGTAAGGATCGTAGGACGTGGCATTCTATAGTTTCTGAATACCACCCCCAATTGCATAGCACATGTGTGAGCACTATGTACTATCGAGGAAGTTCATATCTATGCACCTTTACGACTATTTTTCCCTGTAGCGCTCGGGCGCTAACAGTAACTAACGTAAAACAGATGCGGTCATCGTGTTCACGGGATTTTGTTCTAAAACTGCTTAGATATGAACTTCCTCGATAGTACCCACTATAAAGCTTACTGGGTTCGTCTTTCACGTCGTTGACTTGAATGTGCCCTGGCGGCTGAGAGTATGTCATGCTCACTCAAATGTGTCGCTGGTGGTGGCGTGTGTATTGGATCATTGAGTTCCCTTCAAAATGTTTGAGCTGAATGGTGCTGACCCATACGTCATGTTCGTGAACGGGCGCCGTCAGTAGGCACTGGTCATTTCTTAGCTGCCACGGCTTATTTTAATTCCATAATTGTTTTTATCTTTTTATTACGGACGCTTTTAACGTGCACGTCTTTCTACATCGTTCTCACATGTATAATTACAACATGAATGATGTAACCACTTTTTTGTAAGAATATTTTGATTTAAAAGAGTGTCCATGGAGTTTCTTGCCCGTTCTTCTCCATAGGTACCTACTACGCTTTGGAATGGGCAACTAGCTTCATTTTTCTCACTGACGGCCCCGTGACAATTCAAAAGTGCCTGTAATTGGTTTATTTGAAATAAATGCTTTGAGTTTGAATGAGAAAAATGCGGGAGTTTAATGTATGTATGCACGTATGTTTTTTTTTTTTTAGAAAAACCTTGCCCCTCACTAGGAATTTCTCCTGTATCGTGGGTGCGTTTACAAACATTTAAATTGACATAGACAAACAGCCAGACCCGGAACAACTATCTGCAGGTCATACAAATATTTGTTCCGTGCGGGAATCGAACCCGCGACACGCAGCGCAGCAGTTAATCGCTTAACCACTGCGCCATCCGTGCCGTTAAACATGTATTACACCTTTTTGGCGATTGACAGCAACGAGATAAAGATATTTGATAAACTACTATACTAAGTACTACTAGACTAAGTATGGAGCCACAATGATTAATGCAAAAAATACCAACATATATGGCATGGCAGTCATTTATTGTTTTTATATAAATGTAACATACATAAAAATGTCATAATCAATCATAAACGATTCATGAATACACTAGATGAACCAACAAGAGACGCCACTTTTTTGACACAACCAGGGGCCGTACCATGACGTGTTAACACCATCATGATTCCGTTGCGAAAAAGAGATAGTGCTATCGGTCATATATAGCTCCGTCTCTCATTCACGCTGGAACAATGATGGAATTAATACGTCATAGTATGGCCCCAGAACTCAATCAATCTGCCTAGCCTTTTCCCAACTATATTGGGGTCGGCTTCCAGTCTAACCGTAGCAGCTGAACTAACCACCAGAATTATTACTTTATTACTAATAAATTATATAAATTCCAAGATTTGTTGAAATTAAGTAGCTATTATTGCCAACGCAGTCGAAGGCAGACGTCGCTCTCTGCTTCTTGATTAAGAAAATCTAAAGCTTAGATTTCAAGTGAGCTATAAAATTTCTTCGATATTAATTAGCCCCATACCACTCTGCTGGGCAAATCCTATGCCTATCGCTTTTACAAATGTCACGTTTTTATGCAAAAATATATTTATAAAATAACTCCTTCATTGTAAACTGTGGCTAACCTCATCCTTCTAAGTGCAATCTCTTGTTGACTTCACTGCATCATTCGTAAATTATCTGTTTAACTTTTGTATCAAAATAAATCTGGCCTACTTTAGAATCATACAGTTCATAGTCACCTAAGTCTTGTTGTCCAAAATACTTTGCTATAATACATATAAAAATATTCAGAGGTGTCGCTAGTTCTTTTGCGTTTTCATCATCCAGATTTAAATTGGCTCTGAAAATTTAAAATAAAGGTATTTAATCATCAGTCGATTTTGAAGCAGGATGTAAGGTCTGTTCCAAATTATCATACAAAAATGTAAACAATTGAATCAGAAAATGTTGTTGCCAAATCGCCAAATCGTAGTGACACTTACAAATTAAGTGATTTGATTTATTATTTGAATACTGTAACCCAAATAGTTATTTTACATCACCTTTTCATTTGGCAGTTGAGGTTAATATTCAATTTGGAATACAATTATTAATGGTATTCAAACAAAAATTGTTAGAGAAAGTGGTGAGGTAAGTATAAAATTTTAATCTACTGGTGGTTCTAAATACAATGAATGTGAAAACCAATTGTAATGTGTGTAATGCCCATTGGTGAGTAATTGCATAAGAATTTTAGCTAAACAGGGTTTGCTTACACTATTATCACATAGTTTTGGAACAGACATTAGTTATTTACAATATTTATGAATTACCTCTGAGATTAATTTTTATCCCAAAAAAAAAAAAGATTTATTGACATAAAACACATTTTACAACATGTAATAGAATTCTCCGATTCCTGCGCTAGTTAGAAACTGCGTTGCAGGAGCCAGCGTCCTCCCATCATCACAGTGTGAGAGCAAAAACCGTGATTAAATGCGTGACACAGGCCTATTACAGAGGCCGTGCTCGCCCCGCTAAGGTCAAGGGTATTAGATGAGGCAAAATCTTTCAGAAGCTTCTTTGAAAGTATGTAATATGCTGAAAAATCTGGGTTATTACCTTATTTCTGCACATCTTCTGCACAGATTTCTTAATATAAAGCTATCATCCGACTGTGGTGGATGCCTTGCTACAGTGAGAAGTGCATGCAGCCATAATCCTGAAATTGAGAAGGTAATTGCTATAGCTTTGTGCGGATAATATTTACAAGAGCATCAAGTAAATCACAAGTTTTTTTATATCAAGACTAATTGCAAAATTTCAGTCAGAAACATCCATAATAATAAATAATATAATTATGGTCATATATTGATGAGAGTGCCATGCATGTTGATATTGCTGTCCCTCATGGTGAATCTCGTGAAAGCTGACAAAGATAAAAAAAAAAACATCTTATAGTATCTTGACTTAGCATATGAGGTTGTCAACATGTAGGATGTGGACTCTGCAATCATTGTACCCACAGTTGTTACAGTTTACGGCCTAATAGCGAAGAGCTTCGACCAACACCTAAGGAGGCTCTTATTGTGCAGCTGGGTCAAGAGCTTGATTCAGAAAGCAGTACACAGCAAGCATAGTGAGAAGGTTCCTCTCTTTTAGAGCCCTGACCACCGGCAGCTTGGACTCTGTTCCTGATACCGATGGGCTACTAGTTTTGATATTTTTAAATACATATTTGTTTTTAATGTACATATTTTATGTAAATGTAATAAAGGAGATAATTATCATATAAAATGTGTTGTTGTATGAAAGGAACAAGCAACTAACAATTAAAGTCTTTACATTACATAAACTTTTTTTTTTTTTTTAATCATTGCCCTTCACTAGGAATTTATCCTGTATTGTGGTTATAAACATTTAAACTCACATACACAAACCGCCAGACCCGGAACAACTACTTGTAGGTCATACATATACAGGGTGGAAACTTTCAGCGGGGCAGTAAGGGGAAGTACCTTATCCGTTGCAGCTACACGAAAATGGTCTTAGGAGACTATCCATATTTTTTTATGGAATTTTTATCCCCAGTCACAGATTTTCAAAAAAAAATACAGTTAGCAAGAAAATAGCCATTTTACACAAAAACATTTTTTGATGCCAATCGATCCTGTTTCTAATACTGATCAAAAACTTTTATGGGACCAACCATCGTTGGAGTACTCAAAAAGTCACAAATTGCAAAAAACTTTTTCCGTACATTTTGTATGAAAATTTTACGCAAAAGCTTTTTTAGTGACGGTTGAGATCTTTTTGTTGACTGAATAAAAAGATAAGTTTAAAAACAATTAAAATTTCGAACTCGTTATAAATAAAAAACAATCTTGACAGCAATACGATAGTGTTTAAGAACTTAAAGACTCACTAACCACAATTTTGTATGGAATTCATACAAATAAATTGTCAGCAGCCACTAGGTCGGTACAGAATCGAATCAATTTATGTATTCGCCAAAATGGCGGTCACTTCGAGCACTTGATATCGTAGGGCAAGAAACAGCAAGATTTTAAATAAGAATAACATCATCAAGTTAAATGTTAGTTAATAAATAAAGAAAATTAATAGGCTTTCTTTTTGATGTGTGTAAAATTCTATGTGATCATTTGTATTTTATTTTATTTACTTCAGTTACACAAATTCTTTACAAAATGTAAGGGAAAAGTTTTTTGCAATTTGTGACTTTTTGAGTACTCCAACAATGGTTGTCCCATAAAAGTTTTTGATAAGTATTAGAAACAGGATCGATTGGCATCAAAAAATGTTTTTGTGTAAAATGGCAATTTTCTTGCTAACTTTAATTTTTTTTGAAAATCTGTGAATGGGGATCAAAATTCCATAAAAAATTATGGATAGTCTTCTAAGACCATTTTTGCGTAGCTGCAACGGATAAGGTACTTCCCCTTACTGCCCCGCTGAAAGTTTCCACCCTGTATATGTTCCATGCGGGAATCGAACCCACAACATGCAGTGCAGCAGTCAATCGCTTAACCACTGCGCGAACCGTGCCATCTTATTGGCATAGGTACTTAATAATGCCAACTTATTAAAAGTGAGGGCCAGACTCCTACAGTATGTTTTGATACCTGTGTTACAGAAGTCAGTATACCTGTAATATTATTTAAGTTTAATAAAAGCGGTTGTACCTGTTCTACGATCAATAGACTCTCCTGGTTTTATTTTATGCAGCAGAGAAAGAATTGTGTCCAAGCCTGTTTCAACAACATTATGTGTCAATCCAACAACGTGGGACAAAGTAGGTTCAGTAGTTTCAAACACCTTCTTCCATAGTATATCTCCATCCTTCATAAAGTTCTTGTATGTCTCTTGGAAGATTAAAGGCATTGTCTCTTTCTTTTGTGCAGCCATGCGAATTACGTACATGTGAAGGTCCGAAAAATCTGCAATTTGTATATTTTGCCATTCTATAGTTGGTATAAGCTTGTTTAAGCCAGAAGAGCCAATACCTTCAGGATTTTCAGCTTCAGACTGTAAAAAACGATATGAATTAATGTCCTAGGCAATAAAACAACATTTTGTCAAGTCTTTTAGACAAGAAAAGTCGAATTGTTACCTCATTATTAACGGTGTTACTCTTTTTATTACATTTAGTTATTAAATCTAATTTACACCTAGTTACTGTAGCACATTTGGCACGTTCCTTCATTACTTTTAATAGATACTCCTCGCCATTAGTTGGAATTTCCCTTTCTATAACATTAGGGTTGATTTGAAAACATTGTGATCCTAAGTACTCGAAGTCATTGTCATCATTTACTTTCTTATTAAAAACAATTTTTTTATCAGTCATTTTTTAATATGTGTTTGTATTTTCGCGAGGCCCGAGGGTAGGGTCTTAATGTGAAATTACTATTTACAATCTTGTTTTAGAATTGTTTGATACCTGTTCTTGATTCTGCCATCTGCGTAATATACCTACTTTTAAATTGACATTGACAGACAACCTGGCAAACTGACATTGACAGTGACTGCAAAGAGTACAGTATATATATGACAGTAGCGTGCAGTGTTGCCAAATATAGTGCGTAATACCCGATAAATAACTTGTTCATGAAATCGTTCTCCCTCAAGAAGATTACTTTTACTTTGTCTCATAATGAGGCTGCATTCAGAGCCAGAATCAAAAATAAATGAAAACTTCATATCACTAGTCTTCAAGATGCCGCAAGCTGCCTTGGCGCACAGTTTGACTTGTTTGCTGCTTACAGCGGTGTCTTCGTTCTTCTTATAGCGCTTGGGACAGGTGCTGGCGGTGTGGCCGGTGTCATGGCATAATAATATGTAGCAGGATATTGTCTTAGCAGGCTCTACTTTAATAAATGATGAAGACAAGTATTTTTAGAGTTATACTTGTTTCGACATTCAATGCCACGGTGTCCAATTTTTCCACACGAGTGGCATGTTGTACCAGTTTGAGAAAGGATGGAATTTCTTTTGTTCAATTTCGGAGGATAAAGGCTTGTTATTGCATCGTTTAAGTGTAAAACCTCTCAAAGTTGATGCTTATTATTAATGACAACTAAATTTAATTCACGCCGAATTTTATAGTCGCATTGAGATAGTACTGAAATTACAAAACCCGTCGCGACAGGTTCAGGAAAATTGGCATCGGGTATCTTTTCTATTAATTGCCTATCCTTATTATCAAGGCGAAACTTGATGATTCGGTCGAAATGGTCCTGCATCATCATGGGCTTTGAAAATTTTGAAATTATCATGTCCTATAGTCCAAGGAAGATTATCAGGTTTTACTTTTGTAAGACAGGCTGTAGCACGACCCTTAAGTGCGTGAGTCAGCGCGATTATAAGGTCAACACCTTCAAGTGTTTTTTTCTTTTATGATCACCTCACATAAGGCACACCAGTCGGTGATGTCAGACTCGGGATCATCTGGGTCAAAAGATATTAATTTTGTAAATGTAGATGTAGGGGCTTGCTGTGAGGTCATGGTGTCTAATATTTTTTGCAAAATAGATTCCATGCCATTTGAAAAAAGAGACATCTGCTGCGCCCCATGGTGGCATTTGTTTGATTAAGAGGTGGAGGTGGATCATATCCCACTTCTGATGTATAAAGTGGGTCGGACATAATTTAATAATAGGCTGAAGATAGATTTGAAGTATTCCCTTTTTTTATTATAATAATTAATAAGTTTTACAGCTAAGTCACTAATTTTATTGTGGCAATAACCAATTGCACTATCTTATTTCGTTATTACAAACAGTCATTGATTAATTATAATATTATAAATCATACGATTTTGGTAATCGAATTAATTATATAAAGTCAAGGATCAGCTAAGTACAACTTGTGCACCGTGCCACGCCAGAGCCAAGCTCTAATAATGTACTCTGTGGCCAAGACTGCTTCGTTACACCGCTCGCGCGCTCTTTCATACTATACAACTTTATAGTAAATTACTTTATAGTATCACAACTCAGAACAATAACTATTATTGTTCTGAGTATCACAACAACAAGTCGAGTGACGTACTTGTCGATGGCGTGATCGGTGCACTTAGAATTCGGTGCACCTAGAGAAATGACATACGACGACGCCGCCGCCGCCATGTACAACAATAATAACTACGTAGGTATTAAGTACCTATGTACATTTAAAATTATTGTAAATAAGTTGATTTTAAATTTTAGACATGCCAAATTATTGTTAGCAGTGTACATGAAATAAAATATAAATGACTGAAACTGAAAAAAAAGGATTTTCCGAGTGGGAAATTATTTCCCTTTACCCGTTTAGGGACGACCCAAGTGGGAAATTATTTCCCCTTGCCCGAATACGTCTAGAAATTTTAATAGACTAGTATCTTGCCCTGACTTTACTATTAAATTTATGTTCCTCAATCCTGATCCATTGAATCTGAATTGAATCCGTTGGACTTATCAGGCAATCGCCATAAATATCGTCATCATCAGAAGTATCGACGTTCGACAAATCAGAAAGGTTGTCTAATATAATTATGTTCCGGTGTTTTATCATAAACTTTTCTATTAAAAGACATGATCTAAACCAATTAAAACTAAAAGATAAAAACAAAAAAAAAAAAACAAAATAATGTTTTTCTTTTTAAGTCTACAGAATTAAATGCGTACATTTCATATTTAATGACGCATTATCATAACAACGTTACACAGAATATAATAAATTTGTCAATAACGAATCAAATATCTACTTACTAGAATCTATTTTAAAGAAACTTTTCAGAATTATGTCTCCACTACATGAAAAACGCGCAGTTTTTTCAAAAGTGACGTTAATCTGAACCTGACGTCGACATTTGACATTAGAAAGGGTGGGGGTTGTCAATAAAATAAATCAGCAATTATCCAAGAATAAATTTGGGTATTTTCTTACGTTATGGTTCTGAGGGTATTTTACAGAAACAGCGGAGTTGCCATTTTAAAAATATTCGTGTATTTATTTAATGTATGTATTTATTTATCTATTTATTTGAGCGGGAAAATAGTTCCCTTCGCCCGATTAAGGGATATAGTCTATATTGTAGTCTGTGCGGACAACATTGCTGCCACCTAACGAACTTTCAATTTATAACCCCATTTACGCTACACCACAGTGCCAAGCGTGTAGAACCGGCTTTAGAAAAAATGTCAAGAAGATTGTTGTCATTATTGTCTGTACGCACGGCTACAGATCTATCTATAAAAATCCAGTATAAGCTGAGCTTGCATTGTATGGGATTTCCTTACAATGAGAGGTCAGTGTAAACTGGACATGTATAGCTTGATGTGGAGCCGTGTGTACACTGAAGACGAGGCGGTATGGTCCAAGATCTTAGCCTGCCCAAGTAGGGCGAACAGGAAAAAAAAAAAACATTGTTTGTTGTCGTAGACAGAGAAACTTGTTATCGTTTGATTTTGCAATGTCAAACAACGTTTTGCCGACTTTGCCGAGTGGTTATGCAGGTTATGCCGTGTGATGATCATTCATTGATGATTTTTGTTTGTTTCATGTGTTTCGTTAAACATAATACCGTCAAGAATTATTACTTCCTGACCGGAATAACGCTGACGGAATCAATTTAAGTTTGATAAAATAATATATCCAGTCATTGAAAACGCAATGCAAAGTCGTTATTTTCAGCTCGGGTATTGATAATGTCTACTTCAAGTAACATTTCGCAGTCAACTTATTCCCCATCAGAACCAGAAACTCCCCAAGTAAGTTTTAATCAAAATATATAGATAAACCTGTTCCCTTCGATCATCGCCGGGAGGCTTGTAGGCTATCTATTGGATGAGAATGGAGACAGTAGCCGAGGCTCGAGTTAAGAGGCGTTCTATTGGAGAGGACGTAGAGACGTAGGCACGTCCAACACTGGACCACTAGCAACTGAATATGATGATTCGTTTTTAATTTTTTAATGAGTCTAATACTGGGTGTGCTATAAACATGTTACCTAACATGCTGAAGCAGATACTGTATTTGATTATCTGACAATTATTTAAACATGACCCTAACAAGAAAACCATGACTAATCCACATTTCTCAATAAAATGTATTTATTTATTATTTAAAAGGCACACCAACTCTACATAGTTACAAATGAACACTTAGATTAATCACTTACAATATGGTCCTGTGTAAGTAAGTGACTTGTTGGCGTGCACATCATTCACACAGTAGGATGAGTAGACTGTAACCTTTTAGTATTAGTAGATAGTGCTTTTAATTAGATTACTTAAATTACAAATTTTGTTAGGTAATTTTATATTTACCTAACATGGATAATAATATTAAAAGAAGACGTGGAGATATTGCAATAATCAACTAAAGATCCAATTTTGATTTCAGAGTACAACGCAAAGTAGAATTCAGAATTTCGACCAATCACTGAACCATACTGATCTCGAACTCAGCATTGAACAATCAATGAAAAATGCACAAAAAGAATTGCACCAAAAGCGAATTCAATCATTGAGAAAAGAGCTTGACTACCTAAAGTCTACTGAATGGGAGTTTGAATATGACAAAGGATTTGTACAATAAGAATAACTAAATTTAAAAAATAAGCTAATTAACTGCTTCAAGATGCTTTCCTACATAAAGTCATTTTTTAGTTATTTATTTTCCAACAATTCAATGGAGGAATATGATAATGAGATGGAGAACTATCTAGCTGAAGAGCTTTTTAAACTTGATTTAGAACAGGACGGAAAATATGATGATGTTACAGATACACCTAGAAATGATTGTTTTGAAAGGACTGGTAAGTTATATACACCTTTTTTCTATAAGTTAAATCAAAACAACGAGCCAATGTGAGCCAAATCAAAAAAAAAAACAAAAAAATACTGAATCAGTCTCAGTCAGAGTCAGTTTATTTTTTCATTAATGAAACTGAAGCATAATGTTTTTGTTATTTCAAAGTGATTATTATTTCCAGGGATAATAACCTACATTAACAATGATGGCAACTATGTTCTCATTGATGGTATGTTCTATTATGATACTACTGCTTGCTCGATTATGTTTCAACTAAATGACAAGATAGTATACCTATGCTATAAAGATTCTAAGGAGTCCCTGGTTGTGGTGCGAATCCTCCGCAACCAAGGAGAGCATTGGGGTGACTTTGATGTTGACGTTCAAGAAAGTGGTTACAAAGTAATAGAACATGTCTTCATTGGTGAAGTTGAATTTCGACAAGACCGTATGGTTATTATCAAAGAAAGTGACCTGAAATTCAGTCTGGATAATGTTGTTGCTACTTTTGTTCCTATTCAAGGGGACTTACTGGAATTGATGTGTAAAGTTAAATATGATGAAGAGAACCCTATGGATATTGCTCATAACAATGTGAGTTTAACATTTAATCTGATTACAATTTGTCAACCATGTTTGGGAAACTGAAACAACACTTAACTTTCTTTAAAAAAATCTGTTGCTACGATACTTTATGTCATGATGACGGTCAGACAGTCAGCATAAGTCCTGACAGTGCTAGGTGTTTAATGTTTATTGATGATAACATTTATTTATATAGGTAGTGGAAGTCATTTCATTCCGACCATTGAGAAGTAAAGTGCTATCTTCTAATATAACTAAATGGGATGGTGAAGAAGGAATATGTGACAGACAAATATTCTTCAACAAATATTGTAATATAAATGGCGGTGAACCACATGTTGGAGCTAAGGTAAGATTGGAATATTAAAATCATCTGGCATTATTGTGGAATAACTTCTTATGCACATGGCTTTTCTCATTCATGTCCTGCCATGCGTATTGTTCTATAGAAACGCGCTGCAAACACAACTATCTTCTAGATTAATTAGCAAGGTAGATAAAAAAAGTTGAGGTGATAGAAATTTTGCCTTATTTCGTGCAACAAAACTTAAATTTGAATGACCAATCCAATTACTTTAATGTTATGAAGAGAGTTATATACTAATATCCATTTTTATGATTATTCGAAACCAATAGTTTTAGCTGATTAGGTTGTGGATGATAAACATATTGAGCTGATCAAAGTAACATAGGACCCGGTCAGACCTTTCGGTCATGACAAGAGATCGGATATTCAAAAGCATATTTATCTAAAGTTAGTTTTTAGCTATGAAAGTATGGAAGCGGCTTCTCAAATATTTTGTTTGCAAAAAATATCCTGGGTCGCCAGGATCACCGGGATTGCAAAACTAGTCAGGTGTATAGTATGGAAGCGAGTTTGCGAATTCTAAAACAATATTTAAGTATTAAAAAAAAACCCCGGTATACTTGGATTGCATAACTATTCAGATGCATATTTAAAATTAATGTTTAAGCCCCGATGTGTAACTAGGGTGTAAGAGAAGGGATGGTGTGTGTTATTTAAAACAAACAAATTAAAATAATAATTTTTAGTTAATTAAGTACTATATCCTGATTGGGCGTAAATATTACCTCGGTTACAACAACTTGAATCACTACCTTTCGATTGCTATGGTTTCAGTGACGAAACTGAACCAACCTTTAAAAAAAAACTCACACTAGCACAGATACCTAGTTCTCCATCTGTGGCCCTAGTGTGTTTCTTTTAAGGCGCGGACCGACTACGATTTTAATCGCTATTACCGCACTCACTAAACTGCATCTGCGCGTTTTACGGTAATTATGCACACACTCGCAAACGCTAACACGGGCGTTTGTGTGCTCAAGGAAAGTTGCATAGTATACGTAAGGAAATCAGATGTTTTCTGTTGAATATACTTACTTATGACGTGCGTTCTAAAATTCGATGTAATTACAGTGTCGGTTTATAATATGATACAATAAATAATTACACATATACTACTGTTTATTTTTATTACAGTACATGATTAACAGGTCAAATATAAACATTCCGAATTTTACCCGACTGCTCTAGAAGGGGAATTATGCTTTTCGGGTGTAAGTCAGTATCAGGGATGGAAGGGTTAATTAAATGGGTAGTTATGCCATTTCAAACTAATGTTTGTGTTTTAGATAGGTACTTAGTGGGTGCGGTAAAAAAATAGAAAACAAAACCAACATAAAGGCCCTCGGACCACTTAAAAATCACATAAACTCTAAATAAATGCAATAATAATAAAGCTCCAAAGTGACAAATGCCATAATGTTTCTAAGAAAATGCGGAGCCGGGACGGAAGCTAGAATTCTGAAAAATTTAGACGATAGAGGGATCATCCACGGGAATGGAAGCTGCTGCTGGCTGAATATTAGTTGGTATTTGCTAAAATTGGTAAAACAGTGCGTGAATTGAACTAAAGTTCTGTGGCGGACTACTAAGGCTACTCACTGCCTAATATTGAAGTGAAAATTCAGTCTCAGTGGAAATATGGGCAATAAAAATAAAATGTTGCGAAAGAGTTTTACAAGAAAAAGACGAAAAACTCGTAAAAATGATGGAATGTTTGGGTAAGTAGGATGATTACGGTATTGTATCATAACATTTGAAATTTGTATTTAGTTTAGTTTACTTACGAAACTGTATAAGTCTATAGAAACGGCATTGACAATTTCTACAAACATTTTGCTAAATCCAAAAACAAATAGGTGCACTCTATTTTGATGTCTATAGAATGCATATTTGAATGCGCCTAGTGCAAACGTCTCTGGTCGAAGCAACCATCGAGGCGATAGCCATATTGCAATAGTAGGTATAAGTAACAAAAACAAACTTGCAGATAAATCAGAGTGCGTTCGTAATTATTATAATAATATAAATACTGCACACTAGTTATATATAAAGCATTTTGATTCTTTTGTAAGATTATTTTTATAATATTTATTGAGTCATTAGACCAGTGCCGATAATTTTTGAAAACGAAAAAAGTCACAGTAGGATGAAACCCATTGGAAAAGAAAGAGAATATAACAAAAATGAAAGGAAAAATAATTTACGGGCGATCCGAGGTCGGGAAGTGGGGGTTATCTCGATTTCCGGCAAAACTACAAGTCTTATGGAAAAAAGTGTAATAGCAAAGTTGTAGGTAATAAAAAGATCTACAACTTTTGTATTCACACTTTTTTCAAGTAACCTCAAAATTTATGTGAAAAATTCAAATAACCAAGTTCTTGGTTTTTTATTTTTATCTTTTACACAGCAATTATTTTTTTTACCGAGTTTTTAAAAAAGCAGATATTTTCACGTGAGAATTTTCTATTGAAAATTAGGGTGCTTTTTCGATATTAGGTCAAAATAAGGTGAAAAAAACAAATATTTTAAATCAATAAAAATACAGTGTGCTTGAAACATAAAAAGGTAAGTATTCGGCAAATTTCGCGAAAAAAAAATGCTGTGTAAAAGATAAAAATATAAAACCAAAAACTTGGTTATTTGAATTTTTCACATAAATTTTGAGGTTACTTGAAAAAAGTGTGAATACAAAAGTTGTAGATCTTTTTATTACCTACAACTTTGCTATTACACTTTTTTCCATAAGACTTGTAGTTTTGCCGGAAATCGAGATAACCCCCACTTCCCGGCCTCGGATCGCCCGTAAATTATTTTTCCTTTCATTTTTGTTATATTCTCTTTCTTTTCCAATGGGTTTCATCCTACTGTGACTTTTTTCGTTTTCAAAAATTATCGGCACTGGTCTAATGACTCAATAAATATTATAAAAATAATCTTACAAAAGAATCAAAATGCTTTTTATATAACTAGTGCAATATTTATATTATTATAATAATTACGAACGCACTCTGATTTATCTGCAAGTTTGTTTTTGTTACTTATACCTACTATTGCAATATGGCTATCGCCTCGATGGTTGCTTCGACCAGAGACGTTTGCACTAGGCGCATTCAAATATGCATTCTATAGACATCAAAATAGAGTGCACCTATTTGTTTTTGGATTTAGCAAAATGTTTGTAGAAATTGTCAATACCGTTTCTATAGATTTATACAGTTTCGTAAGTATACTAAACTAAATACAAATTTCAAATGTTATTATGATACAATACCGTAATCATCCTACTTACCCAAACATTCCATCATTTTTTCGAGTTTTTCGTCTTTTTCTTGTAAAACTCTTTCGCAACATTTTATTTTTATTGCCCATATTTCCACTGAGACTGAATTTTCACTTCAATATTAGGCAGTGAGTAGCCTTAGTAGTCCGCCACAGAACTTTAGTTCAATTCACACACTGTTTTCAGTCATAAATTACTTGAAAACTACAATCGAATTATGCACAGAGCGTCCGGTGCCAACCATCCAAGTCGAGCGCTGCCCGACGACTAAAGTATGACCGCGTAAACTATTGTCACCACTATGGAGCGTCAATAAGATTGAAAATTGAAAATGATATTTGTGTTGAAATGTGACGTAAGCTGCGAATGGGCATTTATTTTACTGCTTTTCTTTAGATTATTTAAAATATAGACATAAAATTAAATAATGGTTTGGTTAAAGTTTTAAAAAAATGGAAAACCTACTAAATTCTTAAAAAAAAAAACTGTTGTTATCGCTGGAAATACAGAGATCTTCGACGTCAAAGTTTATTTTTGTGCTACAACTTCCCAATTTTTTATTGGGAATATCAAACTATTATTTATTATTCTGTTCGGTTTAAATTCTTCTTTATACCCTTCTCTGTTCACTGTATTTTTCGCGTTACTTATTTTTATTACATTACGCCATACTCGACGTTCTAAGAAACCAATTTTTGGGAATATTGAGATAACACCCCGCCTTAAGGTGGTTCGCGGGATTTTTTCGATACAAAAAAAAGCGTATTCCATAGCAGTCAACTTTAGGTGAATATGCGTCCGAATATCCGATCTCTAGTCATGACCATTTTGTTTGCCTTCATTAATTGGTTATTTATAATTTTTTGGCTGACCTTTATCTTACCTATTACAGGCTCTTATTGAAGCTGTGGAGAGCAATCAAGGTGCTTGTCCATGGAGAGCGATAAAAATGGATATAACTGAAAATGCAAAAATAATTCAAACCACTCTGGAGGTGGACGATATAGAAGGAAGAAGCTTAGAAACAGAAAAACTTAATAACATTGAAATAACATACCCTCTGAAGTTTGAAAACGTTAATTTTCATGAGAACTCCCAAATAAATATGGCTATAACAAACAAGAGTAACCAACAAATTATAATGTATAAATGGATGCTACTTTGCAAAAGAAGAGATTCCCAGATCCGTATAAGCCCAACTTTAGACAATTCCACAAGATTGTACCCAAATAGACCATTTTATTTATCAGTCACTTGTCATCCAAAATTTTATGGAAGGTCTAAGGAACATATGATAATAACTTTTAGAGGATTCAAAATTGAAAGATTGATTGAAATAAACATTTTAAGTGACATTGTCTCTACTAACCCAAGTGAGAATAACAATGCTTGCAAGAAAGGATTAGGTGAAAGTGCTGAGATAATGAAAAAAATCAGAAACGGTCCTGATAAATCTCACATACCTGGAGTGCGCTTAATCAAGCCTCCTCATTTTATTGCAGTGAGAACGGGACAATATCTAATACCAGATAAAGTTTGGTCTGCGGTTTTGGGTAACAACGGCGAACACACTTATGATCACCACAAAATTTTTGACAGGATTGAGTCCCGTTTGCCTTGTCTATTACAAAATTTGAATATTAACAACTACATCGATAAATGGCACACTTTGTTACACTTGGAAGAGATTCAAGCAACAGTCAATATGAAGACTTTTGATATGGCATCTGCATTTTTAGTCAAATATCAGGAGTATCTAGGTCTAGAAGTAAAAAAGTTAGCTGAAAAGAGGCCCTCTTTAATCATAGGAGACAAAGTTTTTGTGAAAGACATATGGGATGATAAAGCTGCTTCATATGAGGGCTTTGTTCATGTTATAAGAGGTGACTTAGTACTGATGAAGTTCCATCCTCGATTCCATGAAACTTACCAGGGAAGTGATGTTTCTGTAGAATTCAATTTCAACAGAAATCAAATCAGAAAATCACACTGTGCTATTAATTTGGCAATATCTACATTGGGGCCAGATGTATTATTCCCATCTCGTCTAGTGACCCGACCACCGCAAATACCGTTGGAGACATCAAAAACGATTAAATGGTTCAATCCAAGTTTGAACTGTCGTCAAAAAGAGGCTGTAACAAATATTTTAATAGGGGAGTGCCGTCCGATGCCTTACTGCATATATGGGCCACCTGGCACAGGAAAAACCGTCACTATTGTAGAGACCTTGCTGCAAATACTCACGCTTCTACCCGATAGCAGAATTCTAGTAGCAACCCCGTCAAACAGTGCAGCCAATTTAATAACAGAAAGACTATTACAATACAGGAACCTATTTTCAAGTTCTATAATAAGACTAATTGCAAACTATTTGGTGGACTCTGAAAACATTTCAGACATAATAAAACCTTATTGCGCAACTTTAAACATAGCTAGAGAAAATACATCAAGACCAACTCATGCGGTTCAAGATGGCGTTAATTTGAATGTATCAGCATCCTATGTTGGGAGATATCGAGTTACTATCGGGACATGTCATTGTCTCGGGTCATTGGCGCAGATAGAACTTCCTAAAGGGCACTATACGCACATAATAGTAGATGAAGCTGGACAAGCAATAGAACCAGAGATAATGATTCCTATGACATTTGTTAATAAAGAGAGTGGTCAAATTATTGTAGCTGGTGACCCAATGCAGCTTGGGCCGGTTGTACTATCGAAATATTGCCTCGAGTACGGAATGGATATATCGTATCTATCGAGAATGCTTGAAACATTCCCATACCAAAAAGACTTTGCTGCATTCGAAAATGGTTTTAATAATAAGTTGGTTACTCAGTTGACTGATAACTACAGGTCTTTGCAGGAAGTTTTAACATTGCCCAGTGAAATGTTTTACGATGCATCTTTAGTTGCCAAAATAGACCGAAAAACGCCATTTATACCGAAAATTCTTGACGTTGTTTCTGAGATATTTGAAATGACTGACGATATAAAAACTGGTGGGGTATTTGTGCATGGTGTTAAAGGCAATAATGCGAGGGCAGTGGACAGTCCTTCTTGGTATAATCCTGAAGAAGCTTCTATGGTTGCATTGACTGTGTGTAAACTGTATAGGAGAAATATAACACCTGATGAAATTGGTATCATTACACCTTATCTAGCACAGGTAATGTACTGCTATGAATAAATATCCTGAACTAAACTTATCAGATGTGCTTTTCAACTGTAGGTATATGAAATCCCAAAATTATGTTTGGTGAAATTCTAGTCTTGTCGAATCCAGTTTAGTTCAATTCAATTCAATCTAGTTCTAATCTCAACACTACTTACAATATTGTGTCAATAATGAAATTCTAAACGAAATTCTATTCATACTTCATTTTTACAGATAAAACACATACGGCGTCTATTCAACAACATGAACTTGGAGCGTCCGAAAATTGGCACCATCGAAGAGTTCCAAGGCCAAGAACGACCTCTCGTTATCATATCAACAGTGCGCTCATCTGAGGCCCTAGTGCCTGAAGATCAAAAACATTTCTTAGGATTTGTCAGAAATCCAAAGCGGTTAAATGTCGCCTTAACGCGAGCTCAAGTAGCTGTTATCTTGTTATGTGACCCACATTTGCTAAGGACTGACCCCTTATGGAGCAAAGTCATAAATCGCGCAGTCAAAGAAAACAAATACATGGGATGTGATTTGCCGCGTGTGACTGATGAGACTAATGAGCAAATAGATTTATAGGCTTTTTTATTATAAGAAACTAGACATAACTTATGAAATATAGTGGCGAGCGCCTACCGGAAGGCGCAGCGTGGGTAGGCCACCCCAAAAGTTGGCTCGACGACCTGCGGGGTAATTACGTAACACACTAAGGGCGGGTTGTTTCACGTCCAGTTAACGCACGCGTATACGTCAAAAATGGCGCTAACTATCGTCAAACCAAAAAAAACAAAAGTATGGCCTTAGCGTCCGTTAAAAATTAAAGATTACATTAACCGGTGCCAAATCCACTGGTTAACGTTATTTTATACTCAAACATCTGCATTCTGCGGCGAACAGTAAACCATTATAGACTCTCTTTTGTTGTCTTCGTCTTTGTTCGACGCAATGAGGTTTAACATCATTGGTTCGACGATAGTAAGTTCATCTGATGATGAAACAATGGTGTAGAAATAAGAAAAAATATTAAGCGCGTTCTCTGTAAAAACAAATAGGTACGATGGGCTGCATCAATTGGGTACCCCTGTTGTATTAAAATTAACTTTGAAGGGGGATACCCACATCGTGACGCTGACTGTACCACGTGAAGTCCAAACATAACGAGACACAGGAGTATCGAAATCGGAAAGCAACAAATATTATCTTGCTTATCACATTAGGGTACTTATTTTGGTGTAAATATATACATTTTTCATAAGTTTTATCAAAGATTTAAAGCGGTGGTTTGATAATGGTGCCGATTCTCTTGTCACAAAATTCTCTAAACTAGACTAAAAATCACCAAAATTTAGTTTATTCCTGTCAAACGACGATTTCCCATTCTGAAATTGACTAAAGTGACACAACTTAACTAAATTTTAGTTTGACAGCACTAAGATGGCACTGAGATTATAATTTAGTGAAAATGGCAATTTTGCTATTCTGAATTTTACGTTTTTCACCAAAAATTTTGATTGTCTTAACTAAATCTGACTATTTTTAATCGCGATTAAAAAGGTGTGGAATAAAATTAGTTGTCATGAACTAAAATTCACACCAACACCTCGACTTCAGATGCAAAAACAGTACTGTATCTTTTTTTCTTTTCTTTTGCTTATATCTCGAAAACGGTGTGTCCTATCGCAAAAATAATGAAAATTTCGACCCCCTTTGCAACCCATAAACCTATAAAACTCAACGTGTTGGTAATATTTTTTTATATTTTCCATACAAAAAGTAAAAAATTCCATACAAAACAAGTCGAGGCCGCACATAATGCGCGCCTACGGCTCTAAAAAAAGATCACGTGGTACGGCAAACAAGTACCACGTGGAGTCGCAATAATTGTCAAATTTGATTTTAGATGTGTCAAAATTATTTTTAAATTTAGAGATTTTATTTTGCAGAATAGATTCTCATAGCCAAAAGTAAGGAATTTTAGTGATAGTTTAGTTAGTTTAGTTCGGTGTACAACAGAATCGGCACCAATGTTTTGCTTGTTAGTTGTCCAGTTTGTCACTTCAGTGACTTCATTTCAAAATTTGACGTGAACAGCGAAATGTTGCCATAATATAAAAATCTTCAAACCATTTTTTTGGGAAAAGGTTTGTTTTTTTACTGGCAACCCTTATAACTTTGACAATCGGTATTAGCAGTGCAATGTAACAACGCTTTGTATTTGACGAACATTGTGCGTAATCGTTATTATTTGACGTAGGTACGTATCTTACGTTAACTAACTGTTTGAAACAACCGGCCCTAAAGGAATGGCTTTGATTTTGACAGTTCAACAACATTCATTGCGTTATTAAGTTGTTGAGCAGGCAAATTTTTTGAACATTTGAAGCAATTGATAAGCAATATCCTTCAAAATGGTTCAAATCGTGATTGATAGTGTGTTACGCAATTAGGGTGCTGGGCCTTATTTGATATATTTGACAAAATTACATTATTGTCGCATTTTCGGGTTATTCCGTTTATACACCCAAAGGTGGAATTGAATAAACGAAATTTATTGGCTTAGGGTGGATTCTTGGACATGCGTTTCCGCGTATACACATTAAGGTGGATTTTTTAGGGTGGATAAACGGAATGACGAACATTTTCGCAACAGGTGCTGTTTACTAAGTAGAAAATGTATGAAAGAAACATGGAAAGTCGGATTGTCACCACTGTCGCCTGGCCTTTTTAATAAAACTGACAGGCGACATGGTCGCGGAAATTCGCTGGGTCCGAAGAGCACAGGACCGGTTGATGTGTCAATGAAATATAAATGAAGACTAATTTTACTTGTACACACGGCTACACATCAAGCTATAAATTTCCAGTTTACACTGACCTCTCATTGTAAGGAAATCCTATACAATGCGAGATCAGCATATACTGGAAAATTATAGCTTGATCTGTAGCCGTGCGTATTACTATAACCTATTATATTAATATAAGTATACTGCAACCTACCAACAATTTTGTTTTTAGTTATTAACTTTTAGAAATCGTTAAGTTAAAATAGCCTGCATTAGAAACAGTTACAGCAGATTAATTTTTAAGTTACCACCAGGAACATTATTTTTAATACAAAATGATCTTTCACTTGTCTCCCGATTTTTTATTTACCTTTTCAATCCGTATGGATTGCCATACTATAACTATATTGATATTATAAATTGCGAGTAAGTAAAGTAACTGTGTCTGACTGTCTGTCTGTTACCGTTTCACGCTCTAGGGTGGTCGCGCATCTGACGGAAGCTGCGTCGCATACTCGCGATTACGTAGTAACTATGAAATAATCTGTGATCGCGAATCGTCGGTCGCGTAACGACAGAACGGACAAGTAGATAATGGTGCCGATTCTGTTGTACCTACACCGAACTAAACTAGCTAAACTATCACTAAAATTCCTTACTTTTGGCTATGAGAATCTTAACGCTATTCTGCAAAATAAAATCTCTAAATTTAAAAATAATTTTGACACATCTAAAATCAAATTTGGCAATTGCGACTCCACGTGATACTTGTTTGCCGTACCACGTGATTTTTTTTTAGAGCCAGAGTCGCGCATTATTTTGCAGCCTCGACATGTTTTGTATGGAATTTTTCACTTTTTGTGTGGAAAATATGAAAAAAAAATTTTTTTTTTTACCAACACGTTGGATTTTAGATGTTCCGGGGTTTTATAAAGGGGGTCGAAATTTTCATTATTTTTGCGATAGGACACACCGTTTTCGAGATATAAGCAAAAGAAAAGAAAAAAAGACAGTACTGTTTTTGCATCTGAAGTCGAGGTGTTGGTGTGAATTTTAGTTCATGACAACTAATTTTATTCCACACCTTTTTAATCGCGATTAAAAACAGGCAGATTTAGTTACGACAACCAAAATTTTTGGTGAAAAACGTAAAATTCAGAATAGCAAAATTGCCATTGGTGCCGATTCTGTTGTACACCGAACTAAACTAACTAAACTATCACTAAAATTCCTTACTTTTGGCTATGAGAATCTTAACGCTATTCTGCAAAATAAAATCTCAAAATTTAAAAATAATTTTGACACATCTAAAATCAAATTTGACAATTATTGCGACTCCACGTGGTACTTGTTTCCCGTACCACGTGATCTTTTTTAGAGCCGTAGGCGCGCATTATGTGCGGCCTTGACTTGTTTTGTATGGAATTTTTTACTTTTTGTATGGAAAATATAAAAAAATATTACCAACACGTTGAGTTTTATAGGTTTCCAGGTTGCAAAGGGGGTCGAATTTTTCATTATTTTTGCGATAGGACACACCGTTTTCGAGATATAAGCAAAAGAAAAGAAAAAAGATACAGTACTGTTTTTGCATCTGAAGTCGAGGTGTTGGTGTGAATTTTAGTTCATGACAACTAATTTTATTCCACACCTTTTTAATCGCGATTAAAAATAGTCAGATTTAGTTAAGACAATCAAAATTTTTGGTGAAAAACGTAAAATTCAGAATAGCAAAATTGCCATTTTCACTAAATTATAATCTCAGTGCCATCTTAGTGCTGTCAAACTAAAATTTAGTTAAGTTGTGTCACTTTAGTCAATTTCAGAATGGGAAATCGTCGTTTGACAGGAATAAACTAAATTTTGGTGATTTTTAGTCTAGTTTAGAGAATTTTGTGACAAGAGAATCGGCACCAATTTCACTAAATTATAATCTCAGTGCCATCTTAGTGCTGTGAAACTAAAATTTGGTTAAGTTGTGTCACTTTAGTCAATTTCAGAATAGGAAATCGTCGTTTGACAGGAATAAACTAAATTTTGGTGATTTTTAGTCTAGTTTAGAGAATTATGTGACAAGAGAATCGGCACCAATAAAAGTCTTACACATTCAAGTCACTCAATAATAACTCTACCTACTCTGTGCACTCAACCGATGATCGATGCGTTAGAGCGTCGATCGTACGCACGACGACATTTATCAAGCTACCTATACATTTCCAGTTATAAGCTTACTTCTCGTTGTACGAAAAACCTGTATAGTTTAGGCAATGACTATAGTGGTTTAATTCTCGTATGGTCTTATTACAAAATAAGGTTTTTCTTCAGACATGGTTTAAATCATCGAGTGTGTTTTCGAAATAAGGACGTAACAGAAAACGAAATACAGTTCCTTTTACGTAACTGCCATCTTAGTCCGGTCTTAGGTTGTCAATTTTGTATTAAGAAATTTATGAAAGTTGGGAATAAAGTTCGAAATACAAAAACTGGCTCGAAGGTTTAGGCTCGAGCTAAAGTTAGATCGTGTTTTGTAATAAGACGGTTTGAGTTTAGGCTTTTCGTACAATGAGAAGTCGACTAAAATTGTATATTTATAACTTGATTATGTCGCCTTTTGTACTAACGAAGTTACGCCCGACGTATCTTAACGGCTGAATGGATTTCGATAAAATTTGGCATTCAGGTAGACCGTGGCCTGGGTTAGTATAGAGGATAATTTTTATCCTATGCGGGCAAAAGCAAGTTTTATATAAAAATAACTGCAACTTTCATATTGTGCTAGGTTAGAAGAAAGAGGTTAGACGAAACGGCACTGTCGGAAAAAATACACTCGACTAGACCAAGGCTCACCCGCGGCTATAGCGCCTTTGGTGATGATGCATTTGATATAAACCGATAGCGCGAAGAATTACCAAACGTAAATAGCGGGACCATAGAGGAAAGTAATTATCGGGTAGGCGGGACATAGCTCGTAAAACTTATCGCCCGTATGGCTGATGGGGTCGAAACGTTCTGGAAGGCGCAGCGTGTGTATAAAAAGATTAAATGAATCGTTGATGAGAAGGTCAAGGAATATCTGTTAGATGCGAGAAGCACAGGTCCGGTCTATGTCCAACAGTAGACAAATCTATCGGCTGAATGATGCTTATTTTGTGGCTGGAAAAGGCGGGGGGCCAACCCTCTTGTAGTCCGTCTTATTATAAGCCTATGACCGCTGAGTCTGAGATAGGCAATTTGTCGTGTTTTCCTATGTATTAAATGTTTACTACTTCCAAATCATTATAGCTTTCCGTGGATTTTCCCCGGCTGTCCTGGAATTCTGGCCATAGAGAAACCATACTTACTCATGTACCTAATACGCCTAATGTCTAAATGGTCTAAATGTAATGAATTAAGTATCTACCATTTATTCAAACCATGATTAGGTAGGTATGTGGTAATATCGTATTTCTAGTAGTGAGTAGGTAATAAATATGATAGAATAATATTTAGGTAGGTACTCCAAAATCCTGTGTCCTATGGGATGTTTAGACGGTAACAAGGAACTGTACTTACGCGATGAAGTGGCTATGGTACCTGAGCCAGTTACTTCTTGTTTCATCGCGTGTAACTCATTCAGGTAAACACATTTTCCTGTAGTTAATGGCTACTTTTATCTATTCCGTTTCGACATCAACGCGTCATCCTAAAATAATCCTAGTCGGTTTTTCACCTAGATTTCAGCCTGCCCTGTTTTTGCACCTCTTTGTTGCAAGCTTTCTTTATAAATGTTACCTACATTGTTGCATTTCGATAATCCAAAATGTTTCGTATTTGAATTGGGGGAGTAAATTAAAAGGAAGGGAGTTAGTTGCGATTTATTACGTGATTTAAGGAAAAGCAACAGATTTTTGTAGTTTTAATTTACTTTTACCACTTTTTGCTAATCTTAGCATGACTTAGCTGATGATGTGATGATTCAAGTTTGGTTTTGACATTGACAGATTGACATACTTCGTAAACGCACAAGCAGACGTCACGCGTTACGGATTACGAAAAACATTTAATACATCTATTTCATTTTGGCTTTAGCAGACCATAATTAGCTAGTAATATAATGTTTACAATCAAGAAATAGAACACATATTGTCAGTTTACAGAGTGTCATTATTATTTTGTCCAGAATGGAGGCAAATGGTGCGGTTTTGTGTGACAATTTGATTAAATGGTTGCAGACTTTAGATCTCAAAGCAAAACATGGGAATCCATCAGGTAAATGTTTTTTTTACAGCCTACACTAGCATTTGATATGTTAGGATTAGAATTTACGCTGTGAATCCGGTTAATCCCGGCCCACATCCCTATTAGGAGTCGACCAGTAAGTGGATAATTTCGTCACTTAGTTCTTGTTTTTATTTTATTGGGACATCACTCTCGTGTTTGCGGTATTGCTTAATTCACTATCATTTTCGCCATTGTAGTCTCGAATAGTTAACGTTTACTGTGCACAATGGTCATTCAGTCTAGTGCACATTTCTGGGAAATGTGTATCAGTAGACAGAACAGTGATAGTCTGCAATGAGATTGTAAAGCTACACACAGTATAACATTTATTGGAATACGAAGTTAGAAACAAAACTTTAGTGAATTTGACACAATGTTGGATTCAGTAACAACTTATTAATAAGTAAGTAAAAGTTCTAACGGCTGTGATCATGACTAATGCTACCTTGGACTTTTTGAAAGACATTTTATCATTCAATGTCACCAAATAAAGTGAGTGTTAATACATTGAAACTGGACTATTATCTACATACTTAAAATATTCACGTATTTTCAGCTGCTCAACTACTAAAAAGAATTGAATTTAAATGAACATAAAATAAATGTGTCCAAAACACATGATTATATAAACATTTTAAGTTAAAACCTACATTTAATGTATAATCAAAAAAAGCTGCGGAACACTGACTTAATTTACTTTATTTTCAGAACTGTCTGATGGTGTGGCGATTGCTGAGGCTCTCACACAAATCGCACCAGAGTATTTTAGTCCCGGTTGGAACTTGAAAATAAAAACAGATGTCGGACATAACTGGAGATTAAAAGTTAGCAACTTGAAAAAAATATTGGAGGGTGTTGTAGGTATGTAACAACTGTAATATCAATGATAATCACATCTTTCTGCTTAAATACTGCATACATAAATTATACCTTATCAAACAGGAGTTGTTGCTTTGCTAAGTCTTCAGAGACTTAAATAAATGTTTGAAATGCTCCAATTCATTGTTTAAATATTCAAGAACAATGTTTGATCTTGAAAAGTTTAACTTTTATGTGTCTTCTTCAATGCTAAATTAGCATAAAAGCAATGTTATTCAACATAAAAACATACACAGTACCAACACATTAAAATTTGTTGTTTGATTAATCTATTTTAAGTAGGGTTTCTGAGCTTAAATGCATCACATTTTATCTTCTTACCTACAGTAATATTTAATATAATCAGCTGGAGATAATAAAATTACTGTGATGTCAGAACCTTAATATGTTACTATTGTGAAATAGCTATAATTAAACTTTTTTACTCTTTGGTCATATTTCACTGCTATTGTAACATAAAAAAAACAATGCTTGTTGCAGATTATCATCAGGATATTCTAAATTTAAGTTTACAAGAGTTTTCAAGGCCAGATGTAGTAAATATAGCTGAGACTGCGGATGCCTCAGACTTGGGGCGACTGCTTCAACTTGTTTTAAGTAAGTTTATTTTGGTGCTGGCAGAAAATAGATTATTTAGGCATGTTTTTAGTCTGAAAGATAGAGATGATATAATAATAAACTGATTCCTTTTTAAATCTCTGGTTAGAATTTTAATACCTAGTTTTATTTCTAATGAAATTGAATGATAGATTTCTTATTTTTACACTTTCTTTAGCCTGTAGATGCCATATTCGAATCATATTTTATGTAGCAATGTCTATTTTTAAAGAAGGTGTTAAAGACTAAGAGTAAATTAGCTAAACTAAGACACAAAGCAGGTGGCGTTAGGCGTGCAACACAGTCGGGCGTCAAAATGTATACTTGATTTTGCCGCCCGGCTTTGCCGATTCATGCCGACCCAAACAATTGTGTAGCACCCCTCAGTTCCTGCCTTACCTCGTGGAAAAAAGGTGTAAGTTTATGTAAAGTTGACCACCTTATTCCCTCCCGTTTTCTGTCTTTCAAGAACAGCCAAAATTGAATCTAACATTTGAATTACCACATCTAAACCAACACTTTTGGAAATAGGTTGTGCAGTCAATTGTGTAAAAAAGGAGGAGTACATCACAAGAATAATGGAAATGGAGCTGTCTTGTCAGAGATCGATAATGCAGGCCATACAGGTACGATATGAAGCCACTCATTGGTATTCAAATGACAAACTTATTATAATTCCTTAGGGACTGTAGAAATTGTGTATCTGGATAAGGTACCGTTACATAAGTTAGAAAACCTAGCAGGACACTATAATTCGCTGTTGCATTTATTTTCCACAGCTTTTAGGATTAGTATAAGTACTAGAATATTTTAAAGTTTTCTAGCTGTTGTATCAATGTTTTTAATAGTAATACCACATGACTTTGTAATTGCAAGCTTTTTTAGTCAGATGTACATATTATCAGTCTCTTTAATTAGCATATAATTTGAAGAAAAGAAGATTAATACAAATAAGTAGGGGTCCAATAAATACAGTATTTACTTCAGTTTTAGAACCTGCACTACATTCTAGAATCACTTTTAATTTCCATTCTATATCTAATGTGGTGTGCTTGTAGTAGCAAGTATGCGAACCATGGAGTATGGTCTATTTGGCGTCATGCCATTGGATGGTCCCCCACACGAGAGCTTAGAAGAAAAGGCGGTACCAAAATATTATTGTTTTAGTATCGATATCGCCTATCGGTGTCTATTTAAAATATGAAACAGATAATAGAACCTTTACATTTCGTAAGATGTTCGTTTTGGGTTTCTTATGAGTTGTTTAGTCTAATTAAGTTTACCACCACCACACCTTAAATTCCTTGTGCTTACATGTGCTTTCATTTTCACCTATTTCTTTTTTATATTTTTTATGTCTGGCAACACACATAAATGTAAGTAAAATAACTGTCAGTATTGCTATTGCTTAAACTATTCGTTGTTCGCATTAAATTATATATATTTATGTAGGTAGTTCAAAACTATAAAATTCAGGATAATGTTAATGTAGGTACGTTATAGTTGACCTTGTACTCATATTTGCAATCTAATTATACGATCACAATTACTTCGCGAATACAATTACTCCCACGTGAGTGGTTTTTGAATGCCATATTTATTTATTTCTAACATGATGCTACTCATTTCTCTAGGTTAATATTTACTTATAGGATACATTACTAAGTGTAAAGTTTTAGTTATGTTTATAGTTAATTGGTGTATCTAGAAAGCAGGTATAGATGATCTATACATAGGTATCTTTACTTTCCAGATATGCCCAGTGAGCTGTTAATAATTCTAAATCCATATAAGTAAGATTGATTTACAGCATCGTGATGTTACAAAAAAGGTGGAAAGCACCGATTCCCCTCATTATGACTATTAAATCTTAAACACTTTATCATCTTATCCATCCGTAACCAATTAGTCCAACGTTTTCTTATGTAATGTGTAATTTAGTTCAGTCGACCGCCTTTTCATGCATTGAACTATAATAGTATTACATTATTTATATGAGCGGACTTATAATGTAATGTACATCGTCGCAAGAGTTTAGTAACCATACGTTCTTGCTTCACTTTTTCAAAGTTGCATGCTCGTTACTTGAAGCGGCAAAGAAATTCAATTTTAGTTACGCTCATATTTAACGTCCTTGGATCACGATATTGTTGGTGGTGGATACGACAATACTTTACCTGTCTGTCAGTTGTAGAATGTGGCGTCGCTGGCTCCAGCGGTGTTTATGTTTGCCTGAAAGTAAAAGTAGTGTGAAACTGTATGAGTGGTTTGTTTAGAATGTTATTATTTTGTGTTAGGAACTGCAGACGTTAACGCTGGGTGTGAATCGTGGCAGTGTGCACTTGGACGCGCCGCCTCCGCCGCAGTCCGATGCGGACATGAGAGAAGCTCTCGCGCAGAGGTGCCATGAACTCGACACGCAGGTTTGTTTACTTATATTATTATTATTTAACAACCGTAATTATGTTGGTTTATGACATGTTTTACACCAAGCTTGAGCGTTATGAAACTGTAATTTATTACACGCATTTGAGTTTGTTTACTTATTTGTAATGTGATGATTCATACATAATATTATTATAACGTGAAACTTTATTATTAACGTTGTTGTGAATTCCGATTTCTCCGCGATTTCTATTTGTTAATTAATATAAATAAATACTTTGCAAACACCTTAATTACTTACGCATCATTTGGGTGTTTTAAGGACGGATCATGGGTAAAGCATTTACTCAGTTAGGAGTGACATCTGCGAGAGATAGGACTTTTAAATTTAAATAGTGTCCCCTAATTAGTACGTGATACCTTATTCACCGGTGTATACCATTTACAAGTGTTTGCCCAATATGGTGCAATGTGCGTGTTTTAGTTAGTTACCAAATAGAATACACTAACTGTGACCCCGGCTCCACTTGTAATCTTATTAATTCAAAAACCTGTCCAGAAAACGTATCTGTCAATAAAAAAAATCATAACCAAATGAATGGTTCACGAGTTATACGCGCATTAACGGACAGACAGACAGAGTGACGTTGCGATTGTAAGTGTTAGGAAGGAAGACATTTCATAACAAAGCATTAAGGTATGACATCATGCAAAAAAAAACATAACCGCAGCATTTCAAATGAATGTCACGTACCTACTGTCATTTAATTTCTCATTGTATTTATGTCGATGACCAAATTGGATGCATGACTTCAAATATTTCGCTTAAGCTGACTCGAACTAGCCTTCATAATCGTGTATTTAAACCCACCATGTCTAAAGTAGAAGAAACTCTAAACAAAAACTATAATTTTAAAATCGAATCATCATAATTCCAGGTGAAAATTCTCCAAGAAGAGAAGATGACGTTGTTGAGTGAGGTGGGTCGATTGACAGCGGCGCGGGAAGCCGCAGTCGAGTCGGGAGATGCTGAATTAGACGACGCGGGGGCATCCCTTGGGCCTGCGCATGCGGGCACGTTGCGCTATACCACCATGCGCGCGCAACTCGATTTGTTGAAGGATGAATTGGACAAGGTCGAGCTGCAACGTGACGATCAGCATGCAAGAGCTGACGCGCTGGAACGGGAGTTAGCGTTGTCAAAGCTAAGAAATGAGGAGCTGCAGGTTCGTTACTCTCAGATTATGTAGGGAAATGGGTAACTTTTATTGATAGGTATCAACAATTTTGATTTGAACTTACATTTGAAAGAAATCTGTCACGTTTAAAAATAGATTAAAAACTTAGTATTGTTCTACGTTGAATACTGGCTGTAGTATCATCAGTGTACGAGATAAAGTTAAGCTTTAGCGCCGTCAACTTACGCGTCATTGGTAGGTAGCGACGAGCCGATGTGCGGCGCGACAGGGACACTTCACGATCAGACACGACCTGACACGATAACCACTAGCCTCCACAAACACCAGCGCTCTTTAAATTAAAATTGTTCGTCTCGGATCGTTATTGTATAAGTATACATATTTCATTTAATCCCGATTAAAACAAGTTGTATGTTGAACAAAATATAATTCGCGACCGTAACAAATATGTATTTGGCGGTTGGCGCAGTTGGTAGCGACCCTGCCTTCTGAGTCGCTGGTTCCGGGTTCGATCCCCGGGCAAGTCAAACATTTGTGTGCATGAACATGTCTGTTTGACCCGTGTCTGGGTGTGTATATGTATGTAAGTATGTATATCAGTCATCAGGTTACCGTAGTACAGGCTCTGCCTAGTTCGGGACCTGAAGACCTTTTGTGGATGTTGTCCCATATTATTATTATTAAAATAAAATCATCAACTAATACAACCCTCTAAGTTCATGTAATCCTATTGATTGATGTGTTTATTTCATATGAAGATAATTCCGAGATAACCTTAGTTGTTCCACCTTTGTTTACCACTCTCTCAGTCATAAACAAGTCTAATAAATTAGCAAAATATTGAAAATGTGAAGAATGTTTGCACTGCTGAAGACTTTGCCGCTTTGGATTATAGGGCGTGTTAATTACCTAACTATAGGGCGTGTTAATTACCTATCTGTGTTAACTAGCAGTAGGTATTACTTATGACTTACGTAAAAAGGAAAAATTTATATCTAGGTATTATAGTTTATCAAGAAGTAGTAGAGAAAATGTACCGTAATCATAGAATTTTACGGTACCGATTAATTTGTGTGTTGCTGGTTGTCATTCTAATTCCCATGACAGTAGATGAGAGTCAGTGATTAGAAGTATGACAACAGCAAAGCCGACACGACAGTCGGTTCCTAAACAAACCAGATGCGCAATTCTCATAATTTTACGAACGTTTACAATCTGATATCAGTCTCAATCTGTCAAAATTACAATCAATTTACATACATTTTTGACAAGTTTTTGACATTGATTGTCACTGAGATGAGATAAGTACGAGAATTACCTCTCAGATTTCTTGATTAATTTGTGAGACGCCGACCGGTGTCTCACAAATTAACACCATTAGCCTAGGCTTTGCTAACTAACTACCGTTAAGAGCGTTTATACCTTATGAGTGGCAACGTCGCAATTTAGTGTCATATTTCGTGGTTTTCAATTTTTATCATTTAATCGGAACTATATTTTAAAAATCTGTTTAATTAACTTTTTAGTATTATGTGAAAACTGTGTAAAAGGTAAGAAATCGTTGCGTTTACAGTTCTATTTATATGCAAATAATACATTGGAAACTTCAGGGCGTTATTTTCATTGTAAAATAACTGTAAGCATTACGGTTACTTACTTTTTAAACACTTTCACGTAATTGTAAAAAGTTAATTAAACAGATTTTAAAAATATAGCTCCGATTAAATGATAAAAATTGAAAACCACGAAATATGACACTAAATTGCGACGTTGCCACTCATAAGGTATAAACGCTCTTAAGAGCTAGACTGATAATGAGCCTTCAATTAAATGACATAATTAATTATTAAATTCATGCTAATGGTCAAGCAGCGTGACTTTGTAGAATGGGCACGCGTCGCAGTTACATAAACAGAGCCTTAAAATGATGCATTTGTTATGCAACTTGTTCAAAATGCGATGCGATACCGTGGAGACTGGCAGAAACGAAAGGAGACCTATATCTTTACACTTTAGAGGAATAGCTTACACGGGAGGTATGAAAAAGTATAACACAGTATTTTTTTTCTTTATCCATAAGAATCATTCTATGACTTGAAAGTTTAACCTACAATTTTGAAAAGAGAGATTGAAGATGTTGTAAGTACCTGATATAGGATAAAATATCCATCTTTTTATGTTTTTTTTTGTTATGTTATGAATTCCTAAGCGTCTGTAAAGTAATAGCCCTCTTTGTGTTTGCTTCCCTTAAAAGATACTGGCACTACAAGTATTTTGAATATAGAACAAACAAAGAAAAGGCAGGCTCTTCATTCGTCTCCTTAGAACAGACAGCCAATTCTCGTAATCAAAAACGTTCAAAATCTAGTCGCAATTCACTCGCAATCTCATCATAACGACCGTCAATGTCAAAAATTTGTCAAAAATATATGTAAATTAGAGGTATTTTTGACAGGTTCATACTGACATCGGAATGTGAACGTTCTTAAAAATACGGGAATTTCCCCTCAGGTATCGTGCCTACGGAGCAGACACGTTATTCAACTGTTTTTCTCCTGTTGTAAGGTTTCCCACCGCCTGTTGGTCACCGATGAGAGGAGAAAGATGTATACTTTTTAGGCAGTCCAATCACTATGAGCCGGGGACCGATGCGTCTACGCTTGCCATAGGCGTAAACGGTCTCTATGTTAGTTACCAGTGGATTCCAAGCAAGATATTATCAATAAATTACTCTTACTTCATTCCAGATGGCAGCCTCCGAAAACATAGCACTGAAAGACGAACTAGACGCGTTACGAGAAACTGCAGCGAAAGCGACTGCTTTAGAAGCCACAGTAGCTTCGTACAAGAAGAGGATGGAAGAGCACGTAGATCTAAGGCGGCAAGTCAAGTTGCTGGAGAGAGCCAACACGGAGCATGTGCAGCGTGCTATTGAACACGAGCAGGCGGCTGCTAAGGCCAACGCGATACGAGCGCAGCTTGATATTTACAAGAAACAGGTTAGTGAATTACCGCTTAGGCTATTACGTTATTATTATGACGTGTTATATTATAGCTATTATTGTTCCAGTGCAAGAAAAAGATGGCGCTATACATGACGTATAGGGCCATGCCTTTTTTGCAACGGAACGGTTATGACTAGATATTGGATATTCGGATGCATATTCACCTAAAGTTGGGGTGCTGCTGGCTAATATGGAATGCGCTTTTGTATCGGGAAAAATCCCGCGGTTCCAGGATCGACAAATGTAGGTTTCTGATTATTAAATCGGATGTACCTATATTTACTTACTTTCTTAAATGTTGCTTTTATGGAATGCATTTTTGTATCGACCGTAAAAATCATGCGATTCCGGAATCGATCAATTTTGTGTTTTTTTCTGATTATAGAATCGGATGCATTAGATGCATATCTACCTACCTAATGTTGTAAAGTAGGTAGGTAGATACCAAACTGCGATAGCAAAAATAATTCATACAGGTAAGTTGTACCTATTGAAATATCAAGGTATTTTTTTTTAATTCGTTTCCGAATTAAGTATGCATCCGAATATCCGATATCTGGTTATGACTTTAACAATTCTTAATAAGAATAAAATAAAAAAAAAATATTTGGGATGGGCACAGGAAATACAAACAGTAAAAATTTGCATTAAAAACAATAAAAATATAATCAAAAAGGACCTGTGCGAGGCCAAAAAGGCTCGTATCTCGGCATAATGCTGCGGTATTAAAAAATAAATACCGCAGCACTGGTATTATGATAGGGCTCGCTGTGATGCTATGGCCACACCTACAGACATCTATAAAACAGCCTAGGGGAACAAAAAATAAACCTGAGTACCAACTGAATTAGAAATTTAGTAATAATCAACTTACAAAAACGTTGATCACTTTTGCACCTTGTTATATTAAACTCATTACATTTTGATTGATGTAGATGCCTTGATAGACTGTGTATTACTTCATTGTCGCGTAATTTTTAACGATGCCACTTGCATCGTAAAATATAACAAAGTTCTAAGATCGGCTAGGGTTTTTATAGGCCTACTGTTTGTGGATAGATAGTAGGGTTATTATTACAGCTTAAAGACAGCTATAAAAGTTATGGTCTGCTATAAAAGGAGTGATGACTCAACGCAAGCGCCGTGACTAAATATAAAACATTTTATTACGATATATTCCAGGTTATGGACCTCAACGAGAAATTAGACGGTGAGATAACGAAAGCAGATAAGCTGGAAATAGAAAATAAGAAGCTTAGCAGCCGCGCTGCGTCCGCGCAACGCGAGCGTGACGCGCTGTTACACGAGCGTGACACGCTGCGGGACACCGTGGACGAGCTGCGGTGCTCCACCATTACTGCCGGTAACTATTTATAATAGTTTTATAGACGCCATTTTGCATCAGCACTCCCATATACCAAGCCTTGGTTTTGTGAACCGCTTTTGTCATTTAAAACCATTTTAATCGCAATAGATCTGCCCAGTCTTGTCCCAACTATGTTGGCGTCGGCTTCCAGTCTAACCGGATGCAGCTGATTACCAGTATTTTACATGGAGCGACTGCCTATCTGACCTCCACAACTCAGTAACTGGGTAACACGATACTCCTTGGTAAGACTGGTTGTTAGACTTTCGGGCTTTATTAGGCACGGAGGGGTCTCGATATGTAATGGATGGTCACCCGTCCAAAAACCGACCGCAGCAAGCGTAGCTCAATCTTCGATCGATTCTTCCGGCGGTTACTACCTAGCCACGAGCCCCTCCAGTTTGATCACATCATCATTCGCATTGTGTACAATTCGAATGCGAATTCTCAGAATAATAATCGCGAACATCATAACTGCGGTTCGGGAATAAGGTTCGCTTATATTTAATTGCAATTCTCCACGCCAATGCTTTGCAAACACGCTCGCGTTGACCGTCCACCTACTGCTTACCATAACCGATAGAGATAGAGAGACGCTTTTCGAAATTAAGGTTTCGGCAAACCAAAAGCAGGATAGTGGCAGCGGGGTTTGATGTCGGGGCCGCGCGATTTGTATTAGAAGAAATCATAATTAGGCGGGCCCGTTCAAATTTCACGGCACATGAAATTTTAACAGACAAACTGGGCGGCGCAGCGCGGGGCAGGAGCAGTGTGACCAGGTGCATTTTGGGCAGGAGCAGTACGGGTAGGATTAGTGCGGGCAGGAGCAGTGCGAGCGAAAAATCCTCTCCATCGAAATCCGTATCATCCAACATCTTACAATCAACTGCTACACATCCGCCCAGAACGCCACATTGAACGCGTTTCTAAAGCGGCCCCCCGACTAATCGCTTTGCAACTGCCGGCGCGTCCAGTGTGACGTGTCCTGCACTGCTTACGTTCCGCTCTGACACTGACCTGCCAAAGCGTTTGGTCTACCCTATCTTCCTTCGAGGTTCGTCAATGCACCGTCTCTGGGGCCTAAGTCTACTAATTTATAAACGTTGCAATGGTCTTGCCATTTTAAGTATTTGACAGATGTTGTACTTGGCCGAGGGTCGAATGACCATCACAGTCTCTCGAGAGACATCAGCCAGCCCTTTGCCATTCCGGATAGTCTGTTTCCATAACCTTTTTGACACATCTCATTGTAATTCCAGGTGCCAATGAAGACAACGTGTCCCGGGAGCTGATTCCTAACGATCTGAAGGAGCAGTTAATTCGGCTAGAACACGAGAACAAGCTGCTACGACAGAACCAAGGAGCGCAGGCGGACCAGGCATCTGTACAGGTGGGTTTCCAGACCAAAAACGTTTTGCTAGCTCGTTTTAGTTTTGTCTGTTACAAAATGATTGCTAGAATCTTCGATCAACTATACCGACTAGATATCGGGTTGGCGCAAGAATTACGTCTCGGTAAATAACAGCTCACTTCGAGACGTGAGCTCTTATTTTGTTTAGTTCGCTTAAAACACAGCCAATGTAAACTCGACTTTATTACTAGGTGCCATGGTTGTATATAGATTGAACTTATAACTGTTTTAAACTTTTTTCACGCGGATAGCATTTAGCTTTGATTTTGTACGTGACCCGTTATCTAGTTGATATTGATAGTTATACAACATGTAACATAATTAACGCAAGACCTCATACACCCCAATTAGAGTAGTGAGTTAAAAGCATTATACAATGACCAAAACATATATTTTTTAAAACCTAACTATTATTATTAAGAAAATCGTGTTGACCCTAGCATTACTTTATGTATTTAAAATTGAGTCTTATTGCCTTGAAATAAGATTTAATTTTCTTTGGCTCAATCGGCAGTCAGTATTGCAAAATACATTATTTTTGAAAAAATTGCTATATTAATAGTTACTGAAATGGATTCAGTAGTCAATTATGGGCAAACTACTTTCAGGGCTTGCGTTTATTCTGTTACACCTTGTATAGATAAACCATTTATTCAGTGCACATAAAAGACGTAGCACAACACACAAAAGCACAATTAAATTATAACAAATTACATGAATATAAAAACAAGCTGCCAGATTACAAAAAAAAAAAAAATCTAACATAATTTAAGAAATTATTATTAGTTATTATTGTTGATCGAAGGCTAGAATCCACACATAACATAACGCCTGAAATCCCCGAAGGGTTATATTAGTCAGATATTCTTAGAAAATTAGCATGAGAGTTTATTAATGCTAATTGAAGTTAATTAAAGCTCCAAGACTTGGAATTGTTCATGTCGGATCGTTCAGAAAAGGCAAGTGTGGAAGGTTACGCGGAAGAGCTTTGTATCAGTGGGACATTAACTATTCAGACCGGCAGCGCCAAGCAGATCTGCGTCTATACTTTCGCGATTTGTTTCGATCTTCGGTCTCATTTATCTGACGTTAAATGGCAGAGCCAAGTAATAAATCACAAAAAATTAAATACGCCGCCAAACAGCATATTTGGTGGATATTTGGTGCCTTAGAATGTAAGGCTATGTTAGTATCCACCTAAGGCTTAGATGGATTCCCGTTTGTACATATATTTAACGCAACATCATTTACAAGAAGTATCACTCATTCAGGCTCTCTTAGAGGATTATGTGGCGCGGCTAGAGAAGCAGCGAGCGATCAACCGGGAAGCGAACCAACGTATCATGCAGTTGGAAGCCACGCTTGAAGCGCCGCATCCACGGCTAGCTTCCGCTATAGAAGATAGCCAAAGGAAATGTAAGTCTTCTGATTATTCTCCTATAAATCAAAGAACTTGACGACACGGTTGGCGCAGTGGTTAAGCGATTGACTGCTGCGTTACGTGTCGTGGGTTCGATCCCCGCACGGAACAAATATTTGTATGACCTGCAAGTAGTTGTTCCGGGTCTGGCTGTTTGTGTATGTGACTTTAAATGTTTGTAAACGCACCCACGATACAGGAGAAATTCCTAGTGTGGGGTAACGTTTTATGAAAAAAAAAAAAAGAAACTACGCTCTGGCAAGGGTTTATTTATTTTATTCAATTCGGGAAACTGGTGATGAACACTAAAATTAAAATAAAAAAGATCGTCAAAAATCATAACAACTAAAAATTGTTCAACTCATTCTATTATTCCCAATTAATAACTGTCTATGGTGGATCCTCAGTTGTATCCCGCCAAATTCAAATTTTCTTTGCTCTTTTGCAAATTGAAGCTCTGTTTTACGTCGTATGTTGATCAAAATGCGATTCGCGACTGTAGGAATGATATATTTACTGAACAATAATCATAAATTTCATATCAATCGTTCTTCTTCTTTTCATATCAAACTTTCAAAATTTGTTTCCCGTCATGAAGCTTTTCACCAACAAATGCTTAAGCCAAGAAACAGAACTGGTGGTGTCTGATGATGTTGCATTCCTGGCACCGGAACGCTGCCTTCGCATCAGCATATTGGTTCACATCACGTAGTACACGCTGCGTTAGTGCTACTTTTGCGCAGCGTATACGTTTGACGAACGTCAACGCTACATGCGAAGGGTTCAATAACATTGTTTTGACTGCTTTAGTTCTTGTTATTTTACTCTCGGTCATACACATTCTCGATGATTAATATCGAAGTCTTCAACAAAATTCTTCTTTCTTGAAACTGGTGACCACTGTTTTGTCGTACAACTCATTCAATGCACTATTATGTAAATAATAGAAAATTAAAAATATGAAATAATAATTAATTATTGTAAAATACTGATTGAACTTACTTATATATTCAGCGTTGCAAGTAGAAGAGTTACAAGCGACCATAGCAGAAGAACGGCGGCGCGCCACTAAGCTACAGGAAGCGATCGCAGCCAGGGACGCAGAACTACTCGCTACTGAGGACAAGTACAAGAAGTGTCTCGAAAAGGCTAAGGACGTCATCAAGTCGCTGGACCCAAGAGCTTCTGGTACGTGATATATCTTCGATGTCTTTCTATGTTCTTATTCAGGCCTGTAATATTGTACAGTCAGCCTTAAAAGGATGTATGCATCGACAAAAATTATCGATGTATACATCTACTTGAGGCTGACTGTACCTTAATACATGTGGTGTATTTTTATTCAAATTATATTTGGTTCCTGGTGAAACTAATGTTTTCGGAACACAATTAAACGTAACGTGGAACCTAAGTGTCTAGCTGGTATTATCCCAGTGCAAGACAGATGCCACTAAATTGACATTTTGAAACTAAACCACATCATTTTTTGCGATTTTGTTTGCTCCAAAATCGAGCCCATGGTTCTTTTGGCTACTGTTTAGCTTATAAGCAACATCATCTTCACGCCCTTCAATAAACTGACCAATTTACGCTTTTTATATTTGCAGCCCAAGCATCCCTGTCAGACATAACGCTAGGTTACTCCCGCGCGGCGGGTACTGTGGCCGGACCATCGCGACCCGAGATCGCGCCCGCAGCTAGCAATAGAAATGAGTGAGTTTAACTTTTATTCATTTTTTTACTTTTATATCGTGAAGATAGGATAACGAGCCGTCTGTCACCGCCGCCCACATTCACATACTAGCGAAAAATCTAGTAAAAATTGCTCCCATTGATAGACTGTAAGATAAATGATAAATGATTTTATTTCTGTAAGTGTATTTATTTATTTAGTTTTAGGTTAGCCAACAATTATTGTTTACACAACATTTACAATAAATTACTTAAAATTACGTAGTGCAACAATTACTTCCTGCACCATTTTTGCTAAGCTAAAAAGGATAGTTATAATCCCACCATAAACGTTTCATGTAAAATGTTGCCAAGACGACCGCATAAGGTTTGCCTTGTGAAAAAGATATCAGATCTCATGTAGAGCCAAGCTTCTGAATGTACACGGCCCTAACCGACCCTAACTTCATAAATTCTACATATCAGTAAAAATGTATGGCTTGGCTGTTTCGATACTTACTTTAGAAACTAAATATTCGCATCACCTCCACGACGGTAGCGAAACGGCGTAGCCATACATTTTTACTGATATGTAGAATTTGTGAAGTTAGGGTCCGTAGAGTCAGGCCGTGTAGATTCAGAAGCTTGGCTCTACATGACATCTGATATCTTTTTCACAGGGCAAACCTTATGCGGTCGTCTTGGCAACATTTTACATGAAATGTTTTTGGTGGGATTTCAGTTCTTTTTGTAAGTTGCTAGGCAGTCTTTTTAGTGTTTATTTTTTTCTTCTTTTTTTGGGGTGTATTTCTTGCACATCAGCAGTGCCGGTTTTCATAGCCCATTCTCTGTCTTTGCCTTTTTTCTTTGATGGTTTACTGATTACCATAAGCGACAAATCAGGGCGATATTTCGCTCTTAAGCGATTATATTCAACTATAGCTGACTGTTACAGTCGATTTGCTCACCTCGTCGTCAAAGGGCGTAAATAACTGAGACCTACCATGAGACTCTTGATTAAGGCGGAGGTTCTTGTAAGTACTTATTAATTGGTTTTTTAGTTACTGTCTATACAGTCTCGTGTAAACTTTCATATGTCCTAATTCATAAAATTGGTGAAAGTCTCATTCAAACTTCCACCCCCCCCCCCAAATTTTAGGGGATGAGGGGCGAAAGCTATCAGTTTATCTGGGGGCACGGTAGTGTTTTTTTGTATACTGAACTTTATTTATATACCAAATTTCGGCTTTCTAGCACTTCAGGAAGTACCCTAACATTTTGAAGTCTCATACAAACTTCCACCCCCCATTTTAGGGGATGGGGGCAGTTAATGAATGTTTTGGTTGGTTGTATACTAAACTTAGATTACATACCAAATTTCAGCTTTCTAGCACTTCAGGAAGTAGCCAAACATTTTGATGATCATCAGTGTGTCAATGTATCAGTGAGTGTGTCAGTGACGAAATCGGTGTATTTTAGATATCAATAAAATCTAAAGTATTAGAGCTATTCAATTGAGACTTATTTGGTCTTATTACAAAACAAGGTTTTTCTTTAAACGTGGTTTAAACCATCGAGCCCGTTTTTGAAATTGGAATCTAACAGAAATTGAAATACAGTTCCTTTTACAAAACCGACAACTTAGTCCGGTCTTACGTCGTCAATTTTGTATTAAGAACTTTACTATAGTCGGCATAAAGTTCGAAATACAAAAACTCGAAGGCTCGGGCTAAAGTTAGACCGTATTTTGTAATAAGATGGATACTGTCTTATTACAAAACATGGTTTTTCTATAGACATGGTTTAAACCATCGAGTCTGTTTTTGAAATAAGAACTTAACAGAAATCGAAATGCGGTTCCTTAAACAAAACCGACTACTTACTTAGTCTGGTCTTCGGTTGTTAATTTTGTATTAAGAACTTTATAAAGTCGGCATAAAGTTCGAAATACAAAAACTAGCTCAAAGGTTTAGGCTCGAGCTAAAGTTAGATCGTGTTTTGTAATAAGACGGTGTATGTTTAATTTGTCTATTATTGACATCATATCCTGAGAATATGTACTATCTGGTACATCGGAAACAAACTCTATGAGGGTTCAAAAAAACGACGAAACTCATCGAGAAAAGGTAGGTAGTGCCCTTGCGCTTCGCTTTGGCTCGTCTTGGCGGGGGCACTATCGTGCCCCCAGATTAAGAATAATTTAATAATATTTGGTAATTCGTGTATGACAAAAATAATAACTAAAGTAGGTTTGTACAAATATTTTTACATGTCAATCATTTAAAAAAAAACTAGATGAGGTCGGTGTTTCCTATCTGACTACTCTGAAAGGAAAGGCCGAAACAAACTCAGAGGTTAGTGTCTTTTAAAGTCCAGACATAATATTGGTTAGCTCATATGAAGACCATGTAGCTTGGTGCTTGATATGATCTTTTGAGGAAAGAACCACACAGATTGAGTGGACCTGGCCAGTCAGTGTACCCATTTGTCAGCGATCGTGCATCTCAACTCAAAACCTAAGGAGCTCACCGATTCTACGAACAATACCAAACAGAACGCGAAAAAAGAAAATATGATCCATATAGTCCTCACATTCACAATAATTAAAATAATAATATTATATAACACAAAGTAAATATTCCGGTCATTGTGTATGTAATGATCATCAAATGTCAAAAGTAATATATTAAAAAAAAAACAACATTCAGTATGTAAACATTGGAGCAGCTCAATTCAAGCCTTTTTGTCCTCAATAAAATCTTTAACGGTATATAAGGCTTTCTGGCACAACTTACGTGTAAATAATGATTTGAATTTTACGGTTTAGATCTTGAACGAGGCTTGGCAGTTTTTTATAAGAGCGTGTACACTGACACCTGAACGCGCCACCTATTTTCTTAAGCCTTGTAGGTGGAACTAATTTGTGTGTTCCTAGTATTTATATTATGGCTATCACTGTATTTTTTCAAGAATTTTATATGTTTATGGACAATATAAAAGATTTTCAAAAATATACTGAGAAGGCACAGTCTACATTAATGTCCTTAGATTTCTCTTTGAGAGAGTGTCTCGGACTTAATTTATAAATTGATAGACCGGCTGTTTTCTGCAAAACAAAGATAGTCTGAATGTCGGTGACATTTCCCCACAACAAAATACCGTACGACATTACACTATGAAAATAACAAAAGTAAACTAAACTGGCTGTCTCTATGTCAGTTAAGTAACGATTTTTTCTAACAGCATATGCTGCGGAGCTTAGCTTTTTGAACAATATATCTACATGTGGGCCCCACTGAATCTTAGCATCCAAAGTTAAGCACAAGAATACTGTGCTATTTTCAGGATATATTTTTCGTCCTTTATCAACACATTAGTTTTCACCTGCCTAACGTGAGGTAGCGTAAAGTTAAGGCATTTGGTTTTTTTATAATTAAGAAGTAATTTATTAACAATGAACCAGTGAACTAGTTTTAAGATCGCGCTGTTTACATCGTTAGTAACCAGCTGCTGAAGTTTAAGTTACAAACAAAGGTGAACTGTCATCCGCAAACAACACTATATCATGATTATCCCTTATGAGGTAAGACAAGTCAGTAATATAAATAAGAAACAAGAAAGGGCCAAGAATTGAGCCCTGTGGGACTCCCAATGTTAATATAAATCTGGGAGATTTTTCTACATTAACTTCAACGCTCTGAATCATATTACTTAAGTACGATGAAAGAAGATCCAGAGCTTTGTTCCGTATCCTGTAGTTGCGGAGTTTCCTGATTAACGTTTCGTGAATAACGCAATCGAATGCCTTGGGCATATCACAAAAGATGCCCAAGGCATCGCCTTTATCTTCCCATGCATTATATGTCCCAAAAGTTCAACACGTAGTAAGCAGTTGAACGACCCCCTTCTAAAACTGTACTGTTTGCTATGTAATAATTTATGTTTATTAAAAAATATTTGCAATTGGTCTAAAATTGATTTTCCGAAAATTTTACTAAAGGTAGGAAGTACCGAAATAGGTCTATAATTTGTGGGGTCTGATGATTTAAACAAAGGTATTATTTTACTATTTTTGTTAAGGTCAGGAAACTCCCCACAATCGACAGAATTATTAAAGATAAGAGCTAAAGTAAGTGCTAAATGTCAATAATAGACTTAGCAACTTCCACAAAATTACCCCACAGATCTGCAGTCTTCTTTACATTTAAAGTGTGAAAGGTTTTTATTACATTTTCCTTAAGCAAAAACACCACTCAGTGGATACTAAACAGCAGGACACGACTACGCGTCAGGCCCACAACGAGCAGCCGGGATGAGCTGGATTTCTTAAAGGATTGGCCCACAATCGCAGTAGACCGGGAAAGAGACAGAGGGGAAGAGATAGAAAAGAAAGGGGGGGGGGGGGGAAGGGATACCTTGGCCCTGCAGTGGGTCAACCCAGGCTTATGAAAATAATAATAAAGACTCAGCAACAGAAGGTTTAGGGATTTAGTAGTTGAAACGGGAATATTTGAAAAAAAAAAATCAAAGGCTGCGGCGACTTGTGTGCCTGATTTTATTATGTTGTCATTAATAGACAGGCTTTTTTTTTTGAGGGCGGGTAATCATCAAATAACTTCTCCCGCTCTGGGCAGAGTGGGAGGGCGTGTCAGACTCTTACTGACTAATACCCACCCGTGTTCCTTCAGTTGCCTGTGCCAGGGGCCATGGTATCCCTCTCGGACTTTCCCGCAACCCTAGCAGGCATCGGCCCTAGCGGACCCCGTCATAGGTGCTGACATCTCTTTGAGGCGCGCGTGGAACACAACGCGCGGTCGACCCGGGCCTGGTCCTTATCGAATCGCGAGCTGCCCATTGCTCGCCGTTCGCAAGCCCACGCCTACGACGGCCGGGAATCGGCCTGCGATTCCCGCCGCCCAGGGCGTCTTCTGCGGCGGCTAGGGGCGTGAGGGCGCGAATTTTGCCTCTCCCTCACGCGTTCCGCCTCCTCCTTCGATTAATAGACAGGTTGAAGTCAGTATTTCGGTTACTAGGCTTTCCCGTATCACAATTGATAATATTCCTAGTTGTTTTAATTACATTACTACTGGTTTTAATCTTCGAACCCAAATAACGCGACTTGGCCATAATTTCTAACATTAAATTTTGCAGTGTTAAGATAAGTCCTTTCTTTGTACAGCTCATAAAGCCGTATTCTACTTTAACGAATGACAATCACTGAAAGATGCGTTACTATTAACCGAGATAGTCTTGGAAATAAAGGTGCAATTAAATTGTTAACAGTATATATAAAAAAAAATCACCTTATAGATGATTAGGATCAGCATGAATAGACAAAACTGATAATGTATTAATGAGTTTAATTTTAAGAGCTTCCAAGCGACTTTTAGGGTTAACAGTGATATCCTTTTAGCCACTCTGTTGTTTTGTTTTTGGAAAGTAATCATTTGCCCGCAATTATCAGAATCTACTTAATTTAATGTTAATACTTTAATATTAGTAAAATATACTGTGTGTCACACAACTTAAAGTCCATTTTTCAATACACTAATAAGATTAGCGATAATGCTACTCCCATCAACGTACGACGTCCTAAAATGTCTTCAATCACACAGATGGAGCGGTGGCACAGAAGACAGTGCTCGTGCCGGCGCTAACGAACAACGCCTCCTCACCACCGCGTGGTACCAGCTGGGCGCGCGCTGCCACCGCGACGCCGTGGACACGCGCTTCACGCTGCTGTCGGCGGGCCACTCCTTCCTGGCGCGCCAGCGTCGCCAGCCGCCGCGCCCGCGCGCGCCGCACGCCGCCGTGGCGCCGCCCGCGCCCGCGCAGTGACGCGCGGCCACGGGACGCCTGCGGGTACGCTACGCGGCGGGAAAGGCTGAGCTAGCGATGGAGTGATACTACAGGTGCTGTACAGATACTTGTCATTCTACATTCGTTGTTCGGTGCATGCCACATACAACGCTACAAAAATATTTTGGCACGTGGCCGAAATGGGAACTAACGTCGCCAACTTGTTGTGTCAATACAATTTCAGTGAAACAATGTCACAAATGTTTACCAACAACGCCCCCCTGTCATTGTCATTCAGGAGCCAAAATATACTTGTAGCACTCTACATTGCGTTCTTTCAGCAATTTGAATATTACTGAACCACATGTCGTCGAAAAGCATCACAAGTAAAATTTGCTGCGGAACTCAAACACACACAAAACCTGCAGACAGCAAAAGCCGTGTCGCCGCCCTCGTACGTAACCACTTACGTGTGTGTACGTACTTGTGCGTACACAACGTGTGCGCGCTCCGCTGAAGAAAATATAATAAGTCGAGTATCTTTTACATAATAATGTAAATATCTAATCAAACCCATGCTGTGTGTATCAATGCCTTTGGTCAGCGTGGTCAAAGATCTGAAGATTGACACCTAAGTGTTCAGGAAGAAAAAATGTGTTCCACGTCCCATCGGTTTGAGTGAACAAACGATTATGTCGATTTACGATTGGCGAGACTATGTGTATCTTTTGTAAATAATATTTTATCTGTAACAAGGTTTACGTGATTGGTCGCCGGCCGAACGGGGATTCCATTTAAGTTAATTCTACGTCAATTGAAATTACATAAATGATTTTTATATAGTTGTGTGTGTGACTACCCAAAGATCGTGGGAGCCTGATGTTATTAAATGTTAGTTTTAAATAATAAATAAACTAAATATACAGGGTCACATTAAATTGACGGGCAAAATTTTATCGATATCTTAATTCGATAAAACAAAAACAAAATATTTTCTAAACTTATACTACAAGTAACTACGGGGTCAAAGACTGCAGTAATTTGAAATATCTTCATCATAATCATTCTCTTGCCGTTGCATTTAATTATACAACTTATGCGGTCCACGCAAAATGTCTTTGCTTCCGTTCTTCTCGGATAATGATTCTTATTAGAAATAAGAAGTCTTATTAGTCGTCATCTCGGTCAATCTATCGTTTATTTGGTCTTCCCGTACTCTTAATTTGAAATATGAGTTTAGAATATCAGTCTTTTTTTGTTTGATCGTGTTTAAGTTTCGTCAGCTAAATTAATTTGACCCTGTATAAAGACCATTCTGTAATATAAGAATGTATTTTGACATAAGTAGAAACTTTATTGCAATTATTTCCTAATCAACTAAGTCTCTTTGTATGAAAAAGACATCTTTACTTATTTGGCTCATGTGTATGTTAATTAATTTAGGTTAAGTTTGAAAGCACGAAATGTAACCACCTGGTTAACTGAGCTGTTATATTATAATAATTAATTATCTGTAAGAGTGGACACCTTATGAAATTCTACAATACCTAAGTTCAATTTTGCATTTGTATTTTTCGGGGGCGGCTAGCATTAGCAGCAAGACTTGCATTTTAGAATATAATATCATCCACTGCTGTGCATAGTATCTCTTTCGATCTCTCTTTTCTACTGTCAATTCCACACGGGGTCTTACAAAATACAGTGCTGGTTTCGCAGTAATTCTTTTCTACTGACAATTCCACACGGGGTCTTACAAAAAACAGTGCTGGTTTCGCAGTACTTCTTTTCTACTGTCAATTCCACACGGGGTCTTACAAAATACAGTGCTGGTTTCGCAGTACTTCGTTTCTACTGTCAATTCCACACGGGGTCTTACAAAATACAGTGCTGGTTTCGCAGTAATTCTTTTCTACGGTCAATTCCACACGGGGTCTTACAAAATACAGTGCTGGTTTCGCAGTAATTATTTTCTCCTGTCAATTCCACACGGGGTCTTACAAAATACAGTGCTGGGTTCGCAGTAATTCTTTTCTACTGTCAATTCCACACGGGGTCTTACAAAATACAGTGCTGGTTTCGCAGTAATTCTTTTCTACTGTCAATTCCACACAGGATCTTACAAAATTACAGTACTGGTTTCGCAGTAATTCTTTTCTACTGTCAATTCCACACAGGATCTTACAAAATACAGTGCTGGTTTCGCAGTAATTCTTTTCTACCGTCAATTCCACACGGGGTCTTACAAAATACAGTGCTAGTTTCGCAGTAATTCTTCTTAGATGTCTATATTTATTTAGCCCGCAATGTCCCACTGCTGGTAAAAGACCTCCGTTTCCCTTTTCTAAACTCTTTATACGAGTCGTGGCTACATGAGATCTCCATCCGGTCTGCCAGATCGTAGATTGCAAAGCTACATAGATCTCCCGTGAACTTCAGGAATCACAATGCCTACATAAAAGCGTGCTGTTGGATTTTCAAGTTTCGGCGCTAAGCTGAGCGTTGAAAATTTAACAGCGCATAGAGGCCTCTTTCACGATATCCGAGTAGCCATTACTCATCGTATAAATTCAAAATAGGAACATTATGTATGCAGTTATCTCCCAAGTTAGTTAACGTAAACATTATCATAGGTGGTGAAACAAGCCCAAGTATATTGTGAAGATTTTTGTGCATATCAACACCGTTACAAGCATCTGTTTTTGTCGCGTAGCCAATGTTAGCCCACCCAGACCTTTTGGGCGTTTCTCAACTACTTCAATCTGACGCCCGATCGTTATCCATCTGATGTAGAAATATATTTTACATCGAACCAATAATTATCGTGATTGAATCCGACTAGTAGAGAGACGCCCTTTTAATATTCAGTGCTCGGTCAGTATCACTGTTATTCTCAGAATGTTATTTTAGTACATACAAATTTATCAATACTTAGATTCTGCATTTGGGATGGAACAAGGCGTGTGAGTTGCCTTTCGATGCAGAAATACATTTGTGTCGCGGTGCTTTCTCACTAGATATTATGGAAAAGTTTTTGACGTAGCCAAAAATAAACTCTCTTTTAGGGAGATATTTTGTATCTGCTTTACACACTTCAGCTCTGGGGACTTACCATAAAGTATAGCTCATAGGCTAACTAGCCGTTGCGGTGAAACAGAAGGCCAATTCCCGTAAATAAAAACGTTCCAAATCTAGTCGCAATCTCATCTCAGCGACAATCAATGTCAATTTTTTTTGACATATTGACACTGAGATTAGACTGCGAAAGTTCTTCAAATTACGGGAAATGGGGTACAGATTTATTTATTCGCATTTAGAGTGAGGGTGACATACACAGACGTAGGAACACCTTTTTTTTTTAACGTGCCCCACACTAGAAATTTCTCTTGTATCGTGGGAGCGTTTACAAACATTTAAACTCACATACACAAACAGCCAGACCCGGAACAACTACTTGCAGGTCATACGAATAATTTATTCCGTGCGGGGATCGAACCCGCGACACGTAACGCAGCAGTCAACCGCTTAACCACCGCTTAACCGATTCTAAGTTATGGTAAAGCCCCTGAGCTCGTTTCCTCCAGTCCCTTCCAGATATAACGTTGCCAAGCGAACGTTACCTATATAAATAATTACTGGCTGACGTCATCATCGTCTAATAATATAAAATTATACTTTTCTTGAACAATGACAACTTTTTTTGTCAGTTTACCTTATTTTATTTTAGAATAGGTTTATAAAGTATGTGTGATCCTAGAACAAAACTAAGCTTTCGTACACTACAATAATAATTATCATAATTTTTATAACATTGTTATAAATCAGTATTTTGTTAATATTTATAAATGTTGTAACCGAAGTCTTGTCTAACCAGAATTTATTATTTGTTAATTTTTATAAACTATTATTATCACATTAGCAATCAGACGTCATATTATTATTGTATCAATTTGTATAGAATTTGTCAATTTATATTCTCTTTAATATTATAACATTTTCATTAATTTTACTGGTAACCTCACCAGTACAGTGAATGGAAGTATTAATGCGAAGCAGTGCAAATTATTTATTTAATTTTAGTATACATAAATTGTAATTTATTGATAATGATGACAATATAGTTTTGGAATTTTTAATGCATGTCTTCTTTGATTTTTACACAAACCTTTTTATGATAGGCGGAAAGAAATAGGAGTCATAAAAAAAACAAAAGCCATAAAGTGATTTCATAATTTATTTGTAATTGAGATCACAAGCCACATATAATTTAACTTATATCACATCAAAAACTCAACAACATGTGATCACGGCCCATACGATACACGGACAAATTTTGTACATAATATAACTTATGGCAACACTAAAATCACAAAACCAAATATCATGTAAATTCATAACAAAATAGGTCAACTTCTAAAATAGCTACCGCCTATTTGTTCTAGAAATACAGGGAGTTCACAAAAAAACATAAAAAATCCATGTTCCATAAACCATTGATTTGTTTATGAACTCCTAATTTTGTAACTATTACTCTTTTTAGACACACAAGTAGATCTGCTGGACGTCACGGACACATAGACCGGTAATCGGCGACTAAAAAACTAACGTTAATTTAACACTAGCTCGTGACGCAGACCGCACCTGGCTTTATTATTTTCGTAGCAAGCGCTTAGCCTAAGGTAAGGATATAATATAAAATCGAATTTAGTCGAAGTCCTCATCAGAGTCTGTCTTCAAAACGCTGTCTGAACCGGAGCCACCCTCGCTGTCCACTTCAATCTCACTGTACACAAAAACATTGATTAAAATAACAGTCAAAAATAAATAAAAAACGTTTGAATAAAAATTATTTTCAAGCATGATAGGGTTACATTTTGTAGTTTGCAAAAGTGGGACTTGGTGCACTTATGATCAGTGATCGGAATAGGTAGAGCTAAAATACCTAAACTTCGAAAAAGAACAAAGACAAAGTGGAGACGCCTTACGACAAAATATTTTTTCGGGACTAATGTCCCGGGTTTCGGAACATTACTCAGGAACAAATAAAATTAATAAAGTAAAACAACTATCGAATTCATTTTCTGTTTCTGTTTTATAAAAAAGAGGAAGACGATTTTTATTGTTTAAAAAAAATAAAGGTAATCTTATCTTCGTTTGAACGATGTAAGTAAGCGCGGAAGCTAATGTAATTAGCATACCAGCTTTAATAAATACATAACTAACAAAATAAAGTTAAAAAAAAAATATCAATTTTATAGCTTTTCATACCATTTATTCATTTTGTACATATTTACCCGTGACAAACAAAACATAGAAAGAGACTGCAAGTTTTGGCTATTCAGGGAAACGAAAACATGAGGCGGACCCAGTTCTTTACATGAATTAATAACAATAGAAAACGTATTTACTGGTTTTTTTGAGAACGTTCTCGTTGTTTTTGAAGTCAGTTAAAAAAATTATAAATCAATTAGTTTATTGTAATAAACGCATTAATATTAAATGTACTTAAGTGATGTCCCGAAAATCGGAACAAATAGGTATTCCGAAAATATTTTTTTGTTGTAAGGTCTTCACTTTTTTTTTGTCTTTTTTCTTTGAATTTTAGGTATATTAGCTCTACCTATTCCGATCACTGCTTATGATAATCGAAGACTTTTCGAAGAAAGAATTTCGTCAGAATATCCCGCCCCAAAAAAGAACTTCGAAAGATGAATCGGTCAGTCCTAAATTAGTGTGTTAAACCTGCGCATGATTACGGACATTAGCAATAGTTAACCCTAGTCCTTTTTAGCACACAGACCATAATTTCGTATATTCTTTAGTTCGTAAGGGATACTTATGACTAACATGAAGCAGGTAGATGGTTGCGAAACTCGTATGTGATTATTATCGCTTCGCGTATACGAGTTCGTGTATCTTGTTCTCGTACCTTGAGCTTGTGTAAACAAGCTTAAATAATGCGTTCATGCAATACGTAGGGATATTCTTGATAGGTAATGATATCGATTGCATTCTGAACATGGAGATGATGAAGTAAAACCTCTTTCTTGATTATTCTAGCAAATTAGCCATCGAGCGATTAGTTGGAATAACTACAATCGTAGTTGGCTGTGAAGCTAGCTCATTTTTATAAACTGTCTTTTTCTAATTTTGTGTGATGTAATATAAAGTCGTGTATTAGGATTTTGTTGATATTAAACCAGTTCTTGCTATTTCTCTGTTTGAGTGTTGATTATGATGATTTAATGACAGAAAGTAATACCGAATGTCTGAAAGAAGTGATTATTTTTGGAACCAAACTTTTGGGTTAGTATTTTAACTTTTGTTTTTGTTGAACTTGCCTGTCTTTTTCTGCACCGATTACATTGATCTCTACGATATTTCTGTCAAACAAATATTTCTTTGTCATTATGTTGTGTGCGTACGTTACGTCTCGAATTTTTATGTCTGTTAAATGCCCTTTGACTAGAATAGTCTTCAGATAGACAATGTTTCAAGGAAAATCTATAACACTTATGTGGTTATTAAAATCGAAACCGCAAAAGCATCTGTATTTTCTTCCTCGATAAGGTAAGGACAGTAAAATTCGAAGACAAGCAAAGCCCTTGTGGTTAACTCTGTGGCGTCGATAAATAAAGTAAACGCCAGTGTATTTTAGGCCTCACTGGTGGAAAATTATTGGCAAACCGCTTGTCAACATCGGTTTACTTATATGGGTGGATATTTTCTACTTTGTACGTAAAGTAAATGATGGATGGTGTCATGTTGTCTACTTACCCGTTCAGATCCTTGGTGAGTTGTATATCTACATTGGTGGCTGAGTCGTTGAGGCCGTTGAGAGCTTCGCAGAAGTCGCTGCCCACGCTCTGGAGGTGATGAGTGTTTAAGTGGAAGCCCTGGGGATGAGGAAAGTTATTTTACACAAAGTTGTTATTCGAATCATTTTGCTCGAGTGGGTTTGGTCCTGGGAGATGATTCATTCTTTACGTCATTCATCTTTTAGATGACAAAATACCAGTTTTTTTTTACATGAGAGCATCTTCAGCGCTGTGTGTGTAACATTTCTTCACAAATGGCGTAAGTGTAGATCTAGATTCTAGGTATAGATACAGCAGAGATTAGTGTCTACCCAGCAAGGCAACCAAAACGTGTGAAAACACTGTAAATAGCAATATTCTAATCAGTAATATTCATACATGTGTAGGTACGTCATGTAGTGTTGATACTTCGTGTCACGAATTTGCGAATAGATTATGACCGATATTGTTGAGTCATTGGACATGCTGCATCCCTGATTCATAGATGGGATTATATACTTTTATGTGGTTTCCTGTATAATTATGGTATTTAAGATCGACAGTATCTTTTATTACTATTAATAATAAAATCTTTTATCAAACTGGAAGGCTGTATTTTTTTAAAATCTGGACAGGTTTAAATGAAGTTTAGAAAACTAGTAAAAACACGGAAGTTAATTAAACTATTTACATCAAGTGACAATTTACACATTAACGGTACCACGATTACCATAAAATCATGAGCTGGAGCTGCTTGGTACTAATTCGCCTGCAACCCACATTAATTCCACGAGCTATACTTAATTAAAACAATTTACCATCGGCATATTGCGACGAAACGCTCGCAATCACACTGAGCCCTCGCAAGGATGATTCATTAATAAATCAACGTACGAATAGCTGTCTTCCTACATAAAGTAGATTGAAGATTTGTAGCGACTGAAGCCTTATCAGGAGGATCTGGTATCGAGTATGGGGATGGACACCGCTAGATGTATTAGCCCACATGGCGGGTAGCTAAGTATCGTTATCATTAATCTGAAGATCTGTCATTTCTAATTGGAGTATAAGTGTGATAGAATGCGTATCATTATTATATTACTTCAGAATAATCTATATGGTGAGACCGTTTGAAGGCAGTCTAAAAAAAATTGTACCTGAAAATAGATTATTTAGTCAATAATAAACACTTAATAAGATCTTTAGGATTCTTGTGCTGACTCTACTTCACACGAGTTTAACAGAAAATATGGCATGATTGATGATTCCACAAACCTTGAAAGGCCCTCTGTCAAATCCACAGAAGGATGCTTCCATGGTGTAAGACCTGGTGACGCCCAGGTGTCTCCATACGGTGACCCTGGCGGTGCTCTCCCGTTCCCGTTCTACTCTGAAGGAACAAGACCCGAGCGCGAATGCAGGCGACAGCCGATGCATTAGCGCTGGCAGCATCTGGGAAGCGAAAGCATAATATTACGCCTTTATATCCCGAATGAGTAGGCAAAGGCGTATAGCACAGGCATGCACAAGTCTAGACTCGGGCTGCTACTAAGAAATTCCTTGTGGAAAAACCCAATACCGCTGTGCACGAACCGGGGATCGAACCCAGGCCCGCTCAGCCGTCGCGTTTGTCACCTCTAGACTGACGATTCAAGGAGGTAGTCAAAAAATGCAACTTCATGTACTGTTGTCTGTGAGATCTATACGAACGAGCTCGGCATTTTCCTTAAATGTCGTTACAAGTCAACTAGATGATATCAGGAAGCACAGTAGCTGCACTGATAGCATCTAACAATCTTGCTACTGTACGCCATTTACCCGTTTTCCAAGTCCGCCGTCTAAGAAAATATCTTTGAGATTCCAATTGCTCGTACGACTTTGATACGTACTTTTGAAAGGCATTTGCAATGTTACTAGATTATTCGCTAAGATTTATAAATAGGTATGTTTGTAATAATTATTAATTTATTGGCAAATATATTTTTATGCGAGCTTACTAAATATTTGACTGGTTCATCTGGAACTATTCGGTCGTTACTGCACCAGCTCTCTGCGCCCGCGCACCCATAGAAGAACACGTTCTTCTTCCGCGAGTGCCCGTGATAGTCACAGTACACCAACGGCGGCTTCTTCCAGACACGAACAAGGTACTCTATTAGACCCTGAAATATTAGCAGAAGTTAATTCATTTACATACACTGGCTACAAAGCTGTTACGTCTTAGATTATTTAGGTAGATTTGTGTTACCACGGTCCACTCATGATGGAAGTTAGAGCCATATTATAAATCTTTCAATAAAGCGAGAATTTATTTCTAAGTTCTAATACGTCTCACCTGATATAAAATCTACACTTTGCCCACCTGGGGGTCGAACCCAGGATACCTAACATCCGCAAATGCATTCGATGCTACCTTTCGACAAGGTAGTATATTAAATTTGTATTTCATCTAGGAAATTATATATCTATTGCCTTGTAACGTTATCTCACCTTAGTATGATAAATAGAAGGATGTAAAACGGGACTCGGTTTACACCACCGTCGATTTAAATCTTCATTAGTCAAGCCGCATCGATGGCTGCAATAAGAAATGACAATTTACAGGACGAGATAACCAGGAAATCTTATGAGAGACAAGTTAGCGCCGATAACACGCTGGGACATGTCCTTTGAATTAAAATGACACGACCGTGGGTCGAGAGTCAGGCGTCGTCACTTTACGAACAGACATGAGGCCACGGCGAATCAGTTAATATTACAACTTCATACAAACGCTTTGATTGTAGCGGTTATTCTCATTAGATGCGGGACACGATCGCAAGGAAAACTATAAACGCCGGGTATATAAAATTATAATCGATTCTGGCTCTCATAAGGCTCTTCTACTAGACAAAGAAAACTTTACGGAGACAGTTTAATATGACAAGCTATTAAATGAAATGAAATGGGTGACCACGTAGGAATTCGTAGAGACATGTAGACAGGTCCGCGCAGCTGAGAGCACGCGCCTCCGCACTGCAATGCTGTCAAAAAACATTTCTCGTGACGAGCGACGACGGTTCCAGTGAATGTGTTATTGGCTGGCGCTTGTGCATTTTATGCTATTCATACGCTTGGAAAATCACGCATAATAAAGACATCTAAGACCTGTGTGAGGGGTTTAGTCATTATATATATGGTTCTGTCCCTGACTGAATGGTGGCAGAGAGCTCGTCACACACACGGAGTGAAAGAATAACGATGGGTCGATAGTTTACCCCGTTAAGCTTGTAGGTCTGGACAAGATCTATGCAAAATAGAAATCCCTAAAGGGTAGAGGGCAATTTAAGTGGGCAGACAAACACCGTAGGTACTGAGACTGTTGATCACGATGAAAAGTCCAGCAACGGTTTGCAATCATAGAATTTCCGGAGAGCTAAAAATGTTTATTACTCGATATCACCAGTTCAGAGCTATCATGTTATCAATTTAAACATCGCATGCTCCGTAAAAAATCTTCGCTGGATCACGATTATCAACGATGCAAGGTTCAAGTGAATAAAACTTGGTCTCATGACAGGAGTTAAAACCACATAAGCTCAAGTCACAAGTGTGCTTAAATTTACCCCATGATTTCTCAGACCATACCTACATGTTCAGTGCTGAATATGGGCTTTCATAATAACCCCTAACTATAGCGATGTTTTGAGAGGCCTAACAGGCGGGATGATTGGTAATGGCTAGAGCAACCCTTTGTTTATGCTATAATAGAGTTTCCCGTGTTCATCTGATTAAATCATAAGACTTGTATTGGTAATTTGACACCCAAAAGTATTGCATGGGTTTAATTATGGACCATTTATGATGAAAGAGCGTCACATATTTCAGGACGCTACGTGCTCTGATGTTGTTTTTGATAAGGTGTTCTTCCAAGAATCAAGAGACGAAAATAGTTTTACATTCTACGAGTCTATATCAAAGAACAGCATCACAATCGATTCACACATGTACTATGTATGTAGAGCTTCGAACGCACAGATTAACAGATATAGGTACTCGTCGCAACACCAACAGGCACAAACAACCGTCCCAGTTATCAACCTTTTCCTTTTGCGCTAGGGGTTAAAAATTTACATTACGCGTTGAATTCAGATGTCCATACGGGTTATTTTTCTTTTTATACATATCAGTTTTAATTAAAAAGGCAAGCCAGTTCTGTGTTATTCTATTACTAAAGGATAACCAAAGTTCAGGGGTAACTTGTGTAGTTTTACGAATTATATCCCTGAAAGTTGTTGTAGAGACTTAAGACATTGCTTCACTATGTGATAGATAAAATGTATTTATCGTGCGATAAGCCGCAGGCAAAACTAGTTTCGAATTAGTACCAATGACGCATAGAAATTGATTTTAATATCTGCTCGGCAGTATATTTTAACTTCCTTTTCACAGAATCACAGGGATCCCAGCTGCTACTAAATGAAAAATAACAAACGTCAATTGTATCATTACTTACAGCTAGGCAGACTTAGTACGTCTGTAATCTACGACTGTTTACTATAGTTCTACCGTTATTAAAGGGCAATTCTTATAGAGTACGTGCCTCTGACATAATCGCATTCGCCAAGATACACCAAGAAAAGAATACGAGTAACTGTAATGGCGTTCAAAAACATTATTATGTCGTTAAAGTGTCCCTGTGATGTAACTCGGAAACTTTATAGTTCCCAGAACTGAATCATTTTATATTCACACCTCACATATCTTGATAAGTGATAATAAGCGAAGAGTATGTACAAAGTATTAACAAAACGGTTCCCGGTAAGGACTCAAGACACAATTTTATAATTATCCTCGGATATTACGTTTGTATATTGCACGTTAGTTAATTGAGCTGGAATTTAATAATTCGTATGATTCAAAGTGGAGATGTTTTGCAACTGTGCTGTGCGCATGGTTGGTGGATATTTTTTCCTGGAGCGGTCGGGCGTTCGTCCAATTAGGAGTGGTTCAGAGGAGGCGCATCATTAGCGGGCGCGGAGGCGGCGCGAGGCGCGGCGTGAGCGCTGCGCGACTCACGCCCGTCCCTGACTGCGGCCTTCGCTTCGCGACCGGTTGCGCATCTTTTACTCTAATCAGGGAAAAAAATAAGCGTCGTCCACATGCGCGAATGAAAGCGAACAAGCGAGAAGCTGGACCCCGTCTCCCGTGTTTTATGGTGGATTGTTGCGGTACCGGAGCAACGAACAGGGATGTCGCATGCCAGCATTTAATTACATACCTCAAACTAAGTTATTTTACTGCCTCAACCTGTTTAAAAGCCTTAATTTATCACTAACAATAAAAAAATATATAGGGCAGTACCAATTTTACTAAATCAATGTCAATTCCTATAACGTTAAGTAATTTTAAGTCTCCTATCCTGACGTCTCGTGCAATTCTTGAAACACGGCGCCATTAAATATGTAGCGACTTGTGTTTAATTAGATCTTTTCTGTGCGCCAGTGTTGTTGCAATACTTGTGTGTATTACCAACGTTATTAAGCAGTAACCCTTCGAGGCGCGCAGTGACGACCGCGGCTGGTTCAAGGGTCCGCCTGCTCATCTATTTATAGCGCGCTGCGCACCGATGCTATCGGACCTCGGCAACACTTCGGGCTCGCTCGATCCCTGCCCGCCCTCTATGCACCCTTCGCATATCGTTCAGCCAGTAAATAGACCAAATAAACACTACCATTTTATATTTATTCCACCTATTTATATCATATGTCCATTGTTCCTGCCTCTGCTGGAATTCATAGCCGACGGCCAATTCCAGTCCTTGGACCGAGATCGTCGTTATATTGCTCAAATTGCACGTCTTCGATAAATAGGGACACTTTACGCTTTGCAAATGGACACCTAGAGACAGCAATAATTTAACGTCGGTAGATACCGGTGGAGACTAGGGTTCAGTTTAGATAAGTCGGCGGGCCCATGGCACACGTCACGCTCATCCGTATTCCTAGCGCGGAGGCTGTTTCCTGTGAGCGCACCGAGAGCACGCGCAACCACGGATTCTCGCCGGGCGCATGTCGCTCGAAGGACGCGACGTTTGTTCGCTTGTAACGTTAGAAAGGAAGGCGAGGTGGAGTGGTCCGTGTTAGGGGACGCGGAGGGCTCGGCGGCGACGCCAGGATTCGCCAGCCGTCGTCGGCAACTCTGTATTCGTGGTGGACACCGGACACAGCGCGAGTTATTTACGATAGTCGCGAGACAATCGGCCGGTCGCAGCGCTTATCCGGTGCCACCGCGACAATAACATGACGTGGTTATCTTTATTAAATAGCGTTCTATGGAATTAACACACGTGCCTAGCTTGTATTTATAGCCTTGCTGAATCAGTTACCAGGAATGACAGGTACATCCATTAGATGCAAGAGAATGTGGATAGGTATATATGTATATTTATGGTGTTACCTTTGTTATTATATCTTCATGAGGATGGCTTTCCAATGGAATAGTGTTCTTTGTTGCTAGTCTACAGGTCGCAAGCGAGGCGACTGGAGTAACGGCGTTACAATAATTGATTTTATTTACCGGGTGTTGGCGGAAGCGGAGCAATTCACCACAGGACGGTTCAATGACACGCCACTTTTCTCCGGCGACAATCCTCACTGTCGGAATGCAGTCACCATTAGCCAAGAAGCACTCCTGCGAGGGTATTTATTATTTTCACAGCTCTGATTAAGGCTAAAAATGTTTTAAGTGTCCACCATAGGTGCTTTTACTGGTAGCGTTTAAAGATGGGAATCCCAAATTGCCAAGGTTTTTAGATAACGGAGTTATGCACGTTGGTTTAATTTTGTATAATATTTGGTTGGGTATAGCCCTTCCACGTATGGATCGTGTCTGCGCGCGACAGTGATGAACTTGATAAGCCCACATGGGGCAGCACCTCACCAGGGTTGAGGGCACCACTCAACGCTTCCGCGCCGATCCGCTCCTATTGATTTAGGAGTCGCGACTGTGATCCGTTTGACGTGCCTCACGACTGTTGCTGATATTCGCAAATAAAACAAACAACTCGTGTATCAAGCTAGTTATTTCTTTGTAGGAAGTAACGACCAAGAATAGCATTAGGAATTAAAATGTATTTCCATTTTATGATAGATTATTATGATTATTATTATGATTATTTTTATGTTAGATTTTTTACTGGTGGATGCCAAGCTTCACAGTTTGGCTCATCGCCGCAAGGTCGCCTGCTTGTCGGTCTTCTACAGATTGTACTTCGGTGAGTGTGCCCAAGAACTCCACTACCTCATACCACCGGCCCCCTTCTTCCATCGGTCAACTAGACGCACTGCAACTTATCATCCTTACCTAGTTGCTATTCCACCAATTCGCAGTGGCGTTTCCAAATGTCTTTTGTTATGCGCACAGCAAAAGAGTGGACTGTCTACCTGCGTCTGTGTTTCCGAACGCTTACAAACCTAATCTCTTCAAAGTGAGAGTGAACAGGCTTCTTCTGGGTAAGCTCACTCCATCGTCGACTCTGTCTCTGTCACCACTGACCTAGACTAGAGTCAAGCGCAAACCCATCTTTAATAATAAAAAAAAAAACTGGGTTTTCAATAAATTGTGAATAAAATTCTTAAGTTCAGGGGGATTTATTTCAACAGGTACTTTTACACTCTGTTTAAACTCGTGTTTAAAAACAATATTAATTCTTTCTTATCAATCCAAAATTATAGATCCTTTCATTGACGTTTCCACGGATCTTGGATTTCCAGCGCTTTTTATTCATAAAATTTATGAGCTTCAGGCTGAATCAAAAAGTAGGTGTCTTTGTAAGTTGCAATGACGCATTAAATTATTAAATTGCAATACCGTTACAACAGTGACAGGTCGTGATTACTACACGGTGACTCATTATTTCCACCAGTTAAGTGTTCCAATTTGCTCGAGACTACCTTTACCTTCTCGCCTGTTTTATCTAAAGTACTAGACCAGTATGCAATTAATACGTGTTCTATCAATTCAGATGTAGCACTGACTGCATACATTAAGAGTGCTGTAATTAAGGTCTGTATTTCCGAGATGATTGCTTATATTGTTTAATGTTATATAATGTGGAGTCCCGCAGCGTGTTGTAGTCTTTTTCTGTACAAGATGATACGTTTTTTGAAATACATGCAAACATGAAAATAATAAGATTTTGTGGTATGTGGAGGGATCGCTATGATGAGCAGTCGTAGTCAGTAAGCGAGTGCCACAGAGAGCACGACATAGGAGTGCATTATTTACATAATAGCAACGACTGGGCGGCCTTGGCGCATCGCAGCCTCCTATAAATTCTGCTCTTCCAGTTCGCGTTGTTCAGCTTATCGCATTATATCAGTATCAACTTGGAACGTGCATCGTAATACTCGTAATGATTCATTACGGCTGTGCAGTGTGCACAGCTACGTTTGGAAGACAGTTCAAGTTGAATGATGACGGCGATGACTCGTCGACGGGTGTCGTTGACTCCGGCCCATCCGTCTATTACAATGATGCAAGAGGCAGAGCGTGAACTGTTCGCACGAGATCGGCGTTCTTTGTTAGCTGTGGCGGTCGACGAAGGTAAGCTGAGGGTTGGTTGCTTGGCGCGGTCGCAGGCTGCGCGGGCGCGGCGGTGCGTACAATGCCCGCGGCGGGCGGCGCGGCGGCGACCGCGTGCGCAGCATTTAGCGCCGCGCGCGACCCGCTATTATGAGCCTCGCACTCGTAATTCATTAGCTGACTCCGCTCGCCTCGTATTATTTATGACCGCTTAGGTTTTGTACGCGAATATTTTCCTCGTAGGCACTTTCAAAGTTGTACCCTCTTAATGGCGATACGACTCAGGAATAATAATGACATCTGAATAGAATATACGAGGTCAAGGATTTGCATGATACAATGTTCTTTTCACGGCTCTTTTTCATAGGTTTACTGCTCAATGCGCATGATTTATTACACCTCAAGAAAGTATTTGTGCGCAGGTTGGGCTCCATAAAGTAGTTCCAAGTACCAATTTGAACAAATACATTCAAAGCCACCATATTTCTGCTTTCACACGGAGAGTCGCAATACGTTACTTTATATCCGTAGGTAAGGTAATATGTTCCTTAATTGACTAAGTCATAGGATTATTATGGGATAGCATAACAAGTCGTTCAAATAGTGTGAAATCTCTTGGCGAAGATCGTTAATATGTGCAGCAATAAATTGTATTTTTCTTCCGAGTTTTGATTTATGTATACTAGAAATTTTGAATGATATGCTGGATGTATTATAAAAATGCAAAATATGAGCCGTATAAAATTGTAGATATATGATTATTAAAGTGTGGTTATTTTCGCGGCGATTGCGGCAGGATTGACGAGCAGCGGGAGGTGTCTGCGGATCCCGCGCTCGGTTTCCCGGAAGGTTCTGGATTATATTTTAATTGCCGGGTGTTGATGCCTATCCTTGGTTAATAACTCAAGGTGATACCGCCGCGGTAGAGCATATAAATCGTGGTACGGACGTGTTTGCGCATTACTTGCGGAAACGTCCATTTTATACTTGACCGCTATCAATTCGCCGCTATTATTAATCACGTTGTGTAAAATTTAACGACAGGAATTTATCGTCATCGTGAATTACGAATATGAACAGCTATGAGTGCTGTGACGCCGACGTTTATAGAATATAATAAGTGTAGTGTCGGTGAGGAAAATGTATGTTGGGTCTGAGAGCTGAGCGCAATCCCAAGGGAATCCGGAAGCACAATGGAGGCAACACTAATTGTGCAATTGAGCTTTAGATACGCCGCGCGGCTGCGTCGGCGGCGCACGGTGCAGCGATGTGAACACCACGATACGCCATGAATTTTCCACATTGACTATTTGTGAACGATTCCGACGGAAGTAATTGAGTCTTCATTGGCAGTAATCGAGAATCTGAGAGGGTTTCTTGATAAGTTATAAAACATTTAGGTATATGTATAGCCTGATCATGGATTTCCATTTACAGTGGTTGAGTTGAATGATGCCTATTCGTTATTATTTTCACTTTGAAGATAATTGCAAAAGAACAGACTCCATCAATCATTAAATTAACAAAGCTCTCTCGCAATTATGTTAGAGAGGCGGCTGAACACGTAAATATTTTGACGGGACGACTGACATTCGACCTCCAACACTTTTATTGGATGCTTTTCATTATTGGGTCCGATATTTTAAGGTCAAACCACTTTAATCTAGAAAGTATTGAATTATGTCAAAATCGGCAATCAAAGGCATCGAAATCTTGGTATGTCAGTTCGACTGTGTGAAGTTATTTCTTGATGATTTTCGTAGCAGTTTCCATTGTTTGTATATTTGATACAGCAAACAGGTCCCACTATACGTGTTGATCCACTGTCAATATTTTGAGAGTCAACGGATAACAAAGAATAACTGGCTGCTAAACACGACCTTCAAACAAAGGATATAAAATACAGAAAAAAACGACCATTCCAATCAATACGGGAATAAGGCCCTTATACCCTTTTTAGTAGGGGCGAAAGTTGGGGGTCAGGTAGTCCTATTCGGTCGTGAGAAAGCAGTGATCGGCGCCGCAGATGAGCCATTGAGATTGGTTTTACGATATTTCGAAATCACGTTCATAACCTTGAACCTTTGGGAAGGAAATCACACGTCAACACTACAATAATTATGATAACACCAGCTATTTTCTGTTTTCTGCAGTATATTATTTAATATTTCATCCTTCGTGAAGCTTAGGGATACTTTAGAAATAAAGCTTAGTTTCATTTTCAGACCATCAAAATTGCCTCCACCGTCTGTCGATGCTCTTTTTATATGTATAAAACGAACATACTTACGGTGCGACGACAGACGGTGCTTCTTAAAATATTTATATTTTTTACTAAAAATGTTATTCAAATAATATTAGGTACAACCCTGTAAATATTGTCAATCCTCAGAAATTATAAACGTCACCTAACTTTTGGCGACAGGAATTCAAGTACCTACGTAATTGACAACCTAAAAGTCCGTTATCAAAAAAATAAAAAAACAAGCAGGGAATCCCATATCATGTAGGTAGTTGAATTAATCAATAAAAAAGTTATAGTAAAAATAGGTAGTCAAACAAGTTAGTAAAACTAGAATTTAAAATCGCAATATGGCATTACAGCTGAAGTGGAAAAATGTCAACTAACTTTTGGAGGGCACTGAATAATTGAATGCCTCGTTTAATTGTTGTTCCTATCAACATGTTATAGGTATGTATGCTTTGGATATCACTAAATAACTTTCATTTACAGTACCAAAATGTCTAGGGTGCATGCCCTACTCCACCTTGAAAAAATTCTTCACTGAGTGCAATAAACCTCTTGTCATATTTTTCGCCAACGACTAACTTGTCCTTCGCTGCAGGCAACGCCAACGACCTTAAGGCTTAATTAATTTCAACAAGATGCAACGTAATACTAATAAGATACCCTTATCACTGAAATAGTGAACAATAACATTATAACATTTTAAAGTTTACAGTCATCTTATAGATAGTCCCAATTAAAATTCCAGTAAGGATCTTCGTGTAATTTATCGATACGAACTTCGAATGTGTTGAAAATCATGATTTTACTAAACACATTCGTGATTAGGGGTTGTCGTGTACACGGCCGGGGTAAATTATAGTGGAGGTGTGAGGCGTGCCTCCGCGGTCCCTCCAGTCTTCTGACACCTCGGCAGGCCCTCGTGTGTACGCCAATTATAACGGGAAGCGATCTTACGCCGACCAAGACTGATGTTGTACCTTCAATCTCTAGGGAGTAATTGCTTAAACACATAACCACTGACGTCAGGGCGACGCGCGACGGTGCGACGCGAATCAATGTAGCATTACGCCTATCGCAGGCTATCAAATCTATTAGCTGCACGTGGACCCTTCATAATAGAAAATACACGGCGCACATTATATTTATAACTGTATTAGTATTTTACTAAATTATGATGTTGTCTAAGCTGGCTAATCCCACGCGGGAAATATTGACATAAAATGTTGATATTTATATGAACAACGAGTTTGTATGTTACTTCATGAATTATGACTCCTTTATAGTCTGGCTACAGATTCTAACAAGACTTCACATGGATCTACTGAATTAAAATATCTCTAGATCTTAAGTTAATAATAACATAAGTCACATAAAGAGAAACGATGGCCTCTTCTTATCCGTGTCTGCATTAAACCAAGAACAAAATGAAATACGATAACTGGCAGCTGAGGATGGCATGCGAAGATAGAGAAACGAAGAATTGTTATCACGTATTTTGCAAATTTTAATATTTCTGCACTGGGCACTGGTAGACTGGTGTTCTAAGAGACAAATCACTGTTTTATTGTAAATATTCTAAGCAGTCTCGTAAAATTCTGAATATTTCAAAAAAGGAATAATAGGATATAGAACATTGGTAGCTAGACCTGTTGAAGCCCTTTATTCGTAGGAACCAAAGTTGCATAACATTATTTCAGTCAGCATCAGCACCATGTTTTTGATGATAAGTATTGCTGCAACAATGTTGCAACTATTGTTTGCAATACATACAGAGTAAAATCAGGACTATGCACTGACATCTTAAACAGCACGTTACAAAACATTACGTACTGCCCTTAATTAAAGCAATTCCAAAGAAGCGAGTTGCATACTTTACAGTTATAAATACAAAGTGTCATCATAAGGCACGCCAGACACGACACGGTGCGCGGGCGCCGAGCTGAGCCAGCCATGCAAATGCCACGCCGTCTTAATAGCGACGCACTGTGGGGCCAAAAAACTCTAATTGCGTTTCGGACCGGTACCCCCCTTTGCCGCGATGTCCTGAGTGATTAAGATTCCGACTACTAACAAGCCGAATCAATCAAATTCCACCCATACATTAATTTCAATATCAAAGACGACCGTGTTTCGATTTTATCTGAAGGCTCCTAAACTTAATTTGATCTTGTAAGTTTCATTCCTTCCAGTAAACTTGGAAAAACCACTTTAATTTCTTGAGGAAGTATTGATTCTTCTAAATTATTTCCTTGAAATTCGGTGCGGTCGATGAATGTGTACCTACGTAATCACAACTCTTAGTTCTACTAGGCAATGTTTATGGGATCACCGAGTCAAAAATTGCAATAATAAAAACACGCTTTAAATCGTTCTGACAACATTATGCCGATTCGTTCTATCAATTTTACGCTATTCCAAACTAGAGGGGAGCAATAAACATCTGCTGAAAACAAAAAGAGTAAATGAGATTTAGTTCGTTCAACTTTACTCAAGATTTATCTAGTGTTACATTGACGGGCGATAATGACGTATAGAATAAATACATTATTGTGTTAAGGATATCCGTAGACGGGCGTATAATAGGCCATTTTATTATAATCAACAGCGCTGCTTACCTCGGAAAAAAACTTGTGTTGTGTGATATATAAAGCTAGGAGCCCTTCAAGCATGCGCAGCATAAGTAAGATCTATTGCGATGATCTATATTTATATTGATCATAAACATGTTGGACAAGGGAATTAAGTTACTTTTCAAAAGAACATCTAGTACTAGGCAGGTACTGAATAAGTATGACTTTAATATGTGATGCTTTAGACACTATCCAGTAGCAAGGAGATGTTGAAAAACACAATATTGAAATTCAAGGTATCTACCTAGATTAAATGTTGTTCACAAAAGCAACTGGACGTATGTCGTTGTTGAAAAGCTTTTCATAAATTAAGACGAAGACGAATAATTAACATTTGTAATTTATCTGTTCCGCAACAATTTTTTTATAATATTTAATTTTAACATTTTGGATGCGATTTCTAATTATAACAAATTATGCGTGTTTAATTGGTGAATTTCGTTTTTTATTACGCTACAATAGATACCATTGTATTTGAATGCAATGAAATACAAAAAGAAAAATCCTCACGTTTCACAGTTTAACGGGGTAATTGAAAATGTATAGGATCACACTATTCAAAAGCTCATTTCCTATGGATAAGTACGATCTAAATCGTTAGAAAACCCGAGAATCCCACGGGAAATAAGAAAAACCGCGGGCAGCTCGCGGAACGATCGGCCAGCAGGTAATAATTTCATTAAGTAATGGAAATTGTGCAAATAAGTAGCGACCGCGCCAATCATGCAATTTAGTTACGGATTCACTCGTACCTACAGCTTTATAGGTGCGATCCTAAGAGTTGCTCTTTTGGTCTTTTGTGCCGAGCTAGCCACGCGATGCATTTATTTTTAGATCCCCTTAGGGGTCAGAAAAAATACTTGCGTATGGATACATAATAGGTCTACGGTCCGCAGTCACCGAGAATAAAGGCTTAATTGTGCCCGTTAAAAAGGACTTTCAAGAATATTTTATAAGGATAGGACCACTATTTATTTCTTTTAGACTTGGCCTTATAACAAGTGGACTGGATTTTGTATTATGTTATATTATTTCCACTGCCTCTACATCCTTGATGATCATTAGAAAATTGCAACCACAACTTTATTTATTTATTATCTATAGGATTTTGTTCAAAACACTTGCAGCGCGGACCACCACAAAACTATTCAAACATATCTAATGGTTCTGAATGATTGATTGATTTTATTGAACTTAGATGAAACTAAGAACCTGAGATAGGATTTTAACACAGGTCTGCGATTGATAGAGTGTAAAGATGAAATATTATTAGATCATGGATATATATAGAACACATATAATTATTTTTAGTATTTTCATTTCTGAAAGCCTATATAATTTCATTCCCATTGTCTCTTTACTAGTTTCTCGGACCAAAAGAAAACAACATATTTACTGTTCTGCGGTTCAAAACCGGGTATTCATCTAAAGTAGAGATTTCGGCTAATATAGAATGCGCTTTTGTATCGAAAAAAAATCCCGCGGTTCCGGCATCGACTAATGTAGGTTTCTGATTATAGAATCGGATGTATATGTACTTGCTTTCAAATGCTGGCTTATATGGAATGCACTTTTGTATCGATTGTAAAAATCCCGCGATTCCGGAATCGACAAATAAGTGTTTTTTTCTGCCTATATAATCGAATGCCAAACTGCCATAGCAAACAACGTCAAGATAAGATAACAGACTACATATATATTTAGAATAAATTTCAATAAGTTTTTTTAGAAGTCGCTTCCATACTAAACACCCGACTAGTTATGCATTCCCGGTGTTCCTGGCAACCCGGATTTTTTTTACAAAAAATATATTTTAAGAAGCCGCTTCCAGACTTTCATAGCTAAAAAATAACTTTAGGCGAATATCCGACATCTGGTAATTACACTATGAATACGGTTGTGTTATTAGGTCGCATAGTTCTCTGCTCATAAATGTCTAGAAAAGAATTTAGTTCTGCTACCGAGCCGTGTTTAAGTTCAGCCAAGACATGGGTCGGTCCTAAAAGGGCATTTACGTGCCGTAAAACATTTTCAAATAATATCGTGCGTTATGTTCTAGCCGAACACGACAAAGTTTATAGCTACGTATAAAACTGCACGACGTGGGCTGGATGCAATGTCTACACGGAGCAAGCTATAGTGTGCTGTATTAGATAGTGAGCCCACAAAGCTGAGCGGGAATACTCCAAATAAAATATCAAGTTTAGTCGTTTCAGGTATGTAGTCCAGGCACATTCGTGCATGAGTCATCAAGAACACAAAACTTTATATCTGAAGATTCAGATCGTAATGGATAATTTAATAGTAGGCCCTATGTAAACGCCGGACCACTAGCGACGTGCACCCAGCATAATGATCGAGCAATATTCCCAATGTTATTCAGGGACGTCAGTTAAGGGGACCGTCCACGTAATATTTTATTTTTAGTGTTCATTGCTATTGCGGTTGACTATTACGCGGCTATTTTTAAAACGGCATTTAAATGATAGCGGGTGCATTTTTATCGTAATCGTGGTAATCAGAGTAGTCGGCGGCGACCACCGCAGGCGCAGCCATCGCATGCAACTCGAAAACATTAGAATAATCATAACGTTGACGGCCGCTATGATTGAGAAGCGGCGACACATCCACGGGTTTCGAACATTGATCATCATTTATAAGTACAGTTAAACTTTCTTCTTATATAGTGCAAAATGGTGCGAGCTATGTGCCTATTTATTTTACGGTTTTCCAGATGTTTACGAGTTGCTCTATATTTCCAGTTTGACAGCTGAGGATGTTTTATGTAGTTTTAGTAGCCTACATTTTTAACCTTTCGAACGTGGATCCATGCGAGAGACAATGGCTTTTTAATTATGTCTGTCATTACGGCGTTCAACCGGTTAATAGTTTGTCTGTAATATTTCAGTAGGTATGACCTAAAAAACGCGCACTAGAGGAAAATATATGCGATTTTGACGCCGCGATGAAATATTAATATATTATGTAGAGTCGAAGCGCTGAAGCATGAAAATTTAAATATTTTTTATTTTATTTAGGAGGCTGTATTTTTTTAAATTTGAAACTTTCGGCCACGATATATGGTAATGATATCAATTAACGTCGTGTCGTCGGCTAGCACAGCGCACAGCGATCGCGCATTGTGAATGGCGCATAAATAGTTTTGTTTGAACGGCATGTGCGGTCTATTACTACCATTATTCAAAACATTGGAGTCATGCTCCCGTTCAATTAAATACTCCCCGAAGCGGAGTAACATCTTCGGATCAAAAACATTGTATCGTTCGAATCTTCAAACGTTTTTTTCATTTTGCAGCTATTAAAGTAATACCTTCATATTTTTTATGAAAATAAAACCGTGAATTTTATTTTATCGACTGGTATCGCCCTCGAATGTAATTCATCGGATGTAAAACAATACTGATAGGTATCGCTTGAATGCGATAAAAAAGAAATTTCAAAAGCGTTTCTGCAAGCTGCAGGCTCTGGGGCACTTCAACTTTTGCAGGATCATTTAAGTGCAGTGTCTTGTATTGAGTTGAACATTTAAATATTCTCGTGTATTTTTTAGCATAGATTTTTATTATACAGGTAAATGGAGGGAATGTTTAAGGTGTCTTGTAATAGGCCCACATAGGAATAGCATCTGTATGGTAAGGCAATGTCAAAGCTGGGAGGGCCGCATGGCGTGCAAAGCAAATAGCGTCCCACCAATTAACGTGGCTTTCAAAGCAACATGTTTAAAGTGGTGAACCAGCGGCGGCGGCTTTCAAGTGTCCCGCGTCTCCCCCATTTGCTTTTATTTCAGCAAAGATCTAATATTGAACTCGGCGCGCGCTTGTTTGTGTCCACCGCAAGGTCAAATATACACTTAATTAATATCTATTAACCGTGCACTTGTCTGCGTTTATGGGCATTCCTTCGCGTCGAAGCCGCTTCAATTCAATTAGAATAAACAGTAAAACATTTGTTGTTTAATGCTTATAATATCAGTAGATGAAAATCATAATTGAAAAAGGATATCTTGTGGCGATAATCACAACATATCTTAAAAGCTAAATGAAAACGCAGTAACTTGAGGACTTAACGAGACAACATAGGGGGAGGTCTCCCACCATATTATTACTGGCTGCAAAGGTGTGTTGGGAATTGAGATGGGAGTCTTCGTTATTTTGTTGATGCTTTTGTTTCGACGTAAGAATAGATAAGTACAATCCCAAGAATTGCGGGCAGGTTGCGAGGCCAATCCTCAATGGCAGATACAACAAAGGCACACCCTTGAAGCGCGCCGCTTCGGATCGTGAGCGAAGAAAAAACTACGACAACGTCGACAACCCTTTGGACAAGCGAAGAATTCGCCTCGACCGCAACAAGAACAAATTGAGCGCGAACTATTGTGCGGTACGATTTGCCGAGATAACTCCCGTGTCGAGGAGCGCGGGCGCCGCCGAGCTAGCGTCCGTCCGCCGCCGGACGTCCGCGGCTGACGACACCTCACCACCGCCCGCGAGGATCGGATGCGCAGGTATGTTACATTGCTGGGTTGCTATGTCCCCGATGGAGTGTCTTGTGGGCGGCGAGGTATTGGACGTGAGGCTAGAGTCTGCGGCCGCAATAGCGGTCCCATGCGGTGGTGCGCGCGGGACGCGTCTGTGTTATAAGGGGGGGTCCCGGACAGCGCGCGTTCAGTGTGCCCCGAGTGTCCCGTGTAGCGTGTGTGCACTCCTGAGTGTGCTCAGATCACTTCCTCGCTGATATCGCTCGACTCTATCAACATGCAGCTCGTTTTGGCCACCTGCTTCTTGCTGTTCGCAGCCACCCTCGGTCCCGCGGCAGGTATGTGTTACAGTTGTTTTTACATTTGGTGCAAGCAGTAATATATGTATTTTTTAATTTAATTTTAAAGAGTGATTATCTATGATGAAAATTCATTCATAATCATTTCTCATGAAAAACTGTAACTGAACTGAAAGAGTTTGGAAATCTTGAAACACAATTTCAAGTGAAAATAACTGATGAATAAAATGACTATAACTGTGTGTGAATTCAAAATTGAATATACAATTCGCTCACAGGACATCATTGCGTCACGCAATCACCTCAAAAATTGATGATAATTTACGATTCAATTGTGTTGTTATTTGTAAACGCGCAGTGTGTGGCGCGCTTCAGTATTGCGACACTGAAGCGTCTGTTTATGTCTATTCTAATCTCAGGCCGTTCTAAATAAATAATATTCTTAGTATTCGGCCAGAATTCATAGCATTTTGCTTCCTTATGAATCCAATATTTACACAAGACTTGCTTTATAATGAAATTGATTTAATTATCTATATAAATAAGTTGGGACGTTACTAAATAAAAGTATATCCCTTAATATACCCGTATCTTCTAAATAATATTTTTTATCTGTCTATCTTCTTCATAATTTAAATCCATATTCGAGTATACTATCTGTAACTTTTGTTACAATCAATAAAATAAAAACTAATTACAATACATTCCAACAGTCTCCTTGCGAACATCGAAGAAATTAAACGTAGCTATAAAATTACTCAAAGCAGTAATAACATATGTAAGAGCTACAATTGCACGGCGTGGTGGCAGCAAGGTGTTTGCTGTGACCTACGGGTCTTCGACCTTCATTGTTCGAGTTTCATTAGAGTACAATAGCTAGTCCCACCATTACTCCTTCTAAATAACTTCTATTAAATTTTTCTCCTTCCTATATTTTATTCAACCGTCAACATCAAATAGTTAAACACTTAACTACCGTAAATGTTAAAAAAGTTTCATTATCAAATTAAGCGTCAAGAAAATGAATTTAAGTAAACGCAAATGGAGGGAAGAAGAGAGAAGTAGAGCAATGACCATACACCAAGGAAATAACAGCTCATGGGAACCAAAAATGCTAAAAACAAATTGCTCATGTTCTACAGCTTGTTACACGCAATAAAATTCGTATAATCCGTCGTAATCGGTGGCTAATATCAACAAAGCTTACGACATAGAGGTGAGCCATAAAGCCGGGAGCAGATCGGTGCGTTTCGCGTGTTGACTCAAGTGCGCTTGTGACTCGCGACCATACCACAGCACGCACACACGCACGCCCCCTGAACAATGCGACTCTGCACTCGCGGGTACCATGCTCCTGTCACTAGTGTACGGATCCAATGTATTAGAAAGGGTACGCTATGGGAACCTGATTTAATTGTATGTAAGCACAGAAGATAAATTATAGAGATACATTATAAATTGCTTTACCCCTTAGCAAGAAAATGTTCTCATGATAACTATTCCAAGAAGTAAACATTAAATTACTTGCAATCGTGGCACCTTCAGAGAACTTTTTCAAATCACATGCAATCGTAAGTTTCGCGTAAAAGTGTCAAGTGCACAACCGTAGCGATTCTCGGAAAGCATTTTAATCTCAAGTCAATGACACTTGTCAACGTAGGTAAGCATTTATAGGAATGCAGCGAATTACCGCATCAAGGATGTCTCTGCAATTGCGGAGTCTGTGAGAAAAGTTGAAGATTTAAACCAATCAACATAGTAGGGAGTGATTCCGCTAATGAGGCGTGTCCGCAGCTATCGGACAGGTTATCGACAGGTCGGCAAAAACTCTTCGACGGAAGTCGGTGTTGGGAAAAAATAGTGCGGGGATGCGGAGGGAGCGGCGACAGGTGCGGGGTTCATCGGCCCTTGCCTAGCCGCCGCGTGGCCAGGACATCTAGCTGCAGTTCCATGGAATAATATTATGGTGCGCCACAGCCCGCCTCTCTCAGTACTTGTAGCGCCCGCACCGGTACCGTAAATGACTCCAGATTATACACAGATAGTCGCTGCCCCATCCGACTCATGCATTTTCTTAATCTGTATCGATGACTCGCATTATTATCCGTATCGAATTCAATCATTGTTACCAGATATGCGTATTACCACACATTTTTTATTGACCACCGTATCTAATCTATTTAATATTTATCGCTATCTGTGGGTGGAACAGGTTTTCGCGTACGTTACAATTTCTTACAGTAATAAATGATAGATTGTGGATTATGAACCCTTGAACTAAAGGGTTATGGTTCTCGTTCAATTCAATTGTTTTATTGATTTGAAACGCAAGGGTACTAAATCTGTTTGTAACCTTGGCTGATCACAATGATATTCTAATGAATTAACAATTTATAGAGTATCTATCGCATAATAAGCTCATTTGGTATATGTTTGGATAAACCATCGTCTTTATAAATTTATAAACACGCTGATATATTATTATAATGATTCACATTTCTGGAATTTGGATCATAATTCCAAGCCATGCGATTACTTATTTACATAATATTTTACAATATCTATCCTACAATATTGTCACATCATTCGTGTCATTATTTTTTTGTGATGCACGTTAATTAAGATTTAAACACAATTGCATCCTGTCCGTGGCTGAGACGGGATCATACTTTTGGAACATTAAATTAGGTTTATCTCAACAGTCGGGTGCCGAAAGCCCTCTAAGAGATACTTTATGTGATCCTCTACCTTTATTATTTTTTGTCACCATATTTCAAAAGTAATGTGGCTGCGGCACCAGGTGGTACGGTTGTATCAAATTACTTATCCGACGTGAGCTTTGGTTCCTCAGAGAAAAAGTAATTTAGAGGTTTAGTCAGCAAACGTTACAGAAAAAAACAGGCTGCCGGTGCTGATACAATTTCTTGCTACATTGATGGTTTTTGTTTTGTTCTATGGTTTTATAATTGCGACGCAGTGGAGGACTCGTTAGCAATATTATTTCAGTGGAATCACTAGTGTTCGCGGACATTTGTTTGTCTCGTTGGCCGGTCGTCGGGACCAGGACCGGGTCGGCATCGGGTTTGATTACTAAAAATAGTCTGGTAGGTGCATTCCGTAGCGGGCGCGAGAGAGGAGTCGCGCGCGCCGTCCTTGGGCTCGTCTCTTGCGCATCGTTCGTTCGCCATTATCTCGGTCCCTTTTTTGTCTTTCGATCGTTATCCGACCACGAACAATCCGATCGGTGTTCCCACGCACAAGACCAATCAAAAAATTTTGATAGACGCCAAAATTGGACTTTTTACTAAACATTAATTTAGAATCGGTAATTTGATAACTACTTTGTGGCTTCAGGTGTTCGAATCATCAATCATTACTCATGAAATTGTAATGAGGATTGATGTAAACCAATTTTCCGCTTAGAGTTCAACGACACGCTAAGTGTTGGCTGATCTATGCGGAGATGTCTTCTATCACGATGTAAATGTTCTCACAGAGTTTATCTAATAGAGGACGGGGATTTTACAATATCCGATAAAGGTATAATATTTAACATTGAACTTGGCACGGCCGTGAAATACACGTCGTGTAATGGATGAAGTAGATGGAGCGTGCGCCGCGAGGGCCGGGTGGTTGCGCTCGATCCGCCAACTGGTTCGCGTTATGTAATGCATTGCATTGCGCACACGCACGCATGGAGCCGCGCGCCGCCGCGCCGCTGCACCGCCGCCGCCGCCGGCGCCAACGGTTTGCGGTTACACGATTACACAGCTTTTAATCAACGTTTAACTGATAGAAGGACTGGCTTCAAGCTGAAGGTTTTAAGTAAAATGTTCAGTATCTCCTACTATTGGATGAAACTCGTAAACTATTTGATATTATAATAATCTCGTTGCATGTCTTTACGATGTCGTAAAAAGCAGTAACATGATATTTTACGTTACTTGGAATATAGAGCCGCGTACCTGATTCGTTTGGGGGATGAGGGCTATTAAACTATTCAAATGTCTATATAATTCTCCCCAAATTCACTTTTATTCGAAATGTGATATTTTATGAACCTATTCAAAAATGAATTCTTGGAGGCTCATAATTTTAGTTGTTATCAGAAATGCTATTTAACGAAACGAAGGTTTAAACAGTTTTAACTATTTTTGGTCTATTGACTATTGATTCGTGAAACTTAAAGTTAGTTGATCGTTAATGTAGTTTTTTTTTATAGTTAGTTAGTTCTCTTCAGAATTGACCGAATTTGCAAATATGCTAAAGCAAGTATGTATATGTATTAAAGTATTCGCAATATTACTATTGCGCTCACCGTTTCATCGCTTAGTCGACACATATAATGAGCGATTTAGTGATATCGACATACACTATTTCTTAACCGTAATACTTTAAAAAATAATATTAAAATTCTGAGGAATCAGCAGTAGATTCCGTAAGCTGAAGCAAATTATTGTTATTATTATAGGACTTATAGAATGCAATACACAAACAAGAGTTTTATTTGTTTTTTTTTAGTTTCATTTGTGCATGTTATTGAATTTGCCCTGACTACAGTTACGTTTGCCATCAGTTTGTAAATATGTAAGTTGTAATCTGTGGAAAATGTAGTGGGTAGTATATTTGTTAAGTTAAATGTTAAGATATTACCGTTTATTTTTCATATAGGTACTACTGTTTGTTTTCTATTATGAAATAAAAAGTTTTCAAAGTTATTTGAGTATATTGTAGGTAGTCACTAAACGAATCCTGATTACAAATATTTAAAAATACCTAATATAATATTTTCAATGCTTTCCATTAAACTTTTTTCTTTATCACTGACTTTCAAGTGCAGTGTTATTGACGACCCGAATCGTCAGTTTTATTAGCAATTATTGGGTTATTATTTACATTTCATACTTATGATATTCATTTATACAAATTAGTCTTCCGACAGTTGGTTAGAATATATATATGTACTGTTCTTCACATGTAATAAGCAGTAATAGTATTCTAATGTTAATTATACGACCTTTTGCAGAATTCCATGAATGCATAAGTAAGTAATTACAGTGTCAGAGAAGGGCGCAAAAATGATCAATTCTCCATAAAAAACATTCCCCTGCTGAGAGTTGTTGAGGCGTTTAAAGCTTTTTATTAATGAATTGCAAATGCTTATTTGTTAGAAAAGCTATTAATTATTTCTGTAAAGGATTGTTCTCTCTCTTTTGTATGGGTTGGTTATTAATGAAATGTATTTCATATTAATAGTTATTGCAGCCTGGGGTATAGAAAGATCAATCAAGATAAGATATGCCCAATGCCATTTTTTTTTTAATTTTTCTTGCATTTCGAATAAGATTGACCAGCTTCAGTATCGTTATTTGGTTTAATTTGTCCATTCACATAACTGATTCTCCAATGACTGAAATAATAAAATTATCACGGATTCTTACTTGTATACGTATGTAACACCAGTACCAATGAATGGAAGGAAGTTGTTATTATTATATGAGACGTGAGATTCCTCTACAAGATAGCCTGTAAACGAATTTTAATGAGACATGGCATGAGGATCGTGGAGAGATACTTGTAATGTGGCTTGGATCGCGTTTGGTATGCGATTGCACACGCGTCGGTTACATCTGCTAGCTTCCGACTGTTGATAGGTGATTGAGTAACGATATCCGCGATATTGAGACGTACGCTGAATTAATTAGGAAAAACACGTAATCGTTATAAAAGTGAATGTGTAATACTGATTTATTCTCATCTGCGATGAGATCGTTCTTTTGAATATAAACTAGTTTACATTTCTCTTTCATCTACTGATTCAGTTAATGCATTACATTGTTATTAACTTCCTTTTCAGTCTGCTCTTTTTCAAGTAGTCCCAAATACTCTTTTTTAAGTAAAAAAATATCATGTTTCATTTTCATGCGGCGTTTATCTTTATCACCCATCCACTGTCCTAAAATCCTCAGTTTTTTCACAGAACTGACAGGCATGTAGATCATTCTGATAACCTTTAGTTTTGGGACATTTTTTGCTGCTGCAGTCTTTTGTATGACCTTAAGTGCTCGTCGTACGGTATCTTCAGAGATAGCACGTTTAAATCCTTCAGCTAAACTGAGCTATCGTGATTTGCGATCAATAAAAGTCGGCAAGTACAATTCGCGATGTTAGTTTGCGATTGCGCGGCACATCGCGGGCGTGACATTTGCGACGAAGTTTTGGACAGAGGTCCGTTAGCGTCCGGTGGATGAGCTCGCCGGATATCCATGCGGCGCCAGACACGGCAAGCGAGTGCACTCACCCCTACAATAGGGGTGTCACAATGTGTGTCTCTAAAGGGTGTAAAGTCCGGGTAAAAAGTTACTTGAAAAATCGCGGCCTTCTTTGGAGTTGTTAATAATTGGAATGTAGTAAGCGTAGTCGTATCATGATCAAAAGGAAGTGGCCAATCGACAGCCCTGGTCAGGTCGCATTGTCGCACCTACAAAACTAGCGCTGTACTATATGGAACAGTGCCATCCTCGTCTTGGTGGTTCCGACGACGCTACGTGGACGGGACGGGAGTGCCGATGCTCTTCATCAGTATGCGGCGCGCGCGCATGACTCACGCGACGTGACCCGCCTCCCCGACGCTCATTGTTGCTCGTGTACACTCGTCTCGCTGTCAGCCAACACTTTCTAAACGTCCCTAACTATCGCCTTTTATGCCCATATATCGCTTTGTAATCATCATATACGTCCAAGAGTACCTATGAGAATTGAATAGGTTCATTAATGCTACTAGGCAATGTCGGGATTTCAAAGTCTAAGTTTATTCTATTATCCTATTATTTCTATGAAGAATCAAAGAATATACATTTAATTTCCAGTATTACCTGGAAGGGAAATTCCAATTTATATACAAAGATATCCGCAATCATACATTTTCAAGGTATAATAATTTGTCGAACTGAAAGATAGTTTTGCCGTAAATATTACTTGTATCGAAGAATTTGCAAGCTAAAACACACCGTGAAAAGAATAGCAACAAAGTAGTGAACAAAGATAAATTGCTGCAACTATTACAGTGACTGCAGAATGCGGCATTCATCAAGGAAAAGCTCGAACAAGAAGTAAAAGCGAAGTAAGCAAGTAATGCGCGACATCGTTTATGCATGAGGTTACATTATGCATGGATTCCAATAGCAGACTCAGGACCTCTAATAACCGAGTAAAGCTGAGTTGTAGAACTCAGGTTTCTTAACAACGTACACAATATACCATTGACTTTCTCAATAAACTGTTGGAAAGCAATAAGGATATTTACGTTCATGTGTCCGCATACGTTTCCGTGTACTTTTAGATTTAAGTGTTGGATTATTTTAGCATTTACAGAGTATTCATGGCGGAATTATAATGTCCTTTTATAGATGCCTATTTATTGGCAGGTCGGTGATTTTGAAATTTATCTTGCGAAATTATGCAAAAAAATCAAGATGCGTCTCATAATGTAGTTTGAACCGTCGCGTCGGGAATAAATCTGCTCTTATCTGTGCAAGTCTTCGTGAGAACGAGTGGCAAGGCGTCTATCAATCTAAGACCAATTAATGGGCTACCATTACAACTAATATGTAAATCAGAGCAGCGATGTGAAGCTTCTTAGTGTGTTCTCCTACCGTCGAACGCAAAGCAGGATCCATATAATTACGTATTATTAATCACCTTGATAGTTGAATAAAGCGCGCGTGGTCCTAGACGGCATGTTAATCTTCGTTTTCTTCGTGGATTGTTCGGGATGGATTCACAATTGCATTTCACAGGGTACGGCACGACATGCTATATATAGGAACATTGAATGCTATGTCGTTCTTGCTTAAGAAAACAAAATCTTGTTTTTGTTTGTAGGCAGGGAGTCGTGGTCTTGTTTAATATGGTCGTGGTTGTAAAGTTGCAGTCCGGAGTATTTCGTGCTCGACCGAGCGTGAGATTCGCGTCGATGCTTCTTAAAGTGGATGACACTGCAGTTCTAATCTATTATCATGGAGTATTGACCAGTATCACGCTTTGTCCGTGTAGGTACTTAGCCAGATCACTCAGAGTTGATATTAAGTTTTAGCTTTGAAGCTCCTTGATTTCTTGCAATTTAATTGTGCAGAATGCAGACTTAATGAAAATCATTGTTTGTAATTGCACTATTCCTGTTAAAGAAACTTATATTATTCATACTTCAAATTTGTAAAAGATTTATTCAGTGACTGAACTAATTAAGACATAACAAGAGAGTCCGATACATCGTTTTCAATACTAAACCAAATTAGGAAGTATTACATTTTGTGGTCAACCGCAAGAAGTGGACATTGAATTAATTATGGCGTTACAGCACAGCGGGGGTCCGACCGCAAAATGGTTGGTCTCGTATGTGATGCACGTCCCTGCATTATACTGCAATCGTAGTACGAAAATGACGTGCAAAACTACGAACTTTATGACAATGAAGTACTGACATCGCGGCGAACATATTAAGTAGTGGTGAAAAGAGGTGTGGGAATACATTACTGAACAAAAAGAGTCAGACATGACTACGACTACGCAAAGAGAGGAAAGTTATTGTTCAGTCGGTAAGGAATAAAATATCAGCATCGCTATTACGAGAGTATCTTAAGACATACTCTTATGATAATCTGGATGAGTACAGTGTCAATGTCAGGGCATGTGACGTGCGATGTAAATCACGCGGTAATGCAGGCGAGCTGCGCGGGCGTCTCATAACCGTCGCATTAAAGCAATGAATGAACTGAATGAGGGGCGCGCCATTATCCCGGCTATATTCATTTTGTGTCAGATCCATTGTCACTTATCTCTCTGAGAACTGGATACTAAGTGCCAACGATTTGGACTGAGAAACAGTTTTGACGGGGAAAAGTGTCTTCTCGCCGTCTTTAAAAGTAATGCATGTTCTTTATAAGAAGAATCTAGGTTTACTAGCTCTCGTTTACGAAATATAAGACCTCTCTTTTTTCTTATGTTTTGCTCTTACGTAAATTCTAACAACTGTTAACGGTTATTGCTTTTTTACCTTTTTTTAACTGTATAATGAAGTTTATATTCCTGTTGTTTCAGCGCAAAGGATAACAACTATACAGCTAGATGGCGTGCAATACTTTATCTCAAGGATGAACCCATACAGCCCGGAACTCAACTATTTCCTCGCTTATCAGTACTGCAGGTATGTAGCAATCTTTCATATTATACCGTATTCTGAGTTCAATGCAAGATTTGCATCACCCAAGGCGTTTCTCATGTGATAAATATTCCTTAATCGTGAGTCCGTGTGTTCTTATCTGGTGTGTTGTGTTCCTGTAGTTCGAATAGTAACATAGGTAGTTGGGCTAGCGTTAACAAGCGCCTAGGTGTGCTCCGACGCTTTAGCCACCAGGAAGTGCAGGGTCATTTACATTACCGTTACGAGGTTCAGGAAAAGCCGAGTACAATATTGGAGCCATTGAGGTTGTTACATACGCCCGATGTTATTATTGAACTTAGTGAAAGTTCAATAACAACATCGAAGGAACACTAAAAGGGGAACGCACCTTGAACATTCCGTACAAATTGGAAAAGAACAAAGCTTCAGAAGCACTCATTTGTACAAAACCAAAATTGCCAAGCACGTGCTACGTTTCATAGAAATGGGAAGCGAGAAGATTCTCATTAAATTAACATTTAGGATGCAACAAAACAACATTCACGTCCATGAACTTGCAAAGATCGTCCGAGCGCTCCATCAATATAATACGTAATCGTACACGTCTTTAAAATCTATTTCCTTTTAAGCTTGATGATAAATTATACGTCTACTAGCCCCGTTAGTCCACTTCTTTGAAATAATGATTTCCTATATGAGAAAATGATTCCATTTGTTTGAAAATGGTATTGTGCCGCAAGCGCCACCAGAGAGGTACCATATACCGCGATCTAGATCCAACCACGTGCACGCTCAAATTGCTATGAGAGGTCAGTAGCCTCGTAGCTCGGTCACGATGTCCTTCCAACGCGTCGCAGTCACGACCTATTTACGGTTCCAATTGTTAATGATGGTAAAGCTCGACCCGTAATATCCGTATCGTTAAGTAAACGGATTCTATAAGGAAAATAATGGAAGTGAGAAATCGATTAAGGTCACGACCAACTCGTTGTAAAATATGACTCGAATTCGCGGCATGACAAGCGTGTCGAGATGCAGTTCAGGAGCAGGTGCTGCGTGACGACCAGTTTTATGGTGATGCGTCTCGGTCGCAATAACACTGGACCCGTGGATAATTTACAAACTGCTCCGAGTCGTGTTACGGTTCGCTTTTATCGCGATGACAAAAAGATACTAACGGTACTGATGTGACGAGGACGCATGATTGTCGCTGATTTTTTGTAGCACCATCTAAATAGATATACCGGGAAAAATAAAATGCGAATTATAAGTCTGAAGACGCAACTGAAGTAAAAAATGCTAATGGAAAAACATGAAATTGAAGAGATATTTATAACTACTTAAGTACTGGAAATGAAGCTTGACGACGAAAAGATAAAAAGTAATTTTATTTATATATGACCGATTTTAAAACTGGATCCATCAAGATCCAAAACGAGACGGGGAAAAAAGACAAACGGCACTAAAGTATGCTGAAGGTGCCTTAATGGACGCGAAAATATTTAACAGTAACTTCATGATAAATTCAAGTGCAGACTAATTTATGATGTTTTAAATAGTTTTAATTCATAATAAAAAGTGTCGAGTTGATACGTGTTTCGCCTTTCAATGGTGAATTTTTGGAGAGGTTGCATTACGTTAATAAAATAATGTCATTGATGATATTATAATCATATTGTATTGAATACAATTTTACTGTCTGTAACCATGGTCTGCCTTCGTATTTCTTCACTGTTTCAGCAAATTTTCTCACGGTTTCCATATAAGAAACATGTAGATAATTAAGACCTAACAGTATAATTCCTTGGAACGTTGGTCATAATTACAAACGCCATCGATTTAAGCTGTTTCCTTTAATAAAATATAAGCTTTACCGTGGTGCAATTAACAGGTTTAATCGCGCTGAAACTTGACTTTTTTATTATTTTCATCCCAGAGAAATTAAAATAGCATGTAAGTATGCTGTTACAAATTTAAAAATAGGTACTTCAAATATCACTACCGGCATACAGTAAACATTAATAGAGCTTTTACCCTGCAGTTGCATGATGTCGTAGAGGTTTTTAATCCCTCAGAGTTTTCTGAACTTGGACCTGGAATGTGGTCCCACCGTGGCAAGGCCGTGCCCTGAACGGGCTGTCTTTAGCGAATAAATTGCATCTCGATAAACAGGCTTTGGTGCAACTTGTACTCTGTTCAGACTAATAGCTGAATACGATTAGCAGCTACGATAGTATTCTCTACGATAGTTCTTGAATATACTGATATAGTTCTTATATAGACTGACCGGTTGGTGCAGTTGGTAGCGACCCTGCCTTCCAAGCCGCTGGTCCCGGGTTCGATCCCCGGACAAATCAAACATTTGTGTGCATGAACATGTCTGTTTGACCTGTGTCTGATTGTGTATATGTATATCAGTCATCAGGCTACCGTAGTACAGACTCTGCCTAGTTCGGGACCCGAAGACCTTGTGTTGATTTTGTCTCATATTATTATTTATTTATTTAAGCGGTATCACATTTATGGTTAGCCCATGTTAACTGTAGTGCAGTAAATTCTTGTGTTACGTAGAACACTATCGCAATTGACAGATATATTATAATACGATACCGGAAATTTCAATTGTCGTAGAAGACATTTTGCCGAAAATGAGTTATAAATATATTTGGAAACAGCGTCGCGAGCTCCACCGATTGCTATATTTAAAATAATTATATCTTTAAAAAAAACCCCTTACGACCTAGATTTTCAACAGCTCTAGCTCGATTTTTTTTACTATTTGGGATGTATCGTAAACATTTTTGGCTCTACTGAAAAGTCGTGTTTTGCTTGTCCTTTACGACAATTGAAATTTCCGGTATCTATATGATGATCAGTCTTTAGACTTCCATTAATTTTCCAATAAATTTACACAGTGAATGTTAATGTTTTATTTTATTTTGCTAACTATTTATTTTTATTAGTTTCTATAAGAATCTATACACTTTTACATACCTATACAATGACATGAATATTTACTGTATAGTATAATATTATTTTAACTATTGTGAATGCGAGGACATGTGGGTCATTGTTTCAGTTTTAATCATAATTTGGCCATTTTAGTAATTTATGCGTCCTATCGAAATGTACTTTATTTGGTATTGTTCGTCGATTCGTTGAGCTCCTTAAGTTGTGAGTTGAGCTGCACGATTACTGACAAATGCGTGCACTGACTACACAGGTCCACTCTATCTGTAAATACCATTTCATACACCGATCTACATAGTCTTCACATGATCTGACCAAGATTTTGTCTAGTTTTAAAAGAGACTGAACTCTGAGTTTGTTTCGGCCTTTTTTCTCAGAGTAGTCAGATAGAAGACGCCGCCCTCATTTAGTTTATATGATTGACGTGTAAAAGTGTTTGTACAAACCTACTCACAGAAAAAAAAATCGTTTATAGAGCGAATAATTTGTATTAATCGTTTATTGTTGAATGTGATACCTTGAGAAAATTAATTTCTACCCACGGTGCTCGTAAACCACAGGTGGAGCAACAGTAAATCGAGAAATTTATTACTCAATCTTAACAATTTGTTGTCTTGGAAACATACATGGCTGATGCTGTAGTGTTCATTTTGGTACTTATATTGCTGGGTTGTTAATGAAGTTTTGCAAATTATAAACTTTATTACAACATCAACAGATAAATAAAATGTTTTATGTATTCGCGTCTTTGTTGTCTGCTTCTATTTAAAGCATTTTAAACTTAACAATTAAACGGTTACATTTCTTTATTTGCAGATCATTAGGCTTGCAGCTTGCCTCTTTTGAAACGAAAGAAAAGGCTGATTCTATAACGACATACCTTACAAATGCTGGTAAGATTTTTTTAAAGTTTATCGTTGCCAATGATTATGTAATTTATATATCTGTTCTTTTTACGTTCTAATATCATGAATAATAAAGACATAATATCTATTTACAGGTTACAATAAGTACGACTTCTGGACATCAGGCAACAATTTAGGCACGGACATGTATTTATGGATGAGCACGGGTCTGCCGTTCAACGCGACGTTCAACTACATGCGGCGGCTGCCGATGGACGCGCCCAGCCAGCATGCTGACGACAGCATCGACCCGCTGGACGTGCCCCAGGGCAGCACCGCACCACAGCGCACCGCTAGACACGGGTACGTTGTTACTATTGTAGAGAACCTCCTACGGGGAGTAATATGTGGCCTATTTTATGAAACCGACAGGCGACAGACGACCGGTGAAAATGGTGCAAGTTTCTTACATAGTTTTCTGCTTCATTAAAGATGTCGTGAAAATTTAACAATTTTGTAACGTTTAGACAAATATGTCGCATTGACAGTGATAATAAATGCAGCCATGTTTATCGTACATTTGAACCACGATCCCAAAAGAGGTGATTGAAGCACCCAACAATCATGCAACAGAAATACTCGGTAGGTAATGAAGATGTTCACGTTTTTCGCATCTCTACACGATCTCATTCCAAGAAAGTTATAGGTTCCTATGTTAGGAAGCAACAAATGTAATAACATTTTCTTGAAAATTGCTGGTTATGCGTTATTCCCACGATGCGCTCTGCTGGTTACGTTAACTTGTTTATAAATAGCGTAACTATAAATAAAGGGCAATGCTTTTTAAATTCCCTGTACCGGTTCTACAATGCAATATTGCATAAAAACTAGTCGGTATTCCAGAACGGAGCACGTGATGACCAACGGTTGCGTGTCCCTGAAGGCGCCCACGTTCCACTGGGAGCCTCAGCACTGCGGCGAGATCAAGGACTTCATCTGCGAGCAGACGCGCTGCTACTACTACAACTACGGCTCCATCCCCGTGTCTTCCGCGCAGGGGTAATGCCAGGTGAGATGCCAGCCGTCTCCGGAGGCCCGCTCCCCGACTAGCCGCGCGCTCCCCCTCTCACACCCATAGCGGCTTCTATGCACAGGTTTCGAGTTCACGAATTTCCTCTACCGGTATTCAACGTGTCTAAAAGACGACATGATTAACTGTAATAACATTTGGGACACTATTTTCCGATGTAGTCAGTGTGCTAACATTTTAGTCCAAGTTTAAACCTTGGTTCTACCACGATGTTCGTTCGTAGCGCGCGGGCCCGCGGGATCAGGCCTCTGCGCCAACCCAACCACCAAACAAGAGCCCTACACCCAGCAGACAATATTTGGCATCTATGACGTTATCGTCTTTAACTGTTTCAATATCATTTATGATGGTCACATAAAGAATTTCAAAATTGACAAAATCTTTTGGTGGGTGGGTGAAGGGGGCTTTGCTTGGTATCTCTTGTTTAAGTGATACTTTATCTATCAATAGTATTTTGTATTTAACATTTTTGTTGTTTAAAAAATAACTAATACCATTAACATAATTGGCTATAATACATTTCGAATATCAATGACATACCTTAACACGACTGATATCGTTCGAATAGTCAATGTTTGGATTATAGTATCTTAGCATGTGTGCATTTTACAAGCGGCTCTCTAACACGAGGGTCGGTATGTTCTGCCGGTAGGAAGCCGCTTTCGATGACGACGACGACGACCGCCCACCCTCTGACGTCGTCGTCGCCGCCGCCGCCGCGCTCCGAACACCTGCCGACGCATTTCACCCTCAACGACCTCATCGGCAAACTGCGACCCACGTCTCTGGACGGCCTGCAGTCGCCGCACATCAAGAAGCTCGGCATCCTGCCTTCGTCACCTCAGATCGACTCGCACTATTCGCGGGCGTCAGACGCGCACTCGCTCGAGCACGACCACGAGCTGGAGCAGAAGGAGGAGGTGACGCAGGGCCCGTACGACGACGACGAGGGTATGGCAGGCGACGACCCAGCCGCGTACCTGAGCCAAGAGGCACACGCGCAGCCTGATGACGCGCCCTCCACCGCCGAGCCGGACGCCACCGAGCACTCCGTCCACGCCAGCGGCATGCTGGCTCCCCCCGCCTACTAGTGTCCGGCCGAGCGGTCCGTATATAACTTTTCGTGACAATTAGGTATTGAGTCTACCAAAAGTATTATTTCAATAATTTGAGGCATTCATACGTATTTTTAAGGTGTTTTACTTTAGAAGCTTGCGTGTTGAGGGTGCACTGTACGCCTTGTTGTATTGATATCACGTAATGTAAATGAGATTTCTTGTATCGTAATATTTCCCAGCTTATACATGAACGATTATGGGGATTTCAAAGGTATATTATGGGGCAATATGATTTATTAAACTAGGTTGAAGGTGCTGGCGACTCGCTTGCATGCGACTTGCCTCCGTCTTCGTAATGTCGAATATCACAAAATGAGTAATCCACGTATAAGGTACCTACACTTCGCGAAGGTAAATAACGTAGAAGCAAGATCTCCGGTATTTTTGATGATAAACCGTAAAATGTATTAATTTAATGTAAGAAAATTAAGTGAATATTGATTGTCTGGACATATCATTTGAAATACATAGTGGTAGGTATAAGATAGTGTTTATATATACGTGACGTACCTAGTTAAGTATATTAAGTTGAAACTCAAGAATTTAAAGAATAGTGATGTCGCGAAGTTAATAAAGTTTATACTTAATAAGATACATTTGTTTAAATTGTGTCAACCCTCGACTGAAAGCCCATAACTGCCCTTTAGGGCTGAATCACACAGACAGAAAACCTAACACTGTTTAAAGTCAAGAGCCACAGAGCCAGGCTGTAAAATCGCAAAATATTATACACTGTATATCAAAATGATAATACCACTCACCACCCATTGATGACTCCTTCCACGTTGAGCATAGGCACGATCTTGAAAACGTACTTTGCCCGAAGAGCTGCGGCGGCGCACGAGTTGCCGAGCAAGCAACTCAGAGTGCCGTCCATCACCCATGACGCGTTACTCTCGCCAGGATGTACGCGTGCCGTCAGGAATACTATCTCACGATCCTGTTGGTATACCAGTCATAATCAAAATATTATCTTAAAGAACTTCCCAGGCTGTGGTAAGCTGGCCAGATTTAGGTGAAAGATGACGTCTACGCGTGACGCTCAATTGGTTTGGCAACGTTGCAGCAGAGCGGGACGGTGCCAAATAACGCAGAACATGACTGGCGATTCTGGACTCAAGGGTCTTCCGGTTGTGATAGGCAAACCGTTACTTCGTAACTTGGCAATTTTTAAAACGCAAAAGCTGAACAATAGTCAGTCCGTGATGATGTTGACTAAATAATTTGAACTCGACACTTTTAGACCATTTCACTTATACAACTATTGATCTGGTGAACAGATTAAACGGTCAATAGATTTATTCAAGCTGGCCATATCGGTTGAATGAAAATGTGATTGTAGTAAAAACGAGTAGAAATACTGTTTAGCAGTTAGGTCTTTCATGATTTATGGAAAGGTTCGTCGTATGCCGTTATCTGTCTAGTAGCGGTTTCCACTCATATGATGCATCAGCTTTTAAAACATCTATTAAAGATCTCTTTAGAAGAAGTGCCTTTATATGCCTATTTGAAATAAATGCTTTGACTTTGGAGCTAGTGGTGCTAGTGTATTTGTTTAAAATGAATAATAATAAGGTATGCCTATCTAGGCACTCCTTATTATTATACCAAAAATGGAAAACCTAACAGAATCAAATGTTTATACGTCCGTATGAACTATCCGGAACATTTTAAACAAATACACCAGCATCACTAGCTCCAAAGTCAAAGCATTTATTTGAAATAGGCACATAAAAGGCCCTTTTGAACGTCAACATTTACATTAAAATAGAATTGATTCTAGTCGCCCCTTGCAGAAGGTAGTTTCGTATGGAGAAGAACGGGAAAGAAACTCCACCGTTACTCTTTTAAAATATGTTACAATATTTTGTATACATTAATTATATAATTATATGTAGTAGTAGTATAAGACGATGCACATATAATAAAATTACCCTACCACAATAGGTAAAAAGAATAAAAAAGATGTAGCAATGACAAATAAGTTAAATATATGTGATAGATACAATGGTGCTCACATATTAAGAAACATTGTAAAAGTATACGATTTCCCAAATTATCTAAAGAAGTAATATGTCAGTGTGTGAGTTAAAGTAATCACAGAATGTAAATCACTGTCATGAAAATAATAAATTACATAAAAAATATAAATTATATACGACAAAATAAAAAGGGGTTTGTTCAGTGTTATGAACAGTTGACTAAGATATTGATTTAACTGGAATTGAGCGTTATTCATTATTAATATGAGGGCATGCCAAAATAAGTTAGATATTCTTTACTCATTTGTTAGACACTGGCAAATTATAACTACACCATCTTATAGACTGGTTGTTTATTGATATATATTGAAAATAGAACACACTACAATGTCATAAAAATAATAAACTATACAATTAAAGTAGCACAACGAGTTTGATTTTGTCTAGACCTTATCTTGCATCCTCCGCATTCCTAGTTCCGCTAGGCATGTCGTGTTTAAGGATACTAACATGAAAAACAGGATACGTCTACGTTTAGAACTTACGGTGCTTTTAAAGTTTAAGCACTCAATTTGCCTAGTTGCAATCGTTTTTCAAGACCCATCATTATGGTAAAACTACGACCAGTAAGCTGTGTAAAGTAAAGTTAATTGATCGATAAAAATTAGCAAGAACTTCACATTAAAATGCGCATTACAGGTAACAAGTATTTGCAGCATCTTGTTCCATTCTAAGTACAGGAATCTAAAGTATGTGGATTCTAAAGCATTTTTATGGAGAAAAACAACATACCACTATAGGATTGTTAGGTATATCTTCAGCGGAGACCGTAAGCAACGGGACCTCGTTGTTGTTGAGAGAGTAGCAGAGAGGCTCCGCGCGAAGGTAAGATCCTGGCGGCATCTGCATGCTCCAGTGCCATATTCCAGTCTGTTAAAAATAAGAAATCTGAATATTTTTTGAGAAGGTTTTTAGAAGGGAGGACTAAAAATAAATTAAAAGGCGAAGGAAAGGTTAATAATAAAAAAATCGAGTTGTGACTACACCAAAAAAATATCTAATGCAGATAAAAAAGCTACGGGGGAGACCTTTGCCCAGCAGTGGGACAGTACGCGTCTTATTACAAAACACGAATTAACTTTAGCCCGAGCCTAAACGTTTGTGCCAGTTTTGTATTTCGAACTTTATGCCGACGATAAGTAAAGTTCTTAATACAAAATTGACAACTCAAGACCGGGCTAATTTACAGTTTTGTAAAAGGAACCGTATTTTGATTTCTGTTTGGTTCTTATTTCAAAAACAGGCTCGTTGGTTTAAACCGTGTCTAAAGAAAAACCTTGTTTTGTAATATGACCATACAGGTTGATAAAAAAAATACAGATAGGTAGGTTAAAGCGTGTGGTGGGGCTTTCCCCAATTTTTTTTTAAATTTAAATTTTTCGGCTGATTCATTCCTGTCCAAACAATAATTCAAACAAAAATCCCATAGAAGAAAGGACGTTCAGTATTGACCAAATTTGAACATTTTCCGGGAAACTTTTCCGATGTTTCGTCCCTTAAAAACTTAATTCGGACTATTTGAAAATTATGACTAATGAACAAATCGGTCCGGTCTTTCTCAACTGCTGCGTTTACCAACGAATAGCATTTCATTTTTATCACACAGTTCACGTTCACAGTTCATGTTCACAGTACATGTTCACAGTTCACGTTCACAGTTCATGTTCACAGTACATGTTGACACTTCATGTTCACAGTTCTTGTTCACAGTTCAAGTTCACACTTCATGTTCACAGTTTATTTTGCACAACTTTACACGATTACAACGCTCCCCAGTTCTTTTAAACATAAATAAAAGGTTGGGTAGCTTTTTAAGATTAGCAAAATTTCATTAGCATTATCTTTAGGAGACCGATGATGTTTCGTTTAAGTAGTTCGAAAAACGGATTGATTTTATTTCTTTCAATAAATAAAAATAAATAATTTCTTTATTTATATATATATATACAGGCTGGATTTTTGAAAGGCAGTAAGGACCCCTCCACATCAAAGCGTCCTAATAGCAAATGGTCCAAATAGCAAAACGACCTGTAATCAAAATGACACTTTAGGAATATGTCCTATTAGCAAATCGACCTACGAGCAGTATGTTCTATTAGCAGAACGTCCATTTGTAAAGTACAGTAATGCTGAAAAATCACTAGCTATCGGCTTTTTATGCCCTATAAAATGCCCTAAAAAGTTAAGGACTGTCTCCAAAGACCGTTTTCCTGTAGTCACAACGGTTAAGGTACCAGCCCTTATTACTGCCCCGTCTCAAAAATTCACCCTGTATATATACTAAAACACTTCTACAACACAGAAATTCATTACAACAAATAAATCAAATAATATAACTTAGACTATGGGCGGATTTTGGTGGATTTTCTATTATATTGTAACGTTGACGGGGGAGCTACAGCTCCCCCGTCATGAAAATGTCTAGGCGAACTTTCAGCCACAAGTTATTTGAAGAGTTCTAGCGTTGTCTTGCTACTTAAATAGGTATAGTCCCAGTCGCCCCCACATGGATTGCCACCAGGTGGCAATTGGGAGAAAAAAATCCCAGTTGCCACCGGGTGGCGACTGGGACCTTATTGCCCCCACTTCAAATTGCTGTACATTGCGGCGTGGATCGCCAAACCCCCTCATCGCTATATTTCTTACGGCCGCGATGACGGGGTTGGCGGTCACATTTCCAATGTGGTTTTATTAGTAGATAAATGCATAATATTTAAATGGCATAACAAGTATTAGACAAATATTTAAGCCCCGTAATAATCATTACACATGATGACATTATATTTAAGCGCCACAATAAATTGTTTTCGAAGAATTTTTGCGTGCTTTAGCATCAAATTTGTATTTGCATTAAAAAAGAAATTGTACTACCTAATTATAATTATATAGTTTGATTATTAAACTTGTTTTTAATTCTAATACTTACCTACTTATTAGCTTTCTGGCTGTCGATGTCGATGGGTGCGCAATGTTTGGTATAATAAGAATAAACTTATTTATTCTGTGCATGGTTTTTTTTTCTGTGCATGGTTGATGGTGGGCTAGGTCGACGGAGCCCCGCTTCGCGGGGCTCCTACTTCTGTGTGGTTTATAAAAAAATAACCACGAAGGGGATGGCGGGGTCTATTCGCTCGCTTCGCTCGCTCACACGACCCCGCCATCCCCTTCTAACCTAACCTGTCCGAGTCGGGGTGCGGGGTTTGGCGATCCACGCCGCAATGTACAGCGATTTGAAGTGGGGGCAATAAGGTCCCAGTCGCCACCCGGTGGCAACTGGGATTTTTTTCTCCCAATTGCCACCTGGTGGCAATACATGTGGGGGCGACTGGGACTATACCCTTAAATATACATAAACTATTATTTTAATAGTTAAATAGGCTGGTTGTAGTCGTCCGAAAGATCCAAGGATCTTCTTGATAGCCGGAAGAAGAGTAGCATTCTCACGCCGCGCGCCGTGCAACAGAAACAGCACTGAGTAGCCTGGAGTCAGAGCCGTGGCTGGCCCTACGTCGAGTAGTAGGGGTGGCCCGGAGTTAGGACCGCGGTGCCGTGTAGCAGGGGTGGTCTGGAGCGGGACGCACCCACGCCCAGGAGAGGACCAACAGCTCTAAAGTCAGCTCTTAGAAGTGGCTGCATGGGCAGCTTCAGAACGTGGCTGGATGGGCAGCTTCAGAACGTGGCTGGATGGGCAGTTCCGGAACGTGGCTGGATGGGCAGTTCCGGAACGTGGCTGGATGGGCAGTTCCGGAACGTGGCTGGATGGGCAGTTCCGGAACGTGGCTGGATGGGCAGTTCCGGAACGTGGCTGGATGGGCAGTTCCGGAACGTGGCTGGATGGGCAGTTCCGGAACGTGGCTGGATGGGCAGTTCCGGAACGTGGCTGGATGGGCAGTTCCAGAACGTGGCTGGATGGGCAGTTCCGGAACGTGGCTGGATGGGCAGTTCCGGAACGTGGCTGGATGGGCAGTTCCGGAACGTGGCTGGTTGGGCAGTTCCGGAACGTGGCTGGATGGGCAGTTCCGGAACGTGGCTGGATGGGCAGTTCCGGAACGTGGCTGGATGGGCAGTTCCGGAACGTGGCTGGATGGGCAGTTCCGGAACGTGGCTGGATGGGCAGTTCCGGAACGTGGCTGGATGGGCAGTTCCGGAACGTGGCTGGATGGGCAGTTCCGGAACGTGGCTGGATGGGCAGTTCCGGAACGTGGCTGGATGGGCAGTTCCGGAAACGAGGCTGGATAGGCAGTTCTGGAACGTGGCTGGCTGGGGACTTTGCGAATATGCGTTGGTCCCCGGGGTCCACGACTGGGGACGAGACTCTTTAAGGTTAAGGGATTAAGATGAGACACCCCTCTCCTTTCAAACTGGCAGATGGGCCCAGTCCGGGGCAGAGCCCTAGCGTGTGGGAGGCCGACGACAGACCGCGGTTACTGCCTATCTATACTGTCGGGTATACCGCGGTTTCTTGCAGACTTCAAATACAGACAATTAAAACCCAATAAGTATGGTAGATGGTAGAATCTGGAATATATAACTTTATTAAGAGTTTTTTTACTGCGTATATACAAAATTTGTCGAAAATTTCAAAATTATATATTATTACCTACTCATAGATCGATTGCCAGCCAGTAAAAATAAAACGGTTTATACAATTTAACAATGAGCCTTCGCCTCATTACTAATACTTGTAAAGGCTTTGCCTGGAGATAATTCTGTCGGATCAAAATGTTTACCTTGAATACATCAAAATATCAAAAACTAATGTCAAAATTTCGAAACTAAAAAGCTAAAAGTGGAATTTACTACGTAAAAGACAGTTTTAAACGTAGTACCACCGACCAACGTTCTACCAACTAAATATAGCATAAGTATCTATAAGATACGCTTTCCAAAGATGGCAGTATTCATAAAGGTGTAAAACATCAGGCCTATACTATATGAACTCCATACAGTTTCATGACCTGGAAACATGGATTTTGGCATGATTTTCTAACCGGATACTAAAAAAACAGGACAACACCAGCTCCTTCCCTGCCACTTAAGTAACTAAGCTAATAGAAGTGGTATCGTAGAGATAATAACACAATAGATATTAGAAATAAAATGTTGTTTGCCTTTAATCACTTTCTTGCCCGTTCTCGCAGGATTAGATTTACAAGTCATTATTTATAAACATGTTAGCAAGTCATTTCCTTTAATCTAGTTTTACGACGTGAACGACATATAACTCGCTTTTTTTCCAAATGAAATTAAGGATCTAAACTTTTCAAACCCATTATCCTAATGCAGTTTATTAGGATAATGTGTTTGAAAAGTTTAGATCTTTCTAGGGAAGGGAAGAAAATGGAATTCGGCATCCTTTGCCAAGCCTTCGTCTCAAACTAAATTGATTCTATAATCAGTTGCTCTGTCGTAAATTCGACGTTTGAAATTAGTTTTCTATGTTGTGGATATGTGACACGCGGTGCGAAAAAAATCTGTTGTACAAAGCAAAGCCTTAAAGGCTGCATAGTGGTCATTCTGCATTTGTGTACAAACTTTATTTTACGGTATTTTAAGAACTGCTTTGGAAAAAACTACGATAAAAAGCATAAAGGCTATTTTATTTTTTCCTTTATTATTAGTTCAGAAATTGTATAGGGTGGCATCATTGACGGGCAAATTCAAAACTATGAATTCAGCACATATAATTCTAGAACCCATAGCGTAGAAATTTGTCGTCATTACATACGCGGTCAAAATGTATGGAACAGGATTATTAATTTCCAATAACCGAAGAAATAACCGAAATAAATAAATAATTAATTAATTGAATTAATTAATTGAATAACCGAATTTCAACGCAGGGGGGGGGGGGGGGGTTCAGAATCATGTACTGAATCCATGGTAACAGGCTGTATCATACGAACAATGAATCTCACCATCATCATAGAATACGTGAAAGGGAAGTGGTAAGCGATGTAGACGACATCGTTGGTGTGCGGGAACTCGATGTTGAATGTGACTGTCAAATAGCACTTGTTGTGATTCTTCTGGTTCGCGTAGTGATAGCTGTTCCGGTAGTAACATATGTCGGAACCGGCCCGGACCCAACCTGGAGACAATTTCTACATGATATAAAATTTAACAATGTTATTAACTATGAACTAGATGGTTTAAACAAAGAAGCCAAGAAAATTTTATAATAGTGCCTTTCTGTGCTTTCACACATATATCTATATATAATTAAATGGTCTTCGTTTGTAATCGGTCAAACCAGTAGGCGGCCCATCTGATGGCACGTAGTCACTGTCCAAATAGTTAAAATGCCATCGTATGTGACTTTCCATCCCTGAGACAAACTTAAATTTCTCATGTGCCTGTTTCTAATTACTAAGCCTTTTTATTATTTCCGGCTTACCAAACTTTCCCATATATGTTAATTGTAGAAGAGATTACTTATTTGGTAATAAAATCTCATCTAGTACCTGGTCTTCCCATGACAGCCTCCTTCACTGAATACATAACTGGTTTCATGCCGAAGTTGAACTGACTGTCCGACTTCTCACAGTTGACGATATTGAAGACGTAAGGGCGACCCTGCTGCATGTTGCGAACTTCGAAGTAGAACCACTGGTGACGCTTCGTAGAGTTTACGTCCGGCATTAGAATCAGCTCGTACTCTCTCGGACCTACCTGAAGTTACTTATCTTGTAGATACGAATTACGTTAACATAGATTTTAGTGGTACAGGTGATTTTAAGTATTTCGAGGTATACAGTTTAACGTAGGACGAGTCTTAGGATTAATAAAGAAACAAAGATTGAACGAATTGTTATTAAAGTGAGCATCGACTGACATACAAAAATACTGGCGCGTTAGGTACTAAGAAGATATGAATATCTTAGTTTTGGAAGGTTAGATTGAGCAGTCTCAGCATGTAAAAGGTAATTTTCAAAAAAAAGAAACTTTATTTTCAAAAGCATTACCTGAATTACTTTCCTCAGATTGCCGGACTCGAATCTTGACTCAAACCCGAGCCTCGAGGAGAAGGTATTGACCTTCGTGATCTCCTGTTCATCAGTGTTGCCCAGGCATAAACACTCGGAGCTAAAACTTTACGATAATCATATTAAATCAATCGTTTTAGCTTACACATAAATGGACTTTGAAGAAAGCTTGATAAGCCATAAAACTATCATTTGGATTATGTCATGGACTTCTTCTTATTTATAACATCATAATATAATTGGCAATGTTTTTTTTAAAGTCACGTGGTATCTTGTTATTTGATAATTAGCGCCTACCCATTAAAGCCCACAACAGCTAAACATGATCGTACGAGGGGCATGCCAAAAGAAATTAGACACTCAAAAATTCAAATATATATTCTTTGTTCTAGTATCGATCTCTTCGAAGTATTCACCCTGAGCACGTATAAGTTTTTCCATACGTCTTAACCAATTGTAAAATACCTCTGACCACTCTTCTTTAGACACTTCAGAAATCTCGAAATTGTAGGCAGCCAGTGCAGCTTCTTTGCTGTTAAACCATTTCCCCTTTAGTTCTTCTTTGATTTTTAGAAACAGGTAAAAATCACAAGGCACTAGGTCAGGGGAATATGGCGGGTGAGGGAGGATAGACACGTTTTTTGAGTTAAAAAAGTCGAGTGTTGTGGCAGACGAGTGCAGCGTCGCATTGTCATGGTACCAGAAAAGGTGTCGGATTCCAGACTGCGGTCGCTGGTCAAACCAAGCAGGTATTACTGTTGGAGCACAAACCGTCGCATACCATTCGGACTTCACCGTTCTTTGATCCTCTAGCACCCCTAGCTACCCCGTAACAATATTACCTATTCTGCAGAAAATCGAGGCGACCATTAGTTTTTGTGTGCTTCGTGCACGGCGACATTTCGTTGGAGTCGGCTCATCTTCAAAGCACCATACAGTTGACTATCGCTTTGTTTCTGGATCATAGTTATATAGCCATGTTGCATCCCTAGTCAGTATATCATATGCGTATTGTTTCTCGCCGGGCGTCGAATTTCTCTAGCATGAATAGGCACCCGACGTTCTTTCTGCTCATAGGTAAGTTTGTATGGCACTTATCTCGAATAACGCTTACGGAGAGAAAGGTGGTCATGAGTTATGATTTCCATTGCTGCTGATCTAATTTTCAGTTCTCGCTCCTAGCTATACATATGGTATTTTGTCGGTTTTCGCGAATAAGTTTTTCGACTGCATGAACGTTTTCTTGTATGACCGCGGTTGGCGGTCGGCCTAAAGTGAAAAACATTCTTGAGGCTTAAAACCTTTTTTATAGTCATAATCAATCATAGCGCGAAAACCACGTCGCCTGAACTCCATTACTGCTAGCGAACTCCCGCCAGATTCTCGGAAAAATAATGCTCATCCAAATAAATAAAAAAAGAAATGATGTGTTCTATTTTCAAATTATATCAATATACAACCAGTCTATAAGATGGTGTATAACTTGCCAGTGTCAAAGAAATGAGTGTAAAGAATTTCTAACTTCTTTTGGCATGCCCCTCGTATTTAATAATGAGAAACGCTCAATTCCAGTTAAATGAATATGTTAGTGAACTGTTTATAACACTGAATAAACCCCTTCTTATATTATCATATATAATTTATTATTTTTATGACAGTGATTTACATTCTGTGATTAATTTAACTCCCACACTGACATACTACTTGTTTACATAATTTGGAAAATCGTATACTTTTACAATGATTGTAAATATGTGAGCACCATGTATCTATCACATATTTAACTTATTTGTAATTGCTAATTTTTTTTAATTCTTTTTACCTATTGTGGTAGGGTAATTTTATTATATCTTGCATCTTCTTCACATATACTTAATTATAATTATATTGATGTATACAAAATATTGTAACACATTTTAAAAGAATAACGGTGGAGTTTCTTGCCCATTCTTCTCCATACGAAACTACTTTTTGGAAGGGGCGACTAGAATCAATTCTATTTTAAGGTAAATGTTGACGTTCAAAAGTGCCTTTTATGTGTCTACTTGAAATAAATGCTTTGACTTTTACTTTGATCGCAGATACGGCACATAATGCAAATAAGTATTTCAGCTATATTTGAATACGAAAATCAAAACCATCCATAAAATATAAGGGTATACTCTATTTTGTACAAATAGAGAGTCCCTTTTGTTGTCCAGTGTTGTCTAGAGACCATGCTACCTCATGCCCCAATTGGAAAAATTTATCCTTCCCAAGGAATATTATATTGAGAGATTTACCTCTTCTGTGCACCAGAGTCAGGAGTTACAGCACTACAGAGCTGGTCCAAATCAAACACCGTCTCATTCATATACGCTTCAGGGTTTATCGCTCTGTCTACACACGATAGAAGTTTCGTCCTGAAAACATTGAACGTTTTACTCATTAAAGGTATTTTAGTCATTTACCTACAAATTTTGTTCGAACTGTTGGCATCGTTGTTATGGCTGATATGAATATTCACGTTAATTTTATCTGTTAACAATATGTAATTAAATGATCTCAAACGAACTTTATTTAAATTTCTACAAAAGGTGCCAAAGGAGGTTAAGTGTCATATTTGAATTAAGAATATATAATAATACCATACCACGTGCATTCATATCACCCGTACCATAATATGCATTCTTTTTGGCAGTTTGCGAAGCATTGGACTGATTAGCCATTTACATTTCTGACTTTCAGCTTACACGCAAAGCATACGATGAAGTAAAACGGAAGCTTAAAAAAAATTGTACTAACCTGCATGCACTTCGCTCCATCTTGTTCAAGGGCTCAGGCTGGTTAAGACCCTGACCGCCCATCATGTCAGGGTACGCTACTTTTACGAAGGGGATCACACTCCTCACCCTCGACGCTATTGTGCAGTACACACTTGCAAACGTACTGTACTTGGAAATGTCTTTATGTATTTTTAGCGATGAACACGATGTTGTAGCTATGACAGAAAATAATAATTTGTTTGATTCTGAATCTTGTACTTCCCGAAATTATTACAACATTATTTTGGCATTCTTGATGGGTAAGAGTGGTCGAGGATCAAGTTAAATCGTATGCAGGTGCAGAGGTCTATGACCAGCAGTGAGCTGCTATAGAGTGTAATGAATCGCATATTTTCCAAAATTTTACAGATACTTACAGGCACTCTCGTGGATTTTATGATATTGTAAAAATGAGGGTGACTGCGAGGGCCCCACGTTGTCATAGTCAGTATTGCCTAAAACGCCACTCAGTGACAGATTCAGGCTGGAAGCAGCGTTCCTGTTAGCACCGGATTGTGAGTACAGGAAGTCTTCTAATATTGACCCTCGAGAATTCGACCGACTTTTGACAAGCCTTACTTGCTTGTTAAACGATCCAAACTCTTTGAAATAAATAAAATATCTGAAAATAGCCAAAGAATATTAACATGGTGGTTTCGTCAATTTATAATTATTCAGTTCTGAGCATGAAAAATAGAAAACAAACAATAATTATGGAAACAATTTCGTCAGTACTGCGTATCTCATATAAGAAGGTTAAATAGATGTAAACTAAACATTTTGAAACAAATTCTTTACTTTTTTAAGTCTTCTAAATCTCTCTCATTAGGATTTATCCAGAGTGAGCTTTGCAAACTGTCACCACTCTTCGTAGCGCATTGTAGAGTATTTTGACATTTATCTGATTCATCAGGAGTTTCAGTTTTTAGGTCATTGTCATCGAACTCCATGTCTGGGAATTCATCAATGCCTTCTATATCTATTTCTGGGCCTTCATCTTCTAAATCTGAATTCACTGTTTTAGAATCGGAATTGGCTGCATCTTCTTCGTCTTCGTGACATGGCCATGATGTATTGGTGCCTATAAAATGACCTACAGTTATTCATGGCTCACATATCCATTTATTTTATTTTTACTTAGATTGAGTCAAATTGAAATTATACCTTTTAGTATGGGGTTCAGATTGAACGACGCTGGACTGGAGACTGGTACTGGCAAAGCTTGGTGTTTCAAACATAATGTTATGACCGAACACACTCTTGCTAGGAGTCCATCGAATTCGGGTTCATCTGGACACTGCGAGCAAAACCTGTGCAACGTCTGGACATGTTTCTTCGTACACAGTGCCCTTCGCCCCGCTTCTGCAAATTTAAATATATTTTATGATTATATAGTTTTTAATGAAAGTATATCACGGTTTGAAACCATAAGGTATTCTGGTGTATCCGGTGATACTGGAAACAAACCCCAACTTAGAGAGGAAAAGGCTACGCAGATGAAGGTTTGAAACGAATTGAGTAATGGTATCACAGGCTATTAGATATTTTTGGTTTGGGGTACAATAAATTTAAAATATGTTGTAGCCGCCATTTCTGCAAAAATAATGATCACAGTGGCTAAGAAACATTGACAGGTTATGGATACATACTTATATTGCAAAGATGCTGCAGGGTCTGGAGGATGTGGGCGCATATCTTGAGCCTCATGCGTCCCTCGTAGCGGTCCCACCGGTCGAACACCCTGAGAAGCACGCTACAGAGGCCTGTCTTCACGATCTGCATGCAGCACACCTCTGTGTGAGTTACGCACGTGTGATCAAGTGACAAACACTGGCGCATTGAACATGCAAACATAAAGTTTCAACAGAACAGAACATAGATTCATTAGCGACAAACGTATCACGAGGTTGAAGTTAAAGTAAAGGCTGCCTTGCGTGTGCGAGTGTCACGTAACCGAATAGTTTGTGGTATCATTCGACTGTGACAAATTGTTGCGTACTGGCTTAGGGATTGTGTGCGACCTATTGTCTTTGTAACACATAAAATGTTTAAACAATTAATCACATAAATGACTAAGATGAACATGATCATAATGGTCTTGAAAACAAATAACTTGTTCACTTAACTATTTTTACTGAAATAATCAATAGCGTCGAGGCAGAGTCGTAGTCTTGCCGTCGGGATGAAACCGAGGCTGACCAAGACCCGCTCGTAAGTCGTTGTTACACCATCACGTATCAAAATAGAGGTAGTAACGGCTGAAATCGTAAAAATAACTAACTAAAATAGCGATTACTTGCAATTCGTGCCAAGTTGATATTTATTCTATTAAACATTGATTTCAAAAGGCTCAAGACATAAGTGAATTTGTAGAGTTATCGGAAAAAATCACTCATTACTTCTTTAAGCAGGATTTTTCAACATGACAGGTTATTAACAAAGTTAGAAAAGCAGAAATTAATTAGATTTGTTTTAGTGTTCGAGCAGTAAAATATGAATAGTGCACGATTTTAACTTACCATTTTTGGCTAATTGTTTCATAATAACGAGTAAAGGAAAAATCAGTTTATTATCTGTAAAGTGTCCCTTCAATATAAGATGCATAGTTCTTACGCAACCGAGCATCCTTAACTTCATCGCGAACTTTGGATCTGGAATCAATAATATTTTGACATTTTTGTATAATCTTTGCAGCAAATTCAAATAATTTCATGAAATAAAAGATGAGTAGATACTAATTTTAAAATTAATATTTGTAACCTCGTGAGCTAAGAGGCGCAAGTATCCAGAGTAGATCTTGCAGAACCACCTCTGTGCCAACATGTCGGTCTCTCTTGTCTTGCATGGTGCCAATGACCCTGCGTATGATTACTTGTGTGCCTTTCATCTGAATGAAGTCTTGTGCGCACTGATGCCGGGCCAAGTTGTTAGCTGGAATCAACCGCGTAGGTTAAGGTCCGTACCTCTCGGCGCTAGCGAGGCGAGGATCCACACGAGGTCCTGCAGTACCAGCTCGGTAGCGACGTTGCCGTCCCGTTTGGCGTGTGCGGCTATCATCGTGCGGATCACCACCTGCGTGCCGTTTACCGATATGAAGTGCTGTGAGCACTGCTGCCTCGCAAGGTTGTTCGCTGAAATTGTCGATATCGACAGGTTTTGTAATACAATTTTGTACAAGGGTGTTTTAAATATTGTTATTGCTTCTAATTTGCAGTATTTAGCTTATTAACAGGAAAATATTTACAATCACAATTTAGCGTAGTAAAAAGCAATCTTGACATTTACAATGTGGCTGTTGTTTACGTAAGTTTAAGTCATAAATAAATCGATGTTGAAATAATTATGGTAATTTGATTGAACACTGCAGTGCGGTGAAATGACAATTGAATTGACAATAGCTTCGATATTACGCGTTACAAGGCTGTGTTGTCAACTGGTCCAATGCCATCTAAGTGAGCTCTTCTTAAATGTCAGTAGGTAGGCCAAAAAGGAGGTACCATGTAGAAAGGGTACTAGTAAAGCAATCATTGAAATGCCAGTGTTGCTCAATATCTGTGCGGTCACACTTTATATTAAAAAGCAAATGTGCGATTAAAATAAAACGTGTTATTATCGTTCGGTATCGGTTAATCTCAGATATTTTTCTTCATTTGTTAATTTATTTAAACAAACGATTAATGCATGCAGTGCTATACAAGGATTTTGCATAATATTGATTAGTTTGTTTCACGTTATTTATTTGGATAATTGGCAGTAAATTCCAATGTATTTACAGTATAAGCGGCACACACGGAACATACCCTTCTTAACTGCGGGCACTTTATTTTCTTTGCCCGTTTTTTTGGTTTCTTTCTTCTTGATTCCCGATGACTCAAGGGTAACTAATTTATTGAAAATAATTATGAAAACAAGTTTGCGTTTTGGTTGTTTTTTTAAGTCATGTTTTATTGACGTTTCATGAAAAAAATAAGCATAGTCTAGATGTAGTAACTTAATCTGAAATTAACTTGTCATTGAAAGGATTTATATCGTAACTTGATTCCGAGATGGTAATCTAATGCCATATTTAGGCAGATGTGGGCAGAAAAAAAATAAGATTTTAGCGTAGACTGCGGTACGCGTTTTCCACTGTAGTAGGTAAATATTTACCTGAACATTTTTTTCCTTTCCCTTGTTTCAAACACAAAACTTCTCTTAATATAGATGTAATATATGTGCAAGTTGCTGTGTCTCTGCAGGTCTGTAATAAAAAACAACGATATGAAAATTAAATACAGAATCTTTGATACAAATAAGAAAGATAAGCATACAAGGGTGTAGGTACATATTTAGGGTTAAGTTTACTGGTTGAGGTACTTACCTCCAATATTGCAAGAAGCATCTGTATGGCTCCCGACTGTTTGGTCCATAGTTTATCCAGTGTGCTCTGGCGAACATGTTTGTCTGAAAACAAAAGTATTCTGAAATAAATCAGAGTGTCCAAAGACAAACCTAGTATTCGATAGTGTTTATAAATTCAGTCGACATTTTAATATCGGTGCGAATGCCAGCATGTAGGGCCGTTCGTCGGTGCGTGGAGAGGGCGTCCTCGTGCGTCGGTGCGAGTGCGATGACCATGCGCCCGCGCCGACTGGCTGCCACATCACCGCTTCCGCGACTTTTTGTTCTCATACTACAACTGGAGCAGATCATCGGTACCCGAGGCCGACAAGTGGTCTTTCAAAGTATTATTATAGCCAGTTAATACCGCCATTCCGGTATAATTGTACCACAACGAGCTATCCTACCTGTATACTAAATCAATTTTGTTATTCGAATCGTCAACAAGTTTAATTAAACTGCCAAAGTAATTGGCGCAATCATTTCAAATGTCCTTTTCGACTGTTATGCAGATCTTTAATGAACGTCGGTGGTTATTGATTTTATATTTATAAGTACCTTAAACTTATTAATATTTAGCTGTCATTTATATACTTGGCACTTTTATGCGAATTTAAATTTTATGTGCTACCAATTTATTTTAAAAGGAGAACTAGTTTGTAAATGGTTTAAAAAAAAACAGTATTTACTACCGCCTTATAGTAGGCAGCTCATGTTGCGATTAACTGAGAGAGGTGTTTGAGTTTGAATTGCACCTCTTAATTCGCAATTCTCATTACTGAGAAAGGTGATATACAATGCGATTGTCATTCCTAGGATTACTGGCAAAAATCTGCTTGACTGCTATAGAGAAGGTAATTTTTGTGAAGATTTAAAGGCTTACATTTGCCTAAGTACATTGGTGAACCTGTAATTCATATATGGAAAAAATTGTACAAACATTACACGTTGGATATCATTTTTATCCATGTATTAAAAATCATGAGCGTTGAGTACGGAAGCGCATACTTCGTTTCAAGTACACCGTTGTTTATGTCGTATCGAAATGTGCAGTGATGGCCTAGTGGTGCAGTAGTGACAATGACATGCCGTCTCGTTGGCGCTGCTGGCGGTTCGCCAGCGGGGCACGCGTGTGGCGGCGACGTCACGCCGACGGCCGTGCGGACAGCGGCGCGTCCAGCCGGCACGGCTCTAAATACGCGGGCATTTCTAGAATACACTGACGCCACCTTAGCAACCGAACGCGCGCACCGGACGTACCGGCAAAATGTAATTGTGGTAGCACGCTACGGGAAATTTTGTTTATCATACTGTAAACATCTCTCTTTTCGCATTAGATCTGCCATTGCATCAGGAAGTAAACAGGAAGATGACGGTCTAAAACGAAAGTATGACATTCCATACATTAAATACTATCACACTCTGATTTATTTCCCGTTGACGTATTGTAAATGGTTAGTTACATATAGAAAATGGAAAGATACATCAAAATGCCAGTACCTATGCCAATACATGCCAGCACACTTCATTAAGCGCATTGACAGGTATTGGCTATTGGCATCGTGACTGATCGCTGCAAAATGTATGGCCTTTCTGACACTAACATGGCTTCTTGGTTAAAGCCGTTGGTAAATGTGTAATTAACGGGCGTATAATTGTCTATGTAATACAATTTACTGAACTTGATGTATACGTGTGCTCAATTACGATAGTTACACACGCTGGTCGGTGACTCGGTGCCAATGGCGAAATTGTAAACATGTCCCTGTCTACAGCTGGCAGATATTTAATAATATCAAATATCTAAATTGGCATCTGAGAATTTCTGATACTTATAGGTACTTGTTTTGAGATTCTTATGTCAAGGAACTGACGTATATCATGACGTTACCTTGCTTCTGTGGCGTTACTTTGTTCCAAAGTACTTACCCTTGCTTGAAGGTTAATTGTGATAAGGCAATTGCTTGTGTCTCTGCTTCTGAAAGCTTATTTATTACGATTTGTGGGCAATTAACCTGTTAAATGATTTCATTAGCACACTATTGGCACTTTGGCGGGTGTCATCAAATTACAGCAGTTAATATAAGATTCAATAGCTGATTCACTGATCAGAGGGGAAATTACAAAAGTGTACAACATAATGAAACTTTCTTTGCCTTCGAGAATCAGAACTACAATTCTTAACATGGTAAGCTATTGAAAACTTTATGCAGAGAAACATATGATCTTTCTGATTCCCAAATCTCCTCCTAGGTATGAACGTTGAGTAAACATTCGGTTTTCATAAAATGTAAGTTTATTTTTAATGATCTGGTGGTCATGACAGAATCACATTAATTCGCTAGCTTTAATTAATTTTGTTCAAACAGAAAATGTCGTCGCATTTCTATTTGTCATTCGCTCCTCCGTCCGTATGTCACTCCTTTACACACGATTGTCTAACATGTTTTGAATAATTGCACAATTTTTTTATCAATTCAGTTGTTGTTATGTGGGATACATTGATATGATTAAGAACCAGTCAGGGGTGTATTTCCTTATAGGCTCTGATCGTTTTGCCAATATTAAATTGAATGCCAAAAATGTGACCATACGGTTGATGATAAGCATGCTTTGTTTAAACTACCATCTATGTATTTGGCAAATAAACATCTTCTAATGGTGGTTTTCAGAAAACACAAAATTATGCGTTTCCATTACTTAGCAAAATTTATAATAATAAACGTGAAAGCACTTCGTTTCAATTCCACGTTCCAATTTGCAGCATATATTTAATACAACTTATGATTTCCGTATAAACAAATCCAAATCTTCCGTTTATCCTATAACATTAATAGCGTCTAAATTCTAAATCATTGCCAACATAATTTTAATGGCAATTCACATTTTGATTGACAGCAATTATTTATTGCTGGCATCACAGAAATACTTAACGTGGTCCAAATTCTGGACTCCAATAAAATTGGTTACATTTTTGTAGATAATTTGGCTTCGATTCAACACTTGTAGTAGTGTTACCTTATTTTGGGTACAACACTTGGTTGTAGTGTCAATGGTCTTCATTATTTAGAATTGAATAAGATGTATGTACCATTTAGTACTTTGTATTAGACCTAGTACTTCCGCATTTTAATAATGAACAATGTGTTGTTAAAAATAAGGGCTTTTTTATGGTGGGAAATGATCAAATTACTTCTCCCGCTCTGGGCGGAGCGGGAGGTCGTGTCAGACTCTTGCTGACTAAAACCCACCCGTGTTCCTTCAGTTGCTTGTTGTTGTTGCTTGCCAGGAGCCACGGTAATTCTTTCGGACGTTCCCGCAACTCTGGCAGGCATCGGCGCTAGCAGGCCCCGTCGTTCGTGCAGACATATCTTTGAGGCGCACGTGGAACACAACGCGCCGTCGACCCGGGCCTGCGTGCCTGGTTCTTATCGAACGGCGAGCTACCCATTGCTCGCCGTCCGCAAGCCCACGCCTGCGGTGGCCGGGAATCAGCCTGGGATTCCCGACGCTCAGGGCGTCTCCTGCGGCGACTAATGGCGTGAGGGCGCGAATTTTGCCTATCGCTCACGCGTTCCGCCTCCTCCTTTGCGAGCATTACTGCTTCGCAGAAGCAGGCGACGGCTTCCCATGGCCTGGACCAGGGCTGGACGCGAGAGATCACCACCGCCAATCGCTTTCACTAAGATACAGCGGTCTCCGCCCAAGCCGGGCAGACCTCCACAGTATGCTCCACCGTGTCCTCCGGGTGCTCCACACAATGGTGACACCCGGGCGTTTCCTCCCGCCTTATCCGAAACAGGAACCTCCCGAAGCAACCGTGTCCGATGAGGACCTGCGTCAGGCGGAAGGTGAAGACGCCGTGGTGCCTCTCTAATAACTCCTCAAAGAGGATACTTATCGCCGCAATTGTGGCGTGCCCAGCACTGGGTTGCGACAGTCGCACTCTCCATGTCACCATGAGATTCCGCCGGAGCTCTGTCCGCTGTGCCGTGATTTCTCGCGGCAGTGGAGTTACGCCCCGGCGTTTCACCTTTTTGCCTCCAAACCCCACGGCGGCAATTCCGTAAGGAGGCTCACCGCCTCACTGGAGACCATACGGTATCCCCGGACCAGCCGGGTGGCCATGACCCTTAGGGACGCGCTCAACCGGCAGGCTGGCCGCCGCCTGAAGGAACGTGCCTACATCGGTGCCCCATGCCATTGACACGACCCCCGCGTAGAGCCTCCAGCACTCCAGCGTTTGGACCCCCTAGATTGGGTAGGAGACGCTTCAAGGCAGCCCCGGCTCTTTTTAGTCTGGGAGCCAAACGTCGGAAATGCTCCACGAAGTTCTATCGGCTGTCGAGGACGAGTCCCAGGTACTTCATCGTCGACTCGACGCTGATGTGAACCCCTCCTACCGTTATTGGGAACCAGACGGTGGCGCGTTCAGAGGACCATGAAAACATATGGCCTCGGACTTGTGTAGGGCCATCTCGAGTTCCAATTGCCAGATCCTCTGGACGTTTGTCGCAACCCCGCGTGTCGCTAGTTCGGCCACCTCCTGGTGCGACCTCCCCTGCGCCAGGATCAGCGTGTCGTCAGCATAGCAAACCACGCTGACGCTCTAGGGAGGTCGGCGCGCAGCACCCAGTCGTAGCCGATATCCCACAGATGAGGCTCCAGGACCGATCCCTGTGGGACACCGCACGACATCTCTCGCTAGTTCCATTCTCCCTGGTTACCGGGGTAGATGACGGCCCTTTCCGTCAAATAGGCCTCGACCACACGACAGAGGTAGGTCGGCATCCCGTGATACCGGAGTGCCTGCCTGATGCAACCCCAGGTCAGAGTATTGAAGGCATAGGCGATGTCTAGAGACACCGCCAAGACGACCTCGCTCCGGGTCACAGCATTACCCGTCGTGAGGGCCCGCACCCGCATGATGCCGTCCACCGTAGAGCGCCCCCTGCGGAAACCAAACTGGCTCTCCGCCAAATCCGGCCCCATCCGCACCAGCCGCCCGACGAGGCGTTCTGCAATAACTCTTTCAAAGAGCTTGCCCACCTCGTCGGTTTGAGCCCTGAAAACCCCCTGGAAAGATTGACTAAGCACTTTAAAGACTCTGTTTTTATTCATTTACCATTTTTAAAAGATGCTGTTCCTTCTGTCAGATTACAATTTGCTATATAAAATGCTGTGGGTGTATGTATGTGTTTTCTTTTATGATACAGATATTTTTAGGGTACCTGATCTTAATTATTCTGACCCCAGACGGTAGCTACTGAAAAAATACTTAAGTTCCAGCCCCTCTTGTGAAATACCTATACACAGTCGTTATATTTTATTACATAATATAGATATGTTGTCGGGGAGTGCCAGTCTAACCAATGTGCAATGTCAAGGCGAAACTTGATTAACGAAACCACAGAAATAGATCTGCTTGCGTAGACTTCGCTTTAATTGTTACTATACGAAACTTTTTATAGTTTACAAACACCGTATTTAAATTTTTCTTGGAAAAGCTTGTCTTTATCCTAGTAGAAAATATGAGCGAAATAGAACACCAAAACTAAAGTGTAAGACATGCAAATATGTACTTTGAAAGTAGTTTCTCGCAGTAAAAACGTCTTATTTTGATTTACGGTCGCAGAAGCGAAATGTAACACAAGCAAAGTATAATACAAGCAAAATAAATGTAATGTATTGCTTTGCGAGCAACACTTAATATTAGATCGCGGAACAAAAGCTTTGGGGGAAACGGTACGAAGTGTGGGAGCTAGTTGGTGCTGTTTGTACCAGTTGTTGGTAATTGAACTATGGCTGATAAGTTTTGGATATCGTTGAATAAATTAACGGTAACAATTGGTGTTGGGGCACGGGCGGCGCTGGCCGAGGGCCCAATGCACCAAACCCTTATTTTATATAGGTATCTCACGCAATGTTACTGCAGTGATGACACCGTGGGCTGATTCACTTTTTTAGTTTAGTTAGAGGCTTAAGTTTTATAGGTTTAAAGACACGCAGTATGCTTTCATGTGACACCAATTATTGTGAAACTAAAGTAAGCAAACACAGGACACAGTGACACTGGTCTGCTATTTACTGAACAAGCTTTTTTAATGTTAATTGGTAATGGATTCATGATTCAAATAAAAGCGCAAATTGCAAAATATTTCTTGTAACATAAGTGCACTGAAACCAACATTAGCAAACATTATGAATTTATGACGAAAACAGTGTCGAAACTTTGCTGCAAACACGCCTAAAAATAACCAACATGGCTTGGGAAAAAGAAAATATAAAGATTCAGGAATGTATAAACGTGAAATGCAGCTTAATTTTCTGAAAGAAGGGAGTCGTTGCCCTACCCATGCGTAGCACCATAGATATCCGGTATCCGTGCGTAGCACGCTACGGGCCGTAGGCAAGTACTCATCATTGCCCTGCTACGCCACGTTCGCGAGTTTTCTAAATAAGTCATGTAAGTTCAGATTCTCACGCAACGTGTTTCATTTACCTTGAAGCCGTAAAAATCCTCGTAATAAAGTTGAGTGATGTTTCTATACTATGTTTTTGTTTATTTTGTTGTTGGTAATGGGATTAAAGAAGTTGAAGTTCAGTGATTTTGCCAGTCATAGGTATGTTCACGCGATTTACACCCTTAGTAAGGACTAGAAAAGCACATACTTACTTACGAGTAGGTAACTACTAAATCCAATAAAATGGAAAATTATAGGACTTTCCGTATAGTGGATTTCTTCGAGATTCGTTTACTTTATTACAATTTATAGTAGACATCTACTAGAAAATCTTTATAACGTTCGAAAATATAATATTTGGATTGATGTCAACTTTTAATTTCTAGCCGCTTTGACTGTTATTTTATTTATGATGGAACCACTTTCATAATGAGAACAACTCTACTCATACATCATTCGCCTCTACTCGTTTGTGTGTAATTATTATAAGTTGTCGTAAAAGCGGATTTAGTTTATTTTATACCGAACATTTTGTGGCCTTGATTTTGACAGATTTTGTTTGTATAATATTATTTATATTTGCTTTTCTCATCCGCACTGAGACTTTTACATGAAAACTACACGGACTTCGGAATGATATTGGCCCGTTGTTTTCGTTAAAAATATAAGTTCTTTATAGCTATTGAGCAGTGAAGTTTTCTTTTATTTCCATAAATACCATAAAAATCCTTCTGCGTCTTCTGTGTAGGTTCGTACAAAGGTGAACCAAAAATTATTAGATTTATGTAAGCATTCACGACCGCACAGAATACCTAATAGGTAAGCAGGTGGCCAGGCCGCTTTGAATTGCCTCCTCATAAAATAAGTCAGAACAATAATATTTGCCTTCTAACTTCGACACAAAGATTCTTCAGCAAGTAAGTTTATTCTTTTAATATCTTTTCTTCAAATCAGTTTTGACAAACCGCCTTCGCGCTACCGTTTTGAAAATGAAGGTTTTGGCGACCTATTTCGTAAATCATCGAGATAATAGGCAAATGCCTAACTTAATGGTATGGCCGTACCAGTTACAAGTTCGTGTGTATATAAAGTAATTTTTGAAGGCAAATTAGGCCAAAACGTATTAACACATTAAAGAACTTTGAATGGGGCTATTGACTAGGCGTAAAGAAAGGGGAACAAAGTTAAAGTGTTTTCGTGGTAACTAAAAGCTATTAACTCTTCGTTGTCACGCCAATGGTAAGAATTTGTTTGACTTAAATTTTGTTATGACAATCCATCAAAAGCTTAGGTCAGAAACATGCGTAGTTGTGCTTACATTTAGAAATCTTTCTAGAACATTTCGTTTGACCTATGTTCTCAAGATCAAAACGTATATTTTTCTGAATCGATAGAGACGTCTGTAAAAACTGCCCGCCCGTAGTGACCTTTTACTGTAGTGTGGGTTTGGATTACAATATTTATTTCCCGTATGAAGCCTAATATTTTTTTTAAATGGAGCAATAACCTGCCTTCAAATTACGAGAGTAGTAGTGTGAGATTTTTAATAATGAAAGTACCGCTTTAATTAATCGTGGTATTTTTGTGATGTGGAAACAAAAACACGTAAGGCGTGAATCTATGTAAGTATATTTGTTTATAGAATGAGATATTATGGAGGTTTGTTCCAACCACCCATAGTGTTTTACGACTACGAGAAAGAATAATATACAATCCAATAATATAATGCACCATTTTCCTCTATCATTATACAAAACTCATTCATTATGAAATATGTATTATCTCTCTCAAGATGTCGTCTTTCTGACATACAAATGAGTGAATCTTTTAACTTTTTTGTTCATCCATTACCGAGTGTGCCTCAATTATCACTTTTGTGTTCTTTTTGTAGGTATTAGCGAGAGATGCTGTCAAAATCCAATGTTGGGCAGTTTGCCAAAATGCAGTTTCATGTGGGTATATGTACAGTGAGCAAAATAAATAAGCGTGCGGCTAGTTTCGGACATATTTTTTTTTACAGATAATGCTTTCACTGAGTTGTATTTGGCATCACTCGAAAGCGTATCTTGTATTAATGAATAATTATGAAAATTGCTTGTAATTTGCATTAATGTTGATTGTCTTGCCTGCTCACATATCTAACTCTTTTGCTGTGTGTACCAGTGTTGGTCAAAACAATACTCATTCTGAATGGAACTGCATAGTACTTCACATACCTAGTAGGTAATACAATATGAGAGCGTAGTTCTGTCTAGACAGACGGATTACATTAATCCAATAAGGAAATATGCATGTTATTTAAATTTGGTACAAATATTTTTATTCCGAATTTTTATTGGCCCGACATTTGAACCAACTGATTATTTTAGTACTTAAAATTAATAAATAAAAGTGAAAATTAAGCGAGGGAAATTCAAATTTGTAAAACGCAACACCATTGGTTAAAACAAAACGTGACGTCAAAATACTCTGTCAACTACATAGTTCGTATTGCTTACATTTGTATGGCATTGCAGGCTTTTGGTTAGAAAATGTAGTAATAACGTGTGTGTGGTGAATTCATTTATTGTTTAAATGTAATTTTTGTATACTAGTGAGATTATAAATCATTTAAGACAATGACTGAAAGTGGTTTTGTAAAAGCTCCATTCATGATGTGGTCTTATTTTCTTTCAAATTCAAATTTTACGTGTGCTGTCCATAAAAGGAGTGAAAGTTGCAAGATAATTACTCTATAATAACACATTTTGTACGTTATTTTAGCCATAAATACCTAAATATATTGAGGAGTAAACCTAACCTATAATTTTTAATTCACAACAATGTAAACAAGTTATTGCAATCGATCACGAATAAAGAACTTTATTATTGATCGATGGTTATTGCAGATACTTTATCTCTTTGGATAACCGTACACCATTCCTTACGTATTTTTGCACCTAGCGGGACTGGAAAAACACTTTATCAGGTGCACTTCTGATAGGTAGTATTTCTGCATTCAGGCACAATGAAATACTTATAAATACATTAGCTTTTGAGCTTTTTGCACGGTGAAATAAGTTAAGAACGAGAACACCTGTAGTAAACAATGTTATAACGGTGTAAACAATAAATTAAAAATATACAATAAATACGTGCATCATTGATTGATTCCAGTACAACTATTTTACAATTTACACTAGATACTGACGAAGCAGAGCAATGTCATACAGATGCAGGAGAAAGTGAAGATCATACCGTAAAAGGGTTCCCAGAAATTAGCATACAAAAGAGAGATGTAGAAATTGTAAGCCAGTTCATAAAATGAAAGAAGAACATGGCAATAAATGTGCAGGTATAAATAGAACTTTTGAGTTGCTGGATCGGAATTAAATTCAGGAATGTACGTAGGTATTCAAATGATATTCATTGGTTCTATCCAAAGGACATGTAGCAATCTATGGAACGTGTACAGAAATTTCCATGAGCACTTGGTGTAAGTGTATGATATTGAAAATTATGATAACAGATTGCATATTCACTTTTTAATAAAGGTTACTTTAGTGGCCGCTTCCTAAACAACTATTACAGCTAAAGTAAACATGCTTCTCTCACGGTCTTCTGGAAAGTTTTGGACACATTCACAGGTTCCTAACGAACGTGTAAGACCTATTTTATATAGATAGATATATAAAATAAAATTTATGTGTAATGTATTGTCTGCAAGTTCCACCCTAAACATTTGACAGGGTATCCGTTTTTAATATTGTGATCACGAATGCGCTGTGCGACCTCCCCTTTGAAGATATCAAGCGTGACCGTAATTTGTTGTAGGAAAGCTGTAAAGTAAAACATGTGCTTTATTCAAACTTCGACAGTTATTTAGTATAGTACAATATCAATTTACAAATGTAGCGGAAACCTTGAAAATAATGGTCGGGAAGTCAATAAAGTAACAATTTATACACCACTGGTGGTGGATTTTACATGTTCCACTGTTTAAATTCAGGGTAGGTTAAAATGGTTTTGATAGTTGCCTGGCTGATAAGAAGCATCAAGTTTAAAGGATATCGTGTCATTGAATCGTTACATATGAATTTATGTTATCCCGAAATTGAATTTAGATACGAAATTGGTAATTTTCGTGAAGGTCTATGACTCTTGTGACTTGTCATTTATTGAATGACTACGAAACTGCATCATTGACCCTGTGGGTGTACATAAGGCTGTCGATTCTGAGGTTCAAAATTTCTTATTGGCTTTTTCTGTCGGTGGGTACACGTTCCCAGAGGTTGGAACTGTGCCCATTTTTGGCGAAAGATCTAGCTCGACATTATTGTCTTCGGAGAAATGTACAAAATGGATTTTCAGGCTCACCTTTTTTATTGTGCGACATTGTCATATTCCTGTATAGTAGTTAACTTTAGAATGTTTCCTTTTGCAGTGAAGGCGTCGACTATTTTATAGTCGCAATAATTTAAACACTTTACTATGTTAATTGTAATGGAAAGGTCGTTGTAAGTCGTTGGACTGTCTCAAGCCCCGTTTACATCTTGTGTGAGCAATTCGCCTCATCACGAACAGGAAAATGTGGAACTCGTATTCAATTCAGGGCTGGACTAAATATTTTTTGTGTAGTTGCGTTTAAGGCCATGTTAAAGGTTCAATCTGTCTAGTCTTTTCGCAACTATGTTGAGGTCGGCTTCAAGTCTAACCGAATGCAGCTGAATACCAGGATTTTACAAGTATTTACATGAAGCGACTGCCTATCTGACCTTCACAACCCAGTTACTCGGTAACACCTCGGTAACCCTTGGCAAGAGTGGTTGTCAGACTTTTGGGCTTCTGACTACCCGTAACGACTTCAAAGATCTACGAATGGCAGTCGGGAGCAAGGGCTTAACACGCTTTCCGAGGCACGGAGGACCTCAATATTTAATGGATGATCACCCATCTGCGAACAGACCACGGCAAACGTAGTTTAACTACGAGCCCCTTTTTTTATTTTTTTAAGGGTGGGAAATCATCTAATAACTTCTCCCGCTCTGGGCAGAGCAGGAGGGCGTGTCAGACTCTTACTGACTAAAACCCACCCGTGTTCCTTCAGTTACCTGTGCCAGGGGCCAAGGTATCCCTCTCGGACTTTTCCGCAACCCTAGCAGGCATCGGTCCTAGCAAACCCCGTCATTGGTGCTGACATCTCTTTGAGGCGTGCGTGGAACACAACGCGCCTTCGACCCGAGCCTGGTCCTTATCGAACGGCGAGCTGCCCATTGCTCGCCATTCGCAAGCGCGCCTACGGTGGCCGGGAATCGGCCTGCAATTCCCCAATGTTAAAGGAAGTCATTTTCTGATAATTTCTGATTATAATATCTTCTTCACCATACATGGCCAGAATGTTTGCGAGTACACAAGTTATAAATACTTTTTTAGTTTTTTTATTACATTCATACAATCATGGGTGTCGCATTCACTGATTAATTTTATGAACAATATTGACGTTTAATGCAATTTTTATAAGCCAGAACAATATTGGCGTTCGTGTAATGCAATTTTTATAAGCCATAAAAACGTTTACATCAACTTTATGTGTATTGAATAAGACGAAAAGTATTTTTAGTACATTGAAGTAATGAAGACTGTTGTTCGGCCGGTTTTGAAACGACCGGAGTTTTACAGAATTTACTTTTTTATGGAGAGTAAAAATCGGTTAGTGTCGTAGATATACCTGTAGATTAGCTGTCAGCGTATGCATGCCTTATGGAATAGCGATAGTTTTTGGCAGACGCTTGTAAACTGGCTGGAACTAACGAGCCCTATCGACCAATGAAAATGAACCTTAATGTTCCTAGTCGGGTAATACTTTCCAAAGAAATCGTACCGTGATAGCCGTTTTGTTGGTTAACGACTGGGGTCAGACAAAAAGTTTGCATACGCGAATGAGATAGAGAAAATATATTTCTGTTTCGTTTACTCTTACCACTGGTTCAAAGGGCCTGTGCAGACCACGTTTTTTAAACACGCCGTTGACGGCGTTTTAGAAACGTGCGTCGACGGCGCGCTTTTGTCCTACAGAGGTCTACAGGCTGCGTCTGACTCGCGTGCGTATCGCGTCTGTATCGCTACAAACGCGCGTCAACAGCGCGTTTAAAAAACGTGGTGTGCACAGGCCCTTATAAGTGTTCCCTTGTCTCATTATTATTATTCAGTGACTTGTCTATTGCTATAGTCTGTCTACGTTTAATCTAATGTCGTCAACTAAAGTGGAAGGGTAGTTGACTATTCACCTTACACAAATTAAAGCTCTCAAGCTTAATATCCGAATCTTTTGATCAAAACAAATAAGTGTCAATTAGACAGCAACTATTTGGTGTCATTTAGAACTTTCAAAGAAGTCTAGTCTACTGCGGGGTAATTGAGCAACCGACATAAAATGACAATTGATCGCAATCCGTCTTATTACAAAACACGATCTAACTTCAGTCCGAGCCTAAATCTTCAAGCCAGTTTTTGTATTTCGAACTATAAGCCGAGTTCAGTAAAGTTCATAATGCGAAATTGACAACCTAAGACCGGACTAAGTTGTCAGTTTTGTATAAAGAACTCTATTTCGATTTCTGTTAGGTTCTTATTTCAAAAATAGGCTTGATGGTTTAAACCACGTTTATAGAAAAACCTTGTTTTGTAATAAGACCAAATTGGTCTTATTACAAAACAAGGTTTTCCTTTTGACATGGTTTAAACCATCGAGCCCGTTTTTGAAATTGGAATCTAAAAGAAATTGAAATACAGTTCCTTTTACAAAACCGACAACTTAGTCCGGTCTTATGTCGTCAATTTTGTATTAAGAACTTTACTATAGTCGGCATAAAGTTCGAAATACAAAAACTGACTCGATGGTTAAGGCTCGGGCTAAAGTTAGACCGTATTTTGTAATAAGATGGAATGGGTTTCATTTTGACAGTTCAACTACGTTCATTGAGTTATTTACGTTATTGAGCAGATGACTTTTTAAAACATATGCAGCAATGGATTAGTAATATCCTTCAAAACTCGCGGATTGTGATTACGCAATCAGGTGCTGGTTACGTTTTGCTATCCTATCTCAACGTGTTAACTACTAACAAGGTGATAACAGGAACCATCCATTAAAGAGTTCCTTCGGGCAGAAGATTCAGACTGCAGCGTCCAGCCATCAATAACAAATAGAGAGCTAAGAAGAGACGTTTTAAACATCCAAAATGTATGGTTTAACAGTCGCTAATTAATAATTATCTCTTAACGTTAAGAAACGTTTAATAAAGGAGTAGATTTATTGTCATTGGAACGGAATGAGCGTACATCGTCGAAACCGGTGTTATAAATTAGCTTGCCCCATCTTGACATAATTGTCAACAAGCAAAATTATTGTAAATGCTTGAACAGTATATAAACCAGGCCGTATATAGAGACCGTCGAAAGTAAAAAATATAACAGCTCGTTGTGCCATATTACCGACCACCGGGTTCTGTAAAAAGAGGACTGTAGCCAATGTAACCCCCACATAGAGTTGAAATGAACTGGTGTCTGGAGTATAAGTGAGTCGGCTATTAAGCTAGCAGGCGGTGTTTGTAACATAATAGCTGTTTTCCAGACACTTGGTATTGATTGTCGCTCAAAGGCTTTGTATGAAACCTTATTTTAAAGTTGTTTGTAGGCGTGTTGGACGCTTAATATTTTTGGACACAATATTATCTACCTACTAGTAATACCTAGTTATTATGAAACGTGATATGTGTGCGGATAGATTCGAAAGCGATTTTAAAAGTAAAACCAAGTTAAGAGCAATATAATAATTACGAAAGTGTCCAGTTTGCTTACATTTATTACGAGGAATTAACATTTTATCCCAGCCTTATTCGTGCTGGGGAACGTTTGCGCGATTAATAAAAATATGAAGCCTTTTATTAACATAATACGTTGATATTACATAGTATTACATTACAGGATCTTTTAAATTAATTACAAAAAAAAATATCGCAGAGGAATTTGCCCGATCCAAAGCGAATAACGGTCCTCACGCATTACGCGGCCACGACCACGACTAGTTGCACGTTCGAGCCAATCTTGGTTGGAGCTTTTGCGTCCAAGATTGCAGCCGTTCGTGGGACCAAATTCGTTTCTTTCTTCTCTTTGATGGAGTCTTACCGTGTGACGTAAGCCTTGTGTTGATCCTCGCGGTGATGGCGCGAGCCGCTTCGGTGGAGTCGGGCGCTCGCTGCTGGTGCAACCGCAGTCGCTCGAAGAGACAGTCGGCCGCCGCCTCGTCCGCCATGCGAAACGCTGTACAATCACATTAAATATAAATATTTATAATGAAGAATGAATGTGCCCTGGCTGGAGGCCAAGGCTGTGTGCGAGCCTGGTTCAGCAGCTGACAAACTCCAAGGTTGACCTGCGAGACATAAGGCAAAAAAAGGAAAGAAGAATCATAAATCATAGTTGTCTCCTTAAAATTACGAGTAAGGTACTTTAAAACTATGCATAAGAATAAGCATGGCATAATTAGCCTATAATGTTCTCACTGCTAGAAACACAGACAGAACAGGACTCCTCTCGGTGAGAGGGAGTGTGCTATATAATCCACCACGCAAGCCCAGTGCTAGTTGGTGGATGCCACATGACAAAATATGGGCAGCCACAATGCGTGACTGCATTGTAGACGCACCACCATACAATTGACATTTTCATAATATTGCCATTTTGTGGTGGCGATCATGTAGGTAGCGCTTCAAACGGTTTACAGGCCGAAATGATATGTTGATTTAGTGATTATTTTGTTGTTTTACAGAAATACATAAAAAAAAATCTAAATATTTTGCAGCAGCTGTTGAGAACGGTTGACTCCTACTGAACACCTTCATAGCTTGGTGAATTAGATTCCTTACAATATATATTTTATCTTAAGGATAAACATGAAAGCTAACCAAACCGTTTTCATGAACACATGCATTAAAAGCTCTAGCAACGAAATGCAGTTGATACTTTGAACTCGGTTTATTCAGGGTAACAAGCGAAATAAAGCATATTGAACTATGAATCGATTTAGGGTAGGGTAGTATTACTAAGTGTTCTGATGAGGTATTTAAGTTGTCGAAACAGGGAAGGCGCGGTTAGTTTATCGCAGACTGCACGTTGATGAATTTGTTCTGTTGACAAGGGCATAGAAGTATTTAGATATGTGTATGAGTAGATTATTCGTGATATTTCGTCCCATATAAACCCTTCAATTATTTATGAAAAAAATCTGGTAAAAATCAAGTCAATAACTTGGTAAGCTTTAGTATTAAAGCTGTAAGCTGTTTATAATGGATGCATGTGACCTCAAAACATTAGTGTGTTGTTGTAGGCAAGGTTCTAGTGATGCTGTCAAGTTGAAAAATACAATGCAAGTAGCCCAAGGTCATTCCAGTGCTTCTGAAGCCAGATGCTCGTTATAGTAGTAGAATGTTGGAGACAGTTTTAGATGCGAGGCAAAAACATAATGATGGAGGCAACACGTGTTTATATTTATAGCTCATAAGTGGTAATTGATCGTTAATTAGATCATTAGTTCTACCTTACCTATGACTCAGTCGGTTCTTGTGATGTATTCAATACACCGCTATAATGACCAGAGGAATTTACGTCGATTCAAATGTTTTATAGCGATCGGATGCGAGGGCGCAGTGCATCAACCGTAAACAAACAAATTGGGGACAAAACGAATGAGCACACCAATGAATTTGTGTTTTTGTTGGCAACTCAACACAAATGTTTTAATGGAAATGAGCAAGATATTATGTTACAGTTGGTAATCAAATAAAAAGTGACAGTAAAGTTTGGAGTGAAGATAACAGTTTGAATGTATTGCTGTCTTTATTGTAATTAGGCTTTGTCCAATGAAAACAGTTCAAAACGGAGTCAGTTAAAAATGTGTCAGTGAAATGCTTTCTACATTATTTTATTCATATAGTCATGATTTAAAGACCGTAACAAAAGTTTGGCACAAGTTTGCATCAGCGTGTTTTTGCATGTACACTGTTAATCACTGGCTTTTGTTTCAAACGATTTATCGCTCTTGGTAACGTGTGAACACAGTTACTTAATCTCGCAGTGTGTAATTAGGAACGATCGCGGACTAAACACACTCAGCCACTACTACGGTTACATTTTCAAATTGGCTAATTATCACCTACACGATAAATTTGAAGTGTAGTTAAAATGTACGAATTACGGAATGGAAATTGATGAGCAAACAGAAAATCGGCACTATCGTGAATGTAGCCGCTGTACATAACAATGCGTTTGTGTTTACGTTCTCAGAAAACGTGTGGATTTTTAAAATGTAAAGTATATTTAGATATGATTTAAAACAATGAAAGTGACTACTACGAACGTACGTGAATGCGTGTTGTCCCTGCTGTTGTCTAATGTGACGGTCTATTTGTAAATAAACAGTGTGTGGTATGCGAGCGTCGGGTGCTAGCCTGTTTGCTCCGCGGCGGGTGCCGGCCGACTGACGGGCGAAGTGCCGAACCCGGCGGGCGGCAGCGGCGGGAAGGAAAATCGGGGAGGCGCGCGGGGCGGCCACGATACTCATTGGGAAATATTTTTCCTCTACGCACTCATTAATAATAAACCCCTTTTTGATATCGATGTTAATGCAGCCGTTATTAATATGCCTGATGATAGATTACTGACATATTTCTTCACTACCGTAGCTACAAATTAGCATTCTTTCAATCACGTACTTGGCGACCATTAATGGACTTGTTAGAGTGTATTGATCTTATTACTAATTGAATCGATCTCAAACTCAAACTCAAAGCATTCAAACTCAAAGCATTTATTTCAATTAAACCATTTACAGGCACTTTTGAATTGTCAAGTGGTCGGTCAGTCAGAAATATGAAGCTAGTTGCCCATTCCAAAGCGTAGTAGGTACCTATGGAGAAGAACGGGCAAGAAACTCCATGGACACTCTTTTAAATTATATTGTTACATAAATATTAGTTACATCATTATATTAGTAAGTAAGTTAAGTTAGATAATTTAGTATCTTATTTATTTGCAACAATAAGGTAGTTACCGGCGGCATTCTTGATAATTGCACTAAAGTAAAAGCCTACAAATAAAGTTAAAATTGTTACATTATTTCAGGAGCTTATTCACTTATTCCCAAACTACACATGTTATGTTTACGTGCCATAGTCCGAGAATATAGTCGGCAATAGTTGATGTGGGGATTTAGTTGTCAATCAACATCATTTTGAAGTACCTAATCGATAAGAGACCGAACTGAATAAAAAAAACACCAGGTAAATAATGAATTCATAATTGAATCAAAAATCAACATAAACAGTATCACCCTAAATCTGCACACTTTTAATAATGGGTTAAAAATTACGACACTTACGTTTTCTTTTGGGTTTGGGAATTTCCGGACTTTGTGCAGAAGAATCAGTTGCTGAACACAAAAAAAAAATACACGAATATGAAAACAAATATATTAAATAAAGACTTTAAAACATGTTTGCTACACTCAAATGACATTATGTACGTGCTGTAATTTTATTCTTACCTGACATTTCTTATTCATTACAGAAAACTTTGGTGTGAATCATATATCAGTGTTATCTTTTTTGTACAAACATTGCATTTCATTTCTGATTTAAATTATCTTTTAAAGTTTTTGAAGCAAATCGGGATTTTTTGGCAGTTTATAACCTTTAATGTAGGACCCTTAATGCTTTTCATTGACTTTCGTGTTTCATTACCAGCCAGTGTTTGACGAAAAAGTATTTAATGCTTTTGGAACCAAGTAGGTCAGATATTTATTTTGTTACTTACAATATTACTTTAGTTCCAAATTAAAACTGTATTAAATAATTAAATATGTCCAAATTTAAAAAAAATATAGGTAAAGGCTTCAAATTTATCTTCTCTAATGATACTTTGATGCAGAACATTTACGAATTATTTAAGCGTTAATAAAATTTATTGCACTTCTATTGCAACGAAAACTTTACTTTCATATAAATAAGTACCTACATTACAAGTTTGGTAAGTTAGAAATGTCAGTTAGAGATTATGTAAAGGCCAGTAAGCGATGTTAAATGTCAACTTTGATTGATACCTGATATATTTGTAACAAACTAAGTAGTCACACCGTTGCACCAGTGGCTACCGCTGCAAGGACGGCCTGCAAGGTTAATTTTCGAACTACCTATATAGTTTCATTGATCAATACAAAAAAGTACAAGGTCAGTCGTTTTAGTGGAGGTGGTGGAATAGTTTTCGTCTTTGAAAATATGAATACACAAAATATTTATAATGCCTATCAATGGGAATAAATATAAATACAATTTTTTTTTATAGCCTACATTGTGTCGCACTGCTGGGCAAAAGCCTCCCCTTTTCCTTCCAAACCTCGCTATTTTGAGCGATATCTGGCCATTAATTCACTCGTCACACCACCTTTGCCGCGGTCTACTTTGACGGCAATGTCCTCCATCTGGCGTCCAGGGTGTCACAATATTTGCCCATAGGGTGTGTTCGAATGCGACGCGGCGACGTGGTCAGCCCACTCCCACTTTACCCTGGCTGTTTTTTCTTAAACATCCGCTACTTGAGTTATGGAGCACAGGGTGGTGTTTCTAACGCGATCTGTTCACTTGACACCTAGCTGCGCTCCATTGCCTGTTGGCAAATCTTGAGTTTGAACTTCTGTTTCTCAGTAAGTGACCAACTTTGTGCACCGTAGGTTAGGACGGGCAGGATGCACATGTCGATGAGTTTTCTTTTCAGTGTTTTCTAAGCATTTTGGACTCGTCTTTCGACTTCTTTGTCTTGCCTGTTCTTAAAAGACACTAGCTGGCCCAAGTATGTACTACATATTGCAGCACATGCCCGTCTACCTCGGCTCTACGTTTCGTTCAGTCAAATACAATAAAAATATAAAATGAGTTAGGTAAACAATTCCTGCTAAAATATAAAAATGTTTATTTTACATATTTTTTCGATTTAAAGTTTAAATTAATGGATCTGGTATAACTCATTTGTGCGAAAATTCGTTTCCGCGAATGGACTTTAGTGCGTTAGGATACTAGCGCGAAAAAACATTTCCGCGAATGGACTTTAGTGCGATAGGATACGAGCGCGAAAAGACATTTCCGCGAATGGACTTTAGTGCGATAGGATAACAGCGCGAAAAGACATTTCCGCGAAAGACACTTGCGCGAAAGACACTTGCGCGAATCCACTTGCGCGAAAAAGTTAGGAATGGAAATGAGATTACTTCATAACATCATGCCTGTATTCTCTCAAAGGTTTGGGCAGGAGTGTAAACTACGACAATAACTATTGACGCCTAGTTAGTCTATTTACTACATGTCTGTTTGTAACTTAAATTTTAAATGGTGAATTGTGGGTTTACTAGTCACAGTATACACCCCCTTTTTTTTTTTTTGAGGGTGTGAAATCGTCAAATAACTTCTCCCGCTCTGGGCAGAGCAGGAGGGCGTGTCAGACTTTTACTGACTAAAGCCCACCCGTGTTCCTTCAGTTGCCTGTGCCAAGGGCCACGATATCCCTCTCGGACTTTCCCGCAACCCTGGCAGGCATCGGCCCTAGCGGACTCCGACCCCGTCTCCTCTTCGTCTTTTATTTTTTGGGTTATTTTCCATACTTAATCCCACGAGTTAATATAGGTCACAAATGTCCAACGGGCAGAGCCTAGTTGCCCGGTAAGCCTACATACTGCAGAGTGCGGCAGGTGCTCTGCAGGGGAAGTGCTAACGACTGGACTCCCTCCAGCCATGCATCCTCTCACCGCGCTTCAAAGCTTAGGATTGGGTGGTTTTTTATCTTAGAGGTAGTCTTCCTCTGGGCCAGGCATAGGCCAAGCCCCCGGCGGCGGCATTAGGCATGCCTCCGTTCGCTGTCCGGCCGACCCAACTCAGCGAACCCGCCGAAAGCTCTCTCCTCGAGGAGAGAAACACGCGCCGCTTTGGTGCGCCTGCACCGCAGCGGCGGTCCTTCCCAGTCTACGCCCACTCAACTACCTCTGTAAGCAGAGGAGGAGTGGATGTATTGACCGTCTGTAGCCCGGTTCCCTTCACCGACCATCAAAGCATGATCGGTGATTGGAACCATGACCTTTCCCCGTTTGTTGAAGATTAGCCGCCAACCCCAATTGTCCACCAAGACGTGGTGGGCAATTGGAGCCGGCGTTGCCCAGGGTACGCCACGAGGAGGCTCTTCAACATGCACCCCACATTATACACCCCTGCCCAACTATTTGAAAGAATAAAGGCGTGATGATCTAATTTCCGTAACTTTTCGCGCAAGCGTCTTTCGCACAAGTTTCTTTTGGCGCAAGTGTCTTTCGCGCAAGTGTCCTATCGCGTAAATGTCCATCCGATCAAAAGTCGATTCCCGGAAATACCTTTTCGCGCAAGTTGGTTCGCGCAAGTGTCTTTCGCACAAGTTTGTTTTGGCGCAATTGTCTTTCGCGCAAGTGTCCTATCGCGTAAATGTCCATCCGTTCAAAAGTCCATTCCCGGAAATACCTTTTCGCGCAAGTGGGTTCGCGCGAGTGCCTTTCGCGCAAATATCCTGCTACTTAAATTAATGATAGCTAGTTTTGATTTTCAGGCTGGTTCTAATTTCATGTTTCAAACCGACTGATATAATTAAGTATAATGAATGACCGACAGGAATGTCCTATAGATCAACACTCAACAATAGGACAGCAAAACAATTAAAATGGTCATGTTATTATGGTTATAACTACGTAACATAAGTTATAGGAACACCATATTTTCTAATGGGTGGGTACACATATCTGAAGCGTAACAAGAAATGTAACATACGTTGAAATGACCATCCAAATAGCTACATGCAATGCAACATGAAATGGAACACCACAACTATTTATTACGCTTTACAAATATTTTGATGGAAGTTTTCAAATGTGTTACATCTCATGTTCCGTTTCATATAATTATGTTGTGTACCCACCTTAGAGCATTAAACCAACCGGAGATGACACGCGCACACTTTTCTATCTAAAAAAGTCTGCCGTTTTCGGCGCGGGGAACGAGGCAACGCACACCAATAGTGTTAACACCAATGCATTTTTCAGATAACGTCACTATACACGCACACGACAAAATTATCAAACACCAGCATAGCCTATACTCACACAAGTACAACGTGTACAAACACATATGTACAGACAACCTGTCCGTGAAAGAGATGACGTCATCTCAAAGTAAACATCGATAGTGCGAGGAACATGTCAATAATAAATAATAAACTTATCGATATCTCATGGTCGATGAATTTTGTTTTGTGCCAATTATAATAATAATTAAATATCAAGTTTCTGTACCAGCATTTTACTAACTTGCAATGATTGTATTGGTACGTATGTTAGTATATCTATGTTTAGGACAAATCATGCAAACTGATTTAGAATCACTTTCCATTATCAGTTTATTAGTTGAATTTTTACATGTTGGTTTAGTTCGGATGGCAATGCATTATACCATCGAGTACCGGCTGGAAAGCGGCCATAGTATATCATATAAGAGGTATCGAGTGGTTTGAATATATGTATATACAACATGAAATGTCATGATAGGGGCAAGTGCGGAACATGTGGACACTTTCCAGAATTTAGAATAGAACATTTTTTATATCTGAATTAGTTAAGTTTCTTTTATTTTTAACATATCACATGTCTTAAGTGATAATCAGCATTTCTTAAACTAAAATTCTAGTCTCAATATGACATAAACTTACGAAAATAATGAGTTTTTTTTAAAAACACCATATTTGTCCACAGGTTCAACAGACGATTGTACCTATGTACAGTAAGATTGTACCTGGGGACGGTGTTGTACCTAGGGACGGTTCACATTAGTTACATAATAAAAAAGAAAAAAAACAATTATAGACTTCTAAAAACAACTGCAAACATACGTAAACATACTCTTAGTATTTCTCTCTGCTTATTTGTATGCATTACGACATTCTTCATACAAGTTTTGAGTAGATTCATCGCTATCGTCATCATTGTCTAATACGAAGCATGCCACGCAAACGAAACTTTCACGCTCATGATGAGACTCAAAGTTTTCTGTGTTACTTTGGAACATCACAAATATGTATGATAGCTATGATTGCAAAAACTACATTTGAGCATTTCGTTTTTGTCTTTGGAATATGTTTTACATTTTATACATCTAACAAACGATAACTTCTCTTGTTGAATTATTTTAATCTTTTGGAACAACTAGCGTCAACTTTGGAGATACCAGATTGTGAAAGAGCTTTGGTAGCACATGTTTTTTGAGCAGCCTTTGAGTTTTTTTTCTTGTCCGTTTTCTGGCCTGCTAATTTCTTCTTTTCAGGTTTTTTTAATGCTTCACCTAGAATTTGATCTTTTTCTGGCGTGTCTGTAAAAATTCTTGTCCTACCGGGTTTTTTCCACGATGAGCACATTGAGCACCCTTTCGAGGACCAGCTTTTTCAAATGGGCGGACGGTTTCGGAAGTTATTTGTCTTCAATGGAGTTCGGAATACAGGTTGTTCTGGTATCGGCCGATCATCCTTCTGGATTGGCGAAACTGCTTCTGGGATGGCCTGAATAACAGAATCTCCAAATAGTTCGTTTCGATCCACCCACACCTTGGATCCACAGGATTCCAGCCAAACCTACCCAGATAACTTTATCTGGGTAGGTTTGGCTGGAATCCTGGTCAACCGGTTGTTGTAAATCCAAATTAACCATCGGTGTTTCTTGATCATTTCTGGTGACTTCAATATGAGGCTGTTCTTGATGTTTATTCAGGTTTCCAGTTAAGTTTTGGCTTGGGTCTGGACGATCAGTTACATATGAGCATAAAAAATCTTCGTCTGAAAATATGTCTCTATTGTATGGATAAATATCTGAAACCTCGAAGCCTTTTACGATGTTTTTTGGTGTAAACGACACTCCATATGATTCGCCAGCTATTTCTGGTACGTCGTAATTGGTAATAGGTTTACCAGAATGATTAAGCATCCATCTGTCGGCTGCTTGGCTGTATTGGCTTTTAAAAGGGTCCAAAAACTGTTCTATCTAGAGGTTGCAAATGATTGGATGTATGTGGAGGGCTGGAGGAAAAGTCAATAAGATAATTCCGTTCTCTCTTGCTTTGTCAATTATCTCAATGGAGTTAAGGGTCTCGTGATTGTCCATTATTAAGATAACTGGATTTTCTCTTGTTGGTTTAGAGAAGATTAAACATAACAGCTGATCAGATTTTGTAAGTAAACATTATGACACTTTTGTACCTGTGGACAGTCCACAGGTACACTCATATTTTTGTCCATAGGTACAAATTCAGACATAAAAAATAAAACGGATTTAACATGGAGGATAAAACAGACTTACAGACAGAGAAAAAGCACTAATTAAACAATAAGCAACATAGATCATATTGCAATCACGATCAAACAGATATCGTAAGTACTTTCACGGTAAAACTCATTTAAATTAAGCAAAATAACATACTTTTTGGCGCAAAAAAAAATCATAGCCGGCATAAACACCACCACACAGATAACAAAGATGGTGACACGTCAAAACTGTCAAAAATAGACAAAGCTTTACGGTCGCGTTCAAATTAGAATTTTAGGGTTGCTAGTTTCGTCGGAATCGATTGTGTCCACAGGTACACGCGTCCATAGGAACAGCACTTGCCCCTACGTACTTATTAAAAGGGATTCTTTTTATGCACGTAATATACGATCTTTGGACAGACGGTCAAAGGATAGGACTTGTATAAAATAGTTTATTTGTAAAAATTAAGCGATATTTACAGTTATTGCAGCTACATCGCGCGCATTAGCAAAATGTTAATTAATGATTTTGGAAACACTATTGATTCTTAAAATGAATAAGTTTTGTGTATATGTGCCTAATACATTTCTTAGGGTCAGTTTGTTCTCGAAGGCGACACGTGATTAAAATAAAACATGAACAAAAAAGTATAATAAGTTACTTCAAAAGTTAGGGTTAGGCGCCTAAGGTTGAGCCTCATTTTATCAGCAAGCTTCCACATTTAATTTGGACTAGGTAAATTCATTTTCATTGGGTAAGCTACCTTGAAAAAAGCGAGATAAAGTTTTAAGGCGACCAGTTCCACGTGAACAAAGTCACGGGCAAAAACTAGTAAATAACATTATAAGATTAACCTTTGGTACCTAATTTCAAAGTTGGTAAGGCACCTTGATTTAATCTCCTCTTGTTATTAGATTGTGTTATAAAACAGGTAGTTTCAAAATGCTGGGAGCAAATAGTAAGTTTAGGAGTCCATGAAACATGATTTCCACAAGCTCGGATCCAGACATCCCTAATCATTACATCTTTTGGGAATCTGAAAAATAAATTATACGAATAACATTATAATGTTTATATCGACATTTGTTTTTGTGCTGTCCCATCACTAACTTTCCTAGTACAGTGTTACCAGAGTAACAAATTAAAACTGCCTATTTACGGAACAAGAGTGACGATCGTAAATTCCTTATAATTAATAAAGTACAACCTAAACATATTATATTTAAAACATTAAATAAAAATACATGTTGAAAATAAAAGAATAAATGAATTTGCAAACAGTAATCCATCATTAATTCATTAAGCATCGACAATTATATTTCACGTTATTTATGGTTAGTACCATTTTTTATTGGATAAATTGTGTTAATAATAACGAATATAAAGTAGAACTTATAATTAAATATATATACAGTCAACTTTAAAAATTACCCTAAAGTAGATCTAGTACCATTAAGTGACAACACTTTTAGATTGACCATATTTTTTAGTTTTTTGCAAATTTAATGCACTATTTGATAATATTTAAACGTAATAATACTTACAGATGAAAAGGAACGTTGTCCTTTTGTACACTAGATGTTTCTGATCTCTTATTACACGAGAACACGTTGCAATTCGGCATTTTAAGCTCACGTCATTCTGCGCTCACTATGATTCGCTGAATGGCGCGGAGCGCGCGTCAACTAGTTTTATATAACCGCTATGACCGGCGGTCTCGTACCTTTGGCAGAGGGGAACGCCTGTCAATGGCCACTCCGGTTGGTTTAATGCTCTAAGGTACCCACCATTATCTCTAAAATGATCCATCTAGTAGCAATTATAGAAAAACAATTGAAAGATTATTTTGTTTTGATTTAAATATGTCAATAGGTATTTGTGTGGTTATGCAAACAAATTACTATAGGGCCCTATATTACAGTTCCGCTGTTATAACGGTGTTTTAGTTCACTTAAACGCGAAGAGCTAACGAGACCTATTTTTATAAAACTATCTAGGAAAGTCTTTGATTTAAAATGTCGTCATTGCAAAGTATTGTAGCTCTATTCTATGTGTTTTCACTTGTTTCATGTGCGTTTTCTTATACATTCGCTGTGCCTACTGAAGTTACGGCAGTCATAGAAGTTGTACAGGTTTGATTCTTTCTCAGTCCTTATTTTGATGTGAAACATCTATTGGCGCACTTTGGCAGTAAAATCGACCAAACGGCATGACGCTCTCTCATGCCCTCATGCCCTCTGTAAGACACCGCTCTCGACTCAATTGTGTGTGCGCGTGCATACTATACCATACTTTTTTATATCTAATAGAAAGAGACAGAGAGAGAGACAGAAAGTTTTCATGGTTTTCGAGGGTGCTGAAGCCGATTGTGATGTCAAAATGAAAACCTATAATGGCGGCTGCGTAAATTTTCAATTTTGTTGAGTTGGAGAAAAAGCATAACGAACTTCGTTCCTGGCGGGAGTCCCCTGACACCATACATTATTATGGTCTTGCCATTCGCCAATGTGCCATTTCAATCTTTCACATCTGCTGGGTGTCCCATGACCGCCACTATTTTTTACCTGTTACAATATTTCCTGGGGTTAAAACAGCCAGAAATTTGTTTAAAGATTGTTCTGCCACTACTCTGTTTTCAAGCTTGCTGTGCATGAAGTTTTACTTACATTGTTATTTTTCGTATTCAGGATAATGATTTTTATCACATCATTATGTCAGCGCTTCTTCAACGGGTAAATATGGACTACATCGACGGAGGACAAAAAAATGCCAGAGTGAAGAGAACCACGGGTAAAGTTATATACAGTGCTCTTTAGGTAATTATCTTATTAGCTAGGTAATTTGCCTCTATTCGTCATTTTGCACTATTAAAATACATTAACTGTAATATATTTATGTCTTTAAACATTAAGGGGTTTATTTATAAACGTTGCTTACATTTAAGAGGCGTTTAAACGTCAATAATAGTCGCTAATAAAGAAAGGGGTATATTGTAAAAATACAAATACCCATGTACCCATGTAACTTCAGGGACGTATGACGTACATAATGGACTCTTAAGGCATGAGGAAATGTTTTCCTTGCCCTCTTAAAAAATATACATTACCTATCTAGTTATCTACTTTTGGAACGATAATTCAGAAGCTTTTTTTCAACCTACAAATAATTACTTATTCATTTTTGAGTGTGGCTGATGATATAAAAAAATTATAATAGCATAGTCTTGTGTTTTTTGATTTTATCGATAATAATCTGAGAAAGGAAAGCTTTTCACATTACAATCGAAGACTGTAACCGCTATATAGAGGACTTGATGTTACATCTTATACATTCTACATTTCACTTGCTGAGCGATTTTCCTTATGTTTATCTATATACAACGTGGCGCTACAATGGTGACTTTAATTTAATACACGGGTAGGGCTAGTGCCCATTAACCACATAAATATTGATAGGTTAAAATAATACGTAAACTGAAAAAAAAAATTTTTCAAACAAACTAAATAATAAAAAAGTCATTAAAATTGGGATCACCCTTGCAAAAATTCATTCATTAAATTACTTACCTAGCTCGCTTACGTTAACTCGGAGCGGCAATGTGTCGGTTCGCGGGCTGGCAACCGCGCATCGCGTCTTGTACCTACTCGTGATCGGTCCGATTCTTTGACGGCATATTATCAAAGAAACCGAGCGGCGCAAGTGGTACAAACACTTATCACATCACCCTCTCTTGTTACTATTAGTAATAACTGTCATCACTAATCACTGCCATCACGATCATAAGTTTACACAAGCACTAATAGCACAAATAAATGCGTCCGTATCGCAAGAGGTGTAAACGTACCTACTAGATAAGAAAACGAAAACCAATCAAAGTGTCTTTATCGCAGTACCATGATCTAATTACTATCCTAATTACACAAAAAGAAATAAATAAAACAATAGCTAAGAGTCTTTTTCGCGACGTAATTATGCGCACTAGTGTAAATAAGTGCGTCAAGGACACGGGTTCGACTAGCACTAGAAAAGCAAAAAAAGAATTCGTGTTCGGTGCGGCGGGTGGGTGGAAGGGAGAGCGCGCGTCGCCTGCGCTGCTCGCCAACAAAGGAAATTTCCTTAAATTCGCCTACTCTATGCATTTGTTTCATCCTAATAGTATTGCTTATTCGTTTTAATTTCATTGATGCGAAGTTATGATCCGTGACCGAGGGAAATGACCGCTGCGCGACAGTTCTTTAACACATTCACTGCTTAAGATATTATTAAAATAATTAGCCAGGAACCAAATTTTTTTAAAGCGTATTTTGATTATGTATATATGTATGTTTAAAAATATGGATAAAAGTAAATTGTTATTATTATTCTTTTAATAAAAAATAACCTTTTTCGGATCCGAGTGTTCGGCACATAGCGCGCCAGGTGCCGGTCACTCGGATCCGAGCGCTAGGGACAACAACGGTTGAAATAAAACTACTGCACAGATTTCGATAATTCTTTTACCATTCAAAAGCTACATTATCCCTAAGCAAAATAGGCTATAGATAGTAAATAAAATATAATACGCATTTGAATAATTATGCAGGCACATTCACGGCCAATAAATATTGACGATTAATCACCTCCAAGACCAGATATTTTTCTGCGTGAATTTTGTTTAGGTTTCAATAAAAACGCGAAATATTTAAATATCACAGGATTTTATTATTATTATTATTATTTTAAATTGTCTTTTCGGATCCGTGTAGTCGGCATACAGCACATCTGGGAGCAATAAAGTAAAACGCACCTAACACGGACGCCAAAGCTATACTGACCGGTGACACTGTTTGAGGCCGCAGGACGGATCCGAGTGGGCGGCATCGGTGCAAGTGCCGCGCTCCCCTCGGATCCGAGCGGGCGGCACTGAGTTACTGTCCATTTTAGGGTATAAAATACTTTTTTTGCGATCGCAATCTCGAGCTACTAATAACGAAAAATAAAGAAACCATTACTTGATTTCATAAATTAAGGATTTAACCTGAGTGGCCGCATAAAGTAATACGCACTTGCCGTGGACGCCAAATTTATATTGACTGGAGAAAACTGTACGACGCGGCTGCTCGGATCCGAGTGCGCGGCACCGTTGTAAGTGCACCACCCTTCTCGGATCCGAGTGGATGGCAGTGAATGTGTTAAGTACAGGTTGCTCTAAGATGCTATTTCCTAAATTCTTTAATAAATCTGTAAATAATAACGTTTAATGGAAATAAAAAATTGTCATGAAACGAAAATGTGAAAACGTATATGTGTGTTAAATTAAGGTCACCATTGCAGCGCCACGCTGTATACAGCGCATTTAGCGCCAGTTAGTTGAAATGTACGAAAAACGAATTTATTTCAAACTAGCTGACCCGACAGCAATCAATCATACAGAAATCCGATTGAAAAAAGGACGTTCAGCTTTTCCTGAATTTGATTTTTTTTGGAATACTTTTCCAAATTTTCTTTCCATTAGACCCTAATTTGGACTTTTACGAACATTAAAAAAAAAAAAAACAAATCGGTCCACCCGTTCTTAAGTGATGCGCTTACCAACGAACAGAGTTTCATCTTTAAATCTCTTCTTTTAATTTTCTTCTTCTTTTAATCTTTAAATAAAGATGCATCGATGCACATCCTTGGATTCAGGTACCATGGATTCAGTAGGTACATGATTATGAAACCCTTGCGTTAAATTTTAGATAGGTTATAAAAAAAAAAATGCTGTTCCATACATTTTGACCGCGTAGGCACTTTTGTATGAAACAGCAGATATGTTTTTTGATAACCGACGACAAATTTCTACGCTAGGGTTCTAGAATTATGTGCTGAATTGGTGGTTTCCGTTTGCGCGTCGATGGTCCTGCCACACTGTATATAAATGGTAAATGATTTATTTCTGTAAGTAGGTTTGAACCTCTTAGTCTTTAGTCATTGGTTTGAACAAACACTATTACACGTCAATCGTATTTTAAAAACTAGATGAGGTCGGCATTTCCTATCTGACTAATAAGATAGATACTATATATATATACTATAAGATAGATAGATATAATGAAATAATGAGACCTGACTCTGTTGTCTGTTTTTTTAGTTGAATTGGCGGAAGCAGTAAGGATGCCCCAGGGTAAACTGTTTAATCTCATATTGTTGACGTTTAGACATATGTTTTCAACTAAGCCAGTTGACGGAGACCCGCCAATAAAAATGGTCGATTCTGTAAATACTATAATCGAAATGATCCAGAAAAGAGTTAAGAAAATTAAAGAGAAAAAAAGAAAATTATAAATCGTCATCATTCATCATCGACATTAATCTTCTCTGGAGTTTGAGATAACAAAGAAGATTCAGAATATTCAATGTTTCCGAAAATATTTTCGAATTAATGACAACTTGCTGTTATTAGGTACTTACTTACTTACAATAAAACTAATAAGAAGTATTTGAAACTAGGTTTTGCCCGCAGACTAGCTTGCGTGGAGGATGGTTTTACCAACTCAACAACCTTCGCGAGCGTGCATACGACTTACCAAGCTTGTATCGCTATCAGATGAAACTATCAGATATAGTATCAAAGGGCACGCATACTTGGCAAACAAAGAAACATTAATTTATTTATTTACCTGTATACCGCGTATCAGACAAGTGTGGTCATGTTTAAGGATATGGTACAGACCATCAAACTGAACCACTTTTTCCATCGGACCAACATCGTAATCGCGAGGAAATACCTAATCAACCGTCCCATACATTTGCGTCGAGTAAGTATTGGAGTTTTGTATGGCAGTTGATATTTTTTTCGCGATTTTTTTTTGTGTGTTTCTCATGGAGGGTAGTTCAGTTTGATGGTCTGTACCACACCACACCTTTCTGATATACGCTGTATAAGTACATACAAGAAGATAATAACTAATTACAAAATGATCAACTACTTTAGACGCTGATTGTACCTTGTACCTGCTGTAAATTTTTTATTTAGGAAATATTTCTGTTTCACTACAGTTAACACTTTTGTTGCTAATTAAAAATATATACCTAGATTGATAAATTATTATGTTGAGGTTTTTTGAGAAGTGCAGATAGTAGAAATAGTCTTCTCTTTTTATATTTTAACAAAGGTATCTTAGATGAAAATTATTATATGATCTATATTGAATTCCTTCACTATTACTTTTGTATTGTTAGCTGTAAGCCACCCAAACACAATAAAATAAAATGAAATAAAATATCAATTATAGCTAGAAGAGTCAATTCTCTGTAGAGGTTATTTGAATACTGATTTAATTAAAATATACAACTTGTAACATAATTAACGCAAGACTTCATACACCCCAATTAGAGTATTGAGTTAAAAGCATAATACAATGACCAAAACATTATTTTTTAAAACTAACTATATTATTAAGAAAATGGTGTTGACCCTAGCATTACTTTATGCATTTAAAATTGAGTCTTATTACCTTGAAATAAGATTTAATTCTCTTTGGCTCAATCGGCAGTCAGTATCGCAAAATACATAATTTTTGAAAAAAAATCCTATATTAGTAGTTACTGAAATCGATTCAGTAGTCAATTACGAGCAAACTACTTTCAGGACTTGCGTTTATTCTGTTACACCGTGTATAAACTAGCATGTGATGGCGCCAAACACGTAGCCGAATTCTGGGCCGAGTCCACTTAGGTTGCCATAGACACGCTAAGAAGGAGAACTAGTATGCAGGTTATTTACCGAAAGGGAGTTCGCAGTTTTTTTTTCAACCTCTATGTACCTAATCTCACGTAGTTTCTCATAGTGAATTATTAAAGTTTTATTTATAGCGTCATTAAAAATAAAATAAAGAAAGAAACTGAACACAATCCTTGTTTTATTGTTACTTCATATTATCGACTAGATAAATTTTTATTTACTTTTTTTATTATTATTTTTTTTACGTTGCCCCACACTAGGAATTTCTCCTGTATTGTGGGTGCGATTACAAACATTTAAAGTCACATACACAAACCGCCAGTCCCGGAACAACTACTTGTAGGTCATACAAATATATGTTCCGTGCAGGAATCGAACCCACGACACGCAGCACAGCAGTCAATCGCTTAACCACTGCGCCAACTGTGCCGTATTTTCTTTACCCATATCTATGTTTTGATTTTATTGTTGACCTCATAAATAAAACGATAAGCAGGATGATGGTTAGGTTGTAATCATTGTTGTAACAATTAATCATTCTCAGCTAAGTAATCATGCAAATATTGTTGTTGTACTGAGTTGGTAAGTGATTTCTTAATAAGCATAAGTAAGTTCTTCGAAATTCAAATGAGTTATCGTGAAGATCTGAATCGGGGGAGAGACTCGACTAATTTCGAGTGCATCGAGTATACAAGGTGGCGAGTACCTTATCATTATCACATTAAAAGCAGATTTTTATAGTGAATGGATTTCATTAAAATTTTGTATATCGTCTAAGTATACCATGTGTTATACGTGGTATAATTTAATGTGATAAAGCACTCGCCACTTTGTATACCATTATATAATATAGTAAAACTCAAGTGTTTGGTTTGTTTGAACGCGCTAATCACTGGAACTACCAGTAGGATATGAAAAACTCTTTTTGAATTTGATAGCCCAAATCTTGAGGAAGGCCGAAGAAAAAGAAAAAAGTCAGAAAGAACACTACGCGAAAATGGTGCAATACGACGCGTTGGGTCGAAGGCCGAGGGAGTTTTATAAACATGTGGTTTTTTTTTAGTATGATGTGTAGGTATAATGCGACTTCTACGCGACCGATGTCGCGAGCTGCAGAAGCTTGTACTTAATAATATGCGAGACGTATCTAGTATGTGACTTTCTTTCTTTGCTGTGGGCGGGGTTCTACTTAACGTATAAAAGGCTCGACTGGAGATCAACGCGCGTATTACTGAGAACACTTTTGTGCCTCCAATATGAAGGTACGTCCATAACCTTGGAATATACTATAAATACATATCAAGTGACAAGAAGTGACATTGTGAATTCGACTTTTGAATTTGGAGTGAATTATTTAGTGACTGTTTTTTTTTTAAAATGATTATTAGGTTTCACTAATGCGTTTACCTGTCTATGATTTGGGTGTATTTTTGATCGTTCTTCATTTGTAATACTCTTAGAATTATACTGTTTTTATATTCATAATATTCAGCCTCTGCTTAAAAGGTGCGCAAGGGTGCAATCCCCTGATGTGAAAACATAAAGTTTTCAGTGCTATACCTATCTAAGTTAAAATATATTTATGTACTTATACGTAAAGTAAGTAATGGTGAAAATCTAAACAAAATCCATTGTGTAGGTACCTAGTTTAGAAGAAGTAAGCGGTCTACATATGTATACAGGTGTGGCGTAAGTAGTGGTCCACCGTTCAGGATTCGATAAACCAGATAATTAACTATAACAATTAAAAATTTTAACAATTTTTAATTGTTAAAATTTATTTTGAAATAAATTTTTATATTTAAAATTTACCCAAGGGTTCCGAAAATATTTCCTTTTTGTCTTTTATTTCCGAAATTTCTACCTTTTATTACAAATTTGTTTGTAGTTTCTACAAAAACCATTATTTTTTCATTTTGATTTCTGTTGAATATTAGAGCTATCATGATAAATTATGATTTTTTATGTAAATTCCGCTTTTTTGAAGAAAAAGTTAGTTCTTCTCTAATGTTAACCCAAATTTTTAACCCACCATCAAGTTCAAGAGCGATTTTTGTAAAAAAAACTTACTACTAAAAATGGTTAAATTTTTTAATTGTTATAGTTAATTATCTGGTTCATCGAATCCTTAACGGTGGACCACTACTTACGCCACACCCTGTATACACTCAAGTCTTTTTCTAATGCGGGTAGGCATAAACCGCAGAACGCCACCTATTTATTAATAATAGACATAGATAGGTATAACTAGATAGATATACATAATAATATGTGTATACATAGACTTTGTTATAATTTAAACGTGTATTCACAATAAAACGCTTCAAGAGATTGATTTGGTAGATTACACAGTCACGGTGGTTCAAAAATACCTGTCTCTGAGAGCTTTCCAAAACAACCCCATTTATTTAAATTAAATATTTTAATGTATATGTTCAGCGATTATATACTACACAACCAGCATCTGGCATTTTACGGACATTATTTCCAACAGTCACCAATAGGAAATTAAAAATATTGTAAACTTAATTGAACCAATTATCATAAAAAAACGTGACAAGAGGTCGTTTTCATAAATTTTGAGCAGAATTCCCTTTAGCAAATGAATGAAAACTGGAAATAAATTCATTTATCTAACCATCTTTAAACTTTTATTCCACCAAAAAATATCCGGAAACCGGTCCAAAATCTGGGACCAATTTTGTCTAACAAATGGTTTCCCTTTAAGCTAAGATTTTATCCAAATTATAAATAATTGCTTATGGAGAGAGGCTTTTAAAAATCGTTAAGTGCCTTTGGAAATGGGCTTCCCTGTATTATCTATGAATTGGCCAATAGCGGGGTCGCTAACTATCTTTAGACTGTGATGACTACCCAATTTTTCCGGTAAGTTCTCTTCTCTTATATCGGCACGAACAACGAAATAATAGTTCAATCCTGGCATAACATATATTTTTTGTATTTCGAAGGACATTTATATTTTATTTGCTCTGATTGGAAAGGAAGACGATCTGTTTTTGCATAGAGCCATCTGAGAGAGAGATCTTTTTCATTTTTATTTTGTATTGTAATAGTTTTATATGTGTACCTGATATTTACGCGACCCACGTGGCAGAATGTGATGAGACCATCAATTAAGTTAAGACCATGTATTGTACCATATGCGGACAAATAGATGAATTTGAATTGGAAGAATGTGCGTCCTGTAGATATTTAAAAATATGATATAAAATGTATTAACAAAACCTTGCAGGTACTAGTAATCACATTAGTGTGCGCGTTCGCAAGCTGCGCGGCTGGCGGCGCGATCTCCTGGCCTGGTGCTATTGCCGTGACGTCACCACTCCTCAAAACCATTATTCCAGGGCAGACCAAGACCACCGCTTATTCCACCACGCAGTATATTAATGCGGTAAGCTCGTTTACTAAATTACCAGGCCACTGGTTGAGCTTCCCGAATTTTTCATAAAGTTATTTTGGTGCAGTTGGGTATGTGAGTACGAAACGAGACGAAAGGGCAATGATTACTTATTTCGAGTTTCAATGATAGATGTCTGCGTAGGTATAGGTACAGTATATTGCATGCCGACCAGACCGACGGCGACGGCATGATTGCCTAGGTAACATTTGACTTCTATAGTGTTCTTTGCTAAAATTGGCAAGAAGTGGGTAGCACTAATAGAAATCACTTAAGTTTTTGTTGGCTTGTCACAACCAAATTTGTAATTAAGCTTTAGTACTTGTGCTTTACTTAATACGAAGATTCTACTCTTGAGTGATTTTGACGCAGTTATCTCTAACGGTATATTTTAATTCTTAAACATCTACGATTACTTAAACGATAAAAATAGGTGGTCGCTGTGATTGACTCAAGACAATGTTTATGTTCTTTCTCCAGAATTAGCTTACCTACTGACAAGTTATATGAGTTCATATAATTGTTTATTTTATTTGACTATATTAGTCAATTTAGTTTAATTCAATTTTTATTTACCATTGACATAATCTACTCATTTCAATGTTTTTTAATGAGTTGTATTGCAATATATGGTTAGCTAGCGACCTTGACAATTGATCATAGTATTCTTTTGAGCAACCGGCAGCTAGTTCGTCAATAGATGTCAATGCTTGCGGTAGCGTCGGGGGTCGGGTTGCCTCCTTCCCTCAAATATGGCGAAGGGGTAATGGCTGATCTTTGCGTTATGCTCGTGAACGGGTATGCTTGTGGTGACAGGTCATCTTGCTGACTATGGTTTTGTTATTGTTATTAGTAATTAACTGTTTCTTTATTTTACTTCGAAGGTCCTAGTTTATCATTTGTGACTTCAAGTTACAGCTACATATATAAAAATAATGCAGCATTGCATTTATGTAAGCGGGCACGCCCTTTATGTCTGGAGGCTTTTATTATGTATTAAGTTCTGTTTACGTCTTTCTTATTTATTTCTGCTTGAGTATAGTTTTCAATATTGGCGTGTGCTAGCTGACATATGGCAAATAATTTTAATGTTTTTGTGTTTCGTAATGTTACTTACTTAATACTGTATAGAATCCAGTTCTTCTAACTGAACAGACAGCAGTGTTGCTGGGGAGTTTGCTTTTTTTTCCCAGCTAAAGCTCTAGGATGTGGTGAAGGGCGGGCGTTTTGGGGGACTTTCTTATGTAATTTTGACCTTCAAAAATTGCTGATTCTCAGCCTATTTTGAATAAATGACTTTTGATTTTGATTTTAAACATAATAAAAAATACTTTTATTTGTTTCTTCGACAGGTGCCTACATCGTACGCATTCGCCGCTCAGCCACAGTTCGCATTCCACCAAGTGCCTCAAGTCAACAGCTTCGCCTCTTTACAACCAGCATACTACCCCGTTGCAGGACACTCATACATCCCGGCGGCTAATATCTTCTACCCTTCAGCACCCTCTTTTGCTCCGGTGTTGGGATCTGGATTCCCGGCTGCTCCTGCTTATCCTAGCGCCCCCGCCCCTCCTAGTAGTCCTGCTACTATTGCGCCAACCTACCCTGAAGGCTCACCAAGTTTCCCCCCAAGTCAGCAGGGCGGTGACGCTGACTCTGCCGTAGTAGACTCAGTAGATTATAACGCTGAGCAGCAAAGACAAGATTCAGGAGCTTCAACCCCATCGCCTTCTCAGCCCCCGGCCTCCGAACCCAGTCAGCCAGCTGCTCCTCAGTTCCCGCCTTACCCACCCTCAAACACATTCCCGAATTTCCCAAACTTTCCTCAATTACCGCAAGAGTCTGGCCAGGCTCCCATGTTCCCGCAATTCCCACAAATCCCTCAAATCCCAGGGTTCCCACAAAACCCAGGGTTCCCACAAAACCCTTTCCCCCAGGGCCCTTCCTCCCCGCCATCAAATTTCCCCGCAGGTATCAATGAGGACAGAGGTCTGAATGACGAAGATACGATATCAGTGGAGTCTGCCTAAATGTCATTAAAAACAGCTTGGAAATGTCACAAGTCACATTTAAATACATACTTATTTCATCAAAGATTTACAATAAAATTGTAATAGTTACAATTCCATACATTATTTATGATAGATTTTTTAAGGAATGAGAACTTTTTTTTTCTGGAAATCCCTTTTTATGTATGTACTTACTATAGGTACCTTATATTCTGTAAACGATCAGAGAACACTTACTTTATGCAATATTAAAATTCAATAAAATGAATGAAATATCGTTTGATCTTTATTGACTAAACTAGCTGATAACACAAAGTGTCATAAGCTAAGCCCAACAAAACTTTCCCACCGTATCTTCAATAAAAGGCAATACAAAAATGTTCCCACAATCGTTGTGCTTGGAAACCCACGAATATGAAGTGAAGAAACCCACGTTTAATGATAAATGATTTTATTTCTTTATGTAGGTTTGTACAAACACTTTTACACGTCAAACATATTTTTTTATTAAACTAGATGAGGACGGCGTTTCCTATCTGACTACCCTGAGAAGAAAGGCCGAAATAGACCCAGAGGTCACAGTCTCTTTTAAAGTCCAGACAAAATCTTGGTCAGATCATGTGAAGGCTTTGTAGATCGGTATTTAAAATGGTCTTTTGAAGAAAGAACCACACAGTTTGAGTGGACCTGTCCACTCAGTGCATGCAATTATCAACAATCGTGCAAAGTTTAATCTCGAAGCTAAAACAGGTACCCTTTCAGGTTTGAGATTAAACGTGGGTTCCTTCTCTGTAGATTGGGACTAAAAATTCTATACTATAATTAAATTTTACTAGAATACAGACGACCAAGACGACTGCCGCGTTGGTCTAGTGGTCGCAAGCACTCACAAATGAAGTAGGAGGCGATCTGTCGCTGCCGACCGTAGTGTGGAGGATGGTCGGTAGCGCAGAGTCGTGGGTGCGGTGGTTTCCTTCTGCGAGGACGTGATGTCGCAGAAGGAAACTGCGGAACGGGAGAGGGAGATCTCGACTCCCTTCCCCGGCCGCAGAAGGCGCACCGGGCGCAGGAGAAGGGCGGACAACGCCTTTTTCCGGCCCCCATGAATGGGTCCAGGGGCGTGGGACTTGGGGAAGTCCTCGCCCCCTATTTGATGGACCCGAGGACAAGGCGCGCGCTGGTGTCGGCGCGCGCCTATGAGGCGATGCACGGGGTAGTTAAACACCTCACTACCCCGTGCAGGAGACGAGGCCCGGACAGACCGGGCCAGCACTAGTGTGGGGCTGCGGAAGAATTTGGATTCCCGCAGCCCCGCGCGCACGTGCGAGGAGACACCGGGGTGGTTTTAGCCGGTAAGAGTCCGGCACGCCCCTCCGCCTTTTCCCCAGGCGGAGGTAGTCCATGAGGATATCCCCCCGTAAAAAAAAAAAAAAAAAGTGGTCGCAAGCACCACCTCCTTGGTTCGACTCCCGGATCGAGCAAATTGTTATTGGATTTTTCCATCTGTAATTTGTAAGTAGCAGGCCGAAGCCTGGATTTGTGCCTGGGTGATGACAAAAGGCTCGTCTCCTATTACACGGGACTTAAATATAACAGGCGAAATTTAGGTGTACTTTAGATACACCTCTGCCTAATCCTTCGGGCAAAACAGGCGTAATGTTATGTTATGTAGTTTAGTCTGTCTATCTGAAACCTTTTCAGCGGCTGAACGGGTTTCGATGACATTGGCATACAAGGTGGAACATAAACTGGGTCCTGACCCAGGTTATGTTCCACCTTGTCCCTTGTCCCTTATCCTATGTCCCCTAGGACATAGGATACTTTCTATCTCCGTAGTAGGTTCCCGTGGGATAATTTCCGACCTCCACGCGGGCGGAGCCGCGGGAAGACATAATATGTAAGTACTAGACTTATACAGAGTTGATATGACAGAGAGGCATTAAATTACACTACGTATACTATACGTGTTTAGTATTAATTCGATACGCTATGAAAATAAAAAGCACCATAAACTTTTTTTTTTCCAAACAAAATAAATAGCTTGCAAATCAGAGTGAAACGCAACCACCCTTTGTAATGAAAGTGAAAGTGTGTGTTTATTTATTGCTTCCTGGTTTTCATTGCCATCTTTTTAGCGAAAATATTTGGTTGTACTTGTTACTTGCGTCAGACATAATCGGCTGTTAGGAAAGATACATCGTGTTCAAACGGGGCAAAAACTTAAAATATCATTTGCTACTAAACTACTGCTCCTATTTAATTGATTTTTGGTACAGAGCTTGAAAATGATTCCTAGTGTAGGCAATTTAAAGGAAAGCCCCTCTGTCGTATCAACTCTGTAAATTACTTACCATGACCCATTTCTATTACCCATTTTCGATAGACTGTAAAATTCAGTAGACTGGTAAATTATCTAGAATCAAAATATGACCTTTTATCTAGTACAGAATTTTTATCCCACGAAGCGACGCGTGCTTAATTTACTTGTGGTTACCAAGTGTTCAACACACACTTTGAATGTGTGTGTAAGCGCAGGAGCTGTCGGTACTGTCCGAGACAATGGCGAAGGCGGAGGTATGTGTGTGTGTGTGTGTGTGTGTGCACACATTGATAGCGTGTTTGTACACTTGGTTCCCACAAGTAAAGCGCGCGTCGCTTCGTGAGATAAAAATACTATAATCCGTTTGGTTTTAGCTCATACCAACTTCTTTATTGGTCTGAGGGTTTTAGAGCCAGAAAGTCGATAAGCAATACTGTGAACGAGCTTGAGTAATCAGTATTAATTGGTTGGTATTTTGTCTTTTGTTATGCGCATAGCAAAATAGTGGAACTCTCTACCTGCGCCTGTGTTTCCGAACGCATACAACCCTAATCTCTTGAAAGTGAGAGTGAACAGGCTTCTTCTGGGTAAGGTCACTCCATCGTCGACTCTGTCTCTGTCACCACTGACCTAGACTAGAGTCAAGAGCAAACCCATATTAAATTTAAAAAAAAATAACGTAAGGTAATTTGGACCGTCTCGGGAGAACGGAAGGTTTTTATTGTAAGGAAAAGGCGCTGGTAACTGAGGTTGGTACAGTAGGTACCTACAGATTTTTATTTAATATCTAGTTTGAACACCATAATGTACGTACATACGTAATTATAATTTATATCAATAATTAAAAAGAACGTTTAACGTTATCCTCGACTTGAAATTAAAATCGTTTTCATACAATTCCATACATTTTGCTTACTTAAAGGTGACTCGTCTATTATAATAGAGATTTATGATTGTAGATAAACCAATTGTCTGCTTTGTTTTGTTTTGAAAAAACATTTATATTACCTACAATGACTTGTGAATTAGTAAACAACATGCATAGTATCATGCCATGTAGTACAGATGCGCCGTTATTGTAGTTTCCGTTTGAACACGGAGAGTAAGCGAGACTTATATTTTATAAAATTGACTAGAAAATTTTGTGAACCAAGCGTTTACTTTTAAAATGTCGTTATTCCAAAGTACCGTGGTGTTATTTTCTGTGATTTTATTTATTTTAAGTGTGTGTTCTTTTACATTCGCTGCGTCTAAAGAAATTACAGCCGTCACAATTGTTAAAAAGGTTTGATTATTTCAGTCCTGATTTTTTACCTGCTACATAATCTCCTAGGGGTAGGTTACACTACCTTATACTATCACATCACGTCTGGTTTCCCGAAGAGACACATTTCGTCACATAGATGACAAACTACTTCGTCTACTTACCTAGATCTTAACAAACTACTGCTTAATATAGTTTAAGCAGTAGTTTGTTAAGGTCTACCGAGTTCTCTAATGTAGTTAGAACGGGTCTCCCTTGTTTCACCGATAAGAAATTGCCAAATTATCACATCCCAAACAATTTTCCGTATAGTTTCATGTGCCAAATTATTACTTAGCAGAAAATCTCTTCAGAAATAATTGTAACGTAAACCTAATGTTTGGCAAGTGAACGTTTAAACAATAACTTGTTTACCAACTAGGTAGTACTTTTACAATTTTTTTTGTAGTCAAATAGTTCAGTTAGAATAACTCATTTTACGCAAAATAAAATTTGCCAAATAATAATATCAAATATTCTGGTAACATTTTTTTTAGTTAGTAGCACTTTAAAAAAATAATTAATCTCGTCTAACTAGTTCAGTTCGGGTAGCCTGTATTTTTTTTCTATATTATCTAGTCGTTTCTGGCACTCACAAAGAATTACGCAAACGACATCAAATTTTTGTCTCAAGATTGTTTGCTGTAATACATCATTTGATTAAAGACCAAATGCCTAAATGCCATAAACCTTGATAATATTCTGCCAAGTACAAATTTGACCAAATGAAAATATGCGTACTAAAATCATTCCAAACATTGCATTGCTGCATTGGTGTAAAAAAAGGTTGCTTAAATTTGTTTGGGTAGTGAAATTTTGGCAAAATCTTTTCGGCAAAACGGCAGGATCCCAGTTAGAACATAATGAAAAGCTTAGTTGGTGTCCAAGTTGTTTATGAAACATGGAAGAATAAAAATTTAAATCAAAACTTTTATTTCGGATACCAAAAACATGTTAACGGTATGGGAATTCTAAAAACTATATTAGTAATAATTACATGACGTAGTAAGAAACATCTTTGAGCATACAAACCGGGCATCGTGCAGCACTGCACCGCGCGCACTCTGCCCATCCCAGACGCCATTCCCAGATCCTTCACTGTGAACTACGACACACGGCCACGCTACGCACAAATGCGTGGTGGGCAAACAAGCCAACTTCGTAGCTAACGTGCACTTCCTTCGTAGTAGTTTACATCAACGAGCTCCGAAGATTTTTTTTAAAATGGTCTTGTTTCTAGGGCCTGCTATAGAAGACTACACACCATCCTGCCCTAGAGCCACCAATGGCTTTTTTTAATGTATAAAATTAGTGGCTAAGCTATACTTAAGCTACGCTTTCATGAATGTTTTTAATTGAATTGTTTTTTTAGGATATAAGTTCTTACCACTACATAATGACAGCGCTACTTCTATTTGCTGATATGGATGATATCGATGGAGGTCAGAAAAAAACCAGAGTGAAAAGAAATGGAGACGGAGCTGGTTCGTGTGTTTCGTTTGTATTGATAACGTAGCTGTGTACAAAAACTTTTTTACTAAACTAAATTAACTAACCTATTTTTTCTAACTCGAGTTTACTAATTTGGCCTAGTTTTCTAGTGGGAAATAAGCGTAAACTTACGCTTCGATCTCTCAAAATCAGTGCATTTTGGCGTGCTTTTGACAGACCGAAACCTAGAGTGTCATTTAGAGTCAGTAGCCACGTGGGCACCATACCAGACACTCCTAACTGTTTTCAAAGTTGTTAAGCCACTCAAGTCTTGACTTCTTCTTAGCGTGTCGAAGGTAAATATTAAGATAAAGTTCCTGTTTGGCCTAGAACTCAGCCACGTTAACACTATTCGCTGACGCAGACATAAGCTCCTCACGTGTACTAGTGACAGGGCATGCGGCGCAAGATAATATTTATGTAGGCCATGACCTGCGGGGAGACGCCGCATATACATTGTGGATCGGAACCATCCGAGAAACCCTACCTGTGGAGAGGTCTATTTGAAGTCGTGACTAATGAGACACAATTAATAATCAATTGAGGAGGCACACTGGCCTCTATTGATTATAATAATCAATATATGTAAAGAGAAAAGTCCCGACTCACTCACTGACTGGGTCACTAATGCCCAGCCCAAACCGTTTGACCTAGAAAGCATAAAAAACACACAGAGTTCCCTTTATGGTGTAGAAAAGGAATAAATAAAGCTAGATTTATCAAAATGCCCACATGATTGGGTAGTCGAAGTTGCTGGCAAAAGTACTTACAATATAGTACTATTAGGTATGACCAAGATGAGCTAAAAAAAAAAGCATGGAGCACTACCTACCTTTTTTCGAAACGTTTCTTCATATTTTCAAACCCTATAGCTTCGGTCTGGATAATGCTAGAGAGCTCAAGTTCTTAGAATCAGATGTAGTTAGCAGACTTATAAAACTAAAGTTTCATTTGTATAGCTTTTATACTTTGGATTTTAGGGAGAGCAACATACTTTAAAACTATTTCATCAAAATATCCAAGGTTGCTCTTCCAAATTACTGGAAATAGAATTGTTTTTATAACATGCCAAATTTGATGTCATTTGTTTAACAGAACATTGGTTGAAGGGTCACCAGGTAATGTCAATAAATTATGAAAACTATTGTGTAGTTAGCCAATTCAGCCGAAAACGTATGATACATGGTGGGTCATTAATATTAATAAAAAATTCGATTAAATCGAAAGAACGAAAAGACATCATCGGACTGTCTGTTGAACACACCATTGAATTGTCCTGTGTTGAGCTTGATAAGCATGTTATAGTTTGCGTATACAGACCTCCAAGTTACCAGAATCTATCTGTGTTTGATTCTGTAATGGAAGATGTGCTAAAGAAACTTACTGCTAGTAGTAAGTCTATAATCGTATGTGGTGATTTCAATATTAATTTATTAGAAAATAACTCAAATACTGTCAGATTATTAAGTCTTTTTAGGTCATTTGATTTGTCAAATATTTTTATGGAGCTAACCCGAGTGACAGCTTCTTCTGCCACTTGTATAGATAATATTTTTTGTAATTGTGATTACTTACACAAACAAATTGTAAATAAGTTGCCATCTGATCACAGTGGACAAACAATAACGTTTTGTACCTACATGCCTTTACAAAAAATTCAAATAAGGTTTAGGCCAATAACATGTAAAAACATAGAGAAATTAAATAATTCTTTGGCCAATAATTTATGTGTTCATGGTTTTAATAATATATGTGACCCAAATGAGTTCTACGCCGAGTTCTTTTCACTATTAAACACGCAATTTAATAACACTTTTCCACTAAAGACTAAAAGTATTTATACAAAGTTCTTATTTAGTGATTGGGCGACTCCAGGTATTCGTAAAAGCAGGGGGAAACTTTTTGAACTGTATGGCCTAAAGCAACACATGAATAATAAAAGCTTTGAACAGTATGTTGCAAAATATTCAAAAACTTTTAAAAGTGTGTGCCGAATAGCTAAAGCTCTTTATATTAGCAATAAAATAAAATCAGCTGATGATAAAATAAAAACTACCTGGCAAATAATAAATAATGAAACAGGTAGGAAAAAACACCGTAATACGGAAATTAATTTAGAGACTGCACATGGCCTCATCAGCTCAGATGTAGAAATAGCTCAGGAATTTGAAAACTTTTTTAGTAGTATTCCCCTCAAAACAACTAAAGCTTTAAAATCCTCGCCCGCGCTTTCTGCTGCCTTACTTAGAACGAATGTAAAGGCATGCCCTTTTGAGTTTAGGTTTCACCATACAAACCCCCAGGCTGTTATAAAAGCCTTTAAAGATCTAAAAATTAAATCCACTGAAGATCTCTGGGGAATGTCTGTAAAAGTCTGTAGACCTATCATTGAAACCATAGCGCCCTATTTAGCATTTATATTTAACACCAGTGTAGACCAAGGAGTCTTTCCGGATCTCATGAAACATAGTAAAATAGTTCCTTTGTTCAAATCCGGTGATAGTAAAGAACCCAACAATTATAGGCCTGTGTCAATTCTGCCCGTTCTCAGTAAGGTGTTTGAAAAGTTGATGCTCAATCGAATGTTACGTCACTTTAATAAAAATTCCATCTTTCATGAACAACAGTACGGTTTCACCAAAGGGCGTTGTACCACTGACGCTGGTGTCACCCTAATAAAGAACATTTTTAACGCCTGGGAAGAAGCACAAGATGCCATTGGAATCTTTTGCGACCTCTCTAAGGCGTTCGATTGCGTAAACCATCAGACACTTCTGCTGAAACTAGAGCACTATGGGATTAGAAATACAGCTCTTGATTTACTCAGATCATACCTGAAAGATAGAAAAGTTACAGTTCAAGTAAACGGCGTAAACTCATTAGGGTCTGAAATGGCAATGGGCGTTCCTCAAGGTTCGATATTGGGTCCATTCCTCTTTTTAGTTTATATAAATGATTTACCCCAATTACTTCAAAATCAACCGAAGATGGTGTTATTTGCAGATGACACATCATTGATATTTAAGATAGACCGACGGTCACAAAATCTTGACGACGTGAATAGCTCTATTCTTCAGGTCCATGATTGGTTTACGGTAAATAATTTGGTACTAAATGGTAAAAAAACCAAATGCATTAAATTTAAATTACCGAATGTAAGAAGTAGCGAGTGTGACATCATGTTGAATGGAGAAAAACTGGAATTAATTAATCACACAGTTTTTCTGAGAATCACGCTAGACGAGAAATTACAATGGGGACCTCATATAACATCTCTTGCGGGGCGGCTAAGCTCGGCCGCTTATGCTGTTAGAAAGATAAGACAGTTAACAGACGTAGAAACCGCGCGATTGGTCTATTTTAGCTACTTCCACAGCATTATGTCGTATGGCATTTTACTGTGGGGTCGGGCTGCTGACATTGAATCCATCTTTATTTTGCAAAAGAGAGCTGTCAGAGCCATTTATAATCTACGTCAACGTGAATCTCTCAGGGAACTATTTAAAAGGATTAACATTATGACGGTACCTTGCCAATTCATCTATGAAAATATTATGTACGTAAGAAAAAATCTACATCTTTTTAATAAAATAAGTGATAGACATAATTTTAATACAAGAAATAAAGATAAAATTGATCAACCATTTTTCAGATTAGCTAAAGTACATACATCTTTTATGGGGTACTGTGTTAAATGCTACAACAAAATACCTTGTAATATATTGCAATTAAATGAAAGAAAATTTAAAACTCATATAAAAAGTTCACTGTGTAAACAAGCATATTACAAATTAGAGGATTATATCCAAGATAAGAATGCTTGGAAACATGCTGGTCCAGCTCCACAGGACAATCTAGGATCTTGACAAAATTAAAACTTGTTGCTACTTTAATTGTATGGTTTGTTATTTTTATGAAATTGGTTTACATTCTGTGACTACTTTAACTCACACACTGACATATTAATTGGTTACATAATTTGGGAAATCGTATACTTTTACAATGTTTGTAAATATGTGAACACCATGTATCTATCACTTAATTAACTTATTTATCATTGCTACGTTTATTCAATTCTTTTTACCTATTTTGGTAGGGTAATTTTTATTATAGGTGCATCGTCTTCACATATAATTATATAATTAATGTATACAAAGTATTGTAACACATTTTAAAAGAGTAACGATGGAGTTTATTGCCCATTCTTCTCCATACGAAACTACTTTTTGGAAGGGGCGACTAGAATCAATTCTATTTAAATGTAAATGTTGACGTTCAAAAGTGCCTTTTATGTGCCTATTTGAAATAAATGCTTTGACTTTGACTTTGACTTTATGAATACCTAAAATATGTCGATTTGGTAACCGATTTATTCACTGACTCACTCACTTACTCATCAAAACATCCAGGGCACTTCCCGAAGTCCTAGGATGCTGAAATGTTGTATGCAGGCTAGGGTTTATACACAAACAACAATAAAAAAACAGATATCTGTAAACGCCCTCCAACTCCCTTAAAGGGAGTTGCAAGTCTGTATATAAAATTTAATTTCTAGGGTACTTTCCAAAGTCCTAAAATTTGGTGCACTGGCTAGGATTTTGATAACAAACAAAAAAAAAAATCTAACTCACCCTCCAACCTCCAACAATAAGGAGGTGCAAGTCTGTATTTCTTTCGGATAATAGGTACTGTGACTGTTCCTAAACAACCCTAGGCTGATAAAATTTTAGTTTTTCCTAATTACGTTAATATTTAGTGTTAAGGTCGATTACCCCTTAGGGGAAAAGGCCGAACTCCACCGCGTACGGCCATGCAGAGCTCGTCTCCAGACTGGACATTCTCCCACCGATAGCGATTAAATGTATTCCCAAATATGAAGAAGTTCGATGCCTTGTTCTATTAACAAGGGAAGGAAATAATTGAAAGAAGAAATGGCAAATAAGAATCAGGAATTCATCGTTATGATACATTTAATATGATCTTAGAAAACTAAATAATGCAGGAATGGAAAGTATATTATTATATAAACTTGTTACGCTAGCGTAACAGGTATTTGGTCAGTCGTTACTCACACGATACTTCACATCTACACTCGGAGTACTCAGAGCAACACATCCATAAAGTGACGCAAGCAGCTTTTCAGCAGCATTGCGTCGGCATCATGCTCTTTTGGAGACATGGTCCCTAGCAGTTCTTTCAAACTGAAAAACGTGACGAAGCGACAACCGTGCGACCGTTTTTGTCTAGCAACGGAGTGACTAGTTTTAGCGGCATTGCGTGGACATCATGCTCTTAAGAAGACATGATCCCTATCAGTCCTTCGACTGGATATGAGATAGATGTGGTCACCCAAACCCTTGAAGATCACTCTTTGCACAACAAGCATATCTGAAAGACACGTGTTCACGTCAGTCTGACCGAATTATTGGTCTGAGATAAAGAATACAACCTTCAAGAATTACTAGATAATAAATAGAAAATATTAAATATATATATTTATTATATTATAGATAATAGGGTTGAGAAATCAAAACTCAAGCATCATTAATTATTTGAGTTTATTTATTTAATAAAACATGGAAGACTTACAGCTTAAAAACTTAATAAAAAGGAACACATAGTCGACAGAAAGCCAATTACAAGGCTTCGCTTGTAGAATTAGACTGGTTAATACGAGTAAGTGAGCATACAACAGCAATACGCAATACTTACATTGTTTCTCATTTTTTTTTGTCTAATGCTATTTGGTTTACAATATGGAGAACATATTATACAATTAAGAAGATTATGAAGAGTTATGGATCAACTCGCTTGAAAGTCTCAAGACAGCCCCAAAGCGCCCACCCTTCACCATTGCCTAGAGTTTAAGCTGGTGATAAGAGGTGGCGCAACAAACTCCACATCAACACGTCTCTGTCTGGTTAGCTATAAGAACTAATAACTCAATCAGCCTAGGATAATTATTATAATGAAAAACTCACCCAGCCGCACCAACAAACACACACACATACTACGTTAAATACTAGATTAGTCTAATCTGGGCTTCAATCCAACTATATTTAATTTTTTAATATTAATCGATCTCCTACAACAGCCCACTTGGACATGGTCTTTGACATTCATCAATTTTCCTAACTTAACTAGCCTAGACGTCCGCACCCTCAGGCCTCGTTTACGGAGACGCGGGGCGTCGCGCGTCGTCTGCGGCGTGGCGTCTCGCGTCTCTCTCGGTCTCATACAGCGTGGTCGAGAGCGAAAGAGACGCGAGACGTCACGCCACACGCGACGCGCGACGCCTCGCGTCTCCGTAAACGAGGCCTAAAGCGGTCTTCAAAACCACTTTCGCGTCTATCGCCTCTAGCGGTTAAAAACCTACTGTCTTCACATCTTCGTTACAACTCCGATCTCCTAAAAATCACCACGCTCAGCTACGAGCCCCAAAGTTTTTTGTAAAATAGACCGAAAACGCTTTTTGTACAGTTTATCTTGACACGATAAAACACACACGTTTGACACGATAAAAATACGAGTAATTATGGAATACGAGTACCGTCGCGGTAGCAATGCCGCACAAACGACTCGCAACATGAATTACGTATACGGGGTGAACACTACAAACGAACGCACGACTCGTTATTGGTTTGAACGCTTTCGACGTGGAAATTTTGATCTAAAAAATGAACCTCGTGGTCGTCCGAAAACTAAAGTCAACAACGACGAATTAAAGGCGATAGTGGAAGCTGATGATACTCAATCTACAGCTGACTCAGCAGTAGCTTTCAACGTTAGCATAAAAACAATATTGATGCATTTGCATCAAATTAGCAAGGTAAAAAAACTTGGTAAGTGGATGCTGCACGAACTGAACGATCGCCAGCGCGACGAAAGCGTTGAGTTATGCCTTGTGTTGCTTAATATCATCATCATGTTGATTAGACCCTGGTTCAGCGCTTAGGAAATACCCTAAACGAAAACATACACCTAAAAAAGTTATAGTCACTGTTTGGTGGTCTAGTGCTGGTATAATCCATCACAGCTTTTACCAAATGGCACCAGCATTATTGCGGATGTGTACTGTGAGGAACTGGACACAATGGTGGAGAAGCTCGCAAATCTCCGGCCAGCCTAGGTTATTCATTTGTCCCCGCTGCTCCTACACGACAACGCTCGACCTCATACGGCACAACAGATGGTCTCTAAGCTACGAGAGCTAGGGTTGGAAGTTTTGCGTCATCCACCATACTCACCTGACTTTGTGCCGACAGACTTCTACTTTTACCAATTAACAACTTCTTGGCAGAGAAAAAATCAATACCCGAAAGGCAGTACAAAATGCCTTTGAAGAGTTTGTTGGCTCCCGTACAACTGACTTCATCAACAGGGCATTGAAAATTTACCACTGCGCTGGCAGTGATGCATCGATAGCATGGGTGCATATTTTGATTGATAGAAATAAAAAAGATTCATATAAAAATGACTTTAACTTTCTGTATACTAAACGGCAATTTCATAGGTTAATATTAACTTAACTTACCTCTTCGATACTGACATCTCTTTGAGGCGCGCGTGGAACACGTACGCGCCGTCCAGCACGGGCCTGGTCCTGATCGGACGGTGAGCTACCCATTACTCACCGCCCGCAGGCCCGCGCCTACGGTGGCCGGGAGTCGTCACGCGGCTCCCGACGCCCGGAACGTCCACCGCGGCGGCTTGGACGGGAGACTATCCCTTTCCCGTCCCGCCACCTAATTCGCTAGCATGACTGCTTCGCAGAAGGAGGTGACTGCCTCCCACTCCCCCTCGCCCCGGACCATGGCTTGGACCAGGGCCGGGCGTGAGAGGTCGCCGCCGCTGCCGATCGCCTCTACTAGGACACGGCGGTGCTCCGCCCATGCAGGTCAGGCCCCCACCGTATGCTCCACCGTGTCCTCGGGGCGATCATCGCAGTGGTGACACCCGGGCGTTTCCTCCCGCCTGATGATGTGCAGGAACCATACCATAACCCAATATTACTCTTTAACTTGTAGAGCCTACCTAGCGTACTAAGCTAACTTAAAGTATTCCTTTTAACACTTCGTTACCCTATCCGATCCGGAAAGGGCTCATAGTGTGGCGAAATAAAAAAAGGAAATTCACCACATAGACACGTATAATTTATTATTATTAAAAATCGCATCAAAAATTAAGTATAACATGTTAAAATTAAATATTATAAAAGACAAAGTTGCGGAACAGGTAAATTGGCCAAAATGTAAAAAGAATACGAGAAAACTTAATCTTTGTTGCGCTGGTTTGCGAACTAGGGAATCGATTCCAATCGGTTTTTCGGCTCGTTACCACTAACTTATGCAAGCTTTAAAATGAATATTATCTCATGAAGATTACCTAAGTTATCCTGATAGAACAGTCATGGTTACAGATGGTATTAAACTCGATGACAATAATGGATAAATGTGACAGTTTCCTGGACCCTGACGAACCGCGACCTCGAAGTACAGCAGACCTCGACGGAATTGCAGGTGATACGACGATAATGTGTCGTGGATCATAAAGGGCATGCCGGTCTCGAACTTCAGGGATTCTATGCGGCTGACAAGCGACACTATACAACCAAACGCCTGGTAAATAGTCCGGTACCCGGAAAAGGGCGGGAAACAGGGCCCTTTTAACTGGTTCTGTACCCACGACAAGTAAAGTAGAGACCAAAGAACCAGAGAAAAAGCTAAGACTTCCGCTGAGAGAGCAGATCAGGAAAAGTACGTACCAGTTTCGAAAATTGTCGTGCACAAATTGTGAGGCGACTTGGTTGACTGTAAAAGATTTGCACCAATTTGATAAGGAATCTAGGTCCTTACTAGGATTCCATTAAAATGCAAAAACCTGAAAAAATATGAAAATCGACTCGTTTTGATTTCTATATTTCCGCAACTGAATTTTTTTCTACATCAGATTTCAACAGAGGTCTGTTATGACTTGTTGATACCCGCCATGAGACTAAGTTTTTCTTTTCAAATTTTATTTCACTCTTTTGTTAGCGTGATTACTATGTACCTACACTCGAGAGCAATGAATCCGGGTCACTTCAAGAATCCTAAAAATCTCGGAAACTGAAAATGCTAGGTTAATGCAATAAATTGTATTTAATAGACAATGTAATACTCCTTAAATGAAGGTATTAAAACTTCTTAGTTATTGTAAAGTTATATCATAAAAAAATCAAATTTGAAAAAGGGCCACTTTCGAAGATGGAACTACGAAATTACAGCATTTGGTTTTGCTTTTGTTTGTAATCTGTCATTTATGTGGGTACATAAACCATGTTGATAGTGCTCTATATTCATTATTCAAGCTGAAATTATGTCGCTTACGCCTGAAGAATGCACCAGAATACTTACAATGCTGGAAACCGGCCGGAGTCAGCGCGATACAGCCAGGACTGTCGGTGTGTCACTGTCAACAGTACAAAGAGTTCTCCGACGTTACGAAGAAACTGGTTCTAACCTACGCAGACCAGGAACGGGCAGAACCAGGTGTACCACAGCACGAGAAGACCGATACTTGGTGAACACCATGCTTCGAAATCGCTTTCTCACAGGAACTGAACTCACCAATCAGTTTCGACGCCTCGGAGGAAGTAACCCAAGTGCATGGACAGTAAGACGTCGGCTTGCTGAATCTAACTTAAAACCCCTTAGACCTGCAAACGGCCCTAAACTGGAGCGTGGGCATCGTATTTCAAGACTAAGATATGCCCAGAGCCACGTAAATTGGAGTATTGAAGATTGGTCAAAAGTTATGTTCTCCGACGAATCAAAATTTATGCTCTACAAGCACGATGGAAGACACAGAGTGTATCGAAGACCAGGGGAAAGATTCAAGCAAGCATGCATCGAAGAAAAAGTAGCCTACGGTGGTGGGTCTGTACTTGTGTGGGCCGGAATTTCTTCTGAAAGTCGCACAGAGCTGGTGATCATAGAAAACGGCTCTTTAACTAGCGTAAAATATGTGGAAGAAATCCTCAATGATCACGTTGGTCCATTTATGGTCAATTTAGGTGAGGATGCTATATTTATGCATGACAATGCCCGACCTCATACAGGTAGGATTGTGAATGACTACCTTCAAGAGATGAACATTACTCGTATGGAGTGGCCAGCGCGCAGCCCGGATATCAACCCGATCGAGCATGCTTGGGACGAGCTAGGCAGATGCGTAAAACAACGAAACCCTCCCCCAATCACGCTTCGTGAGCTCAAAATTGCTCTCACAGAGGAATGGGAGAATATTCCCCAAAATCGTATAAGGAACTTGGTGTACAGCATGCCAAACCGCGTAAACGCAGTAATGGAAGCACGAGGAGGCAATACGAAGTATTAAAATTCAAGAAAATCGTAATAAAGTTCAAAAATTTCATGTTTCCTATTTTTGTTTTAAGGAGAGATCAGCAGTTTTTTTCTTTATGTAATTTTGTGTTAATAAAATGTATTTTTTTTTACTTTCATTTAAGGAGTATTACATTGTCTATTAAATACAATTTATTGCATTAACCTATCATTTTTAGTTTCCGAGATTTTTAACATTCTTTAAGTGACCCGGATTCATTGCTCTCGAGTGTATAACCATGTCAAATTATAGTATAGCTGTGTAGTACCAAGCGTCTCCGAGTTAAACCGTGGACAGACAGTCGGACTTGGCGAAACTATGAGGGCTAATGAGGGTTCCTAGTTTTACTACGAAGCCTTAAAAAGGAAAAACATTAAGAAAAAACTCGTGTGCAATCATCTGAGTTTGGTTTGGCCTTTCTCCTCTGAGTAGTCGGATAGGAAACGCCGACCTCATCTAGTTTTTAAAATATGATTGCCGTGTAAATGTGTTTGTACCTACTTTCAAAAATAAAATCATCTATCAATGGGCTGATTAAAACGTGTCTTAAAATGTGAACACAGTGAACAGCTTCATTAATATTGACTGACCGGTTGGCGCAGTTGGTAGCGACCCTGCCTTCTGAGCCGCTGGTCCCGGGTTCGATCCCCGGACAAGTCAAACATTTGTGTGCATGAACATGTCTGTTTGACCTGTGTCTGGGTGTGTATATGTATATAAGTATGTATATCAGTCATCAGGTTACCGTAGTACAGGCTCTGCCTAGTTCGGGACCTGAAGACCTTGTGTGGATGTTGTCCCATATTATTATATTATTATTATTATATTAATATAACACTTCCGTCTGAACTAACAACCCGTCATTGTGGGAACTCGGTGTTACTTGTATGTGCTTTTATATGTACTGATTTTTGTTGTAGGTAAATACGCGGATGCAGCCTCGATGTCTATGATGAAAGTGTTGCAACTCGCTTTCGCTATGGTCAAAAATATTTTTGCTGATGAGTATATCGGTGGGAGACATCCCATGTCCCGTAGTGTCCCAGGACCCGTTGTACAACTATTTAAACAAGCAATTATGGACAAACTCTTCCCCAACCTTTCGCCTGATCATTAAATCTTTTATTGAGTGTGAAAACATGGCCTGTAATTGTTAAATAGATGTTTTTTTTCTAAAAAAAAATAAGTATTGTCTTAATTCTCCACATTCTACACAGCATTTTTATTCTATTCGGCACATGGGCATGCAAATCATATTCAATCAAATAATTATCATTTAAAAACTTATTATTATATTATAATAATACCAAATACAATTATTTGTCAAGGAAATTGAATTTGAATTTGTTCATGCACTACCGTCGGCACTGTTTCCCGCCTCGCTGCTTCGAGGAGCTCCATATTGTTCTCCTCATCGCTGTTATATTTCATCATACAAACCTAACCCATTTGGTCGGGGTGGCCTGGCTTAGTTAATGCGACCAATTCGGCTCGCACGTGGTTGGTTACAGTCCTTTCTTTTTTTGTTTCTGGGGTTGAAAATCCTCATGGATGTCCGCCATCCTGGGGCGGGCGGCGGGGTCTGTCAGACTCTTACTGACTAAAAACCACCCCGGTGTTTCATCTCACACCTACGCCGGGGGTTGCGGGAACGTACGATCCTTCCGCAACCTTGGTCACAGTCCTTTTTTTCCTTTTTTTGTTTCCGGGGTGGAAAATCCTCATGGATGTCCACCATCCTGGGGCGGGCGGCGGGGTCTGTCAGACTCTTACTGACTAAAAACCACCCCAGTGTTCCATAACACACCTACGCCGGGGGTCGCGGGACCCCTGACTGGTGCCGCGCCCGGCGGCGTGTCGAACACGAGGAACAAAACTTATGCAAGGGACTTGCATCAGTGTAAATAGGCAGTCGCGTTGCGTGTATTGACAATACTTGCATCAGTTTACATAGTATCTTTTTAGGATTTTTTAAGAAGTCACATGCTTAAAAAATGATTTTGATTAATTACGTTCTGCGCGGCTTGCGTAGATCCTACAAATATGTATTATAAATGTTAAAGATCCTTCTATGTTTGGACGTTTGGCACACAGATTGTTTATAATCTGGATTCACATATACGGTACGTTTTATCCCGGTAGTAAGTACATTGCATGCTTACAAGTCAGTATTCTGTTCACGACACGTTTTGCTGCATTTCTGAGCTAGTACTATTATCGGACTTTTAATTAGCTGCAGTAAAATTACACTTTTTACTGTCATTTTACTGAAGAAACAATTGGCTAAATAATCAAGCGGTGACACATAAGCGGTAATTTTACTGCATCTAATTAAAAGCCCGATTGTAGGCTTGCATGAATTCCACGACAGTATTTTAATCAGTATTATCCTCCTAATAGGATTTGGATGACACCTGGAACACAGATAGTTTATAACCTGGATAGGATACTTTTTATTCCGGTAATAGGTTCACGTGGCTTAATTTCCGACATACACGCGGGCGAAGCCACGGGTAAAAGCTAGTATAATTATAAATTATCATGTCGATGAACGTGAAATAAAACGAGAAACTTAATTATCGAAAATGTCTATTACGATAACTGGAGACCCGTCACCAGAATCCAGGTGAGCGTTCGGGAATCCATCTATCCCAATCTCTCTGCGTAGTATTTTTACCATCTAGCCCCATGGAGAAGTAGAATGTGTATGGAAACCAGTCTGTTACGAACGTTACTGTTATGTTGTAGCCGCCAACGCCCTCTATGAGAGGCGGTGACAGACGATTGGGCATCGCCAAGCGAGCACACACTATTGTGCATTCCACGCCTGCAGATATCTAAAACAATGAACGCGTTATTTATGAAGTTGTTCATGATAATTGGCACGCACTGTACGCGATGATAGTTTAACCATGTATCATAATAACAATGTTTCAAACATAGTATTTTTTAAGATCTAGCAAGTTCATTCTTTCAAGTTAGTCTTGTCCGTCTTGCATCGTGGTCGGAAAGCAAGTAGATTTTTGGACAGTTGTAGTTAAAAATACTATGTGTTCACTTGTTCAGTAAAAAAATACTATGTGTTCACTTGTTCAGTAAAAAATACTATTGTGTTCACTTGTTCAGTGAAAAAATACTATGTGCTCACTTGTTCAGTGAAAAATTACTATGTGTTCACTTGTTCAGTGAACAAATACTATGTGTTTACTTGTTCAGTGAAAAAAGACTATGTGTTCACTTGTTCATTAAAAAAATACTATGTGTTCACTTGTTCAGTGAACAAATACTATGTGTTCACTTGTTCAGTGAACAAATACTATGTGTTCACTTGTTCAGTGAACAAATACTATGTGTTCACTTGTTCAGTGAAAAAATACTATGTGTTCACTTGTTCAGTGAAAAAATACTATGTGTTCACTTGTTCAGTGCAAAAATACTATGTGTTCACTTGTTCAGTAAAAAGAAACGTACTTTCAAGATGATGTTAAGCTTAGCAGGAGGATCAGCGTTCACTTCAAACCTTTCTGAATAGAAAAATGAAGACTTTCTCTTTTGCATAGCAAGGCCCTTGTAGCAGAAGTTTCCTGTCAAAAATGTACGAGCGCGCCAGCCACTCCTCTGCTTTTTCCTTTTCCTCAAATATGATTGATTAATGCCGCCTATGTCTGGAATATTAGGTATCATTTTAATAGATAAAGTTTTAATTCTCGTCCGGGGAAGTACTTAGTAATAAAATAACTAGGCCTACGGTTACGCAGCATTGCTCTGTTTTGGTTTGAAGTTTATGATTCTGCTGTTGGTTTACAAATGTAATGACGGGCGAATAATACATTTCAGCTTTATCTCCTGGATGGCAGCACATCTGTATCTAGTATTGCAAATATCCGGCAGTGATCAGGATCACTTACCACCAGGTTCTTGTAAGTTTACCTCCTAATAACATAAAAAATAAATCATACTTACTGGGGCCGGAATCAACAAGCATTACATTCTGCGGGTACGGTTTAGGAAGATGGTGTGCCGTGATTACATTCATGATCCAGTTATTGTAGGGGTAAACGTCGATGTAGAGGGGGGGTTCGTTGTTGAGGCGGCGACGCATGGAGCGGCGGCGGCAGGGTGCTCCGCCGGCCGCCACGCCCATCAGCTCGAAGGGCCCGTCGATAGCGTGGCTGATGATAGGCGCCCCAGCCCGGACGCCGCAGCCGGAGGTACACAGCACGTGAGTCACACCTTCGCTACCCAGTTTCTGTACACATGATAAGGTTGTTTTTAATGTTGTGATCACGGGCGAGAGTATCGCGGCAACAGTCATGCCGTGGCATCAAATTCTATAGAAACTGAATGAACACAAGAATTCGAATTCTCGTCAAATTAGACGGCAGGGCGTGGCTATCGCCGCGATTCTCTCGCCCGTGGAGATGCATCTTAATGTTTCACCTGCTGGAACTCAAGACTCTCTAGGCAAGGTCATATTACATTAAATCGAAGTTTTGTTTATACTTGAGGTTTAAAGAGTTTATTTATCTTTTCAGAAGACATTCATGGTTAACAGTCGCGATTACATCGTACGATCATAGTTTCAATTTTTCTAAGAATGGATACCATAACATCACGCCTGTATTCTACTCTGCCTAAGCAGAAACGTACCTGTTATGTTTAAGTAGGTAATAGCGGATTTGTAAATCATTCCCCTGACGTTTTTGGACAGTTGTAGTTAAAATACTACTATGTGTTCACTTGTTCAGTAAAAAAATACTATGTATTCACTTGTTCAGTGAAAAAACTGCCGTTATCCTATTTACTATTTGGGGTCGGTGTAGCAGGTCTTGTTCCGTATATTTCTATTAGCCGATATCTCGATAGAGAAAAAAGATGATAGATGATTTTATGGCTTGCGAGGTCCCTTTCAAGCCATAATATCATCTTTCACACTACCATCCACCACTTCTTTGATCCTCCTCTAACAATGGTAAAGGATCTGATTATGTAACATGAACTTCAACTTTACCCCTTTCATTCGATGCCGTTTACATTCTCTATGGGTAAATAGTTTTAGTGTTTTCTTGGCTAATCTTTCCGAATCGAAATCTCTTGGCACAGCTGTAAGAATAGAAAATTGTTTAATTAAATACATAATATTTACTAAATAATTTGTTGTTGTTGCTACTGTTGAGTAGACACTACATAGTGGTATGCGCAAAAATATTTCTCGAATACGTGATTTTATAGTTGGATGAAAAACTTTGAATTTCAATAAATATTCCTAGTCACTTTTTTATCGTATAAAATATGTTTTCCGATATAAGTAAGCCTTATTTTTTCTAGGCATCAAAAGATATGTCGCGGCCAGATCTTAGAATTGATCATTTCATGAAGTGTTCGGTCATTCCATGAAATGGTTGTGTTTCATGAAATGGCCAGCTAAAATTGAACATATCGTTTAACGTCAACGTTTACTGATATGTCAGTCGACGTTTGGCCATATCATTAATGTAGGGTATCCATGGTTCCACTTCATAAAATGATCAATTCGGTCAAGAAGAAGTTTATTCCGGGCTTGGTGTGATAGTGGGAGTATTAAGCGTGGGGAAGATTGCGTGGCGTGCTTAAATTTGCTTCCAAGCAATAATAATAAGGCGTAGTCGACAGAGGCTTAGCGGGGCTCCTATTTCTGAATGGTTTAAAAAAAAACCACGAAGAGATGATGGGGATGTCGGGGTCTTTGTTGGCCGCCCGCTTGGCTCGCTCACTAAACCCCGCCATCCCCTTCGAACCTAACCTGTCCGAGTCGGGGTGTCCCAGGTCCCGAGCTCGCTTCGTTCGCTCTTGCATCCTAAGTGTTTTCCTAATAACATTGCCGTTTTACTTAGTCGAGACGTGTTGTTTAAGCGACATCAACGCTTCTACCGGTGGATAATCTAACTATTTTATGATATGATCACTAATGTTTGGCCATGTCATGAACATGAATGACGTGCGTTTAACTGTTCATATCGTCAAACGTTGAGTATTCAACGATCTGGCCTGACCACATCATGATGCGACCAGAGGTCGATGTTTGATTTCATGAAATACAACCATATCATGAAATGGTCGAACACTTCATGAAATGATTAATTCTAAGATCTGGCCACGATAGATAGACTAACTCGATTGTTTTGTCAAATCTACATGGTCACCGGTCAGACCCTTAATTATTTTAATCTTATTTGACGTCAAATGACGAATTATTAATATATAACTAAGATAGCAAAACAATTCATTCTTGAAAGGATACAGAGTATTAAAATTATTAATAAGTAATAAATGTTTAAAAACGTACTACTAATGTAGTCAACCAAGTACACGGCTCTAAGCTTCTTCTTCCTAGTGCGTTCTGCCAACGACGGTAAACATATCGGGACCATGTAGTCTGTAATCGAAATAGTTAAACATAGGTAGACACACTATGTTAGCCCGCAAAATACTGCTGCTGTATTCCTAGTTGAGGAACATTCAAGCAAAAACAGACGGGTAAATTAAAAATTCCGAGTTATATAATAATGACAGTAGTAAGTTGAATACACGGTTATTTAAGTAGCTAGTCAATTTGCTTAACAATTAATTTCATGAAAGAAATATTTACCTTTCGCTATAATTTATTATGACTTTCTTACAGATCAAAACATGATTACAAAAAGATACTTACGTGACTTCATCGGTCGAATTAGTTTAACCAGAGCAAGACTGTTCCCGACTCCGAACCTGAAATAAAGGTTCAGTTAACATTTGTGCCATTTGTGGGCGTGTTGGTGGCGACTGTGGCGAGCACTACAGCTGTACATGGATCTATTGGCACGTGGTCAAAATCTTAATTAACTTGTTTTTTCAATACATTTCACAAAACAATCGCACAAATCAACATAAAAAAATTAAATAAATGTTTACCAACAGCGCCACCCTATCAACGTCATTCAAGCCCTAAAAGATTCTTGCACAGCAGTAGGTATATCCAAGATGGTCGCTGTTATTAGGCTAGGGCACATCGCGAAAAGACGATCAGTACCTAAGGATGTACTATCGAGGAAGTTCATATCTAAGCAGTTTTAGAACAAAATCCCGTGAACACGATGACCGCATCTGTTTTACGTTAGTTACTGTTAGCGCCCGAGCGCTACAGGGAAAAATAGTCCTAAAGGTGCATAGATATGAACTTCCTCGATAGTTCATTGTACACACCGATGCAAACTTTATGGCGGCTTGGAACATGAAGGGAGTCGCTGTGCAGTCATAAATTCACGTGTCAGTGGGGGTGAGGCGTGCGGTGCTGCGCCTGCGTAGCGAGTAGCGCACTTCAGAGTCGGCATAAAGTTTGACGCTTAACGTATCGATGTATTGACAAAAAAAAAAACGGAATTATTTAGGGTTTGATAAAAATGTATTTTATCTATCCCTAAACGAGCAGACTGACTAACAAAGGCAAAATAGAAAGGAAAGCCTTTGCTCGGGTAAAGTTCAAGTAAAACCTTACCTTGTGAATTCCGGATGAGGCGTTATGTCGAGCGGTGGTATTTCTATATATGCGCGTGGGCATTTTATACCGAACTTAATTTGTGTGCGCGTCAAGCCACACTCCTCTTCGTCTCGTTCATAATCACCAAATACAATATTACCTCTGAAAAGTTTTAGCTGTTTTAGCAAAGAAAGTTTGTATTTCCATGTTCTGTTGTAAAATTGTCTATTTTCAATTGAAATACAATTTGCTTTGGCTTAAGATCACTGGCGGACTATAAAACACATGATGATGTTGATACAGATATGTTCACATAGCTATTTTTTTAATTTTTACGCTGTTAGAAATCATCTTATCTCTTAATTATCTATGAATATATTTGAGCCTAATTAATAAGTAGCATAAAGTGAATAAAAGGAATAGTTCTTTTTGTACACTAGTTCTTGCTCAAGTTGAACGTTTATCCTTCCCTTCCCCTAATATCCTCTACAACATCAGTTGGTTTTGTGAGGTTCATCTTTGGATTAAGTATATCAACGCAAGAAAATAATTGTAATTCACGATTTCCCATGGGTCCAAACAGTTAAAAACGTTCGCATAAAAAATTAAAAGTTATTTTTATTTCTTTCACTTCTTTGAGAAATTGATCAGCCGATTCAATATCAAAAGTGAGAATATGCAAAAATGCGCATTAGTGAAAACTACTCTAACCGCTTATATAATAGGTACAGTTCAACCACAAAAAGTTTGCGGCTTGGTAACCTTCGGGTTTCCCAATTAACAAGAACTTCCTGAACATATTATTTTCGCGTTTGTGTTTGCCCCGCAGTGGGATACAATGATACGACTGTAAAAAAAAAATACTACATAGGTATTTCTATTGGTTTAATTGTCGTCTGGAAGTTATTTTAATCTGCTATAGTTTTACGTTTTTATTGGCAAAAAATAATGTTTCGTTTTAGTATTCAATATTTAAGGTACTATCCCTCCATTAACGTGGACGTCTGTCTTTTCCACGGTCTACACAGCAGCCCAACAACAACCGTTGAGCATTATCGCACCCTCCATTTTTAAAGAAGAATTTGCAGCACGTTTTTCTATCTCCTATTATGATTAAACTAGGGTTCCATCAAAACGACATACAGTTTGTAGTTCTTCGGAAGATGCATCATATCTGTAGCGGTACCCACGACGAATTGCTTGTGGACGAGAATAACGCGCGGCGCCTTGCTGTGATGAGGCAGCCCAGTCGTCACTGTTATCAAGTATTATATTTGGATTCAATAAGAATGAGCGGAACCCGTCCTTTTCTTATATAAAAAGGGATGTATACAGTTTTTTATATCGCTTAGATGGCTTTGTTCAATTAAATTCAATGTTTTATAGCTGAATGGAGAATATAAACATCCTTGTGTGAAAAAATTCCTAAGACAAAGCCATAACGAAACGGCGACTGGGCAAAGGAGACTGGGCGAATTTGTATGGGAAGTGGTCTATGGACCAAAAGCGATACGGTTTTGATATTTGTGTGGGGTACTTCATCTGTACCCTTGTGCAAAAGAGCATCAAAATTTGAAAATTTGAGATGATTTTTTAGAATTTACCGGATTTTCAGGGGCATGTACCTTAGCCGCTGCAACTACACACAACAGTTCCTGAGATACTGTCCTTAACTTTTTGAGTGATTGCTAACTGCGTTCACAGATTTAGTATAAGTGGCACAGAAAGCTAAAAAAATTACAATTCATATGTTTTATTTGGATAGTGCCAATCGATGCAGTTTCGTATAAGGCTTAAAATACTCTTCTAGACCTAGATTCTGAGGTTTGAGTACGAGATATGTTATAAATAAAAAAAAAAACGTTCCCCATAAGTAACATTTTGTTAGAAATGATCGAGCATAGATATCCAAAAAGTAGTTTGAATAGACACTTACATTCATTTAAGGATACTGACCACTATGAACACCTCATAGACGCCATCTTAAGCAACTCCATTGCCTCAACATAAAGATGATAAAAAATAAATGATATAACAACAAGATGACTTTGTTTTTTCTTATGTAACAGCTAAAGAATCGAGGATAATTGATTGGTCACTACGAATCGTATTTAGGAAAAGTTTTTGCATATTGTGGCACTACTAGTTCTCCAAACTCGGTTAGTCCAGATGAATTTTTCAAATCAAATCAAATATATTTATTTTTTGCAGAAAACACTGTTACAATGGTGTCATTGAATATAGATACACACTGTTACACATCAAGCTATACATTTCCAGTTTACACTGACCTCTCATTGTAAGGAAATCCTATACAAAGCAAGATCAGCTTATACTGGATACATATAGCTTGATCTGTATGTGTCGTACATGTCTCCAGTGATTCCACCGTAAGGCATGCAAAATTTATCAATCAAGGTTTATCGAAATAAATATATAAAATTAGCTAAAAGTGTTTTAAAATATTAAATTAATGGAGTGTCCTTTTTATAGTCATATTAAATACAGATTTATTATTCATTTAATAATAATAGTAATTAAATTATTTCAATGTCACTCCTAGAATACATACAATACATTAACAGATTAATTATTTAGAAATACAGGCATAAAACTTGTTCTATTACTTGATGTCACTGTGAGGTCTTGAGTTTGGAAAAAAATTATCGTTTAAGTAGTTTTTTATCCTTAAGTGAAACAAGATCGATTGGCATTAAAAAAAGTATTTTTGTATAATGCCAATTGTCTTGCTGACTGTACATACTTTTTTTAAATCTGATAGTGTAGATCAAAATGTTAAAAAAATTAAGGACAGTCTTCTGATAATGTTTTCGTGTAGCTACAATGGCTGCCCTTACGACCCGTCCGAAGGTCTACCCTGTATAATATTTTGATGCCACTTTGCACAAAGGTAAAGATGAGGTATCCTTACACAAATATCACAACTATATCGCTGTTGGTCCATATACCACTTTCGCCCAGTCTTCTTTGTATGGGAAGCAGTTTAGGGACCAACACCGATACGATTTTATTTATTTTATTTATATATTCTTTATTGTACACCACAAAAAAATTAACAACAAAAATTAAACTGAACACTACTTAATATACAATGGGCGGCCTTATCGCTTTCTGCGATCTCTTCCAGGCAACCTTGGAATGGACAGAGATTTTCCTGGACATAAAATGGGGCTGTTGTTGGTGCAAATAATAAGTATGTATACAATACACTAAAATAGATACACATATATACATATCCTAAATAATAGATACACTTATACATATATACATAAATACGTACATACTAAATTTAAAAGCAACGAAAATAAATGAAGACTATAGATAATTACAATTATGAGAACAGAGAGAGATTTTGATGTTTGTGTAGGGCTAGCGACACCTCATCTATACCTTTTTGCAAAGGGGCATCAGAATCGGCTAGGATGTATGCATATATTTATTTTATATTTTTAATTCATTGTGTACACCGTTATAACATAGTAAAATAATATAAATACTGTTTAAAAAGGCTGTAATTAGGTTTAAAGAAATATTTAAAATACAGAACAATTTTGAGCTGTTTAAACGCCGCGCGCCGCTCTGTTGATGACGTCAAATACTATGACCAGTGTCAGTCCAGTCTATTGTTTACTACAGGTGTTCTCGTTCTTAACTTATTTCACCATGTAAAAAGTTCAAAAGCTAATATAAAACTATTGCATTGTGCCTGAATGCAGAAACACTACAGTGGACCTGATAATGTGTTTTTCCAGTCCCGAAAGGTGCAAAAATACGTAAGGAATGGTGTAAGGTTATCAAAAGAGGTGAAATAGTGTCTTAAATGATTTCTAATCTCACTAGTATACAAAAATTACACTTAAACAATAAATGAATTTACAACACACACGTTATTACTATATTTTCTAATTAACGGCCTGCAATGCCATATAAATGTAAGCAAGACGAACTTGTTGACATAGTATTTGACGTCACGTTTTGCTTTAACCAATGGTGTTGCGTTTTACAAAGGGGAATGCCTAAAAATGCTTGAAATGGACCGAAACTACTAATAGTCCTTAATTCTATTTAGAATAAAATATGTATAATTAAATAATTCTCAAGTCTGTAAACCTAGGGTGAAAATATCACGATCACTAAAATATTTAACTTGATATCCGTCTAATCCATTCTTATTTTTTTGTTGGAGGTTAGTGTTTATTTGACATGAGTAATCGACATTCAGCCAAACACGAATCGTCAAATAATCCACGAACTATTTTATAGAGTTATTGCACAGTAGCCATGAATTTAATATAATTCGACCTATTTCTACCGTAAATCTAATTAAAATAATCTAATTATGCGTGTCAATATTAATTAATAAAATTGTTTTCAAAATGGAAAACGTATCGTAGGCTGTATGAATCATATGTCCTTTGCCTTACTGACAGTTTGACATTACTGCATTTCCGTTTTTCGATTGATTACTTACTTGATCGATTCATGGTTTTGCGTTTGCGACTTAAGTTATATACAAATTGCTTTTTAGGATATTTAAGGAGAGCTGTGGCCATTTTTTAAGGATTTTGATTTTACTTCTGCACACGTTACCCTTTTTTCAACACGAACTTTTGGATCCACCTAAACGACGACTCGGCTTTTTGAGGACGGACCTGAACCTGTTTTAATTGCTCTCTTGATATTGCGTTCATAACAGTGCAAAATGATGAAGTACGTTGTTTAACACAGGCATGGATAACACCACAAGCTGTAAGTATTAAGATTCCCTAGTTTTCTTGCCTATTTAAGTGACTTGACCTTGACTTAACCTATATTTTAGAAAAATTATTGGAACTGGCTTCCACCTAGCTTTTTGATAATTATTGAAATTGTATTTCGTTCCCTACGATTTGTAGTCAAGCATTTTTTTTTGTGTGGTCGATGGGCATTCCCCTTTGAATTACTCTCGCTTAATGTGCATTTTTATTAATTAATTATTGTAAGTAATTAAAAATATATTAATTACTAAAATAATAATTTAGTTCAAATTTTGGGCCAATAAAGATTCGGAATAAAAATATTAGAACTAAATTTAAATAACATGCATATTCCCTATTTTGAGAAAAATTTCGTCCGAAATTCGTTCAGCCGTTAAAGCGTGAAAAATATGAATATGGAAGCTGGAATGAATATCTAACCGTGTATGTACTGCACGAAGCCAAGCCAGTTGAATGTATGTTCCTTCAGCACTCCATCGGCCGGTTCGTTCTCGAAGTCATCGTGGCAAATCGAGAAGTCTCGAATAATGCATAATGTCGAACGCACACATACTAGTGACATAATAACAACAATTATTTTAGGATGCACAGATGTTCTATTTTAATAAAGATAACTTCATTTTAAAAACGGAGTAAAAGACACAAACTTTAAACTTTCTATTATAATAAACGGTTTCGCATCAGCAACTTTACATTGAAATCGTTACCTCTGTTTTATAGATCGCCTAGTAGGCTTAGTTATCAAGTCAAGTAAGTATTTTACAATTGAAATGGAATGCTTAATCGAAAATATACCAAAAAAATTAAAAGGATACAAACTAGCCCAAACTGCTACTTTTTTCCAATCGTACATACTGCCCGTAAGATGACAAACTACTGAAATTTTTCAGCGTGTGGTGTGTTGTTGTCGCATTCATTTGTTTGTTTTCACAAATGGAATGTGATAACATTTTATTCTGGGAAATATGGTCATCATCGCGAATCTTTCACTCGCTTTGTTAAATGCAAAGTTAGTATTTGATTTTTTATAGTTTACGTTATTTTTACTTTAATGAGGAATGGAGTATTTATAACGCTTCAAGAAAATTTAACTTTCTATTTTATTTTATAGATGATATTGCATCACATTTAAGGGCAATCATGGGTATAGTACAGTAGGTAAATATCCTCTACTGCATTGTTTGTCAAAACTCTATGCCACACAAAGGTTAAAATACATTTCAGTACCTACTTTTTATTTATTTATTTGTGTCTTTGCAAAGTACGAAGCTCGTGATTATGTTTTACACATTGTACTATTACATGCTAAAATAAGAATTTATTCAACAAAAAATATTGTAATACAATTATAATCTAGGAGGATGGTAGAATTGGAAAAAGAAATTAGCTGGCATGTTAAGTTTCTGGTGAAGATAAAATTCATGAATGTCTAGTCGTGTAAACGTCATCTTATAAACAAGATGCAGGTCTCCTTGGCAGTAGTAAACTGGAATACGACTGTTGCGAAACATATATGTCCTAGGCACGTAGATAGTCATCACAATGCAAGCCATCCTATGATCTATTGTGTCTCCGTCTTCTAGTAACTGAAAGAAATTACATAAAGATAATTATTTCCGCCAGTCTATTCTGTGAAAATATCTCGAGATACTTTAAACACCCATTGGCCCCTGAGACTTACATATACGTAACTAGCTTGTGTGGATTGCCGATCTGACAGAGTTATGTTGGCAGTTTTGCGGAGAAACACTCTCTGTATCGAATCAGGTGTGCACCAACCAAATTTGTAGATGCTGTGGATGGAAACTGAAACATTTTTTTATTAACACTACCCAATGTACCTTTGTCGTAAAATCATGGTAGGTTCACAATTTTATTATCATATTGCTTATAAGTGTGCGTTCTTGCAAAACTGGGAATACCTACAATGTGTTATATTTTTTGTCACAGTCAACTTTACCAATCTTTTGTAGGAAACTGTACTATGTAAGTATCTAGTCATGGTAACCCTATTCTGTATGTGTGTAAAACCGTCTACGTGTGTACCTACTTACGTCTTGGGAGGATTTCCTCGCCAACCAGACCTTCCGTTGGGCCGTATGCAGCGCTACGCAGAGAATACATGGCTTGATTTGCAGGAACCGCCTTCCAGCCAGATACAGCGAACACTTAAAGAGATTTGTGAGAATATAAAGAAACATTTGGTGTCTTAGTAGAATTTATACTTTCTTCTTCCTTATTTACTTAAAACATTGTTATTTGAAGCAACTGTTTCCAGAATATTGAACACTTTGTCAGAAATACTATACAGAAACCTTAATTTATGAATTTATTCTCAAACTCAAAGCATTTATTTCAAATAAACCAATTACAGGTACTTTTGAATTGTCAAGAGGCGGTCAGTCTGAAAGATGAAGCTTGTTGCCCATTCCAGCGCGTAATAGGTACCTATGGAGAAGAACTGGCTAGAAACTCCATGGATACTCTTTTAAATCAAAATATTGTTACAAAAAAGTGGTTACGTCATTCAAGTTAAAATTATACATGTGATAACGATGTAGAAAGACGTGCACGTTAAAAGCGTCCGTAATAAAAAGATAAAAACAATTCAGGAATTAAAATAAGCCGTGGCAGCTAAGAAATGACCAGTGCCTACTGACGGCGCCCGTTCACGAACATGACGTATGGATCAGCACCATTCAGCTCAACTATTTTAAAGGGAACATAATGATCCAATACACATACAATATATTAAATTGAATGGAACTTACCGATCAATTGCAGCTGGAACATTACACAGTGCACGAGATTAGTCATTCTTGAAACTTTTAAAGAACCGTTCAATATCTAAGATGTAGTACTATTGACACAGACTTGTCTACAACCAAGACTTAAAATTGTGTTGATAACCATTTTGCTTACTATTTGAAAATAATCCAAATTCTTTGTAGATGCCACATTTTGCTTTGTTTACTAACGTATCGGATCTCCTTGACAGACTTGTATTTGGTAAGCAATGGGAAAGCAAACATTTCAACAACAATTGTGGAAATAAATAAGCAACAACTATATTTGAATAGTTTATTTAATAATTACAGGATTAATAAATTACGATTACTTGAAAATAATAATTGTATCTTATAATATACAAACTAAGTCAAACGAAGCGTGTTGTTTCATCTCCTTTTAAATTAACTAGTAGTTATACTCGTAATACTATTTCTGGAAGAGTTTGATGTAAATTGTGGTTTCATTAATGTTATCCATAGGGTTCTTGTATTTGGATCGCATATCACAAAATATATAAACAATACAAATCCTTGTAGCGTTGATGTCAGACAAAAAAGATAAGACCAAAGCAAATGGTTTGAGAATGAAAATATTCCAAAAATCCATGTTAGACCCAATAAGAAGAACAAGAATATAGAAACTCTAAGTTGTGCACCGACCAAATCCATGTCGGTGGATTTCGTTTTTTGATCAGATCCTCGAGAAATTGCGTAAAGTACTAGAATGAATAAAGTTACGTTAACACACAATATAATACTTATTGGCATCACGACACCTGCAAGGCAATAATAGCCAGTAGGGTAACAAATAGTTCTGACCATTGAAGGTCTTGGAATGTAATTCTTAGCATCAAGAGCTAATGTTATTATAACTGGCAAAGAGGGAATTCCCCAACCAATCAATGTGAATTTGAACATAAATCTGGATGGTCTGCTTACTCCTAAAACCCTCACGTATCTTATAAATTGTAAAATAGCCGTTATCAACATCCACATGAAACTGGCCAATATTGAAAAGTGCAGCATTGAACCTAAAATAATACACTCAGTTTTTTTGTGTTCTGCAACAGCATACATTCCATTTATTTGAATAAATATAGAATAATCTAAATTAAAGATTAATATAAACAGCAATGGTAATGCTATAGCAGTTGATAACTGTAGGAGAACTTTTGTTCCAGCTTTTTTCCTCCAGTTACCAAATACTAAAGCAGTTATCCAAATACCAATAATTCCCAATAGTGACAAGAAACTCCCGACTAAAGTTATTATATTCAAAGCTGTGGTGTGCTTTCTATGAATTGTAACAGATTCATTGGCATTTTTTGGTATAGAAAGTAATTGACCGAAGTGAGTGAGATGATAGCATTCACATACAGTTGTATCATTGATTATCTTTACGATAAAGCATCCTTGTTTTTTCCAAGAACCTAGAATATTATTGGCCTGTTTAGGTTGAAAGTCCCAGTAACCACAATCAGATTTTCCTGTATGATTGATTTGCTTGAATATAAGTGGCACAGGATATTCTAAATTTGATATGTAATCGGGGATTGACACCCCTACAATTCGACTGTTGATCACGTGTCTATCAGTAGCCAATTCTTGAAAAATTGCATCGTTATAAAAAATGGTAATGATAATGTGAAAATAATCTTTTCTTATTGTGTTTTCTTCACTATCGTTACTATTTAATTGTATTGTATCTAAAAGTTTTTCGGGTAACCAGGTAGCGATTTCTAGGTTTTTTATAGAAAGGACTTCTTCTAGGCTAGTATTTTTGTATAACGGTTGAACTAACATATCTGAAAAATTATCTGAGACTGAATTCCTTATGATGGCTATACCTGTGACGTTATTATATTCTGGATAAGTTATTTGGACAACAAATTGTGGTTTTAATGCAAACTGATAGGACACATTGCTTAACCCAGAAGACTCGTTTAAACTTCTTTGTGCTATTAGTTCTATAATATCACTAACCGAATCTAATATAACATTGGTTGAATTAAGTGTTTGAGCTAAATGTAAATAATTACAATCAAGAACCATCATTCTGTCCATGACCCAGGCAATATTATCTATGTCACCAGTTTCTACCGATGTTGCGTTTTCCTGAACAAGATCCAAAATATGTTGCAGTGACATTGACAAGTAATAAATATCAGCAGGAATTATTATATCAGTATCACCGAGCACAAAACTGAGACCATCGGTAAGAAAACTGGAAATGTAATCATTAGGCATCTGTCTTTTCACAAAATTGTATAGAAAAGTTGTAGCTTGAGATGGCTCATAAGTATTATCACAAGAGCCTTCTACTTCTCCCCACATTCCACCCAGCACATAGGATCCCTGACAGTGTCTCTTTACCGGTAAACCATTAGCTTGAAGGCAAAATTGTTTTGGCGCCGAAATATGGCCAATAAGAGTCATTTCCCAATCGAGCGTAATAATATCGAAAGAAGTTGTTGGCAAACAATAAACTGAGCTGGATAAATTCACAAACGTGTAATTATATTTCGATAATTCTAAGTCTGCTGTAAGTTTTAATGTAGCAAATGTATGTTGTATATTAAGAGCTTCGTCTTCATAGACATCTTCAACGTCAACGTGCAAATGAAATAAAATCATCATGTGATCCAAAGAATAATCAAAAATGTCCATAAGCAAAGCTTTTTTAGCAGAAAATATGTTCGTTACGTTATTTGTTAAATCGGTGAGATCAGCTATATCTTCAACATCATCGGGTGAAATATAATGTTTAATAACAAGTGCAAATACATGAACTTTGTTACCTTTGGGATTAGCTATGATTTTGTCGGTAGTAATAAATGAAAAGTTAACTGTGTGGCCCTCGCACCAATATTGCGCGGAGCTGTCGGTGACCAGATCAACAACATATACAATTTTTTCAATCTGATTTAATTCAACTTCATCTTGCTGAGAAGAATTCAATTCAATAAATGGGATATCATTAATATCCACCACTCTGAAAAATCCTTTTGCATCAGAAAAACATTGGATTCCTTTATCATTATTATCATATTTCCATAGACCAGAAGGATAATAAATTGTAAGAAATATTTTGTTCTGCACTTCATTGTACTCAAACATAAATTCGGTTTTCCCATAGACAACTTCCACCTCACAGGCCATGCAAGGTAGTGATGCACTAGAATTAATTAAACCTAAGGCACCGGCTTTATTTATAATACCTTCAAAAGAAGAAGGGCTCTTAATTTCTAAAGAATCATTGTGATGCGTATATTCTGTGTTCTCATTAGTTTCATGAGAAACTTGAGGTGCCTTAAACCAGCACCATTCATCATTGGGCAACCGATTTATTTTAGCTATTTTCCTAAAAACAAATCTTGTTAAATCATATTCACTGTTAAGCATAGGTGTTCGGCACTTTTCTTGAAGAAATTCATCAAATGACATTCCTTGGTCCGATCTTTCGATGCCATAGCAGGTACCATTATCAAGCTTAAACCTAAATGAGTGGTATCCATAGGGACATTTACTTGGATAGTAAAGGTCATTTATGTAGAAACATAAACTCGGATAGTTCTTTGAACAGTTATCTGTTATTAGCACTCCTCGTTCTATGTCTAATAATAAACAATTTTTCGAGAGAGATGTGTACTGACTCAAAATGTTACTCGCTGAAACACGTCGGCCCCAGTTAGGCCCTGGAATAGACCACACTACGGGATGAAAAAGTTTTTGTCTTGTCGCAGGTAGCCAAAAATATCGGGATGTATTTGTGGCTTTGAGGGAATTGAGTAGGTATTCAACTTCTGCAGCAGATAAATCCGTAATAACCGAGGCTCCACCGCTCGCAAAACAAGGACAGTTCCAAACTGTTGGTTGACCGATTTGGTAACAGTAATCATTGTTGTTTTCTGATATTTTGTGATATCCAGGTGGACAAGAATTAATGTCAAAATACTTAACAACTTTTAAACAAGGTCCGATGTCATCCAGAGTAGGTGTCCAGCCGTCGTAGGAACAGTTCCTCGTCACTAAGGTTTCATTTCGGTAACAAAGCGGGTCCGATTCTATATTGTTTGCTGATTGCGTTTGATGCCAGGTCACACTTATTCCGTCATTAGAAACTTCTTCCGGGCAAATCTGTGAATTGAAAATAATCAAGTAAGGACATACAATCTAAACTTTTTGTCGTAAAACTTAAAATAAACTAAGGAATTGTTTAAGAATTAAATAAATCACTTTTACCTGTAGTGTAAAATTAAGTACGGCAATCAATACGAATATTATTTGCGACACATAATTTTTCATAATGCCCATGAAAATCACAAAGGATAATCTATTGTACTGCAGGTAGCATAAGTTCGGGCACTTTTACCGGGATCCAACCGCGATTTGAAGCATTTTTATCTTACTGTTATTGCGCAGATTACGTTATAGGTATTAAAAAACAGGGTGTTAAAGAAAAAAACTGCTGCTCGTCCACCAGAGATTTGCTAAGCTACGTTGCGATGGATGCATATGAACATAACAACCAGTGGAATCGTTTGCTTTTGTATTTTTTTATGCCTGCTTCTGGTAAGTGGACACCGGCGCCTGTGGTCATCTGCAATACCAGTGGTAATACAGGTGTGTTGCTTACCCTTTTTGGAGAGGACTGTCTTTAATTTTTTCTTGAAGCTGTCCATGTCGTAGCTCCGCGAAAAGACCACGGAAGGAGGACAATTCCACACTTTGCAGGTAATCTTACAGTATAAATCCACTTTGAAGTCAAATCATAATGGTCAATATTCGAAGTTTCTGGAATATGCACTTTTATGGACCGGAAGAAGAAAAGTGGGAATATAATTTTAACCGCAGCCTGTATATCCAGCTGTAATCGGGATATATTAACGTCAGTGTCATTACGCCTGGCATGTACACACCGATATGGTATCTTTATGAATTCATTGATTTTACGCCACGCTGTGATCAGCACTTGGCTTTATTTGTGTGGATTCCATTGGGTAACAACAGGTGAAATCCCTTATCTGGTTGAAGAACCATTGAGCACGGCTTTTAGCTATGTCAATACAATATAAACTTTGTTGTTATCTAGTGTAGACTGTACTACGCCTAATATTTAAGTAGTTTCCATAAAACTTGATTTCTATTTTGATTTTTATCATGATATGTAACTACCATTTTATCTAAGTACTTACCAATTTTCTTATCAAGGTCCATGTGGCGACAGTTTCGTTTATTATTTTTTTTGCCTGATAGGGACACATCATTCATTATATACTATAACCTCATGTTAATAATAGTTTTGAGGCTACACTTAGGTATTACTCTTATCGTATTCCAATAATTACGGTAATCGAGGTTCATTATATCCTTGGGGCTGGGCAAATGTTTCTTTTAACAGACTAGAGAGAAGTCTGGTTATTATTATTAAGACGAACAAATTGTGTACGGAGCGAAGAAAACCGCGGTCCCATCCAGACCAAGTTCGATCATCTGTTAATACTATAGTTGTCTATGCAAAATTTCGGAAAAGGCTGTATGCCAGCAGTTGTCAAAAAACCTAGAAGAAAAAACATTCTGCCTGAGCTATACAATACAGTAAGGCTTTCATAAACAGGGGAACATCTTGGTCCTTCTACGGCTCTTTTGGACGTGACAGATAACATTCTATCAGCACAAGATAAAGGCCTATGCACACTTATCGTCCTACTTGATTGTTCGTGAGCTTTTGACTGCATAGATATAATTATTTCTATTGAAGCTAAACTATTATGGATTTGATCAAAATACGATACACTGGTTCCAAAGTTATCTTACCAATCGTCAGCAGCGTGTGGAAATAAGATTCAGCAATGGCTAATCCCTTGTTACGACACTCACTTCTGTTTATAGGGGAGTCGCGCAAGGCTCAACACTGGGCCCCATCATCTTTATTTTGTATTATGCGGATTTAATCAATTCCCTGATGCGATGTAGGTACCAAATTTATGCTGATGACGTAAAAGACTACATCTCTTTTAAGGTGCCTGCAGACAGGTGCAACGCGAATCTTGTAGAACGATTTCCATGAAATTGTTCTACTGGGGTCGCGTCGCGCTGTAGCTTCGCGCTGTCTTTTCGTGCTGTCGCTTCGCGCTGTCGCTTCGCACTGTCGCTTAGCGTTGTCACTTCGCGCTGTCGCTTAGCGCTGTCACTTCGCGCTGTCGCTTCGCGCTGTCGCTTCGCGCTGTCGCTTCGCGCTGTCGCTTCGCGCTGTCGCTTCGCGCTGTCGCTTCGCGCTGTCGCTTCGCGCTGTCGCTTCGCGCTGTCCTCCGCGCTGTCGCGTCGCGCTGGAACGTTGCGCTGTCGCGTCGCACTGTTTGCGGGAGCCTTTAAGCCAAGTTACTATGACAGTAGGACCTAATCGATGATTTTGGTACGAGTTTGGTACTCAACCCCACTAAAACTAAATATAAAATGTTTGGAACCAAGAACCAAATCAGTGCAGTGCTAGCAACACCTAACGGGCTGGGTGAGTCGGTCAGTTGGGTCTGTGAGGAACGTAATATAGGTCTGAACATGGGCGCTCGGTTGAGATACGAAGCAAAGATGGCATAGACAGTGCGCACTTGTTTCTACCGGCTTAAGGTCCTTTATAAAATAGCCTTATCTTTCAGAGGAGCTGCGGATTTAGCTGGTTAAGTCATTCGTACTATCCAACCTAAAGTTTGCGGACACAGTTATTGGCCCTCGACTGCTGTCAAGAACTAATCGACTGATCCAGACGGTTCAAAACGCCTGCGCACGATTCTGATTCTCAATCCCACCAAGAAGTCACGTAACGATTTATTTTTAAATTAGCACCCAATCCTCAAGATGAAGTCACTTAATAAATTGCACTTACCATTCTTACTTTTGGGGTTATAAAGTACAAGCAGCCGACCTACTTTTACAATAGACTGAGCTGGATCGCTAATAAAAGAGAATGCGCAGGTAGACAGTGCTCGCAGCAACTCTCCACTCAATCATACAAGACAGTTGCCATCAGAGGAAGATTTAGGTTCGCCGCATCGAAATTCTCGAACAATATACATGACTGACCGGTTGGTGCAGTTGGTAGCGACCCTGCCTTCTGAGCTGCTGGTCCCGGGTTCGATCCCCGGACACGTCAAACATTTGTGTGCATGAACATGTCTGTTTGACCTGTGTCTGGGTGTGTATATGTATATCAGTCATCAGGTTACCTTAGTACCGCCGATAAGGACTCTTAAATGTCTTGGTACCTTCAGACATATAATATTTTAATCTAGTCAATTCGTTAATTTATTTACACCTACGCCACTATAATTATAATCAGATTATTCATTTATACGTTATACACATATCTAATTAAGTTAACATCCCTCCCACCTCCTTACTGCCTCGTTGATCTATAGTCGAAGGCACGGCTGCTAAGGATGAGGTCCTGGGTTCGATTCCCAGGTCAGACAAATGGTTATTCGGTTTTTCCGTCAGGAATTGATTGCCCGGTTGGTGGCAATAGACTCGCCCCCTATTATATGGGACTAAAACATAACTGGCGAACTGTGGGTGTACTATAGTTAGGTACACCTTTGCCTAACCCTTCAAGTAAAAAATGACGTGATGTTGTTTTATGTGTTCATTAAATTATCAAGTATACTTAATCAAAACATAATTGAACAAGAAAGTTTCCGAATTCAAAACTTTCGCGTCAGGCATATTTGCCTGAGACCTCGCACTTCCTCCAAAAAACTCAAAGAAGTGCGACCTGCTGAGCTGGACTGGGAGTCCAGCTCAGCAGGTCGCACTTCTCTGAGTTTGCTGCAACCTAGAAACGCACATCGCCGTTTGTACCTTTGTGTGTGTCATAGTCATAGTGCCACTCATTTCTTTAAAATAAGGTTTATTTTTTGTATATTGGCACCTTGTATTTTCTTGGTATTCATATTCATGTACCTAATTTGTTATCATTTCATTGTGCTTTTGTGATCTTAGTTTGAAGCCAGGTTTCATACGACCCAAAGTTTTTTTTAAATATATATACATATATAATGTACTTTTTTTTAAAACGCCCACACTAGGAATTTCTCCTGTATCGTGGGTGCGTTTACAAACACAATTTAAAAACACATACACAAACAGCCAGACCCGGAACAACTAATTGCAGGTTATACAAATATTTGTTCCGTGCGGGAACCCGCGACACGCAGAGCAGCACAGTCAATCGCTTAACCACTGCGCCAACCGTGCCGTTTACGTTATATTGTTATCTAGCAACTGCCTATAATTTCTCCTGTATTGTCGCCGGCGCGTAACTTGGCAAGGTTTTGGCTTAGTGGAAGTATGTTTGCGCATGTACACTTAGTGCAACAATAAATTGACTATGTTATTGTTTAACATTATTCTATGAATAATGCCGTAATTTATTTTTAAACATGTCCGTTTAGAAGAATGAGAGAGAAAAGGAAAACTCATCTAACGATTCTTGCCAAGTTACCTGCCGGTGACTATACTAAACTTATAGGAACCCAGACCCGCTCGCTTTTGTTATTTGAGTAATATTTTGTGTTTGGCTATTTGTATGATAAACAGCTGTCAAGTGAACTGAAAAGGTATGGTTGTCTTTAATCCGGGATGCATTGTTTCCTACAGAATGAGTTCCTCAGGAGATTACAACAGAAGAGGCATTACCATGTTAAAAATCCTTCAGAACGGAGAAATGGTACCTACTGGCAAAAGTAATTGAAATATGAAGGCACTTAGTAAAGTTGACGAAGTGTTTTTTCTTCCGTAGCAATTTTTTTAATAAAACAGCGCCCTTTCATACAATTTTAATGTTTGAAATAGTGTTAGTTCAGTTTGTACTTTTTTTTTTTGTTTTTTTTTTTTTTTGTTAAGTATTTGTTGACATTGTAAACCTATGCGTGTGGCATGAGAACAGTCGTGATTGCGGTACAAATAAATTGAGTTGCAAAAGAAAAAAATTCATTCCTACGACAGAAATCTTTTTTATTTAAACACATAAATTGTTAGACTGCGTCATTCATGGACTGAGTCATTGTTCTAGTGGTCACAAGTGCGACTGATAAATGGCAGGGTTTTTTCTGGGTTTTGCCATTGGGCATTTTTGAGCATCCTGAAGGCTGGTTTTGTTCCTGGTTGTGGCAATAGCGTTCGCCTCCATGGACATGAAAAACATGGGACTTGAAAAACATGGGTGAACTATTATTATAAGCCTGTGCTTAACTATTTTTGGATCCAGGCGTGAAACTACGTATTCTAGAAAAAACTTTTGATGTAATTATAAATTGCATTTACTTTAGTCCATACTTACGAACATAGTTGCTTTGTCCTGAGCAATATATAGGTAATTAGGTAAGAGTTATATGCGGAAAGCTAGCCATATCAACGACTTTAAATAATAAAGATCATTAGTTAAAATATAATCATTTACTTATTTTAAGCATCACCTCAATAGTAATATAGTTCCAAACTGTATGTACCTACAGGAAGGCATGGAAGACAGGTCTAATGTCATGCTTACAAAGCCGCCGGCTGTTTTGTTACAATCATGTTATATTAGCGACTTAAAGAGACCTTGGTTTCTTTTCATCCTCATCATATCTATGAATGGTTCGCACCGGTAGTCTAATCGCAGGACGACTAGTTTTTCCTGTATAGCATAATCAGACTATAATGTCCCCACTGCTGGGACACCGACTACCCTCTCTGTGAGAGGGAGTGGGCCGTAATCTACCACGCGGGCCCAGTGGTAGATGTCACAAGTCTTCAAATTTTTGGTTCTAGGACATGTTTCTTGTATAGTTCTCAAACGGATAATTAATCACTGTGCTCGTAGATTCGTTATATTCGTTTGTGAAACAATAAATTAACCGGGAACTTTTTTGCCTTGATAGCAGTCACGGTGATACAAAGTGATACAATCAAAATTTCAATTCAATACGTGGAACTTAATACTTTATTTTTATAACTATTCAGATTTATCTGTTTTGAGACCGCCTTGCGGTAGGGGTGGTGGAGGGACGTTGGGTATGGCGGGGTCCTTGGAGGCGTAGTTCAGAATATTGAGATCACTGGGTTCAGGAGGTGGGGTTTGAGCTGATTGTTCAGAAAGCGCTGGAGCGTTATTAACCTCTTTATGAGCAACAACGGGAAGACTTTGTCCCAGCACATTCGGCAAGGGACGATATATTGGGAGGCTCGCGTAAGGACTAAAGCTGAATGGATCGTAGGGATCATAGAATCTTACACCTGGATATCTGTAGGTGAAAGGGCTGAATTGTGGCAGTGCATTGTACAGGGGATCTATGTGTCCTAGAGGCAGGACTTGTGGTGGGAGACCGAATTCGTTAAGCGGTATTGGGGATTGCGTGGCTGGTGGAGGAGCCGGTGAGGATGCACTACTGTCTGGTTCTGGTTTGGCAGGTTCTGCAGTCGTAGCCGATGCTTCAGTAGAAGGCGAGGGCTCTGCAGGTGTTCCATTCGATGAAATGGGTGAGACTTCAGCTGGTTGAGCTTGAGGCTCCTGCGGTGGCAATCTTGGTACAGGCAATAATCCCTGAAATTAATAATGGTAGGTAAGTGCCAAATAAAAAAAAACAATGGAATAAGTTTTGGACATGCTCATATTGCTATTCATAAAATATCAGGTGCTCGAGTCACCTATAGTGTTTCAACAGTAGGATAGTTCCCTTTGGTTTAAGTTACACGCCCTGTAAAGATCTATACGTATTTGATATTATAAAGCCACTTGTCCATTTTGTTTCTTATTTTTGGCCTGATCCGGTTGAAAAGATACAGCCCTGTGACATACAGGTAGACAAATCTAATAACCAACGTACGTTTAGTAATAGGGTTCAGTTGGCACGTTTTGGGTACGGCACCCTAACAACTGAAGGCAACTTACGTTTCCAAGTAGATCTCCGCCGTAGAAAATGGCGGGCTGATAGGAAAAGGCGAATGTGTCGTGGAGCACCGGTTGGTATACTGGATACGCCTTGCTAGGTTCAAGATTCTGGTTCGACGTGATGAGAGCATTGTACACCTTCGGGACGCGGCCCGGCTCCGGTGCAGGGTCCGCACCCGTGCCTAGCCAGGGTACGCTCAGCAACTGAAATTGATGAAAAATTTAATCTCTTCATTATAACGACACTATTGACACATTATTATTAATCTACTCACTATTACTAATATACTGATCACTAATTACTATTACATCATTATAACGATAGTGCTGGAGACTGCGTAGGGGCAAGCATAGTGTGGGACGCCCTCCAGCTAGATGGAATAACGCGGCGACGACCCTAAAAAGGTGACTGGGACAGACTGGGTGTGGAAGGCGGAGGACAGGGTGTTGTGGCGCAGCCTGGGAGAGGCCTATGTCCAGCAGAGGAAAGTGATATGCTGAGTTGGTTGGTTGTTAGTACTCTACAGACATACACATAAGTGCACATACACATTTTTGTATACATATTTTGAAAGTTATTTCTACTGCACTTGGTAATCCAAGTGCAGTGGAGAAGATAGCACAAATCGATTTTTTGCCCTCAATTTCACTCACAGGACTTCATTCAAGAGCACAACGTTTTTTTTACGTAAAAACGTTAACAAAAGTGTGTTACTTATTATGTACTATCGAGAAAGTTCATATTTAAGCAGTTTTAGAACAAAATCCCGTGAACACGATGACCGCATCTGTTTTTCGTTAGTTACTGTTAGCGCCCGAGCGCTACAGGGAAAAATAGTCCTAAAGGTGCATAGATATGAACTTCCTCGATAGTACATAACAAAAAAGTTTAAACAAAAGATTCTTAATGAAGTATTACCGAAATCTTTGATGGCTATAATAATAATATCGTTTATTTCGGAAATCAGGTTCCATTTTGTTAGTATTACAGTCTTAAAAATAATGTTCGTACGTAAAATATTAAACTTATCGGGCATGAAAGGAGAACCACTCATCTCCTGTTGCAAAGAGAGTGCCACCCCATCCACGCCTGCAGCATTGGTGAATCCCACCGTTCAGACAAGGTCTTAAGGACAACGTTAGAGGTGATCCGCATCCGACTCAACAATGAAGCGCAGCGCGTGCGCATCACAGCGAAGAAATCCTGTGTGCGCGCTTCTGCGAACATGGCAGATGCGCTGCACCACCGCGGCAGCCCGAGCATTCCCCTGAAGGTGTTGTTATATTGGACGCGAAGGGCACTGTACGCTCGATGCGTATAACGCGAGTTTTATGTAAAATTACTGAATTATTATATCGGCCATAGGGAGCCCTTCCTAGCAAAGCAGAGTTACGTATCACTAAAATTATATAGAGATTTATAAGCTTCTTATTAACTGTTTAAATACTTAGTTCATTTAATTTTCCCAATAAATAAAATAATAAAATGGTTTAGTTGCTATGATGGCCTTCCATGGTCCACCCACCTTAGTTTAGAAGGAACGCTCATAAGTTTTAAACCCATTCTTCCTTTCTTTTACATCTCAACCGATTTCTAGATCGCTTACGTATTAAAGAACAATATTATACCACTTCTATATTTTTATGCAGTTATTTTTACTCAAAGCTATAATTTTCCCTATATTATATCGGAAACCAGTTTTTGAATTACATTAAGTGCCGACTGTAGAGAGCAATTAGGTATTACCTTGAACGCTATATAAATGGTCCATATAGGTACGTAGCATTCTCATACATTAGCTTGCATGCTTGTACATTCACCCACTACCAGTTTTTGTGAATCTAAATCAATATTTACCCATAGGGTTACATAATATTTTGAGCTTAAAATTTTATTGAACAGCAATCTCCAGGACGGAATTTTAATACCCATGACACAAGGAACTATTGGGACTATAGCTCTATGCTCATGTGGGGTTAAAGTTCAGGCTGGTTTTCCATTTTATTTCTGCACCAAAAATATACTTATCATATTTAGTAAATAATTTTACTTTTTTTTATTATAACAAAGCGCAAGTCCGATCCTGCATGGAGTATTGCCGCGCGTGACTCGGTGGAATGCAGAGCTAAGAGGCTCATTGGCGACGTAAAACTGGTGGATGCCAAGCTTCACAGCTTCTCTCATCGCCGCAAGGTCGCCTGCTTGTCGGTTTTCTACAGATTGTACTTTGGAGAGTGTGCTCAAGAACTCCACGACCTCATTCCACCGGCCCCCTTCTTCATCGGTCATCTAGACACACTGCAAGTTACCATCCTTACCTAGTTGCTATTTCACAAATTCACACTAAACGCGCGCACAGCAATAGAGTGGAACTCTCTACCTGCGTATGTGTTTCCGAACGCGTACAACCCTAATCTCTTCAAAGTGAGAGTGAACAGGCCAGGCTTCTTCTGGGTAAGCTCACTTCATCGTTGACTCTGTCTCTGTCGTCACTGACCTAGACTAAAGTCAAGATCAAACCCATGTAAAATAAAAAACCCTTTTCTATAACAAATAATAATAAAGTTAAAAGTGCATTTTATAAAAGTTTAGTTCATAAATTGCTGGTCGTCTTACGTACGGTACTCTAAACTTCAAAAGATTATTAGATAAGTAGCCAATTCATGTCCTACCTACATATCGAACGAATTATGTTTTAAATTATACTTGAGACCTGTGTTTGGTATGTTATAAAATAATAATTATATTGCCGTTCAAAATTTTTTTGTAAGGACAACAAGGCGAATTTGACAGGCTACATGCCAATCTAGAAAAAGGAAATTGTTTTGTACACCTAAGAGCAATATAAAAAAGCCACTTGCTTGTCATGAACTATTTCCGAAACCACGCAAAAAAGCTTCTTGAAGTGAAACGCAACATTCAAATGTGTCTAATAACGCAATAAAAAATCGAAATAAAAAAAACATCAGTTGAATGTGTTAAAGAAGGGAAAAACAAAATAGGGCCATTTGGACAAAAAAACAATTAACTCTTAAAGTAGGTTTACAAAATTGAAACTAGATTTTTGAATCATTCAATATTACGAATTGCCTCTGCGTGCTCTCAATACGGCTTCTACACGATTTCGCATGCTGAGTGCCAGATTCCTCTGCATATACTGACGAAAATTCTCCCATTCTTTAATAAGTGCAATTTTCAGGGCATGAAGCGTGACTGGAGGTGGATTTCGGCTTCTATCACGTCTGTTAAGCTTGTGCCAGGCATGTTCGATAGGGTTTAGGTCAGGGCTTCTCGCTGGCCACTCCATTTGATAGATTCCCACGTCTTAAAGGTACTCGTTTACCACATGAGCTGTGTGGGGCCGGGCATTATCATGCACAAACAATGCAGTGACGCCCATATTTACCAACTACGGACATGCTCATTGAGAATCTCACTTCACAGTGGTCAGATTCCCATTTTCTATCGGCACTAGCGCCGTGCGACTGATGAAATGCCGGCGCACTCGTGTACAGAACCTCCCACATATGGGACTTTTTTTTCGAACCATGCTTGTGTAAAACGTTCTCCTAGCCGTCTGTACACTCGACGTCTCGCGTCATGATTATACAACACGAATGTCCATTCATCAGAGAACACTACTCTGCCCCATTCGTCCGCACCCCATTCGATGTGCTCACGGGCATATCTTAATCTTACAACTTTATGATGTCTTTCGAGTTTCGGGCCATTTGCTGGCCGGTAAGGCTTTACATTGCCTGCTGCAAGGCATCTCCTGACTGTCCATTCAATGATTGGGTCCCTTCGGGTCTGCAAAAGTTGTTGCTGGATCGCAACTCCCATCTGATGTCGATTTCCTAACGTCGTTGACACAATGAATCGATCTTCGAAGGCCGATGTGCACTTTGACTTGCCATTGCTTGGTCTTCTTAGGTTAAGTCCAGTCTCCCTAAACCTCCGAAGCACTTGTTGGATCCATTGTTCTGGCTGTTTGTCTCTAGGATCTCCCCAATGGCACCATAGTGATGATCCAGGTATACATTCCTCTGGTGTGAGAGGCAAGATGATACCTTTATTTACAAGTCAACGTCTGCCGTAAGTAGGTACTTTTAGTTAAAAAATCGATACGCAAAGGTAAAACCAATAATTAAATTATTTAGTATTCAAATGTAATCCAAAATTATGAAATGTGATGATTTTTTTAAAACTTTTTCTAACCATAACTTCGAACAGGCCAGTATGGAATAAAGTTTTGATTTGCAATATATTACTGTTTTCCAGACTTCTTTTACTTCATGAAACTCTTGCGTGGTTTAGGAGATATTAATATTTCTTTAGGCACTTTGTAAGTGGCTTTTTTATATCGCTCGTCAATGTAGATTTAGCTGTCAAATATGGTACCTAGTTTATTTTTGTGTTAATTAAAATGTATAAATATGATCTGCACTGGTTTATAAATTAAATCGAGTCTCCTGTCTCATTGACACGCGCATAAAGACCAATAACAGCCAGTCTATTCTGTAAGAATCTCACTTTGAAAACTTAGGTAAAGAGAGGTTAAGTCCGAAAGGGTTACCGAGGCCACTGGCACAGGCAACTGAAGGAACACAGGTGGGTTTTAGTCAGTAAGAGTCTGATACGCCCTCCCGCTCCGCCCAGAGCGGGAGAAGATATTTGATGACTTAGCCCACCAAAAAAAAAAAAAACTTTCAGTGAGGTTGAAGTGAGCGGCCAATCCATAGCCATCCCTAGCATCAGGTGGAATGATCACTTCAGATTTTTACACAATAGATCGGCTGATCTGATTTTGGTATTTTTACCTATGTTTCTTTAGCGAGACAAACTTTTATACATACCAGAGTTTTAAGATTCTTGCTACTTCATAGCTTTTGTAGTATATCCTACACCTACTACCTATTTTGTAGCCTAGTCTTAGTATGATATAAACCCATAAATTATTTGTAGCTATACCTATGAGGAAAACTGGTCATAGACAAGCAGACAACTATTATAATAATTGTCATACATAATTGCCTATGTTTTGTTATGAATCTTATTATGTATATTACTTTATTGATAGGTTCGGTGTGCATTTTATAAATATTAATAAATTGTAATAACCTCGTAGAGCGTACCAGTATCTACAAACGCTGAGTAAACTTTGTGAAAATGCCCTAAATCGAGAAAGGGGTAAGATGTCGGCCAATCTATTCAGTTAAAATCTAACATTCAAAGCTTAGGTGAAGTGAGCTGTCAATAGTTTCAATCCCAAACATCAAATGGGATGACATTTCACTTCACCAAGTTTTCACGGTGAAACTTTTACAGAATAGACCGGTAGGTGTTGCCGAACATCCACGTGCTCGTGAACAATTGATGACTTAAAACTAGGTACGATAAAATGTAACTGAGTCTTTAGGAGAAAAAAAAATGGTCAGCTTTGTAGAGGTTCGTTTATTCTTAATCCTGTGTAACAGTTTTTTCTATGGAATAGAGAATTCTTTTTATTTTAACGCTTCAATTTATTTAACGCTCGGGTACTGGCCTATAAAGAAAGACTAGGTATGTACCTAGACCTACACCATATAAATTACAAGACATAATCGTGGTTCATAGATCCTAAAAACACAGGCATGACAGATTTAGAACCTTCAAAGTGTTTGAAAAAGGAACTTAAGATTGTGGATCATGATGATTTTGGATTATGTTCATGATTTAGATTAGACACATAACGGTTTATTTACTAATTGATTTCCACGACGCATCAAATTAATCCTAGTACTAAAACGAGCAATAAATTAATTTACGCAATTACTGATAGATACCGTGGGATGGAATAAAAAAAAAGTAGTCGCGTAATAGTTGAATCACGATGTAATATCGAGACAAAAAGTATCGAGAAAAAAAAAAGATTTGACAAAAAGTATCACGTAACTAGTCTAGATGTTGTGATATCTACTTATCATAGGGTTATGAACACACAATACCCCGGGTTCCTGTTTGGTAATATTATTAAGAAGAAAGAGGTCTAGTTAAAACTGATTTTGATAAAGGCTCCCAGCTAACTTTGGTAAGGCATAGTACCTAAACACCACCATTGTAGTTATTTCTCTCTGATGCTCTAGTCCAGAGATTCAAAGCGTAAAGAATAATGAACATATTATATTAATTAGTAAATAATATACCTAGTAACTCAGGAGAAAAGAATGTTGAATGAGAGCATACTATTTCGTGCCTAATAAAAACCAGTCATGTTTTGCAATTGAATGGCTGTCACTTTTTGTGTAGTAGATTCATTATCCAAAAAAACAATCGAACCTCGTAAGCGTCGAGTTTATCTCTCCAATGTTCAATGGTACCCGTACTATTTGATATTTCACATACGCAGTGTAGGTACCTTACTCTTGCGCAAACATAAGACCGGTACAGATAGTCATAGGGCTACCTTGTAAGCAAAGAACGAAATAATGGTAAATAGAAACCCTTTTTTGCTCGTTAACTTGCGGGACCAGTACCCTAATTGCATAACGCACTGTCAATAACAATTTGAATAATTTTGAAGGATTTTACAGATCCATTGCTTAATATGTTCGAAAAATTGGTCTGCTCAGCAACGTAAATAACGCAATGAATGTTGTTGAACTGTCAAAATGAAAACTATTATGTATGTGTGTAACGCAATTACAAGGCAGCACTGAAATATGAAAAAAAAAATAACAAATGTTTCCTACATTTTGTCGAGTTTCGCGAACATAGAGTATAGAGCAGCATTTTTTTTACGATTTCTTTGTTGCTCCTTTTGTAAAAGTGGTTCATTTTCATGAGTACCGTACAGTCGCTTAAAGTATGTCCCTCATTTAACCTATCACACTGTTATTGATTACGCTGGGCCAGTGTTGAAAAGGCAGAGGTGGTAGACTCACGAAAACTTATATTTCTGTATTTGTCTGTTTCCCAGTTAAATATAATATATATTTCAAAATTAAAAAAAAATATGTATTTAAGTAGTGTATCAACCATCTGGTATCCATAACACAAGCCTTAAGTGTTAAGTGCTTAACTTGGAACTAGATGGTGCTGTGTGCAATGTCAGACGATATTTATTATTTATTATTATTTCGTTTATTAGTTAAAGCCTTGCTGCACGTCGAGCTCGTCACGGACCTTACCAAAGAGGCTTTCATTGCTGCTCATCATAGGTTCATGAGTCGCCGTGGCAAGCCACAGACTATTTCATCAGATATTGCGATAACCTTTGTCAGAGCCAGTAACGATATTCAGTCATTTTTTTTAACGTTTTCAGGTGATATTCGAACAGATAGAAATTATCAGAACTTGTGAAACTAAAATACAACAGATTTGTACCAGTAGACGTTCATTATTTCGAAGCCCATAAAGAAACATTATACAGCGGCAGCAGGGAATCCAGGGAACCCTGACATTAGGGAAGTATCTCAATATAAGCATTTAGTAACTACTACATAGATGTTGTGCCATGAATTATATAACGAAGTCACTACTTAAATTCGGGGTGTATTGTAGTGTGTTTACTATTTTCTGGTGTGCATTCGGCGTAGGTACCTACCCTGGACAGTCACCCGCAGTACCACCTTGCTGACTTGCTAATAAATTTACAACGGGTAGACATATTTTCATAGTTCGAGCCGATACGAGAGAAGAAGATGGTGTTTGCGTCATAGCTAATGACAACGTGTATTGTTTTTTTTTTTTGAACCCGCGCAGGCAACCGGAACAAAACCGGAAATCAATTTGTGAGGAAGACGAAGATGTATTTTGAAATAGGAGAAAGTAAACAGAGCGAGTGGACCACTGGAGCGTCCCATACACCCAGCCCTGTGGGTCTACCTACGCAGGCACTCATACATATGCAGACCGTATTGTGGTCCGTAGTTTATATGGCTTACATCAAAGTGAACTTGCCAACCCTAAGTACAACGACATGATTATAGATCATTATATCGTCAGCCAGATCTAACGCGTTGGTGTCTTTTGTAACTACTGTCGCTCATTAGTCTGAGCTGGTAAAAAATTATTGTATTAAATAAAGTCAAGGGTAAGCGGGCTCAGATTAATTATTTTATTTATATGTCTTTATTCTTCGCACTGTAACACATGTCTTAGTTGGTATATCGGTGTGCATGTCAAATAGGTAATCATAATGCTAGAAAAGATAAGGAGGGAGCTTCCACTTACTGTACACGAAGTAACTACAGTTTGTGACATGGCATTTAACTTCATTAAGTATTAATTTTATAATTTTGTAAAAAACATTATGTTACGGTTACGGTACGAGTGTACCTGTGTGCTACATCCTCAGTCTTGAAAACATTTGCAAGTTTTTTGATAGTTTTATTTTAAATATCCTAACTTTAACCTGGAATCTATATTTTTTTTCAGAGTACCTGTGTGCTACATTCTCAGTCTTGAAAACATTTGCAAGTTTTTTGATAGTTTTATTTTAAATATCCTAACTTTAACCTGGAATCTATATTTTTTTTCAGAATTACTGAAAAAAATCATAACATGAACATTACGATGTCGGTGCTTAATTTCTAAAGACATGCTTATTTTTTTTAAAGATTAATTTATTGGTTTTCGAGGCCTTCGTTTCGCTTCTATCAGAAAAGTGTCGGTTTAAGGCTCCCACAGACAGGCACGACGCGACAGAGCGATGCGACATCAGTGCGACGCGCCTGTAGTAGAACAATTTCCATTAAGCTTTTTTTCCGCCTGTCTGCGTTCCTTTCACGTTTCCTTTAACGTCAAAAGCGGAGTAAATTTTTCAGAATTAGCAGTTTTGGTCGAAGGGTTTATATCTCCAAAACCACCCAGTTTGGACCCAAAAACATTAGAAATTAGCTCTAGTATCACTCATTTCAAGAAATGCACCCAATTACAAATATACTTACAAGAAACTATGGTAATCAAAACAACATCCCAATTTCACGTGTACATGTCATGGCCGTAATTACAATGTACGATAGAAGAATGGCCGGTCGTGTCCGCTTGCGTTCCGGAAATCAAAGTGAACCACAATGCCAGCACCTTGACCACGCCCAGCAGACCAAGGTCTAAGAAATTAAACACGAAGAAAAACTGCCAACTGCTGCTAAGGTTGTCAAATTAGCCAACTGATTATTCATATTAGTTCAGACACAATGGGTTCCCGTTGTTTTTGTGTCTCAATTAAAATTGGTTTTAATTTAAATGTGAAGGGGCATTTCAATTCAAAATCAATTGCTACTATGTTGATTTGAGATCAAAATAAGCATTAAATAAGATAAATAGTATATTAGTGTTCGTATACCTATGTATGAAATACGGAAGGAAAGTTTTTTACGAATAAATTCGCTTTTATAAAGTTCAAGGTCGGTGATTCACTTACTTGCGAACCTGATCATGTTAAAATATTCTGTTGTTATTCCTTTCAGTAGTGCTTGTGTTTACATGACTTATGCAGGTAGCTGTCTCATTAAAAAAAAACGGTTTTACTCAGTCACCGAAAGCTTGAAAGTTTTTTAAATGTATCACTGTTATTTGAAATGGGCAAATCAGATACCTACTTCTTTGCAGTTTCTGCAGGCTGGGCTATCAATACCTAGCTGTTCGATTAACTATATGTTGCGTAATACATTTTTGGTTCTAATTAATGTATCATTTTAATCATTTGCATGAAAGAATCAAGTTGCACTGTGACTACATTCGAATTCATTTGGACTTGTGACCTCTCGATTCGCCCTTACCGATGGGCTGTAGCTTCCGCTTTGTGCAATGTGCACTTTCACTAAGCTTTTATGAATACTTGGTACCTACCTACTTCATAACACGGAGTGCACAAAGTAAACAAAGAGTGCACTGATAAAAGAAAGGTCTGATGGGTTTGACGTCATCGGAGGGTCGTCAACACCATAATTACGGTTCAGAAACACGCCACTGAACACCTTTCTAGGGAGAAAGGTCATCAATTCATCATGATTCCACTCTCATTAAAACAGGTATAAGGGAAATGTACTTTGAAGTAGGAGAAAGATAAACCGTGTGACATTTGCAACGAGGTTTGCACATCATTGTGCATTCTGATGCAGCTCGGGGTCAACGAACCGATCGCGACGCTTATGCCGATGCGCGCAGGGCTGAGTCTAAAAGCCTCCTGTTTCTTCTAGGCAACGCAAAAAGTAATGTAGGGCTTGAAATAACTTAACGCATGCGCCGAGAATGGAGAGTCTGCTTAGAATATTTATTAGTGGTCCTCCACAATATTTACTTCTTTTTTATTAGGTCTTTCGTGGGAGCAGTCACGTTCGTTTTTTTTAAACCTTTTTATGAAAGCTATTCTTTCTCTCCTTCCAAATAATCATGTCAAGAGAAAATATAAATTAAAATAGTGGGGCGTAGCGTAACCTGAGTAAATATGTAAATGCATAATGATACGAGCGGTTGACTGTTGATATAAATTTCACGCGCCCCACGATTTTATTTTTGAGTCTGATCAATGCCCTAGATTGACGAGGAGAGTGGTGTGATGACTGGTACATAAGACCTACCTAATATTTTTTTAGCTTTTAGTACATTATGTACCGGTAAAATGCTGCAACTTTGCCAAGAAAGCCCAAATTTGCCTATTTCGTTTCGATTACGATATTTCGCGTTTGCGTAGTTTTTTCTTAATTTGTACCATTTGATAGTAACTTTACATTATTAGGGCAACATATTTTTATGTTTTTGCAATGGTTACTCCATTGTTACTCTGTCAGTTGTGCGACAAAAACCGGTGCGAGGGGGTGAAAATTTGAAGTGACATAATTTACTTAACTTTGCCTACTAAGCTGTGAAACTACTTAGCTGTGAAAAAAAAAATCCTTTTATGGCAATAATCGAACTGCCGTGGACAAGCACGGTGTCTCATGCACACGGAAAAAAGAAACTGATAAGATCAACTGTTTATTTATTGAGATAATATCCTCCTAGGCAAAGTTGCGTCTTTTACCTACAACTTTGCCTATGACTTTAGAGTGCTTGTAATTCGGAACAGCTATTCGGGCTTGTTTTCTTTTTTGATGATTTAAAAAGATTTGGCTACTACCTGGCAAGACATAAGGTCGGTTTTCCGTCTAAAACTCATTAAAAGCCATAATAATAAATAGGTTCAGATATACGATCAAAAAACTTAAAAATCCAGGCAAAGTTGCAGCATTTTACGGTACAGTTAATTTAGTGCCTCATTATTACAAGGTTTCTTTCCTGTCAATTTATTGTAGTCTAACTCTTCAATACATATGAACCTTCCAAAGACTTTACTCGACTCAGTGCCACGTAAGCTTGTCCTTCCTCAAACAATTTCGAGCCTAAATTCACAAATGCGTGGTCTACGGTGCTGCCTTGCATTTTGTGGACAGTTGAAGCCTAATTATTTATTTATTATAGACTGTCTTAACTCTATGATCCACCATGCACTGAGTTCTACTTGTAAAGCCCTTTCATTTGATACCTACTACCCATATTAAGGGGATTGAAACCAATATAAATAAGCAATTTTGTGCCGGCGGCCATCTTAGATTTGGAATTTTTATGGTGTACTGTATTCTACTAGTCAAACCCTTTCATTTGATACACATATTGAGGGATGTGAAAAAATATGTAATTGCCATTTAGTTGGCGGCCATATTGGATTTGGATTTTTTCATAGTAGTACTGTATTCTACTAGTCAAGCCCTATCATGTACTTTTCACGTACTACCCATATTGAGGGGGTTGTAAAAAAATATGTAATCCGCCATTTTGTAGCAACGGCCATCTTGGATTTACAATGATACTGAATAATATTCGATGGTATTATCATCAGAACTAAAGGTGTGTACCAAACATCAGAATCAATTTGTCAACAGGAAAGGGGTAAAATTTCAATGACAAAATTTATATAAACAGGACAAGCTAAACAAAATCGTTTAATAATAAACTAAGTAAGGAGAGGTAAAAATTAAATTCTGGTATAAAGCACCACATAGGTTTTAGAACTTGAATCCCGGTAAATGTTTGGAAGATTCAATTCAAAAAGTGGTTTATTATTACCAGTTCATCTAAACCAGAGGTCCCAAAACTTGTTTGTCTTATAGACCACTTGCCATGTTTTACGGTTTTGGGTAGACCCGCTGCTTAGTTAATATTGCATTTTTGAAAATTCATCTAAGTACTTCAAATGTGTTTTGACTGATGTCTAACTGCAGTGAGATGTAGAAGAAAAAAACAACCTACGACCTACGTGTCGTTGTCGACCCCTGGGGGTCGATATAGACCACTTTGGGTATCATTGATTTAAACTAAAGAGATAAAAACATAAGTAAGCAGGTAGGCTACGTAAAACTTATCAGGATAATTCAAATTTCAAACACATTCCTAATTTAAAATACCTACGTTTGCAATCTACTATGTGAAAAAATTATTATGAGAAAGGAATGAATGCTATTCAATTGGATTCATGGTGGCTTGCATGCGTTGGCAATCAAGTTGTCAAGTGTGATCATTACCCTAACGGACCTTTGTCCATTCTGACCATATTACTACATGACCTGAATCTGTTGATTTCACGTCAGAAACGGTAGGTTATGGGTAGAATTTACGAAACCTATTTTCTAGGTATGGAACCGAGGTAGTCTTACCCTAGGTTATATAGGACTCTCTTGTAGGTCCTTGTCCTTGTGGAGTGTTTCTGAGTTGAGCTGCACGATTACTGATAAATGCGTGAACTGACTGGACAGGTCCGCTCAATCTGTATGGTTTTTCCTCAAAAGACCGTTTCAGACACCGATCTACATAGCCATCACAGTCATCATCTGACCAAGATTTTGTCTGGACTTTAAAAGAGACTCTGAGTTTGTTACGGCCTTTCTTCTCAGAGTAGTCAGATAGGAAACGCCGACCTCATCTAGTTTTTAAAATATGATTGACGTGTAAAAGTGTTTGTACAAACCTACTTACAGAAATAGAAACATTTATTTATCATTTTACATAACTACTTACAATTAATATTAACAAATACCTAATTATCGACGACGCCCCAACAATATTAAGGAAAGCAACATTTTTGGAATTATATTGGTCCTCAGCAGCAAATATGGATAAGCAAGATTCTTGGTATGCTTTAGATATACTGATAGACTCCTAAGTTCAATACATAGTGTACATAGTATACTCGTAATTCTAAGCCTATGACAGAAAGGAATTTGTGTGACTATTATCGTGTGTAAAGGCTCGCTCGCAAATTATAGAATATTTACGACCTCTTGTTACTTTGTTCTCTCGATGTGGCCACAGATAATTGACGATCTTATGCTCTCGGATGATAGACAACTGAGACGCCTAATAACTACTAAGATCAGTCGAGACAAAATACTTGCAATCAATTTTAAATTAGAACACGCTGACAAGGCATCCTTTCTTAACTTGCGAAGGTTGCAACCAACCTACCTACATAAAACTAAGTAGGTGCCCTAGGTAACTACACCCATGTATTGGTTACTAGCTTTTGCCTAGAGCTTCGCCCGCATAAAGGGCGAACATTATCTCCCTCTCAATAGTAACCCAGATCACGGTCAACTTCTGTGCCAAATTTCATCGGAATTCGTTCAACTGTAATTGAAAAGGGAACAGACAGATAGAGTTACGTACTTTCGCATTTATAACATGTATTAGTACTATAAGTATCAATAGAACGAATGTATCGTATGGATGTACGTTAGTAACAAAATACAATACAATATTTTTGCCAGGAATTACTTATCTAGGGGGCTCAATTTATTATGATAAAGCTAAACAAACAGGTGCGACACGCGACACAAATCGCACGCGACACAAAGCCACCACATGTGGCGCGACGAGCGGTGTCTTCATGCTTGTTTGAAAGAGCTTTTAAGATTTTGTTAAATATATGATAATATTTCAGAGATTCCTCCGTTACTTTAGTTTATTACCGGGACACATACGTAAGGCTCGATCAGATACCTAATCAAGTCTACTAAACCAAAGAATATCATGACTGACAGTTGTGCGCTCGTTTTAGATTGTAGGTGACATTTAAAATCAAGAGGACCAAACAAGCATATCACGCGTAATATCATATACTTGAAAACGTTGAAAGAACAATTCTACAACAAAACAAGCTAAATTGAACACCGTCACTTATTAAAACATTTCGAATGGATAAATTGGTGCTCAAACACAAGTAAAACACCATTATATCTAAATTTTAAGGAGCTTATTGTTTCAAGCGTTCCTTTGCCCTAAGGTTATGATTCAAGTCATGCCCATATTATGCAACACCGCGCCATTCACAAAACATAAGAGATTCGATACTAAGCCTATACAAAATCGTGGTCATTTTCACTGCCAATTGGGAGAGTGCCCAGAAAGTTAAACATCTTATAGGGAAGGGAAGTTATAACGATTTATGTTAACACTTAAACTTTGTTGACCTGAGAGCTAATACAGTCAGGGAAATTAATTGATATGAGCATTGACACTCTACGTCAATTTGCCGTGTTAAAGCCATTTCTTGCTTAACAATTAATTGCCCTGACTTTAATAGGTGCATTATCTGTATATTGTGCAAGTCCATTTCTAGGAGAGAATAGAATAGAATACTTTTTATTATGTACACCAGAAAAATTACAGATATTAATGTAGAAATTTTAGTGCTCTTAGAATTGCCAGTGTTTTGTCATTGTTTATGCAATGGCGGATTTCGTTAAACGAAGACCCAGTGAGTAAGTGTGGACTTCACCAAAAAAACAGAACGCGATCAGCATTTTGAATGCGCATTCAAGACCTGTCAGTGTCATAATTGTTTGGGAACATTGAAAATGACAGCTCTTGAACGAAGTTTAGATGTGCTGATCGCGTTCAGATTCATTGGTGAAATCAGTACTGTGGTACGTGTCCGGGGTTGTATATGTCGATTCTGTAAAAATCTCACCGTGAAGTTAACACATGTTAAGTGAGCGTGGAGTGAGCTGTCAGTGTCATCCCACTGATGCTAGGGATTGACCAAGCATTACATTTACAATCATAATCGAGATTTTGATTATATTTTTTAATGTTATTTCTGTTGATCATTTTATATTATTTCAAAGTTAGTATATAAGTGTCTAAATATTTTTATTTAGAGTATTTTTTTATAAAACAGCAACACAGAAATTCAGTCAGAGACTCAACTTTGTTTATTTTTAAATGAAAATCAAAGATGACGGTAAGCCATCTTTTAATTTTCATTTTGTCCTCACTTTCGGCTTTAGCAACCTCGAAAACTAAGAAAACGTCAACAATAGTCATATTAAACAATAAGTCTCTAATAACAAACAATGTCCATGCGCATTTTCTTTAGCTAGTTTAGGAAAAAAAAACTTATTTGAGTTTCTGACTGAATCTCTGTTATGCTGTTTTATTTAAAAAAAAACCGTAAATAGTAATGTTTAGCTATATAAATACTAGCTTTGAAATAAGTAATATAAAATGATCAACGGAATTAGTATTAAAAACATATCATTAAAATCTCGATTGTGATTGTAAATGTAATGCTTGGTCAATCCCTAGCATCAGTGGGATGACACTGACAGCTTACTCCACGCTCACTTCACATAAGTTTTCACGGTGAGATGGTTACTGAATCGCACGGCTGTTCTCCGGAAAAGAACAGTGACCTACTCATGTTGTTTCTGGTCTAGATGGTGCATAATATGAGATTTGTGTTTGTAGACACATGACATACGAGTACCTGCAGTTGACATAAGTGCAGGTGTAATGTATTATGCAACTTCTTAATTATTGATTCTGCTGATGTAGGTACTTATTAACCGTTTTCATTAAAGTAAATAAATGTTGAAACAGCTCTTAAGTGTTAGGATAGAAGAAGCACCGCATTTTTTTCTGATAAATCTATAACGAAAATCGGCAAAAATTCTGCTCATGAGGAAAATCAATATCGTAAAGAAAAGTAGCCATATAAATGTGAACCTACCCACACAAAGTAATAGCTATACCTAATCACAAACTGTTTACTAAATATTTTTGGATGTGATCCAAAAACCAATTTACTATCATAGACCAAAGGATCCGCTACCGAAAACAATACGTGATTGAATGAGTATTAATGAACTAATGACTAATGACATTCGACAGTGAGAATATTATTAATCACCAGGATCCATTCAATAGGTGAATCACAAAAATTAGGACACTTTTACGATAAAATTAAATAACAGGAAAAGCAAGGGTACAAATCTGGGTCAAAATTCGTAACAAGGTTTACCTAATTATGTAAACAGTTAGCTGTTTCATAATTAGGGCTGAATCATACCTACTACGACTTTTAACATAGGTTTCGAGGCGGTAAAAGTATTCGGCATTCTACATACCGTACACTCTGACTCTAATTAACCTGACCAAATGACAACTACAACATCGACCAAATCAAACTGTTATGTAAGTCAATCGTTAGCTAAAGACCCGAGACCTTAATGGGACCAAAAATACTTTGACGCAGACAATCCCATTCAATGACATTCTCGTCACGGAATCGAACCCTTTACTAACAGTTCAGCTGTTAGTACGCATGACCGGTTACCTAATAACCGCAATCAAAGTTCGACCGACCGCAAAAATATAAATATTAGGTAACAGATAAATATTTAAGTAATAAAATGCTAATGAATTAAGGAATACTCACGAGCAGTGTAAGCAGCTGGGTCGCCATGTTGCGCGCGCTTCGGCGAATGGTGGTGGAGTGTCGGCGCAGTGGCTGCGCACGCGCGCCTTGCCAGCGGACAACGAACCACTCGATGTATGGAAGTGACATTGCGTGCATTGATTGTTTACGTTGACGAGCTAATTACCTCGACACAATCATCTTAATGAGCAAGTAAAGTTGAAGGTATTACGAGTATGTTCGACTTGTTGAATTAGTTTATCCTGTAAGACTGTATTTTTAAGACGAAAGGGTCAGGGTAGCCCATGAAAATATTTTTTTTTACATTTTTAGCCATTTACTTTTTTATCTATTTAAATTTGATCTAAATATTATGATTCACGGCCGTATCAAATATTTCTTTATAGCATTATGATCATAAAAATCTTCAATACTCTATCTAAGTTCATAGTAATAGCCTAGGCCAATTCTAACTTAAGGATTATTCTTATTGCTTATTCTGATTATAATTCTCTAAAGCCCTACTTGTTACGGTCGCGATTGCGCGAATCTTATTTTAATCAACACCCAACCAGACACTGACCTGCAAATTGCAAAAAGCGTAAGTCAATTTGAATTTCGAGGGCTACCGTAGCGCATCCTCCTTAAGGCAGTTGGATTTAAATATGCATATGCATTTCTGCAGCTAGAAAGCTGCGTATACAAAATTTGGAGACACAAAATCCGTAATTTAAAAAAATCAACTCAATTACTCTCATATGTCCAGCCAGTCTGCGAAATCCTGTTTACTAACCACAGGTGACAGGACATTAGAAAACTTACGGGGCTGACAACAGCTAAAGCGCGGTCACTGTCGGGCTGCATAGAAAAGAAAGAGAAGTGCGATAACACGAAGCTAGTAATGTATTGCAAAATATGAAGCAATTCTCTATTTACAAACAATCTATTGATTGGACTAAAAAATTAAAACACTATCACGTTAATATGGTGCTTGAAGAACAATCTGAAAAAAAAAACAGAATGATTGCTTAGTAGTGTGGCTTTAAATCGTTAAAATACATTTTTAGAGATAGCTTCGTGACTTTTTTATATCGTACCAAATTAGTTGTATTATGTTTTCAACACACTATCTAACTAGCATATACCCTGAAGAATATCATTTTTTTTTTCTGATTTTGTTTACTGCTGTGTACTTGTGCTACTTGTAGGCATTATAAAACTTGCGTTTAGGTCATAATATAGTCCCCTTAAGTAATAATGTCCATAATTATCTCAGCTATGGCGAGGGCTAATAAGGTTATTGTCTACTTGTACTTGTAAGGGCGGGTTAGGCGGAGGATCTCTAAAGACAGACAAATAGTCCGTTTTTTCGTGCAGAAAATATCAGCTTGGTTTTTATGAATGAACAATACCAATTCGACACGTTCTAGCTAAAAGGCTATGCATATTAAAATATGAAATTCTCCTCGTTCATTGGTCAATTGATTGCAGACATCTAAGAGGTTGGCCGTGACCGATTTTAATATAATACCTATACTTACGATGATACAGTGTAGGCAAATGAATGTGCAGATTCTATTTTCGCTTCTCCGGTTGAAGATTACTTTATGTCACCTTCAACTTTAGGCCTAGCTTCATTTATATGAGGTTGGTCGGGTCTAATGGTTTTTGATTTTGAATACTACTCTTGAACTTCTAAATTCTGCAACTTTTACGTTACGTCAATATGTAACGGATACTTCTAAGTCATTCAGTCAATCATCAGCATTATTATCATCATTTTTTAAGTAAGCATTTAGATTCTACATCTAGTTATCCCTTTTCTGCCAATTAGGACTGGTACAACAAAAAAATGTGTCTATGAATTTCAGATTCAATAGTGTCATTTCTAGCAGTGTTGTATCTTTGAGTGTGTCCTTGCCAGCGAATGCAACGGCTGTGCTTTGTCCCACAGCGTGGACTGATAAGCTTCGATATACTTACAATTAGCCCCATTTAGGCAATTCGGCGTATTTGTATTATGTGTGGGGATTAAGTTACAAAATCCAATGAGGATATTGTTTACTAGATCAAGATGGCATGAGAGTAATTATTACGGAAGCTAATTTATACCGTTTTAAGTGTTGTTAGTTTGGCGTGTGTCTTGTAAGTTTTAAATGCAATTGTTTACTTACAAAATATATTACCTTTTAGGATAAAGAAGAACTTAGTTGCCAGTCTTATTATTTTTGATTTTAATTTAATTTTAATTCTGTGACCCTTACCTATAATTGGTATTACTCATTAGTTTGTTTTAATTGCATTTGACATTGTATTTTAATTTTAATTATGTGACCTATATAATTTGTACCTATTTTAATTGCATTGACATTTTATTCTATATTGTGATTTATTCTGTTGCAGTATTGTAAAATTGTATTTCATGAAATATGGGTTTGGAAGGTTATGGAAGGTGGGTCGTTTCCTTCTACAATGGTCTGTTGTCCGTATCATTGTTGGAATAAGAAGTAACTAGTGCAGATATGACAAATTAAGTTACAAAGAGGTTCTTGCATGAATTAGAAAATTGAATCATAATAATTTTAATGACATTCTTGTCCAGTAAGGTTCCAAATTTCCAGTTTGGAACTTGATGTAAGTAATAAAGACGGCATTTTTATGACCTACTTTCCTTAAGTACCAAGGTTTTTTTATACGCAAATTTATGCGGTTACTTATTTTGGACGCCTAAGTTCTTATGTCCATTAACAGGTGACTGACAGCCGTATGTACTTCATTAAGAATCCCTTATATAGCCAAACAGTTTTGGGCTATCACCATCTTAAAAAAGATTATGTGTGGATAAAGCCTGTTTTCTTCTTATCTCGTTACAAGTAAGAAACGTCTAAAGTGAGTTTAAAGTTTAGATCAAGGTCTTTTATGAACGGTTTCAAAAGCGGCTACTAACAGCTATCGCACGGCCATTGTTCGTATTGAATGAGATAATAAAGAAAAGGTTTATCGCCTTGTTCGAACAGCTGATTAAGAATAATTTATAATGTGTCAGGTTTTCGTGCCGGAGGTGGTTTGTGACATTCAATTATACATTATAATTATTAGACATTCAATGATAGACAACCCATGTATAGGTAATACATGGGTTGTCTATTATTGAATGTCTAAATAAATAATTTAAATTTTATTGCCTGGTTTATTTGGGTGTGCAGGACTCTAAAGCTTGTTGTTCGTTCTGCTGTGTAGTACCTAGTAGATATTTCATTTCGCATTCAAAGTTAGTATGGTAGTTCGGCACATACCTACTCCACGGCATAAATATATTTTTTTTGTACCTATGGACTCGTGATAGTCTTGTAATAAGCGAAATATATATTTATACATTTCTCATAAAAAAAATCGAAACACCCCTGAAGTTTGGTTTTATTTATTTATTTAACACTTTATTTTTTTTACGTTTTTTTTTAGTGTTGTATGAGTTTTTTTTTCATTTAACAAAAAAGAAAATAGTGCCTGTTAATTGCGGATTTTTTATGGTATCGTTTATCGACTAATAATGTTTCAAATTAAAATTAAATTTGTTTAGCTATCGTGTTTTGTTCAACAGGTATGTTTTTACCCTATAAGAAGAATTTGTAAAAAACAATGAAGTAAAACAAAAAAGTGTTTAAAAAAATGTATTCAGTAGGTATCTGGTATTTCCTCCCCGGGCTCTAATGACTGCTTCCATGCGGTTCTTCATGGAACGGATGAGAGTCATAATCTTGTGTTGTGTTATCCCACTCTTCTTGTATAGCTGTTTTAAGTTGGCCAAGCGTCTCCGGAGCAGGTTTTCTCGCTCTGACTCGTCTCTTCAACTCATCCTATAGTTGTTCTATGGGATTCGTACCCAGGCGTCTTGCTGGCCAGCCCATAACCGTAATACCGACTTCGCTCAGGTATTCATTTACAATGCCTGCGGTATGAGCTCTTGATTGTGCTGCATACAAATGAGTTCACGCCAATAAAATGTGCGTAGGGTACCACATGAGGCTCCAGACACTCCAGAGGGGAGGTCCAGATACAAAAGCAAGTTCGGTTTTTCCATCGGCGCTTATGCGTCCCCAAACCGTCCATGAATCGCCACCGTAACTGACTCATTCTTCAATGCAACTCTCTTCGATACACCTTATTTCTTCCGTAGTTACTAAAATTAAAAGGAACTTTGCTCCATTGAAGGTATGACCAATTTAAGTGCTCTCGCGCAAAGTTAAGGCGCGCTCTTCGGTGGTCTACCGTCGATATTGGGCCATTAACTGGTTTATGAGGCCGCGCTCCGCCAATCTTCTTCTAATGATAGAATAGCTCACAGTCAATCCTCGAACGCAACGAAGCCGCTGCTGCAATTTAATAGAGTTAAAGTGACGATTTCTTAGAGAAACTGACGCAATATACCGGTCATCTTGCTCAGACGTGACTCGATATGTACCAGATCCTGGACGGCGAGTAAATACACCAGTCTCCCGATAACGCTGATACACTCTATTGACAGCAGAGAGGCTAAGATGCAATCGTGCAGACAGCACGCTTGGGCGGCTTCCGTGGGCGAGGCATCCATTGTTAGGAAAAAATCTCTTTAGTAGGATGTCACAGAGTTAACAATCACTAATAAAAAAACTAAATTCTTTAAAAAAAAAACATGCGGGGCAGTTTTTAGGACTGCCGATAGAAGTGAAAACTAATATACATATAGGTCATGGGAAGCGTGCGGTGACGATGACGCGAGTTTCACGCTTTTTGTTCACCCAGAAAGTGCACATACAACTCATGGAAAGCGTTCGGTGACGATGACGCGAGTTCCATGATTTTTGTTCACCCAAAAAGTGCTCAACGTGCTTAGAGAATTTTTCACTTCCAAAAATATGATTAAATGCAGAAATTCCGACGGAATACTTATGGAAAACAATCTCTACATTAATTTATTGGATGAAAATTCGAAAATCTAAATTCAAATGGATTGTGGAAATGTAAAATTGGAATATTGTGGTACACCATTGTGTAGACTAAACTGCCAGCTATTTATTGGCGTATTTTTTTTAATGATATCAGTCCTCTTTTTATTTAAATGTCACCTTAATAGTACCTGCAGAACTGTTTCGATTTTTTTGAAGAAAAGTTTATGTGCTAGTAGTAGTTCATGTAGGTACCTACGTACCCAATAGGTTGCACTTTTGGGTCCCTACATAAACCACTGGCTGGACTTCGAACATAGGGACTCCTTAGCTTTCACTCTCCGGTCACCAGTCGCAATCGTGCAATTTCTAATATTAAGATAATATGAAACATAAAAGTTACTAATGGCTAGTAGCTAAATGGCTATTTACGATATTTATCTGTTAATATGATGCAGAATTTGGATCCTCTTTAGGTCCCCTAAAAAGCAGGTACTTACCTTTTCCTGACATCACATATATTTTTTTTTAGCGTCATCTAGATACTCTACGAAGAACTATCTGGGCACATTTGGCAGCTAACCCACTGCGTACTCAATAATAAACAACGCCAATGCTATTTTCATAATGTTCACTTCTTAGTTTGGCTACGGAAGGGTAGATGGCGCTTGTTGAGAATTTGAATATTTGAGGTGTCCTTGGTCTTGCATCCTGCATTCTCCATAGGAGCCCCATTATTATAGAACAGGGCCTGAAACACACCCACATTTCGCCAGTTATGTTTGAGTCGCTTTTGTTTTGTAAAATGTTAAGTACCTACCTGAAGAAGCCTCTTACATTGGATTTGAAGGGTAGCTAGGTGCCTAAACATAGTAAAAGCCTAGTAATTTTAGTACAAATATTTTTTTAAGTAAGTACCTACCTAATAAAACGAGTACTAAATATAGTAAAATTAAGTTACTGCAATAATGCTTTTCTTTGCAATAACGATATCATAGTGCAGGCGCTTATTTTGTACCTACCTTGTCTACACTGCCTACTGACGTCTAATATTATCTATGTATCTTTATTGTAAAAGAAGATCGAAACCATTGAGATAGGAAAAACATCGAAACTCAGTGTTTTCTTTTATTTTTCGAAAAGCAATCTTCAACTGCCATAAACTTTTTCTGAAAAACTTTAAAATCTATTTTGTTTTGGACATTTATTATATTAATTCAAGCTTTTTGCGTCGTATGCATACAAAGACTAGTAAACAAAAAGTAATCAAAAATAAATCAAAATCAAAAAAAGTACATACCTGCCTACCTAAGTTTTGTAATCTTTTTCAGGCTAGAGACTATATCGCAAATGTTATTATTGTTTTACAGTTTGCTTTACCAAGTAAAATGCCGTCAGCGTGCGCCGTCAGTAGGTACCTACTGGTAATTTCTTAGCTGCCACGGCTTAGTATAGTTCCTGAATTGTTTTTATCTTTTTATTACGGACGTTTTATCGTGCACGTCTTTCTACATCGTGTAGTGAAGTTGAAGTAACCTAACCACTTTTTTGTAACAATATTTTGATTTAAAAGAGTGTCCATGGAGTTTATTGCCCGTACTTCTCCATAGATACCTACTACGCTTTGGAAAGGGTATCTAGCTTCATCTTTCGGACTGACCGACCCCTTGACAATTAAAAAGTGCCCGTAATTGGTTTATTTGAAATAAATGCTGTGAGTTTGAGTTTGAGAATGATGTTTCCAAGAAATGTACCCACCTAATCAAAATCAAAGGTTCCATTTCTACAAAGATTGTGTGTGATTGTGTAATAATGATGTTGTTTTGTTAGGACTGGACCAACTATCAATTGTTTGGTTATGTCAGTGCTGTTGTAACAGTTTCGTTCGTACAAAACGACAGTTGAATGGTTCACTACGAAATGTTTGCTCTTTAGAGACGTAAAACATCAATCTTGCAGTTAATATGTCGTAAGGGTTCGGTAAACATTATTCTTCCTGTCCTTTTGAATCCAAACCACCTTTCATAAGTGCTGTTTTCAAGAAAGATCAGTCTTTTCTTAGGTGTGCTAGTGATTTTAACTTTATCTAATCATTCATATTACATATTTATACCTACTTGTATTTCAGGATCTTTCATGACATTAATATCCAATTGCGAAGCAGGTAAGAACTTATTCAAATGCCCGATATTTTTGTTACAGCAACAATATCCTGGGACATTACTTAACATTTTTAAGAGTTTAATAGGTTAATATTCCACAGAGTATTTCTTTGTTTGGGTTCATACTTCAGCCACACTTTGCAATGAAACTAGATCAAAACAATCAGTCATCATCATCATTTTAGCCTCGTAGCGTCCATCTATCCTAACTGAATGTACGCCTTTCTATTAGTTCAGGTCAACTCAAAGGGCTCCAAGCGATATAAATAATTATTGCGTTGGTATGGTATGCCAATCCTACCTTGAGCTTATTTTTAGAACGGCAGATATGTTTTAACCACGGAAAAAAATATTTCTGTGACACGGTTTTTGACCGTAAAACTGGAAAAAAAAACAAAATTATTTATCAGATTTAATAAAAGTTAAGTAAAAGCCGATGTTCTCAGACAATTTATTGGAAATTGTTTCTTTGTCAGTATTATGTAAAACTCCATCGGTCATTCGACAAACATGGCCAGATTGACCGGCCCACTGCCACTTCAGCTTGCTATTGCTGCTGGTGGAGCAGACGAGTCCCTGAAGTGGCGACCGCGTAAGTATCGGCAAGCGTAGTGCGGGACGGCCCCCAGCTAGATGGAACGATCACCGACGACCTTAAAATGGTGGCTGGGATAGACTGGATGCGCAAGGCGGATGGCACGGAGGGCAGGGTGTTGTGGTACAGCCTGGGAGCGGCCTTTGTCCAGCTGTGGACTGCGACAGGCTGAGTTGATTGAATTTAAACTCTACAAAAATGTTTTTATAAACACGTTACATGTGTGCTAATTACAAACGGTTACGTTTGTAATAACCATAATGGTTATTGCAAGGTCAGACAGGGTCGTTGTTAGTCATTGAATGAATACTGCAATGAAACAATTGCTACAATGAGAATAATGTATTAATCATGTTGATTGCTTTTGTTCCATTGTTTTTTTAATTGCAGTTGTTTTTCTGAAACTCATCATGTTCTGTTTTATGAGAAAATTTTATAATCTCATGGTTGTGAAGCCAAGCAACTTGTGTGAGCTTTACCCAGATAAAGTCTGTCAGAAACTTACCTTAACGCAGGTAGGTACCTACTTGAATTTCTTTTAAACATAGGTCTCTGAAACAGCTATAGGTAGGTAGGTAGCAAATTTCTCAGTTTTCTGTAGTTATTTGTTCCAAAATTAATTTACTACAACATAATGTTTTTCCGGTCAGTCTATTATTATTTTCAATTTTCTAGATTTTCTAGAAACCAACGCTAGTGGCAATGAAGCCACTTTACGATCTAATACCGTAAGCTTCTGAAACAGAATCGAGTCATGGCCGGTCATTTCAATAAAGCTCATTTTATTATTAGCTCAATGAAAGATCTTATACAGTACCTACTGACTGGCATATGTTACGGTAGTGACTCCAATTGGTGTTTATTTGTGGGCTAAGTTTTAGCACGAACTGCGTTTAGACTGGCCAATTAAATTAAGTGGTAGCCAGTGAGAACAATTAGTCTGTTTTTTAATTGACTTAATTGACTGTCCTTAGAGGCGTTTCTGCGTTAATTTTTGATACTAAATATTTTTGTGGTATTTTATTACTGCTTTTCATCGTTTCTATTAGTTTTGTGCGAGCTCGATCTGCAGTGCGATTCTGTAACCATCTCACCGTGAAAACTTAAGTGGGGTGAGCGTGAAGTGAGCTGTCACTGTCGTCCTACTGATGCTAGGGATTGACCAAGCATTACATTTACAATCATAATTGAGATTTTAATAACATTTTTTATGCAGTCTATTTATAGTTTTGTATTATTTCAAAGCCAAGTGTCAAAAAAAAAAAACAACAATGAGTTTCTAACAGAATTTCTGTTTTGCTATTTTATTTTAAAACCCCGTTAATAGTAATGTTTAGCCACTTAACTACATAGGTACTAGCTTTGAAATAACATAAAAATATGATCAATAGAATTTGGATAAAAAGATTATTAAAATCTCGATTATGATTGTAAATGTAACATTGGTACACTAGCATCAGTGGGATGACACTGACAGCTCACTCCACGCAAGTCTTCACGGTGAGATTTTTAAAGAATCGACCGCCAGCTATTATTGTGCTTCTTTCGGATTTTGTTGAAGACCGGTCTGCTTTTAAAATACGTATGGAAACCTATAAGTTACAGATCATGTTGTGGTGTTCTATTTGATCACAAATGAAGCTGCAGTAGTTTCAATGCAAATATTAAAACGAAAAGAGGTCGTCAGTTCGTACTTTTTCCTATCACCTGTAACTTACCTCGTTTCGCTAGCTAAAATAAAAGTAAACATCAAATGAAACAAACTCAACAAAAATGCTCGTAAAATAAAAATTTATTCATTAAAAATTATGTACACTTTATACAAACTTATCAATATCCATACTCTACAATACATGACTATCACACACATTTTACACATTCACTTATCAGATATACTCGAATGGTATATGGCATGCCCTTCTTACGACTAAAAGGGGCAACTGTGGTAAGCACATCACAAAGAATATTGCGAAAGGGCTGAAGAGAAGACAAGCCCCCAGCCACGCCATCAGAAACCACGCTGGGAGGAGAGCTACGTGTTCGAACATTATCTATGCTACAAAACGTACGATTTAGGCGATTCCCAATACATAATTTTATGCAAATATCAAGTAAACGTAACAGCTAAAATAGTTCGAATTCCTCAGTTCCGCGGACTTCGCTGTCGGTTTGCGTGCACTTAAGAACGCCACCTGTAACAAAAAATAAACTATTGTTAGGTAACTTCACGGTCGAACTTCTCAATTTGCATCGGGAGTCATGCCTTGTTTTTGTTTAACTTAAACACTTGAAAGTTGGGATTTCGATTTTCGATTACAAAATTCATGAATTTTAACGGGACAGAGTTGTTTTTGTTTATGTGTTTTTTTTTTGGGTGACAATACATACATTATTTTATTTCTGTAAGTAGGTTTGTACAAACACTTTCACACGTCAATCATATTTAAAAACTAGTTGAGGTCGGCGTTTCTTATCTGACTACTCTGAAAAGAAAGGCCGAAACAAACTGAGAGGTCACAGTCTCTTAAAGTCCAGATATAATCATGGTCAGATCACGTGAAGTCCATGTAGATTAAATCGTCTTTTGAGGAAAAACCACACAGATTGAGTGGATCTGTCCAGTCAGTGCATGCATGCGTCAGTAATCGTGGAGTTCAACTCAGCTCAACGATTTGACGAACAATACTAAAGAAAGGACATTTGGGCAGGCCGCATCATGACTAAAACTAACCGAGAAAAAAAAACTGTGATGCTAGAATTACGCTGTTAACGTAGGTAGTTAACGTATGCACAATGAACTATGCACCTATTTGCGTTTTTTCTTCATTCGCCATAAAAATAACGAAGGTAAATAACTATGAATAAAGTAACGGGATTTCTATAAAATTGGTCGTGTAGTACTAGCAGTTGACAGGGCCTGCGGGCTCAGTACCTAAGTGATACATTTCTCCTAAGACATTTTCCTCGTTCTATTTTTATTAAAATTTTCAGTCGTCAGATTCTTTCTGTAACTCACATTCTATATCTGAAGTAAATGGCTGCTAATGCTAACCAGATACATAATTGTCTAAATGTCAATGAATACACACGCTGTATTGTATCCTATCACTCATACAATTATACAACGTGTAACAGAATAAACGCAAGTCCTGAAAATAGTAGGCTCATAATTGACTACTGAATCCATTTCAGTAACTATTAATATACCTATTTTTTTTAAATTATGTATTTTGCAATACTGACCGCCGATTGAGCAAAAGAAAATTAAATCTTATTTCAGGGCAATACGACTCAATTTTAAATGCATAATGTAATGCTAGGGACAACACGATTTTTTTAAATAAAAATAGTAAGCTTTAATAAAAAATTGTTTAGGTCATTGTATAGGTAATAATGCTTTTAACTCAATACTCTAATTGGGGTGTATGAGGTGTTGCGTTAATTATGTTACCTACACGTTGTAGATCTACATTTGTAGTCGACAAGTAAAGCTATGAACAATTTAACTTTGATAATTAATAGCACTGCTTATTGAGGCTACTTATTGTACCTAACCTTAAACCACTAATCCTAATTTATATTCTATACGCGCCACAACAATCAACTTTTGTATGTATCAATCTTTAAGTAGATAATAATAACCAATATTAAGTAGTTGATTTGGCAAACGAATTCACGATAATCCAACACGTCATTTAGCACCGATATGGTTATTATGGTACAATCTATAGGATAAAGACTTCCACCTGTGAAACACAGACAAATTCTAAACAGCTATCTAAATATATATGTATTGTGTATCTGTATATAGTGTAGGTATAAATGTATGTAGGATATTTTTGTTCTTGTTTTAAATCTAAGATGAAGATGTAAACAAAGTTGATTTAGGTATCATCTTAAACCTTATCTTCATCTCGAATGTATACAGGCTATAAACAATGATTTTTGTTTCATCGTAATGGAAGGTTACCTATCTATGGTACCTATCATTATGTGTTTTGAAGATAAATGTGAAATATTAATTTGTACTAGGTACATATGTATAATGATTACACAGAGTCATTCGTCATTTTTTTCGTGAAAACATTTCAAAATCCTGGGTAGGTACTTGATCCCAACTTTGTAACGAAAGATAGAACAAATAATTCAAATCATCCAGAGATGCCTACAAATGTTTAGTTTAAGGCGCAACTAGCCCAAAGATTTTGCTGTGATTTAAACTATTTCGAGTTTGAGAACTCTTTTACAGAATGGCGACGTTGAGCATATTTTAAGGGTTCTCAGATTTCTGAGGGTCAACTAGTTCAATTCTTAGCCTTTTTTTAATTCCGAGGATTTAGTTAGACTGTTGTATTGCTAATCGATCTAGTTCATTGGCAAGAGCTAAAATAAGTTTCGCGAAAGGTTTCATTTCAAACAATAATGCAAGCTCAAAAATCTGCTCAGAAATCAAAATCAGGGGCTCGTGGCTAAGTAATGACAGCCGCACGGGTCGAGCGATCAGGTTAAACTACGCTTGCCGCGATCATTCCGTGGATGGGTGACCATCTTAACATACCGAGACCCCTCCGTGCCTCGGAAAGCACGTTAAGCCGTTGTTCCCGGCTGTCATTCGTGGATCTTTGACAGTCGTTACGGGTCGTCAGTAGACAGAAAGTCTGACAACCAGTCTTACCAAGGGGTACCTACCGTATTACCTATTAACTGGGTTGTGGCGGTCAGATAGGCAGTCGCTTCATGTAAATATTGCTATTCAGCTGCCTCCGGTTAGTCTGGAAGCCGACTCCAAAAATTGCTAGGAAATGGCTAGGCAAGATGAATGCTAGTTCAAAAATCACGTTGATGCAAAACGACTTTAATTTTCTATAAAAAATCATTATATTTTTCTATTATGCAACAGTTAATGCACGTTAGTTTTGAGTTTGACATAACATTATATGACATGACGCCTTGTATCCTCAAAATGTTGAGCAGAGGCGAACCTATAGTATACACACACATTGCGCCAGCTAAGTTTTAGTACCATGTTTGAGTTTGATAAGGTCCCTGCTAACCCCTGGTCCCTGACCAAAAAAAGGGTTGTCTATTGTTTGTCCGAAGATTATATGCCATAATCATCATTTTCCCGAATTTCATTTGCCCGAATGTTTCATTTGCCCTAAAAGACATATGACATACTTTTAATTGCCCGAATTTTAGATACCATAAGATACGAATGCCATAAGTATTGTTTGCCTTATATTTATGTGCCATAATAATTATTAGACATAACATTTAAATGGCATAACAAGTATTAGACAAATATTTAAGCCCCGTAATAATCATTACACATAATAAGAATAAACTTATTTATTCTGTGCATGGTTGATGGTGGGCTAGGTCGACGGAGCCCCGCTTCGCGGGGCTCCTACTTCTGTGTGGTTTATAAAAAAATAACCACGAAGGGGATGGCGGGGTCTATTCGCTCGCTTCGCTCGCTCACACGACCCCGCCATCCCCTTCTAACCTAACCTGTCCGAGTCGGGGTGACAAATGATGTTATGGTAAGTGACTTTGGGAAACAATGATTCTGGCACGTGACTAATATGGCAAATGAGAGTAGGGCAAATGAGTATTATGTCGTATGATATTATGGCTGTTGACTATTATGGCAAATGATATTAGGGCAAATAAAATTCGGGTAAACGGCGGTATACCCAAAAAAAGGTTTGGAGCCACTGATCTAGTTGGCTCAGACTGGGTCTGAAGTGACAGGGTTTTGTTCAATATTCGAACGGCTACTGATTTCTAATCGGAAAATTCTCATGTTCCTTTTTAATCTTAGAACTTCACCTACATTATAGCTGTGTGAGTGACTCATGTGTATATTTTAGTTCACAACACATATTTACAGATATATCTGCTTATCACTGCTATGTACTCTTATGTATAAATATAAGAACATACAGGTTATCTATTGCTGATAACCTAGGCAAATTGTGATGTAGGCACTATTTATAGAAGAAACATACCTAAGTTGTAACACGTTTCCATTTTGATACTAAAATCATTATCAATTAACACACGTTGGTAAGAAAATATAAGTTGCCTGAAGTTTTAAAAACATGAACATTCAGCATATTATGTTGAAAAAGAAAATCTATGTGCATAAAGTCTGAAAGCCTGAAATTGATGCGAAAAATAAGTTCCTACAGGAAAATAATTAACTTGCTAGCAAACTCTATCGAATACTCGATAACAGAGTTGAATTTGTATAAATGATGAGAGGATTTGCTTACGATTACTTGTGAGAACTCGACGTGGCAAGTCGAAATGTACAAGTTTAGCATTTGAATGAAGTTTGCTCACCATTGAAATGTTAATGCAGCCACAGAGTTATGTTTTACTGTTCACAAGTACACACAACAGCAGGTCAAGTTACCACAAAATGTCAAATGTTCTCATTCGATTTTGAACTTAACCTTCAACATTCTAAGGTTTAAAATCATTTGGAGAAATTTGACAGTTTCGTACAACCTGATGTGCTGGCGACTGTACCTACGAAAGAAAATTTGGTGCTCATTTACTACCAATTTCACAATGTTTATCTTGTTTATCCATTTTCCCGATCGGAGATTGTGAGCGCATGCGAGATTAAATGCTATCAACATTATTTTATGATAGGTAGGTATACTAGACTTTTCGTCGAGTTCCGGTGCTTATACGTGCAGTGATAAGAATGTAAGTATTAATACTTTTATTACTATGCCGATAACGGTATCATATACCAATCAAAACAGTTACATTACGAATACCTAGAAGAGGATTATGATTCGACGTAAGCATTTTGTTTCAATGAATCTACCGAATTGGAATTAGAATAACTTGTGGGCAATTAACGATTTCACACTCAATTGTTTGCGGTATTCGACATTTTACTTACTTATATATATTTGGTTTAAACAATGGTTTAACTGAGGACCAAATAGCAAAAGAAAAAATTCCACGTTTCTTTTAAACATTACCAGTGATAAAAAGAGATGTTGAGATATTCACAACTAAAACAATATTGATTGCTGAATGGATACCTAACTTGCTAGTTTAGGTTTGATCAATAAATCAACCCACTCTATTGTATATTTATCCCTTGCTGGATACAAGTACATAAATGACCCACAGACCGCCATTAAATCAGCACTCGCGTAACCCACCATCAATAATACACCAATATCTCATCAGTCATCATCTTAAATAATGTTTGTTAATTTTATATCTCGCATCATTGAATTAATTCGATCGCCCTTAGCGATACCGATATGAAAGGTAAACGGTTACCTACGCGAGAGGGGTTTGCTTGATTTCTCCGAAAAGGATCATTTACGTGAATAATTGGGCTTACTGGAGGCAAAAATACGCTTTTTTTTATTTTTTGGGATTACTTCCAAAGAATCCGCTGGGATATAAATAATATCTTGGTAAAATTGGTGTGAACAAGAGCATGGAAAACGTAAGAACGAGTAGCATCCATCCATGTCCACATTATACTTCAACAAACAGGTGGACCCTGCCAAACCCGGAAAATGAATAGGTAACAGTGACAAGGCAGAACGTGGTTACAATAACGATTCACACCGTGTTTCTTGTACGGGAGATCCAGTACGCAATTCATAGTATCATAATTAAAACACAAACACAATAAATACAAATAACTACAAACAAAGACGTATAATATAAACACAAATACGTTAAGTAGTGTTAATACTTAAAGATGAAGCGAAAGAGATAAATAACAAAAAACAAGAAGCACGTCATCACGAATATATTTTTATGAACAAAACAAAACAATGTAAGTAGGTACATCTTGTCAGTAGGTACCTACTCATAATCTGTCTAGCCTTTAATGCATGCATAGCATTTAATGGATGGTCACCCATCTACGGACCGACCCCGTACAGCTGTTATTATTTAGCCACGGGCCTCTCTCTTATGTAAGTAGATACCTACTATAACCCAAAAGTAGGTACCTATTACTCATGACCAACAAAGAAAACGCCAAATAAGGAATATCATTCCTGAAACAGTCAATCAGATATACGCAATAATATTTGGCAATGTTACATAAACCGGTCATCGATCAAGAGAAAGACTCGAAGTGTGGACTGGAGCCAATTCTATCAAGTAATAAATTGTCCTCCAATTGAGTTCATAGAATAGTACTATCAACGTCATTGTTAAGTAACACTTCAGTATTATTAATAGTAGTACTTTTTGTCCACAGAAAAGAGTAATATTGACCTTTATCTCGGTGGTTCACCCAGTTTGCAATTCGGAGCAAAACTTAGAAGGTCGCTGTAAATGCCGTTTGTTGCCGACTTCACGAATTCTTTCCGTAACTTTTTATAGTTTGAACTTGAATGGGAGTTCAATGCATTGATAGTATCTACTTTCCGTAGAATTAAACATCATTGAAATTAAGGGTTTTATTAAGGCTTTAGTGTGCAATAGTAATTATGTACTAGCGTCAGGAATTCTGTCTAATAGATGATGTTTCATGAAGATACAGGTTGGTTTCCAAGGGACAACCTGTCTTTTTGAGATACGAGCTACTTTAGGTCTGTTCTTAATTACTGTGAGAACGAATAAAAACGAACGTAATTTTCGATGTGATTATTTAATAAACTTTCCATGCGATGTGAGCAGACACGCAAAAAAAAATTGGTTGTCAAGCAAATCATTACGGTAAAACGGGGTGAATAGAGATGTAGGGGTGAATCGGGACGAACCTTTAAAAGGGATGTTAACATTGAAATAATATAGTTTGTTGCCAAAAAGGACTCTAATGTATTTACTGTATTATAATTAACGATTAAGTGCCCTTGTTGGCAACAAACTATATTATTTCAACGTTAAAATCCATTTTAAAGTTTCGTCCCGATTCACCCCGTTTTACCGGTAGCCATCAAGTTCTCAAAATAACAAGGCAGCTTGTAAATGAAAACTATGTATCAACGAGGGCCCTAGATCAGTTATATAGACTTGACATTAATGTATATAATTCAGGATAAATTGGTAGCATATTAACAGTGGATCATGTAGTAGAACAAATACAATCCAACTTACGATTGATACTTATTTGATAACGGATTTACACTGATTGATAAACATTAAAGTTTTTGATTAACTATGTAATTGGAACCGGACTGTAAATGAAGCAATCGTGTGGAGGGCACCAACTTTCTAGGGTTTTTAACAATTGATCTACATTTTTTTTAACTTATATGTTCGGTTCTGGAGGCCAACTTATAAGCACGCAGTCCGTCATTTCGGCCAAAGTTACGGACGTTTCCTACCCCGTATCACTTACGGATATAAGAGTAGTCCGGGGCCCGAACTAAAAATTAATAACAAAACGTTTGGACAGTTGTCCTTTTTCCCGATGTATTTTTGTCCGCCCGGAAAACTTAATTAATCGGGAGTAGGGTTCACTTTTAAGTAATAAACTACTTTCGGTCGGGCCCGTACGTAACCTCGTTGACGGACTTCGAGAGTAGTCTGTTTTGGTCCCTACTAATTTAAGTCACGCCAACAATTACACACCTCTATCCATATTTCCATACCTATTATAAAATAAAGTCGATTTTCGTTTCTGCCTGTGTGACGTTGTTCTTCAGAACTGCGCAACGCATTTTGATACGGTTTTTACCATAGTTTAGAGAATTCATTCCAAAAGATTTGTGTTAATAATAAAGGAATCTCGATGTTTTGTCCAATACTTACGTGAGAAAATGCAAGTACCTACCTAGATACGTCATTCATAACAAACATGATAAGTAACGCCTTGCAGCAATAAATAATATTCTGTTTTTCATCACCACATCGAAATTATAAATTCCTTCTTTGTTTCTTTACATTTTTCAAACGATAAAGCATGCAAATCAAAGGTTAACCGTAGAACGTCGAATTTAATTAGTAACACAGGCCTGAGACGCGTTCACCTTCCGCCTGACGCAGGTCCTCACCGGACACGGTTGTTTCGGGAGGTTCCTGTTCCGGATAAGGCGGGAGGAAACGCCCGGGTGTCACCATTGTGTGGATCGCCCGGAGGACACGGTGGAGCATACGGTGGAGGTCTGCCCGGCTTGGGCAGAGCACCGCCGTGTCCTCGTGGAGGCGATTGGCGGTGGCGATCTCTCGCGTCCGGCCTTGGTCCAGGCCATGGTACGGAGCGAGAGGGCTTGGGAAGCCGTCACCTCCTTCTGCGAAGCAGTAATGTTCGCGAAGGAGGAGGCGGAACGCGTGAGGGAGAGGCAAAGTTTGCGCCCTCACGCCCCTAGCCGCCGCAGGAGACGCCCTGGGCGTCGGGAATCGCAGGCCGATTCCCGGCCACCGTAGGCGCGGGCTTGCGAACGGCGAGCAATGGGCAGCTCGCCGTTCGATAAGGACCAGACCCGGGTCAACGGCGCGTTGTGTTCCACGCGCGCCTCAAAGAGATGTTAGCACCAATGACGGGGTTTGCTAGGACCGATGCCTGCTAGGGTTGCGGAAAAGTCCAAGAGGGTTACCGTGGCCCCTGGCACAGGCAACTGAAGGAACACGGGTGGGTTTTAGTCAGTAAGAGTCTGACACGCCCTCCTGCTCTGCCCAGAGCGGGAGAAGTTATTTGATGATTTCCCACCCACAAAAAAAAAAAAAAAAGGCCTGAGACGCGTTAAAGCAAGAACTTCAATGCCATAGCTATTAAACTATTCTGTGAGAACTGAAAACTGTATTTGACTAGATGTATGAACGTAAACGAAGCAATATGATGTAAGGCTAAATCAATAACGTAATAATATCTCACTATCGCAGTAGGTAGGTACTACTCGCCAAACAATCTCGTGTATCAATAAAACTAGAAATAAGTTTAACGACTACAAAAATAATTAAAATTTAAACATTTTGCTTCGAATGGAATGAGATATTTGGAGATTGTTGAATGGACATCGTACATAGATAGGTATGACCTACACCTATATATCTCACAAGTCTCACATTAACTTGTCCACTGCTGAATCATTATCATTATTACAGCCGAAAGACGTCCTCTGATAGTTTCGAGTGACCGATGACGTAATGTTAGGATCGTAGCAGATGGGGTTCTGTAGTTTCTGCCTCCCCCCATGGGAATAAGGCGTGAGTATATGTATGTATGAATACTGTATTTGTTTAGGTCGTGTGACTTGATAACAGACTTATCAGTTAAAACAGATCAGTTAAGTACCGTTTTAAGTTGATTATGTGTTATTTGTACTGATATCAGCGGTTAAACCCTGTGGTATATGTCTGCACTGCTGTGTTAAAAAAAAATTGTTTTAAAAACAAGAATTGTATTTTATCTTCAAAGTGCAAATAAAAGTTACAAAGACTAGTAGGTATATTATAACGCATCGCTTGTCTTGAATAACACATAAGTACATCAAAGAATTCGCTATGATAAAAAAAAAACAATTTATTTTTAATTTATGAACGGGATTCTCTAAACGCATTTCCAATGTCCTTTGTAAAGTATCAGACTACTGAGCGATATCAATTATCTCTTTAAACTTATTGATAAACTCTATCATGAATAATTATGCGAAAATAAACAATGCCTAGAGTTTTAAAAACTCAGAAGTCACACGGTCTGATATAATAACAATGTTTGATAGCCTACATCAAAACAGTAGGTACCTGTTTCGATTTATTTACCGTATTTTATCATTACATTATACAAGCTTTGGATACTTCGTAGAGTTATTTCTACTTTTAAGATAACAAAATAATGAGTTACTTGATGTTTACTCCGCTATTGTGTAATCTCGGGCACACACATTATTATCTATTAGGTACTTAAATTACATGGGAATTACATCAGCCTACTTGTGTGTTGCCACAAGCTAAATAACTAACGTTTTCTTTTAATTATTGTTTCGAAAATACATCGATGTTGATTATTGTTGATTCGATTGTTTTGATGGGGTCGCATCCTGATAATAAGAATCAACCTGTTCTTGAAAAAGTTTTTAGGTAATTGAAATCATTGTCAACTAGATTAATTTGGTCAGACAAGAGGCACCTACATCGTAATATTGTAGCAGCCAGTCAATTCTCATGTTAAGATTTCAACAGTTGACATCTACAGAACCACAGCACAGTCTTCCTTTTCGTAACTTTACTACTGAATTAATGCGCCAGATTAATTATGTTTCACCTTGCCAACTTCGATAAATTTCACACATGGTTCATGGTCAAATTACACCATATTGACATTTCTATTTCATTAAATTATTTAACTTCAATGCCATCACTTCTTACAAGGTTGTAGATACTTGTATATGCTTAGAAGACATACACACCTCATACATGTAAGGTATGACGTATAACACGTGCATCAATTTGACAGGTCCTTTTGTTTGACAGTTTTGACGTGTATTTAAGGCCATACAGCAAAGAGGTCGTGGAGTTAAGGTCATAAATTGTGCAACACCATGTTTGACGTGTCTTCTTTTATCTTACCACGCATTTTGCACTTTGCTTCGAGTTAATCTCAATGATTATTTACTCAAGTAGGTGTGGGCATGTGTCATGGTAGACAGTGATGACGATCATTACTGACAGTAGATGCTGAATGCGTATTAGGCCATGGCAAAGATCAATTGCAATGGTAGGTATATCGTATATTTGTAGCGCAACTATTTTATTTGGTACGTAAATAAATATGTCATTTAACAATTTAAAGAAATGAATGAGTTATCTACAAGATTAACCATTATGAATTTAATCTGTTTCTAAAAAATATTAGAATGAGGAGCTAATAACTTTACCAATAGCCATGTGTGTGAAATCATATTATTTATATCTATGAACTCAAGCTTATTGCGACGTTATTGTACTTTGATATCGCCAAAGAAATAAAAAGACTATTATTAGATAATGAATGAGACAAACAAGAGTTATAGTAATATAAATTATGAAGTAATTAAAAGTATAATTACATGTGTCATGTCTTGTACACACGGTAGGGACTTTAGAATCAATTTATCTGTTGTTGTGGCAAGAAATCAAATCGACACTTGTAGCATATTCTGCAGTTCATATTTGGGTGAAAAATCGTTACAAAGAAAGCTTTCAAGCTTAGAAAAAAAAAACTTGGAAATGAAATAAATACCATTTCAGATACTAACCTACATGGCCCTCACATGATCTGACCAAGATTATGTCTGGACTTTAAAAAAGAATGTGACCTTTCAGTTTGTTTCGCCATTTTTTTCTTAGGGGTAGTCAGATAGGAAATGTCGACTCCATGAACAATTTAATTTCAGTTCTTAAGGTATTTTTATTCAGCCCAGTTAAGAGCGTTTATACCTTATGAGTGGCAACGTCGCAATTTAGTGTCATATTTCGTGGTTTTAAATTTTTATCATTTAATCAGAGCTATATTTTAAAAATCTGTTTAATTAACTTTTTAGAATTACGTAAAAGTGTTTAAAAAGTAAGTAACCGTAATGCTTACAGTTATTTTACAATGAAAATAACGCCCTGCAAGTTTCCAATGTATTATTTGCATATAAATAGAACTGTAAACGCAACGATTTCTTACCTTTTACACAGTTTTCACATAATTCTAAAAAGTTAATTAAACAGATTTTTAAAATATAGCTCCGATTAAATGATAAAAATTGAAAACCACGAAATATGACACTAAATTGCGACGTTGCCACTCGTAAAGTATAAACACTCTTAAGTTACTTCGTCAATAACAAATTCAATCACTAGTGGTCTTCATAAACTCGCATATGAACCTAGTTAATTTCCTCCTTTTTAAACGTTTACAGGCAAGATTGCCTTGAGAATTTTTTCAAAGGACCAATTAGGCGGTACCTACTCATTTCAATGTGGAAAGATTTGTAAGTGAAACGATCCTATCAGATTATGGTATTGAGTACCTTTACATGAATTGATTATATTTGACTTCAGGAAATACAGGTGGAATATCGAGACAGGGCAGAGCCGGCAAGTGTACCTATATTGTGTATACGGAAAATTGAAAATGCTTACGAGACACGAGTACCTACGCTTTCATTTGTTTCGTCCTATTTGGTTTATTTAAATGGAGTACCTACCGTTCTATCCCATTTTACGTGTCTCAGTTTTACTGACAGTAATAAAATCTATCTGCTTTTATTTGAATAGTCTGTCCATTTTATGTCCTCTACAGATTAGGTATGGTATAGATTGAACTCAAGTGGTTGATGTACACACGGCTACACATCAAGCTATACACTTCCAGTATAAGCTGATCTCACATTGTATAGGATTTCCGTACGATGTGAGACCAGCGTAAACTGGTTTTGTATAGCTTGATGTGTAGCCGTGTGTACAAGGATACTAGTTTGGTTACCTAGCTCTAGAATTCAATGTAGGTACTCCGTCACTCACGAATGGGTAATTAATCTTCACGTATTCATCTAGGAACTTGTGAACAGAGCTACATAAGGGAACCCATTTAAAAACGTGTGTCCTTTAGAAAATTATAAATAGCATGCTTCGTTAGCCTACTGCTCGCAAACGTAGTGACTTCTAAGCCTGGGGTCCTGTGATTGATCCTCGTATTTCCATTTGGAAATTCTGGATTTTTCTCTAGTTATAAGCAGTAGGCATAGCTGCCTTAGGCTGGGCAGCATGTTAAACATAAGGTACTTACACATCTCTGCTCTGTCCCTAAAGGACTATATAGCGTGATGTTAAGCTAAGTAGGTATTTCCTTTAAAAAATATGTCAAAGATGCCACATAAATACTAACTTTAGCTAAATTATTAATCTCGGACTCCGTTCGGGGGATTTCAGTTTGATCTCCAAATAAGTAATGTTATAATGGATTTTTCAAAGTTATAATTGATTATACACATCGAACTTTAGTGTATTCTAGAGTGTATTAGCAAACATTTAAAAAAAATCTGTATTTTAAAACTATTTATTTATTAAAAACTTTATGCACAAGTAAAAAAATACTGTACAAAGGCGGACTTAATGCCTGAGGCATTTTCTACCAGTCAACCTTAGGGTGATGCAGAGATATACCATGGCAGGTGCAACATACGGGATAGATAGCTCGGGGATTCTAGAGTTTATTAGCAAAATGTTTAACAAAATCTATATTTTAAAACTATTTATTTATTAAAAACTTTATGCACAAGTAAAAACATACTGTACAAAGGCGGACTTAATGCCTGAGGTATTTTCTACCAGTCAACCTAAGGCTGATTCAGAGATATACCATGGCAGGTGCAACATACGGGATAGATAGCTCGGAAATGACTATAAAATACAAGAATAAATACTAATACATATAAACAAAATAAACCTAGGTCAGGAGAAATTAATAACGATCGGTAGAGGAGAATACGAATCCAGCAACTCTACTTACTACCTATTAATATTTAGGTAAGTTACTTAACTTTTTATATGTCATTAACATTAATATACCTAACTACTTAGTACAAAGTTGAAGTTAGATTAGAACTAATCTAACTTTAACTTTGTACCTACTAAGTTTTACCAGATTTGTTTCAAACATACGTGGTATACAGAGATGATCTCATAAGGTACATAAAAACAGTGTCAAGACCAACATAATTATATTATAACTGCGTAGATAGATAGGTATTTATACACAAATGTATCAATTTACCTTGAGATACGAGCCCGTAACGAAGAATATGTGGAAACGTTTCGGAACCGGTGTAATATTACAACATCTGTGTTTAGAACAAATATCACAAACGTCGACTGGAAACGTTACAAATGTCACAAGTTTTACATTACAGGTTTTCAGTACCTACCTAGTAAGATCTATATTTAACACTACACTCGAGGAAGAAGGGAACGTTGTTTTTTTCAAACACGGTACCTACACACGTGAGTCTAATTCGAGGCAACTTTTGTAAATGATTAAAACAAACTAAACTCGTATAATTTAACTCACATAAAACCGGCAAAAAAGACTATAAACATGCGTCACTCGGACCGGTTATAACGTAGGTATCATTATGAGCAGTCATTCTCATTACTTCATGTTTCTTTGTTTTCAAATTCAAAACTGCAGATTTATAATAAAGAACACAACGTTTTAGAAGTAAAGAGGTAAGTAACACGATAACTAACCGAAGCAGAAGTCAGCGCAGGTTGCGTCACCGGCTACCTCCAGACACGTGTTATTCTCAATTCACTGTCACTTTTTAACAAGAGCACTGTTCTTTTTGTGTTGTGGACAAAGAGTACTATAGTCTCTAAGTACACGGGGTTGTGGACTTGTGGTCGAACTGTTCGTTCGGCGTTTGCGCACCGTCGTCAATGCTACGCGGCGCAGCGCTCAGAGCGAGCGCATGCAACCGAAGGTTTCGACATCAGCGAGAGGGGAAGCCGACCAACAACTAATCGCGTCTCCTTCCCACACATTGAGGCTTCCATGGCAACGTGAGACACAACATATGCTGAAGAAATGCCTCCGCCGCAACTGGGCGACCTTCGAGACCTACCATTATTGCTAATAAGCTCGTCTTTTGCAATCCGTGATTTTTCTTTACGGTTTACGTTAAGGTGAATGCGCAGCTGAGCCCACCAAATTCAAATTTTCTTTGGTTTTTTGGAAGATGCAGGTCTGTTTTATGTCGTATATTGATCAAAATAGGATTCGCGACTGTAGGAATGAAATATTTACTGAATAATAACCACCAACATCATACCAATTGTGGAAACTTTGGAAATTTGTGCCACTTAAGAATATTTCATATGAAATTATTTCATAAATATATTATTCCTACAGTCGCTAATTGCATTTTGATCAACATATTATGACGTAAAACAGCTCTTATTTACTCAAACCAAAGAAAAATTTTAATTTGGCGGGCTCAGCTGCACATTCACCTTAAGATGGAATATTTATGAAGCACGCAGGTGACAGATATTTAGGTCAGAAAGTCCTTCAGCATTAGGGTCATTTGGGTCGGATTATTGCTATCGCTGATATTAATTTAATCGTAGAGCTATTTCTATGACAGAATGGACAGGCAACTAACTAAGAGATTATAACTGAGTTATGGCTCTTAAAAGTAACTAATTTATGAAGACATTAGACAGGTTAATTATTAAGGATCATCATAAGCAACAACTACAAACAACAACTAAACGCAAGAAGGTATATTATTTCCTAAAAAAATATTGTTTTGCAACCTAATCCAACAGCACAATCAAAACGATTATTCATCATTGCTTAAAAGTGCTGCCCTACGATGTGCCCTCAAAGGGCTCATTTAATACTGTCACTCATGAACATTCATCAAATCATCATACTAGATTTAATTAAAGTGTAAAAAATAACCAGTAATGCAGCCAGCAATACATTAAGAAGGCTATACCTATAAGTTCTTTCAGAAATGATATAGTTTCAGGTTCCTGGCTGTATGAAGTAGATGCCTAATGCTATTGTTGTCCCATTTAGTTTCTCCAAAGTAAATTAATCTTGTTTCAGGAGATAGGTAGGTATTTCTTTTTATCTTGAAAATGGATAAACAAAGAGCAAGTCTCTGTCACCCCAACGAAATATATTTACGTATAGTATATGTATGTACAATCTACATTACACAAAAACGAATAAGTCACCGATCCTGTTTTGTAATCATATTCACCGCAAAAATGTTATGAACTTGTTCATTGTCGTTTGCAAAACATGTCGACCGGCTTAAAAAGGAGGCTATGTATTCTTGTTACATTATCGATACGCACCGCTGCACTCGGGATTTGGCATGAATATTTGTTTATTCAATATTGCATTTTCATATTATTTAATACGTTCTCCTGTCGTACATGTTCTAACAGTGTCGATGTAGAGCGTGTGCGACTTTGTTGCTTTTATTTTAAAAGTTTGATTACATTCAAAGTTATCATTCGTATCCGATCCGGTTTGAAAATGTTACTTTTAGCTTTTTTTATACATTAACATTGGCATTGCTGTAGTTAGAACCGGTTTTATATTATGTATTGGTAGTTTTATTTGATATTTAAATTTTAAGTAATACCTAATATATCTAAGTTTACGATTGTGAAAATCCCGTCAAAACCGGCTGACCATCTGATCAGATTAGGTTGCAAAGACCAGATAAACCTGACACCGAGCACTTTATAGGTAAGAACGTTGTACTGCAGTCTTTCAAGTATAATAATGGCAAACGAGAAACGGACACTGGAGCATCCATCTTCTTCATCCGTAAAGACTCAGACCAAGCTTTTAAAAATATATCATTCAATTTTAAACGCTCGGGTCAAAAGTCGTTAACCATTGCTCCACCTTGGAAGTTGCAGTTGCATACATCTTGCGTGGCCATTCGATATCTTTATATTAATTATTTAGCTGTTGGGCAATCATGGTAAACCTTGATTGGTATTTTTTAAATCAAATATAGGTACGTTTAAAAGCTATTCGTGGCAAAAATTAATGAAAATATAATACTGATTGGTCGGTCAATCAATTCCATTCATATTGAATCGCTTCTGCAAATGATCTATTAATAGCGGATGGATTTCATATTTGGTTAGCCGTTTCAGTGATTGGCAGCACTTCAATTCCGGAGTATTCTATCTATGTAGCACCAACTCATCTAAATAAATCTGATCTAATCTTGGAATCAAACAAAAATACAGCGCACCGGCTGATTTCTTTTCCACATATTTTGTGACGCAAAAGATATAGGTTATCTACTTTAAATTATGTAAGTAAACTACAGGCCATCTGTCTATGTTCTATGTTAGGGTGTTTTGGTTTCCGCACTTAGTCCTTCAGGTGGAACATTGTTCGTGGGCCATGGCGGCCGTCAGTGGTTCATTCCAACTAGACCACCTCCCTCCAGAAGTTCACTAAATCACCTAGTCTGTTGAGAACATCTATGTAAGATCAGGTCATCTGTCATTCATAACGTGATTTAAAACTGCACGCAAAAAAGTTGCTTATTATATATGGCGTTCATCTCCTATATATCTCTCTTGGATCAAACATTCGAAACGTTTTACTGAAGTGTGGTGCGAATCAAGTCTTCATTAACACATTGCGTATCACAATAGAAAATAAACGGAACGCTAAGTAAAAATATCAGCTTGCTTACATCATCCACAGATATTCTTCGTTTTTGCTCGTTTGCCTCTGTAGTGTCCCGAATTGAGTACCTGCAATGATAAACCACAGTTGTTATAGTTATTATTATCATAGGAAAAAATACAATTTCAAAATTGTTTGGGTAGCAACTCATGTTGCCTGTACCTGCTACCAGTTCCGTTACCAACACTTATCTTTTACCTAACATTATTGTCAAACACTGAGTTCTACACGTATCTCTCTTTACATGGACCGGTGCAAGATGATATGATAAATGTAGATATATGGAAAATTATTTCAAGAGAATCTCGGAAATTCAATTTTCGAAAGTGAAAGTCATAATTATTGGTTTTGTTACATCCTTGAGACTTTTTAGAAGGTGTGATCTTGTTTAAATATTATTAGCTTAGTAACTAAATGACCTGAGCCACGGTAATATATAGATAATATTACCGTGCCTGAGCTAATCCCTGATTAGCTAACTCATTAGTTAGCTCATATTCAGTGATTAACTTTTCTATATTTATAAACGCTAGTTAGCAGGTGATTAGCTGCGATACGTATTGGAGGTGTAATTATGCAATCGGGAAGAATAAATTTGTCAAACTCACGATTTTTGTATCTGTCGTGACCATGTCGTGACTTTGATAGACAACAGTCAAAAAACTTATCGGCAAATTTGAATTTGAATAAAATAATTTATTATGTTTATTTCTTTGTGTTCGCGATGGTAGCAATAATAAACTCCAATAATTGGAGTATTTATCTCTGAATTTATATCTACTTACTAATGTAAACTGACCAAATGAATGATAAAGCAATAGCCTATAATCGCTACTTTCTATATGTCCTTTATGCCTGTTAACACGAATATACTCATTTAGAAATATTTGTAGGTACTTGTGTCTATTTAATATACTTCCTATTGCTTTTGCACCAGGGTTTCAGTGGCTTTTAATAACAATTATTATGGTATTTACAGGTACAAGTTCGACTGCTGCTATGAATGCCACTAGCACCTACCACCAATACTATTCAACTTCGCAAAGACGGCGAGGGAGAAGACCATGCTACGTTTTATGAGAGTCGTCATTCTCCTGCACATGCACATGTCACTCATGTTTTTGTTTGTGTGTGACTGCCACGCCTTTGTTTTTCTTTAGTTCTGGCTTTAGACCTGGCGTCATAAGATGAAGGGCACGTGGGAAAACCTTCCTCATGAACACATTCTCTTCAAACCTTCTGAGCACATATTGAGCCTCCTCCTGATTGAACTTTCCCTATAAATTCTTTGATCATGTGTACTTCGAATGAAGAATAATATATAATTGGTAATAATCATTGTCGCAACGGATTTAAACGAGCTTTGTAGGTCTTCCTTTGTCTACTTCCAGCCAGCGTTTCAAAATTATTTAAATACTCGTTATTTTGGAAATTCCGTAAAATATTGTCGAAATCCATATTTACTAAGACACAACTTGATTTTAGGAACAAAATAGCCTCGAGGCACACAATAATCCTATTGAATCGATCAGCTGATTCGAATAAAATCCGCCATCTTGCCTCTTAGCATCCACTTAGCAAGCTATCGATGGTGTTTACTTTTGACACCTACCTACTAATAATTGCTTAGCGACCTCTTAGCGCTAAATAGCGTAAATAAGAATTTCGCTAATCAGTTGCTTAGCAATTGATCAAAATTGAAGACACGTTTATAAATAAGACTGTAACTCTACAAATCCCCAAAGAATGTTTTTTGCGGAGTGAGCAGGTTAGCAAAGTCAAAGTAGGTATGTATTTCAAATAGGCACTTAAAAGGCACTTTTGCACGACAAAATGTATAATAAAATGGAATTGATTCTAGTCGCCCATTCCAAAAGTTCGTTTCGTATGGAGAAGAATGGACAAGAAACTCCACCGTTACTCTTTTAAACTGTTTTACAATATTTTGTATAGGTACCTACATTAATTACGTATATAATTTATAATATGTACAGACGATGCACCTAGAATACAATTACTGTACCACAATAGGTAGAAAGAATTTGAAATGAAGCAATGACATAAATTAATTATGTGATAGATATTGATTTTGTCTAAATTCTATATTGTCCTATGGAGCAGGACCTGCGTGTTTCCAAAAATTCTTATTTTTGATTTAATCCTATAATTTGTAATAATTATGCTTAAGTATTTACAAAGTGTACTTTTATGAGTTATACATTTTCTTTAATTGTAATTTATATTACAAAGTATTTTGTTGTAACATTTAACACAGTAAGATTTAAGAGAAAAATTTAATGTATGTATGCATGAGTGTGTGTGTGTATGTAATTCAGTACATATTCATTAATAAAATACAATAAATACAAAATAATCAATAACTATAGTAGGTACTAACTATAGGTAGGTAACTATAGTAGGTATGGTAGGTAGGTAGTTTTTGATTAATAAACTAATAAAATAAGTTCATTTATCCATCGCTTTTTACTGCAATCGACGTCTTCTCAGTTCTTTAGCTGCATCCACATCAGTCTTGTCTAGTTACGGCAGCTCCATCGTCGAATCCGAATTTTAATTTACTTTGATTATTGAGATATTCTAATGATGATTTTTGATCTTAGCCAACCCATCACTACGCTAAAGGACCTATTCCAGCGGTCAGCGATTGCAGCTCCAAGATGTTTTACGAAGGTAGACATTTGTGCAGCATATCTTCATAAATGAATTAGCAAGGTACCGTATAATATTAATATTTTTAAATAGTTCCCTGAGAAATCCGCGGCAACGTAGATTATAAATGGCTCTGAAAGCTCTCTTTTGCAAAATAAAGATGGATTCAATGTCAGCAACCTGACCCCACAGTAAAATGCTTTACGATATAATGCAGTGGAAGCTGCTCAATCAAATAGACCAAACGGGCGGTTTCTACATTATCTTTCTAACAGCATAAGCGGCCGAGCTAAGCCGCCCCGCAAGAGATGTTATATGAGGTAGGCCCATTGTAATTTGTCGTCTAGCGTGATTCTTAGGATAGCCGTTTGATTAATAAATTCCAGTCTCCATTCAAAAAGATGTCACATTCGTTACTTTTAACTTAAGGCTAGATATTGAAGTTAAAATATCCATTCGGGGCTCGGAGATTCTGGGACTGTCTACCGAACGTCGGCCACGTAGTCACTTGTCTAAACTCTCACTTGGATGCACTTGCTTGTTTTGAACGTTTATGCTAATGCTTCTTACTCATTTCCTTTATTAAAATTAACGTATAATAAAGTTCCGGCTATACAAATGTAGAATTGAGCTCGTGGGCTGCTCTTACGTTCAAGTTTTGTTCTAGCATGGTCGAAATTATTTGTATTGTCGAACAAACCAATGATGTCATGCGTCTATTTCCATGTTTCTGTTTATCAATAAAACCAATATGCAACAACTGACTGATAGTATCATATTTTAAAGTTCTCTAGTGTTTCTTTTAAGTATAACGTTAAAAACTTTTTAGATTTTCAGAAGCGTCCTCATTGAATGGAGGTATGTTTACAATTAATGTTTAATCAATGATTGTGTTTATAGTTTTTATCCAAATTAAAAAAAAAGTGGAGGTTCTCAATTCGGTTGTATTTTTTTTTTGTTTTGTTTGTTACCCTTTGTTACCCCAGAATTCCGTTATTTGTAAAGCCATTTAGATTTTTTATTTGAAAGGATTTTTTCCAGATTGGTCCCACATAAATTTGGTCAAGTTCAGATGAGTGGTTTTTGAGTCAGTTTTGAGTCAGACCTCTTTAATAGTATGTTGATAATGTTATAATAACTTGCTGTCACTGTTATTGACATTACAAGTAGTGGTAGAAAACAAAATTCAACTTATTGTTCACTTTGTAGTGTTATTTTTGGAAGTCGTTGTTTTTCTTTGTGAAAATGTTTTGTTTTTCACTTTTGGTGGTTTCAGCGTAAATATGTGCATTGTGATTGCCTCTGATCCAAATTAGTTCGGTTTTTAAGCCGATCCAAATACCCGCCCATATCCTGATTGTTCCACCACTGTATGCATGGACTTCCTGGCATGAATTTAAACGTTCTTGGCGTCTAGGGGTCTTCCGATAGCGTGTACGTCTAGTATCTGGCCTCATACTAAAGCGAGATCCATCAGAAAAACAAAAATACCACTCTTCTTCTGCCCAATTTCTGTGCCCATTGTAAACGGTCTCTGCGATTGCGGGGCTCAATAGGCGGTACACGTAGCGGCCTTCGGGAACGGAGATTGACTTCATGCAAGTGAATTCTTATGGTTTGATCGCAGCATCCCTGAAGAGCTATGAAGCCGCGTTACCAACATTATCCCTGTCATTGTACGATTTTGTCGAGCAGTAGGTAATTTGTATGTAACGATCTGATCTTGCCTGCGTGTGGTGATGTGAGCTCGTCCTCCATGTCGCTCTGCCACGCTGCCAGTGATGCGGTAACGTATCCAAACTCGAAATATAACACTGTGCAAGTGGTGAAGGGTGGGCGTTTTGGGGGGACTGTCTTATGTGATTTTGACGTTCAAAAAGTGCTGATTCTCAGCCTAATTTGAATAAATGACTTTTGATTTTGATTTTGTGCTCAGAGGGATTGCCAGAGCATGTTGCCGAAAACCAGCTTCCAACATTCTCTCTCGGCTCTGATAATTTCTCCTTGGCTCAAATGACGTCTTCTCTCCATAATAACGTTCTTTTGTGTTGGTTCCACTCAGAAGTATCACAGAAATTTTACTGATTTGGCCTCAAACCCGATGCAGGATTTTAGAGGAATACAATGTGACAAAAGATTTTAATTTTTTGACCGAAATTCTAAAATTATTCTCTTTTCAAATGACGAAATTTCCCTATAAGTATCCATAGAAGTTATTTTTTTTTTATTAATAAGCTTGATTTTTAGTAACTAGCAAAAACGTGCTTGATCCCTAGACACTTTTGATGTGTGTACTGTGTATTGATGAAGGAAGTACTTACGTTTGCAACAACTCAAAGTACAGGTAGGCTTGAAAGTTAAAAGGTTATAAATAGCCGGGCTTGATTATCCGGTTCTTAGCCGCCGGCTATTTTCCATTGGAAGTAGCAAGTAGAGCTATTTTAAATCAAATGGATGCAAAGAAATTCTCGGTTTATTGATTACCTACGTCTTGACGAGTATTTGCTGTCGCCTCAGCTATGAGTGCGGATATTTCGTTTGTGTCATTGAATTTTGGTATTACTCCACTTGTTAGTTCCAGATAAGTGTTATCGTTTTTTTTTTATCTCAGTTTAATACGCATTTACACAGTATTTTTGTCTAGAGCATGTCTGATTATTAGTTCAGAGGAAATATTTTGTTCAAAACAATCGTTGAGGATAATGGTTTTAGATTTTAACTAAGCGCAGTGTTTGCACTATAATTTTACAAATAAGCTACCTTACCTATTGGTGTTTTAGCAGTTTCAAATAATAAGTAGGTACTTTATTTTATTACTCTTTATTCGTTCTCCGAGTTGACATTATGACCGTTGATCTTTTGATAGTTCCTGTAACCTTGTCGTCTACAAAAATATTGCGAAATAGATAAACTTAATTAAGAACAAAAAATATTTCCTTATTATATTATAATATAACCGCCATTCAGTTGCTGTCATTTGGATAAAATATGCAATTTTGAGTTCAAGACCGGTTGAACCTATACGCGGAAGGCAAAAATGATGATGCAAACTTGAAAACTGCGTAATAATTAACCTAATAGTCGTGGCGGCATTGTTTTAAATGTAATTCAAGAAAAAAACACAAGCCATTATAATGTTTCCTGGCACGCTGCATTGAGAATTCGTGCGTTGAATAATATCTATATTTGCATAGAGAATTCTAATTGAGGAGGGGATTAGTAGGTAACAGAAAATTACTTGAACCTTGGCTCGAAGACGTGCCAATGGCATCCTAGAATGACGCCACGAAACACATGACATTCTTCATTCATGACATGCTTCGAACATTCGGACAAAAATAACAGGGTTTACAAAACAAAACAAGATACATCGACATCCTTTGTCTTGTACCGCAACGGTCAAATATGCTAAGCGACAAAACACAGTAGGCAAGTTAGGCAATGGACATTGTTCAGATTCGAAAGCAACGCCGTATGTAGTAAAATACCTACGCACATTACCAAAAGGCGGAATGGTAATTTGCAAAAACTGCTTAGGGCCCAAGTTATAAAAAAAAAAAACAATTTATTTATGCATTTTGTAAATTACAATTCTGTTATTTATCATTAGGCCACACTAATGGTCGTTATCATAAAAGTTATCACCTTGGTGAACTTCATAGACCAGATTAGAAAGTACTTCAGAAGCAAAACATACTTCGTAATATGTACCTACCTACAAGTGTTACATGAAGTCGCATGTATTATAATTATAACATAATGAACCTTGAGTGGAGAACCTATTAAGCCGTTTAGATTGTCAACTGAACGCAGAATAAGATCTGCGTTCAGTTGACAAACAAACAAGGCAACCGGTTTCCATTCTCCGCCTGCTAACCTTACTTTAATATGTATAGTTATTACGTGACGTGCCTTCGACGTCAAGACCATCCCACATCGCGTTTTTTTTTTTTGTTTTTTGCCCATGTTGCTCGACGGAGACGAATTTGTTATAGTAAAGATGTGGTAAAGCCACAAAGAGAAGAGAATCAACTCAAATAATCTGTTACATTGTAGGTAGGTGCCTAATAATGTATGTATAACTACAATATGGTGGTAAGCATAAACATGTGGTAGACAACAAAGAACGAATAATTCTATTTTAATTAAATAAAAATAAACGGACTTACCTGGTTGGCTACTTTGAGAAGTGTTGGAACCGACACTGGTTTCACTGTTAGTGCGATTTCTTGGACTAAATAACAAATTCCACGGGTTGTAGGTCGAAACTTGAGAAGTATTACGGTTTTGGGATGAATTTTTCCTGTCAGAATCCATTTTATCTTACGATTTTAATTATAAAACAAGAAATAATCTGTATAAACTTGTATTTTAAATAAAAAATGTGTTGCCAATGACAGAGTCGCGCACGCCGGTCAATAATACAGTTTGATATGACACGGTAACAAACTAAACAGCGAATGCGGCATGCGGCGGCGCGCGGCGGCGCGGCGGAGGCGCGGGCGCGTCGCTCAACTTTGTTTTGGTCCGAGCTTGCCCGAAGACTCACGGAAACACCCGAGTTCTTATTTATGTTATGTTATGGTGAACTTTGTACTATTAATGTATAAGAAGTATCTAAATAATTACGTACTGTTCTTATATAGTTAAGTGGACGTGTGCGTCATATTCATTATTTGTTAGGTTTATTGTTGTAATACCGTAAAATTATACTACACGGTGAACACGTCTACTTGATTGTTTTTTCAATGAGATTGTCAAATAATTGTCATGCCATGATGTGAAATTGTTGCCCATTTGATGAATATTTTTTTTTATAAAATGATGTGGCCTCTTAAAAGAGATAATAAAAAAAATATTGCCGTCTCGCAGACAACCTAGATTCTAGAAGGTTGTCTTCTGCTTAACAGGGCTTGCCTGTTGGTGCCTCAGTAAATTAAGGCCTCCAACCGGGGCTTGAAAACTATGTGACAACACGCTAATGACGCCCTGTAGGGTACGGACCTCAGCTTAGAGCGTCGCTGGGGGAGGTCAGCAAGGGCTGATTGGATTAATTTGGGACGAATTTAAAGCTACAAGCTCAGCGGCGCGGGCTGGCTCGAGAAAAGAAGGGTCGGGGCGGGCATGAACTGGGGTGTCGCGGCGGGCCTCGGCGGCGAGGACAGAAAAAGGGTATGAATATCGGAATCTCGGGTAGATTTTTCCATTGCCTATTTCAATGTATCACACTGACGTCACGCAAAATCCTGCATCGCGCAAGCAGAGTTTACAGCGCAACTAGCATAGGTATAGGTATACAACGCCCCTACATCAATCGCCAGTGATCGCCAGGTAGTTGCCCACCAGATACGACACCTGTCTGGTCGGAGGATCCTCCCATTTCTATGGAGATATGAGTGAACTTTACACCCTGTTCCTCATAACTACATATATAAAACTATATAATGATTATAATAATATGAATTTTAATGGCTATTATTAATGTATTCGGAATGTTTTATTTACTACTTAGCTAAATTGTATTCAAACGTCAAAAAAAGTAGTTATTATAATTACCCCTCTTTGGGTAAAGGCCTCCTCCAGAGCCTTCCATTAGTCTCTATCTGATGCGGTAAAAGGCCCGTTTTTGCCGGCGACTGCCTTATCTCTTTCTTTCCGTCGGGCCTTTGGTCTGCCGCTGCACCTGTGACCGTCGAACCCTTTCCAGACTGTGACTGCCATAGTCTATCTATCGTCAATATATCTGGTCCAGCCCCATTCCCACTTAGGTTTGGAGCGAAGGAGATAGTGTCGATTGCCTTAGTCTATTTTCTTATAGCGGAATGTTTAATTTTGTCTAATAGTCTTATTTTAAGCGTACCTACTTCTTTCTAGCGCTCTTTGACTAGAGGTAAGTTTTATCATGGCTACGGAATCCAAAATCCATGTTTGGCAACCGTACTTGAGGCAGAGTAGTAGGCAGGAATCCATAATTTTGCTTTCCCATTATATGTGGATGTTTGACTTCATGATTTCTTTAAATGACCAATATTTTCTTTGCACGTTGTCGCGAATCTACTGTATTATATTTCTTCAATGTTATGTTTTTTGCCTGACGATAGGTGCAAGTTTTTCCAGGTAAATATAGTAAAATTGTCTTCGTATTCCACTGGAGAGTTGTTGAGTGATATAGGGATTTTTAGATACTTCGTTATTATTTTTCTTTTTGAGAAGTTCAATCTTTTCACTTACTCCGTGAAGCTCTGCCAACATTACTTAGAGTTCTGCAGCATCCTCAGAAAATATTATGGGTGTAGGTGCGTTGCGGAAGTTTAACACCATAGCGGCACTATCTGTACCTTTCTGTATGATTTCCCAGGAACTCTTCACTCAACACATTACAATGACAACAGTAGACTTATGAGGGTAATCATATGTAAAAAAAGGACAACAGTAGTCTTATCATTACCAAAAATTGCAACATTATCTACAAAATATCTCACTGCGGCCGGTCGCCATGTTTTGTCACAGCCAACAAGTACATCAGTTGTCATAGCAACTTGTTTCTTTCAGTGTTTTGAAGAAAATTTTGATATTATAATGCGCGCAGCTCTACCGCAAGCCGCCATCTTTGTGCCAGACTCACATTTTAGGTATGCACGTTTTTTTCGTAGGTATGTCATGTCTATTCTTCTTTTCCTTAGTCTGAGGATAATATAGATACTGAAATTTTTGTGGCTAGGCAGACACCTTGTTCGAGATAATTTCTTTCTTCGTGTGTTAGTGCAATAGATCGTTACAGTAATTTCAGCCATAAATCAATAATTTAATCATAAAGAATATATAAAATTATAGTTTGACATTGGGGGGGGTCTGTATGTATGCTTTCGCGGTTGCGCAACGACATGCTTTGCTTTGCTTTGCTTTGCTTGGTAGTATAGATGCAGGCCTACTCTGCCGCTTCCTTCAGAGGTGGTAGGGTGGCGGGGTCTTGAGGGAGAGCGCTACAGTCGTGATGATCCTCAAGGCAAGTCTGGCGGATGCACCTTCCCGAGGTTGCCACCCCGTTCTTGGTGTAATTCCTTAAGAAATAGACGTAACAAAAACCTCCAGGCGCCTTTTATCTTAACACATCCCTTCCCCATCCTTCATCCTACCCACATCCCCATTCCTCCCACCTCCATCTCTCCAATTCCCACTCCTAACCGCGACCCCTCAGTGACTGGGTGGGTGCGGGCTCGTCCATCACTAAAATAAGCTGATGACGAGTAGGAGTAAGTAGTCACCTGCGCTAGGACCTGCGCAGTTGAGCGCCGTGAGCGGGGATGAAGGAGTCCTGGGGGGTTGAGCCGAGCGGCTCTGGTTGTAATGTGCCCGTAAGGCAACACGCCCCCTTTGGTCTGGATTTCAAGCGAAACGGTGGCCCTACCCATTAGCCAAGGGTGGGGAAATGGCCACTGTGTCCCGTCTAGGGCTTGCAATCCGGATATCCGGATATTCGTATTATCCGGATATCCTCTGATTTTCAAATCCGGATTTTACTTGGATCACCATCCGGATTTTTCGGATGTTACGGATAGTTGTATTTCTCTTTTAAATATTAAATAAAAAGCAGTCATCTGTAAAGTACATAACTGTTATTAAGTTATTTATTATTTTAATATCAAAATAAATGTACAAGAAATTGAAGACTCCGATGGTGAAGAAGGTTTATTGTAGCTACAAGTAATGTACATGCAACTGGTCGTAAAACTGAAGTTTGTTTACAAGATTATAACGAAATAATAAAAAGAGTTAAAAAAAGTAGTCAAGAATTCAAGATGTTTAAAAAATCACCGACCAAGTCTGCGGTGCTGTATAAATACACCGCAGAAGGAAAACAAAAGAATGTATGTAACCATTTAGGAACTTCCATGAAAGAAGATTCATTAGATTGTTTAAGCTTTTTAAGATCATATTTCCAGAATTTAAATAAACAATCATAAAAGAATTTCGTAATTTATATTATAAAGGGCAATTTGATTATTTTTTTTCATTTTTGTTTTATTATATTTGATTTATACTATTGTTGTTTAATAATGGAGCTGATTTGCCAGGGAAAGAGATATTGTTATTTAATTTATGTTTTCAATAGGTTGATTTGATTTTTTGACATTTATTACATATCAACAACATGTTGATATGTAATAAATGTAAGCTCTAATTTATAATTAGAATTGTTTCTATAGAAGAAAACTAATGATTTTTGCGGTTTCGTTGTTTTATTATATAATTTAAGAAAGTATACTATATTTTTTATGTGATTGTTACTTGAAATATGGGTATAGTTTATTATTTCTTGGTCATTTTGCTTGAGAGACTGAAAAACGTGTCACAAAAGCTTATCAGTATTATTTATAATACAAACTAAAAAATATCCGCAATAACCGCATTATCCGGATAATCAGGATAGTAAAATATTAATATCCGCATTATCCGGATAGTAAAAATGAACGGATATTGCAAGCCCTAGTCCCGTCAGAGGGCCACTGGCGAGGTGCGTGAGGTCCGCTGAGGTCGTCCTCGGACGGCCAAAGCGGTAGGTAAAGGTCATGCTGACGGTGTAAGTGAGGGTTGATCAGTTCGTTGGGGGTGGCCTTTTGGACCCCCTACGCCAACCCGATCGAGCACCCGATGTGGCACTGTAAGCCAGCCTTGCGCCCCTATATCTCTCTGGTAGTCCTAACGTTCGAGCTTCTTATTAGTGAGACGTTCCCAGTTGCGGGCTCCATGGAGGGTGGGAGCCAGAGAGACGAATTTTACAAAATCATTTAACATGGAAAATTCAAGGCCAGTTAAATCTACAGACCTGGGAGTGGAGGCGAAAGCCAATGAGACTCCCAAGGGAGGTGCTTGCACTTCCCTCGCCCCTGGTGGCCATGCGGTTAACGCCGTGGGTACCAGCGCGGGTGCAGGTCCGGCTGTGGCGAGAACCACAGCTAAGACCAAAAACAAAAAGTCCCGGAACAAACAAAGGACGCCGGCGCTGATTGGGACCAGTACCGACCCTTCCAATACTCAGGCGAAGACGGCGACGACTAATACCAGTGCCGGTCTGACCCTCCCCACACAGACTCCGGCGCTGGGTAATACCAGCACCGGGCTTCCTGCCAAACATCCTCATCCTTCTGTGGCTCCTCAAGCCTCCTCCCAACAGGCGGCCGTAACCGGTCAAACGGAGACGGCCAGCTGCGCTGAGGACGCTTTTTCGCGCGCCTGGCAGGTGCAGAAACGCAAGGGCAAGGGTAAACGCACTCAACAAGCCCGTTGCCCTTGCACTGAACCTTCAGTTCCATCCGAACAGGGTAAGAAGGAGGACAGAGTGACGAGGAAGGAGCGCCGCCAATCACGTTAGATGACAGGTAAGGGCTCCCGTAAACAGGCTACTGCCGCTAGGTCGGTCAAACCGGCAAGCGGCCAGCTGAACTTCTCCGACGGGAAGCGGTCGCAGGCAGAGACCGGCGCAAGCCGGCCAGCGCCCAGCCGACCGTCAACCAGTTTTCCGGAGAGACCGGCTAAAGGTAGCAATGACACACAGCGACCCGATTGGAAGGATCAGGCCGCGGCCAAGCGAGCTCTCAACGAGACCTCGTCACCTCGAAGGGAGCATAAGCGGCCGCGGCTTGATCAATCCAAGAGGGTTGATCAACGAAGCTACGCCCAAGCTGCAAGTGCTACCCTCGACGTCGCGATCACCTGCGACCGCACGGGGATCCTCAGCAAGGACGTATCGGACCAGGTACTCGCTGCTATCCAGAAGCAGATCATACTCGAGGCCTGCTCCCCCAAACCAGACACTCCAGGGCCGACCTTCAACGCCAAGCCGCTGTTCGCCGGGGGTGTCCTGAAGCTGTGGTGCGGAAACGACCACACCTTAGGATGGCTAAGGAAGACTGTCTCCGACCTTTCTCTCCCGACTAGCATCTCGTTGGTCGTCAAGAGTCAGGCGGAGATTATGAAACGTGCTCGATGTGGGATCGTGATCCCAGACGAGCAAGGGGTATTTGGTGAGCCGACCAATATTGGGCGTGCTCTCAGTTACCAAAACCCCTGGGTAGACATCAAGAGGTGGGTGCTCTTGCATGCCGACAAGCAGGCCGCAGCGTGGTTCGTGGTGGTCGGTATCCCTGAGGACCAAATCCCGGCCCTGATGGAGGCCGGACGCCGTCTCTCAATAGGATTAGGGGCGGTGTACGTGAAGTTCCAGGGTCGGAACGGCAGGTTCACCGACGTCCCTCAGGGATGGGACCCCACCACGGAAACCATTGGCGACGCGCCAATTGTACTGCAGACACCAGCAGGGGAGTCCACTCCCCCAGCATCATGCAACCCGGAAGCATCCGCGGCCGCTGCTACCACAGCAGAGTTGGCCGTGTTTGATGCCGCCATCGTGGGAGCCGTCCCTTCATCGGGCGAGGAGTTGGACGACATTACCCTGTCTCCGGCTTCGGGTCGGGGAGGGGACGGTTTCGACGAGGGCGACCTGTTCGCCGGGCTGAGACTAGAAGGGGACGAGGGGGGTTCGACCAACGATGGCGTTCCCTTCGTCGACCTGTAGAGTCCTCCAGGCTAACCTCCACCACAGTCAGACCGCGACGGCTCAGCTCCGCAAGTGGCTGGAGGTTCAGCACACGGCCATTGCCCTGATCCAGGAGCCGTGGATTAGGGCGGGCCGCATACAAGGACTCTCAAATCTTGGCGGTAAGCTCCTGGTCACCACAGATCATGATAACCCCAGATCGTGCATCTTTGTCACAGGTAACCTCAAAACACAGATCTTAACAGACTTCTGTTGCAGAGATGTCTCTGCAGCAAGTACGCGTATACAGCGTGACGACGCCCCGGAAAGGGTGATCGTTTTCGCCTCGGCCTACATGCCTGAGGCGGAAGCGCCGCCTCCGCACGACCTCGCCCGCCTCGTGAGCTATTGCGAGAGAGGTGGGTTTGCGGTCGTCGTCGGGGCCGACGCCAACGCTCACCACCAGCTGTGGGGTATGGACACGCAAAACGAGAGGGGTAAGGCATTGGTTGACTACCTATTCTCGACTAACCTATCCCTACTAAACACTGGCTCCGAACCAACATTCGTAACCAGGAGAAGCCGAACCATCATAGATCTCACGCTGGTATCGGAGGGCGCGGCGGAACTTACCACTGGGTGGCGGGTCTCCAAGGAGGCCTCCTGCTCTGATCACAGGTGGATCCGCTTCGACATCCAGGTCTGTGTTCCACCAACACCACCACGGCGCATTCCGCGAAACACGGATCGAGCCAACTATACACGTAGCCTTGTATCCAAGCTTACGACACTAAACAATCCGACGACATTTGCGGATACGACATACGACACAGATTGAGGTACATGTAAGCCAGCTTACTAAATCAATAATAGACAGCTACCATACTGCCTGCCCAGAGACCACCCCGCGTAGCGCTCCGGGCAAGCAACCCTGGTTGGGGGCTGATCTGGAGCGCAAGCGCGGTAAGGTAAGGAAAGCTCTGAACAGAGCCATGAACACATGTGCGGATGAGGACTGGGACAACTATTACGCAGCCAAATCCAGCTACAAAAAATGCATCAGGTTCAGGAGTACCACGGGATGGCGCAAATTCTGTGGTAGCATAGAGTCCTGTCAGCAGGCTAACAGGGTAAGGAAAGTACTGTCACAGCAGTACACACCTGGGCCCGTTACACTCCGCAAACCGGACAATACACTCACTTCCTCGCCAGAAGAAACGAGACGCGTCCTTATGGAAACTCACTTCCCTGGCTGTACCTTGCGCAGGTAATCGCCTGGCAAGATGTACTACAAACACCAACAGAAAATGAATGGCTTTATGCAAGTAGGGTGATCACGTTGGAGAAGCTCCAATGGGCCATCCGTAGCTTCCATCCTTTCAAGGCAGCCGGTCCTGACGGAGTGTTCCCCGCCTTGCTACAGTGGGGTGGAACCGCTGTCGCAATAAGACTGGTGCCCCTAATGAGGGCGTGCCTGGCCCTTAGATACGTTCCTAAAGGTTGGAGGGAAGTGAAAGTAATATTCATCCCCAAGCCAGGTAAGGGAGACTACACAAACGCCAAATCCCATAGACCCATAAGCCTCACCTCCTTTCTACTAAAGACTCTGGAAAGGCTGTGTGACAGGGAGCTGAGGGACGGCGCTCTGAAAACCATACCGCTACACGGTAATCAACACGCATACAGCTCGGGTAAGTCGACTGAATCTGCCCTTCATCTAGTAGTCAGCCAGATAGAGGAAGCGATTCATCAGAAAGGCACCTGCCTGGGCACTTTCATAGACATCGAAGGTGCCTTCGACAAAACAAACTTCTCCAGCATCAGCGGCGCCCTCTATAGACATGGCGTTGAACAGGTACTAGCGGACTGGATTACTAACATGCTAAGCAAACGAGTAGTTCGCCTTGAGGATGAGCAGCAGCTGGCCATGATAGCCAGAGGCTGCCCCCAGGGTGGGGTGCTGTCCCCTCTTCTGTAGAATATGGTGATTAACGATCTCATAACCAAACTCAACGCCAATCGTTACTACACAATAGGGTATGCAGATGACCTCGCAATCCTTGTATCGGGGAAGGTGACGGGTACGATCTGCAACCTTACTCAGCAAGCGCTACGAATCGTAGAGAGATGGTGCAGGGAATTTGACCTATCAGTGAACCCCACTAAAACTGAACTGGTTATGTTTACCCAGAAACGAGCATTAGGCCCGTTCCGTCTACCAAAACTTTTCAATACAGAACTGCAGTTGACCAACGAAGTCAAGTATCTCGGGGTCATTCTGGACAGTAAGTTAAACTGGAGTAGTCACTTGGACAACAAACTAAACAGGGCCTGCATAACCTTCTGGCAGTGCAGGAGAATGATAGGTAAGAAGTGGGGCCTATCCCCTAAAATTATACTATGGCTGTACACCACAGTGATACGCCCTATGATCACCTACGGGGCCGTGGTCTGGTGGCCCCGTACTGAGTTGGGTACAGCTACTAGCAAACTACAACGCCTGCAAAGACTAGCCTGCATGGCCACCACAGGCTGCATGAGGACCACTCCGACTGCAGCTATCGAAGCCATGCTGGGACTACCACCGCTCCACCTGTTCATACAGCAGGAAGCGACGATGGCGGCGGTTCGTCTAAATGCACTAGATCTCTGGGGTAAGAGAGATTTACCACACACCGCGCTGCTTGAGGGACTCAGCAAGGAGTTCCCCGTTACGAAAGCCATAAATGACCGGGTACCCAAACAATTTATATTTGATAAAAAATACAAAATCCAACTTCACGAGGATCGCCGATGCGAGGGCTTGCGCCCGGCAGAGCTGCGCATCTTCACGGATGGATCCAAAACAGGTAGTGGCACAGGTGCTGGAATCTTCTCGGAGGACTTCAATATACGCATCTCCACACCATTGGGGGTCCATAACACAGTGTTCCAGGCCGAATGCATGGGTATTTCTCTAGCCGCCTCAGCCATCATGGCCAGGGAAGTTAAAGAACACTCGATCCGCATACTCTCAGACAGCATGGCCGTTCTGCAAGCGCTGAACAGTCACACCGTTGATTCTGGGCTAATATACGAGTGCCACCAGCGCCTAAACCAGGTGGGCAACCTCAATAACATAACCATTCAATGGATCAAAGGACACAGCGGCTCGCTAGGCAACGATGCAGCCGACGAACTTGCCAGAAGGGGGTCGAACGCTGTACCAGTGGGTCCCGAACCCATCGTGCCACTCCCCTTCGGGTTCATACGCACTCTGGTAAGGAAACGCACCAGGGACCAACATCACAAACTATGGGTGGACCAACGTGAGTGCAGGCAGGCTAGGGAAGCACTCCCCACAATCGATGGCCGCTTCACGAAACAGGTTCTCCGACTAACCAAGCAACAGCTGCGTACAGTCACAGCAGCTGTAACTGGTCACGGATCATTTAATAAACACCTCTTTGTATTAGGAGTCACGGACAGTCCGCTGTGCAGGGCCTGCATGGAGGAGGACGAGACAGCAGCCCATGTGCTTCTAAGCTGCCCGGTGGTCACCACATACAGGGCAAAGTACTTCGGCAACCCAGGTACCCTACGTGAGATTGTCAGCAACACCAAGGCGTTGCTGGCCTTTCTCGAGGAGCTGGGGTGGATCGAATAACCGATTTTCCCACCCGTACGCAAAATACGCGCATTGACGTGGAGTTGCGGACACCAGCCCGTATTATCTATCTATCTATCTAGTTTGACATTCAATATAATGACGTCTCATCTTCACATTTTAAATCATCCGCATCGGGCTTGCACGTCGGATTACCAATACGTTTCAAGTTATCTATAAAGATAACCAAATCATTAAAATAAATAATCGGATATAAATCCGATTATTTATTTTAATATAAAAATATAAATATAAAAATATGATTGACGTGTAAAAGTGTTTGTTCAAACCTACTTACAGAAATAAAATCATTTATCATTTAATGATTTGGTATTCTCAATGATTTATAATAATAACAAACATACTTTGAACCATGTAACCATATGTTTTTTTTCGTAAACGAGAACAACGTTGACCGCCAGGAGACTAGACTGCGATGAACAGCCCCTGTCAACTTTGTATGGAAGGAACGAAATACCTACAAGGGCAAAACCTCCAACTTGCCAATAAAAAATAAAAAATGATTTTGTGTGGTAACACATAACTTTCGGCAATATCGTTATTTGACAAATCAAAATGTTGCCATAAAATTATCCTTACTTCCACATGGAAGTAAGGATAATTTTATGGCAACATTTAAAAACACAACAACAAACATTTAAAAATTAATTCATGAAGTATGGCTATAGAACTATTACATAATAGTTCTATAGCCATACTTCATGAATTAATTTTTATAGGAATAATAATAAATAATATTAGAAAATGATAAACATGAATAAAACCGTCATGTTTTAACATTCGATACGATGGGTCCAACAATGAAATTACTTTTTTTAGTAGGATTTTTATTTAATTTTAAATAAATAAAACACCAAGTTGACAATGGCGTCGGCGTCGAAAAAATCACATTCATAGAACACTATTAATTACTCCCAGGTAAAATAACACAGAATACAATATCAAAATAGCGTTGGTTGTTTTATTTGTTGTCTCTGCGTTAATTTCGTGGTATTTTTGGATTTGTGTCTAGATTTGAAGATCTTCACCTGATCTAACCAACATCGAGTCGACCTAATGCATCTCCGTTCCAGCGAATAATTGTTTTGAATGAGACATTGACTCTAGTGAGAAAGTGACTAAGTATTTTGTGACAATGGAAAACCAAAGAAAATGATTTAAGTGCGGCTGCTCGCCTGCTAAAGACGGCGAGAAGTGCATCTTTGTTGAAGTTGTTTCGATTCCCCATACCTACGTATCACAATTTGTGAGAATTTAACTATACGTAACTCAATTTGTGTGTTGAGGTCATGTGTCTGATTGAAAAGTAAATAATTATAACATAATATCTTATTAATATTGTTGTTTTATTTTCTAATACCTCTGGGCACTCGCTTGTAAGAAAAATCGAAACGTAGTGTTTCGAGTTTTCTTACAAGCGGAAGTGCCCGCCTGCCCAAAAGAAAGGCCTGCGTTTTAAATTTCGCGGTGCATTATAGTTCTATGGGTAGAATCTAGATGTCGCCAGCAGCGACTTCCGTTTTTTCTTTTTTGTTTGAAGTCGACATTCTTCTCCGCTAGGAGTAATAGTGTTCTGTGGCGATACATTGCAACCGGAATGTGAAAAAACCAAATTTTAACATTAGCAGAATACCATTTTTTGGTCTATTCACAATGTCATCGCATTCCGGTCTCATGTTTTTCACTTTGCATGTTATGGGGCTGACAACAGCTAAAGCGCGGGTCACTGTCGGACTGCATAGAAAAGAAAGAGAAGCGCGATGACATCAAGCTGGTAATTTAATGCAAAATATGAAGCAATTCTCTATTTACAAAAAAATCTATTGATTGGACTAAAAAATTAAAACACTATTATAAAAACTAAACCCGAATGATTGCATGTATATTAATATAGTTTTTAATCGTTAAAAGAAATTTTTAGGGGTAACTTCGTGACTTCTTTCTATCGTACCAAATTAGTTGTATTGTGTTTTCAACACAGTACCTATCTAACTAGCATATTATATCCTAAAGAATATCATATATTTTTCTGATTTTGTTTACTGCAGTGGATCATTTACTTTCAGGCATTATAAAACTTGCGTTTAGGTCATTTCGTCTCCTTAATTAGTAGAATTGACCATCAGGTAGGGTTGTACATTTAGAGTATTTTATCTATGAGGTAGCGGCACGTTCGGCGTCCGTTTACGGCGGGCATCGGGTTGCGAGAGCCATAGATAAAATACTAAATGTACAACAATATTACTATACTCTTTGATGTACAAGTACAAGCTGTATAGAACATTGAAGAGCTCAATCAACATGTCACTCTTTAAGGCAATGACTAAACCTTTAGTCATTGCTGTAAGGAGATCGATAACAGTCAAACCACAGAGTACTTTTTTTAGATAGGTAGTCAAACCTCAAACTCAAATGCCATTTTATGATAAGAAAAACGTAATTTTTGTCAAATTCTGTGGTCCAATTATAAATAAATCAACAGTGACATTACACATTGTTGTAGAGAATCTAAATAAATTCGTTATCAAATATTAGAGAAGAGCAGTAAAGAAAGCTACAATCATGAAGATACCTTACTTAGTGAAAATGAATACGCGTGAGGTGTATTCCACACCAGCAACTATGAGTAACTCGGTTGCAGAGGCTCCTCGCAAAATCAGAGCTGAGGACTTCGAATGGGATACTGATGTTACTCCTCAACCACTTACTTTCTGCGCTGCTCTCGTTCTGTCCAGGATGTTTGACAGTCTCAATCCTCTTCAGAAAATCCTTCAAAAAGACGTCGATATATTGATGGACCTGTACCCTGCGGATATCCAGTTGAAGTTCAGCGTACCCTACATAAAGGTTCCCATTATGCAACTACCTATAATGCTTTTTGAAAACCAGTCATTTTGCGAAGCAATTTAGAAGTAGAGTAGTGTCATCTCAAAGCATTCCTCTTATTCAACATTAAATAACTGTAAATGTTATGTAACAAAAAACAATTTAATTTCGTTTTAGGACGAGCAATATTGGAATAGGTCATTTCATTCCAAATACCCATCGAGGGTAGAGCTGGGAAACATTTTCTGGAAAGGCAAATTTTTATCGGCTTGCCTTCAAGATTATTTGGAATCTGTAAATCCTGATGTTTTTAGAGAAGATGAAGCTGTAGAACTTGCATCACTGGTAAAACGTATTTAAGTTATTTTTTTTTATATCCTGTCTCTCGTAATCAAGAGTGTCTGCTTCACTTTAAACCATGTGTGTGTTAAGCACTGTAGTATTTTGAATCAAATTAACCATTTATGCTTACGATGTACCTGTTGCTTGACCTAATGCAGTAGGACTTGCTGTCTGAGCTTAACTTAGGGATAGGAATAGACTGAGAATAGACTAAGTCATAAAATATCATTTCTATTCACCAGGTCAGTCCATACATCTTCTTCTTAGGATTAAATCAGCTGCAAATTGTACGCCAACCGAGACCGCCCTTACCTTCCGACACTGTGGTGGAAGATACGTGTGAATACAGTGTACCTAAACTGTATGACCATATCCCCATGGAGACAGTTTTAGCAAAATTATATAACCTTCGAGAGATATCTCTTGTCTTTGGGATAAACGATCTTAGAGATAAATATTTAACGAGGTATTTTGAATTTTCATTGGCTGATTGCGAGTCAATTTGTCGGGGATTAGAACATTTGAACCATTTAAAAATATTTCGCGTCAATCGCAGTAACCTAGACTGTTTGAAAGTTAAATTAATCCTTCAAAATCTTGTGAAGAAGGAAAGCATTGAGGAACTGGATTTCAATCATTGTCAAATCGGTGATTACGGGATGAAGGCACTTGGCGGTTTTATTTTCATTCACAAAAACGTGAAAGTGGTAAGAATTGCGAATAACAGATTTAAAGAAGAAGGAATTCAGGGAATAGCTTATGCTCTACAGATGAAACCAGCTGCTCCGATCGAGCTTTTAGGTAAAGTATTTAAATAGTATTAATGTTTCGCTTTTAGCGATAAGATCGTAGGCTGTACAGTTCTAATGTATTTATGGTGTGTCCTGTTGTTCGTCCTTTCAGAGTAATTTATTATATATCTTATTGTTTATGTAGGTACTATTAATTCCTTCGGAGGATTGGATATCATGTTCTTTTAACAGATTTCAGCTTGAACCCAATGTCTTTGGAATGTGCGACTATGTTTGCGGCAGCTTTCGTCAGGTGCAAGGAAAAACCACAAACTTTGATCGTGAATTCTTGTGGTTTTAGCGGAGCATCGGCTGAGAAGGTGCGATTCTCTTTTCTATTAAGAATATCATAGTTACAAGTTTTAAATTGCCACCTTTACACTTACGCTCTTTCGCGATTGCTTTGGAGTATACAGGATCGCGCGGGGAAGACTGAACCACAATTACACCGCTTTCCTTTCCCCTTCAAAATCTTTAAGCGCTTGCACTTTGACGCACGATTGTTGTTTCACGCTCACGCGCGATAGAGCGTGTTTGTAAAGCCGGATAATGTAAAAAACGCGTTTTAGTTATCATACAAAAATATAGCATTTATTCGTTTCTGTTTTATTGAGGGTATTAAAAAGACTACATTACATACCTTTATCATGAATGATTCATTCGATCCTGGAATTAATGGCTTTCTGGTTTATGGTATAGGTATTTATGGTGATCTGACACCTGCGTTTTTACTGCCTGTTTAGATGGCAGGTCTTCTCAGCTTAAACCGGGGCCTAACTAGACTGGATATAGCGGCTAACGATTTGTCCGGTGACGCCGAGGCGACTCTTATCCGTGCTCTTGAGCGAAATAGGAAGATTCTCAGAATTGACCTGCGTAGAACTAGTAAGATTCATTTATATTTTTCTTTTTCAACCTTTCTAAGAGCTATCCTAAGAGCAGTGGTGGCCAAGTGGTAACAGCTGCGACTTACGAGTTGCAGGCCCAACCCAGGCAGGCACTTTACTTTGTGTAAATTATTTCAACACCATTGCTCTCAAAACGGTGAAAAAAACATCATGACAAAACCGGCATGTCCTAGAACCAAAAAAATCGAAGAGATGTGACATCTACCAACCCGCATTGGGCCCATGTGGTGGATTACGGCCCACTACCTCACACTTAGAGGAGGCCTGTGTCCCAGCAGTGGGAAAATTATAGGCTGATTATGCTAAGAGTTAACTTCTAAACACAGGTCGAAGTTGTAAAACTAGGTCTTAGCACATAAAAAAAAAACATAATTCAATTAAATATTCTATATTAATTTAGAAATCTCAGAAGAAGGTCAAGCGAAGATAGAGGAACTGCTTCTGCGCAACAAGGACCTGATAGGGCAGGAGATGGAGCCAAGTGACGAGATTCCACCGCTATATCTCAATGAACCTGAATACCTCATATGGGAGTACAATCCTAATAATCCCGGTTATATCCCAGGAAGGTACCCCTCAAGGATTCCTGAAGTATAGAATGTATTTTAAACGAGTAGATTCATAGGTACCCACCTACACTGTGTCGACTTAAACCTACGAACATAATTAGGTATTGTATTTTTTTAGCTGTTGATTATCTTTTATTATTATATTCATTTCTTTTCTTTCTTTTTTTTTAAAACGTTGCCCCACACTAGGAATTTCTCCTGTATCGTGGGTGCGTTTACAAACATTTAAACTCACATACACAAACAGCCAGACCCGGAACAACTACTTGCAGGTCATACAAATATTTATTCCGTGCGAGAATCGAACCCGCGATACGCAATGCAGCAGTCAATCGCTTAACCACTGCGCCAACCGTGCCGTTCGTGCCGTCGTATTATTTTTTCATGGCTTAAAAATTAAGTCAAAACCAGACTATTATTGTACCACTGCAGTGCAAAGGGCTCTTCTCACACAGAGAAGGCACGAGCCCTGGTCACCAAGCTTGCTCTAGATAGATTTGAGGCTTATATTAACTACTAACTGATCGTGGCCGGCGCCGCCCGGCTGAATTTTCATGTCTTTATTTTCCAGAAAAAAAAATCCGCCAAATCGGTCGAGCCCTTCTCAAATGATTTGAACCCACAGCCTCCTGCATGGGAGGAGGCCTTAACCACTTTATTTAATTAAAATTATATCGATGCTTGATCACGATAAACCGATACAGTCTTACCTTGTCTGTTGGAACACGTCTCCTTGGTCTGCAGAATGCTGTTTAAATGATTAAATGATTTTATTTCTGTAAGTAGGTTTGAACAAACACTTTTACACGTCAACCATATTTTTTTTTAAACTAGATGAGGTCGGCGTTTCCTATCTGACTACTCTGAGAAGAAAGGCCGAAACAAACTCAGAGGTCACAGTCTCTTTTAAAGTCCAGACAAAATCTTGGTCAGATCATGCTGTATCTCAGGAATCGTATTGGGTAGGTTCTTCCACTGAGGATTTTTTTCACTCTCTGACCTTAATTAGGTCCTTAGATACTAGAATTGGAACAAGCGCAGTCATGCGTAGATTCTTATTTCAAAAAAAATATTTTGTTTTGAATCTCTGTAATTACTTTAATGATAACTTGACCCTATTTGACCTTGTTTTATCTGAAGTCTGGCCCCCTATATCGCATATGTGATAAACTTTATGTTCATTTAATACCAACATTTTTTAATAAAATACCTATTATAAAAAGTAGATAAAGTGGTGTTTACAAATTGCGCGATAAGTTAGTAATTTGGTTTCATTTAGAATTTACAGTTTCTTTTTAATTCACATTGACTTCGTATTGTTGGTTCCTTTTGCTGTATGCAATAAACGTTTATAATCATGATCTGCTTTTTTGTTGTGAACAATAGGATGCTTATACGATCTTTTTATGATCTTTAAATAAATTATGGATTAAAGCTCTATAAAGTGCTCAATCCCGAAGGGCTCGTGGCTAAACAATATCCGTGTTATTACAAAATACGTTCTAACTTTAGCCCGAGCCTAAACCTTCGACTCAGTTTTTGTATTTGGAACTTTATGCCGACTTTAATAAAGTTCTTAATACAAAATTGACAACCTAAGACCGGACTAAGTTGTCAGTTTTGTAAAAGGAACTGTGTTTCGATTTCTGTTAGGTTCTTATTTCAAAAACAGGCTCGATGGTTAAGAAAAACCTTGTTTTGTAATAAGACCGTATAAGTCTAACGGGTCAATATTTAAGGTTAAGCAACGCTTGCTGAGGTCGGTCCATAGATGGGTGACAATCTAGTACATACCGAGACACCTCCGTGTCTTTGGTCCCGGCTCACAGTGGGTCACAGTGCTGGTAGTCATTGCCCGAAAGTCTGACAATCAGTCCTACCAAGTGGTATCGTGTTAACCAGTAACTGGGTTGTGGAGGTCAGATCGGCAGTCACTCCATGTACGATACTGGTATTCAGTCATCCACTTCTCGAGTAAAAACAGGAAAAAGGCTAGGCAGATGATGAGTGGCCATACTTCTATAATAATATTATAAAGAGGTAAAAGGTTAAGGATAACGGTCCCATACAAGCTTGGCTCAGAAATGAACACAAATAAAACAAAATGTATTATGAGGCTATATTATAGTGTTTTATAGCCCTGCCCTTATTTAAATGATAGACAACAAAAAGTGCAAATAAATGGTATCAATTCACTTCATTTAAAAGTACAAATGGGTGTTCCACAAGGATCGATATTAGGTCCCTTCCTCTTTTTAGTATATATTAATGATCTACCCCATTTATTTAAAAACCAACCACAAATGGTATTATTTGCTGACGATACTTCTTTAATCTTTAAGATAAATAGACGTGCATCAAATCTTGACGACGTAAATAATGCCCTACTGCAGGTACATAATTGGTTCACTGCTAATAATTTAGTATTAAATGGGAAAAAAACTAAATGCATAAGATTTGCTTTACCGAATGTTAAAAGTAGTGATTGTGACATAGTATTGAATAACGAGAAACTAGAATTTGTCGATGAAACTGTTTTCCTGGGAATAACGCTAGACTCAAGGCTGCAATGGGGTCCTCATTTAACATCTCTTGCAGGACGGCTAAGTTCAGCAGCATATGCTGTAAGAAAAATCCGTCAATTTACTAATGTAGATACCGCGAGGCTAGTCTATTTCAGCTATTTTCATAGTATCATGTCTTACGGTATTTTATTATGGGGACGGGCTGCCGATATTGAGTCTATTTTTATTCTGCAGAAAAGAGCTATCAGAGCAATATACAGCCTCCGCAGGCGCGATTCTCTAAGGGAACTGTTTAAAGACATTAACATCATGACGGTACCTTGTCAATATATTTATGAAAACATCATGTACGTAAGGAAAAATCTAAATCTTTTCAGTAAAAGAGGTGAAAGACACAATTATAGGACTAGAAATAGGGACCAATTAGTTCAACCAGGTTTCAGACTGGCTAAAGTAGACTCATCCTTCATGGGGTACTGTTTAAAATGTTACAATAAAATACCTCCCCACATACTCCAACTGAATGAAACGAAATTTAAATCCTGTATAAAACGCACACTATACAGCCAAGCATATTATAAGTTGGGGGATTATATCGCTGACAAAAATGCTTGGCTCAGGGCTGGTCCTGCTCCACAAGGGCGCGTAAACTAATTAATTAGCATTCGAAAATAGTGTTGGAGCTGATGAAGATTGTACAACCTATCTTTGCATTGTATAAATTCAATCTCATAGTATTGTATAATTGCATAGCACATGTGTGAGCACTATGTACCCACTATAAAGCTTACTGGGTTCGTCTTTCATTGACTTGAATGTGCCCTGGCGGCTGAGAGTATGTCATGCTCACTCAAATGTGTCGCTGGTGGTGGCGTGTGTATTGGATCATTGAGTTCCCTTCAAAATGGTTGAGCTGAATGGTGCTGATACGTCATGTTCGTGAACGGGCGCCTTCAGTAGGCACTGGTCATTTCTTAGCTGCCACGGCTTATTTTAATTCCATAATTGTTTTTATCTTTTTATTACGGACGCTTTTAACGTGCACGTCTTTCTACATCGTTCTCACATGTATAATTACAACATGAATGATGTAACCACTCTATTGTAACAATATTTTGATTTAAAAGAGTGTCCATGGAGTTTCTTGCCCGTTCTTCTCCATAGGTACCTACTACGCTTTGGAATGGGCAACTAGCTTCATCTTTCTGACTGACCGACCCCTTGACAATTCAAAAGTGCCTGTAATTGGTTTATTTGAAATAAATGCTTTGAGTTTGAGTTTTTGAGTTTGTATATTTTTGTTCGTCGTAAAACTTGGTGAAGACACTTCCCATATCTGATGTCTTCAAAAAATACATTTAAACCTGTCGATCGCGAAGTAATCTCCAGTGTCTCCCAGCAGATTGAATTTCACTCAAATCTAAGGACTGTAAATCAAATGATTAATTTGCTATGCCCCAGTTTATAGAACGTTGGATCTTCGTTGGAAACCAGGCAAAATCAGAGTGGTCCGAGATGCGAGATAAAGGTATCATGTTTTCTTCAAAACATATAGCATTGGTTGAAGAAGCAGTCTAAGATTTCACCATATATAAGATAAATATATAAGAATGGACATACCCTTTTATCCTTCTTTGTTACCTGAGATCTTTCACTACAGCAGAACTCGCGGTGATTTTTTTTCTCTCGTTTATTTTCTTAGATAATTTATAAAGTTTTAGGTAAAACTTTATAGAAAGTTAATAATAATGCTTGTGGTAAGTGATATATAGTGTTACGTTAATCGTTTGTTAGCGAAATGCCAAAATACGTGGTCCGTGGCTTCGGGAGGCAAAGCATTTGTAGCGAACATGAGCGGCGATTCTCCTAAGTATGAACGGTCTTCATCCTCGGAGGAGAAAGGCACCCTTTTCCTACCGGCCGAACAACAGGACAAAGAGATCGAAACGGTTTACTTTAAGTCGGAAGTACGCATTTACAATTGAATGAGTAGCCAAGTAAGTGGAGTAAGTAAGCCACAATTTCCAGATTATATCACTAACCCTACTCAAAAATACTATTAAGAAACTTCTAACCTGCTTCTTGCATTGTTGTTTTCTAAGCAACCCGGTAGTTTCTAAAGAGACAGAAATATTACAACTTAAGGATTTCAGTGTAAAATATGATGCATATCCATGCATAATCATCCTTTAATATTCCAACTGCTGGGACACAGGCCTTCTCTCGGTGAGAGGAAGTGGGCCGTAATCCACCACGCGGGCCCAATGCGGGCTGGTCTTCGAATATTTTGCTCACGATGTTTTCCTTCTCCGTTTTGAGAGCAATGGTGATGAAATAATTTACACAAAGTAAAGCGCCTGTCTGGGTTCGTACTTACGACCTGCAACTCAATAAGTAGCGGCTGTTACCACTGGGCCCCCACTGCTGATGTAATATGATGATTAGGTAGTAATTCCTAAAGCAAATACAGAATATCTTGAGGAGCTAAAACTACTCAAGTAGTTTTTTTTTTTGGCATTCATCATGAAAAGCTGTCTGTAAAATAATAAGAAAACATTAGGTTTATGCTTACCTACTCCCATATGTTTCACACTCAATTAGAAGTAAATGAGTACGTACTTAGGCCCTAAACAAAACTCAAGCTGCTGCTGCTGGGGAGTTTGTTCCGCCACTTCTTCTTCCCAGCTGCAGCACTAGGATTTGGTGAAGGGCGGCGTTTTGGGGGACTGTCTTATGCAATTTTGACGTTTAAAAAGTGCTGATTCTCGGCCTAGTTTGAATAAATGACTTTTGATTTTGATTTCAAGTCTATTTAGCCCCTGCGCTGGGAGTTTAGTCTCAGATCTCGAAGGTGGGTCTAGTGCAGAAAAAGCTATCTGCGAAAGCACATCTACAGGTAAAAAAATTATGGCACTTTAGATTATGGATAAAAAAGTTAGGGAACACAATAGAGAAACTGGCCCGCGAGCTGAGGAGCAGGTGACCATCTGCGACGATAAGCTCGCGCGGGGCCGCCCATACCCCGCAGCACCGGAGCCGTGACAGAAACAATGTTTGCTGCATGTTGCATGCCTGCTTGCATGCTGCATGCCTGCTTGCATGCTGCATGCCTGCTTGCATACTGCATGCCTGCTTGCATGCCTGCTTGCATGTTGCATGCCTGCTTGGATATTGCATGCTTGCTTGCATGCTGCAAATCCCCTGTATTATTGATGAATCACTTCGGTTAGGTTAGGTTAGAACTGCAATGTGACTATTAAAGCGCGAAGGCGAGCCAGCTAAGCGAGCGTGCCGCGGGAGCGGCCGCCGAGTGCCAGATGCCCATTTTTGTTGGTGAAACATTTGGGTTAGAATTATGACCAGGGAAAGAAAATATTTTTATTCGAAACAAAGTATTTTTGATGTTTCGAATTATCAAACTATCGGACTTTTTGTTATTCGATCTATTGAAACTCGGTATTTTGATAATAGTAATTATTTAAAACGTTAGGAATATTGGAATTATAAAAATAGGAGTAATGATAAGTCGGAGTTGTTATCTTTGATTATATACTTGTCTAGATGACACATTGACCGTACCGAACGGCGCAAATAAAGTCTACTATATTTGGTAGACTCGCTTCTCACCTACGTCAGTCTCATTTGAATATTTTGAATCACTTAACGATAACGTGCTCACGAAAAATAGTTAATTATGCCGGTTTGTGCTGTCAAATTGTGTCGCAATTATGTGGGAAAACCGTGTAATAACACCAAGATCACTTTTCATAGGTAAGTTTTATTATTTAACCACTATTTGTTAAGAAAACACGATTTTTTAGTTCGATATTTTATTTGTTAGTCTGATTAGCCGGTGTTGCCAGTTTATTACTAGGGAGATTTGGCGAAACTATGGGAACAAATTACAATATCAAAATCAATAACAATACCAATAACACAATAATTACAATATCAATAATAATTATTGTTATGTTTATTTAAAAAGACTGAGCGTACCGACTACCTTGGAGAGTACGTAAAGCTATCGGTCCTGCGCCCCGTCTCTTCGGTCGTGTCAGATTTCCTTCCCATCGGACTATGAGAGTGAGGACATAGAGAGTACAACTATGTTTACGCACATACATTGGCACAATAATAAATATCCTGTGTAGTTGAGTGATATCCGTAATGATTGGCTGACGTGACCGAAATTCGATCAGAACATTATTATTAAAAAAATTACAGTATTTATTTCATCAGAAAAGGATAACTTACCTACATAAAATAAATAAAATCCATGACGTCATGAAGTAAATAGTATTTTTGTTAGTTCTTTCTAATATTTTGGGTTTCAGATTTCCTACGGATCCCGTACTAGCAAATTGCTGGAGAAACATTATACAGCGGACACGAAATGAAGACCAGTGGAAACCTCACAAGACTTCAGTCGTGTGTTCCGAACATTTCGCTGAAGATGATTTATATTTTACAAAAAAGGGATTACGACGAAGAATGGATCGATACCAAGCAAGGTATCGATATATATATATATCATAGACCATATAAAAATAAAAAATGTTATAATTGGTAATCAACACATCGTGCAGTATGGTTTTTAATAACACACATCAAGCTTAGAGTAGGGTATTTTTAATATTTTATTAATCTCAAATTATGTTGTTACAGTGTTTGTTTCTGTCAGCGACGGAAACAGAATCCTCAACAAATATAAAACAAGTAAGGTCTTATCGGCTTGGCACAATCTGGCCGGCTAAAGCTAATTCAGAACTTTACAATAATGATCATTAGTTTTAATACGATTTATTTATTTTTAAAAGGACCCGTCCGCTTCTAATATGGCGATTGATATTCACAATCAAATTATTGAGCCTAAACCTTCGTGCTCGAAGGAGCCGGTGGGTGACGAGCCAACGACCGTTTTACAAGATTTTTCAGACTTGGAATCGATATTTGATACTCCACGCAAAGTCAAGTTACGCCGTACATTACGTCGCAAGATAAAAATGGAACGCAAACATAAGGCTATGATTGATTCATTAAGAAAAAAAAATATTCGTCTGAAAAAGCAGAATACCTCTTTCAAATGTATCATCAAGACTTTGAAAAAACAAAGATTGATCAATGAAGATGTACATAATGTCTTAGAAGGAAATTTATTTGCCGCTAATTTATACTCCCAAATGTAAAAAAAAATAAAAGGTCAAGGTAAACGGCCTGCTAAATACTCCCCGGAATTTCGTAAATTTTGTTTGACATTGCATTTTTTATCACCACGTGCGTATAGCTTTGTCAGAAGAAAATTTGAGCCATGCCTCCCACATCCTAAAACATTGACTAAATGGTACTGTAATATGGATGGTTCCCCAGGACTCACTGAAGATGCCTTTCAAAACAACTACTAAACTATTCCGAAAACAAACACAAAGAGATGGGTTTCGGTCTATAAATTACTGTATTTTTTTCATTGTAATTTTTGTTGTTACTAAGTTAAATAAAACACCAATCTACAAAATACTTACTTTATTTTATCCTATTTTGTTTAACCTTCATCTTACTAAATAACGGAGGAAAGGTAAGTTAATAATTTGGAGCAGGCATCCCTAAACACGCACACTTTGACAGTTTGATTACAATAAGTACACGAGCGGTACTCACACATATCACGCAATTGGAGATGGTTTTTGCGCGTCATTTGTTTGCATTGCTCTATCTAGACAAGTATATAATCAAAGGTTGTTATATTCGGAATTTTAAACCATTCGGAATTATGAAAATCGGTATTTTGAAGTATTTGTGACTGACGGAATAAAGTTTTTCGTATTTATGCAGTGTACCCCATGGCGTTAGTCCTAAATAACCCTGATCCCAGTTTATTATTTTTTTTTTTGCATAAAAAGCATACTAAACCAACAGATGGCAGATTAGCATCAAAAAATGTTTTTGTGTAAAATGGCTATTTTCTTGCTAACTGTAAAATTTTTTGAAAATCTGTGAATGGGGATCAAAATTCCATGAAAAATTATGGATAGTCTCCTAAGACCATTTTCGTGTAGCTGCAACGGATAAGGTACTTCCCCTTACTGCCCCGCTGAAAGTTTCCACCCTATAAATAGATGAAAATTGGTAAAAAGCTGTAGCACCGCTAAACAATGGCGTGCTGCTGGTAGAGTTGTTCCGCCACTTCTTCTTCCCAGCTAAAGCACTAGGAAGTGGTGAAAGGGTGGGCACTTGGGGCACTGTCTCATGTAATTTTTTGTTCGAAAAGTGCTGATACTCAGACTAGTTTGAATTAATGACTTTTAATTTTGTAGTGAAATTACGGTTCCACCTTATGGGGTGGAACTCCCCATACATGTAAGAGAGGAATAAAAAAAATGCACATATCCTTGGATCTCATAATTAAAAAGATGTTGATGTTTCGTGAGTAAAATACTTTTTATTTGTCATCTTTTCGGTTACAAAAATAATTCACAGTATTTCTAGAAAAAAACTATAAAAAAACAAAACTATCACACCGGAAGTGATAATTTTGTTATTTTATAGATTTTTTTGATTTTTGTATTATTTTTGCGGTCGTTTAAATTGATACTGTGCATGCGTAAATATTCATCCCAACTACGGAACCCTTTATTGTGCGTGGTCCGACACGCACTGGCTGGTTTTTTCATGTAAGTAGGTACATAACTACATTTACTTTAAATAAGTGTTCACATAAATGATCAAAATATACTGCGCTGTGTATTGTAGGTACGTACTATTGTACAAGGTGGAATCACCCTATTGGAATGCGCTATAACTTTTGCAAATGGCGGCAAAGATCAATTCTCTTTTGACATTTGTGAAGTAAACAGATGCAGAATACACGTCAATAAGCCATGGGATGCTATACTCCTCAAGAACGCGGAATAATTGTTTCCATTTTTTTCATCGAAAATCTTCATAAGCGATGAGACCCATTTCCATCTCTCCGGTTACGTGAATAAGCAAAATTATCGCTTCTGGGGCAGCGAAAATCCGCGTTTGACCCACCAAGAGCCATTGCACCCACTCAAAGTTACTGTATGGTGTGCTGTTTACGCTGGAGGAGTCATTGGGCGATTTTTTTTTCGAGAACGCTGCAAGCCGAACGGTCACTGTGGACGGCGAGCGCTACAGAGCCATGATCAACAACTTTTTCCTCCCTCAATGGGATGAATTGGGTCATGTGGTTCCAACAGGACGGAGCAACAGCGCACACTGCACGAGCCACAACCGATATTCTGAAGGAAGCATTTCCGCGTCGTCTAATCTCTCGCTTTGGCGATTTGCACTGGCCGGCCAGATCACCCGATTTAACCGCTCCAGACTTTTTTTTCTGGGGTTACCTGATGTCCGGGGTTTATGTAAACAAGCCTCAGACTCTTGAAGCCCTTAAAGCGAATATCCGACAGGATTGCGAGAATCTATCGCCGGAAGTTCTGACACAAGTGATGGAAAATGCCATAAAACGAGCCCGTATGGTCATCAATTTTGACGGCGGCCACTTGACCGATATCATTTTCTCGACTTGATGGAAATAATTCTAATTCATAGGTAAACATAATCCACAAGCAGAACTAAAACTTTACATTGCAAAAAAAATTGCAGTAAAACAACATCGGGTGATTACTTTTGCCCCACCTTGTGCTGCTGCTGTATTGGCAGCTGAACGCTTGTATGCTGAATTGCAGCTACGTGATTGAAATCTCGAAAAAACAATCCTATCGTAAAATTTCTTCATAATGAGACTGTTGTTCATAACGACGAGTAAAGGGTACTCGGTATTTTTGTATCTTGAATTAATGATAGCAAAATGATTATTTTATGTCTGAAACAATATTTGATAACAATTAAAATTGCAAAATAAAATGTCACAAAGCCGTATGAAATTATTTGAAATGTTTATTTCTGTAAGTAGATATTTTAGGACACTTTTACACGTCAATATTTTGTTGGAACAATATTTTAAAACAAGATGACGCCGGCATTTCCTAGCTGACTGATTCCTGAAAATAAATGCCGAAACAAAATCAGAGGCTCTTTTAAACTCCAAACATAAAATTACAACAATTAAAATCAATTATTATTACAATTTTATGTGAGTCTAACAATGCAGGGCCATGTCTGGAAGGGCTTTTTGAAGAGAGAGTCATTGCAGCTTTGAGTTGACCTGTCCCAACATATGGCATGCATGCATGCACTCAACCCTATTTTATGCCCGCAATGACCCGTCGCATGACGCTACCAGATCTGCAGGATCTGCAGGTCAAATATAAAATACTCAAAACCGCCAGACAGTTATTAAGTAATGTATTCAATCTAGCCTGCATGGTACTCACATTCACAGTCAGTTTTCTCTTTAAATGTCATCAAAAATATCATAAATAATGTCACGTAAATCAATAAAAAGGACATTATTCATTCCAAAACACTGAGATTGGAGTAGCTTAAATAATCCCAAGCCTTTTTTGTCATCCAAGTAATCTTTAACTTTATAGAAATCTTTTCGACAGAATTTCTATTTAATACATGATTAAAACTTATTCAGGTTCAGTTTTTTAACTTGGCTTGGGAGTTTGTTATAAAAAATTAATAAAATAAGTGATAGACATAATTTTAATACAAGAAATAAAGATAAAATTGATCAACCATTTTTCAGATTAGCTAAAGTACATACATCTTTTATGGGGTACTGTGTTAAATGCTACAACAAAATACCTTGTAATATATTGCAATTAAATGAAAGAAAATTTAAAACTCATATAAAAAGTTCAAAGTGTAAACAAGCATATTACAAATTAGAGGATTATATCCAAGATAAGAATGCTTGGAAACATGCTGGTCCGGCTCCACAGGACAATCTAGGATCTTGACAAAATTAAAACTTGTTGCTACTTTAATTGTATGGTTTGTTATTTTTATGACATTGGTTTACATTCTGTGACTACTTTAACTCACACACTGACATATTAATTGGTTACATAATTTGGGAAATCGTATACTTTTACAATGTTTGTAAATATGTGAACACCATGTATCTATCATTTAATTAACTTATTTATCATTGCTACGTTTATTAAATTCTTTTTACCTATTTTGGTAGGGTAATTTTTATTATAGGTGCATCGTCTTCACATATAATTATATAATTAATGTATACAAAGTATTGTAACACATTTTAAAAGAGTAACGATGGAGTTTCTTGCCCATTCTTCTCCATACGAAACTACCTTTTGGAAGGGGCGACTAGAATCAATTCTATTTAAATGTAAATGTTGACGTTCAAAAGTGCCTTTTATGTGCCTATTTGAAATAAATGCTTTGACTTTGACTTTGAAAACGTATACTTTGGCACTTAAATGAATTATATTATTTTTGGAGCCACAATAAGTAAATCTTTGTTTCTAGTATTTATGGTATGAATAATAATATAGATTAATATTCTTATTTACATAAATCAGGTTCTATTATACATATTGAGACGCGACTGTCATTATGTTTATTTCATCTTAGTGCAAGGCATCTAAGTGAATGCCTACAACTTAGGTTATAAATTGCTCGAATGGCTCGTTCTGCAGCACAGATATAGCCAAAATATCGACTGCAATTCCCTACAGCAAAATGCCGTACGACAATAGACTATGGAAATAACTAAAATATACTAATCGAACTGTTTCTACATCAGTCAAATGACGGATTTTATAGGCCGCGTACCTCGTAGGCTGCAGAGCTTAGCCGCTTCGACAATTTGGTTATATATTGGCGCCACTGCTGTAGCTTTGAGTCCAAAGTAATCTAAGAACACATGGTATCCACAAGATCCAATTCTGCCCCATTTACTAGTACATTGGTTTTTACCTGCTTAACGTTAGGTGTAAGAAACGAATACATTTAGTCTTTTCTCGTTTAAAAGTAAATTATTAACACTAAACCAATGAACTATTTTAGTGAGAGCATTGTTTACATCGTCAGTAAATGTTTGTTGTCGTTTAAGCTTAAATAAAAGTGATGTGTCACCTGCAAATATCACTATTTCATGACTGTTCTTTATAAGGCAAGGTAGGTCATTCATATATATGAGAAATAAAAAAGGGCCAAGAATTGAGCCCTGCGGAATTCCCATAGTGACAATAGAACTCGGGGGTCGATTGGCGTTAACGTCCACTCTTTTGATCCTATTATTATTGTTATCCTATTATCCAAATAAGAAATAAGAAGATCCGAGGCAGTGTTTCTAACACCACAGGGATACAATTTCCTGACCAATGTATCATGAGAAACACAATAGAATGCCTTAGACAAGTCACAAAAAATACCTAAGACATCATGCGACTTCTCTCAGCCTCAAAAATATGTTCATGAAGCTCAACACCAGCGTCGGTAGTCGAGCGACCCCTTATGAAAGCAATTGCGAATTTTTGCAAATTGTTTACTGTTTAATAATTTATGTTCATTAAAATGTCTTTGCAAATTAATCTAGCATATATTAGGTATGTAAAGCAGCCTTATATGTACGTACCAATAGACATAGTAGGTAGTACCATAGTAGGTATGACAGGGTTTTTTTCCAGTGTGGGCAAAAGCGCTGAACCATGGAACCATGAGTAGGTACAATTTTAAAGAAAATCCATTTTTTTTAATGGTATACCTATTTTCAAAGATATTTTACTTAACACAACATATTATAACCCATACACATAAACTGTATTCCCGAAGGATTTTAAGGTAGAGGTGCACCTAAAGTACGCACGACGACATATCAAGCTATATACACACATCAAAAGTGTCTAGGGATCAACATATATTTTTGCAATAACTTTTCTCCTGATTGATATTAATTAAAATTTTCTTTAAGGATTCATAAAATAAAGTGTTTTCGTTTGTCACAGTAACGATAAACCAAGTCACCTTTGCATTAATAAAGAAATTTGCCATTTTCCTAATAAAGGGATTTTTGACATTTGAACCACTAACACAAAAGTTCGAAAAAAAGACTGAAATAACAGTTTTCTTTAAAATTTTATTGGGTAACTTAAACAATTAATAATCCGTGTTTCTACCGCGAACACTAACAACACAAGAACATCGGTTTGGCATACTCAAAATGAGTTCATCCAAATCACGCTGTGGAATGGCCGCCCATGTTCGTTGCAACAACAAAAAAAGGTCTTCTTGCGACTGGATACCCTCCATATTCGGCAGAGCTCTTCTCTGTAGCATATCCCATGCATGCTCAATCGGGTTCAAGTCTGGCGACTGAGCAGGCCAGGGCAGGACATTGATGTTCGCTGCGGCGAGAGTCTGTCTTACAACTTTTGCGGTGTGCGGTCGTGCATTATCATGCATTAACTGAAATAAGGGACCGATTTGCACTTGTAGAGGAACGATGACGTCTGATACAATCGTCTCAGCATAAATTTGAGCGTTGAGGTTGCCTCTGATCCAAATCAACTCAGTTCTTCCGCCGATCCAAATACCCGCCCATACCATGATGGTTCCACCACTATAAGGATGGACTTCCTGGCAGGATTTTAATCACTGTTGGCGTCCAGGGGTTCTCCAGTGTCGTATACGTCTTGTATCCGGTCTCATACCAAAACGAGACTCATCAGAAAAGCACACGAAACGCCATTGTTCTTCTGCCCAATTTCTGTGTTCAAGAGCCCATTGATATCGAATCCTACGATTGTGCATTGCTATAGGTGGTACCCGTAGCGGTCTTCGGGAATGAAGGTTCACTTCATGCAAGCGGTTTCTGACTGTTTGGTCCCTTATTTCAGTTAATGCATGATAATGCACGACCGCACACCGCAAGAGTTGTAAGACAGACTCTCGCCGCAGCGAACATCAATGTCCTGCCCTGGCCTGCTCAGTCGCCAGACTTGAACCCGATTGAGCATGCATGGGATATGCTACAGAGAAGAGCTCTGCCGAATATGGAGGGTACCAGTCGCAAGAAGACCTTTTTTTGTTGTTGCAACGAACATGGGCGGCCATTCCACAGCGTGATTTGGATGAACTCATTTTGAGTATGCCAAACCGATGTTCTTGTGTTGTTAGTGTTCGCGGTAGAAACACGGATATTAATTGTTTAAGTTACCCAATAAAATTTTAAAGAAAACTGTTATTTCAGTCTTTTTTTCGAACTTTTGTGTTAGTGGTTCAAATGTCAAAAATCCCTTTATTAGGAAAATGGCAAATTTCTTTATTAATGCAAAGGTGACTTGGTTTATCGTTACTGTGACAAACGAAAACACTTTATTTTATGAATCCTTAAAGAAAATTTTAATTAATATCAATCAGGAGAAAAGTTATTGCAAAAATATATGTTGATCCCTAGACACTTTTGATGTGTGTATTTACAGTATAAGCTGACTTCTCATTGTACGAAAAGCATTTACCATTTACTATGCGACATCAGCTAAAACTGGAAATATTTAGCTTGATATGTCGATGTGTGTAAGTACATCCACATTTCGCCAGTGTTTTTATGTTCAGGGGGCGAGCCTATTGCCATCAATCGAGCATAAACGTATGGAGTAACAATTTCCAAAATAACTATCCGAATCAGATTAATTCATTATTACAATATTACCTACCTACATGTTTCTTCGTTTACCTAAGAAAACTTACAAACTTAGTTGGTTTGTGTCTACCGTAGTAAAGCTATTCTTCGGTAATCCGCTTAATTAATATATAATACAATGTTTACATAAACATCTGAATTAGGTAGTACCTACTACCAAACAAGAAATTAAATTAAATATAATTTTTAAAACAAATGACTTCGCTTACGAATTAGGAATGTTCACTTGAATGAGATTCGACGTGATTTTTTTAGAAAAGCTACTGTGAGAGGCGTTAAACAAAACTATCACCAACTCTTTGAGGGCGGTCCAAAGAAATATATATCCCAATCCATACCACCAATCAAATCATCGGGAACGTAAAGTTCGAAGTAGTGATATTTGTATCTGTTTTGCGAGTGACAGTAGGTGATGCGTGGCACACACATCTGGAATGCGTACGATGTACTTCGCATCATATCGGCATCGTATGCCATTGCTCTCAATACGATACATGTTGGTATTCTTATTACATCGATCCAGCCCTGAAAAAGAAAAGAAAATCAAGAAGTGAAACTAAGAAGTGAAATAGTACATTGTTACTCTAGGGATGAAAGCAACTTATTCAGTCCCGAGACGGGGTTTCGCGCCCTCGCTGCGCTCGGGCGCCAAAAGTTTGAGGGACTGAATAAGTCTTTAACCCGAGGTAAACACTGTGCTTTTCATTACGAATACAAGGAAAGTAAAAATAAAAACATGGATTAGCTAAAGAAAAAAATAGCTTTTTCTCTTATGAAATCAGGCGTTAAATCCATATCTGAATCAGATGAACTCATTGTGTTAATAGGTACAAATCTCTGCTATACGGAAGTATAAACAAAACTCTACAACTCGAAAAACCAAATGAAGATCGGATTGCCGCTTTCCCGCCTATTTAGTTTTTTTCTGTTCTTCTTGCTTCTGGCTATTCAGCCATTATTTTTCATTTCCATCATTGAAAAAACGGTAAATATTATGCCCACATCTATGTTATTTTAAAGAAATAGTTGAAAGTTAATTATAATAAAGTTGTGCACGACACCATAAGGTAAACTCGCTCTAAAGTACAAACAGTGACTATCTCCTTATGTATTAGGTGTGACGAACATTTAACTTCAGTGCTATTAAGCCATTATATACTTAAATATGTTTCAAAACACAAAACTATAATGTGTATCTAAACGTCTCTGTTAGCAACGTAGAACTAATTAAGAATTAGAGTTAAAATAGGCCAAGAAAAGTTATGTTTCGTTGATATAGTGTTAATAATTCTGTGTACAAGGGATAACGTGGTGTTATGTGAAGTAAGATTCATATGATCTTATGTTGTAAAATAAATAAGCATTCCTCAAGTTTTTTATTGCCCCCGCTTGGTGGCACCACTTTAATCCAAGCCATAAAGCTTAACTATAAGGAAACTTTACTTTGGAGAGCCGTTTTAGTTTTTTATTAATTTTAGGGTTTAAATTATGGAATATTGTCACAATCTTTTGTAAATAGTTGTAGTAAGCCAATACCCATGTTATAACACTAAAACCTATGTAATCAGAGATGATCTCTGATTACATACGAGATCTAAACACCAAAAATCACCAGGTAAAGATTCCCATACAAAATGCACTTTGGTGCCGTGTGCAAACGCCAAGGGCCGCGATTGGCCAAGGCGAAAAGGCTTAGTGCAGTGCGCAAATTTCAAGGGCGGTGATTGGTCACAAACATCTATAAAAAAGGGGCCATTTTTGGTGACGAGACCACCCTATCCGCGCAGGAGTCCCTCAGGGCTCTGTGCTAGCTCCCCTAATGTTTACCCTATTCACCAGTGACATCCCGAAATGTAAAAATTCGCAGTTGGCTCTGTTCGCAGACGATACGGCCATTTATTACACTGGGCTCGTCCCCGACTCGATATCTCGCACTCTCCAAACCGCAGTCAACAAGCTTGGCGCATGATTCAGAAAGTGGATAATCGAAGTTAACCCCGACAAGAGTCAAGCGGTTCTCTTCTTGAAACCGCGTGTCAAACGCAGACATGACGACGCCCGCCCGATCAAGATGTTTGGCAAGCCGATCCCTTGGGAGAAGCATGCCAAATATCTGGGTGTGACTTTGGACAGACGTCTCTCCTTATGATAAATGATAAATGATAAATGATTTTATTTCTGTAAGTAGGTTTGTTACAAACACTTTTACACGTCAATCATATTTTTAAAACTAGATGAGGTCGGCGTTTCATAACTGACTACTCTGAGAAGAAAGGCCGAAACAAACTCAGAGGTCACAGTCTCTTTTAAAGTCCAGACATAATCTTGGTCAGATCATGTGAAGACCATGTAGATTTGTGTCTGAAACGGTCTTTTGAGGAAAAACCATACAGATTGAGCGGACCTGTCCAGTCAGTGCACGCATTTGTCAGTAATCTTGCCGCTCAACTGAGAACTTAAGGAGCACAACGATTCGACGAACAATACCAAAGAAAGGACATTTGGGTAGGCCGCATAAATTACTCAAGCTGCCAGATCGTGAAACTAACTAAGAAATAAAATAAAAAAAAAGTAATAATCCACATAATCTTCACATTCACAATAATTTAAATAATATAATACTTTACAAAGTAATTACTCATGTCATTGTATGTATAAAATTCATGAATGTCAATGTGTATATAAATATTCGAACATAATCTTTGAGGACCATGTAGATTAGTATCTGAAATGGTCTTCTGAGGAAAGAACCACGCAGATTAAGAGGACCTGTCCAGTCAGTGCACGCATTTGTCAGTAACCGTGCAGCTCAACTCAGAACTTTAGGAGCTCAACGATTCGACGAACAATACCAAAGAAAGGACATTTGGGTAGGCCGCATGAACTACTTAAACTGCCAGATCATGATTAAAACTGAAACAATGACCCACATAGTCCTCAAATTCACAATATTATTAAAACAATAAATTGTACTTCTCAAGGTAAGTATTCAAGTCGTTCTGTTATAATAATTATCAATTTATCAGTGTATGTAACAGAAATAAAAGAAAACATTCAGTATGCAGAAAATTGGAACAACTCAATCCCAAGCCTTTTTGTCCTCAATATAATCCTTAACGGTATAAAAGCCTTTCTGGCACAACTTACGTTTAATGAATGATTTGAATTTATTAAGGCTTAGATCTTGAACGTGGCTTGGAAGTTTATTATAAAAGCGTATACATTGACATCTGAACGAGCCACCTATTTTCTTGAGCCTTGTTGTAGGTACAACGAAGCTGTGTTTGTTCCTAGTATTTATATTATGGATATCACTGTATTTTTTAAACAAGTTTATATTTTTATGGGCATATAAAAGATTTTCAAAAATATACTGTGAAGGCACAGTCATTACATTAATTTCCTTAAATTTCTCTCTGAGAGTGTGTCTCGGGCTTAACTTATAAATTGATCGAACAGCTCTTTTCTGCAAAACAAAGATAGTCTGAATGTCGGCGGCATTTCCCCACAACAGAATACCATACGACATTACACTATGAAAATAGCTAAAGTACACTAAACGGGCTGTCTCTATGTCAGTTAAATTACGAATTTTTCTAACAGCGTATGCTGCGGAGCTAAGCTTTTTTGATAATTTATCTATGTGTGGGCCCCACTGAAGCTTAGCATCCAAAGTTAAGCCCAAGAATACTGTGCTATCTTCAGGATTCAATTCTCTGCCCTTTATCAATACATTAGTTAACACCTGTCTAACGTGAGGCAGCGTAAACTTAATGCATTTGGTTTTTTTTTCATTAAGTAGTAAATTATTAACATTGAACCAGTGAACTACTTTTGAGATCGCGCTATTTACATCGTCAGTAACCAGCTGCTGACGTTTAAGTTTAAACAAAAGTGAAGTATCGTCCGCAAACAACACTATATCATGATTATCCTTTATGAGGTAAGGCAAGTCATTAATATAAATAAGAAACAAAAAAGGACCGAGAATTGAGCCCTGTGGGACTCCCATTGTTACTATAGATCCGGGAGATCTTTTACCATTAACGTCAACGCTCTGAACCCTATTATTCAAGTATGAAGTAAGAAGATCCAGAGCGGTGTTCCGGATCCCGTAGTGGCGGAGTTTCCTGATTAGCGTTTCATGAAGAACGCAATCGAACGCCTTGGACAAATCACAAAAAATGCCCAAGGCATCGCATTTATCTTCCCATGCATTATAAATATGTCCTAAAAGTTCAACACCGGCATCAGTAGTTGAACGACCCCTTGTAAAACCGAACTGTTTACTATGTAATAATTTATGTTTATTAAAAAATCTTTGCAATTGGGCTAAAATTAATTTCTCAAAAATTTTACTAAAGGTAGGTAGTACTGAAATAGGTCTATAATTTGTGGGGTCTGTAGTACTACCTGATTTAAACAAAGGTATTATTTTACTATTTTTCATGAGGTCAGGAAACTCTCCACAGTCGATACAATTGTTAAAAATAAGAGCTAAAGTAGGTGCTACAATGTCAATAATAGACTTAGCAACTTCTACAGAATTACCCCACAGATCTGCAGTCTTTTTTACGTTTAAAGTGTGAAAGGTTTTAATTATATCTCTACAAGTAATATGTTCAAAATGAAAATCCGAATCGCAAACATTAACATTTTCTTTAAGCAAATACTCAGCAACAGAAGGTGATGAGTTTAGTGATTTAGTAGTTGAAACGGGAATATCTGAAAAGAAATTTTCAAAGGCCGCGGCGACTTGTGAGTCAGATTTTATTATGTTGTCTTTAATGGACAGGCTGTAGTCAGTATTTCGGTTACTAGACCTTCCCGTTTCACTATTAACAATATTCCAAGTGGTTTTAATTACATTACTACTGTTTTTAATCTTCGAACTCAAATAACGGGACTTGGCCATACAACAAACTTTTTTAAATAATTTTGAATAATTTCTAACATATAAATTAAATTCAGCAGTGTTTAAAACGGTCCTTTCATTGTACAGTTCATAAAGCCGTGTTCTACTTTTATGAATACCAATGGTAGCCCAATCACTGAAAGATGCGTTGCTATTAACCGAGATAGTCTTGGGAACAAAGGTGGAATTAAATTGTTTACAGTATATATTAAAAAAATCATCATATAGATGATTAGGATCAAAATTAATAGATAAAACTGGTAATTTATTAATGAGTTTAACTTTAAAAGCTTCCAAGCGACTTGCAGTTTTGGGGTTGACAGTGATATCCTTTTTAGCCACTTTCTTGATTAGGTTTTGGATAGTAATCCTTTGCCCGCAATGATCAGAATCTAGTAAATTTATTATTTCTTTGTGGCTTGGTATAACATCTGTATAAATATTATCTAGGCATGTTGCACTAGTAGGGGTTATTCTAGTGGGCTCCAAAAATAGGTTTACAAGATTGTAGGACTGAAACAGACTTAATATTTTACTACAAGAACCCGAGTTTTCTAATAAATTAACATTAAAATCACCGCAAGTGATAATGGACTTGCTCGAGTTACAAATCTTGTTTAACACTTCATCCATTACCTTTTCAAAGCAGTCATACAATCCTGAAGGGGGTCTGTACACACTTAATACAATAAACTGCTCCAATTCTATACAGGCTATTTCTATTGTCCGCTCAACAGATAGGCTCACAATATCCTTACGTTCTTTAAATTTAAGCTGGTTGCTTACTAAAATTAAGGAGCCACCATGTATAGCATTTACTCTGCTGAACGAACTACCAACCTGGTGATTATTAAAATTGAACAAGAACTGGTGGATTTTAAGCCAATGTTCTGTTATACAAAGAATATCTATACTATTACAGTTCATAAATAATTCTACTTCTAAATCTTTGTTCATAAATCCTTGAATGTTTTGATGCACCAGGTTGATACTATTTACTGATTTCAAGCTTTTACTTGAATTATTCTTACAACTCTGTACATTATTGCTAGAGGTTGCCTCTATTGTCTTATTTTTTAATTTAAATGATTAGCAATGTCAATGTGTACCAAATTATTGGCTGAATTATTTGATATGTTAGTATAGCTTTGCTCAATAGAAGCAATTTGTTTAGCCAAATTCTTGGCTGTAATAGAAAAGTAATATGATAGCGACACAGCTATCTGTCTTTTACAATATTTTGACAAATAGTACCTATCCACAAAATATCTATCTTTAGTCAAATATAAATGATTACCAACATAATTGTTAGTGTCAATAAGATGGAATAAATTGTTATTATTTGTCAAATTATGCAATGTCATATTAATTTCATACCTAAACTTGTTTTCTTCCTGTGGCAAACTTTGGTTATATGGGAATGTGAACATAACAATTTTTCTTAACTTCAGGTTGCATAATGAAGTATAATATTGGAGTAATTCTCCTTTGTTCACATTACCTCTATTACCAATAAATATTAATAATGTAGTATCCTGGTTAAAATTGCATTTCATAATTTTATTCATTATGTCCAATAAAGAACAACCAGGCATACAGTGGTTCATAATTGAGTGTCCCGGATATTTATTTGTCAACAAGTGGCCTAAATCCTTCCCAATTTCATCACAAAAAAGTACAATTTCTTTATTTACACTCTGTTTAGGGAGACAAAATGGCAAACTGGCACAAGACTGCGGTATGGCGGTATCACATATTGTCAATGAATGTTCCGGTGTGGGTTCAATAGGTGGTGGTTGACAATGATCACATTTATTTGTTTGTGAGCTTACCAGCTCATTCATTGCCAATACATATTCCCTCATTTGGTTTTCAGAGGCTGTATATTTGATGGTCATAGAAGTAAGTTTCTCCTGTAGCTGGTCAAGCTCATACCGCAAGTCTTCTGTGTCAATTTGGTATTTCCTAGTACTCTTTTCTAGGTTAAATGAATACATATCTAATTGTTTCAGTAGATGTAACCTCTCTCTATTTAGTTTTACATTTTTGATGAAGAACTTTTGTTTTTTGACCATTTTCTTAGTTTTAACTATGTATTTATTAATTTTTATGTATTTTTTAAGTTTATTTTTACTTGTAACTACCCTCACTGATTTACTTAATTTTGAATCATCACCTGTTAAATCTATTGTGTAAGAGGGGTTTATTGCAGAAACCATTGATGGGACAATAGGCACCAATTCATTGAATAGACTTTGATTCAACGAGGCAGTGATGTTTAGATTTGTAGTCTCTAGTTGTTCAATCTGACTTTGAGCCTCATGCAGCTGCTGTTGTAGAAAATATTTGTGGCTAAGAGTTTGTTCATACTCATTGCTACACTGGCTGAACCCGTCCACAACAACTTGGAGCCTGTCCCGGGCTGCTATGGCATCAGTGTGTTGAATATGTAACTGAGCCATTTCCGTTTTCAACTTGCTATTCTTTTCAAGAATACCAAGGAACTCTATTTCATTTTCATCTCTTTCCCTAATCAGTTGGGCACAGTGCTCCTTAGACGCCTTTAATTCGCTCAAAGCCTGCGTGAGTTTGGACTCTTCAAGGCGAGCCCGCGCGCTACGAGTCATAATCATGATTAGGTAAAGAGAAAAAGAAGATATTGGAAAAAGACTAGTGGATTGAGTAAGAGATGATTAGTTAAACAGAAAATGAAATTTAGATCGTATAGAAAGAAGTTCTGTCACCAACTAATCAAGGTTATGTTTACGTTTTTAAGGTCATTGGCCTATAGGTACTTGTAGCCGTACTAAAAGTGATCTAATTAATTGTAGGCAAAATATTAGAACTTAAACAATCTACTACAAAGTAAAATATATAGTATTGTACCTGCTAAGAGATGAAAATGCAATATTCGCTTGAGCCGGTAACTGTCAACGGATCACAATGAAATTTTTACACATAATTTGCACATAATGCGTAAATTTAACACATAAAACACTTAATTACGCTATAAACTAGTTAATAAATTGGAAATAGGCCTTATTTAAGAAGGAAATCTATTATTTAAAATTAAAACTCTTCGCAGAGCACATAAAGGTGGTTCGTTCGCGAGCCGCCTTTGCTCTGGGTAGACTACATTCCGTCTTAAATGCACGCAGTAAACTGTCACTCAGGTGCAAACTGCGCATTTATACGGCATACATCCGACCTATCATGACATACGCCTGTGCTGTTTTCGCACAGGCCCACCCCCAGCACATCCACAGGATGCAGTCCCTACAGAACCGTTTTCTACGTAAAATCACGGGTTCCCCCTGGTTCGTTCGTAACATCAACTTACATTTAGATCTGAAAATCCCCACCATTCAACAATTCATAAAACGCGCTTGCAAGCGTTTCTTCGATACCGCTGGCAGCCATCGCAACCCTCTGGTTGTGAAGGCCGCCAGTTATGTCCCCTCTAGAATCAGTAGAATCCGCCATTCAAGGCACGCACTGACCGACCCCGACGACCCCACCACCCTCCTCCAGGAAAGCAGTAGGGCCACCAGTACAGTTTACATACACAGACACAAATCGAAGTTCCGACCTCGCCGCCGAGGACACTCGCGTCCGCGTCCTCGTTCCTCCCCGATAAATTCCTCTTCCCCTCCCTTGATTGGATCCACAGAGCCAGCTGGTGGCGTAGCTGAGCCAGTAGTTTTAAACCCCCATAATAATAATGAATCCATTCAGATCCAGCCTGTCCCCAACTTGCTGTCCCCCCCCAGCGACGCCCTAAGCCGAGGTTCGTACCCCACAGTGGGTGCCCTTAGGTGATGGTCGCTTAGTTTATAGTTAATATTATGCCCCTGGCTGGAGGCTTTGAGTTAGCTCGAAGGCACCACAGGATTGACCGGTTAAGGCCAACTGCGAGATGCCACATAAAAAAAAAAAAAAAAGTGACGAGACACTGCGAATCCAGCAGCACTACGAAGAACAAGAAAAATAAATACGAAGAAAGAAATAGTATAAAGTGTTTTATTATCAAGAGCATGCGAAAAAACCAGGGCGTCCATTCCCGCATAATCAATCCGTTCCAGTCCACCAGTATACAGTCTCAGCCCCAATAAAAACTTCCTCGCCGCCCGCTTCAACCCCCGACAAAACTTCGTGTCAATAAACAAGCTACTGAGCGGTCCCGAACAAAAGTCATTTAAAAAAAATATTCTTTAATTACTACATAACTTTATGTTATTTTAATTTTACATCGCGCTGTAATTGAGTGGCTGTATAGTAAGTTGGAACATGGTTCAATAGAAATGTGAAAATAGATCTAGTTTTTTTTAAAATAATTTTACAGGTGTCAGTTGAAAACGATTCTCCCAAGGGCTGAAAAGTATTACTTTCAACCCGCTCCTCAGGCAACTTCAGACCTACTTTCCGAGTATGAGTAATGAAAAATAACGTACTTTTCGTTCTTAAACTTTTCGGTCTATTTCAATCAATTTTACAACTACGTATTTATGTGCAACTTGCATGGTATTTAAATCGCATTATTGGTAATTGGTTATGTACTTGTGTTTTTAGCGTATGGTATAGATTTAGAAATGAAATTTCAAAATAGAAGTTCCGATGGTTTGGCGCTAGCTGTGCCAAGAAACGTACACAAAATGAAGCAACTATTAATAACAAAATGAAAAACGGTTTAACATAGAATGAGAAAAGAAAAGACAAAAGGAAAACCGAACAGCTTGTCGATTCTGTAAAAATCTCACCGTGAAGTGAACACTTACGTGAAGTGAGCGTGGAGTGAGCTGTCAGTGTCATTCCAATGATGCTAGGGATTGACCAAACATTACATTTACAATCATAATCGAGATATATTTTTATTCTAATTCTGTTTATCATTTTATAATAATTTAAAGCTAGTATTTAAGTGGCTAAACATTACTATTTACGGTTTTTTTTAAATAAAACAGCAAAACTGAAATTCAGTCAGAAACTCAAATGAGTTCTTAATTTTTTTTTTAAACTGGTTGCTAAAGAAAATGCGCATGGACATTGTTTGTTATTAGGGACCTATTGTTTAATATGACTATTGTTGTCGTTTTCATGGTTTTCGAGGTTGCTAAAGCCGAAAGTGAGGTCAAAATGAAAATCAAAGGTAAAAAAAAAAAAAAAAAAACAACAAATCTTTGATTTTCATTTAAAAAGAAACAATTGAGTTTCTGGCTGAATTTCTGTGTTGCTGTTTTATAAAAAAAAAATACTAAATGATAATATTTAGACACTTATTATATTAAAGAACAATGGCAAATCTCCTTACTTAAAATTGTCTGGAATTAAATTGAAGCATCCCGTAGTAAAAAATATGTCTAAAGATTCGGCGTTAGTAGCAGAATCTACAAGCGAGTCTATTTTAATTCGAAAAAGCCGGAAAACAAAGATATAGGAGTTTGATTTTTTAGGTTATGAATAAAGTGAACACGAACCTATATGTAACTTATGGATGATAAATTAAAATGCTATCAAACAAAAACTGATATTACGGACAAATGAAGTAAACCTAATTGATTTTTTTCTATTATGAAGTTTGTATTAATAGAAAACCGAATAAACACAAAACACGAACGAAACGGAATACGCAGAGGAATTCTGTAGCATCAAACTGTCAATCAGTCACTGTCAAAGATGAAAGTAGAGATGTGCAATTAAAATCAATGTAAAATCGATACAACGTTGAATCGATCCTATACTCCTTGTTTTGGATTTAAAAGTAATATTACATAAATATCAAATCAAGTTGATTAGAGATAGAATAACTGCATTTAAATAATTATTTTAATAATTCAACCAACCCTAGAATCACCTAGATCAGTTGAATCGATCGTTCATTTAATAATCGATACAGATAATAACATTCATACTGATTGTACGTGTAACACCACTATCTATGACAGCAATAATTCGCGTAGGTATCTCGATCGGAAGCAATTGATATAGGTACTTTTAATATTATAAATTAACTCCGGCTTTTAAGAAATAAAGTGAAAAATTTAAAAATCATAAAAAAATAATTCAATTTGTTTCGTTTTTGTGATATCTACGGTCGCTAAAACAAAACCAGACATAATTCTGCCATTCTTCTTTGAAATAATATAAAATGATCAATAGAACTAACATTTAAAAAAATATAATTCAAATCTCGATTATGATTGTAAATGTAATGCTTGGTCAATCCCTAGTATCAGTGGGACGACACTGGCAGCTCACTCCACGCTCACTTCACATAAGTTTTCACGGTGAGATGGTTACAGAATCGCAATGCAGGGCAAGAGCTCAGGTAAAATGTGGCAGCGGTGCGCTGACGCCGTCATCGCAGATGTAGGTACCATCTTCGATTACAGCTATAAACTGTTTTTAAAACAAGTCGGAATCGTAAAATATGTCACTTGTCTAAAACAGTGATATTATTTTCTGTTTATTTTTAATAAATGATGGATATTTGACACAAGAACCTTAATCCATTTTAGATTACTACAAACTCAAACTCAAAGCATTTATTTCAATTAAACCATTTACACTCTTTTAAATTATATTGTTACATAAATAATAGTTACATCATTAATATGATATATTTAATATATTAAATAATTTTTATAATATATATAATTTATATATTATAATTATATGTGAGAACGATGTAAATAAGACGTACACGTTGAGTGTCCAGCGTACAGCAAATAGAAATTTAAACAAAACAATCCATAAATAAAATAATAAAAATAAACCGCCACATCAGTAATGAGCACAATTGCTACCGTAATTTCTTACCTCAACGATGGAACAATAAAACCCATGACAGGTTGGATACTAGGTAGGTCCATAATAGATTTTTTGCAAAAAAAAAACTGGCCAAGCAGATCTTACCAACTTAATTAATATGATCATTTAGTCTTAAATACAGTCATTCTAACTTTGCGTCACGCGAGCGCAATGAGAGCGCATTCTACTGCTACGTATCCGCAGCTGAGCACTCCAGCGCAGCGCACCCTTACTTAATAAAAAAATGAAAATGAAAAAGACCAAGATGTTAATTTATTACTTACTGAAAACAGTCACTTACTCTGATAATCACTTTTCCCAGTATATCTACGCGATCTAGATGGGTGTGCGTATAAAATATCCTGCTCGGATCTTGGCAATGACCAAAATAATATTCACTATGAATGTGTGCTGGAAAAAGATGTTCACGCTCAGTATCGATAAGTTGTTTTTTGTGTTGACACACACTGCACACTGCTTTATACATACACATTTCAATTACTTGTATATTTTTTTGTGAATGATGATCTTTTCCTAGGTACCTAGTGGAATCAGGCGTCCAATAGACTCAGCCTATCGTAGTCCACTGCTGGATATAGGCCTCTCCCAGGCTACGCCACAACACCTTGTCCTCCGCCTTCCGCGTCCAGTCTGTCCCAGCCACTTTCTTAACGTCGTTCGAATCAGGCGTAACTTTTCGGAAATTAACATTTCAATTAAATTATTATTTACTACTTAAATTCTAATTATTTAAGGGAAATGAGTAAAAAAAAACATACAGGTATCTTTCGGGGAGTTGAAGAGAGTTAAATCTGATAGCGACGTAAAAAACTGCCAACATGATCCCCAAGTAGCTGAAACAAATATTATATTTATAAACACATCAATATTACTGACTGTGCAGGTTCTTTCCGTTCAGTACCTAACTTATATAGCTAGTATTAAAATTCGTCAGAAAGATTGGTGCAATGGCTACTTTATTATATTACCGATTATAATTTTGTGGTATAGGTACATGCAGAGGTAGTTATCAATATTTTGTTCTGGAGGAGAGGAGAGACAATAACAAAATTATGCATTTATTTTAATAGTATTTTGCATTCTTTCGAACTAGCCTTACCGACCTTACTTACCGGCCGACGCATATGCTGTGCTCACACCAGCAGGGCTAGCATGGCCGTACCCAAGACTTTTGTGACAAGACATGATAAATTATGTCGTCTTACAATTTGTCTTAAATGCTAGCACGGGTCAACCTGACTTGTAGCTAACTTCACAGTGTGAAACAGTAAACTAAAATGTCTATGACCATCTGAATATGCGACCAAATAAATTAATACGTCTAAAAGAGGGCAGTTCATACAGATAAGCAACTTTTTCATTTTGTTGGGAACTAAGTAATTGATTTTTGACACATATGGCTTGAGTCACACATACTGTCACAGTTTGGGCGTTAAAACTGTTTTGTCTTAAATGCTAGCATGGCGGGCGTGAGATAATTTCTTGACATGTGGCATAACTTCTAGAAGTTTAGTTGGGACTCCTTATGTCTTATTTGCTAATACGGGCGCACCCGTTTTCTCACAAATTTCACATTTTGACAGATGATTATGAAAAATTTATCACATTCGTTCGGAGGCCGTGATAAGATTTAAAAATTGATAAAATAATATTTTCTTAATAATTACTGCACCAAGTGGCAATAAAATGTATGTACCTAATTGGTTTTTATAGGTAAATTGACAAGACTACGAAATTGTCAATTTACCTATAAAACCGACCTGTGGGGTCGGTTGGCCTCCTTCCCTCAAATATGGCGAGGGGAGTAATGGCTGATCTTTGCATTATGCTCGTGAACGGGTGCTGCTTGTGGTGACAGGTCATCTTGCTGACTATGGTTTTGTTATTGTTATTAGAAATTAATGTTTCTTTATTTTACTTCGAAGGTCCTAGTTTATCATTTGTGGCTACAAGTTACAGCTATATACATATAAACATAATGCAGCATTGCGTATGTAAGCGGGCACGCCCTTATGCCAGGAGGCTTTTTATTATGTATTAAGTTCGGTTTGCGTTTTTGTTTTTATTATTTATTTCTGCTTGAGTATAGTTTTAAATATTGGCGTGTGCTAGCTGACATAATTATGGCAAATAATTTTAATATTTTTGTGTTTCGTAATGTTAATTACTTATTACTATACACTTATTATATTAATAATACTTAATATACTTATTATTACATACTGTATAGAATCCAGTTCTTCTAACTGAACAGACAGCAGTGCTGCTGGGGAGTTTGTTCCGCCACTTCTTCTTCCCAGCTAAAGCACTAGGAAGCGGTGAAGGGTGGGCGTTTTGGGGGGACTGTCTTATGTGATTTTGACGTTCAAAAAGTGCTGATTCTCAGCCTAATTTGAATAAATGACTTTTGATTTTGATTTTGTCAATAACGTCGTATATACCGCAAAGATTTCTCGAAAAGTATACTACCTACTTACTGCTATTTACTTCCATTATTCACCTCAAAAACTTTAAATCAAATCCATCAATTATCACAATATACAATTTTGTGAGATTTATCTGTGTAAATTTATTTTATGAAATAGATACATTTTTTCTTAGAATTACTTGTGTCAAGATCAAGTTACATAGTGTATTCTTGTTTATTTACGTAGTTAAATATCGCGATAAGCTTTTATATCTATCATATAAATTGTATAATGTAATAAATTGATGGGTTTGATTTCATTTAAAGTTTATTTTAATTTTTTTAGAGCATTCAAATAAAAGTTTGTTTAAAAAATGTTTTTGTTTAGGTACTTTTTTTTTCTTTGGTGTTTGCTGCGACTCCACGTGGTATTTGTATGCCCTACTCCGTGATTATTTTTTACAGCCGGCGGCGCGCAATGTGGGCAGCCTCGACGTGTTTCATATGGAATTTTTCTGTTTTTGTATGGAAAATATAAAAAATTATTACCTAAGTGTTGAGTTTTAGGGGTTTACAGGTTTTATAAACGGGGATCTAAATTTTCATTATTTTTGCGATAGGACGCACAATTTTCGAGATATAAGCAAAAGAAAATAAAAAAAGATACAATACTGTTTTCGAACCAGAGGTCGAGGTGTTGGTGTGAATTTTAGTTAAATGACAACTAGTTTTATTCCACACATTTTTAACCGTGATTGAAAATAGTCTGATTTAGTTAGACGATCAAAATTTTAGAAGAAAAACGTCAAATTCAGAATAGCAAAATTGCCATTTTCAATTGATTAATAACTCAGTGCCATCTTACTGCTGTTAAACTAAAATACAGTTAAGTTGTGTCACTTTAGTAAATTTCAGAATGCGAAATCGTTGTTTGACTGGAATAAACAAAATTTTGGTGATTTTTAGTCTAGTTTAGAGGCATTTGTGACGAGAGAATCGGCACCATTGTCATCCAAATTAAACGTGTATGCAAAATTTCAGATAAATGTTTAAAAAATTGACCTAAACGAACTGACATACATACCTACAAGTTACGTACATACAAACATTGCAAGTTAAATAAAAGCATGTAATCAAAATTTTGCACAAAATTATCAAACCAAACAAACAAAACGAAAGTCATGCGTGTGTCAAAATGAATTAGTTCCCAACAAAATTAAAAAGTAGTCTAACTGAATGAACTGCATTCTTTTAAACGTATTGTTTTATTTGGTCGCATATTCATATGGTCATAGACATTTTAATTTACTGTTTCACACGGTGAAGTCAGCTACAAGAAAGGCATGTCGCGCGCGCCTCTATATCGTGTCACAAGGTTGAACCGTGCTAGAATTTAAGACAAATTGTAAGACTTGACATAATTTATCATGTCTTGTCACAAAGGTCTTGGGTATGGCCATGCTAGCCCCGCGTCGCGTCGTACGCATGACATTCGTTTTGTTTGTTTGGTTTGAAAATTTTGTGCAAACGTTGTATTTTTTTTTCATGTTATATTTAACTTGCAATGTTTGTATGTACATATGTTAGTTTGTTTAGGTCAATCTTGAAACTAAATTTTTAAACAATTATCCCCAACCGTATGAGCTCAAATATTGCATACCACGTTTAGTTTAATGATAAACGATTTTATTTATGTCTTATATGTCAAAAATAATATTATAGTGCTTATGTCAAAATATGAAATTTGTGAGAAAATGGATGCGCCGTCCCTATTAGCAAATAAGACGTATTATGAGTCCCAACTTTAACGTCAAGAAGTTATGCCACATGTCAATAAATTATCTCACGCCGCCCGTGCTGGCATTTAAGACAAAACGATTATATCGCCCAAACTGTGATAGAATGTGTGACACAAGCCATGTTACGGTAGGCCATGCTGGCCCTGCAGCATTAATTATCACGAACCGCGTGCGAGTGGCAGTGTTTAAAACCTGTGGCGTAGTAGGGAACTCTGATTTGCTTTCACATGTCGTAAGGTAGCACACTAGAGACACGTTTTTTTGATGGGATTGGTGGATTCCTAAATCTATGGCGTCAATCTTGTTTGGTTCACATCGCCAATGCCTCCGATGTACGACTCAAGTTGACAAATGCGGATATACACGTGTCGACCAATGGCAGTGCCACATCAGCACAGCATCGTGAAAGAGTGCGACTAGTGCGAGTGTAAGCATGTGCGGGCGTAACAAATTAGTGTAAAAATTATAGACGAACAAAAAAGTCGGACGGGACTCCGAAGACAAAACTGAGTCCCGTTTATGTGTGAGTGTTGCCATGTGCGCGCATTAGGCCGGCACGGGCGTTGAGGCGGGCGTCGTCGCGTGTCGTGTGTGTGGCCGACGAATGTGTGAATGTGTGCGTACAACGGCCTACTTGAGTGACACAGTTTTTTGTTACCGAGAATCTGTCCGTCCGTGGTAAAAATAAAGGCTTACCTGTAAAAATAAGAATGTACGTTTTCACTAAGAGGTGACTTGGATACTGCATGTTGCAATTGCGATGAGACAGTGATCTGCACCCCAACTCGAATCCGTCGTCATTTATATAGTACCAGTTTATTTACAGTCATCACAAAAATACTTGTTTCCATGTTAAACAACACCAATAATAATAAAAACATGTGAAAACTGAGAAAGAAAAACATAACAAATATTTGGACTTGGTTGGTATGTGGAATGTGAACTCGATTATCATTGTGCAGATAGTCGTAACGGCCAATGGCCTGATGACCGAAAGCCTCGACCAACATCTCTTGACACTCTCCTTAGGCGGCTGGATCAAGGGCTTGATTCAGAAAGCAGTACTCCTTATTAGGCTCGCATTGTGACCAGGTTACTGTGTCCGGAGCCCTAAATACCAGTAGCTTGGACCCTGCTCCCCACATCGTGGATCCCTATTTATATTAGTTCTTCTTTTTCGTGTTGCTATTAAAAATTTTGTTGACCCAAAACTTCGCCATTTCCACAGTGTCGTCATATTTGTGTTAAGAATGAATAAAATAAGAAACTTTTTTACAAAAAAAAAAACAAACGACTACCAAAAAAAAAAATACATTACAAAGTGAAAAATAATTTTAATTTCGGAAGTCGATGTCTTTGGATCTGTATTTTAGTTTTTGCCACCGACCGCTCGCCTTAAAATTTCGATAAAATTTAAATGGCCACCTGGGAAGTATCCCTTTGAAACAAAAAAGAATTTTCCAAATCAGTTCAGGCGTCTTTGAGTAATCGGTTCCGATAAGGATACGATTGGATGTAGAATTAAAGATAAAATGGCTGAGTACCAATGATATATAAACTATTTATAATACGTCATTGCTGAGTACTGATTACTCCTACTGTTGCAACATTTCAGGCAACAAAAGGATACGGAGATGTCGAGCGCGGAATGTTACCTTTCATTTTAAGTTGGGCAGAGTTACGATTCACAAGTTACAGGGAACTACACTAGAACAAGCTGTTATAGATCTAGGCAAGAAAAAAATCGCTAAAGGACAGCGATGTATGTTGCTCTGAGTCGTGTGAAAACCTTGGAAAGAATAGCGTTGTCTGACTTAGATTCAAACATTATTGAGTAGGCCACACGACGAAAGAGCATTGCTAGAGATGACGCGATTACGCAACTTAAATTCAGTGTCAAATTGACGCATCAGCATGCCTAGTAGGTAGTGGTATTCCTATGTAAAACTTCAATCTTAATTAGGTATTTTTTTTGTATGAACTGAACATTTTGGCATATTGAACCGTATGAAGTAAGCCCAACAAAAGGCTACTGCTGTACATCGTTGAGGACTTCCTTCGACTGTCTATGGTCTCCATCATCAGACCTGTAATGGCACTTATTATCCATGTGGGTGCAAAGTTTTGATCAATAGAAATGAATTAAGTCCAAACAGTCAAGGGAACTCCTCAACGTTATACAGTAGCTACCTTGGCTACTGTATAACGTTGAGGAGTTCCCTTGACTGTCCTTTGTCTTCATCATCAGACCCCTAATGACAGTCACAACCCATCTAGGTGTAAAGTTCTCATCAATACAAATATACAAATTAATCATGCCCAAACACCAGGTAATTGCTGTAAATCGTTGAGGAGTTCCCTCGACTGTCTTTCGGCTCCATCATCAGATCGACTAAATAGTAAATAGTTCACTAAAGAGTAGGGCTTTAAAATACTTAATGAAAAAAATTAACAAACGCACTAGAACTAGCCGCCAGCCCCCACTACGAATTTCGAAGGGTCCCCTCAATTTCTCTGGGATGCCATCAGCAGATCTTGGTTTCCTTAATCATGATACCACCCATTTGTACCCAACAAGTTTCCTGTACACACAAAAGTGAACCTAAACAGCACTAACATACGTTCGAAATGTCGCCGGATCAATAACCATTTACCTGAGCGCACGTGTCGAGCGGTCCGGTCGGTTCGCGAGAGCAAAAGGACCCCGCATTCCTGAGCGATAAGGATTTGTGACGAAGGAATTATTAAATTTATTGGAAGATACTGCATCATTACTGCAAAAACTCAAGTTATTCTGAATAAATGCTCGAAATCGCAAGTAACTAAAGGATATATTTTATTGAAAGCCGTTTAAAGGCAATAGATTATTGGTTAACTTTCAAAAACGCTCATCATTCTTTGGTAAAAATAACGCCGAAGGAACGAAAGGCAACATTACCTACCATATTTTACTAATGAGGAGTGTTTATGAAGACTTATAATTATCTTATTTTGCTGGCTGATTTACGTGTTGAATGAACAGAATACAACAGTACGATGCGACGAATCCTGATCAACAAAATGCGCTCGTGAAACTACCTCTAATACCTACATAGCTGCCATCTTTTAGTGGAAAATATGAAGAATGCTCTACGTTTCAAGTTTTGTCTATAACGTTAGTGCATACCGAACACAACTACGTAGGTCACACTATAAGTTTTGCGTAACTTAAAAAAACCACATGTTATAACCAAAATTTTATGTTTATTGCTTTTCAAAATACTCTCCTTTACATTTTAAACATTTATTCATGCGATCGAACCATTTTTTTTAAACAGGAGGACCACAGATCTGAAGACATGTTTTCTACGCGTTGATTGAACGCTATCACTGCCTCTTCGGAGTTGGTAAAAGTGAAACCTCTCATCAAATCTTTGATTTTGGGGAAAATACAGAAATCACAGGGTGCTAGGTCGGAGCTATGCGCAGGATGGGTGACGAGTTGTACTTTTTCGGAAGCTAAAAATGACTTTGTTTTGTTGGCCGTGTGTGAAGAAGCGTTGTCATGATGTAGGATAACGCGGCTTTTGGGTCGTCTTTCGCGAACTTTTTCTAACACCCTGGGTAAACAAATGGTAGAATACCACTCGGCATTAACACTCTTTTGATCGTCAAGTGGAACCCAGGTGGTCAGATGGGACCCTTATCTGAGAAAAAAAACGCGATCATTTTTTTACCAACGTTTCTCGCCTACCTTACTTTTGTTAGCCTGTTCTCATTTTCAAACACCCATTCGTTTTTTGTCGGGTTCAAAACAATAAATCCATGTTTCGTCTCCTGTGACAATGTCATAAACAGCATTAGAATGTCCGTGGACGTACTTCAGTAGCATCTGTGAGCACCATTCCACGAGAGCCCGCTTCTGCTCCGCTGTCGGTTCATGAGGGATCCAACGACAACAAAGTTTCCGAACTTTCAATTCCTCGTATTTTCTGAATTTGGCTCATACCAATCCCCAATAGTCCTCGAATTTATTTATTCAATTAGCCGCTTAACAGTAGCCACATTATTTTAGTTTTTTATTTTTTTTTAATCTTTTGTTTTAGGGACTTTTGTTCTTGTGAGAACATGTCAGCCCCGTTCAGTCACATCTAATTATACAATAACATAGTTTCATTACAAGGCAAAGGAAAAGGTATCGGTAACAAGACCTCACTGACGCGTGAACATCTTATATAAAGTGGCGGCAGCAGGTGACGTGGGATTTGCTGGAACTGATATAAATGTACCAACATCCATTATATTTAATTTAAATTCACGCATCAGTAATTCCCTGTCTCTCTCATATTTTACACAGTATAAAAGAAAGGTGTTGTACATCATCCAACATCCCACATACCTCACAATTAGGGGAATTAACTTTTCTCATTAGATATCCAAATTTCTTAGTGGGATAATGTCCTGCAGTGCGATTCTGTAACCATCTCACCGTGAAAACTTAGGTGAAGTGAGCGTGGAGTGAGCTGTCAGTGTCATCCCACTGATGCTAGGGATTGACCAAGCATTACATTGACAATCATAATCGAGATTTTAATTATATTTTTTAATGTTAGTTCTGTTGATCATTTTATATTATTTCAAGGCTAGTGTTTAAATGATTAAATACTATCATTTAGACTTTTTTTTTAAATAAAACAGCAACACATAAATTCAGTCCGAAACTAGTTTAGGAAAAAAAAATACTTATTTAAGTTTCTGACAGAATTTCTCTTTTGCTGTTTTATAAAAAAAAAAACCCGTTAATAGTAATTTTTGCCACTTTAAATATTAGCCTTGAAATAATATAAAATGAACAACAGAATTAGCATATACTTTTTTAAATATTATCTCGATTATGATTGTAAATGTAATGCTTGGTCGATCCCTAGCATCAGTGGGATGACACTGACAGCTCACTCCACGCTCACTTCACCTAAGTGTTCACTTCACGCCTTTACAGAATCGACATGCTGATCGTAACCTATTTGCTATGACTATCACATTCCTACAAACTTTATAATTAACAAACCATGGTATTCGAGGAGGCTGGCATTCAATTGTTTTAAACCAAATTCCCTTCTCTTTACTTCTTTCATCAAAGTACTCTTTAAATATATCATAACATTTATTTTTAACTTGCGCTATATATTCAGTATAAAATAATCTTACATTGTAGTCATGACCGTCAGTAGTTGCTAATTTTGCCCACCTGTCAGCCTCCTCGTTACCGCTTAGTCCGATATGAGAAGGAACCCATTGCAGTCTTAGATCCCTGCCGCAGTTTTTTAAAATATACATTTGCTTTAATATTGCATAAGCTAGCGATGCACCTCTGGGGCCAGATGCGCAACGAGCTATGTGCTGTAAAGCGCTTTTGCTATCAGTATTTTCGTTGACGGCAGTTGAAGGCCGCCCTTCACGAAATTCGTCATGTAAAGAAACTCGACCTCTCTCAAATTCAGCAAACCATCGCCTCACGGTGCTCAAATAAGGTGCTTCTCTCCCAAAAGCATTTTGAAGACGAGCGGCACAGTCTTGCGGAGCGAGAGAACTTTTAAAATCATAAAAAATCATCGCTCTAAAATCTTTTCGACTTAATTCCATTTTCGTTGCGTACGTAGAAATTTGATGTGTGATAAAAAACAATTGACAAATGATTTCCCCGCCAATTGTTTTTTTTTATTACTAAGAAGGTTACAACGTTTAAAAAAAGATAACATTCGAAATTCAAATAGTTCCGATTAGCTAGAAGTGCAAAACTTGTGCCCCATGTATTAGTGACGTACAAAAGCTACATTGTTTAAAGTGCAGTGTTACTGGAGAAGCAAATACCATAATGAACAAGCTTGGGACATTTTAAAAACTAGATATGGAAACAAACGTGAACTCAGTGTTAAAACAGTTAGTATATCAAAAGAAAATGAGTTCTCAATAACCTAATCGAATTGGAGATTTATTGGGCACCACGACGGAACTTGAAAATTTAGATGTAATATATGCTAAAATTTATGGGATCGCATAGTATATTTTCTGGTAGTTCAGAAATTGGACCCTGCGTCACACAAGGATTGGGCACAATACGATGATGATGAATTTACGTATATAGGCAAATCTTCGGTTGATACGTCAACTGGATGCTTGAAAGGAAGACCTTATGGCGGATTAGCTATTCTGTGGAGAAAAAAATCGTTTGTGTCCGTGACTCCCGTGGATTGTAGTAGTGACCGGATAGCAGCGTGTAAAGTAGTGGTGAATAACGATTGTGCGATATTAATCGTCTGTGTATATATGCCTGTGGAGTCCAGAGACAATCTTATCGAGTTTACGGCATGCTTGAGTGAAATATGTGCAATAATAGACAGTAGTGGTGTAGAATCAGTTTTTGTACTTGGTGATTTTAATGCCCACCCAGGCGGTCTCTTTTATAATGAACTCATGAATTTTTGTGGGGAGCAAAGATGGGTTTGTGCGGACGTGGAACGCCTGAGCCCTACGGCAGGTGACTATACCTTTATAAGTGACGTTCATGGCTCTTGTCGGTGGTTGGATCATTGTGTTAGTACTGAAATGGGCTATAAATTTATATCTAACATTAAAATTCATTATAACGTATTCTGGTCTGATCACTTTCCTGTTGAAATTGAGTGCAATTATAATAATATTGTAAGACATAGGAAAGTGACTTCGAATCATGTACCTAATAAAATAGTTTGGGGTAATAGGACCCCTGAACAAATCCAGCTTTATCATAAAATTTGTAACAATAGTCTTAAATGTATCGACTTTCCACAAGACTTTCAGTTATGCGCTGATAAAAAGTGTAATAATTTAGAACATCATAGGGGTATAGATTTAATGTATAACAGTATAATAAAAACACTGCATGAGGCGAGTATACGAAGCTATGACATTGTCAGTCATTGTTGTCAGAAGAAACAATGTGTACCTGGCTGGAATAAACACGTTAAGGCGGCACATGTGGAGTTTAAAAACAAATTCAACAATTGGGTCTGGCATGGGAAACCCTCGTCTGGGTGTATTTACGACGCCATGAATATCAGTAGGAAAATTTTTAAATCGCGACTTAAGTGGTGTCAAGATCGCGCCGAACAAATTAAAATGGACACTTTGGCATCTCATTGTTCACAGAAAGACTTCAAAAAATTTTGGCAAAGTACTAATAAACTTAATATAAAGCAGAACAGGGCTGAATGCATTAACTCTGAAAGGGATCCTCGTAACATTGCTAATATATTTAAATCACATTTTAAGGTAACTCCACTCGTGCCTTCAGTGTCCACGCAATGTAGTTACCAGTCAGATACTTCCGCCATTATACAAATAAGACCTAAAGATGTTAAGAGTGTTATTGACAGCATGACTCGTGGTAAGTCACCGGGACATGACAGCTTGAGTGTTGAACATTTAAAACATGCAGGCTGTCATTTACCCAGAGTATTGGCCATGCTTTTCTCCCTGTGTATAAGTCATAAGTGTCTGCCTCAAGACCTTATGAGAACAATGGTCGTACCAATTGTTAAATGTAAAACTGCAGACATTTGTGATAAATGTAACTATCGTCCTATCTCCCTGGCGACAATTTTGGCTAAGGTAATGGATAGTCTGCTTAACGGGCATTTAAGAAAGAACCTTAACCTGAATCACGCGCAATTTGGCTTCCAACCTGGTCTTTCCACTGAGACTGCTATTCTCTGTATGAAGCACACGGTTAGGTATTACTTGGATCGTAGGACACCTGTTTATGCTTGTTATTTAGATTTATCCAAAGCTTTCGATCTGGTTTGTTATGAGCTCCTGTGGGATAAACTGCGTAAACAAAATGTATCCGCAGAACTAGTGGACATTTTCAAATTTTGGTATGACAATCAATTGAATGTCGTTAAGTGGGCTGATTGCTTGTCTGAGGAGTACAAGCTAGAGTGTGGCGTGAGGCAGGGGGGAATTTCCTCACCCACTCTTTTCAATATTTATGTGGACGGCCTGATTGGCGAGCTCAGTAGTACGCAGGTAGGTTGTCATATTGACGGAGTCGCTGTCAATAATATAAGTTATGCCGATGATATGGTGCTGCTGAGCCCGTCAATTGGGGCCCTTCGTCAGCTACTGAGAGTCTGTGAGCGGTACGCTGAAAGTCATGGTCTCAAATATAATGCTGCCAAGAGCGAGTGTATGATTTTTGGTCTAGGTGATAGAACCCCTCATGATGCTCCACCCATATTTTTAAACGGGTCTCCTCTCACAAGAGTGAAAAAGGTGAAGTATCTAGGGCACATTGTCACCGATGATCTAAAGGACAACGAGGACATTGAACGTGAACGCAGAGCGCTGGCGGTCCGCGGTAATATGTTGGCTCGCAGGTTTGCTCGTTGCTCAGCTGAAGTCAAGGTAGCGCTATTCAAAGCATATTGTCAATCATTTTACACGAGCAGCCTGTGGGTTAACTATACTCAAAGGACGTACGGCGCTCTGCGGGTACAATACAACAACGTCTTCAGGATGTTGTTGCGGTTGCCTCGGTTCTGCAGTGCGTCCGCGATGTTTGCCGAAGCGCGTACGGATGACTTTTACGCAATAAGACGCAAGCGGGTGTCGTCTCTGCTGGCTAGATTACGCGGCAGCAGCAACAATATTCTGAGGATGATTTCTGGTAAATTTCAGTGTCCAATGCACTCGCTTTGGGTACGCATCGTAATTGGGACGGTAAAATAAAATCTTTTACTTATAATTAATTTTTATTCCAATTCCAATTCTAATTCTGATTTTAATTGATATTTTTGTTTTAATGTTTTAATATTTGAATTGTAATGGTTTCTAATCCTATGATGTAATTTTATTGTTATTTATATTTAATTATGTACCTACTAACATAGATTTTAAGCTCCTGTTGTTACTAACCATTATGGATCAATGTAATCTGACATATGAAATAAAATAATAATAATAATACGCATAAGTACAAATAAGAGGTATTTAACTTACCCAAATGGTATGATCTGAAAAGGATTCTCCAGTCCACCTACCGAACACTGGAGCTTATTACACCAGGAACACAAAATAAACCAACAAAAGAGCGTGCTGTTCATATCTCAAGTACGTCATCACCCTCGACAGAAAAAACACGTGTTCTATAATAATAATAATAATTTATTTATTAATTATTATTATTATTATAGAACACAAAGCAATGAAAATCACACGTGCCACTGCAAAGAATTCACAAATCTGCAACGTATTGAACGAGTTAATTATGTAAAAGCGAATAACCTATGTTACAACTGTTTATTACCAGGACATTCAGCAAGAAAATGTAGATTACCAGTGTCCTGTCGTATATGCAAAAGGCGTCACCATAGCCTTCTACATCTCAACAAAGAACCTGAGACTTCGGTACAAGAGACCTCCACACAACCGAAGACTGCTTAAAACAATGTAGAAGAACAAAAATAAGTTACTGTTAATACACACAGTACTAGACAAGGCATAGCACTATTCTCAACGGCAACAGTGACAGTATGACTGATACGACAAATCACAATGTTGTACTACGCGCATTTGTGGATCAAGGTTCGCAGATAGTACTAATTAGTGAGAAAGCAACTCAAATGAGGAAACACACACGCGGACAGGAGAGGGAAGATACAGTCATGGTAAAGTTACCTTTAAAAATTATATGTCTAGAAGGAAACAAAAGAAATTGCCAAAAACAATGAAAGAATACTGAAATTTAAACTATATGGAAGCAATGCGTGAAAAAGAAGTCATAAATGAAGGGGTTTTATACTTACCTCACCATGCCTTCGTCCGAGAAGATAAAGAAACATTGAAGACTCGCGTGGTCTTTGACGCATCGACGAAGGGTTCAAATCAAAGATGAGTTGAAGGTTGGTCCTCAGCTTCAGGAAAATCTTAGAAATATTATCATAAGAAGGAGAATGACACGTGTTTATTACGCCAGCAATATAACAAAAATGTACCTGAAAATATGTGTTTAGAAGACGCCAATAAGTAACAGTTTATTCTGCGGCGAGATGTAGAAACATTAATGCAGCATTCATGAACATCGCTTGCTTTGAGTTACATTCGGAACAGCATCAACACCCTATCTCGCGGTGAAAACACTCCACCAAATTGCTGGTGATGAAGGATAAAATTACCCGAGTGCAGTCAAAATCAACAAAGAAAATTTCCTCGTTGACAATCTGTTACTGGGTAAAGATACAACAGATCAAGCCATACCATCTGCAAAAGAAGTATCTCACATATATAAGAAGGGTGGATTTACACTCTCGAAGTGGACATCTAATACAATATTACCAGTCATAGATAAGGTAGTAGAAAAATACGTATGTCAACAAATTCAGACTTTTTACGTTACAAACGATGTTTTATCGGGCTCTCAGTTTGGCTTTCAACCTAATAAATCAACTTCAATTCTGCTTTCTAAATTTACTGGTGAAATAAACCAACACCTCAATGATAAAAAACACTCTTATCCTGTTATTCATTGATTTTAGCAAAGCGTTTGATACTCTCAGGCATGTTAGACTTATAAACAAGCTTGACAATACAGGGGTTCGAGGCCCAATATTAAACTGGTGCAAATACTATTTAAAAAACAGAACATGTCGTGTAAAAATCAGCAATGAACTCAGTGACGAAGCTTTAGTATCTACGGGAACAGCACAGGACTCAGTTATAGGACCCTTGCATTATTTAGCCTACGTTAATGATATGGAGTATGTCATACACAATTGCTCAGTCTATCAATACGCGGATGACACCTGCCTCGTAGCTGCTGATAAAGACTTATCCAAGGCTGAACAAGCGATACAAAATGATTTTTATAATTTATGTAAGTGGTCTCATGATGCTGGATTAGTGCTTAATGCTGGTAAAACTAAGATTATCCACGTTCGTTCTAATCACTTACTCAACTCTGATAAGCCAATTAAAATTATTGCACACACTCACCAATGTTTGCATGAAGTACAATTATCTAGGCTTGCTTATAAATGTGAACCATTGGAGCAGGTTACCAACTACAAAAATTTGGGTTTAGTGGTCGATGACAGATTTAACTGGGGCTACCTTATTGACCTAATTTGCGATAAACTGCGAGCAATGCTAGCCAAATTTGCAATAATTAACAAGAATGGCAGCTCAATCGAAACTGTTCTTATATCTCGGTAGCTACTACCGAGATATAAGAACTATTACGGGAAACGAACGAACGCTTATTTTAATACCTACTCTAATTAATGAGGTTCCAACAAAAATCCAATGGGAAATAACAAAAATAAATACAAAAAATTCTTTGAATCTCTTTGAAATTGCATCATCCTGTTTAAATTTCATTCAATAGGTGGTTAGTATCGTCGTTGTTTGTGTACTTACATTAAATTTGTTAACTTGTTATTTACTAACTATCTTACACTTTTTTATATAATATCTAAACTTAAACTTTTGTATGTGTTGTGTGTGTAATAACTAAGTACTACGCTAGTTGTAAGGTTGCTCAGTGTGTCAACATCCGGACAAACCTATTGAGGATTTGTGATGTTTATGTTTATATTTTGTTTTGTTCTATAATTAATAAACAATAAAAAAAAAAATAGTCCGCATTTATGAAATCCACTGACACAAACAAACGAAGTTCTGTTGCACACCTAGAGATACACAAAATGGATGGCACTGTAAAAGCACTAGGTTTGATTTGTAATTTGGGAACAGACCAATTTCAATACCAATTGAAACTACCAACAACTTCTGTCAACATTAAAAAAAGAACAATCTTATCAGACATTCAAAGACTATTCGATCCCTTGGGGATTGCCTCTAAGCCTCTTTTGCCGGCTAAGATGTTTATACAAAGGATGTGGCTCAAAGGGATGACACAATAAGCCCCGAACTACTCGTACAAGAAAAATGAATGACATTTCGTGAATAGAAATAAACGATGTACAAATTCATGGCTTCGGCGATGCGTCCATTAAAGCTTTTGCAGCCTATACATAAGAATCGAATCTCAATACGGCCATATTACAACAAAATTAATAGCAGCGAGGACAAGATTCACGCCACTGAAAACTGTATCGTTACCACTTTTGGAGCTTTCTGGATCACTACTTCTTTCACGATTATTGAATCAAATAAGAAAAGTTATGAGAATATCAACAACACAAATGTTTGCGTGGACGGATTCTACAATCGTTATTGCATGGTTATCCGGGGAACCACATAGATGCAAAACATTTGTAGCAAATCGAATCACAGGAATCACTGAATATCGCAATAACAACCAACGGTACCACGTTGCATCAGAAGATAATCCTGCAGACATTGCGTCAAGAGGCATGTTACTTGGTGAACTGAAACAATCAGAGTTATGGTGGAACGGTCCAAAATTGTTATCATAAAGGAATATAATATTACAACAGTCTGATGTAGTCATTACTGACGGAACAGAAAAAGGAGAAAATACAAATAAATATTAAAATTCAAGATGAAGAAGAACATCATTTCACAGGAATATTTAAGCAATTTGATAACTTACAATAATTATTAAAGTTGATAACATACTGAAAACGATTTGTTAATTACATAAGAGAATTGGATACTTACGAGAATTGCAGAAGTTTAACCAACAGAAGAATTACATACACAATTGATAAAATGCATTAATCTAGTACAAAAGTAAGAATTTACAGAAGTAACTAACAAATTAAAAATAAATAAAAATGTGAAGAAAAACAAAAACATTAAAACACTTACCCCATACTTAGACCAAGATGGTATCTTCAGGATGGGCAATCGTTAGGTTAGAGACCAAACACTGCACGTTGGTGTTCAGTTAAGGTTGTGCATTTTACGCTATAAATATTGGGACATTCGAGCTAAGGGATTAATAAAAAACTTCAACCGTAAATGTTAAGTGTGTGCCAAGCAAAGAGCTAGTGCACGAACTAGGATCATGGGAGATCTGTGAAAGGAATGAGTTTCCTCTAGAGCCTGCAACAGAGTACAGCAGCGGCGTGAATTAAGCTGGTCCATTCCAAATATTAATGTCAATGGGAAGAGGCATGAAAACTCAAAAGGCGTACAATGCTATATTTGTTTGTATGTCTACAAAGGCAATACACCTTGAACATCAGTTCAAGAGGCTAGGAGGGGGTGAGGGGAGGGTGGGGAGAGTGTTTTATGTCTCCTATCTAAGAGACCGTACATCAGAATGATTTATTGCTGCATACAAACGTTTTGTAACACGAAGAAGTAAATGCAGTCACATGTGGAGTGACCGAGAGAGAAACTTTTTTGGTGCAGAAAAGGATGTAGCTGCAGCATGGCAAGAAGCTAACTTGAAGTTTGAGAAAGACATTGCATTGCATTGTGTGGCATTTTATACCAGCTTACAATCCTAACTTTGGAGGCCTCTGGGAGGCTGGTGTATAGTCCCTGAAGTGTCTGAAACGCGTATTGACAACAAATCTCACTTTACACACACTTCACACTTTTTAATGACAACAATACTGTGCCAAATCGAGGTGTGTCTTAATTCACGACCCCTATGTCCTATTGATGAGTCAGATGCAGATTATATAGAACCCCTCACGCCTGGTCATTTCTTGATATATGAAGCCCCCCAATCGACGTGCCCCCATCAGATTTTAACGACACAAAGGTTCATAACTTATCACGATGGTAATACACTCAAAAGTTCGTAGGCGACATTTAGCGACTATGGCAGGAAGGATATTTAACAAGTCTACAACATCGCTCTGTCTTAGCGTAAGAAGAAACAGGAATTTACTGTTGATGACATATTTCTAATCAAAACTGATGGATTACCGGCAAGAAAATGGTCACTAGGCCCAAATGTAGACAAGCATCCCAGTCATGATGGACACGCATGAGTGTACAGCGTTAAATCTGTTATTAGAATTGTGAAGAGATCTATCACAAAACTATGTCCTCTACCTGTTGATGTTGACACTAACTGATTGTTAATCCCAATACTAACTAAATGCGAAAGTAAGTTTGTTTGTTTGTTCGTTTGTTACCTTTTCACGCCTAAACTGATCATCATGAAATTTTGCATATACGTTGTCAGGGGTACCGAAAAGGACGTAGGGTACCTTTCATCCAGAAAAAAAGAACCGTTTTGAAGGAAATGAACAATAACTTTCGACGGTCACAATTGCTTCAGGACGCTAGGTGGCGCTACGTGACTTTCGAATCATGATTGAATTATATTATTAGACATTTTAGCACTGTGTTATGAATTCATTTAAAAAAATAGAAGTCATACAATTTAGAGTCTAGAGTGAACTCCAACACCGTTTGACCGAACACCATGAAAGTTGGCACATAGTATTATGTATTTTGAATAGTGAAGGATTTATTGGATTTTATCGATCTCCTATATATTTCCTAATATAATTAATTAATTGTTCAATGAATTCAAATTTAAATTTTGCATGCAGGAATTATGTATGGTATATAATTATATATATATACTTATTGACCACATAGAAAGGTGCCTTCTAAAATCCGCTCTTATAAGAATCTGACAGTGCAAAAATTTGCAGTGCGATAATTTCTCCGCGCTTTTCTTAGCGATTAGAAAATGAAAAAAAACCAATGTTAATTAAACTATAACGGTAGCATGACTCAATCGAACCCAATGCTGATGTAGGTAGTACATAAATGATAACATGATTTAATTGAGCTGGATCTAAATAATAGGCAAACTGATCATTTATAGGGCAACCCTCAAAGCACGCACACACAAATGGCCGGCCATTTGCATGTTTCACTCATGATGAGACAAGGTTACGTCCGTCTTTTTTTTTAGGTCCGTGGGGCTGGCTATGTTTATGTAGGTATGTAGCGTGTGACGCCCCCCAGCTAGATGTACCAACGACGTTAAGAATGTGACTGGGACATGCTTGATGCGGAAGGCGGAGGAAAGGGTGTTGTGGCGCAGCCTGGGAGAGGCCTATGTCCAGCAGTGGACTACGATAGGCTGAGTTGTTGATTGAATTTCAGATGTGATGTCACGAAGTGCAACAAACTGTCTAAAAAGTGAACTTGTTTTTAACGTTTTTATTGCATTCTGGTAATTGTTATCTGTATTAATATAAGCATATATGTATATTATAAAGCAGGTGTTATATTTTTATTTAAGTATCTCCTCAAGCTCTTATAAACTATACCCCATAAAGTCTAGGTAATTTTTTTTTATTTCGCCATTTTGCTGTTATAAAAACAAAACCTAGCCTTTAAATAACTTTTGCACGACCTACACGACTTGATGTAAACCTCTTGTATTAAAATTCATCCAGCTGTTTGGATACTTTGAGGGTGTAAAGACACGGGCACAAAATATAAAGACACCTAGATACGCGTGAAAAAAATAACCTAATCTTTACTGCAAAATTGCAGTTTAATCAAGGAATAATTAATACAAGAAGGCATTAAGCGGTTTGCAAGACATATAAAACTAAAACTAGATTTGCACAAAAATTATATTACTTTATTGGATCTAAATTATACAATCATATTAATAAATTTAAAAATATCTTTAATGATAGCACTTTGGTATGTAAGGTAAGTTCATGGTTATTGGGATTAGACTATCAAAAAACTGAAGAACTCCTGGAAATAAAGTAATACCTAAAATTTAACAATAATTTTGTAGTAATTATAAAATTTTACATCTTAAACAAAACACTAACTCCAACAAACATTCACCACACACCACACAATCATCACCCAACACACATACACTGTCACAATGTTCACTCACTCTTTCACTCTTCATATTTACTTGATACTGAAAACTTTCTTGTTGGGGTCCTGGTGTCCTAAAATACAGGCTTCGGCTTAGTTTAGGCACCAGTCTCCTACAAATAAATATATATATAATATCTTTAAGTATTAAGTTTTTCATTTGTATTTATTTGTGGAAGAGAAATAAATGTTTTTTTTTTACTATTGCGTAGTCGGGTAAAAATACCGAACAACTTTCAGGGAAACGTTTTGTTGATAGATTTTTTTTCCTCCTTGTCTAAACTAGTTAATGTAGGTGTTGCTATTCTTAACGATTATAAAAGACACAAATACATAATGTAAGAAGGTATGTGCTATTTTTAAGGTACACAAGAACGCGTTGTATCTATCTATCCAAGTGCCTATTGTTCTATTAGAAACTCGATGAAAAAAGGGGCTATCTGACACGGCTATCTGGCATGGAAGAGGTATTAAGTGTCCCTTTGTGGCCGCCAAGACGCCACTACTTAGTGCTATTGACCTAGCATGAACACCAATTTAACTTTGATCGACGATATAATAATATGGGTAGGTAATGTTTTTTTGTGCCCGCAATGGGTGGATGTCTTGTGTGGTCTTTTCTATTGTCATATAAACAAAGTTGGGATTAAGTTTGTCTGAGTAAACAAGGTTACTAGTACCTAGATGGTGTTTTGTTTTGGTTGCGCGATGTGCAAAAGGTAGCTATGCACCACAACACTACGACTCATCAAGCTACATATACAGCATGTATCAGACAGACTATACCTACTCGACCCAAATGTACCTATATTCATGCTGGATATTTCCAGTATAAGCTGACTTCACCCTGTAAAGAAAGCGATACAATGCAAGGTTAACTAATTACTGTAAATGTGCTGCTATACGCGGATGGGTGACCTTTCTTGACATTATTCGGTGTTTGGCCGGGTGCACTATATTTTTCCCTCTAATTACCCAATCAAATTATTTAGAATATCTCGCGTAAAGTAGAGTCATTTTCATCTATAAAATTACCTATATATTGGATATTTTATCACAACTTGAGATCTCTATCTAACCTCCCACTATTCATCATTAAGAGCTGTTAGGCCGCGCCTTTGCGGAAGGGTTAAAAAAACGGGTAAACTGTTTTACCAAAGATAATATATTGAATAAAAAGATATAGAAAATTACAAGGTTTGGTTTGGAATTAGAACGTACACACGTTCTAATTCCAAACCAAACCTTGTAATTTAACAAATTTAACAAAGTTGGGATTAAGTTTGTCTGAGTAAACAAGGTAACAACCTAGATGGTGTTTTGTTTTGGTTGCGCGATGTGCAAAAGCACAACACTACGACTCATCAAGTTACATAATTATACAGAATGTATCAGACAGGTTATACCTACTCGACCCAAATGCACCTATAATCATGCTGTATATTTCCAGTATAAGCTGACTTCTCACTGTACAGAAAGCGATACAATGCGAGGTTAACTAATTACTGTAAATGTGCTGCTGTACGCGGATGGGTGACCATTCTTGACATTATTAGGTGTTTGGCCGGGTGCACTATATTTTTCCCTCTAATTACCCAATCAAATTATTTAGAATATCTCGCTTAAAGTAGTCATTTTCATCTATAAAATTACCTATATATTGGATATTTTATCACAACTTGAGATCTCTATCTAATCTCCCACTATTCATCATTAAAAGCTGTTAGGCCGCGCCGGTAAAAAAAAAGGGTAAACTGTTTTACCAAAGATAATATATTGAATAAAAAGATATAGAAAATTACAAGGTTTGGTTTGGAATTAGAACGTACACACGTTCTAATTCCAAACCAAACCTTGTCTCTTTAAGATGATGGCGAGAGACTAACTATGTGACCTCGCAGTTGGGCGACGGCTGCTGGTCCTTATCACCGATACTCGAGATCGAAATGCTGAGAAGTACAGGATGTACTTCTCTTAATTATTTATTTATTTTATAACAGAGCGAAGTTCATCAGTGAAACTAAACGCAATCAGCACATCTATTTATAATTTTTTTTTATAATCTGCGTTCAAGAGCTGTCAGTGTCAATATTTCCCAACAATTGCCAACAATGATGACACAGACAGCAATTGAACGCAGTAAACTGAAAATTAAAATATTAATTAAAAATTGGTGAAATAAGACCTAAGTCAATCACATTTTTAGGTAATGCAAGAAAGTACTTTTGTACAAATGAACACGTTACTACTATCACCCTGAAATATCTTTTCAATTTCAAATTCTTCGTTCTTTCTGAAGTAATTATCTTTACACAGCCATGATTATTTTACTTTATTCAACGCGTCTTAAAAAGTACCACGAAAATGGCTTCTGTTTCATTTGAAAATCTTCATGCATCTAGGTACCTACATGAGAAGGTAATAAACTAAAAGTACAACAAATTACGTCTGCTGTGAACGCAAGTATCTACGTTTTATTAAAAATGCTGTGGCACACAGCTTTATACGTCGAACGAGAAAATATGAAGCGAGGCTTTTTTTTTTTTTTGAGGATGGGAAATCATCAAATGACCCCTCCCGCTCTGGGTGGAGCGGAAGGGAGTGTCAGACTCTTACTGACTAAAACCCACCCGTGTTCCTTCCTTGGCCCTTTATGTTCCGGGTCAGCGGTACCCCTTTTGGATGATCCCGCTTTCCCGGCAGGCTTGGGCCCTAGTGAGCCCCCTCTTCGATGCTGACATCTCTTTGAGGCGCGCGTGGAACACGTACGCGCCGTCCAGCACGGGCCTGGTCCTGATCGGATGGTGAGCTACCCATTACTCACCGCCCGCAGGCCCGCGCCTACGGTGGCCGGGAGTCGTCACGCGGCTCCCGACGCCCGGAGCGTCCACCGCGGCGGCTTGGACGGGAGACTCTCTCCCTCTCCCGTCCCGCCACCTCCTTCGCTAGCATGACTGCTTCGCAGAAGGAGGCGACTGCCTCCCACTCCCCCTCGCCCCGGACCATAGCTTGAACCAGGGCCGGGCGTGAGAGGTCGCCGCCGCTGCCGATCGCCTCTACGAGGACACGGTGGCGCTCCGCCCATGCAGGGCAGGCCCCCACCGTATGCTCCACCGTGTCCTCGGGGCGATCATCGCAGTGGTGACACCCGGGCGTTTCCTCCCGCCTGATGATGTGCAGGAACCTCCCGAAACATCCGTGTCCGGGATGGGAGGACCTGCGTGAGGCGGTAGGTGAGGACGCCGTGACGCCTCTCTAGCCACTCCTCAAAGAGGGGTCTTACCGCCGCTATCGTGGCGTGCCCTGCGCTGGGTTGCGACAGTCGCTCTTTCCATGCCGCCATGAGATCGCGCCGGAGGTCCGTCCGCGCCGCCGCGATTTGCCGCGGAAGCGGGGTTTCCCCCAGGCGTAGTGCCTCCGCGCGCCACTCATACAGGCGCGCGAGGACTATCGCCTCCAGATCCCACGGCGGCAGTCCGGATGAAGCGAGGCTTATCCATGCCTCTTGCGAGATTTCACAATAAGCATATACGGGGTTATTTTTAATACGTCGGCAATCCATTAAGGGGATGTAGGGGAGGTCATTTGCAACCAAATTACCCCTTATGACCCCAATAAAAATGTCAACTATATGCCAGAAATATGACATGGTTATATTTTTGGAAGATATCTGGTATCTTTTTGTATCTCGTTGGATAGCTGAGAAGTTGTACATATTTTAGGAATGTTCTGTCGACTATTTTAGTCAAATAAGCTGCCCAAATTGATGAAAATTGTGTTCTCTGATTTAAAAAATATTAAAGATAATTGTCATTTTATGATTGATTAATATGTCTTGCAGTAGAAGAAGATAATGATAATTAAAATAAATCATGCATTGCTTCTTTTTTAATTTTCGAAGTTGTGTAAAGCCAAAAAAATGCCAAATTACTAGGAAAAGGTTGATATTTGCATAGGGGTCTATTAAGGGATAATTTCATTGCAAATGACCTCCCCTACATCCCCTTATAGGATGGCCGACATATTACCGATAACCCTGTATATAATAAACATATGTAGCCTTAGTATCATAGTATCAATCACCCAGTACCTATACATAAATAACCACAAATGAGGGGGAATCTAAAGTTTTCTCGACCTTTTTTCCTTTTGGTTGGCTTTTTGGCTACAGTTTTATCTATTTAAAAAAAAATATATAAGTAACTAGTAAAAAAAGAATTGGCTGTTTCTAGATTTTCGTAAGTTAATTTAAGGTTAGGTTAGCCTACCTACTGCTAATTAGATGATAATTTCTAATTACAGAGGTTGGGACGGTATATTTAAAGATAATTTTCTTTTAATCATTTGATACTCATTAAACCAGTAATACGACAGTAAATTATGCATAATCCATCCTATTTTATGTTTTATGTGCCAGCTGCGCCTATTCAGTCTTGAGAGCAATGTTCCGCGAAAGCAATTCAGTGCTCTGGAGATTTAATCGCCCCTGATTGCGCGAATATAACATTCAACTTTGTGCTTAGCTTTCGGATTTTTTGAATAGGAACTTTAGGTTTCAATATCGTTTATTGAATTTATTGATTAATGGATTTATTGCTGAGTGAGAAAAATACTGCCGTAAGACACATAAAAGGCAGTCGATCGCAATGCCTTTCATTTCGAGACTTCAGCCCCGTTTTTTACGTATTCACGTCGCTGGGCAGACAATTTTTTTAAACCTGTGAAGTCAAATTTTGGCTTTGCAATCAACTGCCATTTTGTGTGTGTTATGCAATTACCCCGCAGGGTGGATCAAAATCAAAAGTCATTTATTCAATCTAGGCCGACAATCAGCACTTTTTGAACGTCAACATTACATAAGACAGTCTCCCAAAACGCCCGCCCTTCACCACTCCCTAGTACTTTAGCTGGGAAGAAGGTGTAGCGCAACAAAAAAGAAGATACAGTAGTAAGTAATTAACATTACGAAACACAACACATTTAATTAAGTTGTTTGCCATACCGTCAGTTAGCACACGCCTATATACCTACAAATAAAAACATTGAAAACTATACTCAGGCAGAAATAAATAATAAAAACGTAAACAGAACATAATACCCAAATAAAAGCATCCAGGCATAAAGGGCGTGCCCGCTTACATATGCAATGCTGCATTATGTTCCATAGCTGTAACTTGAAGTCACAAAATAATGATAAACTAGGGCCTTCGAAGTAAAATAAATAAACAGTTAATTACAAAACCATAGTCAGCAAGATGACCTGTCACCACAAGTCACCCCCCTCGCCATATTTGAGGGAAGGAGGCAACCCGACCCCCGACGCTACCGCAAGCAGTGACATCTAAGGGAGCATGACGAACTTGCTGTCGGCTGCTCAAAAGAATAATATGATTAAGTGTCGAGGTCGCTAGCTAACCACATATTGCAATATAACTCATTACTTTTTTTTTTAATGAGTAAATTTTGTCAATAATAAATGAAAATTAAATAAAACTAAATTGACTTATAAAGTCATATAAAATAAACAATTATATAACTTGTCAGTAGGTATGCTAATTCTGGAAAAAGAACAAAAACATTGTCTTGAGTTAAAGGGAGCACATAGTTTATCCCTGTTTCTAGTGTTAATAGGTCCTTAAATATGAAATTGGCGTTTTGTCAAACTGGCCAGTTTAATCTCATATATCTGGCTTTGGTTAGGAATTCCAAATTCAAATATAATTCGAATTTAGGCTTGTGGATTTGTGTTTCCAATTTAGCGATTCATTTGTTTTCGCGCCATTTGATTTTTCTTTGACATCGTTCTGCTCACAATAATGGAAAACTTAAAATATCGGGTTGTGTGCACCAGCTCTGCCGGTGAAAGGGAGCACATAGTTTATCCCTGTTTCTAGTGTTAATAGGTCCTTAAATATGAAATTGGCGTTTTGTCAAACTGGCCACTTTGATCTCATATATCTGGCTTTGGTTAGGAATTCCAAATTCAAATATAATTCGAATTTAGGCTTGTGTATTTGCGTTTCCAATTTAGCGATTCATTTGTTTTCGCGCCATTTGATTTTTCTTTGACATCGTTCTGCTCACAATAATGGAAAACTTAAAATATCGGGGTGTGGCACCAGCGCTGCAGAAACAGCTAGAAGGATTAATGATGTGTATGGGGAAGCTACCGTAAAAGAAAACACAGTAGGTACTTTTTTGGTTCCAACGTTTTCGTTCTGGAAATTTTTACCTACAGAATAGACCCCGTGGACGGCCGGAGACCCTAGTTGATAATAAAGCATAAAAAGTGATCGGGATCTATCGCAAACCACGTCAGAGTTAGCGGCAGGCATCGGTGTGAGTGATAAAACAATTATGATTCACTTGAAATAAATTGGAAAAGAGAAAAAACTAAAAAATGGGTACCGCATGAATTGAGTGAAGCAAACCAACAAACACGAGTCGAGTGCTGCGGTAAATAACTCAACCGTCACAATAACGAGGGTATTTTGTTCCGTATCGTTACTTGTGATGAAAAATGGATCCTGTACGATAATCGGAAACGCTCATCACAATGGTTGAACCCAGGAGAACTGGCCAAATCCTGGCCCAAGCAGGCATTGTTGCAATCTTTAAGAGTCATGTTTCTATTCAGTCACTATTGGGTCTGGCGTGTGAGGTTTACAATGGTGAGTTACCTAAAGGGATAGTATGGGTGAGGTTTAATGCCAAGGATGTGGACGTAACCCTTAAGAGTTTGACAAAGGGCAAGAGTCCCGGTCATGATTATTTATCCATTGAACACCTGGTTCAGACTGGCCCACATATAAACAGAGTATTAGCAATGATCTATTCGCTATGCGTGAACCACTCTTATCTTCTTCCGGATCTTATGAGAACTGTGCTTGTGCCTATAGTCTGTTAAAGATAACTTTAAGTTAACTATAGGCCCATTTCTCTAGCTACAGTTACAGCGAAGGTGTTCGACGGTTTGCTTATTACACAGTTAAATAAATATATACTGCACGATAATTAATTTGGATACCCGGATTTTTAACGGAAAGTGCCATACTGTGTTAAGCATACCGTCAGATACTTAATGATCGTAAAACCCCGGTTTACCCCGGTTTGCGCGTATTTTCTCGACTTGTCCAGGGCCTTTGATTTGGTGGCGTATCATCTCTTGTGGGAAAAACTTGAGAGTATCAACCTACCACCAGAACTGGTTACCATGTTCAAGTATTGGTATACGCACCAAGTCAACAGCGTCAGATGGTCATATCGATTACAATATGGTGTAAGGCAGGGCGGATTGACCTCACCCTTGTTATTCAACCTTCACACGGATGCGCTGATCGTCGCGCTCAGCAGTCAGCACGTCGGCTGTCATGTAGATGACATGTATATATTATCAACAATTTAAGCTATGCAGACTACATGGTTCTGCTGAGCGCGTCGATTTGTGGCCTAAGGAGGTTGATAGCGACATGTGAGGATTACGCTGTTATACATAGGCTTGTGTATAATAATAAGAAAAGCACATCATAACATTTGAGATCAATTGTAACTTAGAGGGTTGAATTGATGATTCTTATGATTAATTCAACCCTCTAAGCTAAAATTGATCTCAAATGTTATGATTTCATGAAATAGTCATATTATAGGGCAATATGAACTTAGAGGATTGTATTGCTTATTTTAATGATTATAAATCTGTTCTATTCTATTACTATCCTCCTATATTATTTTTATTTATTTATTTATATATTCTTTATTGTACACCACAAAAACATAACAACAAAAATAAAATTGAACACTACTCAATAAACAAACAATGGGCGGTATTATCGCTCCTGCGATCTCTTCCAGGCAACCTTAGAATGGACAGAGACTATTATAATTATCATTGAGCTTAAAATTGATTCCTTAGAGCAGCAAGCTAGAAACTGCAATATTGAAATCTGCATTCTACTAAATCCACATGATGAAATAATTAGGCACTGTCGTCAAGTTTCCAATACAACGGAAAGATATCATCTCGATCCATCCAACACGCACAGCAAACCAGCAATAGACCCAAGAACATAATCGTTAAATCGATCGTTAATCGTTCGTATCGTTATCGTTATTCTGTACAATAATTACACGTGATAACGTCCTGAGCGCATACTGTCTGGCCAAGGAACTCAAGTCCGATAAAATCGGTATTACAGGGTCATCAATTAGAATATACCTAAATGAACATCTTACCCTGAAATAAAACAGTTATTTCGGGATTGCAAGGAAGCCGATAAACAGCACGATTTCAAGTATGTTTGGGTTAAAAACTCAACAATACTTGTACGCGAACGTGATGGCTTGGCTTCGTTTGCAGTTCGCACACTGGACTATGTCCGAAAAATTAAAAGTGGTGACAAAATCCCATCGGTCAGTACTCAAAACCCCGCTCAGTAACTGTAACGATAGGTTATACTATATGATCATATTTGGTACACCAAATCTCACAAATTTTGTTTACAATATTATTATTATTTTTATGTTTTTATTTGTTATTTTTTTTTTTTATACTCGTTAAGCGTTGAATTTCACAATTTTAACTTGCTTGCTCTGCAAGTCTTTAGTTTTAAGAGGCTATTAATTACTCTTTAAAATATTTCCAATTTTGTTATATTTTTTAAGTTTCGTCTGTTTACTCTTGAAAAATTTTATCTCAGTGCACTTGTTACTTATTTTACTCAAAACTGATAAATGATAAATGATAAATGAATGATAAATGACTTTATTTCTGTAAGTAGGTTTTTACAAACACTTTTACACGTCAATCATATATTTTTTTTAAACTAGATGAGGTCGGCGTTTCCTATCTGACTACTCTGAGAAGAAAGGCCGAAACAAACTCAGAGGTCACAGTCTCTTTTAAAGTCCAGACAGAATCTTGGTCAGATCATGTGAAGGCTATGTAGATCGGTGTCTGAAATGGTCTTTTGAGGAAAGAACCACACAGATTGAGTGGACCTGTCCAGTCAGTGCACGCAATTGTCAGCAATCGTGCAGCTCAACTCAGAACTTAAGGAGCTCAACGATTCGACGAACAATACCAAAGAAAGGACATTTGAGTAGGCCGCACAAGTTACTCAAACTGCCAGATCATGATTACACTAAGAGTAAAAATACAAAAAGAAAGCAATGACCAACATAGTTCTCACATTCACAATAGTTAAAATAATAGCATAATACTTTACAAAGTAAATACTCTTGTCATAGTATATGTATATAAAATTCATTAATGTCATTGTGTATATAAAATCCGGACATAATCATTGAGGACCATGCAGATTGGTGTCTGAAATGGACTTTTGAGAAAAGAACCACACAGATTGAGTGGACCTGTCCAGACAGTGCACGCATTTGTCAGTAACCGTGCAGCTCGACTCAGAACTTAAGGAGCTCAACGATTCGACGAACAATACCAAAGAAAGGACATTTGGGTAGGCCACATAAACTACTCAAACTGCCAGAACATGATTCAAACTGGAACAATGACCCACATAGTCCTCCCATTCACAACAATTAAAATAATATAATACTTTATACAGTAAATATTCATGTCATTGTATATGTAAAACGTTATAGATAGTTATAGCAAAGATTAAAAGTACAATAGTTAGCAAAAAAAATAAATCAACGTTCCCTGTGTAAATTTATTGGAACAGCTCACTCCCAAGCCTTTTTGTCCTCAATAAAGTATTTGACAGTATAATAGGCTTTCTGGCATAGTTTCCTTTTTATAAAAGATTTGAATTTATTAAGGCTTAGTTCTTGAATGTGGCTAGGAAGTTTATTATAAAAATGTATACATTGACATCTAAACGAGCCACCTATTTTCTTGAGCCTGGTTGTAGGAACAAATTTGTGTTTGTTCCTAGTATTTATACTATGGATATCACTGTATTTTTTAAACAGATTAATATTTTTATGTGCATACAAAAGATTTTCATAAATATACTGAGAAGGCACAGTCATTATATTAATCTCTTTAAATTTTTCTCTGAGGGAGTGTCTGGGACTTAATTTATAAATTGAACGAATTGCCCTTTTTTGTAAAACAAAAATCGTCTGAATATCGGCGGCATTTCCCCACAGCAGAATACCGTACGACATTACACTATGAAAATAACTAAAGTATACTAAACGGGCTGTCTCTAAATCTGTTAAACCACGAATTTTTCTAACAGCGTATGCTGCAGAGCTAAGCTTTTTTGACATTTTATCTATATGGGGGCCCCATTGCAGCTTGGCGTCTAAAGTTATGCCTAAGAATACTGTGGTATTTTCGGGTTTCAACTCTTCCCCCTTTATGAGAACACTTGTTTCTACCTGTCTAACATGTGGTAACGTAAACTTAATACATTTAGTTTTTTTCTCGTTAAGAAGAAGGTTATTAACGTTAAACCAGTTAACTACTTTTGCGAGGGCGCTATTGACATTGTCAGTAACCAGCTGCTGACGTTTGAGTTTAAATAAAAGTGAAGTGTCGTCTGCAAACAACACTATATCATGTTTATCTTTTATGAGGTAAGGCAAGTCATTTATATAAATAAGAAATAAAAATGGACCAAGAATTGAGCCTTGAGGGACCCCCATTCTTACTACCGATCCGGGTGATCTTTTTCCGTTAACATCAACTCTCTGAATCCTATCACTTAAGTAAGAAGTAAGAAGATCCAGAGAGGTGCCACGGATTCCGTAGTGGTGCAGTTTCCTGATTAATGTTTCATGAAGAACTGTATCAAAAACACTTTCAAAACTGTGGTGTTATTATTGTAAAACTGTGTTACTACCTTTATCTTGCATGAGCTTGTCTTGCTGTTTCTTGGGTTTAAATTCATTTGTTTGTATCTTAAAATCCGTCTCATCGTTAGTTTTGCTTGGCGTCTGTTCTCTGTACATTTGGATATTCTACCATTACCAGTGCTTGACAAACACTTAACCATATACTATCAAAACTGTAGGGGTATCTGTACAAAACTGCATGCTTTATATATGAACATTCTCACCAGAACATATGATATTATCATACTGACAGAAACAATACATGGTTAATGCCGGAAATCAATAATAATGAATTCATTGACCAGCGTTACGTTGTGTATAGGTGTGATCGCGATCGGGCTAGCACTAATGAACTGGAAGGTGGCGGTGTTCTAGTGGCTGTACTGAAAATCCTCCGACCCTTTGAAATAGACTTAAACATTTCCACTAACCTGCATTACTACATAAGACTACATAGAACAAATTGCTGTTAAAATACCTAGTGGTAAAAAACAAAAAGCATCATGTCGTGGCTGCTGCATACATACCTCTTAAAACTGCCCCACCTGTATATGAAAAGCATTCTGAATCACTTTATGAAGCTTTGTGTAATCCTAATGTCGATTACTTCTGTGTAGCCGGTGATTATAATGTCTCAGAAGACACGTGGCACAGGTCTACTACCCTGAATACCCCGATAAGCTCACCCTTGTGCTCTGGTTCAACTGCGTCTTGTGACCATCTTAATAACTTTATATCCCTCCTAAGTGCCTCTCAGTATTACAGCATACTTAACTCCAAAGGCAAAATATTAGACCCTTTTAATATACAACTTACCCTGTTGTGTGCAAAAAGAGTCATTTCCCTTGCTACCTGCTGACGTTTACCACCCCCATTTGTTTGTAACACAAATATAAAAATTAGGAATCCCCCCCTAGACAGGAATTCTATACAAAAATATCATTTCTACAAAGCCGACTACGACAAAATAAACGACATTATATTGAGAACCGATTGGCTGGAACTTCTTACACACTTTAACATTGTTCTATGACAAACTAGACCAGATTATCAAGCTACACACTCCTCTAACTTATTTGAGATCTCCCAATTACCCGGTCTGGTCACCTGTCCTTTGATAAACACATTTAAAAAGATACAGAGGGCCTGGATCAAGTGGAAGAGGTATAGAAACGTAATATCGGATTACGAAGTATTCAAAACACTTATAGCAGATTTTGGGGAAATGTGCGGAAAATGCTTTTCTAAGTACATGAACTCAGTGGAAGATAGCCTGCACACAAATGTCAAACACTTCTGGACATATCTCTCAAACCGAAAAGACAAACCGTGCATCCCAGCAAAACTTCACTACAAAGACACTCAATCCAGTGAACCAGAAGTAATCTGCGATATGTTTTCGAATTTATTTCATTCCGTTTATGAACCTGCGTCGCCACTCCTGTCACAATGGAAACCACCCGCGGAAACTTCCTCAAGATGTGATATTACGCTTTGACAAAAACAATATCATAAAGAACTGAAGTCTCTGGATCCTGCCAAAGGACCAGGACCTGACGGCATACCTGCTTATTTTCTACGCAACACTGCTACTTACATCTGCAAACCGTTAGTCATAATTTATAATAAGTGCGTCACTGAGGGAGTACTTCCAAAAGAGTGGAAGCGTGCAAACATCACACCACAAGGGTGGGTCGAAGGGTAATGTGGAGAACTACTGCCCAATCTCGATCCTCTCCACTTTGTCAAAGGTTTTTGAGAAACTCGTCCATAATGAAATATATCCTTTCTTACATAATGTCATTATACAACAGCAACACGGCTTCGTTAAACAGCGGTCTACTACCACAAACCTTCTGTCTTTCTCCAGCTTCTTATTTGATAGTTTTGTCAAGAGCCTGCAAGTAGACGCTGTTTATACAGATTTTTGCAAAGCCTTTTCAGGGTGGACCATGAGCTGCTGCTTAATAAAATTGCTTTTATCGGAATTCGTGGAAATTTGCTACGGTGGTTTGCTTCATATATTTCTAACCGCTGTCAAAGGCTAGTAATCAATGGTTACAGGTCAAGTATTTATGAAGTCACATCTGGTGTCCCACAGGGTTCAATCCTTGGTCTGCTCTTATTTAACAAATTTATTAATAATATAGGTGACTGTTTCCGCAACACTGAATATCTATTATACGCCGATTACCTGAAGATCTAAAAGTTCACCAAAACTGTCGATGATTGCATTTTACTCCAACAAGACCTTGATATACTTACAGACTACTGCCACAGTAACAAATTAAAACTAAGTTTACCGAAGTGCAGCTACCTTACGTTTACTAAAAATAATGTCCGTAAGGATGGAGGTGCCACATTTTGTATCTTAATAGAAGAAAAGAAAGAAAGATATAAATTAAATACTTATTTAGTAGGAAATTAAAAAAAAAGAGTTGGTTCGATCCTCGATTTTGTAGTATAATACTTCAAAAGTTATATGAACATAAAGGTGGCACCTCAATCTAAATGTTTGGATTTAGTAGCCACGTCAGAACTAGGAACATCATGGATGAATATTTATCATAATTTGGTATGATTTTGTAGCATTTGAAAGTAGTTAGTAGACAATTTCTGAGGTCGGTAGTGTTAAAATTAAAAAAAGTTACCATACATTATATGTGGCTCCTCAGACCATACACATACGACTCGTCATTTTTCAAACAAGCAGTAGTTCAATTAATGCGTAATTTCTTCATCATTTAGTAGTAAGTATATTAGATTTGTAGGATAAGAATTAGTAATTAAAAATTAGTGAATTGGGAGATATAGCACATTTAATCTGGCTCCTCAATTGAGATGCTTCGGTAAATCGATTTGCCTCTAATCTATTTCTATTTGTGATGAAATTTGGAACAAATAACACCTATATTTTGTACTAAATGTACGTATAATCCTGCCATAAAAAAGTACATATCTACGAAGTTATTAGCTATTCTTTAATTAATTTCCTATAAAATGGTTTTGAAGGGTGATTTAAAAAGAAAATCTTCGTTTCGTGGCATAAAGAAACTCAAATTATTTTATTTTACTTAGTAACCTGACGAATGACTAACCTGATGAAGCTCACTTGTTTGCGCACTTATTGACGTAAAAATAAATTAAATAGATAATAACTTACAGGACTATTACTGAACTATGTATATTGTTATTAATCACGTCATAATTGTTGACTTGTGGGGATACTATTTGCTACTGTAATAGTCCATAATAAGTGACATAATAATTAACTTCACTTTGATTTCCTGTTTGCAATGTAAGTATTTACGATTATATTTGTATTGATTATTATTAGTTAACTTTATAAATAATGGTCTATATATGATAATAATATTGTTGTTAAATTTTCAGTAAAAAGTGTACTAATGATTCATGTCAATTTAGCCCAATATCTAGGCAGATCGCATTTTTGACTTTAAACCTGAATATAATTTCTGGTTTCGGAATGAAAAGTTTAGAAGATGCAATTTGTATTGCAGAAGAAAAAAAGTTTTGTACGTCTTGTGACCACCAAACAATGTGCAAATATACTCTGTCAAACACAGTTTCTTTTGAATTAAATTTTTCTACGAGTAAACGAGGTAAGTTTCAAGTAAACGAGGTACCAGAATATATAATGATTTCAAGTAGATCATATACATTAATAGGCGTTATAGAATTTATCCCTGCAATTAGCGACGCTGGCATGGGCCACTATAAATGTCACTGTAAAATTCGTAAAAGCACCGACCAACCAATATTAATTCATTCATTAATTTATGTTGAAATTGACTACTAAATACCTAAAAGATATGAAGAATCTCTGTGCCTACCTACTGTGTCCATTATTTTAAATTAAATTTCAAAAACTAGTCATCCTGGTTTCATTTTTAACGTCATCACCATCATTTTAGCCGAAAGAAGTCCACTGCTGGACCTCCCTCAAAGTTCGCCCTCATTCTTAATTCGATCTCGCAGAAAAACTCCGAGGATAGCCCTCTGCATTGGCCTTTGGATGACCTTGAGCTTTATTACCAAGACTTTCTACATCGTTCTTACATGTATAATTACAACATGAATGATGTAACCACTTTTTTGTATCAATATTTTGATTTAAAAGAGTGTCCATGGAGTTTCTGGCCCGTTCTTCTCCATAGGTACCTACTACGCTTTGGAATGGGCACTAGCTTCATCATTTCTGACTGACCGACCCCTTGACAATTCAAAAGTGCCTGTAATTGGTTTATTTGAAATAATAGCTTTGAGTTGAGTTTTTGAGTTTATGATGAGGTGAGGTCCATTGTAAAACGCCACGTCTCGGTGCCTTATGGTAAGTCATAACACACACTGGTCAAAGACTTTTGTTTCGAGACACTACGGTATTTTGGACGAGATCTTCCGTAGCTTCAATAACATAACGAAGTTGGACTTACCTAGTTTGACCGCTTGTCCCAGGTACACATACAACATGGTCACCCTTAATAGCGAATTCTTAATGAATATCGAAAAGTAATTTGTTTTTCAGATACCGATTATATACAATGTTGATTTGTACATTGTATTAAGTAGACATTTATACTAAATGTTAGTATTCCGTAGTATGTTATTGATTCCGTTGAGATCTCAGGTTGATACAATCAATTATTTATTATGCTGAACGTCAGGACTGAGGAGCCAAATAAAATGCGTTTATTTACTAAATTCACTCAGTTTTACTACTTTCTCTATTTATGCTACAAATTCGAACACACTTACTACCAAATGTTTTTTGAGTGGAATATAAATTGACCAATTACTTTCATGGATATTCCCGCTCTTATTGAATGTATCCCGCACAGATTGAGAAGCCACAATAAAAGTATTGTATATTCCTGAATATCAACAGTACTGGACTCGGATTTTTACTATACACAATTACTACTAAATGATAATAAGTTTTCAAAAATATTCACTAAATACTTTCCGTGTTCCAGGTGGCTCCTCAATTCAGACGTTTGGATTTAGGAGCCACTTTCACATTGATATAACTTTAGATATATTTTACTACAAATTTCAGAATTTGGGCTACCAAATTATCTGCTTTCCTACTAAATAAGGGGGTTAGTTTCCTTTTAAAATCGTGAAGTGGCTCAACAATCCAAACGGATATTAAAAATAAGCATATTATTAAGTTCACCTACACCCTTTGTCACGTGCCTCTATCCCAACTAAATTTAATTCGCAACCTCGACGTTATACGTGACTCTAAACTGTGACTAGACTCACACATTAACAAAATTGTCAACAAAGCTTTCCAGCCATTTGGTTTTATCATGCGGTCCACCCTTGACTTCAAGAGAACCTCGTCATATTTATGGTTATATAAAGCGCTTGTTCGTTCACAGCTAGAATATGCAGTGTCAGTATGGAATCCTTTCTACAAAAAATATTCTGAAATTGTTGAAAATGTACAGTACAAATTCTTGCGTGCTATGCACTACAAATGCCACAAATCCTACATATCATACTCTCAATTACTCAGCAAGTACAAGATCCTCCCCCTTAGCTCTAGAAGGAATTACCTCGAAGCCACAGTACTATATAAAATTGTCAGAAACAAGTTTAACTGTACAAATATGAACAGTATGATTTGCTATGCTGTACCTCGAACCATTCACAGGTGGCAGGTACGCGCAGGTACTCTTTTCGCTTTGAACACTTGCCGAATTATCTCAGGCCTGCGCTCACCTGTCCGCCGTATGGTTGACACATACAACAGTATCTTTGTAAACATAGATATCTTCAATTGCACAATAAGTTTTAAAAGCCTCATTCGCCATTCCCTATTAGATATCACAACAAGTGCTCCTTAATATAGTAATATTGTATAACTTTGTTATCTTTTTACTTTAATTTTGACCAAATTATTCTTAATTTTTTATACATTTCTTAAATGAGCTCAACCGTCGTTAATGAGACACAATTACTTTTTCTATTGTAACGAACTTAATCAGTTCGATTGACAGACAAGGAGATGAATATATATAACGGGAATTCGGGAAGCCGGGCTGTTGCATCTGATTGTTGATTCGTGCCCTCTTCAGCACGGGATTCCATAGTGGACGTTAAACTTTAGGAAACGTTGAAATAAATACACTGTAACGTTGACTGTTCACTATTTTTATTATACAGACACTTAAATTACTCAAACAATTAAGGATTGCAGTAATAATTAGCGATTTAGAGCCAATGGATTTGCGAGTGACCACCACGTGCAACGGCTGTCAACAACTGAATAAATTGACTCGACGTTTGCCCGCCATGACAGACGCAACTCCATTCGGTGTTACCCGCTCTTAATTAAAATTACCACTTAGTCGAATTCAAATCGATTAATCGATAAAAATAACAGAATAATTACAAATGAAAAAAAAAAATAACAACTCTCAAAATTCATTATTAAATAATGTCACGCTCCGTTATATATAATATTTTCTTTCTGTTTTCAGTCTTTATCTACTTTTTATTTATTTTTTATCATTTAACTTATAATTAAGTATTTGCCACACGTACTGCAACGGGACTAGCATGGTCTCTGTGATAGGCTTGAGCCACGCATTTTATCACGGTTTTTGCTCCCAAACTGAGATAAAAACGTGTGACTCAAGCGTATCACACTAGGCCGTGCTCGCCCCGCTGACCATGACACGTCCCATTAGATAATACAGAAAATACATACATTCGAAAAATATAACGCTTCTTCTGGCGCAGTTGGGTAAAAAGTCAGGACCTGACGAATCTGGTGAACTATGGGGTCATTTGATGTCAACATTTCTTGAAATTTATTGTTTTGGAAACTTTCCTCTCAACGATAGATTATGTTTCGTGCTACATGGTTTCTGGCTCCCCCTTATTAGAACCACGTGTCTTATATGTCTAACTGATGGATTTAATGATTTAAAAAAATTAAATGGTTTCTGGCTCCCTCTTATAAGAACCTACGTGTTATGAAGGTCTAACTGATGGATTTAATTAATTAAAAAAATAAAAACTGAATACTATTGCGATTGCCAGGCACAGTAACAGCAGCACCTGTCCTATAGACTCTTCAACGAAGAATGGTGAAATTACTCCACGTAACCAGTCAGACAACAATCATTTAGGGGTCCTAACTGGGTCAACAAAGGTTCTTCTTCTCTACAATAGTGAAAAAGTTGTCTATTTGCAAATCCTCTGTGATCGAAATGGGATTGGTTAATCGTAATGATTTGTTGAAAAATATTGGTTTGATTTCAGGGTTCCGTACCCAAAGGGACCTTATTACTAAGCCACCGCGCTGTTGACTCACACTTGGCCGGGTTTTCAATCCGTGTAAGAACTTTAGGGTATAATGATTGAAATTAATTTGGTAGTCATGGCCTTATAAATGGTGCATAACGAATTCACCACACTTTAGCTAAATAGTGGATAGCAAAGAACAGTAAAATTTGCCGCCAAATGAAAATGGTGGCCAAATCGAATGAATAAAACACTCGATTTGGCTATCCTATATAAATAGTTTACCAACTATAATCAGTCAAATTAAAGCCTATTCCTTTTTTCTACTTTGCCGTGCACGACAGGGTCCACAATGATCATATCTTTGTAAACACTACCACCTAAGTTCATATTGTGAAATGCAATAAATATATTCTTTTTCTTAGCGTGTTGATGGCAATCTAAATGGACTCGGCCCAGAATTCGGCTACGTGTTTGGCGCCATCACTAGCGTCCATTCAATCCTGTAACGTGCAACTGACAGGACACGCAGGATATGATATTAAGTGGCCCATCGTTTGTGGAACAGCACCACATTTACACTTCAAGGCGTAGTCGTCTATGATTCTCTATCTGAACAGGTTTTATTTGCTTCGGTCAACCAGGGTCCGGAGTCTGTTAAAAGATGTCTAGGTTACCCAATAAATTTATTGAGTATTGAGTATTAAAACTAATACTTTACTAGATTTTTTAAATAAACAGATTTTCAGGACCTTCGACAGCAATTTTGTTTTGGCACATTTCGCAATGGACTTTTTACTCAGTAAGTATTTCTAATGACTAAGGGCGCAATTAGATAGGTACACTTGGTCGTTCTACCGAATTCGATTGCCTATGGAATTCGGGCAAACAACCAAGAAATGATTATTTTCGAATACGCCCGTCTTCGGACAACCTAGTCCAGCTCCGTCTTCCAGCGCGATGACAAGTGTAATTATTGCATTGGGTGCCCGGATTCGAGTGAAGTCTTTCGAGCATCCGAATACGGGCTAACAACCAAGTGGAATTGCGCCTTAAATAAAAATAATCTCGGTGAGAATTCTTCACTATGATTTATTTCGCAGAAATTATCTTATTTTCCTGAGCTATCCAAACATTAAACTGAATTAGTTGTTACCAAACAAAATAATATTTAGAGTTGCCGCCGCCATCTTGTTACAAAACAATTTCGCAAATGTTTACCAACAAAGCCTATGCCATTCAAGCGCCAAAAAATCCTAGTAGCACTGTAGGTATGTTCACTTCACAGAGAAGAGCGTTGAGCCCTCGATTTCAGTCATGGACCGCCATTCAAAGCCTTCAATTACTAATACGTGATTTGTGTCTTACGAGTAGTGTGAGTAAACGGTGACATGCTTGGTTCGTATGAAACGTTGACAGTCCCGCCTCTAACAGCGGCTGCCATGGTTTCTCCATGCTCTATGGTTCACTTGAATGAGATCCGAAGCGATATTTACAAAATAGCTACTGAAAGAGGTGTTAAAGACACTATTGCCAACTCAAGCTGGGCGGTCCAAAAAAAATAATATCCCAATCTATACCACCAGACACATCCGGAGGTAAGTACCATTCGTAGTAGTGAAGTTTAAATCGGCGATGTGAGTGACAGTAGGTGATGCGCGGCACACATATCTGGAAGGCGTACGAAGTACTTTGTAAGAAATTGTCTTCGTATGTATATCCTCTCAATACGATACATGTTGGTATTCTCATTACGTTGATCCAGCCCTGAAAAAGAAAAGAAAAACAACCGATTTAAACAACCACAACGTACAATAGTACTTTAAGATACAAATGCTCACGCTTTTTATACGACGGTTATCATCACACTTGCGAGGAAAAAATTTATATAATTTCATAGACATAACAATATTTTCTTCTTTTCCTTCGCATTTTGAAGGAGAGGCACTGACTCGAAGCCACTAGATAGCCTAATATTAAAAATATAAAATGCTGATATTTTTGCACAAAGAACATAAGATGTTAATTTGTTGATACACATAATATAATTTAATTAAATATAAGGTCTAATAAGATAAGACATTTTATTTATTTACACAGTTAAGAGACATGACCTGGCTAGGAAACCAAATGAGAACAAGATGAAGGATTGTTGGGTGGTTAGAAAGGAGACGTTTCATTTTTGTAAGGGACTCCTGCCATAACATGTACGCTTTACAAAACATGGGCAAGGACCCCTGAATACAATAAAGACTGTTTTGTTTCATAATAACTAATATTTAATAGGCACTAAATAAAAACTGAAAATGTTTGACATTTGACGACCATCGACACCCAGGCATGACAGATTTGAGAGGTGACATTTTTATTATTCTAAGCATTTACATCGTAGCGTAAACAGAGAAACTAATAGACGCAGTGACGATTCCTTTCTCGCTTACACAAGAAAGAGAGCGAAAATTACGCTATGAATGTTTTAGACAGAGATACAACTATCAATTTTTTTGTCTCTTACCGTGTAACCTGTTTTTTCAAGGTCCGCAACTCAAATTGCGAAACATACTTTGACACTTCGTGCCGTCATTGTGTTTGGTGTTAAAATTTTGCTTATTTTTATGATAAAAAACGATTTTAATCCAGTGAGAAGACAGAGAAATTATCCGTATTTCACATCGACGATTATACAATGGTGCGTTGTCGTGTTATTTCATGTAAAAGCGATAGTGAGAAGAAAATTGCCGGTGTGTCTTTTCACGCGTAAGTACGACGGTTTTGTACCTAATTATAGTTTCTTAAATGATGATTATTTATGCCATAGCATGACGGAACGGTATGGCTCATTAAAACTGAAGATAATAGGATTTTGTCGAGTTTTTAACATTCATAACCAATAAATTATATCATGTAAGTGTTGCCAGCGTCAGCTCAAAAATGCCCCGAGTCACGATAAAAAATATTGGCTCTACAATGTAATAAAAACAAAAAATATTGGATCAAATAATAGCATAGTATATGTGTATAATTATATATAAATGTATATACATCAATAATGTGTTTTTTTCAAATTGTTTGGAGTGTTTAGTTTCTAAGTGTTAGTGTTTTTTTTAGTTACCTCATAAAGGATAAACATGATATAGTGCTGTTTGCAGACGACACTTCACTTTTATTTAAACTCAAACGTCAGCAGCTGGTTACTGACAATGTAAATAGTGCCCTCGCAAAAGTAGTTAACTGGTTTAATGTTAATAACCTTCTTCTTAACGAGAAAAAAACGAAATGTATTAAGTTTACGATACCTCATGTTAGACAAGTAGAAACAAGTATTCTCATAAAGAGTGAAGTGTTGAAACCCGAAAATACCACAGTATTCTTAGGCATAACTTTGGATGCCAAGCTTCAATGGGGCCCCCATATAGATAAATTGTCAAAGAAGCTTAGCTCTGCAGCATACGCCGTTAGGAAAACTCGTGGTTTAACTGATTTAGAGACAGCCCGTTTAGTATACCTACTTTAGTTATTTTCATAGTGTAATGTCGTACGGTATTCTGTTGTGGGGAAATGCCGCCGATATTCAGACGATTTTTGTTTTACAAAAAAGGGCAATTCGTTCAATTTATAAATTAAGTCCCAGACACTCCCTGAGAGACAAATTTAAAGGGATTAATATAATGACTGTGCCTTCTCAGTATATTTATGAAAATCTTTTGTATGCACATAAAATTATTAATCTGTTTAAAAAGTACAGTGATATCCATAATTTAAATACTAGGAACAAACACAAATTTGTTGTTCCTACTACAAGGCTCAAGAAAATAGGTGGCTCGTTTAGATGCCAATGTATACGTTTTTATAATAAACTTCCTAGCCACATTAAAGCACTAAGCCTTAATAAATTCAAATCTTTTATAAAAAGGAAACTATGCCAGAATGCCTATTATACTGTCAAAGACTATATGTATTGAGGACAAAAAGGCTTGGGATTGAGTTGCTCCAATAAAGCACAGGCAATGTTAATTTATTTTATTTCGCTAACTATTTTTACTTTTAATCTTTGCTATAAGTATGTATACTTATTTTCATATACAATGACACTAATATTTACTGTACAAAGTATTATATTATTTTAAATTATTGTGAATGTGAGGACTATGTGTGTTTTTGTTCCAGTTTTAATCATGTTCTGGCAGTTTGAGTAGCTGATGCGGCCTACCAAAATGTCCTTTCTTTGGTATTGTTCGTCGAATCGTTGAGCTCCTTAAGTTCTGAGTTGAGCTGCACGGTTACTGACAAATGCGTGCACTGACTGGACAGGTCCACTCAATATGTGTGGTTCTTTCCTCAAAAGACCATTGCAGACACCGATCTACATAGCCTTCACATGATCTGACCAAGATTTTGTCTGGACTTTAAAAGAGACTGTGACCTCTGAGTTTGTTTCGGCCTTTCTTCTCAGAGTAGTCACATAGGAAACGCCGACCTCATCTAGTTTAAAATAAAATATGATTGACGTGTAAAAGTGTTTGTTCAAACCTACTTACAGAAATAAAATCATTTATCATTTAAGTAGTATAATAAATCTTAATTAAAAAACTCGTTTCGTTTCAATTAAATCCTGAAAATAATTTACCCTACTTCATCTAATAACACTCCAAAAACAGGGGAATGCAGTTACTATGGCAACATTATACGCACACATTGACATATTATCTCTGTCTCGACTGCGGTTACAGGGTCCCTTCGTCTATTAGTTTCTCTGTCTACGCATCGTAGACAGAGACTGTCTACGATTTACATAATCTAGAATTGTCAAAACTGTATTGTTGTTTTGTTTTCTGTTTATTTTATTATGACAGACAAAAGTGGGCCCACTAAGACAGGATCAAATCTTTTGAACCATTTCTGGGTTTCAGCTCATCTTGATTAAAGGTTATAAAAGTGTTAACCGTTATACAAAGCCAAAGTCGTAAGAAGTTAAAAAGAAAGAAATGAAACGCAAAATACCACCGAAAGCCACGAAGTCGAGACTAACTAACGAGACTGACAGATCAGATGTGATGTCAAATAGTAATTACAATAAATATGTTTGAATTTTTCGTCCAGAAGTACCTACAAATCTACAATCCGCAAAATATTTTTTTGTAACTATGAATCGCACTTTCTTATAAATCAAAAAAGTGGTGTAAGATAGCTATCTTACTATCTTATCATAATAGCACATAAATACATGCCTTTCATATAAATATAAATAACGTCTACGCGATTTTATTATGTTTTAATCTAACACGATTTCTGGACGAAAGTAGTATGCAAGTATGACGACGCCACGCGCCATGATCAATAGAATATGGTAATAAGTGTAATAACTTAGATAAATGATTGGTCTCGCTGCGCTCGACTAGATACCGCCGGCGTACTTGTCAAATGCGGCAACAAATACAACGCCGAAGTCGGCGTACCCGAGCCAGTCACACTGCAAGCTGTGTGTGACATGTACTTGCCGAATGTTTTATAAAATTTTGGGCATAATCCGAAATTAAATGCCAGTTTGTGTAGTGAGACTGTGTAAAAATAATACTACAAAAAATAAGAAGGACACTGGGATCACATACTATCAGTCACTAGTCAGTAAATGATAAATGATAAATGATTTTATTTCTGTAAGTAGGTTTGTTACAAACACTTTTACACGTCAATCATATTTTTAAAACTAGATGAGGTCGGCGTTTCATAACTGACTACTCTGAGAAGAAAGGCCGAAACAAACTCAGAGGTCAAGTACTGTCGGTAGTACTGTCAGTAGTTTATTTTAGAAGTATGTGTGTATGTTTGTATGTATGTATTTATGTATATTCTCATATTATTTGTTTTATTTTATTATCCTAACGCAGGTATGCTGGAAGAGATTTCATTAGAAATAAGCATCACCTTTGTACCTATTTTTCTGTTATTTTCTTTTTGTCTGTTTATATAAGTGTGTACATAAATGGTTAAATAAATAAATAAGTATTGTATAATTTCGAAATTTCACATAAAATAACATGAACCATAAATGCCATTAAGTGTGGCCACGTATACAAGAATCAAGTTCCCCGTGATTGAGATTTTTATATTGTGAATTTATTGTTTTTGTATTTTTATTAAATAACCTGTTTCATTTATCTAACCTTGTTTATTATATGTATATCGAAAAGAGAAAATTTTTAAATATGTGTAAATTCCAAAAGACGAATGTATCGTAAACTTGTCCTATAAGTTGGAATGTAATTTTTAATAATAAATTTCAGTATTTTATTATCCTGTTGATTATAGTAGGTTTAACTATATATATATATTATATAATGTGATTATTGTTTTATTCAGAACGTTGGTGTCTACACGACTCATCATCATCTTTGCGAAAATCCCGGTTGCATCCCAAAGCTTTTCACTTCGGAACCCAGAGTTCGCTGACCATTATCCTAGAATTGGCGAGTCTGATATAAGACAAGTGACGATGTCTTACACACACTACAATAATGAGTTGCCGCATTCACAGAGTTATTATTTTTTGTGCCGAAACAGTCAGGACAATATTCAGTAAAGAATATTTTCCTCAATTCGTGGATTTTTTTCCTCTTTTTTCATTACTGTACACTTTATGGCCGAACGTCTCCTTTGTGGGACCAGTTGTTTAATTTGATTTTAACAAAATTTTTAATTTGTTTAGGTGTACGCACGACGTTTAGAAAGAAGAGGCTGTATGTCTCATATCAAAGCCATCCATCAAAAAACTAACAAACATTTTCCGGAAGATACTTCAAATGTCCCAAAAGCTATTAAGAGGCTCTCAGAAGGAAACGACCGTCACTGTAGCTACATAAGGTGACGATTGTATCTACGTCCGGCCGTTTCTTCCTGAGAGGCGTGCGCGAAACACCTTGCGCCGACCGGGCCTGCTTTTATTCAAATGACAGACTACCCCAAGTCCTTCAGCTGCTGGCCACCTTGGCGGGTGCTTTCCGGCCCCTGTGGTTGCTGCATAGGAAGAGAGGTTGTAGCCTCCCGTTCCCTTTCCACCGCCTTCTTTGAGACCGCCAAACGGCATCACATGCGCTGTCGCACTAAACCGCGACCACGAAACGAGTGAAGAAAAAGGCAAAGCATTTTGACTAAGTATAGCATTTGACACTTACTCTTACAATAATTTTTCCCAGTACATCCAAGTGGTCCAGATGGGCGTGTGCGTAAAATATCTTTGTCTTACTAGAGCAATGACCAAATTGATATTCACTGTGAATTCCTCCTGGAAAAACATGTTTATTTATTTATTTATTTAACCATTTATGTACACACTTATATAAACAGACAAGAAGAAAAAAACAGAAAAATAGGTACAAAGGTGATGCTTATTTCTAATGAAATCTCTTCCAGCATACCTGCATGTTCATTCTTCATAAGTTTTTTTTTTGTGTTGACAGTTTTTTAACCAATAAATATACAAGTAACAGAATCAGTCGTTACTTTTCGGCAAGCAATAAAAAGATCAATTAAATTATTATTAATAGCTAATTACAATTCTGATTATTTCTGATAAAATACTTTAAAAAAACATACTGGGTTCAAGTTTTGAGTTGCTCACCACGAGATCTGACAGCGACGTAAAAAAATGCCAACATGAGCCCCAAGTAGCTAGAACAAACATATGTATTTATTTATTTAACCATTTATGTACACACTTATATAAACAGACAAGAAGAAAATAACAGAAAAATAGGTACAAAGGTGATGCTTATTTCTAATGAAATCTCTTCCAGCATACCTGCGAATTTATTATTTAATGAACACATAAATATTACTGACTGTTGCCGGTTCTTTCCGTTAAGCACCTTACTTATTTATCTAGCTTTATTACCAAAATTCGTCAGCTCGATTGGCGCAGTGGCTGCTTTAATATACTTTGTGGTATATGTAGTCCTCCAGACCGAATTTCGGCCATGGCAGCCAATCTCAGCGGAGACTAGCCATCTACGCGGGTTATATTATAGTGAACAAGTGTGTGCACAGACACAGGAGCACTCACTCTTCTCTCACTTTCATAGCCCGATGGGACGGCAATCCAACCTGATCGGAGAGAGATCAGGTGTAGGACCAACGGCTTAACGTGCTTTCCGAGACACGTGGGTATCACACTTCCGAATTCCGAGATGTTACTGAGAACCTAATGGAAAAACCCAAAACACAACACAAAACTTTGCCTGACCTGGTAATCGAACCCAGGACCCCACGCTCAGAAGTCGCGCTTGCGACCACGAGCCCAACGAGGCAGTTTTGTGGTATAGGTAGCATTGAGACGAAGTCATAGATATTTTGTTCTGGAAGAAAGGAGAGACGGTGACAAAACTATGTACTTTGAGTCACACTCGCATTGGTCACCACATGAGTGAACGCACGTGTCGTGCAAGTGTCCCTAGGCATCTGAGACACGTTTTTCGACTAGCAGTGGCGGATTCCGCACTTTTATCTGGTTTGATTCACATCACCAATGTCACCGATGTACGACTCGTGGTGACCAATGGCAGTGCCACATCAGCGCAGCATCGTGAACGAGTGCGAGTGTAAGCATGTGCGGCGGGCGTAACAAAATGAAAGAAAAGAAAGAAAGAAAAATATTTTATTTGGGACACGCACAGGAAATACAAATAATAATAAAAGAAAATAAAATAAAAAAAGAACATTAAATCTAACAAAAGGATGAAAACAATAAAAAAAAAGAATAAAGAGAAGACATGTGCGAGGCCAAAAAGGCTCCTATCTCAGCATGATGCTGCGATAAATAGTGACTTACCTGTAAAAATAAGAATGTACGTTTTCACTAAGAGGTGATTCGAATACTGCATGTTGCAATTGAAACGAGAGCACTATCTGCACCCCAACTCGAGTCTGTCGTCGCTTAAATACTATCAGTTTATTTAGTCATCACAAACACATGCGTAAATGATTAATAACAAAAACAATGAATCAATACACGCTAGACTATCAGACTATATGCATGAACATGGATGAAGCAACAGGAGTAGCATAGCAGGTGGCGTTCTGTGTTTCTGCTTACTCCCATGAGAGAAAGGCGTGAGTCAATCAATTAAAAAAATATGACTGTACCTCTTCATTTTATTTTTATTTTTATTTATTAGGGACAACAAACAGCAGTATATTAAATATTACACATGATTGGAGTACTATACTAATAGAATTAACAAATACACTACTCACGACGTTATCCACAAATTACCATATAAAATAATTAGCATATGTAATGTTAATAATAACAAAACAATAAGGGCAAACTTAAAGATACTCATAACAAAGTTAACATTATTACTCGGTTTGTCATTTTAAATGTATCTCGGAGAGCATAAAATAAAGTGGAAAAAAAAATCTAATAATATCTGCATCTTAATACTAGGGACAAATTTAAGGTTTGGAATCAGATAAAATCGGCATGTAAAAAACAAGTGAAAAAGGAAAAAAAAAGAAACAAAGAAGCACGAACTAAAGCTACATAAATACATGAGGTGTGGGAATCAAAATTAAGTAGGTAACAACAAAACTTATGGCTGTTCCTTTAAAGTGGAAATAACTTGATTTTTGAACCTATTCTTGTTCAGAAATATAATATCAATTGTTCCAAACTTTTTATTTTCATATGGGCGTAGATTCTGATTACCCACCCTCAAATATTTAAAATCTGACTCATAGACTACTATTATAATCATAGATATAATATATTTCTGTGATTATAATACTGAAGATCTGAGTGGTCGAAATAAAGTCAAACACCCATTTCTAGTGGTTGAAACTTTTAAATGTACCTACCGTATGTTATTTCAATGACAGTACATTATTATGGTACCTGCTATCGAGGTCTGATAACGGAGTTGGGAGGCGAGTGACGGTATCTTTGAATGTCTAATAAAGTACCTTAACCCATCGAGTTTAGGCTCATTAGATTAGTATCAACAAGTCTTTGTACCAACAAGTAAATTGAACAATTGAAAACATTGTTTTAGGTAGTGGAAAAGGCTGTTTGCTATTCATTAAACCCTTAATTATAATGGCCGTACACATTAAATATACATTAATTAACAATGGATTTATAATAAATGATGCAATACTACAATGTAAATATCGATAAATTCTTCAATCAAATGTGTGTGGTGCGTTTGATGGCCATAATAATAATTAATCGGAATTTTAACTGATTTCAGTCGTGACGTCATCTAGGGTAGAACCTCATGTCCTACGCGTTAGACCTACCTGCTGCATAGTCAATCTTTCCTCACCTCTGGCTCACGCACTAAGACCCTGGTCGTCTAAGCCTTGTAGCTATGCGCCTTGGGTCCCAAAACGGGGTTAAATAAGTGTTTGTAACGTCTATTATACACCTCCATATCCATCAATGCCTTCTAGCTTTATATAGAGTGACGTAGTAATGTATCGATATAATAAAATTGTACCTTGTATAAATAAGAAGCTACTCTCTTCTTTGCTAGATTTGCCTTTCAATGCGGTTAAAGCTCAAGTAAAACCGACCTATGTTCAAAGGTATACTGTTCCATCAACAACTACTTAAACGGTAATAATACACTGGGCCGTAAATAAAGCGGGTCGGTACCAAAAACCTCAATCACTTCCAAAATATTGTAGCTAGGTTTAATAAATAAAGACTGTATTATAGGAAATTTTAGAGTGCTTAAATCAATGTCATAAACGTTGAGCATTATTAAGTTTATTTTGAATAAAAGTCAGTTAAGTAAAAACGATCATTTTCAGTAGATTTCGGAAAGTGTGCTACGGTATTAAATATGCAATTTTTACACATTTTAGTATTTTATATTGCCACCACGAGCTGTTAATACAGCTGTTCTACAGTTTGGCATGCTTTTTGCCAGATTTATGAGCTGATACTGAGGAATATTCTCCCATTCATTTATCAGTGCTTCTTTTAGTTCACGAAGCGTGATTGGAGGGGAATTTCGCTCGCGTACACTTCGTCCCAGGCATGCTCAATGGGGTACAAGTCTGGGCTGCGTGCTGGCCAGACTTGTACCATTAATTATATTATAAATAACATTTAATTTAGTTTTTGTTTTAAAAAGATTGCTCAATTAGCTTTCTTTGTGGCCGCGCGGTCCAGTGTAGTTGGTCGCTGTGATTAACTCAATACAATGTTTATGTTCTTTCTCCAGAATAAGCTTACCTACTGACAGGGTATATTAGATCATAATAAATGTAATTTTTTTTTACTGTATATGTCTGTATTTTATTTATTATTGAAATGACCTACTCGTTACAATGTTTTTTTAATGAGTTGTATTGCAATGTGGTTCGTCCAGCAGCAAGTGCGTCATGCTCCCCTAAAAATATCACTGCTTGCGGGAGTGTCGGGGGTCGGGTTGCCTCCTTCCCTCAAATATGCCGAGGGGGGTAATGGCTGATCTTTGCGGTATGCTCGTGAACGGGTGCTGTTTGTGGTGACAGGTCATCTTGCTGACCATGGTTTAGTTATTGTTATTAGTAATTGTTCTGTTTATCTATTTTACTTCGATGGTCCTAGTTTATGATTTGTGACTTAGAGTTACAGCTATGTGAACATAATTCAGCTTTGCATATGTAAGCTGTCACGCCCTTTATGCCTTGAGGCTTTTATTTAGGTATTAAGTTTTGATACATTTTTTTTTTAGCTTGGGTATAGTTTTTACTGTATTTTATGGTATATTGGCTAGCTGACATATAGCAAATAATTTAATTTAATGTTCTGTGTCTCGTAATGTTAATTACTTTGTATACCTACTATTGTACAGAATTTTTAATTTTTTTTTAACCGAGCAAGCAGCTGTACTGCTGGGGAGTTTGTTTTGTTGCGCCACTTCTTCCCGGTTACACTACATAAATACGAAAAACTTTATTCCGTCAGTCCCAAATACGAATTTCACAATACCGATTTTCATAATTCCGAACGGTTTAAAATTTCGAATATAACAAGTCCGACTTATTATTACTCCTATTTTTATAATTCCTAAATTTTATTATTCCAAACGTTTATAAAATTACTATTCTCAAAATACCGAGTTTCAATAGATCGAATAACAAAAAGTCCGACTAAATGAATTATCATTTAGTCGGACTTTTTGTCGGATGGATCGGAATTAGTATTTTTGATCTTACACCCTAGGAATTCACCAGGATCATCCCTATGGTGTAATTGAAGAGACAAACGGCCAGAACAATGGGTGTGAGACATTTTACTATCCAACAAGTGCTTCGGAGGTTCAGGGAGACTGGACTTAACCTAAGTAGACTAAGCAATGGCAAGCAAAGGTACACAATCACCCGGAAGACCGATTCATTGTGTGTCAACGATGTTAAGAAATCTACATCAGACGAGAGTTGCGATCTAGCAAAAACTTTTGCAGACCCGAAGGGCCGTAATTAGTGAGTGGACAGTCAGGAGACGTCTTGCAGAAGCCAATTTAAAGCCCTACCGGCGCGGCGGCGTACAAATGGCCCACAACTCGAACGACGGCATCAGAAAGTTGCAAGATTAAGATATGCCTATGAGCACATCAAATGGGGTGCGAACGAATGAGGCAGAGTAATAATTCTCTGATGAATCGAATTTCTTTTTGTACGTTGACGTCGAGTGTACAGACGGCCAGAACGTTTTACTAAAGTATTTTTCGAAGAAAAAGTCCCATACGGGGAGGTACTGTACCCAAATGCGCCGCTATTTCACCGGGTGGTCGCACGGCGCTAGTACCGATAGAAAATGGCAATCTGACCGATGTGAGATACGTAAACGAGATTCTCAATGAACATCCGGTCCTTATTTGGTCAATATGGGCGACAATGCATTGTTTATGCATGATAATGCCTGGCTCCACACAGCTCATGTGATAAACGAGTACCTTCAAGACGTGGAAATCCATCAAAGGGAGTGTCCAGTGAGAAGCCCTATCGAACATGCCTGGGACGAGCTTGGCAGGCGTATTAGAAGCAGCATATACCTACTGAGGCATCAAGTACTCAGCATGCCAAATCGTGTAGAAGCCGTATTGAGAGCTCGCGGAGGCAATACGAAATATTGAATGATGACAAAATTTGGTTTCAATTTCGTAAACCCACTTTATGATTTAATTGTTTTTATCCAAATGGCCCTATTTTGTTTTTTTCTGCTTTAACATTTTTTTTTTTTGTTTCAATTTGCTGTTGCTTTTCACTTCAAGAAGCTATCTTGCGAGGTTTCGGAAATATTTCATGATAAGTTAGTGGCTTTTTGGCGAGTCTCTTGCCACTAACCGGGCACAAATCCAGGACTTCGGGCTGCCTCTGCGAAATGCCTGATGGAAAAAACCCAAATCCCAACCCACTTTGCCCGACCTGAGAATCGAACCCAAGACCTCATGCTTAAGTAGCAGCGCTTGCTGGTTGCATACTTTTTTTTTTTTTTTACGGGGGGAAATCCTCATGGACTACCTCCGCCTGGGGAAAAGGCGGAGGGGCGTGCCGGACTCTTACCGGCTAAAACCACCCGGTGTCTCCTCGCACGTGCGCGCGGGGCTGCGGGAATCCAAATTCTTCCGCAGCCCCCACTAGTGCTGGCCGGTCTGTCCGGGCCTCGTCTCCTGCACGGGGTAGTGAGGTGTTTAACTACCTCGTGCATCGCCTCATAGGCGCGCGCCGACACCCGCGCGCGCCTTCGCCTCGAGTCCATCAAATAGGGGGCGAGGACTTCCCCAAGTCCCACGCCCCTGGACCCATTCATGGGGGCCGGAAAAGGGCGTTGTCCCCCCTTCTCCTGCGCCCGGTGCGCCTTCTGCGGCCGGGGAAGGGAGTCGACATCTCCCTCTCCCGTTCCGCAGTTTCCTTCTGTGACATCACGTCCTCGCAGAACTACTACCTTGCATACTAGATCAACGAGGAAAACACATCATATACGATCAGTTAATAAATGACTAACATCTAAGAGCAATTATTTATTTATTATATTATTTGTTAATTAATTATAAGTTGCAAGATCTTTCTAATTTGTCCAGATCTTCGTAGTCGTCAACAATAGGTAATAAATAATATCGCATTCAGGAAACGTGAAAGCAATTATAATGATTATAATAACTTCTCTGATAGATAAAAACACACCCGATCGCCACAAGATGTAGAAGCACACTGTTTCAAACCATCATCATTACTATTTCACAGATTTCTACTGCTGGCCTCCCCAAGCATCGCCACTTCAACCGGTTCTTCTACACGTCAGTTTCAAACCATATTTTAAGCAAAATAAAGATACTCTATCCTATTCCTTTCGAAACTGTATAAGCCCGGTGGTTGGAAATAGCCGTGTAGATGTTTGTTTGTTTGGTGTGCAAGAGAGGCTTTCCTCTCTCACACACGCAAACACAAACTCACGCCTTTGAATGTGTTTGTGTGTATGTAATGACGTATGTCATTTCTTTATTGTATTTTTTTAATAAGTTGTGTGTTTTTTGGCGGATTATGTGTCTGCAATAAAGATTTTTATTTATTTATTAATTAACTCATTCAGGCTTATGAAATCAATGAGTGGAATTTATGTTCCTCATCACAGCACCGAGGTTCTGAAATACTTTCCAAGTTGAAAACAGCCTTACAGAGTTTTAACAAATCTTGATATAACTACAATCTAAATATACGAAGGTATTTTTGACAAAATTTTCAAAGATATCAGGTAGTCTTGGATTTACAGCTTTACTCTTTTAGGCGATTAACACACGGCACCGCGCTCCGCCGCGGTTGGCGGTGAATCGAAAGAATAATCCATTTTCAAAAACGTACGGTCGGGCGGTGTACGTGTGTTAGGCATCAACGGATTACATACATGCCAATGCAACGTAAGATCCGCTTCACCGCCGACCGCGGCGGAGCGCGGTGCCGTGTGTTAATCGCCTTAGCTAAACGTCAACTAAAGGATTATAAGTTTTTTTTGAAAGATCTAATATTATTAGTAGGTACTTGCCACGCATTGAAGTCTAGTCGAGTATTAGGGGGCAGCCTATTTCTATTTGTTTATTAAATATCGTGTAATGATAATTCAAAGTCATTTATTAAAATTAGGCTTCGAACGTCAAAATTACATAAGACAGTCCCCCAAAACGGCTGCCCTTCACCATTTCCTAGTGCTTTAACTGGGAAGAAGGGGAACACCCAAATACTCCGAAATGTTTTATTCCGAATTTCATAAAACCTAAGAATTATAATGTCTATTATTAAAAAAAAAATCGTAAAACTAAGTTAGTTTTCCGATTTTCATACATTCGAAGAATCAAATGCTTGAAGGGTTCTCGGTCCGAAAAACGACATCCCGATTTTCAATACTTCGAATAAACTAAAAGTAAACATGTTGTGCTACAAAATTTTGTGACAAAAACGAATCGCTGCAAAACCGACTTCACGCAGTCTTGTCTGACCTACCCTAGAGTGTAATTTAAGCCCGCGTAGGCACGGAGGTGTAGGGCGGCCCGCGAGCTGAGGAGCAGGTGGTTTGAAGAGGTGGCTGAGGCTGGCCGGCTTTAGCTGCGGTGGTGAGCGTTAAAACCATCTGCGACGATAAGCTCGCGTGGGGCCGCCCAAACCCCGCAGCGCCGGAGCCGTGACAGAAACAATGCTTGTTGTTGCATGTTGCATGCCTGCTGCTTGCCTGCTTGCATTATACATGTCTGCTTGTACGCTGCATGCCTGCTTGCATGCTGCATGCTTGCTTGCATGCTGCAAATCCCCTGTATTATTGATGAATCACTTCGGTTATGTTAGGTTAGAACTATGACTATTATAGCGCGAAAGCGAGCAAGCTAAGCGAGCGTGCCGCGGCAGCAGCCGCCGAGTGCCAGATCCCCTCTATTGTTGGTGAATCATTTGGATTAGGTTAGGTTAGAATTGTGATCAGGGAAAAAAAAATGTTAGTTTTTTAATTCTACCTCCTCATACTAAACATTATATTATGATTCTCCCTGACGAGCAATTATGTGTTTTTATTTGTCTTGCTTTTCAGTTTTACAATGCATTTTTATTTCGGAATTGTGTTAATCGGATACCTTTATTTACAAGTCAACGTCTGCCATAAGCATTTTTAGTTAAAACATCGATACGCAAAGGTAAAAACAATAATTAACTAAAACGTGAAAATAAAAATTGGCTTAGGTAATCCAATCATGAAACGTGACAATTTTATTTTTTAATTTTACTATCCATAATTTCGAACAACCCAGTATTTAATAAGGTTTTAATGGTTATAATACTGTTTTCAAGATTTGTTTGCTTTATGAAACTAACTTGTGTGGTTTACGAGATAAGTATTTTAATTTCTTTAGACACTTTGCATTTGGCTTTTTTTGTAATAATCGTCAGTGTATGTTGGGGTTGGCTTCCAGTCTAACCGGATGCAGCTGAATACCAGTGTTTTACATAGAGCGACTACCTACCTATCTGACCTCCACAACCCACTTACTGGATAACACGATACCCCTTGACAAGACTGGTTGTCAGACTTTCGAGCTTTTATCTACCCGTATCAACTGTCAAAAACCTACGAATGACAGCCGGGACCATTGGCTTAAAGGGTATTCCGAGACACGGAGGGGTCTGGATATGTAATGGATGGTCACCCATCCACGAAACGACCTCGGCAAACGTAGCTTAACCTTCGATCAACCCTTGTGGCTGTTATTATTTTGCCACGAGCCTAAATTGACAACGTGTAGTTAGAAATACTTTCCCAGAAAGTATTAAACCTAGATAAACACATAAATATTTAGAGATAAATCGGCATCTTAATGCCACAATGTAGCATTACTTTCAACAATTGAATAGATTACGACCACTGGCTGTGCGAGCCGCAACCATATCTCACGAGCTCCACTGACAGCTATTATATTCCCTCTGAAATTTCGTCATCATAGATGAAATGTTTCTACCTTAGAAAACCCTAGAATAAATAACAAAGTAGGTGAGCTTTTGTACACGAGTATGATTGATAAGAAAAACTACCCAGTGGGGTGGGTTAAAATCTCCTTTGAAAAGATTTCAGCATTTTCCACTAACTAGCATCTTTCCAGCGACTTCGCCCGCAATCCTCTTATTTCCCTATCCCGTAAGAATTTCGAAACAGCCTTATTTGTCTACATCGTAAAGGGAAACTTTAGACTAGGCGTTGATGAGTCAGTCAGTGACTGAGGCAGGAGTTTTCTTTTTATATCTATACTAATCAATACTATATTATATTATTTAAATAAATAAAAATCTATTGATATAAATGTTTGGCCGCGCATCACTTCAAAGCGGTTGCACCTATTTTACATCACGTTATGACCCTTAACAGAAGAGCAAAGCGAAAAAGGCAGAAACAACGCTAAGCGAAAACGAAGTCGGGGGAACAAAAATTGCACGCAGACGAAGTCGCGGGCAGTAACTACTGTATTGATAAAAATTTTGCTTTTTGTTTAAAATGTGAGACTTCTTATGTATAATATTGGCATGAGCTTTAGGATGATAGCTAACGCCTTACCGTACACCGCACGCTAGTAATAAAATTCAAAAGATTATAAAACGTTTGCTGGCCCTGCTATTAAAGAAACGATAAGAAATATCCACACTAAAAACAAGAAATATTTTTTTAAAGATTTTTTTTTGTAAAATATGTTAATAAACTTTTTCTCTTCAACGTGATCACCCAAGATTCGTTCCGTAATCCGGAACGCGGCTAGAGCAGCTCAAACTTATTACCAATTTGATTAGTAACCATAACAACATGTCTACGACGAGCTCGTAATTAACATTTTTAACACACTTATTTATATATAAAGTCACACCTTCTTTCCATGGGTGTAGGCAGACAAACAACTACAACATAACTCAACAACACACAACAACAACACAAACAACAACAACAGCCCACCAGCCAACAACCAACCTTTTTTAAATCTATTGGATTTGCACCCGGTTTCTGAATTGAGAATGTTAAGTTGAGAACTGGTCAAGGGAAAATCAATTCTTTGGAAAAAGCTCAAGTTTGAATTTTGAGGGATGTCACCTTTAGTACCTAATCATAAAATAGAAACAAAAGTAAAACAGATGGTTTCATAGTTGTAAAATTTTGTAAAATCGTCTTTTTTTATCGAATTTGAAAAGGTCCCAACTTCAATTTCTCAATTCAGAAACCGAGTTTTAGTTTTGTACCTTTAGGGTTCCAACGGGACCCTATTACTAAGGCATTTTTGCTCGATTCCGGTGCGGAACCCGCCTCCTTTTTTAAATAATTTCGTCTAGCTTTTTCCCGCGGCTTCGTCCGCGTGATTATCTGAAATTATCCCACCGGAATTTACTACCGGGATAAAAAGTATCTTATGGGCTAACCCAGGCCATGGTCTATCCTTATGCCTTTCATCCACTACCGTTCAGCCGTTAAGGCAGTTACAGACAGACTATATTTCCAATCCCTTAAATCGCTTTAATCGTACACAAAAGTTTCAATATACTTAAATAAAAAAATAAATAAAATAAATATCGTCTGACATTGCACACAGCACCATCTAGTTCCAAGTTAAGCACTTAATTAAGGCTTGTGTTATGGATACCAGATGGTTGATACACTACTTAAATACTTTTTTTTTTCGTAAATACATACATATTATAAATATACATCCATGACTCGGGTGCAAATGCCCATATTCATCATACAAACATTTGCCCCTACCGGGATTCGAACCCAGGACCATTTGGTTTCGCTGACTACACTTAGCCACTGTAGCCACTACACCAAACGTGTCGTCAAATACGTATGATTTTTTTATATCATCCCGTATTTTACCTCATGGGAGATGATTTTACAAAAACGCTGAAACACGTAATTCTTTATTTCATAACAAAAGCATTTTGAATTTTAATATCCCTAACTTAAGAAATGGTGGGTTTCCCATAAAAACTATTTCGTTTCTAAAACAAATGAAATATTAAAAACGCAACTCATTTATTATTATACTTAGGTAATGTCCACGTCAAGCCAGAGCACCCTAACAAACTGTTCAATTCCCTTTGATCGACATCCATTCAGTGGTTTAGGCGTGAAAAGGTAAATTATGTATAGTATGGGTCTCGAATTCTGGTCTGGACTCGATTCAATACCTCTTGGATTACGTTGGGTTAAAGATTGTGCCGGTGAACTATGCCGTAGCTTCATTTCTGAAGCCTATTGTTGTTCTGGTATTGTTTGCTCTGTGGTCTTGCAGACAAGCGACTGGCGATGTCGACTATCGACTTAAAGCTTAGGCGTGAGCTTTTGCTGAAGGCTTTTCTAGCTTAGTCGCTTAAAACTAGATTAGTTTCCGTATTATAAATAAATACTCCCATGTGACCTAACCTAATTTTATTATGAGCAACAATCAAACTCACATTGATATTTTTATTACTACGAGTAGGTAGGTACCTAGTAAGGTTTCATTCGTTCCACGGTGCAAATGTTAAAGAATACTACCTAACGATAACATCCTCAAGTAGTAATTGAGCCTTACGCAATTAGTGTTGCTAATCGCTCTCTAAAGACATAGTATGTGTGTCCTGTCCTACATTGGTAAGCCAATATTTAGGTTACGGCTAAATCTACTTCTTATTACTCAATTATGAGCCTTTACCTATAAGAATTATGGGAAACGTAGTGAGTGAGTGAACGCGCTTATATTCCTTTATTTATTCTTTCTATTAAAAAAATCCAACAATGAAACCTAATAACACTACCCATAATCGAATCTCACGCTTACCAGCCTTGATTGTAGCCATTAGAGACCAATACCTACATCAATTTAGTAAAAGTACTCGAAAACCCAATAATAGTACGCTTTACTGTTTTCAGACCGTTTTAGGTGGTGTTGTTTTAAAAGAATTGAAATAATTCGGGTGCGCATTAAAGTAAGTCAGAATAAAATATTGAAAAGATTTTTTTCACGATGAAACAGCAAATATAGTCTTGGTCACATTTTTATGTTGTTTAAGTGTTTCGTAGAATATGTTGCTGATTTGTCATAAAAAAAGTTTTTTTCGAGTCAGGACTACCTGACGTGTATGCAGTACCTAAGTACCTATTAAGTAATAAAAAGATAAGATAACCCTAAAACGAAAAAAAAACTGACTGTATATGTGTTGTATTTGTTGTCCGTGTATAGTTTATTTATATTTTATTTATTGGTAGACCCATAGACAAAATAAGAATAAAAATAGTCACATCTCTTTGCAGGCACCATAAATTGAAAACAAAGTAAGTTCATATCGCCAGTAACTACATATTAAATGAGCACGTTTTCCGCTCCTAAGTTAAAAGTCATGAAACGAATGTCCCAAGGCAATAAAAGTAAGGCAACTATGTATTTTATTGACACACGGAGCAGTTCTTTTTAGATATTTATGTACAATTTGGGGCTCGTAGCTTAATAATAACAGTCGCAAAGGTCAATGGAAGGTTAAACTACGCTTGCCGAGGTCGTTTTGTGGATGGGTGACCATCCATTACATATCGAGACGCTTCCATGTCTCGGCGTTGGTCCCGGCTGTGATTCGTAGATCTTTGTAAGTCGTTACGGGTAGTCGGAAGGCCGAACGTCTGGCAACCAGTCTTAGCAAAGGGTATCTTATACCAGTATAGAGGTACGAGGAACAGGGTGTAAAGTTCTCTCATACCTCCATAGAAAAGGGAGGATCCTCCGACCAAATGGGGGTAGTCTGGTGGGCAACTGCCCAATGACTGATGTCGGGAAGTTGGATATAATATGCTAGTCGTGCGGTAAACTCTGCTTGCGCGATGCAGGTTTTGCGTGACGTCAGTATGACGCAAACCTCGCACGTGGTGATGTAGACACCGCTACACCAGTAACTGGGTTGTGGAGGTCAGATAGGCAGTCGCTCTATATAAAATACTGGTATTCAGCTGTATCCGGTTAGGTTAGAAGCCAACCCTAAAATGGTTGGGTAAAGGCTAGGCAGATGATTTTTGAATGGAAACGTTGGACTTTGGAGACATACTCATCATCTGCTTGTCCTTATATTATTATATACTTTGGAGGCACACAAATACTTCAACATTATTCATTTATGCTGTTGAAGTGTCCATACAAACATATACAATAAAAAAATAGTTACAACAAATCATTTACAAATAAAACCATCTCAACGAATCAACAATTGTATTTAGAAAACAATAACAATAATAAGTGGTAATAGTAAATAAATAAATAAACAATTAAACAGCAATTGAATGAGTTTATCTCATAACAATTACACATTATAGCAATGATACATAATTCCACCTAGCCAAAAAGCCATAGACATTATCTATTTGAATGCTCTTTGATTATAGGCACAAAAATTAATATGGCCAACTTTTATATATTCAGTTTTTTACTTACGCTAAGGGCTGGTTTTTCAATAGTCAGTTGTCTTTTATCTGAGGAATAAATATTGCGGTTTGACAGATTTTGTATATATATCAAATATGTAAATATGTCACACTGTCAGATTTATTCTTCAGATAAAAGTTATCCGACTATTGAAAAATCAGCCCTAAATTTAGTTGATTGATCCAAAATTTGATTGAAAAGCGAAAGTGAACAGTGTGTTGTGGCCATTAGGACATTGAGTTCCACGTCGCCGCACAAACACCAAACTACCTGTCAAATCCGCCAGTGTCAACAAGAAGAACTAATTTCCGGTTACCATAGTGTTTGTGCCTCCACGCTCATTAAGCCTTAAGTTATGTGTTCAGAAAACGAGAACAATGTAATTATTGTGTGGTTTGTGCCAACAAAACACCCGCTGTCTCTTGTTAATTAATATGTTCGGAAAGGTAGAACACTGTGCACATGACTTAGTTTTAATCTGAATTCTGAATTCATCTGTCCACAATAACAGCGAGCAGCTGGAGTATCTACGGAAGTTTTTATTACAGTGAAACGCAAATACCTACAGGGCATATGCTAATTAATGGCGTGTACAAAAAATTCAAGTATGAGCTTCTGGCTTTGATTCCCACGTTTCTCAGTACCAACCTGAAGGTCAATTCCCGTAATTAAAAACGTTCAAAATCTAGTCGTAGTAGTTGTTAAACCACAAGCAAGGCCATAGGCGATCGGCAGCGGCGGCGACCTCTCACGCCCGGCCCTGGTTCAAGCCATGGTCCGGGGCGAGGGGGAGTGGGAGGCAGTCGCCTCCTCCTGCAAAGCAGTCATGCTAGCGAAGGAGGTGGCGGGACAGGAGAGGGAGAGAGCCGCCGCGGTGGACGCTCCGGGCGTCGGGAGCCGCGTGACGACTCCCAGCCACCGTAGGCGCGGGCCTGCGGGCGGTGAGTAATGGGTAGCTCACCATCCGATCAGGACCAGGCCCGTGCTGGACGGCGCGTACGTGTTCCACGCGCGCCTCAAAGAGATGTCAGCATCGAAGAGGGGGCCCACTATGGCCCAAGCCTGCCGGGAAAGCGGGATCATCCGAAAGGGGTACCGCTGACCCGGAACATAAAGGGCCAAGGAAGGAACACGGGTGGGTTTTAGTCAGTAAGAGTCTGACACTCCCTTCCGCTCCACCCAGAGCGGGAGGGGTCATTCGATGATATCCCATCCTCAAAAAAAAAAAAAAAAACTCATCTCAGCAACAACTAATGTCAAAAATCATATACAATTTTTGACAGATTAAGACAGAGATTACAGTGCAACGGTTCTTAAAAATTTGTGAAATGCCCCTGTGAAGTCTGTATTTGTGCCTGGTTGATGGCAATAGGCTCGCCCCTTAGGTAGGTACACCACTGCCTTACTCTTTGCAGAAACAAGCGTGATGTTATCTTACGTTGTAATTAATGTTTCGTAGGATTATTGGCTAGCGTTTTAGATCTGAATCTTGCCATCATCATCTCCCAATGCAAATCGCACGTTGACTGCCACAATCACCACACTTGGAAAAATATTTGCTATCGTACCTACTCTCCGGTAGCAGATACATAATCAGCCTATAACGTTCCCACTGCTGGGACAGAGGCCTCCTCATTGTGAGAGGGAGTAGGCTGTAATCCACCACGCGGGCCCAGTACGGGTTGGTATGTCACATGTCTTCGAATTTTTGTTTCTAGGAGATGCCGGTTTCCTTACGATGTTTTCCTTCACCGTTTTGGGAGCAGTGGTGATGAAATAATTTACACAAAGTAAAGCGCCTATCTAGGTTCGAACCTACGACCTACAACTCGTAAGTCGCGGCCGTTACCACTGGGCCACCAAAGCTCTGCGGAAGCGGGTGATGCTGACAATTTGATAGGACCTCTCTGTAGCCTGTTCATAACACCAAGAGGTTTACCCTGCCCAAAACAACAATTTGTAAGACGAGCATCTCCTTTCAATCGTTTATAGGGACGGTTATTAAATCCTAACCAGGCCGGCTGGCGGCGTCTGGATTTGTGCCTAGTTGATGGCTATAGGCTCGCCCCCTGTTAAGTAGGACTTAAACATGGCTGATATTAAATATCCCTAGGACAAGGACTTTGCTTGCCAGTATGCAGTTTAGTAAACAATCTGCTGCGCTATAAAATCAATCAATAAATACATCTATATTTATCCCAAAAACTACTACCTATGACAGTAAAACAATTATATAATGGAATGCATACAAGCGCTTACCTGTAATGATACCGAAACACTTCTGAAACCTTGACACATACACACCTTCACACTCATGTACTCTCAGTCACACCTGCAGGCTACACTTTCACTCATATACACTCACACACATAGATACTTACACCCACTCATACACACATTTGGTTTAACGAAAGTTAATGTTAATTTATGTAGTTTTAGCATAAACATTGTACGTTTTGCTTTTTAAATAACACGCCTATGGAAGAGCGGACTCTACTAATACAGGCACTTTATGCCTAAAACGAATATTCTAATTAAAAAAAATTGGTTATAAGTAGGTACAGTCAGCATCAAAAGTCGATGATCACATTCAGATTTTCAAAATCACTGTACACTATATCACCCATAAATCGCTCAACAAGATAGGGCGCCAGTATTGAATGAACATCATTCAAGTTCAAAATTAACTGAACACTACTCGTCAAAGGTCACTGAACACCATTTTGTCAAAAATTGCTGATCGTCATAATATCCGAAAACATCATAACATTCAGTTTTACAAAAGTCACTCAACAATATAAAATGCTTGTTTTGGTTATATAAAGACGACCCACTGACCATCTAGTGTAATCACGGCAACGTCCAAAAATAACTTAACATCATAAATAACAAAAGTCACTGAACAATATAAAATGCTTGTTTTAGTTATCTAGTGTAATCACGGCAACGTCCAAAAATAACTTAACATCATAAATATCAAAAGTTACTGAACATTACTTTGTTTCGGATACGTAGCGTGTAAACTTATACTATCAAAAGTAGATGAACTGCAAACTAAAAAAGTGCTCGTTACTATCTTCAGAGTTATAAATCCAATCTTGTCCTATCCAAACCAAATCATGAAAAAAAAATTAAATGGATGCAAACGAATTTAACTTTCCAAAATAATTTTGTTTTTTCTTTTCATAGTATCAATGAGAAATATTAGAAGTGGGTGTTCAAGCGGCAAGCACATTTTTAAGCCTATTTTTCAAAATAAGCTCGCAAGCACGATTATAAAGATAAGCATATTCCGCTTTTAAATTATTCCGTCGATGTCATCTAAGCTTTCTATATTACGATTGAATAGTAACCTTATTTGTATAGCTATAAGACTCACTATCAAAAATCACGCAGATTGTGTTCAAATTCATACCGTCGACTTAGTTTATGATTTTCGTAGTTCGATTGAATTAGAACCTAATCTGTATACATTAATATGTACGTTTGCATTTGTATGTATGTTTTTTTTTTTTTATTTAAATAATTGCGACGTTGCCACTCATAAGGTATAAATTAACGCTCAGAGCGTTTATACCTTATGAGTGGCAACGTCGCAATTTAGTGTCATATTTCGTGGTTTTCAATTTTTATCATTTAATCGGAGCTTTAATTAAAAAATCTGTTTAATTAACTTTTTAGAATTATGTGAAAACTGTGTAAAAGGTAAGAAATCGTTGCGTTTACAGTTCTATTTATATGCAAATAATACATTGGAAACTTGCAGGGCGTTTCATTGTAAAATGACACATATACCTACCGTAAAAAAATACACACACATATTAAACCCAAAAAACACTTCATTTTGTTCAGGGACTTTAAAGATAAACGATGGTATGCTATTTTTGTCAAAAATTTGTTCAGAGACTTTAGAGACGAAGAATGTTATGCTTTTTTTACTATAACTTTGTTTAGCGACTTTTGAAAAGTGATGGTCACCTACTTATGCCCTTTTATTATAATCATTCATTTCTGGCGCTTGTCATGTTGAGCGATTTAGGGTACAGCGATTTTGAAAATCTAAATGTGGTCATCAACTTTTGATGCTGACTGTACCTATACTTGTTTTACCAATCAACTATTTTTTTATACAGAGTTGATATGACACAGGGGAATTAATTACAGTACGTATACTATACGTGTTTAGTATTAATTCAATACGGTATAAAAATAAAAAGCACCAAAAATTTTTTTTTTTTTTAAAAGGACCAAAATATCTTACTTACAAATCAGAGTAAAACGCAACCACCCTTTATAATGAAAGTGCAAGTGTGTGTGTATTGATTGCCATCTTTTTAGCGAAAATATTTGGTTGTACTTGTGACTTGCGTCAGAGCGGCAACAACGCATCGTAGGTTATACTCAGATTTATCGTTTTAAGGTGCATGATCTATGCGTATAGACATAATCAGTTGTTAGAAAAAATACATCGTGTTCAAACGGGCTAAAAATTAAAAAAATCATTTGCGGCTAAACTACTGTTCCTATTTAATTGATTTTTGGTACAGAGCTTGAAAATGGTACCTAGTATAGGCAGTTTAAAGGAAAGCCCCTCTGTCGTATCAACTCTGTATATATTTTTTTGTAATATGTTGGTAATGCTATAGGTACACCTTTGCGTAACCCTTCAGGGCTTACAGGCGTGATATTGTGTTATGTTATGCTAAATAAGTTTTATAAACTGAGCGTAAGAAATAACAAAATGTATGCGGTGGCTAGTGCGTTATTTGTTTTCGTAGTTTCGATTTACCAACAAAAACATACACATTAAACAACATCGCAGTATGCTTCCGCACATTTCATGAACGCGTGAATCATATCAGTGTTGATGATAGAAGTGTATCTTCAATTCAGATATAAACACTCCGTTCTATAACGACAAGACTAACGAATGACGGGTATTCGAATTGAGCTGAATAAATAGCTCTACTATTGAGGTTGGTCCACACTACATCCACGTCACATATCAGCTCGATAAGTCGTTGTGACGCTGGGCACAAGCAATTTTTCAAACATTATTGACATTAGGTCATCATGTTTGTCCTCATACCCTTATCCCAATTTATTTGTGGTCGGCGCAACATGCTTCATACTTCTCTATTAGTCGTTATCTCAAAATAGTCACCCCTTTCCAGCGATATCGTCTTTCACACAGCCCATCCATCGTTTCTATTGACATTATTGACATCATAGACACAAACCTTTAAGTGCCTAAGGCCGAGACCTACCTGAAAGTGACTCATCGCTTACCTGAATAATATATATTTGTACGAGTCAACCACCGTACAATACGTTTACCTTTTTTTTTTTTTTTTTTTTTTTGTGGGTGGGAAATCATCAAATAACTTCTCCCGCTCTGGGCAGAGCAGGAGGGCGTGTCAGACTCTTACTGACTAAAACCCACCCGTGTTCCTTCAGTTGCCTGTGCCAGGGGCCACGGTAACCCTCTTGGACTTTTCCGCAACCCTAGCAGGCATCGGTCCTAGCAAACCCCGTCATTGGTGCTGACATCTCTTTGAGGCGCGCGTGGAACACAACGCGCCGTCGACCCGGGCCTGGTCCTTATCGAACGGCGAGCTGCCCATTGCTCGCCGTTCGCAAGCCCGCGCCTACGGTGGCCGGGAATCGGCCTGCGATTCCCGACGCCCAGGGCGTCTCCTGCGGCGGCTAGGGGCGTGAGGGCGCAAACTTTGCCTCTCCCTCACGCGTTCCGCCTCCTCCTTCGCGAACATTACTGCTTCGCAGAAGGAGGTGACGGCTTCCCAAGCCCTCTCGCTCCATACCATGGCCTGGACCAAGGCCGGACGCGAGAGATCGCCACCGCCAATCGCCTCCACGAGGACACGGCGGTGCTCCGCCCAAGCCGGGCAGACCTCCACCGTATGCTCCACCGTGTCCTCCGGGCGATCCACACAATGGTGACACCCGGGCGTTTCCTCCCGCCTTATTCGGAACAGGAACCTCCCGAAACAACCGTGTCCGGTGAGGACCTGCGTCAGGCGGAAGGTGAGGACGCCGTGGCGCCTCTCTAGCCACTCCTCAAAGAGGGGACTTATCGCCGCAATTGTGGCGTGCCCAGCGCTGGGTTGCGATAATCGCACTCTCCATGCCGCCCTGAGATCCCGCCGGAGCTCTGTCCGCTGTACCGTGATTTCTCGCGGCAGCGGAGCTACGCCCCGGCGTTTCGCCTCCTCGCGCCACTCCCAAACGTGCGCGAGGACTTTTGCCTCCAGATCCCATGGCGGTAATCCGGCAAGGAGGCTCGCCGCCTCACCGGAGACCGTACGGTATCCCCGGACCAGCCGGATGGCCATGACCCTTTGGGGCGCGTTCAACCAGCGGGCTGGCCGCCGCCTCAAGGAACGCGCCCATACCGGTGCCCCGTAAAGGGCCATGGACCGCACGACCCCCGCGTAGAGCCTCCGGCAGGAGGCGTTTGGCCCCCCTAGATTGGGCAGGAGCCGCTTTAAGGCAGCCCCGGCCCTTTCCAGTCTGGGAGCCAAACGTCGGAAATGCTCCACGAAGTTCCACCGGCTGTCGAGGACGAGTCCCAGGTACTTCATCGTCGACTCGACGCCGATGTGAACCCCTCCTATACGTTTACCTGGGTCATCATTATTGCGCCACCCGCTCAGTATGTTTCCATCATTTATATTATTGCACTTACACCGCAATAGTTCAGTACGTAATTCGGCGACATACCGTGCGCGTGACTCATAATCCCATATCGTTCACCATTCATCCTAGTATAAATTAATCTTAATCTTATATTTGTGGAATCAGACAATACAATGAATTTATTAACCTTAAACTGACTTTCATCTCTTATCTCATCCTATATCTCTATCTTAACTTAACCCCGAACAATATTACGCGATCGTTTATCCGAATAAAGACGTACACACCCGCTCGTGGCTAAGTAATCAGCCGCATGGGTCGATCGAACAGGTTAAGCTACGCTTGCCGCGGTTGGTCCGTGGATGGGTGACCATCTTTACATACCAAGACCCCTCCGTGTCTCGGAGATCACGTTAAGCTGTGTTGGTCCCGGCTGTCATTCGTAGATCTTTGACAGCCGTTACGGGTAGTCTGAAGCCCGAAAGTCTGGCAACCTGTCTTAACAAGGGCCTACCCGGAAAATAAACTATGTGCCGCAGCGATACCAAAATGTGCCTCAGTGTGGACAAGGTTTTAGCGACATACAACGGCGAGTGATTAAACTGTTTCGATAATAGTTAGTTACGCAAGCAGTCAAATGCTTGCGCGGGACAGTTAAATCAATCGTTTGGACAATATATACTAAAAAATACTCTTTGAATTAAGTTATGGTCCTATTGTGACAGTTTTTATAATAACAATAAGTATCTACCTACAAAATTATTAGTTTGTAACCATGTTGCGGTAGTCTTAAAATAAATAGTTGTCTACATTATCGCATTAGGTATATATGTTCTGTGGTCAAACCTGTAAAGAGACCTGACCTAACAGCGGGTTTACTGTAAAGTATCGCTAGAATATTCCCCTATATTGACAGTAATTACAGCCAAACATATGACAAGCATATAGGTAATCTAAACTTATATAGGTAATATAATAATAATGATACTATTATATTATTTTATAATATAATAAAATTATTATAAAGAGAAAAGATTTGTATATTTGTTTATTACGCTTTCACACTAGAACGGCTGAACAGATTTGGATGAAATTTGGCACACGTGTAGATCATGACCTGGATTAGGACATAGGATACATTTTATCCAGATATTCCCACGGGATTCACGGGTGTAACCACGGGCCGCAGCTAGTTGGATGTATAAAGGTTTCTCATATTATTGGAGAAAAAATAATACACAAGATTTCTTAAAAATCCTACACTTTTGTGATGGGTTTTATTATACATGACATGACATTATTGTCAACTTAATCATGATCCCTATAAAAACTATCATAATCTGAAAGCTAATTCCCGTTATTAAAAACGTTCAAAATGTAGTCGCAATCTCATCTCAGCGACAATTGAGTTATGTCAAAAATCTTATAACTTTTTTACAGATTGAGACTGAGATTACAATGCAACCGGTCTTAATAATACGGGAATTGCCCTCTGATTGCAAACTGATCCAATCAGAATTTACAGGAGGATATTTTGAGCGATTAAATTGCCACTAACTTCTCAAGAGACCTTTTAACAGCTGGAGATGACATTATAAATTTGTGCGAAGCCTCCCCACTCAACTGTTTATTGTTCATTAAAAAACTCTACCCAAGAAATTGATATTCCACTCGACTTCGATTTTTCCTTCTTATATTAACATAAAACCATTATGCTTCTTTCGATAGCCTTAGGTAATCGCGTCTCCATCCGCGTGTAAAATTTGTATTTCCCGGGAATAAAAATAATTACCCGTTTTTTTTTCAGGTAAAAGTAGCCCTCTGCCAAATGTTAATGAAATTTTGTTTCGTATTTTAGTATAAATCACGTTGATTAATAATAGTGGAAGAAATATTTAACTGTGGGTATTCACATCAATCTTTGGTGTCCGACTATTAATTTTGGTAAGCAATATTAATGATCGGTAAACAATTAGGTACGAACCGCAAAACGTACCATGGTGACTGTTTTGCAAATTTGTGAAATACATACAATAATGTACTTATTTCAACGTCCGTGTAAACTGTGCTCCTGAGACTTAAAATATAACGTTATAAGTATATGATTCACGTAAATGCCTGCAGATGGGGCTTCCCCATAGGCTTCTAGGATGTACGACTAAAGGGGTTTGGGTAAGCCGTCTGCATTTATTATTTTATACGTATGCCAAGTAGAGTAAGTAACTAAATCGCCCTAATAAGAAAAAATAGAATGCGGCATTCCCCTAATACTTGAAATATTATATTATAATATCCGACTGGTGTCCGCAACTCCACGTCTAAGCCCGTATTTTACGTAATAGGTACCTTAGGTAACACAGTACCTATATGCACGACATTTTCATTTAATATTTGAGTCACAGGGGAAGTCATTGAATTTTCCTATCCACGACAGGGAAACACATTATGTTGATTTATGATTGACAGGAATACGATAAGCCTGCTGCTTGTAGTGATGTTTTCATTTCTCGCGTTCCTGAAGCGTTAAATATTTCGTCTGTGACGGAAATAAAGCAATCGAAGTAGAGTGGGGACTCTGTTGTTTTTGGTTTTGCACTGTTGGTTCCTTTTGTATCGTTTTCACCGGTATTTTATTCGATAGGGAGCTTAAGAGGCACTTTTTTACTCACGTGTTCTAAAATAGTTATGGGATGGTTTTGAGTGTTTCTTTGTGCAGCATGGATGGTATTGTTTGGTATATTTATTTTTGTAATAGGTACCTAATATGAGAAGGTTCTTCTTAGATTTATTGCTCAGTTGACTTCTCTCGAGCATTATTTTTAATCATATTTTATTTTATTTTTATAAATGAACTTGATGCTTTGGTTACATTATTCAGTATTTGTGGGTGACAGTAAGTTCTTTCATACTCTGTAATACTAACTTGTGACGGCTTGACTATAATAATTGGCCTTTATTTAAATAAATCGGTATAGTGGTATGGATCCGTACACTGGCTTGTTTAAATATTGTAACACATTTTAAAAAGTAACGGTGGAGTTTCTTGCCCATTCTTCTCCATACATAACTACCTTTTGAAAGGGGCGACTAGAATCAATTCTATTTTAATGAAAATGTTGACGTTCAAAAGTACCTTTTATGTGCCTATTTGAAATAAATGCTTTGACTTTGCTTATCAAGAAATCAGGCGTAAAATTCAATCACCTGTCAATAAATTGGCTGAGCATTGAGCTCGAAACCTAGCAATTAGTCCCACTGGATTAATTACACGTCGATATTTCTTTATCCACTCCCATGTTTTGGATTTTCTAAACTAACTCTAATTTTACGAGATTAGTAGAGGATATTTCGTCTAATTTCCAACTTGGGCTTAGGTGCTATAAAGTAGGAAAGCTGGACTCGGATAAATCCCCTATTTAAATGCATAATTATATGGTAAATCCAAAGAAAATTTATCTCGGTAGGTATTTAAAAATACTTAAACCTAAATACCTCATTGGCTATTGATACAGTCTCGATTTATTGTGTACCTGCTAAAATAAATATTAAATAAAAAAATCGCCGCAATGGGTATGGACCGATATTTATGGAAATCTTTGCACAACCGGTTTTGGGTTTACTCTCCCACAACACGTCAAGCAAAGCCTCTAACGATATATTTTGTATAATAATGTCTACTTTAAACTCACTCTATTTCTAATGTATTCGATTTTATTAAAACACAAAAACATGTATTGAGTACAGTACAGTATAGTACGTTCTTCAATTAAAACGAAATCATTTTAATAACGCGTTTACAATTGTTTTCTTTCTATTCAAGATTCACTTACTTCAAGGTTTTTATTGCACCTTTTAAAACGTGCGTTATCTATTGAATTATTCAAAGCATTAATAAACTTACATGAATTTTTAGATTCTAGTTGAACGGCCGCCCTTAGTTGAAGGTGAACTTTAGTCTTAAGAAGCCGACCCATCAATCTTGTTGAAATATTAACGGACTTAAGGTGACAGAGACTGACACCTGCAGTTATGGCGACCACTTTAATATATTATTTTATTTGCTTTGGAAATCTATAAGTACTTACTGATAATTTATCATAATGACTCAGCGGTCACAAAGACTGTTACGTGTTTTAGAAGACTCGTATTTAATCGAACCTAATAATCCCAATTTTGCTTTTCTTAAAATACTATATAATTGCCACCATCTTGGATGTAGCGCTCACCGGCCTCTATCACGGCACGGCTCGCTTCGCTCGCTAGGCTCGCGCGCTTTTGGTCACAGTTTTAGCCTTGTTTTTTTATTTTTGCCGCTGAGAAATGCATTACGCATCCCCGCTCGTGGGGGACGAGACGGGGTATGTGGGACTCCTGTCGGAATCCGCCACCGACAGTATACCCACTAAAACTCAGCGGTGTTCCCACATCGCCGTGATGGGAGGACTATGGGAAATCGGCTCAGCCTTTGCTTCCACAACCCTCCTGAGGTATGCCCGCCTGGCTGGCGGGCCCCGCATGCCCCCCATTTAACTGGGGGGCCGCCACTGGTGTAGGCCCGTGCAATATAGGCAAGGGCGCCCCCGCACCCACCGCCTGCTAGCCTCCACCCGGGAGGAGCCGGAGGTGACTGCCAAACCGGCGTCTTCCTCGACCCTCCCCCCCCCCCCCCCGCCCCTCTCCGGAGCGGCGCCGCGCGAGAATCATCCCCCCGCGCGCGCGTGCCTCTCTCCGGGACACGACCGCCTAAACCGCGGCGGCGGCCCTTCCCAGTCTACGCCCACTCACCTTCCTCTGTAAGCAGAGGTGTGGACGTATCTGTCCTCTGTAGCCCGATTCCCTTCACCGACCATCAAGCATGATCGGTGATTGGAACCATGACCTTTCCCCGCTTGTTGAAGATTAGCCGCCAGCCCCAATTGTCCACCAAAACCGCAATGGGAGAAATTGGAGCCGACGTTGCCCAGGGTGCGCCACGAGGAGGCTCTTCAACATGCACCCCTCACAGTTCTAGCCTTTTTTTTTTGTGGGTGGGAAATCATCAAATAACTTCTCCCGCTCTGGGCAGAGCAGGAGGGCGTGTCAGACTCTTACTGACTAAAACCCACCCGTGTTCCTTCAGTTGCCTGTGCCGGGGCCACGGTAGCCCTCTTGGACTTTTCCGCAGCCTTAGCAGGCATCGGTCCTAGCAACCCCGTCATTGGTGCTGACATCTCTTTGAGGCGCGCGTGGAACACAACGCGCCGTCGACCCGGGCCTGGTCCTTATCGAACGGCGAGCTGCCCATTGCTCGCCGTTCGCAAGCCCGCGCCTACGGTGGCCGGGAATCGGCCTGCGATTCCCGACGCCCAGGGCGTCTCCTGCGGCGGCAAGGGGCGTGAGGGCGCAAATTTTGCCTCTCCCTCACGCGTTCTGCCTCCTCCTTCGCGAACATTACTGCTTCGCAGAAGGAGGTGACGGCTTCCCAAGCCCTCTCGCTCCGTACCATGGCCTGGACCAAGGCCGGACGCGAGAGATCGCCACCGCCAATCGCCTCCACGAGGACACGGCGGTGCTCCGCCCAAGCCGGGCAGACCTCCACCGTATGCTCCACCGTGTCCTCCGGGCGATCCACACAATGGTGACACCCGGGCGTTTCCTCCCGCCTTATCCGGAACAGGAACCTCCACAGTTCTAGCCTAACCTAACCCATTTGGTCGGGTTGCCTTATCTTAATTACAGCCGTGGCATACGCTGGCAGAGTGTGCCGCGCCGTGCCCTCATCTCAAAAGTAAGCAGTGACTTGTCGCTGCCGGCCGTAGTCGAGTCGATGGTCGGCAGCGAAGAGCCCTGGGTCGCGGTGGCTGCAGCTGTGCTGAGGCTGCGGAAAGGGAGAGGGAGATCTCAGAACTATTTTCAAAAGGTTGCTGTTTCTTCTGTCCTTTAATACACTTGAGTTTTACTACCCGTGATATGAATAAATACGCATAAACTTATGAACAGAGAACACATTTTAATCATTTTGTATTTACCTAACATTGCTGGCAGTAAACCGGGTAAGTATTCGAAATTAATCATATTCTCTTAGGTCATAAAAAAACGAGCACACTATAGCATCAAAACGCAATCATTTTATGGCCCTTTTTTTTAGTTTATGAGAGTCCTTTCTTTGTATATAGAAGTTTATTTTTAGGGGTTTCTGTCCATTTAAAACAGTTTTTTTTTTTAAACGTTGAACCACACTTGGAATTTCTCCTGCATTGTGGGTGCGTTTACAAACATTTAAAGTCACATACACAAACAGCCAGACCCGGAACAATTACTTGTAGGTCATACAAATATTTGTTCCGTGCGGGAATCGAACCCGCGACACGCAGCGCAGCAGTCAATCGCTTAACCACTGCGCCAACCGTGCAGACAAAATAATAACGTTATCGTAAAATTGTGTGTCTTCTAAGACAGTTATTTTAATATTACCTTTAATTAGGCAATAAAGAACGACGAAATTCGCACACATAAATCTTCTGTTGACAAATATATGATCATATACCTATTACGTATGTAAAGGTACCTATATTTCCTATGTGTGTTATGAGTCCATATGATTCGAAATAATAATAAAATTTGGTATCAAAGTAACCTAAATGAACAGCACACATCGAAATATCTTTGTACAGTGTTAAAAACCCCTACGTTACATAAATACATCACAAAGGAAGGTGTACCCATAGAAATAATAGTTCATTCGTTGGTATTCAATGATTTTTTCTCCGGGAAATTCTTTTCAAAACAAGCGGCGGATTTACTTTGTTTAATTTTAGGGTTCCGTAATGTAATTAAACATTTTTGTAAGTAGATCTTTTAAGACACTTTACAAGTCAATATTTTGATGGTCAATATTTTAAAACTAGATGGCGCTCGCTTTCCTGACTGACTGATCTCTGAGAAGAAATGCCGAAACAAACTCAGAGTCTCTTTTAAAATCCAATCAATATAGGATAAATAATAATAGGATTTTATGTTGGTCTAGCAATTCAGGGCTATAATTGGAAGGGCTTTTTGAAGAAAGAACCATTGTAGCTTTAAGTTGACCTGTCCCAACAGACATTATACATGCCTCAGTCATCGTGTAGCTCAACCCTATTTTTTGAGAGCTCAACGACCCGTCTCATGACGCTACCAGATCTGCAGGGTATTTGCGTACGTGCTAATTAACAAACGGAAACCTTATATGATCACTCGTGGATCTGTCTGACGGTCCGTCTGTGACAACGATTTGCTCCGAATCTGCTGGACTGATTAAATTGAAATTAGTACACGGATACACGGATGTGTAACATAAATAAATTACTTTTGAATATGGGGGTCACTTTTTGAGGGCAAACTAGAAAATTAAAAACAAAAGTTTTGCAAACTGTAGCGTGTGATATAACAAATGAACGGGCTTGATGTGTGGGTCTTAAATATATTTCATATATAATTTTAAAACAAATAGTGAAATTATTAAAAAAAAAAAAACTGACCACTCGCTAACCGCTCCCTACCCTGCTCGCTCCTTATCTCCGAAACTACTGAGACTAAAATTTAGAAAAAAATACAGAAGTTAGTTCTTTACTTACAGATTATAGGAAAACCTATTAGAGGTCTATGGTCTTAAAATAACATGGTTAATATTTTAATATTGTGCGTACAACCTTACATTTGCAGTTGGGATGTATGGGAGAACATATTTTTCAACTACAATGTCAAGTTTGTTCTTGGGATCTGGGGACACGGTAGTACCCCCGGCAAGAAGAGCCAAAAACAAAATTCAGGGGTCTACCTACCCTTTCTCGACGCGTTTCGCCGTATTTTCATGCCCTCATAGCTTCGACCTGGATAATGCTAGAAAGCTCAAATTCTCAGGATAATATAATAATAATAATATGAGACAACATCCACACAAGGTCTTCAGGTCCCGAACTAGGCAGAGCCTGTACTACGGTAACCTGATGACTGATATACATACTTATATACATATACACACCCAGACACAGGTCAAACAGACATGTTCATGCACACAAATGTTTGACTTGTCCGGGGATCGAACCGAATAATCGAATATGTAATTAGCAAATTTATAAAACACACTAAGTTTCATTTGTCTAGCTTTTATCCTTTCGATTTTTATTAATACCAACAATACGGTGGTACGGTGGTAGTGGTTAAGCGATTGACTGCTGCGTTACGTGTCGCGGGTTCGATCCCCGCACGGAACATATATTTGTATGACCTGCAAGTAGTTGTTCCGGGTCTGGCTGTTTGTGTATGTGAGTTTAAATGTTTGTAAACGCACCCACGATACAGGGGAATTGCCTAGTGTGGGGCAACGTTTTTTTAAAAAAGAGAAAGAGAGAATACGAGTCAACTTTGTCACTGACTGATTCACTCACTCATCAAAACCTCTGAGGCAAACCCAAGATTTACATAACGCCTTCACTGTTAAAGAGTTATCAGATGCATAGATATCAGATGTAATGTAGAGCTTCCATCTTGATCAAAATGTATGGCTTGGCAATTCCATTGAACTATTGCATGGCACAACATTAAAGACCAGTGATTTAACTTCTTACAATAAGCCCATAACCGTGTCTGTGCGACGGCCGCGAAACGGCCAAGCCGTACATTTTGACCAAGACGTAAAGTTTGTAGAGTTAAACCTTGTAGAGTTAGGAGGAGCTTGGCTCTACATTCGATCCAGTGAAAGCGTTATGTAAGTCAAAGTCAAAGCATTTATTTCAAATAGGCACATAAAAGGCACTTTTGAACGTCAACATTTACATTTAAATAGAATTGATTCTAATCGCCCCTTCCAAAAGGTAGTTTCGTATGGAGAAGAATGGGCAAGAAACTCCACCGTTACTCTTTTAAAATATGTTACAATATTTTGTATACATTAAATATATGTGAAGACGATGCACCTATAATAAAAATTACCCTACCACAATAGGTAAAAAGAATTAAAAAATGTAGCAATGACAAATAAGTTAATTAAGTGATAGATGCATGGTGTTCACATATTTACAGACATTGTAAAAGTATACGATTTCCCAAATTATGTAAACAAGTAATATGTCAGTGTGTGAGTTAAAGTAATCTCAGAATGTAAACCAATGTCATAAAAATAATAAACTATACAATTAAAGTAGCAACATGTTTGATTTTGTCTAGACCCTAGATTGTCCTATGGAGCTGGACCAGCATGTTTGCAAGCTTTCTTATCTTGGATATAATCTTGTCTATATCTTCTATAAGTCTTGGCAACCTACTTTACATGAAAAGTTCTTGATGGGTAACATAATAGGGGTTAAAGTATGAAATTGCCGTTTTATTGTATTAGGTACTTCAAATTTACATAGAACCTTCATGGTTTGAGATTTTTTAGTGAAACTTTTTTCACATGGTACCTATGAAGTTTTTCTTTTAAAAAATCAAATGTTGCACAACATTTGATTATCGACTTTCAGTTGTTTTTTTTTTATTCAGCTTAAACAAGAAATATGGATACTTCGAAAATTCGAGTTATTTTTGAATACGAGTTCCGACGCGGAACTAACGCGGCAGAAACAGCTCGCAATATCAATGTTGCGTTTGGAGAGGGGACTGCTAATGAACGCACCGTACGATTTTGGTTTAAACGCTTTCGTGATGGAAACTTTGATTTGAAGAACGAACCACGTGTAAGACCGCCCACACAGGTGAATAACAATGAACTGAAAGAGATGGTGGAAGCCGATCCGAGCCAAACCACCCCGGAATTAGCGGCATGGCTTAACGTTACCTTACCAACAATATTGACTCATTTGCGTCAAATCAATAAAACAAAAAAAATATGAGAAATGGGTGCCTCATGATTTGACTGATCTGCAGAAAGAAACGCGTGTTGAAACTTGTGTTGCCTTGTTGAATCGATACAGAAATGAAGGAATATTGAATCGAATTGTGACATGTGATGAAAAGTGGATTCTTTACGACAACCGTAAGCGAAAAATGAAATGGCTGACCCCGGGTCAAACGCCGCAACAGTGTCCTAAAGCAAAGCTTACCAATAAAAAGGTAATGTTAAATGTTTTGTGGTCTCAGCATGGTGTTATTCGCTATAGCTTTCTCCGATCTGGTCAAGCATTAACGGCAGATGTCTACTGTGCCGAACTCCGAACAATGATGAACTCTGAACAATAGCAAAACTAGCAGTGAAACAGCCCCGACTCATGAATCGATCTTCACCATTATTGCTCCATGATAACGCGAGACCTCATACAGCACGAGAAACCGTTTTAACTCTACAGGAACTGCAATTAGAAACCATTCGTCACCCTCCGTATTCGCCAGACCTTGCTCCAACGGACTGCCATTTTTTTCGTGATTTGGACAATTTTGTACTTGATAAAAAAAAATCTTCTCAGGAGGCAGTACAAAATGCTTTCACACAGTTTGTCGAATCTAGATCACGCGAGTTCTATCGCAAAGGCATAAATGACCTTCCTATTAGATGGCAGCAATGTATAGATAATAATGGTAATTATTTTGATTAACTGAATATGTTAATAAAAAAAAAACGAATTTCAGTTTTTCAGTACAAATCGGCAATTTCATACTTTAATCCCTAATGTTCATCGTACGGAACCCTCTCCATGCGAGTTCAACTTGCACTTTTTTTCAGTATGTGATGGCTAGCTTTTACCAGCGGCTTCGCCCGCATGGGGATTGGATATTATGCCACGGGAACGGGCCATCGCGATAAAAAGTCCTTTGTCCTAGGACTCCTAGCCCAGGTCATGGTCTACATGTGTACCAAATATCGTCGAGATCCGTTCAGCCGTTACGTTGCGTAGTTTTATAATGCCTAAAAGTATATGATCCACTGGAATAAACAAAATCAGAAAAATACCTATATGATATTCTTCAGGATAATAATATATGCTGATTAGATAGTGTGTTGAAAACATAATACAACTGATTTGGTACGATACAAAAAAGTCCCGAAGATACCTTAAAAAAAATTACAACGATTAAAAACCATACATGCAATCATTCTGTTTTTTTTTTCAGATTGTTCTTCAAGCAACGTATTAACGTGATAGTGTTTAATTTTTTTTTGTCCAAAAAATATATATTTCGTAAATAAAGAACTGCTGCACATTTTGCAATAAATTACCAGCTTTGTGTCATCGCGCTTCTCTTTCTTTTCTATGCAGTCCGACAGTGACCGCGCTTTAGCTGTTTTCATACCCATAAGGCGTGAAAACATAAAGGACAAACAGAGTTACTTTCACATTTAAAATATTAGTATGGATATAGACTTTGAAAAAAAAAACGAAGAGACGAGTAAGTACCTCAAAATCCTCCCTTCAAATAATCAGCGGTAGAATGTATAGCTGTACCTCTCCACAGTGTCTTTCTAAATAATCAGCTGTAGAATTTTGTCATTCCAACGGGAACACCTTTAATGTATGGTTCAAAATCAGTGTTCTCATGTATTATGAACTGTCCAACGGAATGTCAGTGAAATGTACTTACGAGCTTCGTCGCTGGAACAAAGCGTGTGGCCTTGCAATTGTACTACGGTTTAGTGATGTGCTTGCAGATATCGTGTATAAATATCGATGTATCTTTTTAACTTTAAGTTCATCAAAAAATTTATGAGAAAAGAACTTTATAATATCGATGTAGCAAGTTTCATAATAAACTGTTTTAATTATGAAATTTTGTCATTCCAACGGGAACATGTTTATTGTATGGTTCAAAATCAGTGTTCTCATGTATTTTGAACTGTCCAACGGAATGTCAGTGAAATGTACTTACGAGCTTCGTCGCTGGCACAAATCATGTGGCCTTACTACGGTTTAGTGATGCCCTTGTAGATATCGTGGGATAAATATTGATGTAGTAAGTCTCATAATAAACTGTTTTAATTAAGAAAATGGTGTCTCATTCGTAGCAGCTGCTTGCGGTTAGCGCCATGTCTTTCATCGTGACGTAGCCACACTAAACAACTCCTTTATATTTAGCTGGAACTGTAATTAAGAGAAGCCTGGTTAATAATACTGTGAATACTCATGGTTTTAGTTGCTAGCAAAATGATAGTAGGAGCACATAATTGTGTGGGTAGTTCCAAGCCAAGGCTTTAAGATTTAATACATAAACTAAAGATGAATATAATGGGTTTAAAAAGACACTTAACGAAGCCGAGAGTCACTTGTACTCTCCGTCATTGTAATATTTTTTTGTACTGGACCATACTTGGGAATCTTCTGGTTATGGACATATTGAAGGTCAAATTCCCACTTTTACTGACGTTTTTTTTTTACGGAAAACAGTTTTTTTAAATATTATAACACAACTTTAAATACCCCCACTACCCCTGCATCGTTACATGCTCCCGTAAGCATAGCGCAATCATTTTTGTGTTAAGTTACTAAGTTTGATATACAGAATGCGTAGTTGATGGCCAAGTGATGGGTCTTTTTACACCCTGTATGATGTGTGTGAAGCTTAAAAATATTATAAATAACTCTTCTTTGTTGTGGGAGAAAACTACAAAAGTGTTATCATACAACCGAAAAAATTCTACTACAATTTTATCGACGTATGGTCCTTTATCCCATCACTTATGCTAACCTACTTGTCTAGACAGATGTAGAGTGTGGGCGGCCATGGGCTCCGTTTGTTCCAGAATACGTTCTATAGGCATCTGCAGCAGGCTTGAAACTAGCAGCACCTCTATATTGTGCCTACGCATTACCGAGAGCTGGGTAATGAAACCGCCACGTCATCATCGCCATCGTGGTGACGTAACAAACACCTTGGAGTTTTGAAAAGGAATGGCGCACACGTGTTTTGTTTCGGACCTAGATACCTTGTTGTTTTGAAACCCAGAACTTCGTTAGAGAGACGCGCGTGTCTTTGCGTTTGATTTTCAAATATCGAGCAAAGGAGCCTTCACTTCACAGGCGCAACATGACAGCACGAAGCGACTCTTGTAGAACAATTTTCATGAGGTTTTCATAGAAATTGTTCTACCAGATTGGCGTCGCGTTGTCGCTTTGCGCCTGTTTTCGAGAGCCTTTAACCAACCGGTTAACCGCGCGGGAAATCCCTGAACGTGATTTGTATAAAATTAAATATACCTACCGTATACATATATAATGACAGGATCAGAACCCCAAGGGAATTAGTCTCAGACCAGTCTTCGGTGTAATTCTTCGTTAATGGTAGATAGGTAGTCGGTTTTCAATCACAAACAACGCTTAACTCAAACTCATAGCATTTATTTCAATTGAAACATTTACAGGCACTTTTGAATTATAATGTAAAATGGATTCGTTTAGTTTGAGTTGATGTAGGTTTCTTATGGAGAAGAACGGGCAAGAAAGTCCATGGACACTCTTTTAAATCAAAACATTATGTTACAGAGGTTTCTTGTCAAATCATTATATTGTTATATTTTATCAGTTGGTAGGTACCTAGTATGAGGGAATAAGCTGTGCTGGGTATGTATGTACATACCAGTACCTATTCACTGGGATTTGAGCGTACACAATACTGGCCTGCAGATGCTAGGTTCCCTCACAATTCATCAAACTTGTCCGTCTGGGGATGACAGCAGTGCTATTCTGTAACCAGTCACCGTGAAAACTTAGGTGAAGTGAGCTGTCAATCCCTAGTGGAATGAAAGCTCACTTCAAACTCACTTCACCTAAGTTTTCACGGTGAGATTTTTACAGAATATCATTGCTGAATGGTATTTCCACCTATCACTGATTTTAATCAAATTTCACGATAAATGGTTTACTTGCACCCCAGAGGCCGTGCAACGATTTTTAATAGGAAATTTTGACGTCGTTCGTCGTCGTTCGTTCGTGGTTCGTTTTGAAAGATTTGTTGTATTTTGGGCTGCGATGATTTATTCGCTGTCAAAGCGTTTCTACAACGATTTTCAACATCATCGAGATAATTATAAGCAGTATTTTCGGTAGCTTATGTCACTCCAATACAGTTCTATCAAGGTTATCACTAATAGAATGTCTCTTAGTCTAGCTAGGGCCTCTGGATTCGCCTACAGGTATTATTAACTGAATTGGTGCCTTTAACCGGTCGCCCGGTCTAGATATGTCCTATGATGTGATCCAACTCGCTTATATTCATAATCGAGATGCATGCTCTCTCAAATAAAGAGAGCACTCATTCACAAAGGGAATTCTGGAATAGATCAATATGAACCAAAATTCTCCAATTACTGTGTCAATAAGGGCAATAAATTACATTAATTATTCAATTATAGTTTTACCTTTGTGTATACATATTATAAATTATTACTCTGTAGTTACATTTACGGTATTATTTTACGAAGAACACTAAAGTGGGTCAGAGGGAACAATAAGGATTTCTTCTAGTGACCATTTCGCAAATTGAATTGAAATCTTAGTACGGAGGCTTGGGTTAGTATTCCGTTGTTGAAGACTGAGCCGCCTAGAAAATTGAGTTAAAGAGAGAAAACCGAATAACCACAAAACTCTCATTAGGTACGGGACGCTCTAACAATTATGATAATATATTAAATTACATTAAAACATTGAATATCTTCAACATCGTACGATTAATAAAATCCGTATTTACGATAACATTTCATAAGCTGGTAGGTATTTGGAATCGCGGTCGTTGCGATTCGTCAGCTTCCCATCGTCTTTAGAGTTCAATTTTTTCGAAGAAAGGTCAAATTTCCTTTTTTTTCAACTGATAGAAGTGTCCAAAATATAATCCAAATTCCGTTTAGTCGTTTCTAAAAACAGTAAAAATATGAAGAGTTACTTTGTTAAATTGTGTACCAAAGGATCATTTTCTACCTAGGTAGGTACGTACGTGGTCCTACGTAATAAAATAACAAATAAGAAGACTTAAATACCTACAAAAACACAAGTACTTATAAAAGCTACACTTGGTCGTCGTTTGGTACGTGTTATTTCAGACGTTGTTGTGCCCATTCAACACAACGCGACGGAACCCGTGTAAGCTAAGATCTGGTTTTAGTCGAAAGTCATCGTTAAAAACAACGTGCAGCATTAAGCTGCAGTTAACTTGGTTTTTCACTTTTTGATTCAAAATGAGAATTCTTTTTCTTGTAACAGATGGTCTGAAATGTATCCCTCAGGTTAAACTAGTATACTTTTTTTTTAAGTAGTTTGATAAATTTTCTGAAAATCTTAACAATTTTCCAATTCATTTATTTTTTTTCTAAAATTTTCGCTTGGTGACAAAAAATGATAAGACTCGGGTTTGGGTAGATACACTAACATTATAAATTGTATTTCTTAATGTTCAGGCTATACTTACAACATGAGCATGAAGCATGATGCATTAAGATCGTAGATGACGGAACAAACCACGTATGCGAGTCAGATTTATGACCAAGAATTGGATCTTAATAAACGTCATCTACAACTTTGGCTTACCTTTCGAAGATTCTCCTTTTGTTCAGCTCTGTGAACATTATGGTCTGATATCAACTTTAAACTTCTCCATCGCTGTCCTTTATTGAATCCGTACATCATTGCTAATTGATTTCCAAAATCAATTTCAATAATACCATTATAACGTCAAGTTCCTTCAAATGGTTATCTTACTGAAAGCCTGAGTTACTAATTACACTCATTAAGAACAATAATATCCTGATTTCCGACCGTTTCCCTTCATACAAATTGAATGCGGGCTCAAGTAAGACACCCTTGTTAGTTTCGAGTGGCCCAAATTGGGTCGATAGAGTTGTATGACCTTGGCCTTAGGCGGGAGACAATGGGTTGATACTCGAATGTAAACGTAGTAGAAGGCATTGGTAAGGCTTTGTGTACACTTACTGTTTTGTCAACAGCCCAGTTGGAATATTGCTTTCCTGGAGACTGCAGTTCCGAGCTTCTAAAGCTTCGTCTCAAATTGTTTGGTACCGTATTCTATTTTGGTTTGTTGAATACGCTATAGGTAAAGCATTTAAATCGTGGTCATGATTCCTTATACAGAATGAGAGCAGGTTTATACAGGGCAATTTAGTTACCTGCACGATCCTGTATAAAACATTAACTGTAAAGCGGTCTTAGCTATTAGCGCCAATACCAAGCTTATTGGTATCCTTTTTCGAGAACGCAGTCTCTCATCATAAGCTGCAGGCAAGGACTAATGTAACTTCTCATCCTCTTGACAAACTCACTACCACGTACTTACCCTTACAGCTAGGTAGGTACTTTAACTACTTATCTCAAGTCCCATAATTGTCTCTATTTCCATTCAAGCAGGTGAAACACGAATGAGTTTCCGCGTGAACAGTTTGGTCGTGAACAATTGAATATCACCTCAAGACGGTACACTACGCAGGATATGCGTAAGATCCAATTATCCACTTCATGTACGAGTATGCTGTCCATTATACACATTGAGTTGACAGATATCACGGTAGGTAGGTACCCATAGCTTGGGTTTATCTCTTCATGGACCATTTAGCGTTAGCTGGTGCAAGCCATAGCCATATATTTAGTGAATGTTTAAAAATAAAACTGAATTTCCATGTTTCTGATGTTCATTCTGTTTTTACTTTAACGAAAGGCATTTTTAATTTGAAAATTAGTTTACTTGTCTTGGTAGTCATTGATTTTGATAAAAGTAAGGAATACTTGCCATCTGCAGAAGATGCTTACCATCAGTAGTAAAAAGAGTATGATGCTGTGCCTCCTGTGATTCGTGATTTGTTTGTGATTTTTACATAGAATTAATCTGTTTTTTTTTATCTACTCTCTCACTTTCTTCTATCTGCTATAGTTTCGGAGATAGTTTAGTGCAAAGTGATATACCTAACTGCCAGCATTTTGGCAAAAAAATCGTTAATATAGATAATGTCAAGTTGTAACACCTTTAAGTGCTCCACATATTGTTTTTCGTGCTTTGCGGTCTAAGAGCGATTATTAATTTTCACATTTTATTTTTCACTATATTTATTGTGAATATTGATATATATTTAGAGTTACATCACATTGAAACGATTTTTCTCAATATAGATTAGGGTACAATTCAACATGTACCTACAAATCCGAATCTAAATGTACCTATGCTTAATTTGTGATAACTAATAAGTAAAACAATTGTAATCTTTGGGGTAGTATTTTTATCATTTGTTTGAGCATTGTGTTAGATACATATTCTAATGAGTTATTAGATTTTTTTACTTCTTGTACTTATATCAGTTTACACAAAGACAACTTATATTTACAACATAATTTAACTGTACTTGTATCATCTATCACGTAATTTTAACACATATTGGAAATAAAAAAAGGTACAACATACAGGTTCTTCATGAATTACTTTAAAACTATAATATTTACAATAAAAATTAAAATGCACAGTGAAAGTAAATATTTTTATGTACAAAAGAAAGTACATATGTGTAACCTAGCCCACTTAGTTCACGAACTAAAATTAAAAATCACGTTTTTGTTCTCCTGTAAAGTGTTGATTTTTAACTTGTAACTTGTTTCAGGAGGCTGTTATGAAAGACATAAATAATCAAATAAAATTACGATCCTGCTCAATAATTAATACATACTTGTTTTTTTAGGTATTTAAGTTTGACAGTATTTCAGAATACTCCACTTTCAAAGAACAAAATCGCCCCGTTGCGTATGCGGTAGGCAGTGTCGTACGACTATGTCGCTGTGTGCATGCGTTACAGTTACAGCGCAGTTACAGGGCGGTATCACACGGGCCCTACACATGCCGATTTCCGAAAAATACAAAAAATAAAAATAAATACGTACTTATTTTATGTAATATGTATGTATTTACGAAAAAAAATATGTATTTAAGTAGTGTATCAACCATCTGGTATCCATAACACAAGCCTTAATTAAGTGCTTAACTTGGAACTAGATGGTGCTGTGTGCAATGTCAGACGATATTTATTTATATATTTATATTTATTTTATTATTGATTCGTGTCGAGAATCATTAGCATAGTTACCTCATCGAATTTGACGAGGATGCAAAACAACACCTTGTATAGACTCATAATAAGTAGGTATGTGTACAAAGGTATACCGGCATAGATACCTATAGAAGTAACATGTTCTTCACCACTGATGTGAAATCAGGTTGGGCTCATTTACACAGGACTATAAATATAATGATATAATAGCAATATTGTAATATACACGGTGACATTTGAATCACAGTTTTGCTAGAACAAACGTTGTTCAGACAATGGTATACAACCATTCTATAGCATTCAATAGAAAAAAAACGTTATTGGTTTTCGAAAAAAAACACAAAAAAGGCAATGTTAAAAAGTCGGGATTATCGTTACGCCCTACAACACAGACACAGACGCGCGGCGCTCGCGTCTCATTAAGTAGTTGAATGCCATATCGCTACCGCGATGAGTACTTTGATGTTACGGTTAATATTTCAAACATTTGAGCAACATAAGACTAATTTGAAAACGTATAGATTAGTTTGTTATAATAACATAATTTATGCTGTAGAATGGTAGTAGACCATGGTCTAAACAACATTTTGTTCTAGCAAAACTATGATTCAAATGTCACCGTGTATATGTAATGCTTGGATTTAATTAACGGCATATTGGCCTTAATTCGGGATATTGGGTACGTAGTGTGAATAATGATCAAGTATATAACTTATGATTTATTTACTTGCGACAAATGGACTGTACCAGCTTACTATTTACGAAATCTTTGTGATCTTTATAAGAATTCCTAAGCTTCTGAATATATTATTACTTAGCTACTTCATTCCCGGAAAATGTGCCTTTTTTTAGGAGTTCCCATTAAATATTTATAAATAGATTTTAAGTGACGTTTCTGCGAACGCCTTTGCGAAATGTGACTCTTGAACGTAAAAAATATACTACATAAAAAAAGAATAGGGATATCAGCTTATTGTAATTACTAATTACCTAGGTAGGTTTTATGAGTGACACGGTGGAGGTCTGCCCGGCTTGGGCGGAGCACCGCCCTGTCCTCGTGGAGGCGATCGGCGGTGGTGATCTCTCGCGTCCGGCCCTGGTCCAGGCAATGGTACGGAGTGAGATAGCATGGGAAGCCGTCACCTCCTTCTGCGAAACAGTAATGCTCGCAAGAGGCGGCACGCATAAGGAAGAGGCAAAATTTGCGCCCTCACTCCCCTAATCGCCACAGGAGACGCGCTGGGCGTCGGGAATCCCAGGCCGATTCCCGGCCACAGTAGGCGCGGGCTTGCGGACGGCGAGCAATGGGTAGCTCGCCATCCGATAAGGACCAGGCTCGGGTCAACGCCGCATTGTGTTCCACTCACTCCTCAAAGAGAGGTCAGCACCAACGATGGGGTCCGCTAGGGTCGAAGCCTGCCAGGGCCGCGAGTAAGTCTGAAAGGGTTACCGTGGCCCTTGGCACAGGCTACTGAAGGAACAGGAGTGGGTTTTAGTCAGTTAGAGTCTGACACGCCCTCCTGCTCTGCCCAGAGCGGGAGAAGTTATTTGATGACATCCCAACCAAAAAAAAATGGTTTTATCAGTGATTGCTTAAGTCACTACCTGTAGAGCTTTCCTCGGAAATAATAGGCCCATTTTTTCGCGTAGAATAAAACTAGTAGGAATAAAAAATTAGTAAAATATAATACCTAATTGATATCGTTGTTAATTCCAATTAGAAAAAACACAAAAGTCAGTTTCGCAAACTTTATTCTTAATTTTGTACAATATAATCAATATTCTTACAATTTAACAACTTGCCATTAATCATTATAATTTAGCTACGATATTTACAACATTTTAACTCATTTCCAACAACCTTGAGCTTATTTTAATTTAATCTTATGTTAACATGTATTTTGTACCTAACTAAGCTAAGACAATAGAAGATCAGTAGTAGACAACAGAAGGTCGGTCTATTCTATACTCCGGTCCGCCGGTGGTCCGTGTTGCTCTATGATTCTATATAAAGCTCACTGTGAAAGCTTAGATAAAGTGAGCTTGAAGTGAACTGTCAATAGTGTCAATCCCTAACATCAGGTGGAATGACCGCTCACTTCTGCTGCAACTGACTTCAAGCTCACTTTAGCTTAGTTTTCACGGTGAGATTTTTATTACACCTCACTTTACCTTAGTTTTCACGGTGAGATTTTTATTACAGCTCACTTCAAGCTCGCGATACCTCAGTTTTCACGGTGAGATTTTTATTACACCTCACTTTACCTTAGTTTTCACGGTGAGATTTTTATTACACCTCACTTTACCTTAGTTTTCACGGTGAGATTTTTATTACAGCTCACTTCAAGCTCGCGATACCTCAGTTTTTACGATGAGATTTTTATTACAACTCACTTCAAGCTCACTTTACCTTAGAGTTTTCACGGTGAGATTTTTATTACAGCTCACTTCAAGCTCACTTTACCTTAGTTTTCACGGTGAGATATTTTACAGGATAGAACGATAGAGAATTGCTTTAACCAGTCTCGGATTAGACAGCTTAGAAAATAGGTTGAACTTTACTGAATTTGTGTTCAATTTTCCACATTTTTATGTTTGAGCTTGCATAGTTCTGCCAAACGTAAAACATTCTCCCATTTTCCGAAGTGACTGTAATGATTTTGGATAGTTAACGCTGATATTTTTTCAATCTTTTCCAAGCAATTATAAGTTTTAGATGTATGACTGATTTTCAAGAAATATTCCACACCTGGAATATTGGATTTGTTTGACGCAATTAACTGAATTAATGAGAGATTATGTGTTGGCTCCTTTTGGTAGAACTAAGTCCGTTTGTAGAGAATAAAGATTTTAATCCTGAGAGAATAATCTGCAGATCCCACGAATTATATCATCGGGAATGGTAAATTACTACATGAACAAGACATAGGTATTAATTTATAATACTGTTGTGATAATACAGTTTCACATGAGAACATTCAATGAATCATCTACTCGTTAACAAACATTAATATCATTTATTTTATGCCATCTTTAATATGATGCAGCAATTTTCAACATCTTAATTGACATTTTCAAAGGTTTGGCACAATAAAATTACTAGATTATAGGTAGGTAGGTATATATTTATTAAAGAAATCTTAAGATTCTATCCTTTTGTAAAACATTTAGGCAAAGGTTACGAAAACAATTAGATACCAGCTTTGGTAAGGATACTCCACAAACTCACTACAATACACAAGGCTATTGTGTTTCTAAATAACGAAGCCCCCTCGAGCAGAAAGTAAATAATAATTATGTCAGACAAAATCTATTATATTTCGGATCAATCGCTACCCTTTAAATATTTATTTACCTACATACAGAGGTTACGTCAATAACACAGGACAAAAGACAGTCTCCCAATGCAGATTTCTAACGAAACAGGATGAATGTCATAATGGACACGTCAATGCTAAGTGCCTTCAGAATATCCGTTTAATTTCAAAATACCAGAAGTATTTCTTATGTTATAAAATATACTTAAACCTAAGTAACTTTATCACCTACATTATGCGTGATTCCACTGACAATGACGGTCAACATTCATAATAAAAGTGAGCACGAACAGCAGCACCACCTTTCCGGCAAAACTTTATAGTTTGTGCAAGTAGTAGTGGTATCTCCAAAACTAAATCCACGGCAAAAATAGTTTTACCTATCTCAAAGCCTGTCGTCGCGTCGTTGCATTCAAAAAGTAGGCTCATTTAAAGTTTAAACTTTCCGTTATCTGTAGCGGCTAAAGTCTGTTCCCTGCGCTCTTCATACTTCAAACTTCAACATTCGGTAGCTTACGTATATTTATTACTCCTCTATCCATTTCTAATAGGCCCTTGTCACACTAGAGTCTGAATCCAAAAATAAAGTCCTATACATATATTTACCAATTTCTTGCTATTGCCATCTCTTTGTGACAAGGGCCTCTTTGTGAAGTTTTTATACAGGAAGATTTGATCGTCTAAAAAAGTGCGGCACAGTTTGAGTTTGGCACATATTTTGATTTAACACATTCGTTGGCAGAAGACTTTGTTTCATGTAACCCTAGTTTGCTGCTGTGCCTCTAAATGGGGGGTTTGAGAGGCGTGTTGCCGACGTGCAGGTTGTTGAGCTGGGGTAACAAGATGGCCGCCGTTGATATTGCTGTGACGAGCACGAAGACTGCCAGGAGGGCCCGGTCAGCAACTACTGCCACCTGCGAAATGCCAATGAGTTAATAATATCAAAGTTCAGCATGCAAAAAGTCCTAGGTTCTCCTTAAAGTCTAAGAATATACTGAAACTTTAATTTTTGACGTTGGGAAAAGTTATTCTTCCAACTGGATCTCCAATGGACATGGATTAATTCACAAGTATTTATCCTATCAACATTTCATTAGAGAGCACTAAAATTCAACATCATCATCATCAGCCTATAATGATCCCACTGCCGGGACACAGGCCTCCTCTCGGTGAGAGGGAGTGGGCCGTAATCCATCATGCGGGCCCAGTGCGGGTTGGTAGATGTCACATGTCTTCGAATTTTTGGTTCTAGGACATGCCGGTTTCCCCTCGATGTTTTCCTTGACCGTTTTGAGAGCAGTGGTGATGAAATAATTTACACAAAGTAAAGCGCCTGTCTGGGTTCGAACCTACGACCTACAACTCGTAAGTCGCGGCCGTTACCACTGGGCCACCACTACTCATTCAGCATACAAAATAAAAGATATTAATTTGGAAGAGAACAAATACGATGAGCCGATGAACAGCTGAGAAGCCTGCTCGAAAATCCTTTTCAAGCCGCGCTTCAAATTCAAATGCTAGGGATTACTAGAACATCAGTTCTAAGCGAACGATTAGCACCGCGGTTTATTTATTGTCCGACGAACGCCTGAAAATCGATACAATCTGTTCTACTTTCGCCTGATTTAACGGTATCGAGTTCGCACATACGAGTAGTAAATTGGCCAATTAAGAAACTGGAGTGATACGCGTCCAAATCGGTGTTAAAATATGAGTTCAGCACTAGTTTTACCGGCGTGCTATTCAGGGAATATAAGACTATTTTTTTTTATTTTTTTTTTTAACAACGTTGCCCCACGCTAGGAATTTCTCCTGTATCGTGGGTGCGTTTACAAACATTTAAACTCACATACACAAACAGCCAGACCCGGAACAACCTACTTGCAGGTCATACAAATATTTGTTCCGTGCGGGAATCGAACCCGCGACACGCAGAGCAGCAGTCAATCGCTTAACCACTGCGCCAACCGTGCCGTCTTTATTCTCCATTAATAGCAGAGTTAGATAAATAATGTATTGTTATATTTATTTTAGATAATTTTGCCTTAGGAATACCTAAGACAAAATTCCTCTAAGAGATTGGCAAATTGGAAAATTAATCCGAAACTCTTTTCACTACCAGCTAAAATTACAGAATTGATGCAAATTGTCGAAGTGGACAACTGTGTCTCCATTTCATGTACAAGAGTTACAAAAAAAAATGATGTATGGAAACCTTTGGTAAAACGTGAACACTATACAATACTTTTTTCCTATACAACAAATCTAGCAATATATTCTCCCTTGTAATATTTGCTTGCAAACATATTAGAAGAACGCTACAAATAACTCGGAAGTTACCCCCTATGAGAATGCTTGGTGCGGAGGCATGTCGACTATTATTAAAATATGAATAAAAGCATTTATGGTATTCCAATATAAGAAGGTAAATAATAAATAGTATTATAACAGTGGATTTGGTTCAATATCGGTTTTTATTTAGCTCTCATATAAATCTTTGCTTTTCCTTATTTATCATAGAAATGTCATCTTATTTATGTAGTTACTGAAAATTTATTGAAAGATTCAGACGAAGAGAAAACATTAATGTATGAAAGTATATCATAGGTAGACATATTTTTGAGTTCGTGGGTGAAGTTATAACTGGTTTGTGCATATTTGCCTAGGGCAGTTCATTGTACAATGTGCATAAACTTCAATACGTTGATTTAATGATCATGGAGATTTTAGATTTAATTTTTAGTATTTAATATTTTTGTCAGAAATGGCACGTGTCGTCCTTCCAGCCTTAAAGATTCCTTTCCTTCGAGTTATGTTATATTTGGTCGCGACCGGCTTTCTCCTTCTCCTACTTTCGAGGACAATTTTGGGCATTGCTATCGTAAAGATTAATCATTCTTTCTTCGAAGATTAATCACCGATTATCATAATAAGATAACCGATTCTTTCTTTGAAGATTAATCACCGATTATAATTATAAGATAACCGATTATTTTTTCGATGATTAATCATCGATTATCATTTTAAGATAACCGATTCTTTCTTCGAAGATTAATCACCAATTATCATTATAAGATAACCGATTCTTTCTTCAAAGTTTAATCACCGATTATCATTATAAGATAACCGATTCTTTTTTCGCGTAAGGTCAATGGGCATTTTATACTAAAGGCAAATGGACGAACCTAAAATTAAGTAGGTTTTCGTTTTTCGTGCTTACGAAAAATAATAATGTCACGTTATACGTTAAAAATGTACCACGTTTGACAGGGATGAGTAGCATGAACATGGATGATTAAGGCCCAGTTAATAGACAATTTTATCTTCACATTAAAGCATTTTTCGTAAAAGTTTTTTTAAAATATCGAATTTTGCAATAACATAATATTGTGTTCATCAATATTGTTATCTGTCTAGCCTTTTCCCAACTATTAAATGATACCTAGATAGATGAACTCTAGATACCGGTGGCGCGGCGGTTTTTTACAGTCGATGCACGTGCGAAATTACGTCATCGCCGGTCTAGTGTAAACAATGGGTTTTTCTAAGTATTCAATTGTTCTAATTAAAGCTGATAACAGGCCGGGCACCTAGGTACCCAGGGGGCATTGGCGTTAGTTTGCTATTGGGAACGAGAGCATCCCGCGGGTCATTAGCGGGTATAGCAAAAAAAAATGGTGACACAGAGGCAGTGGAAACTTTGTCTACGCATGTTTAAAGAAAAGTTTATTGTATAGGTAAATAGTTTAATATTATAAAGAGGTAAAATTTGTGAGTTTGTATGTAGGGGGTAAATCTTCGGAACTAATACTTACTTATTTTCGAAAATTCTTTCTCTAAGTCAAATCATTTATTTTAAGTTTATGTACTTTTCACGTCAGCATTTACATTCAAATATAATTTATTCTAGTCGCGTCTTCTAAAAGATAGTTTCGTATGGAGAAGAATGGTCAAGAAACTCCATCGGTACTCTTTTAAAATGTTTTACAATATTTTGTATAAATTCATTGTATAATTATATGTGAAGATGATGCACCTAGAATAAAATTACTATACCATAATAGTAATCAAGAATTAAAAATGTAGCAATGACAAGTAAGATAATTAAGTGATAGATAAGTACATGGTGCTCACATCATACACATTTTGCGTAGATGTGACGCATGTTTCCCCCAACCTTTTTATATTTTCTGTGTTTGTGTTATTTTTTGCGTCATGTTTACCGCAAATAAACGCATTTTCTTTCTTTCTTTCTTCTTTCTTTCATATTTTTTGTGTTTGTGTTATTTTTTGCGTCATGTTTACCGCAAATAAACGCATTTTCTTTCTTTCTTCATTCTTCTTTACATCATAACAAAAAAATCTGCAATGGGGAACGTGGCATATTGTATTGTTTTTGCTATAAAAACGACATTTCGCTAAGCCTAAAAATGTGGGATCTAGAGAGGTTGTGACTCGCTCGCCGCACTCTTACCGCTACTTTTATACTTTGAAATCATCCTACCCAAACATTGCTCTTTTTTAATTATGTCAAGCATCTCGCAAATGAACGATATTTACAAACATTGTATTGTAAAAGTATACGATTGGCCTAAATTTTGTAACAAGTACCTAACAAGTCAGTATGTAAGTTAGAATAATCACAGAATGTAAATCAATGTCATAAAAATAATAAATTATACCATTAAATTAGCAACCGGCTTGATTTTGTCTAGACTCTAGATTGTCCTATGGAGCTGGACCAGCATGTTTCCAAGCATTCTTATCTTGGATAGAATCCTCTACTTTGTAATATGCTTGTTTACAAAGTAAACTTTTTATATGAGTTTTAATTTTCTTTCATTTAATCGCAATATATATTATGACAATGTATTTTGTTGTAACATTTAACACAGTACCCCATAAAACATGTATGTACCTACTTAAGCTAATCTGAAAAATTTTATCTTTATTTGTAGTATTAAAATGATGTCCATCACTTATTTTAATAGAAAGATGTAGTTTTTTTTACGTAGGTAATAGGTAATACGGGCTGGTGTCCGCAACTCCACGTCAATGCGCGTATTTTGCGTACGGTTTTTTACGTATTAATATTTTCATAAATGTACCGTCATAATATTAATATTTAAAAAAAATGAGAATCTACAGTATTTCCGGGTGTTATAGGATATATTATTTGTTACAACAACGAACGACGCGGACGAAGTCGCCGGTTGAAGTTAGTGCTTCATAAAAAGGTGTTATTCAAGAAGGCGAAGACGACGAAACGACGACGACGAAGGCTCGTAGTATTAAATATTTAGCATCAAACATGACCCATGTTTAATTTATAAAATTCCGTGATAAGTAAGAGTTTGAATTCGATATTTTTCATTAATTTTTAAATTACCATAAATATCGTAAATTATACTTGCAAAACATTTTTCCATCATTTGAACGCAGAAAATATCACGATCGCCTGCATACTATTAAAAGTTTTGGATTTTCGTGAGCACATTTAATCATAATAAAATAATATTGCATAGCCGTACGTTAGAACAATATTGATGAACGGGGTATTGGTATAGTGTTACACAGTAACTGGGTTGTGGAGGTCAGATAGGCAGTCACTCCATGTAAAATACTGCATCCGATTTGACTGGAAGCCGACCTCAACATAATACGACTTGAATACTTACCTTGAGGAGTATAATATTATTATTTCAATTATTGGGAATTCGAGGACTATACGGGTCATGGTTTCAGTTTGAATCATGATCTGGCAGTTTATGTAGTAAGCGGCCTACCGAAATATCCTTTCTTTGGTATTGTTCGTCGAATCGTTGAGCTCCTTAAGTTCCAAGTTGAGCTGCACGGTTACTGACAAATGTGTGCATTGACTAGACGGGTCCTCTTAATCTGCGTGGTTCTGTCCTCAGAACACCATTTCAGACACCAATCTACATGGTCCTCAAAGATTATTTCCGATCTTTTATAATATACACATTGACATTGATGAATTTTATACATACAATGACATGAGTATTTACTTTGTAAAGTATTATATTATTTTAATTATTGTGAATGTGAAGACTATGTGGGTCATTTTGAGTAATTTATGTGGCCTACCCAAATGTCCTTTCTTTGGTATTGTTCGTCGAATCGTTGAGCTCCTTAAGTTCTAAGTTGAGCTGCACGATTCCTGACACATGCGTGCACTGATTGGACAGGTTCACTTAATCTGTGTGGTTTTTCCGCAAAATACCGTTTCAGACACCAATCTACATAGTCTTCACATGATCTGACCAAGATTATGTCTACACTTTAAAAGAGACCGTTACTTCTGATTTGTTTCGGCTTTTTTTCTCAGAGTAGTCAGATAGGAAACTCCGACCTCATCTAGTTTTTAAAATATGATTGACGTCTAAAAGGGTTTGTACAAATCTACTTACACAGATAAAATCATTTACCATTCATCATTTAATAGTTGGGAAAAGGCTAGACAGATAACAATATTGATGAACACAATATGTTATTGCAAAATTCGATATTTTAATCAAAACTTTTACGAAAAATGCTTTAATGTGAAGATAAAATTGTCTATTAACTGGGCCTTAATCATCCATGTTCATGCTACTCATCCCTGTCAAACGTGGTACATTTTTAACGTATAACGTGACATTATTATTTTTCGTAAGCACGAAAAACGAAAACCTACTTTATTTTAGGTTCGTCCATTTGCCTTTAGTATAAAATGCCCATTGAGGTCATTTTAAGATATCATTTTAAGATAACCGATTCTTTCTTCGAAGATTAATCACCAATTATCATTATAAGATAACCGATTCTTTCTTCAAAGTTTAATCACCGATTATCATTATAAGATAACCGATTCTTTTTTCGCGTAGGTCAATGGGCATTTTATACTAAAGGCAAATGGACGAACCTAAAATTAAGTAGGTTTTCGTTTTCGTGCTTACGAAAAATAATAATGTCACGTTATACGTTAAAAATGTACCACGTTTGACAGGGATGAGTAGCATGAACATGGATGATTAAGGCCCAGTTAATAGACAATTTTATCTTCACATTAAAGCATTTTTCGTAAAAGTTTTGATTAAAATATCGAATTTTGCAATAACATATTGTGTTCATCAATATTGTTATCTGTCTAGCCTTTTCCCAACTATTAAATGATGAATGGTAAATGATTTTATCTGTGTAAGTAGATTTGTACAAACCCTTTTAGACGTCAATCATATTTTAAAAACTAGATGAGGTCGGAGTTTCCTATCTGACTACTCTGAGAAAAAAAGCCGAAACAAATCAGAAGTAACGGTCTCTTTTAAAGTGTAGACATAATCTTGGTCAGATCATGTGAAGACTATGTAGATTGGTGTCTGAAACGGTATTTTGCGGAAAAACCACACAGATTAAGTGAACCTGTCCAATCAGTGCACGCATGTGTCAGGAATCGTGCAGCTCAACTTAGAACTTAAGGAGCTCAACGATTCGACGAACAATACCAAAGAAAGGACATTTGGGTAGGCCACATAAATTACTCAAAATGACCCACATAGTCTTCACATTCACAATAATTAAAATAATATAATACTTTACAAAGTAAATACTCATGTCATTGTATGTATAAAATTCATCAATGTCAATGTGTATATTATAAAAGATCGGAAATAATCTTTGAGGACCATGTAGATTGGTGTCTGAAATGGTGTTCTGAGGACAGAACCACGCAGATTAAGAGGACCCGTCTAGTCAATGCACACATTTGTCAGTAACCGTGCAGCTCAACTTGGAACTTAAGGAGCTCAACGATTCGACGAACAATACCAAAGAAAGGATATTTCGGTAGGCCGCTTACTACATAAACTGCCAGATCATGATTCAAACTGAAACCATGACCCATATAGTCCTCGAATTCCCAATAATTGAAATAATAATATTATACTCCTCAAGGTAAGTATTCAAGTCGTATTATGTTGAGGTCGGCTTCCAGTCAAATCGGATGCAGTATTTTACATGGAGTGACTGCCTATCTGACCTCCACAACCCAGTTACTGTGTAACACTATACCAATACCCCGTTCATCAATATTGTTCTAACGTACGGCTATGCAATATTATTTTATTATGATTAAATGTGCTCACGAAAATCCAAAACTTTTAATAGTATGCAGGCGATCGTGATATTTTCTGCGTTCAAATGATGGAAAAATGTTTTGCAAGTATAATTTACGATATTTATGGTAATTTAAAAATTAATGAAAAATATCGAATTCAAACTCTTACTTATCACGGAATTTTATAAATTAAACATGGGTCATGTTTGATGCTAAATATTTAATACTACGAGCCTTCGTCGTCGTCGTTTCGTCGTCTTCGCCTTCTTGAATAACACCTTTTTATGAAGCACTAACTTCAACCGGCGACTTCGTCCGCGTCGTTCGTTGTTGTAACAAATAATATATCCTATAACACCCGGAAATACTGTAGATTTTCATTTTTTTTAAATATTAATATTATGACGGTACATTTATGAAAATATTAATACGTAAAAAACCGTACGCAAAATACGCGCATTGACGTGGAGTTGCGGACACCAGCCCGTATTACCTATTACCTACGTAAAAAAAACTACATCTTTCTATTAAAATAAGTGATGGACATCATTTTAATACTACAAATAAAGATAAAATTTTTCAGATTAGCTTAAGTAGGTACATACATGTTTTATGGGGTACTGTGTTAAATGTTACAACAAAATACATTGTCATAATATATATTGCGATTAAATGAAAGAAAATTAAAAACTCATATAAAAAGTTTACTTTGTAAACAAGCATATTACAAAGTAGAGGATTCTATCCAAGATAAGAATGCTTGGAAACATGCTGGTCCAGCTCCATAGGACAATCTAGAGTCTAGACAAAATCAAGCCGGTTGCTAATTTAATGGTATAATTTATTATTTTTATGACATTGATTTACATTCTGTGATTATTCTAACTTACATACTGACTTGTTAGGTACTTGTTACAAAATTTAGGCCAATCGTATACTTTTACAATACAATGTTTGTAAATATCGTTCATTTGCGAGATGCTTGACATAATTAAAAAAGAGCAATGTTTGGGTAGGATGATTTCAAAGTATAAAAGTAGCGGTAAGAGTGCGGCGAGCGAGTCACAACCTCTCTAGATCCCACATTTTTAGGCTTAGCGAAATGTCGTTTTTATAGCAAAAACAATACAATATGCCACGTTCCCCATTGCAGATTTTTTTGTTATGATGTAAAGAAGAATGAAGAAAGAAAGAAAATGCGTTTATTTGCGGTAAACATGACGCAAAAAATAACACAAACACAAAAAAATATGACACAAACACAAAAAATATGAAAGAAAGAAGAAAGAAAGAAAGAAAATGCGTTTATTTGCGGTAAACATGACGCAAAAAATAACACAAACACAGAAAATATAAAAAGGTTGGGGGAAACATGCGTCACATCTACGCAAAATGTGTATGATGTGAGCACCATGTACTTATCTATCACTTAATTATCTTACTTGTCATTGCTACATTTTTAATTCTTGATTACTATTATGGTATAGTAATTTTATTCTAGGTGCATCATCTTCACATATAATTATACAATGAATTTATACAAAATATTGTAAAACATTTTAAAAGAGTACCGATGGAGTTTCTTGACCATTCTTCTCCATACGAAACTATCTTTTAGAAGACGCGACTAGAATAAATTATATTTGAATGTAAATGCTGACGTGAAAAGTACATAAACTTAAAATAAATGATTTGACTTAGAGAAAGAATTTTCGAAAATAAGTAAGTATTAGTTCCGAAGATTTACCCCCTACATACAAACTCACAAATTTTACCTCTTTATAATATTAAACTATTTACATATACAATAAACTTTTCTTTAAACATGCGTAGACAAAGTTTCCACTGCCTCTGTGTCACCATTTTTTTTTGCTATACCCGCTAATGACCCGCGGGATGCTCTCGTTCCCAATAGCAAACTAACGCCAATGCCCCCTGGGTACCTAGGTGCCCGGCCTGTTATCAGCTTTAATTAGAACAATTGAATACTTAGAAAAACCCATTGTTTACACTAGACCGGCGATGACGTAATTTCGCACGTGCATCGACTGTAAAAAACCGCCGCGCCACCGGTATCTAGAGCAGATACCTACATACATAGGTTTTTATTTTTTGGCTATTACCACTTCTTAATTTTTTATCAATATTAAAATTATGTCCGGACTTTTATATACACATTGACATTGATGAATTTTCTATATACCTACATTGACATGGGTATTTACTTTGTAAAGTATTATATTATTTTAATTATTGTGAATGTGAGGAATGTGTGGGTCATTGCTTTTTTTGCTCGGTTAGTTTTAATCATGATCTGGCAGTTTGAGTAATTTATGCGGCTTCCCAAATGTCCTTTCTTTGGTATTGTTCATTGAATTGTTGAGCTCATTAATTAAGCTCGAGTTGAGCTGCACGATTACTGACACCTGCGTGCACTGACTGGACAGGTCCACTCAATCTGTGTGGTTTTTCCTCAAAAGACAATGATCTGACCAAGATTATGTCTGGACATTAAAAGAGACTGTGACCTCTGAGTTTGTTTCGGCCTTTCTTCACAGAGTAGTCCGATAGGAAACGCCGACCTCATCTAGCTTTTAAAATATGATTGACGTGTAAAAGTGTTTGTACAAACCTACTTACAAAAATAAAGTCATTTAGGTATTATTAATACTGTTCGGTTACGTAATACGTTATAGTTTACTATAATTTAGAGTTTTAAAACGGTACACTTACTTTTAATTTCACACAAAACCCCTCACCCTCCTTTGTTTTTGAGAGCCTTTCAGTTCTGTAACCCTCTTGAGACAATGGCTTGCACCACGGAATAGATAAATAAGGTAAACCTTATTTATCTATTCCGTGGCTTGCACGACTACGATAAAATATAGTCACGTTGAACAACTTCGGCGCCTAACGCCAGTTTTTAAATTGTCGCCAAAATTATCCCTATCGGAGTAATTATAAAGAATCATTAATCTTTTCTTTCTCAATAGTTAACTGCTGATTGGAAACGGTGTGGGCAAAAAGTTACGATTTATTACTAGCTACGTAGGTACCAAAAAAATATGTTTCACAGTTTCACTAGCATAACTATGAATGTAGGCTTAATTGAATTGTTTAATTTATGACTTTTACATAGGTGTCAACATGTTACTCCTTTAATTTGACCTATTTATGTTTGGATTATAATTTTCCGAGTGACTAATAACTTAAAAGACGACTAAATGTTTGCAACAAAAAAAATAGAGTGGGTACCATATATAATGGGTTGGCAGCTAATAAGGAGTATCGTAATAAGTAATAGGTAGCATATTAATATATCAGTAATAAGCTCCGTTTTAATTTGTTACCAGGAGAAACTGGATGCAATCTGTTGGTGTAGTGGCTACAGTGGCTAAGTGTAGTCAGCGAAACCAAATGGTCCTGGGTTCGAATCCCGGTAGGGGCAAATGTTTGTATGATGAATATGGACATTTGTACCCGAGTCATGGATGTTTATTTATAATATGTATGTATTTACGAAAAAAAAAATGTATTTAAGTAGTGTATCAACCATGTGGTATCCATAACACAAGCCTTAATTAAGTGCTTAACTTGGAACTAGATGGTGCTGTGTGCAATGTCAGACGATATTTATTTATTTATTATTTAGGGCACCTCGACTCGGACAGGTTAGGTTAGAAGGGGATGGCGGGGTCGATAGACCCCGCCATCCCCTTCGTGGTTATTTTTTTATAAACCACCCAGAAGTAGGAGCCCCGCGAAGCGGGGCTCCATCGACCAAGCCCTGCCATCGACCATGCATAGAATATTCTAATTAAGGTTTGGTTAGAACTGTGACAATTATGACAAACATGAACGCCCATTTTCTATTTTGTTTTCGCCTTTAAGTTTCCGCTTAGATATTAATTCTGTTCCCAAAAGAAAAACTTGATGCTAGTTTAAATTAAAACGGAGCTTATTACTGATATATTAATATGCTACCTATTACTTATTACGATACTCCTTATTAGCTGCCAACCCATTATATATGGTACCCACTCTATTTTTTTTTAAAACCTATATTCATTTTACTTAGTTGCCGCATTAAATACATGCCTTTATGTTTTATCATGCAAAGAAGCAAGCAAGTGAAACGAAATTAAATAAAGTTGAATTAACATGATAATGTTTTTCCCATTACCTGAAAACATAAACGTACTATTATAAAGATAATAATTTTTCGGTAATTACGACTACGACCTGCAATGATTTCGGAAACGTGATTATATTCCCAATACCATAAATTAAGTTTCACGTCATCAGAATCGAGGAAGCAATAATTTTGCCGCGAATATGAACTTGAAATTATAATGGAGGCAAGAGCAGCCGAGCTATTCTGTAACAATCTCACCGTGAAAACTTAGGTGAGAAAGTGAGGATGAAGTGAGTTATCAATAGTGTCAATCCCTAGCATCAGGTGGAGTGATACCTCACGTCACCTACGTGTTCACGGTGAGATTGTTACAGAATCGACCGGCAGTTCATGGGCTATAGTCAATAAAAAGGTTACGATAAAGACCAACCAAAATCAGTCAACAATATTTTACGGTGAAACCTTCTGGAACTCACCACATTTCCACGATTTTCAGATTATATTGTTACGACAGTTGTAAAACTGACCGAGTAGATAGTTAATTTTGACAGTAACTGTAGACGCTAGGTGTCGTAAAACTTATTGTTATTTCTTACTGTCTTTGTTATGAAAATAATATACTGTTACAATATTATAATCAAGATTAGTTCGTGTATCTCGATAAATTACGGGTTGTACAAGTACTATCAGACACAAAAGGCTTTGGAGCGATGCTTTATTAGGACTGTTTGTGTTATTCTTTGTACTTATTGTGTGGTTTGATATTAATCCATTTTCTTGATCACCTTTCATAGAAACCTACGCCTGCTGCCAAAACTCTGTTATTCTGGGCACATAACGTTGATCGTTCTGCCATTATGCCAATTTATTTGAGCTTGGCGCATTAATAATTTACCTTCCATTATCTCTATAATTAGATAAATATTAACTCTACTACTTTCTTCTGCCTGACCTGCCCCATGTTACTTGGGATCAGCGTTTACCTCTTCGATTCTTTCCTCTATCAGTTATCACACAATCCAGCCATCGTTCGTCTTTTTATTTATTTCTTATATTTCCTTGGTCTTCCTCTCATCGTAGTGTTTTGCTTCATCATTTCAGCCGAAAGATGTCCAATGTTGGACAAAGGCCTACCCCAAGGACCGCCACTTAGACCAGTTCTGTGCTTCTCGCATATAGCGGAGTCCTACGGCCTTCACCAGGTCATCGGTCCACTTTGTGAGAGGCCTTCCACGTGTTTTGCTTACCTATAGAAAATTATTATTGTCAATGAAACTTGTATACTTGTTACCTGTTTCCACTCTATATTAGCGCGCTCCAGTCGTTCGTTGGCGGCTACCCGCTGCTCGTGCCGGGCCGCGGCTTCGCGCAGCGTGCAGCCGCAGCAGGAGCACCGTGGGCATGCGTTGACGCAGCCTGTCTCTGCGACCGCGGTGGCAGCAGGCGGGGGGCCATTGCCGGGTACAGTTGCCATGTTTGCTGTTGCTCCACCTGAACACAAAAACTCTGTTTTTCTGATAACCTGAAAGCCAATCCCAAATTAAAACCTTTCAAAATTTAGTCACAATCTGTAGGCCAATTCTCGTACTTAAAAAACGTTCAAATTCAAGTCGCAATCTCATCTCAGCGACAATCAATGTCAAAAACCTGTCAAAAATGTACGTAAATTGATTGTAATTGACAATTGACAGATTGAGACTGAGATTAGACTGCGAACGGTCTTAAAAATACGGGAATTGCCCCTCAGATCTCGGCGACATTCAATGTCAGACTTGTTTTATAGGGAATTATGAGGTATTTTTGACGGATAGAGTTTGAGATTAGAATTCGAATGTTCTTATAAATACGGGAATTGCCCCGCTGGTAACAGTCAGCAACAGTATTAGTCAGTTTGCAATGTATATTTAAGAAAATAAAATTACGATTTGTGCTATGAACACGACCACGAACTCCATAGGGAAGAAACAAAAACGTGTAAGTTTGACTTGTAAATAAACATTAGATACGAATTATATTATGTTTCCTAAACTCGCGTGTTTATTCAGTAGAAAAATTCACACAGAAATATCGATAGCATTTCAAATAAGACACCCCAAACATGAGTAGGAAAGATATTTGCCTTTCTGGATTCACTTCAGACAGAGACGTCCCTTGTATACTAGAATTACTCGGGCCAGAAATATTATCAGACTCCGTGATGAAAGGTTTATAAAGGATAGTTAGTAGACAGGAATTAGTCGAGTATTGCCAAAGACTAAAATATGCCAAGTTTACCCTTAAAATGAGGGAGTAACACCTTGACCTTGAACTGCTCTAGCCTAGAACGGAATTTCAATACACGGTGACATTTGAATCACAGTTTTGATAGAACAAATGTTGTTCAGACCATGGTCTACAACCATTCTATAGCATCCAATAGAAAAAAAAACAACATTGGTTTTCGAAAAAAAAACACAAAAAAGGCAATGTTTAAAAATGTCGGGATTATCGATACGCACAGACACTGCGGCTGCGACGCGCGGCGCTCGTGTCTTGAATGCAATATCGCTACCGTGATGAGTACTTTGATGTTACGGTTAATGCTACAAACATTATTACACGTTTCAGCAACATAAGAATTATTTGAAAACTCCTAGATTAGTTTGATTTAATAACATATTTGATTCTGTAGAATGGTAGTAGACCATGGTCTGATCAACGTTTGTTCTAGCAAAACTGTGATTCAAATGTCACCGTGTATAATAAGAGGCCTGCTTATACGGGTTTTGTTAACCGGTATAATATTAAGCCGGCCAAGCTAGTACTATTAAACGGTGCTTGTGCATACAAGTTTAATAAATAAATAAATACCTAAATAATATTAGCCTTTTCAAGTCTAAAATCGAGTCACGTTTCAATTATAAGCGCCTACATTTATACCTCTTTATTTAGCATAACTTTAGAAGTCACGATTAAATACTAATAATGGAAAGTCGCGTACACTTTCGGGCAACTGATCTTTATTTTACGATTTATGGGGGTTGATATTGATTTACTAAAGTAAAAACACAAAGACCGTAAAGACTTTCTTAAATAAAGGCTACTTTTAGGTCTAATAGAAACGTTTTGAGACCAATTCAAGTTTAAATATTGGGCATATTACAACATTAACTAACTGCACCTAATATAACGCTACAACCCCAATGAATTACTCGATTTTATAACTTATAATATATATATATACTCTACACGCTTCCCATAAAGGCTCCTGCAAACAGGTGCGACAAGCGGTGCCTTTGTGTCGCATGCGAATCGCGTCGCATGTCGCGTTTGTTTGTAGGAGCCTTAAGGGTCACAACAGCGATTGTCCGAGAAATTAAGTGTATTACACAATACGAATCACATACTCGTAGTCTCATGAGAAGGGTTACTAAATACATAACACTAAAACTTGAAAAACGTATGTGAATACCTCGTTTATCAACTTCCTAAGGCAACAATAAATCGCATGATGAATATTTGTCCCAAATACACGTATGTCTCCAAAAAAAAGATTTTATTCCCATCTAAGATAGGTACACGGATTCGTAATTCCCCCAAGAACGATGAAATATTATTTGGAGGAACGCGCGTCGATATTCGAGAAATATTGAAATTGTAACCAGCTGCGACGGAAACATACATAGAAAAAACTTAATTGGTTCATGGCATAAAAGATACGGGGGTCACACTGAAAGTTTTTAGAATAGGTCAGCAAGAAAAGCAGCCGATGAAAAAGGTATTTAAATTTCGAATTAGGAACTCTTTCGGAATCTGTAGATATGTAATGAATTCAAAATTATGTCATTTGTTTTTACAAATTGGCGGCAATTTAAAAAGTACCTGTCGTGCGTCGAAATGGATTCGACTAGAGAAAATTTTCGTTCCAATGATTTGCAGGCTTACTCAACAACAGTGTGTGATATACTTCGATTAGCATTTCATGACAAAGCCCCATCCCGTGCCACTGTTTACAACTGGCTTAAACGTGGTCGAAGCTAACTCACTGATGATTCGCGAGAAGGACTTCTACGGCGACTACTGAAGATAGAAGCTTATAGAAGGGTGACATATCAACAGATTCGGGCAGCTTTAGGCATCGGTATGAGTCAAGTACAAAAAGTCTTACATGAACATTTAGGCGTCAGAAAGCTTTGTACTAGGTGGATACCTCATAATTTGATAGATGATCAAAAATCCCGTCGTTTGGATTGGTGCCGCTCGATGCTTGAAACGTATGACGGGGGTGACTCGAATGCTGTATATGACATCGTCACAGGTGATGAAAGCTGTATATATTGTTACGAACTCGAAATGAAAAGACAATCTGCGCAATGGATGTTTCCATTCGAAGATTTGCCGACAAAAGTAAAGAGGGACAGAAGTCAAGGGAAAAAGACGATGGCCTCATTCTTCGGACGATCGGGTCATTTCGCAACAATTGTCTAGAAGATAATAAGACTGTTACTAAATTGCAGTATAGATTGGTATGCCAGTCATTGTTTAACAGTTGACTTGGAAAATGTTAGACAGCAGCGCCGATGAAGCAGGGTCCTCCTCCACCACGACAACGCTCCAGCTCACTCCGCCAGACGAACTATCGAATATGTGCCTATCGAAAGTGTGAAGTTAGTAAGTGATACTCCTTACAGTCTTGACCTGGCATCTTGTGACTTTTATTTATTTCCTAAAATAAAATATAAACTTAGAGGAATTCGTTTTATGAACCCTGAAGACGCCGTGGGTACGTTTGAAAAAGGCGTGGAAGAAATCCCTAAAGAACAGCGGGCCCACTGCTGCAGTCGATGGTTACATCGCAAGCGACGGTGCTTAGAAAGGAACGAACTTCGAAAAGAAATAAAAATATAAAACAGGCTTCTACATCATTCCGTTTTTTACTTTCTATAAAGTTTCAGTGTAACCCATGTACACATAGAGATGAAATTCCATTGACTCGATCTTGCCATCATTTCTACATCTCCATTTCGTCAAAATAAATTCTTTACTATTTATTATTTGACAACAAACAGCAATGCACTTAAAGCCGCAAAGGCTTTAGTATGTAGGATTCTGATTTGTGTGGGAAACTACACCGTGATTATTCAAAATTGCATCCCTGCGGGACTCAATCGCGGGATTCAAGGTCCTATAACTATAACTAATACAAAATCATTACAAGGTTAAAATACTAAAAGAATATAAGTCACTTTTGATAACATTTTGAACATTTTTAACCTACGTATTCAGAGCTAAGTAGGAAGCAAATCCCTTACCACGTGAGAATATTAAATTTGCAACAAGGAAGCATTATCAACAGGTAGAAAGGCGAAAAGGGGTGTGAAAAGGTGGTGATTTGCCAAAGGAAATGAATATTCCGCTGCTACTTGAGAGAACTAATGTTATGGGAAGCAGGTGTTTCGAAGAAAATGAATACGCTGTTACTGTAAACATATTCATTATTATGTACTTATTCGGAAAACTCATTCTCATTGCGATGTTCCTAATACTAGTGTATTTCTAGGGTTCCGTTACTCAAATGGAAGAAACGGAACCCTTATAGGATCACTTCGTTGTCCATCTGCCCGTCTGTTATCAAGTTGAAATTAATATCACAACAAATTTTGATACTTGCAAATACATCAAAACTAAAGGGTACTGTATCCCGTTGACCTAGAATCATGAAATTTGGCAAGAAGCAAGGTATCATAGCAAAAGTAAAGTATAATGTCCGAAAATCGTTAATATGCAGTTTTATCGCATATAATTTTTTTGCGATTACGATCTTACATTTGCAGTTGGAGAATTGACTGTGACATTTATATCGATACATGGGAGAAAAAAAATTCAAAAACCGTTGGTCCCGGCTCTCATTCATGGATCTTTGAAAGTCGTTACAGCCCGTTACAGCCGTCAGAAGCCCGAAAGTCTGACAACCGGTCTTACCAAGGAGTATCGTATTACAGATTACAGATGTTTTATCTCACGAAAGCGGGTGACCCATACTTGTCTGTGTAAGTGTAAATGCACACTGTCTTTGCGTGAGTATGCTCGGGAGCGTCCAGTCGTGGTCGAGTCGCCGGCGGAGTCACTAGTGCTTCTTAGTTCGCGCCAAAATTATTTACCGAACACCGTCAGCATGGAAGGTAGGTACAAAGAAACGGAGAAAAGTGGTTCGCAGTGAGTTAAGGCAAATTAATGTTCATGTTTGGTGTATATTTATGTTGTGTGTAATTAATTAATGTATTAGCTAGTTTAATGAGAACATGTAAAACGAGATTTTAATAATGTATTGTTTATTTTAGGCTCGTCAAATGATTGCAAATATTTATAATTTTCTCAAAGAAGAGTATGAATTCACGGAACTTCATCGAGAACCAAATTGTGCCTTATCACATTTGCGTAATATTACAAAACGCACTGCAGCAGCGACGGGGGTAAGTGAAAGAACAGTGCAAAAAATATTAAAAGAAGGAAGAGATGTCGCAAGTACCTCTTCGAATTGTATATCACCCATGAAAAACCGAAACACACAAAATACAACGGACACAATACAAAATTTTCATATCGTACAAATAAAAAAAATTATGAAAAAATTGGTTTCGATGGATGTCTCGCAACGCTACGTAAGTTATTAAATAAATTGGGCTACAAGTGGCGTAAAATCAATAACAATAGGAAAGTATTAGTTGAACGGCATAATATCCAGATGTGGAGAAAGAAATACTTCAAAAAAAAATAACCGAATACCGCTCTATTGTCTATAATGACGAAAGTAACAGTCATGTTCGAGATAACACCTGGGCCCAAAAAGACAAAACATATCCATTTAAAAAAAAACTTAGTCAAGGTAGGAACTCGTTTTATTTTAGTAAACGCTGGAACCTATTGCCGGATTTATTGAGAACGCTTGCTTAATCTAAAAAGCTAAGTCCACAGTTGGAGACTACCATTCCAACATGAGTTTTGAAAATTACGTAAAATGGCTGAATGAAAAGTTGCTGTCAAATTTGCCAGATCGTTCCGTAATAGTACTAGATACACGTGCTGAGAAATTTCCGACGACAGCCTCAACAAAATCTGAGATACAAGAATGGCTCACTTCTAAGAGTATAAATTTCGACACAAATTTGCGAAAGTTGAGTTATATGATATAATAAAAAACCATAAAAGTGATTTTATCACTTACAAAATCGATGACTACATAAAAAGTAAAGGATTTGAAGTATTACGCCTCCCTCCCACCCTGAGCTTAATGCCACAGATAACATCTGGGGGGTCCTTAAAAACTACATTGCTCTAAGAAACGTTGGGCTAAATATGACCAACACAGAAAAAGTAATTCAAGAGAGTATTACAAAAATAACAAGTGCGACATGGCGTAATACTTGCAATCGTGTCATTGAAAAAGAAACTGAATATATGAAATATTTTACCCCGCTTTCGTGAGATAAAACAACTGTACCTAGTAACTGGGTTGTGGTCAGATAGGCAGTCGCTCCATGTAAAATACTGGTATTCAGCTGCATTCGGTTATACTGGAAGCCGACTCAGATGATGACAATGACGTGATGATAAGTAGCAATCGCCACCTATGGGACCTATGTTCACCTACAATACCTACCAGTCGCATCGGAGATGTGGTGCCATTCTAGAGACAAAACTGATAAGAGCAAAGAGATGTTTAATGTGTTAAAATACTCCAAAACAGAGTATCTTTAAAAAAAAAAATTGAGCTGTCGCGGGACTCCTGGCAGATGTGAAACATCGAAAACCATTCTTATAGCTTTTATTTTTATGCATTTCGTTTTTACCTTAGGCTATCACTGTATTTGAGAATGTTGGTTCACCTATTATTGGCAACTGTATAAGCCCTCAACTATTATCTACTGTTATTTGATATTTTGTATACAGAAGCTGTTCGTGTACCTTTATGAATAAATATATAGCTTAAAAGAATGGCTTAGTAAAAGAAAATAAATATGGCATAATCAAAAACCAAATATTCAGTTTTTAAATAAATAAATTGTTCTTTATTTAAAATATATCATGGCGACGTCGCCACGGCATGCGTCGCCACGCCAGCAATCGGTTGTACGAGCGGCTATAGATGTTTCACATCACAAAACTCAACGAGGCAAAACGAGTATGTAATAATCGTAGCAGGTGGCGTTCTGTATTTTCTGCCTACCCCCATGGGAAGAAGGCATGAGTTTATGCCTTATGTATGTATGTAATAAGAAAACTGACAAGTGGACATTCAAGCAACCCGCATAAATCTTCTCAAGTGGATAGTGGATACGACTTAGCCGGACTTGAGAATGGTTTATCATATTTTTTCAATAAAATGGGCCTAGTTGGCACTTCAACGGCGAGACAATGTATCACAGAATCTTTCATAATGGTCATAAAAAAAAATCGGGCCACTTATCACAGGAATGCTTGGAACCATTCCAGTGAGGTTCTCAGTGTTATAATAATAAAATTGTAACGAGTGTATAACAATTAAAATAAAATAAATATAATAGTAAAACAAGATTCAAAACGAAGCGGATCTTTATGTGGCAAGCAATCTCTGAGTTTGTTTCTCTTCTATGAAGCGTTTAACTTTTTTTTTTTGAGGTTGGAAATCATCAAGTAACTTCTCCCTCTCTGGGCAGAGCGGGAAGGCGTGTCAGACTCTTACTGACTAAACCCCACCCGTGTTCCTTCAGTTGCCTGTGCCAGGGGCCACGGTATCCCTCTCGGACTTTCCCGCAACCCTGGCAGGCATCGGCCCTAGCGGACCCCGTCATTGATGCTGACATCTCTTTGAGGCGCGCGTGGAACACAACACGCCGTCGACCCGGGCCTGGTCCTTATCGAACGATTGATTGAGATATTTAAAAAAAATATTTCGTTGCCCTGTTGAGATTAAATAAACATGTCTAATTAAATTGATTAAATAAAATGTTTTCGTATGTGTAGATGGACGAAGTAAGTACTCTCTGATTTTTCATTATTTTCGCGACTTTTCGCGATTTTTGCGTATGCTGGATTGTTCACCTTATAGTTAATCCTGACATTAAAATGTAATAAAAAGAAGTGATTTCAAGGTTTTTATTGCGTAAAATAAAAAATTGGTGGTCTGTATTTCCACCGTTAACGCTTATAACACAATTGCAGCGATGGCATACTCAAGACACCCACTCCGCTGCGCGCGCGCTTGTCGTACGGTCGCGTGTCAAATAGTAGTCTATTATTGTGAACAATACCTTCTAACTATAGCACTTCTGTATACCAATAAGTAAAAATGTTGCAATGCAAAAAGTGTAAACTATTTGTGTCTCTAACCAAAGATGACATAGTGAAGTGTAAAGGTCCATGTGACGCGGTATATCACAAGAAATGTGTGCAAAGTAATAAGCAATTCCTGGCAACGGCAACCTGTGATGACTGCCAGCAAGCCAGAGGTAGCCCCGTTCAGGCGAAGACATCACAAGATCCAAAACCTGTGATTAATGCTAGTGAATCATCAGGTGACAATGTACTGGTTGAAATAAATAACAAGCTGGAGGTACTTTACAGTGTTGAGAAAAAAATTGTTGATCTAACTGCAACCGTTGAATTCTATTCGGAAATGTACCAAACATTGATAGAATACAAAGAAGAATCTCAAAAAAAAATCAAGTCTTTGGAACACAAAAATATCTATCTGGAGAAATGCAATAAAGCCCTGGAAGAAAGAGTACAGGAGTTGGAGATTAGGGAGAAAGAAAAGAATATAGAAATACACGGATTAGAAATGCACAATCAGGAAAATATTATATCGGTAGTAGGAGGCTTGGCAAAAAAGCTAAATCTGAACCCAAATGATATCGAAGACGCACAGAGGGTAGGTCAAACCAAACCCACCGACACAAAACCCAAAGTTGTATTGGTGGCACTTCGCTCTAAAAGTGCTCGCAACGAATGGATGTTAGCGAGAAAGGAGAATAAGATTACCAACAATAAAGTATACGATAATGGCAGTGATACGCGAATATTCATAAATGAAGATTTACCGAAATATAAGCGTCAACTTTTGTGGATGGTAAGAAACCAGCTAAAACCCAAAGGTTTTCAGTACATCTGGGTTCAAGACTCAAATATTCTTGTTAAAAAAAATAGTGAAGAAAAAAAGATCTTTAACATAAGGTCGGAAGAAGATTTGAAAAAATTCGAAGATTGTAAATAAATACTCGCAATTAGCGAGGCGAGCACACACTAGGTGAATTCTTTTCAATAATAACATTCGATCGGACGTATGATTTTCCTAATGATGTTGCTTTTAAGAGATACTACGACATACTGTCATTAAATAATGATATAACTCTCAGTGAAGGGTGCTATTATATTTTGCATTTGAACATAAGGTCAATTCGGAAACACTTCAACGAACTACTAGTCTTGTTGGAAGAAAACAAATATAAAATGGATATAATAATACTTACTGAAATAAATATCAAGAAGGAGGAATTATCATTCTATCAGATACCGGGATATAATACATATATACGCACAAGAGAAATTACTAGAGGAGGAGGAATATTAATATACGCAAAAGAAAACCTTAGCTTCAATGCTCAAAGAGTGGAAACAGAAGCCTTAGAAATGCTGCATGGCCAGCTTATAACAGGAAAAAACAAAACACATTTAATTGCTATTTACAGACCGCCTCAGAAGAATAAAATACTTTTTATTGAACAATTAGAGAATATCGTCAGATCTTTCCCTGCATCTGAAAACGTTATTGTGATTGGCGACACAAACATAGACATCCTGAATGATGTATTAAATCCAACTGCAAGAAAGTACAAAAACACCTTGTGTGGATGCGGCCTTCAGTGCGTCATACCTAGTGCAGAGGTAACACGCGCGGCGATCGTGAACGGACAGCTACAGTCGTCTTGCTTGGACCATGTATGGGTGCGAGCGGGACGCAGCGAGTGCGGTTCATCGTCGTTTGTGCTCGAGACGCATATCTCCGATCATCATGCCGTCGGGTTAGCGCTAGCTACGAGTGTAAACAATAATATTATGTGTTCAAAGGTAATTAGTGGTAGCAAAACGCGAGAAGTGATCAGTGATAAACTTGTAAAACAAAAACTAGTTGCATATGACTGGACGCAACTACTCGGGGTGTCATGCCCATTAATATTGTTTCAAAAACTGTGTGAAGTGTTTTCTCAAATATACAAAGACAGTACGGTTACAGTCACAAATCATAATAAAAGAATAACACAGCCGTGGATAGATAAATACTTGTATAACATGTTGTGTCGTAGGGACAACTTATTTAGAATATGGAAAGCATCACCAAAAAACATGAATAAGAGATTAGAATATACAAAATTTAGGAATAAGGTAAATAAGATTGTAAACGAGGCAAGAAATAGATATAAACAAGCTGAAATAAAGAAATGTGAGGGGAATTTTAGAAAAATATGGGAAAATATCAACTCGTGGTTGGGTCGAAATAAATCTAGTCTAGACGATGTTATATTAAGGCATTTAGGGAAGACAGGCAGCATTCCTGAAATCTGTACAAATTTTGCAAAAACTTTTACCGAGGAAATTAAAGGTATTAAACATGTTTGTAACATAAAATTTTTTGACAGAAAAACCTATGTAACACCGAGTGAGGTGAGTTTTAGGTATAGTCCTGTTATCTCGTCAGACATAGAAAAAGTAATAAATACACTGTCGTGTGAGAAAGCACCAGGTCTAGATGGAGTGAGGGTTAAAGATATCAAATACCTACGGAAGCAGTTAAGTCCTATTTTAGCTAAATTCATTAACATGTGTTTGACTGGAAGTTTATATCCTGATGAGTTAAAGATTGCATTTATACGCCCTATTTATAAGTCTGGAAGTCACATTGAGTATGTAAATTACAGGCCAATTGCCATACTGTCTGTCATTGATAAAATAGTAGAAAAAGTAATTGTTAGTCAAATCAATAAGTTCCTAGAGAGTCATAATATATTGTCAGACACACAGTATGGATTCCGGAGAGGGCGCAGTACTGTCTCGGCCCTAACAGCGTTTAGTGATTATGTTAATGAGTGCCTAGACTCTGGTAAACAGCTGATAGCACTTTTTATTGATTATAAAAAGGCATTCGACACACTGGACCACGACACACTACTACAGGCGATGGATGAATGCGGAATACGTGGTCCCACCAAGAACTGGTTCCAAAACTACCTGTACAATAGGAAAATACGCACTTTCATAGCTGGCGTGACTGGTGAAGAGGCAAGTGTGGATCTCGGTGTGCCGACCGGATCAGTGTTTGGGCCCGTGGGCTATACAATGCACGTGAACAGTGTGTCGAATGTTGTAAATGGGTGTCGAGTATTTATGTATGCAGACGACATGTGTGTGGTTCATGCTTCGAGGGATATCTCGGAGGTACAACGGTACATTCAAGAGGACTTCGAACAGATCACGAAATGGGCACATGACAACGGAATTATACTAAATCTATCCAAAACAAAATGCATGCATGTGTACTCGCCACATAATCTGCGAGCTAAAACTGTACACAATAGGGACCTTGATATAATGGGGCATACATACGAGTGCCTGCATAGGGATAAGTTTAACTGCGTATGTGTGAAATTGGAGTATGTTAACACATTTAAATATTTAGGCCTTAATATTGATTCAAATTTTAATTGGAAAACACACGTAACTGACATTTGTAACAAGTTGAGATCTGTATTGGGGAAGTTTTATCAGTTACATAATGTGGTGAATAAACAGACGCTTCTGATTGTGTATTAAGCACTTGCAGACTCACTAATTAGCTATGGACTTATTGTATATGGACGAACGTTTAAAACTTATTTACAAGACATAAAAAAAGTACAAACACGTATAATTAAGTTCCTAGTCAGTAAGAAGGTTAAGAAAAAATGTAACAAAGAGTATGAAAAATTATTCTCTATTTGTAAAATCCTACCAGTAGATATGAAAGTCGATTATGTATTAAGCCTAGAACATTATTTTAGTGATAAGTTTAAAGTCAGTATTGAGAATAAATTTAATACTAGAAGTGTAAGAGAAAAGAGACTAGTCCAGCCAAAAGCAACAAATTATTATGGGGAGAGAACTTCTAGATACCTAGTGCCTAAATTATTTAATAAAATAGATATGCTGAGACACAGCCCTAAGTTAAGTAAAGGTTTATTGAGATCAAGACTGAGGAATTTATTGCTCGGTAACGAGGATTCAGCCGTTACCGAGAAATAAATTCACGTCATATAGGTTAAAATTATTCGTTTGGTACCTACTTATTTGTTAGTTTTGTTATAAGGTTATCTGTTCACTAGATTACTTGATAATATGTATGACTAAAAACAGGCGCTTCTTGCCAACAAACTATTTAGTTTGGCGAGTAAATTGTTATTTAACAAAATATGTATAATCGTGAACATAAAAAAAAAAAAAAAAAAAAGATGAGTTCATCAAAATTACGTTTCGGAATGGCTGCCCACGTCCGTTGTAACAGACGAAAAATGATTTTCTGGTGTGTGCCACGCGTGCTTAAGGGTTTCAAGTCTGGCGATTGAGCAGGCCATGGTAGGATGTTGGTATTAGCTGCGGCAAGTGTGATTGCAACGACTCTAGCAGTGTGTGGACTTACATTATCGTGCATAAGCAGAAATGAAGAACAAAATTGGGTCCGCAAAGGAATGACAACATCTAATAGAACCGTTTCTGCGTTAGGTTCTTCAGCCGATCCAAATAATTATTGTTTCACCACTGTATGCATGAACTTCCAGGCATGATTTTAATGTTATAACGTTCTTGGCGTCCAGCGGTCCTCCAATACCATGTACGTCTAGTATCTGGCCTCATACCAAAGCGAGATTCGTCAGAAAAACACTCAAAACGACACTCTTCTTCTGCCCTTTTTCTGTGTTCACGAGCTCATTGTAAATGGGCTCTGCGATTGCGGGGCTTAATAGGTGGTAGATGTAACGGCCTTCGGGAGTGGAGATTAACATCCCTGAAGAACTATGAAGCCTCGTAACCAAGATCATCGCGGTCATTGTACGATTTCGTTGAGCAGTAATTTGTGTGTAACGATCTTGTCTGCGTGTAGTGATGCGAGCTCGTCCTCCACGTCGCTCTGCCATGCTGCCAGTGATGCAGTAACGTGTCCAAAGTCGACTTATAACACTTTGCGCAGTGCCCAAAGCGATTGCCAGCGCAAGTTGCCGAGAACCAGCCTCCAACATCTCCACGGCTCTGATCTCTCCATAATAACGTTCTTTTGTATTGATGCCACTCAGAAGCACGACAGAAATTTTACTGATTAGGCTACAAACCCGTTGAAGGATTATAATATATGAATACGACTTGACAGAAGATTTTCATCTTTTGACCGAAATTTAATAACAGTTTCCTTTTCAAACGACGTAATTTACTAAACAGTATCCATAGGAGTTTCAAAAAATATAATAAAAAACCAGGTTTTTAGTTCTAGCAAAAGCGTGCTTGATACCTAAACACCTTTGATGTGTGTACTTTGGCGACAGATGGGATTTATCCGTCTCTAATTATGGAAAATAAAAACCAAAAAATTACGGGTCTAGCAAAAATTTCTTGTGACTAGTATCTGCTTTCGTTCAGGCTACTCATCACGAAGGTTTCTTAGCATAATATATTTTATTCAAGTTAAGGTTCATGTTCTCACCTAGATGGTTGTGGTTGTGACGTGCGAAGCGCGGTGAGGCGGGTGCGAGCGGGGCCCCGTCGCATCTCACCTCCGTCTTGAGCCGAGAGCCTGTGCGGGGGTTCACCTGAACCCCGGCCGATGTCATCGTGCCGCCGTCACCCTGGTAGAAAAACTAGGAATAATATGGCATTAAGGACTGTAGCGTCTGTAGCTACAGTAGGAACTAGCCAAACCCTTACCCAGGTGGCATGGTAAGCGTATGGTGGTGTAGGTGGTGAGGTATATACAATATCTGGCAGTGTTCTCAAAAAAGGCCGAGACTGCGATGATGTTTATAATAAGTAAGTACGAGCGGCAAAAAACCCGCTAAAAAGTCTGCTGACTGGCCAACCTTTTAAACGTCGACACGAATATTCCTTGAGTAATAATTTTTACAAATGTTATTTAAAAATTAGGGAGGCTGTTATGATCAGTTGAAAAACGAACGGGCAGTAATTGAATTTTTCGGCGGTTGGTTAATTAGTGTGACTATAGAACAGGAACAGTATGTAATATAAAAAAAAATATTATTGGTTATTTCATCCTACTACAAACAAATAGTCAAGTAGAGTAATAAATGAATGGGCAGTAAACATTTTGGAATTTTATTGGCAGTTAGATAAATATCTCGGCAGTTCATATTTTAGGTTGGAACTGTAACTAACCACGCGCTAGCCGAATTGGTCGCAGTAACTAAGCCAGGGTACCTGGGTCTCAGGGCGGCATGGAGAGTGCGATTGATTACTATCGTCGTACACCTGGAGTATTATTGCCTCACACCACCTCATGCTCTATAATATGTTTGGATAAAAAACTATTGAGTAGGACACGTTGCTTAGTTATTCAATTTGGACACCAGGGCCCTATATCATGGGCACGCCACAATTGCGGCGATAAGTCCCCTCTTTGAGGAGTGGCTAGAGAGGCGCCACGGCGTCCTCACCTTCCACCTGACGCAGTTCCTCACCGGACATGGTTGTTACAGGAGGTTCCTGTTCCGGATAAGGCGGGAGGCGCCTGGGTGCCACCATTGTATGGATCGCCCGGAGGACACGGTGGAGCATAAGGTGCAGGTCTGCCCGGCTTGGGCGGAGCACCGCCGTGTCCTCGTGCAGGCAATTGGCGGTGGCGATCTCTCGCGTCCGGCCCTGGTCCAGGCCATGGTACGGAGCGAGAGGGCATGGGAAGCAGTAATGCTCGCGATAGAGGAGGCGGTACGCATGAGGGAGAGGCTAAATTTGCGCCCTCACGCCCCTAGTCGCCGCAGGAGATGCCCTGGGCGTCGGGAATCCAAGGCCGATTCGAAGACGGCGAGTAATGGGTAGCTCGCCGTCCGATAAGGACCAGGTGCGTAGGCAGTGACTTGTCGCTGCCGGCCGTAGTCGAGTCGATGGTCGGCAGCAACGAGTCCTGGGACGCGGTGGTTTCCTTCTGCGAAACAGTCGTCTCGCAGAAGGAGGCTGCGGAAAGGGACAGATAGATCTCGTTCACTCACCCGGCCCGCAGCAGGCGCACCGGGCGTCAGTGGAGGGCGGACAATGCTCTCTTCCAGCCCCTCTAAATGGGTTCAGGGGCAACGGACTCGGGGACGTCCGTCGCCCCCCACACATCAGGACCCGAGGTGGTGGCGCGTAGTGTTCCACGCGTGCCCCTCTTAGGCGTCGCGGGGGAGTCAAACACCTCACTCCCCCCTTCAGATCCGAGGAGGCCCGCAGCGATGGGACGGCACCAGTCGGGGGTTGCGGAAGGGTCGTACGTTCCTAGATGTTGGAGAGTCTAGACGGGGATCCGTGGGGGCGCCCTTATCGCGTGGTCCGAGGGAAACTTCGAGCCGCGGCGCCCCCACTTACGGAGAGTCTCCAACCCGAGCTGCTGGAGGAAGCAGTTGCAGCCCTCTTCCCGGCGAGAGCGGAGCACAGTCCGCCGCCGATGGCTGTGCCCACAGCCGCAGAGCCTACAAGAGAGAACGCCATCAGCGTCCCAGAGGTGACACAGGCAGAGATGGGGGCAGCCGTGATGCGGCTCCGGGCCAAGAACGTAGCCCCGGGACCCGACGGGATCCACGGCTGCGTGTTAGCCCTCGCTCTGAAGGAGCTTGAGCCCCAACTGAGAGGACTCTACACAGCGTGTCTTGAGCGGGGCCAGTTTCCCACTTTGTGGAAATCTGGTCGTCTGGTCCTGCTCAGGAAGGCGGGGCGCCCTGCCGACTCGCCGTCCGCGTACCGGCCCATAGTACTGCTAGACGAGGTGGGCAAGCTGTTTGAGCGTATTATCGCAGCCCGCCTCGTCGGCCACTTGTGCAGAGAGGGGCCGGACCTGGACGACAGCCAGTTTGGTTTTCGGCATGGGCGCTCCACCATCCACGCTGTGTCGCGGGTGAGAGTCCTGGCGGAGGAAGCGGTGTCCCGGGGCGGGGTGATGTTGGCGGTGTCCTTGGACATCTCCAACGCCTTCAACACCCTGCCCTGGAGTTGTATTCGGGAGGCACTGCGCTATCATCGGGTGCCTCCCTACCTCCGCCACATCGTTGGGGCTTATCTGTCGGAGAGGTGTGTCACCTACGTGGGACGTAATGGCGGAAACCAGCGCCGCATGTCGTGCGGTGTTCCGCAGGGTTCAGTCCTAGGGCCGCTCCTGTGGAACATCGGGTACGACTGGGTGCTGAGGGGCGAGCTCCAACCGGGCGTAGACCTGACGTGTTATGCAGATGACACGCTGGTGCCACAGGTGGTGGGCCGCATACGTTGCCTAGGCCTGGAGGTGGCCCTCAGCAAGTCAGAGGCCATGGTGTTTCATGGCCCTCGGCGGGCGCCGCCGCCCGGCTCACACATCGTGGTCGGGGGGGCTCGGATCGCTGTCGAGTCCACCATGAAGTATTTAGGATTGGTGCTCGACAGCCGGTGGAACTTTGAGCCCCACTTCCGACGGCTGGCGCCCAAGTTGCTGGGCGCAGCTGGCGCGCTTGCGACGCTGCTTCCCAATCTGGGGGGCCCGAGCGCCGTCTGTAGGCGGCTCTACGTGGGGGTCGTGCGATCCATGACCCTGTATGGGGCCCCGATGTGGGCCTCTGACCTGACGGCCGGCAGCATCGCTGTTTTGCGAAAGCAGCAGAGGGCGATGGCCGTCAGAGTCATCAGGGGGTATCGCACGATCTCCTACGAGGCGGCTTGCGTACTTGCCGGATCCCCGCCCTGGGACCTCGAGGCGAAAGTACACGCTTCGTTGTATCGGTGGCGCGAGGAAGTGAGGGCGCGGGGCGAGGGACCGATGCAGCGACACATAGAGCTGCGTCGGTCTCAGCTTCGCGAGGTCCTGGTGGTGGAATGGCGGTACAGGCTTTCACGCCCTACCGCCGGCCTCGTCACCATCGAGGCGGTCCGGCCGGTGCTCGAGCGCTGGCTCGGGAGGAGGCACGGCTTCCTGTCGTTTCGGGTGACGCAGGTGCTCTCGGGGCATGGCTGCTTCGTGAAGTACCTGTGTCGCATAAACAGGGAGCCGGACGCCCGGTGTCACCATTGCGTCGACTGCCGGGAGGACACGGCGCGGCATACGCTGGCAGAGTGTGCCGCTTGGGAGGAGCCGCGCCGTGCCCTCATCTCAGAAGTAGGCAGTGACTTGTCGCTGCCGGCCGTAGTCGAGTCGATGGTCGGCAGCGACGAGTCCTGGGACGCGGTGGTTTCCTTCTGTGAGACAGTCGTCTCGCAGAAGGAGGCTTCGGAAAGGGAGAGGGAGATCTCGTCCACTCACCCGGCCCGCAGAAGGCGCACCGGGCGTCGGCGGAGGGCGGACAACGCCCTCTTCCAGCCCCCCTAAATGGGTCCAGGGGCGACGGACTCGGGGACGTCTGTCGCCCCCCACACACTAGGACCCGAGGTGGCGGCGCGTAGTGTTCCACGCGCGCCCCTCTTAGACGTCGCGGGGGGAGTCAAACACCTTACTCCCCCCCAGACCCGGAGTGGCCCGCAGTGGCGGGCCGGCACCAGTCGGGGGTTGCGGAAGGATCGTACGTTCCCGCGACCCCCGGCGAAGGTGTGAGATGGAACACCGGGGTGGTTTTTAGTCAATAAGAGTCTGACAGACCCCGCCGTCCGCCCCAGGACGGCGGACATCCATGAGAATTTTCCACCCCGGAAACAAAAAAAAAAAAAAAAAAAGGGTCGTACGTTCCTGCAACCCCCGGCGTAAGTGTGAGATGGAACACCGGGGTGGTTTTTAGTCAGTTAAAGTCTGAGGTCGCAACGCTGCTTCCCAATCTGGGGGGCCCGAGTGCCGCCTGTGGGCGACACTACGTGAGCATCGTGCCATCCATGGCCCTGTATGGGGCCCCAGTGTGGGCCTCTGACCTGACGTCCAGCAGCATCTTAGTTTTGCGAAAGCTGCAGAGAGCGATGGCCGTCAGAGTCATCAGGGGGTATCGCACGATTTCCTACGTGGCGTCTTCCGTATTGGCCGGATGCCCCCGCCCTGAGACGTGGCACGAGGAAGCGAGGGCGCGGTGCGACGGACCGACGCAGCGACATATGGAGCTCATAAAAATATAAAATACTAATATAATACTCATGTAAATATTTGTTATAACTCATTTTTATTTAGTTTACTGCTCAGTTTTACTGCCGAACTTGTTAATAGACATGCATTTTGTCATTTTTAATTTACCATAAATAAGAAACAACTGCCGCTTTAAATCAGTGCCATATTCAATTGTCTAGGCGACTCTAGGCAATATAGTTTGCTATAGCTAGCTGTAGCTTATGTAGAAAATGGTTTCATAGCGAATTGAATAGAGTACGATTCGGTTGCCACAGATAGAATAACAGGAAATCCTATCCAAAACTGCACTCAAGACTTTATAAAAAGACAGAGATTTATTGTAGGCAACAAATGTTTTGAAAGTGTCAGATTTTTTCTTTTTCGATTTAAAACCGCTTTTGACCAAAGCTATAAAGTTGCCAAAAAATTCATATTGGAACGCAAAAAAATGGCAAAGCATTGTTTATTTTGTTGGTATAGAAGTAAGTAATATTTTTTTTTTAAACTTATCCGTATGGTTTTGAATTCCCATCAGTTAACAAACTTGATAGATAGTATTGAAAGATCCCAGAATTTTTATTCTCCGAATAGGTGATCTCCGAAGTGTAAATAAATAAATAAATAAATAAATATCGTCTGACATTGCACACAGCACCATCTAGTTCCAAGTGAAGTGTGTAAATAACACAACCATACATGGATATTATGGCAAGGTCTTATTTAATCACGCTAACCACATCTAATGGTATAAGATTTATCCATAATCGAGATTTATATTCACGACCTAATCTTCGACGACGCACGTTTACATTTTTACACAAACATTACAAGAATCTCCTAAGACTTTCTAAACCGTGTTAGATATCTTATTTATATTTCCAAATATCACATAAGCACGTATACTTTCAAACTTAGCTAAATGTAATTTCAACAACAAATCAGCTTTGACACTGGGCTTATGAAAAACTTTTAATGGTTTTGAGTTCGCAACTTCGAATTAGAAAATCAAAGTCCCCAAGGCTATCAGGGATTTTTTATACATCCAGAGTTTGGAACTTATTTCCATATTTCGATACAGATAGATCCATAAATTAAATGTACATTTCTTAATGGTGGAGACTACTTTGAAGCTTTGAAGAGATTAAAATAAATATTACGGACTACATACAATCTTCAGTCCATGAAGACGGTTCTGTCTCTACTACTAACTTGAGAAAGTCTTAAGGTGATGCAGAAGACCACCAAGAAAAACTCATGAGAATTATCCTCCAAAACCAAAAGAAGGGAACAATTGTAGGGGAAAAAAGGTAGAAGGTACAGTAGATTAACTCGATTACAGTGAAAGGGAATCTATAAAAGACACGGTAGTCTATTTAAATATAATACATATCGTGCTAGGAAAACCTTCCCAATAAAATATAGCTAATTACATCGACATCCAACGCAAGCCTAGCGGGAGTTCATAATGACTAAAATATAATTGTACATACAAGCGAAAAATTACGTTACGCTTTTCCTCCTGGGGTATCGATAAAATGAGTTTACTCTGTCGAAAGCAACATTAACGTGGAGTATTTGATTTCAAAGCAAGTGAGCTTATATGTATCGATATAATTGATTGCTAACAACTTGCTGATGAACGGTCTTACTTCAGAACCCCTTTTATCGTGAATAGACCCTTAAATATATTCTTCGTTCTGGTAAAAACGAACGGTTCATCGCCGTAAGGTTGCCTGCTTGTCGGTCTTCTACAGATTGTACTTCGGTGAGTGTGCCCAAGAACTCCACGACCTTATTCCACCGGCCCCCTTCTTCCATCGATCATCTAGACGCACTGCAAGTTACCATCGTTACCTAGTTGCTATTCCACCAATTCGCACTAAGCCTTTCCAAATGTCTTTTGTAATACGCACAGCAAAAGAATGGAACTCTCTACCCGCGTCTGTGTTTCCGAACGCATACAACGCTAATCTCTTCAAAGTGAGAGTGAACAGGCTTCTTCTTGGTAAGCTCACTCCACCGTTGACTCTGTATCTATCACCACTGACCTAGACTAGAGTCAAGAGCAAAACCAGCTTAAATTAAAAAAAAAACAAATAAAGGAAGGATGAACTTCAAAGACCTCCCGTCTTTGCTCAGGAGTGGGACACTATAAGCTAATAAAAAATAATAAAATTCGCAAGTCCCTGTTTAGTAAGTCAGGTTGTGCCATTATATTAACGCGTGTAACCCAGCTTCTCATCTTTTTACTTTAGTTAAAAGTAACACCTATAAATTATGCCGAAGAAGATAACAAAACCGAAAATAGGTCGACTTCACGCAAAGGTAAAATATTCCTCAAAGGACAAATTGTTATATACTAACAAAATATTATTTTTACTCGGCATTTTGGTCCCTTGGCAGCGTTTACAATAGTGATACAAAGCTGAGGTATATAGGTAGATTTGTCAGAAATTCGACGCCTAAGGCAACCACAGGGGATTAATAGGCAAAATGTATGTCGGTACACATTTGTACCTAGTCGTACCTGAAGGATTTTGACGAATTGAATGGTTCATGTCCTTTGACAACTTTTTACATAGATGTTTCTTGGATAAATAACTACCTATAAGAATATTTTATAGAAATTTAACAAGTTAAAGTTTCTTATAATGGATGAAGTCACGCGTAGGTAATAACAAGGAAAATACAGTATCTATATAATGATATTGTGTTTCCGCGTAGTCGCTTCAGGAGTAGCTTTTGGTGTGCCACCTGTAACCAAAATTGTGGCTGTATTTGATATTTCGGGATAGCCTTTGAAAAAAATCGGCCTTCAGTGTGTGAAAAATAAGATCAATGCCTATTCAATCAAAACGTATGTAAAAAGGTTTCCACTTTTTCAGTTTTGTTTTCATATAAAAATAATGGATTATATATTATGTACCCGAAAAAACATGACTGCAGAGTTCTGTTACTCTTTGAAGTTACCTGATTCATTTGACGAACTCAAATTACCATTTAAAAATTCATAATAAAGTATTATGAACAAATATTGGCTCTGAACTTTGCATAATCACTACCCGTATAATCCTGTCAGTCAATGATATTATTATTAATTAATTCATCATAATATTCAATGAACTTCGCGCTTTGGTTATCCAATGAGCCAGTGCCACTTTGGTATTGAGGTTAAAATAACTCGGTGAATTAAGTACCTTTCTGTTAATCATTTAGTGTAATCACTAGAAGATTGCAGTATACCTATTGGAATTGTAATAAGAAGTGCTGCTGCCTATCTTATGCTGGAATCAATATCATCTTCAGCCTATAGAGGGTCCATTGCTAGACCTGCACCGTTTTTTTTTTTCTGTTGGGAAATCATCAAATAACTTCTCCCGCTCTGGGCAGAGCAGGAGGGCGTGTCAGACTCTAACTGACTAAAACCCACCCGTGTTTCTTCAGTTGCCTGTGCCAGGGGCCACGGTAACCCTCTCGGACTTTCCCGCAACCCTGGCAGGCCCTAGCGGACCCCGTCATTGATGCTGACATCTCTTTGAGGCGTGCGTGGAACACAATTACGCGCCGTCGACCCGGGCCTGGTTCTTATCGGACGGCAAGCTACACATTGCTCGCCATCTGCAAGCCCGCACCTACGGTGGCCGGTTATCAGCCTGGGATTCCCGACGCCCAGGGCGTCTCCTGCGGCGGAGACCTGCACTCCAATGGCGCAACACACTTTCTATCACAATCCGAAGGGTTTTGAAAGAAATTCCTAATCCATTGCTTCATAATTATGTTCGAAAGATTCGTCTGCTCGACAACGTTGATTAACTAAGAGGCAAAGAGTGGCTACCCACCAAAGTGTGAGCTTCTTTTTTTTTATTGTCCTATTTCTTAAGCTCATTTATAATTGGAAGGTTCTGTTATTTGTACACAACACACCACGAACACCTTAGGACTATTCTGTCAGTACCTTTCTTTCAGGTGAAATGGTGTGAGCCGCTTTGCATTGAGATTTAATACCGTCGTTTTCGGTGTACAAAGCCTCTGACTAGGTACTCCTTTGAGAGTAACAGGCATTTGATATTTACAGGCAGTAAATCAACTGGCTGTGACTAGGCCACGATTTTTGGGTTGTTTGTCTCATGTATCACTGGTTTTAAGTAAAAAATTTATGGATCGGTTTTTCTATATCAAGATATTTTTTTTATAAACGATATTAACAAGTTGGATTCTAATCAATCTAATTGAGATGTTTTCATCGAGGTTTTCACAACATGAACATTCAACTGCGAAAAAAATGCATAGGTAGTTTGTTTTTAGATCAATTAGAGAGTATTGTTAAAGTGGATGAAAGCTTTTAAATCATATTTGTAAACCTTATAATTTTGTTTGGTTTCACGCTGGTCGATGCTATTTATCTTATGATATTCAAAAATGACACATATATTTTTCCGTTTACTCACATAAATCAAACCTCATAGACTACCAATCAATCAACCATTTAAAAAATATTATTTAAATAAACACTTGGAACTAGGTATTATGTATTTATTATATTTCTTATTGTCTTAGCGTTTGCTGCACCGGGTAGCGTCATCATGTCAACGCCGGCTGTCGCTGAAAACCAGAGCTGGGGGGCTGTCTCGCATAGGGTTGTAGCATTATGCTGAGCAATGGCCAAATTGCGTGGATGAGACGCATATTATCCCCCAACTTGTTCTTTTTTGTGTTTGTTTTCGTTCTCTGCGTCAGGTTTACCGCAAATAAACGTATTTTCTTTATTTTTTTTTCTTTTAAAAGCGTGTTTAAAATACACTACGTCAAAGCTCTCGTACCTAAGTATCGGCTCAAATGAGGTATGCTAACGTTTGTTCGGTTCGTAAACGAGAAGCATCTATAAAATTAGCTAGCAATCACCGTAAGATGCCTGCGGGCGGCCGCAGGCACTGTTAATAGGGGAACCATATTATTTGAGTGCCATTTAAGTGTTTTTTTTATCAACATGGTCGTTTCTAAAATAATCAGAATACCTACTTGAGTTTGGTCTAAGGTACGCCCGTGATCTTGTAGAACTGTGAGTGGTTGCGAAAGGTACCAACGCCAGCGTCAATCAATATGATACAAATTGAAGGGCACAGACGTCGAGCTGGGGCTGTGTTGTTGTTGGGGTGGAAAAATGAACAACTCAAACACGACAAAATGATACTTAAGGCACTTCGCTTCCCTACGGTTTGATCTTTACATCCTTGAACCATAACATGCAGTTATGGCATGGCATGGGAGCATGGATACGAGTATATTATCTCATGTCATCGTTGTCAGTCAGCAAGGCTATTTTGGGCGTGGCTGATCGACACGTGCGCGCCGTATATAAACCTACTTAAGCATCATCAGACGTAAAAGCGCTTTTAACCCTTAAGCTCGCTTCTCACAGCGCAGGATATCACGAGTCGCCCTGCGTCGAACCATGCTGAGGGTGCAAGCACACACCATGAGTGAACCCATGCACGTCCTCAAACCATACCGTTTCCACGGACGCACGACAACGCGTCTGGTCGCACCGCCTTGAGTGATACTCGAGCCACGCCACGCTTTTTCGCGTCGTGGCTTACGCCTGGCGTGCGTTGGAAGGCCAACTTTATAGGAGTGAGTGTTACCTTTGGAGCGTCAGTGTCAAGGTTGATGAAGAGCAGGCGCGCGAGGCGCTGCAGCACCAACTCGCGCAGCACCGCCGGCACCGGCTGCCCTCTCACTCCTCTACGAGCAACACCACACGTTCACACAACACATAAAATACGATATTATAAACACACATAATTATAGAAACAAATACCGAAACAGTCATAGACGTATAACTACATGTAAAACAGAAAAAGTACCAATGCGCTTCGGTAATCTTCGTATCCGAATTAACAGTTGTAACTCTGTGGCGCGACGTTCTTGCAATGATAGGTTTAGTTCTGTGGTGGGTTTCAATCGCAGAGGTAAACCTATTTTTATTGTACCTTTTTTGTTTTCTTTTTTTTTATCATTGCCCGTTTGTATGTAGTTATCTCTTTGTCGGATTACCTATTATAAGTCAATGGGGTTACCTATTCCGGTCACAGATCGTCAACTGTCTCCGAAAAGTTTTTTGGAATTGCATAGAGTTGTTAACCTATAATTTTGTAATCACTATAATGCAAAAAAGGCAAGTACTTCCTTGGTTGTAAACTCTATAGTAGATCTCATCATCACGCGTTCGTATTTTCGAAGAAATACGATGATTCCCGAAGGTAATACTTTTCTTGGGATTATGTAAATTATATGTAAATTTGTAAATGACTCGGATAACGAAACCGGCTATTTCATTTCAAAATCGCATCAGTTTTTGAAGATTAAAACTCTTTTAAAGGGTAAACACAAGATAAAATATAAAACTCATCAAGTTAAATCTACTCACTGTAAAAATATTGCTCTCCCGTGTAGTCGGGTAAAATAAATCCTACACGCAGTGAGAAAAAAAAAAATTCTTCCCTTTAATTTCAGACAAGTTAAATATTTGTTCCAAAATAATCAAAAATCTATTTTTTCCCAATACCAAATAAATTTTCAGCTGTCAGCATTGCCTTTATTTGCATATCTAATTTGTGGTTGAAAAGCGGGCTATAATTAATTCAATTTGTTCAATCTCCTATACAAACGCGTATATTTTTCATCATAAAATTCATATTGTGTGCGTTCAAATTGAGCAATTTATTTCGTATTGCTCATTGAATTGCATGGCCGTTCTGTTTGATTGAATAATCTACTACTAATTAGGGTAATTACTAATCAGTTGAGTGTTAAAATAATTCATAATGTTCAATTATGGTAATAAAACTCGCCTGTAAGATATGTTGAGCGTGACGACTGAAAGGGACGCTGAAAACGATACGAGACACGTGCTAACTCCATAATATAAACCTGAAAATAAATTCACCATTAGTTTATATAAGTTCAGTTAAGGTCATTAAACAACTTGCGGTATTTACTTCTCTACAATACATATATTAAAGTAACTAATCATCACTCTCCTGTCCTTATCCGAATTAATTTCTGTTCGGCGCAACATGTCATTTTCTTCAATAATTCTCTATTACTCGTCATCACGGTAGTCACTCCCTTTCTAGCCATATCGTCTTTCACACAGTGTCCATCGTTTCCTGTGTTTATATGATCTGAGATCGTTTCTTTGGTCTTCCCCTACTCATAGCCATACACGTTCATACTCAATATTATAAAGTAACTATAGTAAACATAAACTAATAGTTGCATAATTTAGAAAGCTAAGTCTTAAAATAATAATAATATGTACAAGTATATAAAAAAAAATCAAAGGGCATCAAAAAATTCGTCCGCATCGCTGTCAACAGGAAAAGTGCCTAAAAGGCTAGCTGCATTGCCACGTAGCCACGTTGTAGTGCAAAGCTGATTCTTTGGCCAAAAAATTGGCCAGCACTCTGGTCACGTGAAGAGTCGACCAACCGCTTGGCGATGTCTCGCAAAACTAAGTGGGTACTTGGACCCCATGGCCCTAGTGTTTCACCCCAAACGACTCAAACACGTAAGTTCCAAAAAGATGTGAGTATTTGCGCCGTTTGTGGTTTTCCGCACCATATAACTATAGTTTTAACTATAGTTGAATAAAAATAACCAATAATGATAATGAGCAGTTCAACGTCCTGGGTCGTAAGTTTATAACACAAAGAGAACGTTCAGTAATATTATATTGTTTGTATTATACCCCACTAAAGGTTTTCTCGATGCGAATTAACACAAAACCTTTCAGTAGAATAATATTTTTGCAAAACATTCCCTTGTCAAAACAAATAATAGGACGTGTAGCGAGAATATCCTTATTAGGAGGTCCTTATCAAGGAAACTACGGTCTAGTTACTAAGAAACTAAAGCAATCCATAAATAAAGAAACTATAACTAATATTTTCTTTATTGTTTTATTACCATCTGCCCGCGACTTCGTTTGCGTTAAGTTTCTCGTTTTAACATAGAACATATCCTTTGACGCTCAGGGAGAATGTACGACATGCCAACTCCTCTAAATTATAACTCTTTGTATTATTAGTATAGAGTATACATAGATATAATGGATTGCTTCATCTTCTAATTCAGTGTCAACATTCATTAACGTAGGAATACAGTTTTACTAACGTGATTGTTTCGGGGTATATAGGTATTCGGGTTTATGTAGTTTCGGACTCGACCAATGAGCGTTATTGAGGGTTCACGAGCCAAACTGTAGCTGAACTTTTTATTTCGTCTCCGAAACGTGCGAGTCAATTATAGTCTCGATAAACAATTGACTAAATGCGAATAAGTCTAACGAATAAATAAAAATAACTTACTAATAAGAGGAGTCTTCTCCGTAGGTGGCAATGTGTCCCTTATAGTCATCAAGAAGACGGTCATAGACAGAAGTGCACTTATGCCCAGGGTCACCTTTTCACCTGACTCCGAGGGCACGTAGAACACTAGAAGAGCTAGTGGAAAGATATAAAAGGTTTTATTTAGTTTCGCTGAGAAATCTGACTTCCGTAATCTTGTTCGTGGCAAAATATTTATACAGCATGCAACGTTCTATATAAGACCAGCATCGTAATCGCGAATCAACCATCCAATACATTCGGGTCGAGTAAGTATTGAAGTTTTGTGTGGGACAGTTTATAACTTTTTCCGATTACTTTGTTGGTCCCATGGAGAAAGTTGATCAGACTGATGCTCTGACCAAACATTTCTGATACACGCTGTATTTTAAATACATACAAGTGTATGTTGAGTAATTTGTGCAATTATGACTAACAAAGGTGCGAGATAGGTCTTCAGTAGATACTATATGATTGTCATGAGGATGAGTCTTTCAGCTTGTTTGTTTATTGTATTATTACACTATTAGTACTCAAACGCCTGTATAATTGTCTCGCTTATTCTTGTTTCTCGCTCAGCACATTATGTGAATTTACGTCCATCATCATATTTATACTATGGTAATAGGAGCTCGTTCTTAAAGACGAAACTTCCTTGAACTTCTCGGCAATCAGTGGTTTGTCGTAATAAAATATGTAATGAAGCCAATCCACGTAAAGCCTCTTATTGCGAACGATGTTACGGGGCTGAATCACGGCTCGATTCATACTCAAAAGATTTAAGACTTCGCTGAATTTAGTTTTAGTTTCAAGAACGCTGGGACTCGTCAAGCTTTGAGAACGTAATCACAAAAAACATTTGTACTTGACAATATTGTAATGGAAAACATAATAAAACTGTTATCCTCAAAAGACTCGCATAATTTTGATTAGTACTTTTCTCTGCTGTATCAACATAGACTATTGCTTTCCGCAAATAAATAGCTTTTATTACATTACACAAATAAAATAATGTGAAAGTAAAAATATTCCTAGAATAACATTACACACGGAATATAATATTGCCATGTCTTTAATTACCAACGTAATTAGCACTGCTAATGTTTTCTAATTAGAACCGACTAATTGTTTACCTTAGGTACCCTTATTATGTTCATTATACATGATAACCAGTGACCGGAATAGGTAGAGCTAATATACCTAAAGTTCAAAGAACAGAGACAAAAAAGTGGAGATTTCCTTGCGACATTTTTTTTTTTTCGGAATATTTGTTTCGAGTTTCGGGACATCACTTAAGTACATTTAACATTAATGTTATTAATATAGTAAACTAATTGAATTGATTTTCCTTTTTAACCGACTTCAAAAACAAGGAAAACGTTCTTAAAAAACCAGTAGATACGTTTTCTATTGTTATTAATTCAGGAAAAAGCGCTTTAGTTTTTCAGAATAGCCAAAACTTGCTGTCTCTTTCTATCTTTTGTTTGTCACTGGTAAATTATAGTTGTACTTAAGTAATGTTCCGAAACCCGGGACATTAGTCCCGAAAATATATTTTGTCGAAGGCATCTCCACTTTGTCTTTGTTCTTTTTCGAACTTTAGGTATTTTAGCTCCACCTATTCCGAACACTAATGATAACATTTGGAGATCAACCTCACAATTAGCGGCCCGTACCAAACAATTAACGGTTGCTCTTGTACGATTTCCGAAGTGTTAATGGTAAAACGAATTGAATTAACAAAGTGGTCCACTTATATTCCATTTGTTAACATAATTGTCTACGATTTATGAGAATACTCTTCACGATCAAACCGATTAAGTAAATAACACAATTATCGAACAGTACCAAATCTCTATTCAGAATCTACAGGCTCGGATCTAAATATTGAAAAGGAAGAACGGTGAAACGGCGAAACATCGACACAAATGTAAATAAAACTCCAGAATATACAGGACGGCAGGGAGATTGAAGCGTAAACAGTTACCATGAATTCAACACAATCATGATTCTAGACCCCCTATAGTCAGTGCGTTATCAACTGAGTCGTGAGACCATAAATGTCACTAGAGATAGGAATGTGCAGCGCGTCGGGACCGTTATTGGTAAACGGCTACCTGCTCATGTGGTGTCGATGAGTCAATAATGATTAGTACGCTTGTATGAATAAGATACGATAAGAAACGTTAGTTATCGACTTTTTTTTATTGTTACGCCTTTCACTAAGCGGCTCCATAAGGCCCGTAAGTGCAAGCAAGATACGATATAGGGAAATGATTTATGACCCAACGACTCAGTTGATAACGCGCTTACTATAGCGTAGATTGCTTTCATAAGTTATCAAAAAAAAAAACTGCTTATTTATAGAAAAGTGCAATATCTACGTGGTCAAAATGTGTCATGTACTAAGTAAATGATAACAAGTTGCACGTTGATATCCCTGCCACCCTGTAATACTCTATACTAACCAATCCCGTTGATAAGAAGGCAGGGAAGAATAAGATTAAAGACGTAGAACATGGGTCTTCTCCGTAACTTGATGATGTATGTGATATCAGGATAGGGCTCCACGCAGCAGGAGTAGTACTGGTCGTGGCGGATGGCTTCGAAGCTCACAAGGTCGAACTCGCCGTTCGTCTGGTAATTCGTTGTGTCTCCTTCGTCGAACTGTTTCTTTAGATCAAGCTAAGGAAAAAAAGAAATATAAATTCAAAATTCTTGATGACATTCCATATTTTAGCATTCAAAGTGCATACACGAAAATAAGATTGAGACTATTGTACTAGAGACAAAAAAAAATGGATTTTATGTCATAGAGGATATGGTCAGAAAGAAGAGATGACAAATTTTAATGATACAGACATTTATGCAAGAAGGCAGGGTGAGCCGGCCTCAAATGAATTAGTATGTAGGCAGGAAGATGATAACTTAAGAGGGAACACGTGGAGTCTACAGCTGAAGATATGTTATCCTAATTCCAACCAGCAAAAGGTGAAAGGTACTCCGTTTTGAACTTTACCCACACAATCAAGTGGGGTACGACTTAAAAGCCTCTTAGGTAAGAATGTTGAAGTTAAATTAAAGGCAATACAGGCCAAATTATTCAAAGGAGTAATCTTCACAACTCCGAAAGTAGCAAAACCTTAAATATGTACCAATCCCGTCTTCGGAATGTTAGATCGTAGATATAAGACGAAAGCCGATTTGAAAGGAGATAGCATCCTTATTTGAAAGTCAAATAACACCGACCCGAGAGACATCAAATTTTAAAGCGATAGGTTTTATAGACAGGAGCCTGAAAAGTTTTTTTCAGGAGAATATTTCGGTATGAAACTGACCGCGTTCTTATCTTTAATCATTCATTCAAATTCTTGGGGTTTGTTGTGCAAATACTTTATTAAAAAGGGTACGAATTTTCGAAGCACTTTGAATAAAGGTTTCAAAAAATTTAAGGAGGTAATAAATCCGCCAGCTTATTTCGGTCCGATTGTCAGATATTTTCATAACTGTCGTTTGGAACTGTTTACATAAGGCAGATATTAGGCTCATAAATACATTATTATTTTTAGAATTGGATACGATTGTCATGCTTTATAATCAACGAGCGAACAAGTAGAAGAAAGATATTTGGCAATAATATGAGTTTAAAACCATCATCCGTTTTATGATAAGTACATTTCTTAGAATCAAGTTAACTTCAGTTGGAATCCATTCACAATTGGCGTTTCTTTCGTCCCTTTCTCCTCCCTTTCTTAGCAAGATAAGATAAAAGCTAACATCTGACAGCCAAGACCTAGATCAGTCTTATTTAATAACGCATTAAATACGCATTCCCAACTTCGTGCATAGTTATTTTATTTGTGCTTTCATAAAAGGTTGGTATGTCAAATAAAATTCTGAGCGATCGTACCTTTTGCCCTTTCATTTGAAATGTATGAGTACACATACGTCACGAAGTACATTCACTGAAGAGGCCCACGCAGGGGTTGTGGAGCATTAAAACGAATTATGAAGCGTAGAATTTCGTACCTACCTACTCAAAAAGGTATCAAGTGAGGCCTTTGAACTACTAAGCTCAAATGTAATGTGATTCTGGGAAATCACTGATTTATATAGTTCAGTGTGTGTTTTTTTTTTAACAGGCTATAATTTTCGCAGAAAATCCACGTGTAAGACTTGGTACTCAGTTTACTTAAATTTCAGTTTAATTTACTTTTTTACAAATCATCTCTTTGTCTACCATATTTGTTTAAGTCTAAAGCCATTAATTATTAAGACTATTCAATTAAAATGTTTCTCACAAAGTCTTTTACCTAATTCTAAATTATAGATCACATTGGAATTAACAATACGCTTTGATTGTGAAGGACATTATTAAGTTATCAAAGACAAATAAATGTTCAATAGACCTGCTAGTGAACTCATTTGCAGTTATTCTAGTAATTACGAGTATGTGCTAAAACGGAATAAGTAATAAAACAACTTAATTACTGTGTAGTGTGTCTGTAGAACACTTGTACTTTTATAATTGTGAATACCTAATAAAAATGTATTAATATACGGAGTACACGTGCTATTGTACTCGAAAGGACTCTGCGCCAAGCTCGCCGGTGGGTTCACACATTAAATACAATGACATTCCATCCCATTTTTTCAGGATAAACGCCCTCCGTCTATGACTTTTTTGTATTCACACAAAAGATTCGTGAATTTGGTAACGTCGGCGTAAATTACCGGATTGCTATCTTGATTTTCAATCTGTTTTTGCGTCTGCAAAATGTGCCGTTTCCTTCGGAGCCGTAAATTAAAATGTGTACTTCTGTGGAACTTCGAGTTGCTTGCGGCTTTCATTGTGTAATTTCTGTCGGGAATTCAAGTATTTTCTGGTAGGATATGTTTTTATAACTAAAAACCTGATTTTAGATCAATTAGCTCTTTTAGTTTCCTGCTTCGCATGGTTTTTACGAATTGACAAAACATTCACCATTATTAAATATAAGTTTTTTATTAACGTATTTTACGCTGAAACCTTCCGGAATAAATTCTCTAAATGATGGTGAAAATCGCATTAAAGTCGTATTAGAAGTAAAACGTGGTCACACAGACATACTGAAAAGGTGACTATGTGTGACGGTGTTTTATAATATGTACCTATAGTTAGCACAATCACTTATACACACACACACACAACCACACATTAAAATACAGTTTTAACATAGCACGTGTACCTATTCCAATATTTTACATATCTACCAAAACACGAGAGACAAAAGCTACAACCGTATGAAAATTAGCTATTTGATTCCGAGTGATATTACAAACGACTAGCAAATTCTTTTTGATAAAGGTATGTACCTAAATAGGCAATGATGAATACATAATAAATTATGGTACAGCTCGCGCGATAAGAGTTTGGCTTTGACCGTTATTGCGCAGAAATCAGAAATTGGGTATCAACGGGCAATTAGCGGGGTGCGGGGCGGGTGTGTAGGCGCACGCGGTGCTCTGATTGGCGCTCCAGTCGTTCCCTGCCTCTCGCATCGATACGACGTACCGCGCACTCCTGTTGTACAATCAAAAGTTCAAAAATCCGAAGGTCAAAGCCAAACTCTTATCGCGCGAGCTGTATTGGCTGCGTATTTCAAAAGATACCTACTGACGAAGAGGCTGAGAATTCAATTGTTCTTTAAAATGTCAAATGAAGTCTAATAGTTTGAGACAAGTTTGAATTTTGAATTATATTTTGGGAACAAATGCTAATCCGAATGAATGAGTGATGGAAATGTCTATACGACCGTTATAGAGATAATTCAACTTTTATATGAGAAATATTGCGGGGACCCAGGGGACGTAGCCCTATACGATGCAAGCAAGTGAAACAACACCTAGACACCAAGATCTCAGACGTATTATAATAAGCATAGTGAGCTTGTTCAATGCCAAATCAGACCTACCTTAATAATATTATGAATATCACTGTTTTTAGTGTATAAGCGTACATTTTGCCAAATAAGACGTTGACGAAGATGAATTGTGATGCCACCGTGAGAATATCAATATCTTTAAAAAATCTCTCAGAGAAACTCTAGCACCTAGCTAGTAAATTGCTCGTTTCTGTAATAATTGGTGTATGTTGATGATGTAATAACACTTCATGTTGTTTAGTGGTATACAGATTGGTAGGTCGCAAAACTAAAACGAGGCTTTGGAGTGTGTCTCGAGTTTAGCCATATGTCAGAGTAAAGAAGATTTAGTGGAACTGTTGAAAGTTGATCAAGGGATGGGTTTCTCCATTTTAAACTACCAAGACCCAGTAGATCCTCACAGTTTACTGCCTGAAGGTGTAGCGGAGAAGTCTTACCAGAAGATAGAGTACCTCAATACAAAAGCTTAAATATAAGCTAAATGCAAATAGTCTTTTTCGATTGCGAGGCGGAAAGTCAATTCACCAAGCAATCAAGATCGTCACAAATGGAGGGAGATCGTCAATAAGTTTAGTCGGGCACATCACGACGCTCAGCAATGAGAAACAACTAAGTAAGGTGGGGGAGTATGAGAAATATTTACTAAATAGTGCATTAGTTCACCTATGTTTGGTGGAGACCCCAAAGTGAGTACTTATGCTGCCCAAATGTATACCGATCTATCACTTGCCCTCTTTCTATATCGAACACACCGCATAGAACATCAAAATATGATGTATCAACAGGAATTTTGTAGACACAATGGCAGTTTTGATCGTGTGCAAAGTCATAAAAAACCGAAGCTTTTATTAAACGGGTACGGTATTGTCCCGTTGTTCGGTCAAAAATCGATCGCTTATGTTCGTTTTGGACCCATATAAAGATGTAACCATTCTCTTAAACACAAAGCTTGTGGTTTTATTTATTAGCTAAATAAATATTAACAAAGAAAATCCAAGTTTGTTCTTAATTACCGCTAAGCGTCCATTAAAGCTCTTTGGGGTACCCTGGGTGTCGCCATAATGAAAGGGCGAGTCGGATGGATGATCGTAATCACAATAATTCTAGATTTTCCCAAATATCTTGAGACTTGAAGTTGTATTAATGAGCATTTAATCTGATCTTTGTTACCTATATAGTTAATACGAGTAAGTATAAACTTGGTGTAGGCGTAGATTCAAGAAGCTAGTCCAGATAATTCAGAAACAATTCCTTAGTTGCTACTCAAAGAACATTTCACTTGATCGGGACGTGGTCAGCGGCACAAACATGGAGGTTTCTTCATTGCTTACCACTTTCATGATATTTCATTTTATTTTATTTCGCGTTTATTTTATTTGTGTAAGAAATATCACGGTTATATGGATGATACTCCAAGCCTATTGCGTTCAATGTAAAGTCTTCGTGTAAATAATGCCTAACGCCTGTCTACAGGATGAGGTGGTCTCATTTCGCGTAAGTCACATTACACCTCCAAGAATTTCATTAAATTAAAACAAAAATACTGTCAATTTTACTATGTCATCCTCACCGCTGGAAGCTGGCAAATTAACTTCTCTCATCTCTTAAGGAAATTAATTTCTTTTGTTAACGTAAATTTGCTTTTTTATGATAACTTTTTAATATGTTAGTCTTTCGTGAGTAAACAAATGTTTATATTATGTCTTAATAGACTAATCTAAGTTAATTCAGTTTAATACGTGTAAAAATAAAAATTTGTGAATATAGCGTAATATTGTTGAGTTTTGTTTTGAAAACTGTCGATAAAGAGATTTATCAGATTATAATTTTTGATTAATCAAGCAGTTATTTATTTGTCTATTTTGCGGCTAGGGGCGTGAGGGCGCAAATTTTGCCTCTCCCTCACGCGTCCCGCCTCCTCCTTCGCGAACATTACTGCTTCGCAGAAGGAGGTGACGGCTTCCCAAGCCCTCTCGCTCCGTACCATGGCCTGGACCAAGGCCGGACGCGAGAGATCGCCACCGCCAATCGCCTCCACGAGGACACGTCGGTGTTCCGCCCAAGCCGGGCAGACCTCCACCGTATGCTCCACCGTGTCCTCTGGGCGATCCACACAATGGTGACACCCGGGCGTTTTCTCCCGCCTTATCCGGAACAGGAACCTCCCGAAACAACCGTGTCCGGTGAGGACCTGCGTCAGGCGGAAGGTGAGGACGCCGTGGCGCCTCTCTAGCCACTCCTCAAAGAGGGGACTTATCGCCGCAATTGTGGCGTGCCCAGCGCTGGGTTGCGACAATCGCACTCTCCATGCCGCCCTGAGATCCCGCCGGAGCTCTGTCCGCTGTACCGTGATTTCTCGCGGCAGCGGAGCTACGCCCCGGCGTTTCGCCTCCTCGCGCCACTCCCAAACGTGCGCGAGGACTTTTGCCTCCAGATCCCATGGCGGTAATCTGGCAAGGAGGCTCGCCGCCTCACCGGAGACCGTACGGTATCCCCGGACCAGCCGGGTGGCCATGACCCTTTGGGGCGCGTTCAACCAGCGGGCTGGCCGCCGCCTCAAGGAACGCGCCCACACCGGTGCCCCGTAAAGGGCCATGGACCACACGACCCCCGCGTAGAGCCTCCGGCAGGAGGCGTTTGGCCCCCCTAGATTGGGCAGGAGCCGCTTTAAGGCAGCCTTTCCAGTCTGGGAGGCAAACGTCGGAAATGCTCCACGAAGTTCCACCGGCTTTCGAGGACGAGTCCCAGGTACTTCATCGTCGACTCGACGCCGATGTGAACCCCTCCTACCGTTATTTGGAAACCCGACGTTGGAGTGTTCCGAAGACCATGAAAACACATGGCCTCGGACTTGTGCAGGGCCACCTCGAGTCCCAATTGCCGGATCCTCTCGACGATTGTCGCAACCCCGCGTTTCGCTAGTATGAATCAACACTTAAGAAACCTTTACAATCATTTCTAGTTTTTTTTAATAATTTACATTACAAATATTACAATAGAACGGACACTTCATAATTTCGAAAACATATTAAAAAGTAATTTACTTCAGTCTAATTTCCGGCGCCATTATTTTTTGTTTCAATTTAACGTTATATGTCGTTGAACGTACATAATGCTTACGGTCATCGATATAATATCAAAACTCGCACACTGACACACACATACACATACAAACATTTAAAATAGAAAGAGACAGTAAGAAAGAGAAAGAGAGGAAGGTCGCTTGGTGGGGGCATAACGCTTTTTCTTTACGTGACGATTTCTGCCAGTTCAATCTACTGTAAGTCGCGTAAAAGAACTTCGTTCATAAAAAAACACGTTTAATAATAATTGAAAATAATTTTCAATAAGTTTAAAATAAGAAAAGAGTCATTAACAAAACAATTTATTTTATTGTAAAAAATCGTGGGGTCCTATAGCAGATATTTTCATGATGACGCTAACTATACAAATATTCACAAAAATATTTACAACAATTGACATTCGTTTGAATGTCAATTGTTGTAAATATTTTTTAACATAATTATGTTTTTTGTTAATCACTCTATTCATATTTTAAACTTATTGAAAATTATTTTCTACTTTTTAGTTCGGTCATATACAAAAGCGTGTTTTTTTATTTTTCTTAAACTATTATTATTTAATCATAGAAAGATAATGATACTTTATTCCAGCCACCAAACCTTGCTTTTTGAATAGCAACAATAGACCATGCCTAGTCTTGATAACTGGCAGGTACGGTAGATATCTACTGTGCAAAGAGTAACAAAGAATAATACTATTTTAAAAGTAAAAACTATACGTCCATTCCAAATCCGTTCTCGATACGAACGAAAAAGCTTTTAGTAAATTCCGAAACCAAGAAAATCTTAACACCTGAATAGCATTTGTTTTAATACAAGTCTGGCAGAAAAACCAACCCGTTGTTTGCATTTACCGTGCCGCAGTACTGAAGTATTTCGACTATACAAATGTGTAAATAACCCTGTCTCAAGTAATGAGCAGTTTTCTTTTGTTCAATAAACAAAAACTTATATTGTTAAGCTGACGTCATGTTTTCGCGTCGAAAAAGCTCGTTACATCTTTTGTTTTGTCAGCTCATTGTTTATGCGAGACATGTTTCCGGAGCGCAAAAATATTAAAAATTTACTATTCAAATATTTGGTTGATTTGTTTTCTGCTTTTGCCTAGATGAAATCTCTTAATTTTAGTGCCAACAGTAGAATTCTACAATTTTAATCAAAAGCTAATTTCTTTTTATTAACTTGTAGGTAGTTTTGGCCAGTACTTAATCTTTAATATTTTTTTTAGGTAACCTAAGCTTACACTCACACAGCAGATAATTTTTTTAGTAAACTGGATTTTTTTAGCAATTTCCTGAAACCTTTTAGTGTTCAATCTAGCAAAATTATTATTCTAACAGATCAATATAATATTTGCTATTATATCCATGTTACTACAGCGATCTTAAAAAACTCGTTATAAGTGGCAGCGCAATCTCTGACTGAGTTTATTCAAAGATTATGCAGTCGCAAACATTTACAGAGCAGAGAAATTAAACTGTCGCCTAAGAGTTAATCCGTCAGTAACAACTTGGTCAATAAGGGTAACGTGGATAATCTAAATATGGAAAGCTTCGACACAGGATAAACTGGATTATTCAGTTAGGGTGCTTGCACAAAAAAGCGTTTTCCCGGCAGTGACAAGTCGGTACCCATTGGTGCGGGTGAAACAGTCCCGTGCTAAATTATGTGCTCTCACATAAAGTAACAGTTAAAACATGTAACCGTTTCTTGCCGAAGATCAACCTGCAGCGATCTGCCTGATCTGAAACTAAGGCGAAGTGAGTTGTCATTCCACCAGCAGTGCTATTCTGTAACCATCTCACCGTAAAAACTTGGTGAAGTGAGCTTGAAGTGAACTGTCAACAGTGTAAATCCCTAGTATCAGGTGCAATGAAAGCTCACTTCAAGCCCACTTCACCTAAGCTTACACGGTGAGATGTTTACAGAATAGATCGGCTGATGCTAGAGATGGCAATTATTAAAAGTAAGTTTAAAAGTGTTTGTACAAACCTACTTACAGAAATAAAATCATTTATCATTGACAGCTCACTTCACCATGGTTTTTACGGTTAGAACTTTAGAGAATAGATAACCCATCTCGCACCCATTTCGAGAAACGGCATGTAAGTGAGTGAGTCAGTTTTATATAATATAAATTGGCGGTTCCGGGAGTCAGGCCCGAAAACTTCTTTATGCAAGCACCCTTACTCCCGTTTTGCCAGCCTGTTCGCGCTTCACGTGACACAGCTATAACTGTATCATTTTCACACATGTCACCTGGTTTTCTGATGAAATATTTCGGTGATATATCGAAGTAAAAAAATTATTACTCAAGAGACTGGGTCTTATATCTTTGGATGTTTGTCTGTTTCTATACAACAAAGTTATCTTAAGTGAACAAAGGCCGTTTTATTGAATTTGTAGATCGTTTCTGCGTCTACAAGTAAACTCGGTTATTAAGTTTATGAAACAAATTTTGAGAAACAAAATAAATATTTACATTTCCCGTTACCGACCATTTCATCTGATCTCGAGTGAAATTCTGCAAATTGTACAAACATATTAGTAACTATTACTAGGAAAAGTTCGTGATTTAATTATTTAATTCAGAGTCGGGTAAAATTTCTAGTTAGTATACTTAGTACGATTTCTACACATTCTGTAAACCTATTTCCAACAAACGCCGAAACAACGTTTTTTTTTCCGTCAAAACCTACTTTTATAAGACGCCCTTTGATACGCAGCAATAAAAACTCCGAAGATACATTGATCAAAGATCTAGGTATTATAATAACGAAACAGTTTGCTTGGCTAATTTGCGTTTTAATTATAATTTTGGTATAATACAACATTATCATTAGAGTAATGGTTTTTATTTCCAGATTAAAAGAGAAATTGTCTTCATGGAACTAAAATACCTACTTACTTTGTTTTTAAAACGGTGCGATAATTTTTATAAGTATTATTGTACTTTCGAACAAAACATGGGTAGGCTATATTCCGAAATGCCGCGACAAAAATTATCAGGACTGCTCTAGGACCAACCCTGATTAAAATATGGAAATAAAATGTAAGCAATACGGTGCTAGATGTCAGAGTCCCGAATCGTAAGAGGATTTGAAGAAGTCTTCACTTCCCTTTAGTAGATGCTTTGAATTTTACACACTATGGCTCCTACAAACAGGCGCGACACGCGACGCGAATCGCACGCGACGTAAAAGCACCGCTTGTCGCGCGAAGAGCGGTGCCTTTGTGTTTGTGTCGCGTCTTTGCGTCCTTCCAGACCAATAACATTTGTCAATTTAAATCATTTTAATAGCTCGTTAATTTGTAAGTTAAGTAATCAGGGCCTTACAGAGAACAATGTTAATATTTTGTATAAATAATGATTTTTGGTAGTCCAAACCGAGTTCAATCATTCTTTTAAGAAGTATCAGCACTAAGTTTTAATTTAGTGACTGGGCAACTAAAGGATTCAGGAACAGTAGGGAAAGACTTTTTGAGCTCTAAGGCCTTAAGCCTTATATTAACACGGAAACTTTTAATAGGTATGTTGCTACTTACTCTAAAACTTTTGAGAACTCTTGTAAGGCAGCTAAAGCTTTCTACATTAGCAACAAGGTTAAATCAGCAGACAATAAAATAAAGACTTCGAAAATTATCAATAATGAAACGAACAGTAACAAAAATCATAGTTCTGATTACACACTGGAGACGTCATGTGGTCTCATTTGCGATAGCAAACAAGTTGCTCAAGAGTTTGTAAATTTCTTTACCAGTTAAAACTACTGAAACCTTAAATTCCTCGCCCTGGCTCGGTTTTGATTTATTAAGGGCGAACGTTTCAGCTTGCCCGATCGAATTTAACTTTAAGCATAATGACCCCATAACAGTAATAATAATGAATTATTACTTACTTACTTACTTAATATTTAATTTGTGTTTGGATCAAGGAGTATTCCCGGGCTTAATGAAATACAGTAGGGTAATACCACTTTTCAAATCCGGGGACAGTAAAGACACCAATAATTATAGAACCGTATCCGTGTTGCCAGTTTTCTGCAAGGTATTTTTAAAGATACCACCACCTAAGTACACATTATGATAAAGCAATAAAGATATTGAGTATGGAGATAATGCTTAATCAAATGCTCAATCATTTTAACACCAATATAATCTTACACGATCAACAGTTTGGTCTCATCAAGGGACGTTGTACGACTGACGGTATCACCTTATTAAAACACGTATTTACGTCGTGGGAAGAGGCCCAAGACGTCATCGTCATAGGAATCGTTTCTGAACTCTCCAAGGCATTTGATTGCGTCGATCACGAAACCTTGCTCTTGAAACTTGAGCATTATGGACTTGGAATGCTTGCGCTCAGTCTAGTAAAATCTTATTTAAATGATAGCAAGTTCAAATAAATGGCGTCAATTCACTTGGCTTAAAAGTAAAAATGGGTGTTCCACAACACGAACAAAGTCAAAGCATTTATTTCAAATAGGCACATAAAAGGCACTTTTGAACGTCAACATTTACATTTAAATAGAATTGATTCTAGTCGCCCCTTCCAAAAGGTAGTTTCGTATGGAGAAGAATGGGCAAGAAACTCCACTGTTACTCTTTTAAAATGTGTTACAATATTATGTATACATTAATTATATAATTATATGTGAAGACGATGCACCTATAATAAAAATTACCCTACCACAATAGGTAAAAAGAATTTAATTAGTAAAGAGCTAGTGCATGGTCTTTCGCGCCAAGAGGAGGTGTCCTGCTTACTTACCGGCAATTAAGCTCAACGGATGAACACTTAATACAGTTGATACGCGTGTGGATCACTTAGCTCCCTTCAAAATGGTTGAGCTGAATGTTGCTGATCCATGCGTCATGTTCATGAACGGGTGCCGTCAGTTGGGACTAGTCATCTCTTAGCTGCCACAGCATATTTTAATTATTTCATTTATGGATTGTTTTTTGATTTTTCTATTTGCCTTAGAGTGGACACTCAACTTGTACGTCTCATTTACATTATTCTCACATATAATTTTAAATTCAACATTAATGAATTGGATGAATTACTAATGTTACAATATAATTTAAAAGAGCGTCCATGGAGTTTCTTGCCCGTTCTTCTCCATAGGTACACAACTTGACAATTCAAAACTGCCTGTAAATGGTTTAATTAAAATAAATGCTATGAGTTTGAGTTTTGTCGGGCCTGTTTGAAGGAGCCTTTACACAAAGTGATTGTGCCTTGCTGACGATAGTGAACGAATATGCTATGTTATAATGTAGGTATACCATTAAATAAGCGTGCAAGTTTTCCTAGATCAGTACGGCCCAAAATAATGTACCTATTTAATTGCAATGTTTAATAATAAGTGGCTCGTGGCTAAGTAATAACAGCCAAGCGGGTCGATCTTCTAAGTTAAGCAACGCTTGCCGAGGTCGGTCGTTGGATGGGTGACCATCCATAACATACCGAGGCCCCTCCATGCCTCGTAGTTGTTCCCGACTGTCATTCGTAGATCTGTGGCAGTCGTGTATCTGGGCTGTGGAGATCAGATAGGCCGTCGCGCGTCGCTCCAAGTAAAATACTAATACTGGTATCCAGCTGCATCTGGTTAGAGTGGAAGCCAACCCCAACATGGGGGGGGGGGGGGAAGGCTAGGCAGATTGATTGTTTAATAATAATGGAAACCAAAAGTATTTATAACGAGCCGCCACTGTTGAATGATATGATTCTGTTTCTACTAGATTTGATAGAAACCAATATTCGTTTCGCTTTGAAATAACATTGAATTTTTTGTGATCTTTCTTTGTTTTGGATTCATCATCTATTTTAGAACTACTAACAGCTAGCAATAAGAATAATAGCGTCTCTTAATTTATGTATTTTGAATATGTAGGTATCTCCATTTACGTTTCGTCTTTTATGCCAGACTATATCCCGAAAACCTTCGTGCATTATTAAGAGGGCTATCATAATTTTTCTTGTATTTGACTGTTTGAAGAGTCACACACTCAATTACAAGAAAAAAATTGATATTTTTTTAGAACACTCCCAAAACTGTCTAAACCATATTCACACATCTAAACTGGGAGTTTGATGTGTGATTATGGTTTAGATATGGCCACAAAATTAAAACAAGAATATGCCCGAGAAAGTTTGATTATTGCTCTCGGGAGTGTTAAACTAAATGAGGCCGGCGTTTCCTATCTGACTATTGATATGTCGAAAACACATAATACCAAACATCGTTAATAGATACCAAATATAAAATTCTGCAGTAGGGCTTACGCGCACACCAACGAGGCCTAGGCGAAGAGAGGTGAGGCGCAAGAGCTACTGTTGAGCGTGGGATCCTGGTTTCAACTTCCAAATCAGCCAAGTGTTTTTGGGTTTTTCCATCAGGAATTTCTCTGGATTTGGGCCCGGCTGATGGCACTGGGCCCACATCACATGAAACTTAAACATAAATGGCGAAATGTGGGTGTACTACGTCCACCCCCCTTTTTTTGTGGGTGGGAAATGATCAAATAACTTCTCCCGCTCTGGGCGGACCGGGAGGGCGTGTCACACTCTTACTGACTAAAACCCAACCGTTTTCTTTCAGTTGCCTGTGCCAGAGGCCACGGTAACCCTTTCGGACTTTCCCGCAACCCTGGCAGATTACGGCCACCCCTGCCAAACTCTTCAGGGAAAATAGGTGTGTTACATAATATTCCTCACCTGAAACCCATCATAGGTCCACGAAGCCCACTTCATTGTGCACAGCTGGACATCAAACGGGAACTGTTCCACATTGATGTCACACACGGACACGTAAATGCCGTGGCTGAGCCACGTCACTTCTCCCGTGTGTTTCACTATCACGTTCGTGTTGATCACCGCTGACCGGTAGTTGGGATCGGCACTGAAAAAAAAGAAAGTGTTTTAGAAATTTAACACATAAACAGCTCCATGATTCCATATTTGTTCTTAATAGCTGATTACACGGACTCGTTTTGATTGGATTGTTTATTTTTTTTTTTGTATAAAACACCAACTTTTTTTTCCAAGACTTCGGTCGATCTTGTAGGATTTTTTTTTTATATTCATACGTCTCTATCTACCTATTTTCAACACCTGGAAGGATGCCAATGGTTTCAAATAATGATTTGAAGTTCTAACCTGTATGAATGATGCACTATATATGTATAGCGATGGTTAGTTAGTACCAGGCAGGCAGTAGTACCAGGCGGTTTTGGAACGATACCTATTTGCTAAACCCGTATGCGTGTCGCCAGCATTTAATCTTGCCATGCTTACTCGTATACCTACTGAAAACGGTGCAATATGAGCGTTTACAAGGCAAGTGAATTTCACGCGAATCAAACTCCACTAGCCCGCGTGCATGAGCAAATATGCATAATTCTGAAACCCCTTTATGAGTTCCGTATTGCACTGGAATTAACTGATTTGTGTTTATAAATGGCAATATATTTCTATGTAAATAAACGAGAAAGCCAATGCAGTAGTCCACACATTCTGTTATCGAAAGGCATGATTACTGTTTCTGACAGTCAATACATACTGTTAAACACATGATTACTGTTATTGATAGTCTATATGTACGGTTTTAAAGACATGATTGTATGATGAATATTGATTGTATGACGTAATTGTTTGTTTGGTTTTATCTTGTAAATATGCACTAATGAACTTGAGTCTCTCATTTGGACCTCCAAAACAAAACCATTGAAGAGATTTTACCGTAATCATTACGTTAAACAAGGGCCGAGTGAAATAATTAAGACCAAATCTCGTTAGGATTAGTGATCTTAGTGGAATTTTATTAGGACCTAGTAAGACGGAGATTGTTGGGGTAAGCCAAGTATTCTTTGAAAGAGTAAAGGTCGGTAAATTTGAACCTTACTGAAAGGATTTTGTGTCTAGTAGATATTAAGTGCACGTATCACACTTTAGATCACACATTACCACTTACTTTCACAAGTGAAAAAAGTTGTTTTCTGATAAACAAATCATTACCTACCTACTTATGCGCATTTTATTCAAAACACCAGCATAGTCAGACCACTCACTAATGGATTATTCCTGGCGCCTATATTACCAAAGGTTGACAATCGTCACCTAATTCGAAACAAACAGTTGACCACTAACCCCGAATACATAGCAAGAATAAATCTAAATACAAATTGGTTCTCAGGACCAAAAGCCACAAAGTCATCTTCGTCTCTAACCCTTTAGAAATTTCAAACGCATTACCTGTCACCAGAGGGTTAAACAAAAGATTTGAGCAATAGGTCTGCAATCAGGTTGGTGTTACTCGCTCAGAGTTGTCACGACCCTATTTCTGAGATAAATGATAAATGGCATTTTATTGTATTTGGTTTGACAGAGGTCTCCGATCAAGTCAGCAAGTTCTAAAAGACTGCCCGGCGAAAATTACTTTTCCGTCATCGGCTGTTTCTGGAAAATTATTATTCGGCGGCGAGGGCCAGTTCCTGGAAGGATTTGGGGAGGCCTTTAGCCCGCAGAAGGACGGCAATGGGAAGACAAAAAAAGGTTCACTCCGAACACACGCAGCCGTGTCGTCGATACAGGCAAACCTGTTTTTCGTTACAAAGTTGGTTGTTTTTTTTATAACTTCAGTTTCTAACGAACTGCCCTTGTCCCGTTTTGTGAATAAAACCTTTTTGTTGGAGGTATTTCCACCTGTCGATAGTTTTTCAAATTGAACGATAGGTACTGGATGTGTAACTTATATTGAAATAAACTCAATTCGTTATTTATATTTTTATCGTGAGTGCCCCATGTAAGCAAACTTACACAAAATAATGATTTACATTGGGTGCACAAAATATCTAGTATAATAACGACATACTTAATTAATGTACTCTTAATGCTATGAACTTAGGTACTTATTTTCTAATTTATATGAACAAAATCATTCTATTATTAACCCAAAAGCTTAGACTACCTACTTCCAAAGTTAATATGGAGATGAAAAAAAAGAGTTGAATCGTTCAAAATCAATGTTGATATTTTTATGACAATGGGGGCAATGTGTTATGGCATTATTCAAAAATATAAGGGTACTTCCGAAACAAAATGGCACATTTTGCGGGTACGGAAGTGCAAAATCTTTATTTTATAGCAGATGAATAACCCTATGGCTATATGAACTTATGGTGTATTTATTTATACCTTTTTTTGTATAACTCCGCACTTACATGGTGAACTTTTTCGTATGTCAATGCAACAAAGAATAATAGAGCGGGAAAATCTCTAAAAAAAACACATGGGAAAGTAGGCTTGAAGTCCAACACATTTCGTACCTACTCGATAACATTTATAAATCCCCGAGGACGACTATCATAAGACAACACACAGGTGAATTATGGAAACCTATATATACTCTTTTCCTTTAAAAAAATCGAGCAACACAAAAAAGAAAATGGACCAAAATTAATTTAAATAAGAGCACGTACAACCACAGAATGATTCCAATTCCTCCCCGGTTCCATCATAGATTGCGTGCCAAAGCTCACACATGAAAATGTTCAAATGTACACCAGGCGTGACTTCAATTAGTATTTGGCGCTACTTACAGCACTGCTCTGCCCAAGCGTTAATTTATATAAGTAGCCCTCCTTAACTTCCGAAACAGCATGGAATATGCAAATTCTGACATAAAATAAATGATGTGGTGAACACCAAACGGAAAATAGTTTCACCATTATGTAAGTGTAATTTAAACTGTAAATCGATTTGAACAAATGAAACGCTTTTCGATACCAGTAACTGAAGTACGTGAATTTGTTAGAAAAGGCAAATTATCACGCAGAACTGTAGGTAAACCAAGAGTCTTGGTAGTAATGTGAATCTTAAGTTGCCTTCATTACTCAGCTCAGATTCTGGCATCTACTTTATCTGGATCATTCACCTTGCCGAAAAGCAATTTTCGCATATGAACTTGACAAGGTCATCGTAAATTTTGCTAAATAATGTAGCTGATCCGTAGGTTTCTATTCTCATTTCCTATTCATCGCTACCGGTACCGCTAAATTTTTTGTCAGTTGCTATAAAATATCTCATATCTATGAACTTATAACTAATTCCGATCCAGCCTGTCCCTTGCTGCCCTCTCCCAGCGACGCCCTAAGCCGTGGTTCGTACCCCACAGGGGGTGCCGTTCGCGTGTAGTCGCCTAGTTTATAAGTTATTAAGCCCTGGCTGGAGGCCTTAATTTATTAAGGTGACCATAGGCAAGCCCGCTTAAGCAGCCGACAACCTGCGAGGTGCCAAATAAAAAAATGACTCCTGTTGGTAATACATTTAAATGGATAATTAACAGCACACATCATAATTAAACAAAAAGACACAACCACCCTGTACATTTTTAAGATCAAAGTCACGTACTTGCTTCCGAGGACATTAGGGTGATCAAATTTGTATAACGCAACTTCGAAAAGAGTCTCAATTTAATAATTTCTCTCGAGCCATACAACCTCCAAATTAGGTCAGTTCGAGCCATAAGGGATATAAGGAGAAGGTCAGAAAGGTCTTAACCAAACGAAGCGTGAACCTACCATAATCCCAATAGGCATTATACAAAGTTGCCAAACTATTTTATTAACGGTTAGATTTTTGTAAAAATATAGGTGTAGGTACGTAGGTACCTAAATACAGAACTTGTAACATTTTCATTCATGAGTATGTCAGGGCGGTTAATTTAAAAAAAAAAAAATGGCGGTTAATTTATTTCGAAACAATACCATGTAGCTAGAAATTCAAAAATGTTTGATGACCAAAACAACAACAGCAAAGGTGAATTTATATTTTCTAACCATCGGCCAGTAACGACATTCGGCTTAATTAGAATTTTCGCCCGAAAACTGAAAAAGCATTTTTTCTTAATTTTTTCCGTTATTGTGCTTTAAGTTGATCAAAGTGTGGATTCTCTATGAATAAATTAATTTAAAGTATGGATTAGCCGACAACATTTTTGAACGAAAATAATTTTGAAAAAGTTGCCGCCGAAGACGAAAATGGCCGAAAATGGATATTTGGGCCGAAAACCAGAAATGAAATTTGGGCGGACTATAGATTTTATTGAAATTAGGTAATTAGTTGTCCTAAAAGTATTTGCGCCTACTAATGTTACACACCATGCTGTCTCCAAGTGTGACTACTTGGTCGTAAGTACAAAATAATTAAGAGTGTCTTAAGCTTAAGTGAATTCATGTATTCAATAAATATGCATTTGTTGGAGATCAAAACTGAAAATAACTGCGTAGATTGCAAAATTAACATTACTGATGATGATGACTTGAATAACTTAGAATAATTAAGTACGTCACCTACTTATCTATTGTTCATATATTTCTGAAAGATATAGCATTGAAACCTGATTTATTTACTATTTATGAATGCTGCTCATATTAATATTAGCACAGAGGCGGATTTAATTAAACAAGCATTTTGAACCAGTCGTCTTGTGTGTGATGCAAGGACAAAACATAGTAGGTAGTAGGTACCTACGTTACACAAAGAAAATATATTTTAATTCATAAAATAAATGTATAAATTCATAAATAAACATATCCAATAAGGTTTAGTTATTTTATAGACATGTGTGTAAAAATATGTAAACGAACGCAGCGATGTTCAAAGCCTTATATTCTTCTGAAGGTAATATTCAAATCCATAATTTTTGCGTGTTCACAGTGTTACATACGAGTTGTGTATTAATTACATCATTCCAATGTATACCTACTTTAGACAGCTTTAAATTTTGCAATGTTAAATAATACATACGTGAGTGTGCCTAATGAAAAAGGGTCGATTGATGCCCCTGGGCAAGGAGTTTGCTCTCAAATCTCAATTTCTATAGAGTTTAGGCAGATAACATTCACTTTTGTTCGTTCAGCTAATAAATTGTGCGATAGGTACTGACAGAAAATATATTTTCTTGTGCCAAGTTAAGGTTTGTTTTAATAGAAAAGTATTTAAATTAACATTAACTACGAAACGGGAAATTAGTTGTCTTCTTTAAATATGTTTGCGTAAAAATATCTAGTAATACACAATTTAATTATTAATTATATTTATATTTATTACGTAGGTAATTTGGGTAATTTTATGGGTTCTCAAACGCGTCACCAGCCACTAACACAATCGATTCAAATGATAAAAGATTTTATTTCTGTAAGTAGGTTTGTACAAACATATCATATTTTAAAAGCTAGATGCGGTCGGCGTTTCCTATCGGAGTACTCTGAGAAGAAAGGCCGAAATAAACTCATAGGTCACAGTCTCTTTTAAAGTCCAGACATAATCTTGGCCAGATCATGTGAAGACTATGTAGATTAGTGTCTGAAATGGCCTTTTCGTTGGTGAAGTTTTAAACAAAGTTGTAATCGTCATGTGCCTATTGCAAATCACATGTTTCGTGGGCGCAGGTTTAATGCTAGGAATAGTTATCGTGGTAGTAAGTCCCTATTATACGAGGCCTCTCTACCATTTCTAATTAACCGGGTAGTAAAATATGCTACTATCAGTAGGCGAGGTAAGGGATATGGATGGCCAGTACATCTTATAGGCGCTTGTTAGTCGAAATAGGTTGTGAAGCTTAGATGTTCCATGAATTAGGATGAGTTTATAATTATTAATCTTTTTTTTCTAAATAAAGCATAGCTTTACAGACAATGAGGGGAAGACAATAAGTGAAAACACGGAAAATAATAATGCATAGGAGTATTTTGAAATTAACAAATACCTTTAAAATCTTAACATCAACAAAAAAAGTAGTGTTTGTTTTATAGAGGTACGAGGAATAGTGTGTAAAGTTCGCTCATACCTCCATAGAAAAGGGAGGATCCTCCGACCAGACGGGTGTCGTGTCTGGTGGGCAACTGCCCAACGATTTATGTCGGGAAGTTGTATATTAAGCTATAGTCACGCGGTAAACTCTGCTTGCGCGATGCAGGATTTGCGTGACGTCAGTATGACGCGCAGTGGGGCTAGCATGGCCGGACCCTAGACGTTTGTGACAAGACTTGGTACATTATGTCAAGTCTTACAATTTGTCTTAAGGCGACATTAACTGCCCGCGCCCTTGAGCGAGTGGGAGGAGTTTGCGTCGCGCCCCGCGACTAAAGTCAGACAAAGTCAGCGATACACTGCCGCCCGTCGCCCGCCAGAGCCCCGCTTCAACGCGCACCAAGATTATTCGAAAAAACAACCCACCTTGATTTATCAAACACAATACAAATAAAAGCCGTATACTAAAATATGGGTCATTAAATTGTCTTTTATATGATTAAAGTTTCATGTAAATACGCCCCATAGTTTTTGCGTGATTATCGTTTTTTTGTCCACGTTAGACAATACTTTACAAATTAATTACACTATGTTATTAAAAAATAATTTCACATTTTCACATATCAAATTATGAATAAAATTGTCTAGTATAACATATATTTTTTCCAAAGAAATAAGACTAGCAGTTTAGACGTGATGTTCAATATAAAATCATTAAAAGTCGTTTATCTGCGCCTTAAACGCTAGCAATGATCAACCTGCCTTGTAGCTGACTTCACAGTGTGAAACAGTAAATTAAAATGTCTATGACCATCTGAATATTCATCATTCATTCCTTTCAAATGCCTAAAAATAGAACTAATATTGGTCGTTCAGCTCCTTTATACCGGTTTTTGTCTAGCTACAATAAGCTGAGCACACGTACTAACAACTTGGACATATTTTCGAACAGTCTGAATGAATTCAGACGATACGTCCTCAGTTCTTGATCGATCTGTTTGTTTATTTCGTTTACAAAATGTTATTTGTGTATTTGTGAGACTCCATCCAATTTATTTAATATTGTACAATTTCATTTAATTTAATTTTCCTATTCTTATTTATAATTAATGTAATAATGATGTCCTAATTTATTTGTAATTTTTGATTTCAATTTATAATTGTTATAATATTCCAATTTAACTAATTTATTTGTATTTTTATAGTTCCAATTTATAATCGTTTTACTATTCCAATTTGACTGATGTTTTTTTTTTTTTAATTTTTGAATTATACTGTATTTTAATTTAACTACTTGTCATTTTAAATTCAATGTAAACTTTGTAAATTTTATTTTTTTATGATCATATATTTCCATTTTAATTTTTGTTATTGATTATACAAGTGCTGTGCACACCTATAGGTGACAAATTCACCGCAAAGCTGTTATATAGAATATTTTTTATGTAATGTTTTAGTGAATAAGTCGTTGGTGTGTCAATAAATAAATATGCGACCAAATAAATTAATACGTCTAAAAGAGGGCAGATCATACAGATAAGCAACTTTTTCATTTTGTTGGGAACTAATTGATTTTTGACACATATGGCTTGAGCCACACATACTGTCACAGTTTGGGCGTTAAAACTGTTTTGTCTTAAATGCTAGCACGGCGGGCGTGAGATAATTTCTTGACATGTGGCATAACTTCTAGAAGTTTAGTTGGGACTCCATATTTCTTATTTGCTAATACGGGCGCACCCATTTTCTAACAAATTTCATATTTTGACAGATGATTATGAAAAATTTATCACGGGCGTTCGGAGCCGTGAAAAGATTTAAACATTGATAAAAATAATATATTCTTAATAATTACTGCACCAAGTAGCAATAAAATTATGTACCTAATTGGTTTTATAAGTAAATTGACAAGACTACGAAATTGACAATAACGTCGTAAATACCGCAAATATTTCTCGAAAAGTACACTACTTACTGCTTTTTCCTTCCATTATTAACCTCGAAAACAAATCCATCAATTTATTAGGCTATACAATTTTGTGAGATTTATCTGTGTAAATTTATTTTATGAAATAGATACCTACATAATTTCTTAGAATTACTTATGTCAAGATCAAGTTACATATTGTATTCTTGTTTATTTACACAGGTAAATCTCGCGACAAGCTTTTATATCATATAAATTGTATAATGTAATAAATTGATAGGTTTGGTTGAAAATAAACTTTAAATTAATTAAAGTTTATTTTCTTTTTTTAGAGCATTCAAATAAAAGTTTGTTTAAAAAATGTTTTTTTAGGTACTTTCTTTTTCTTTTGTTTTTGCTGCGATTCCACGTGGTACTTGTTTGCCCTACCCCGTGATTTTATTTACAGCCGGAGGCTCGCAATGCGGGCAGCCTCGACGTGTTTTATATGGAATTTTTAACTTTATGTATGGCAAATATGAAAAACTATTACCCAAATGTTGAGTTTTAGGGGTTTACGGCTTTTATAGGGGGTTGAAATTTTCATTGTTTTTGCGATAGGGCGCACCATTTTCGAAATATAAGCAAAAGAAAATAAAAAAAGATACAGTACTGTTTTCGCACCGGAGCTGCGGAAGTCGAGGTGTTGGTGTGAATTTTAGTTCATGATAACTAGTTTTATTCCACACCTTTTTAACTGCGATTGAAAATGGTCAAATTTAGTTAGACAATCAAAATTTTAGGTGAAAAACGTTAAATTCAGAATAGCAAAATTGCCATTTTCAATTGATTAATAACTCAGTGCCATCTTAGTGCTGTCAAACTATAATATAATTAAGTTGTGTCACTTTAGTAAATTTCATAATAGGAAATCGTCGTTTGACAGGAATAAACGAAATTTTGGTGACTTTCAGTCTAGTTTATAGCCATTTGTGACAAGAGAATCGGCACCATTGTCATTCAAATTAAACGTGTATGCAAAATTTCAGAGAACTGTTTAAAATTTTGACCTAAACAAACTAACACTCATACCTACAGGCCACATACATACAAACATTGCAAGTTAAATAAAAGCTTGTAATCAAAATTTTGCACAAAATTATCAAACCAAACAAACAAAACGAAAGTCGTACGTGTATCAAAATGAATTAATCAAAATGAATCCCAACAAAATTAAAAAGCAGTCTAACTGAATGAACTGCATTCTTTTAAACGTATTGTTTTATTTGGTCGCATATCCAGATGGTCATAGACATTTTAATTTACTGTTTCACACGTTCAAGTCAGCTACAAGAAAGGCATGTTACTCCTCTATATCGTGTCACAAGGTTGACCCGTGCTAGCATTTAAGACGAATTGTAAGACATGACATAATTTATCATGTCTTGTCACACACGTCTTGTGTACGGCCAGGCAAGCCCCGCGCCGCGTCGTACGCATGACTCGTTTTGTTTGTTTGGTTTGATAATTTTGTGCAAACTTTGTATTTTTTTAATTATTTCATGCTTATATTTAACTTGCAATGTTTGTATGTATGTTAGTTTGTTTAGGTCAAATCTTGAAACTGAATTTTTAAACAGTTATCCCCAACCGTATGAGCTCAAATGTTGCATACCTACACGTTTAGTTTGGATGACAATGTTGCGGATTTGCGGTGATGGTGGACCAGTTATTTTTTATGCACCCCCATGATATGGGCATCAATTAAAAGGGGTTACTGAGAAGAATACAAAAAAGAACATGTCCAAAAAAAACTAGAAAAAAAAATTTTTTAATGACAACTTTGTATACCTTTCGAGAAATCTTTGGGGTATACAATATGTAACAAAAACCCTGTTGTTCCTTTTACCTTCGTTTTAAGAATCGGTATACATACGTAATAAAGCAAGTAGTTTAAAAACTGTTAACAAAAATAATTAAAATAAATATTTAATTATTAATATTTGTAAAATTTTACTGGTTGCTTACCTCTGCAATGAATAGAACGTTCCCACGACTCTTTGATCGGTGCCGCTGCGCCGCCTATCTACCTATTTTTCTACACAAGTTAGTGACCTTGTCTGCTGTTGTTTATCACTTTAACGAATGAATATTTGAAAATGTTGATTTACACGGTATTTTAAAGCACAATTGATAATTGTTAAAACTACATTTAACACTTCACTGCATTCAAAACAACAAAGTCGCCGCGTCTGTCACATAAAACCTTATGTCGATGTCACATCTCGAGTCTCGTCCGTGCACACCACAGAACACTATCACTCCTTGCGGTTGCACACTGCCGGTATTGTAAGTACGTACGTATGCGCAAATGTTGGAATGCCATCGCCGACGGTAATCGTAGACTCGGAAAATGTTTTTGGAAGAGTCTGCGTGCTTCTGCATAATTGCAGTCACATTTCCCAAGACACAAATTCAAATTCAAATGTTTATTGCTCAACACAGTACATAATCATACATTTCTAGATGTCACATCAACATATTAAAATATTCTACGTTAGAATAAGACATGGTCAACGTTTACCTACGTAAACAAAACACAAGTCACGCACTACGTAGTTCAACAATAATATCCGTTCGAAAGTAAGCTGCGCGGGAGACTACGGAAGTGATTCGCAGGGCGGCGGGTGGTGGGGTAAAGGGGTAGGTAGGCACGTGGTATCACCGACACGGGGCTCGTGCGCCGCGGTAGTTTTTGGCGGCATCTTCTATCGCTTCAAAGAAAGTTGCCGAACTCGTAGGCTATTTAGCGAAACAAAGATGTACTTGTAAAATCAGATACTCTAAACATTTTTTTGAATGTGCCGATTTTAATATTTATTTGATTTTGTCGTCTCGACTGGCCAATTCTCAATTTTTTTTAATTATAATTTCATCAATGTTGTGATTGTAGGTAAATGTATACGTCCCTAAAAGGAACAACAGGGTTTTTGTTACATATTGTATACGACGCTAATGACGATTTCTTAGTCATGTCAATTTACTTATAAAATCATTGACATACAGTTTATTGCCATTAGGTGCAGTAATTATTAAGAAAATATTATTTTTATCAATTTTCAAATCTTATCACCATCTCCGAACTATCGTGATAAATTTATCATATTCAACTATAAAAATGTGAAATTTGTTAAAAAATTAATGCGCCCTAGCAAATAAGACGCAATGAGTCCCAACTTAACGTCAAGAAGTTATGCCACATGTCAAGAAATTATCTCACGTCGCCGACGCGCCGTGCGATTACCTATATATCGCCCAAATTGTGATACAATGTGTGGCTCAAGCCATGTCACAGTAGGCCAAGCTAGCCCTGCAGCTCGCTAGTGGCGATGTAGATACCGCTACAGTTTCAAACAAACTAAATAAAAGTGATAAAAGCTATATCGACTAAACTATTGGAAACAAGGCGTGATGTTGTGTTGTTATTGGATATATTCGATTGAATTTTTGGATGCAGACCGGGAACGTCATTAGATATACGAAGTTTAATTTATTTATTAAAACTTTATGCACAAGCAAAAACTGTACAAAGGCGGACTTAATGCCTTGGGCATTTTCTACCAGTCTACCTTAGGGTGATGCAGAGACAATACATAGTAGGTGCAAAAATAACTTGGAAAATATTTATAACAAAAAAAAAATTAATATCGTAATGTCGTCTCCACCAGTATCTATATCGTAACATATATTTGTGTGTGTATATTGTAACGCTCTCATCATAAACAATCATCATTAATTGATGAAAACTTCCCATAAATCAAGTCACTAACAACCACACACATCCATAATTCCACATCAGCTACCCTACCTAATAGTTCGGAACAAGGCGAGATCAATCTCAATGTGGCAAACAACGGTCCGAAGCGAAAGGTATGTACAGGTGTACCCCTTGACGAGCAATAAATTCAGCTGACAGTTCAATTTAACTAAACTCCGTTCCTCAAAGCCGAAGCCCGTTCGTCCACGACGCTACTTAAGAGCGTTTATACCTTATGAGTGGCAACGTCGCAATTTAGTGTCATATTTCGTGGTTTTCAATTTTTATCATTTAATCGGAGCTATATTTTAAAAATCTGTTTAATTAACTTTTTAGAATTACGTGAAAGTGTTTAAAAAGTAAGTAACCGTAATGCTTACAGTTATTTTACAATGATGCAAGTTTCCAGTATATTATTTACATATAAATAGAACTGTAAACGCAACGATTTCGTACCTTTTACACAGTTTTCACATAATTCTAAAAAGTTAATTAAACAGATTTTTAAAATATAGCTCCGATTAAATGATAAAAATTGAAAACCACGAAATATGACATTAAATTGCGACGTTGCCACTCATAAGGTATAAACGCTCTTAAACATAACCAGAAGGGCAACTGCCGTATTTTTTAAGAACGTTCGCATTCTAGTCTCTGTGTGTCAAAAATACCTCTAATTTCCCTACATTTTTGACAAGTTTTTGACATTAATTGTCGTTGAGGTGATATTGTGATTAGATTTCGAACGAATGAATACTTATCGAGCAAACATAGGTCACGTGAAATGCCCATGTAACACCCACTCTCGTGGAGATTGAAGCAGATTAAAAAACAAGGCCATAGCCACCCTAATATCGTACGAATAGTTTATAATTGACATTTAAATGTACTTTTTTATATTTTGACCATACCTATTTTTATTTAATCCGAATACCAATGATTAACCCGAATGCCACAGCACTGGTGTTTGAAAGGTGGTCCGTATTGACAGGACTTTACGAGTTAGTATCTTAATTGTTTACTTTTGTGTAGCTTCGTGGACGACGGGCATTATTTGGCAAGAAACAGTACCTAACTGCAAAATATTTAGCACTTCGTTTTGGTAATGGCACATTTACATTATGCATTTACTCCCGTCACGACCTAATAGTAATATTATACGCACCATTTGCGCAGCCGTTCAATATTATCGCTTACGAATTCTAATATAAACTTTAGTAGGTAAATGTTTTGTTGTATTCGTTTTACACCTCTTGGGAGAAATTGGTGTTAATACTGTAAGGTAACTTACCGACTACAGGCTAGATTAAATTATTAATGTAAACGCATCTCTACGTGTTGATAACATAGGAAAAGAATTGAACAATACAATTATAAGCAGACACCTTTGCACTAGACGAGAGCTCAGACTAGTAATAGGTACCTACGGACACACTATGGTTCAAAAGGCCGAGAATTCTATATAATTCTAGTTGGACAATATTATTTGACACTATTAATTCGCTCTAAGGTTTGCATCTATAGATGATTTGTCAAAATATAGCAAAAATAATAATAATAAAATTTATTTTTGTTTACATTTAACAGTAAAATATAAAAACCACTATAAGTTGACCCTTGCTTAAGAAGATTTACTACGTGAAAAGCAGCCAGCTTGAAATACGTCATTTCCAAGAAGAAAAACAGAGCCGAATTTCATATAGAATGGCTGAAATAAAAATACAAAATGATACGAGTAGTTTCAAGAATTTAATTATGAAATTAAGAACGTAACCAATCAACGTATCATCGTACGAATCATTAAAATTTGGCAAACTGATATTCCCCAAACTATCAATCTTTATATTCAAATCGCCCACTCGTCTTCATTTAGTTTTAAACGATGCTTGGTCGATCTCCATCCTTGGGCGACCAGGACCTGGGGTAGGCTCACTTCCAATAGTAATAATGAGGTAGACATCAGAGTAGCAGAGTAGCAGGTAATAAATATGTCACAGCCAATTTGAAGTCTTGATCATTCATCCACTCAGTACCCACCGACATTTCCTCAAAACGGTCTGTTGTTCATCCGCATGTTAGCCGCTTTTCAAATATTAATTTTAATATTCCTTATAGACTCTTTTGTTACTTCGTTAGTATTGAATCTCTTTGAAATATATTCAAATAAACGCAATTTTTTTTTAATTTTTTGGGTATTTTATCCATTGTTCATAAAACTCTCTCTTGGGTATAAATATTACGATTTCTGAGAAAAAATGTCAGCCTCAGCTTAATTTAAAATATTTGGAAGGTTCCGCACCAGTCCGCACTCTGTAATTTACTTTGAGCAATAATATATAAATGAGACTACCACATAAAAAAGTGCAGGAATGGTACAAGAAGGTACAGTCATGTAGTTTCTGGTCCAAGAAACAAAGTTCGCACTAAAAATATAATATCCGTCACATCAGACTGCAATTCTTTCGGCAACCGTAAAAGGTATTTGCAATATGAATAATTGAAGGTAGTTTCCCGATCCATCACTAAATTTATAACAACAAATTGTATACCCCCTTTGAAAATTCGACACATCAAGTGCAGAAAAGTGTATGATTTCATTATGCATGCCAAGCGTAATTTAATTATTAACTTATTGGAACTCACTTGCACAAAATGATCACCGGAATAGTGACCTCGGGAATATCTGTTATCGCTTTGCTAGAGAAATTCAGGAACCCTTTTTGTCTTGTAAATCGGCCTTTTGAATCATAGTGCGAAGAACGCTTTAGAATATATTAGTTATGCGATTTAAAATCATACTAAAGTCCGTGTTCAGTTTAATTTAAAAGTTTCTCATGTTATTTTTAAATGAGAAAGATACATAAATTGCACTTGATTTTTCCGATTGAAATCGCTATCGACAGTTCTTATTGTTTTGGAAAACTTTACAAGAGTTTTAGCTGCCAACAAAAGAGTATGCTAATAGTACATAAGTACAGTACCTCCTAAAAAGTAAAAGTATGCTTCAGTAACTACACATAAGATACGTCACTTTGTTTAGAAAGGACTGCAAACATCTTTTTCGAATCCCAAACACCCTCTTTGCAAGTTCGAACTTACTACTATTAAAATTTGCAAGGAAGGACACTTACCATAACATTGGTAAGTTAAACAACTTACGATGGAAAAAAATATATCTATCAGTGCCCAGCCTTTTCCCAACTTAGTTGGGGTCGGCTTCCAGTCTAACCTGACGCAGCGGAATACCAGTATTTTACATGGAGAGAATGCCTATCTGACCTCCACAACCCAGTTACAGGGTAATACGATGCCCCTTGGTAAGGCTGGTTGTCAGACTTTCGGACTTCTGACGACCCGTAACAATTGTCAAAGATCGTGCTTTCCGAGGCACGGAAGGGTCTTGGTAAATGATAAATGATTTTATTTCTGTAAGTAGGTTTGTTACAAACACTTTTACACGTCAATCATATTTTAAAAACTAGATGAGGTCGGCGTTTCCTATCTGACTACTCTGAGAAGAAAGGCCGAAACAAACTCAGAGGTCACAGTCTCTTTTAAAGTCCAGACATAATCTTGGTCAGATCATGTGAAGACCATGTAGATTGGTGTCTGAAACGGTCTTTTGAGGAAAAACCATACAGATTGAGCGGACCTGTCCAGTCAGTGCACGCATTTGTCAGTAATCTTGCCGCTCAACTGAGAACTTAAGGAGCACAACGATTCGACGAACAATACCAAAGAAAGGACATTTGGGTAGGCCGCATAAATTACTCAAGCTGCCAGATCGTGAAACTAACTAAGAAATAAAATAAAAAAAGTAATAATCCACATAATCTTCACATTCACAATAATTTAAATAATATAATACTTTACAAAGTAAATACTCATGTCATTGTATGTATAAAAATGTAAGGTATGTAAACATGATCACCCATCCACGGACCAACCGCGGCAAGCGTAGCTTAACCTGATCGATCGTACCGTGCGGCTGTTATTACTTAGCCACAAGCCCTACGTGGAAATAAGTAATGTATAATCGAAATAAAATGTTTTCACCACTCTTAGAAAAGGGGTAGTCTGTGATATTATAACCTACGAGTATGTTATTATTAGAGATCAGGAAGGACCACGATTTCCATTTACACAACATAACCCTGTATTAATGTTGAATACAAAATCATCATCATCATTTATCATCCCGAAGGCGACAGTCAACTGCTAAACCCTTTTCATTCGCTACTATTTGAAACCACATCTATTGTGAACAGTCACACAGCTGCTTATAATAATAACAACTGTTTGTTGATCTATACTAACTGTTTGTTAAATAATTATTTAATAGTTAAATCATAAAACCCAGTTTGATTTATGAAAGTTTATTGTACGCAGTTAGTTTCGAACTAACCACTCTGTTAGATAGATGGCGTTGAGCAAATGTCGTCTTTTTCTGAATGGTGGTGTTAAGATTTTCCGCAGAAGAGTACATCTAATGATATATTGAGATTGATATTCGTATATTGATATCTTTGCAATAAACTTGTTGGAAAAAATAACTAGTTTCTTAAATGCTGTTCTGGACTCTGGACGTGACCTGGCTCTTGTAATATTTGGTTCAGGATTTCTCTCTCCCTAGGTGCCTCATCTCACTCATGTTCTTCCTCCTTTCTCTTCATTCAACCGAATCTAAATTAGAAGAAAGACTGAAGATTCTTTGAGGAATTTTTATAACCGAATTCAAAAGCCAGAAGTTCTCAATTTGTCCGTTTTAGGGTTCCGTTGCCAAATGGCATATAGAAACGGATTTCTTATCAAATCGTCCTGTCCGTATGCCACACAGCCTTTACTCGGAGGATTATTTTTTGTTTGAAAGAGTTTTCTACCGACATCGGCGGGAACTTCGACTCGCAACCTATTTACTATGGATTGGTAAATGTACATGATTCTAGAGCCCCTAGCGTAGAAAGTTTTCGACCGTTATAAAAAAATAAAACTGCTGTTTCATACAAAAGTGCAACAATTATTAACAAATTCCAAAACAAAAAATACATTCAGCCAAGCGCCTTTTTTTTTGGTTGGGAAATCATCAAATAACTTCTCCCACTCTGGGCAAAGCCGGAGGATTTTTATTTATTCTCAAAAATTTAACCGACACGTCGACGCATTGACATTATTATGCACCCTGAAGAAGCAGTGACTGCATTCGAAAGAGCAATGATAGAGAACCCATGTACTGCTTTCCACCAGGCAAGATCGGAAGATTCTTGTTCTTCAATGTAGGAGTGGTACCTACACCTTATCTAAGCGCGCATTACTGTTTTCTGACATCCACGCGAACAAAGTCGCAGGCACAGCTAGTACTTAATAAGAATTAGTCGTGATTCCGAGGCGTGGGAGGTGCCATTACTTTTATAAATATGTTCAATTAATCGCGAACCCGTCGTGCCGGGACAGCGCAGCGAGGTGTTAAGCCCTGATACGTAATGATCCACAATTCGCAGAACGCACAAAGAACACAATTTTTTTTCGCGCCATTAGTGGCGACATTTTTCTTTTGCTCGCCGTGTGATTTTGTACCAAAGTTTCTACACTTATAATAGCTGATTGCAGTTTGGGTTTTTCGTTTTTAGTTCCGTGTTCATTGGTTCTTATCTAAGTAATTCGACGCTGGGGAGTTTCTTTGCCACTTTTTCTATAGCACTTGGAAGTGGGGTGGGCTTTTAAAGGACTGTTTTATGTAATTATAGCGTTAAAAAATTGCTGATTCTATTCAGCACTTTTTGCACTATTCATTTTTTTATTTTATTAGTTTTATTTGATTGACTCAAACAAATACAGTCAAAGTAATAGGTATTCCTAAGTAATATAATGGATTAAGATTAGGCTAATTTAGATAATTGATGAAATACAGATCTAGAATCCATTACGTATGCTAACAGATACCTTGTAACAACAAAGCGTATTATCTTAATACAAGACAAGCTAATTAGTAGCTTGCTATTGAAGTTTGAAACTGTCGATTATATAGGTTTATTAGAGCATCCTGAATGGAGTAAACATTAACACAGTTAAACAAACTTCCCTAATTTAATTTATTTGGAAAGGATTCAGTCATGGCTCTTACTTTTATTAATCTTAATTATTTAGAGTGAAATATACTTAAATACAATAAACAAGTTAACGCTAAAATATATAATATTATATACCAGTATATACTTAAATATGGGATAAACTCATTAGGCATAAAAAAATTCGTCCGCATCGGTGTCAATGGAAAAAGAGCCCAAAATGCTGGTTCAATGGCAAACCTTACCTTTTACGTTAATCAATCAATCGACTGGTAAGGTTAAAGTTGCTTTTATCAAGGGCAAGCCAAAACAGGATGGATAACCAATCGTGCACAAAGCTTGGTTACAACAGTCACCTAAAGCTGCCTGTCCACTGAAGCGGAGCAAGGCTGCGGTGCGGAGAAACGGATAAATATTAACCAATAGGATCGCATAGAATCGCATAAGCGGAGATTTTATGCAATCCTATTGGTTAATATTTCTCCGTTTCTCCGCTCCACAGCCTCGTTCCGCTTCAGTGGACAGGCAGCCTAAAACCTCACTAAGTACCTACATACCAAAAATAATTGGTAACATAATTAAATTTTAGAATGTGGTAACACTCGTCATTCCAGCCTAACTTTGTTTTAAACAGAATAAATATACTAATTACAACTTTACCAACCCATTAGGGTTAACCATTTTTATTTTATTATTAAAATAGGTTTATAAAGTTACACGTACTTGTTATACAGTATGATGTCGGGTCTCCAGACCCTTTCATAGGGTATTCTGATGACGCCGATGCCGTCAAAGTCGCTGGTGTTCCACCTCAAGTGGTAATCTGTCCAGATCTGTGTGATCCAGCAGTTCGTTGTTAGCAGCTGGTCTTTCTCTTCCTGTAACAATAATATGGACAGTTATTACATGTTAAGAGAAATGGATAGTAGGAGGCAGGATTTCACTTTAACACCCATCGATTGAAGGGGTGGAGATGGGTTTAGAACCCCCTATGTGAAGGAAAAGTTCAGGAGCCCCCTTTTTGTTGATATGTAATTTTTTTAATATTCTAACCTAGCTTTCGAATGTTCTTACATTGACAAAGGTCGGAAGAGGTGGGGCGGTGACGAATAAAATGAAGGGAAATGTAAAAGCCCCCTACCCCTGCATCCGTTAAAGAATTTTATTGTCAAGACTAAAACGAAGGACTTTTATACAAGGGTGTTGGGTGCATCGTGTGCCAAATTGAAATGGTCGACTGGGGGGTCATCTGCTATCCTTTCAGACCCCTAAACACTTCTCATACCCTGTGGATTGCGTGGTGCGGTTGCGACTTGAAAACAGAGGGTAAATAAATATATATTTGTAAATAATATTGAATCGGAATGCTAGTGGGAAATCATCAAATAACTTCTACCGCTCTGGGCGGAGCGGGAGAGCGTGTCGGACTTACTGACTTAAAACCTACCCGTGTTCCTTCAGTTGCCTGTGCCAGGGGCCACGTTAACCCCTTCGAACTTTCCCGCAACCCTGGCAGGCATCGGCCCTAGAGGACCCCGTCATTGATGCTGACATCTCATTGAGGCGCGCGTGGAACACAACCCGCCGTCGACCCGGGCCTAGTCCTCATCGGACGGCGATCTACCCATTGCTCGACATCCGCAAGCCCGCGCCTACGGAGGCCGGGAATCGGCCTGGGATTCCCGACGCCCGCGGCGCCCCGGAGTCTCCTGCGGCGACTAGGGGCGTAAGAGCGCGAATTTTGCCTCTTCCTCACGCGTTCGGCCTCCTCCTTCGCGAGCATTACTGCTTCGCAGAAGGATGTGACGGCTTCCCATGCCCTCTCACTCCGTACTATGGCCTGGACCAGGGCCAGACGCGAGAGATCACCACCGCCAATCGCCTGCACGAGGACATGGCGGTCCTCCGCCGTATGCTCCACCGTGTCTTCCGGGCGATCCACACAATGGTGACACCCAGGCGTTTCCTCCCACCTTATCCGGAACAGGAACCTCCCGAAGCAACCGTGTCCGGTTAGGACCTGCGTCAGGCGGAAGGTGAAGACGCCGTGGCGCCTCTCTAGCCACTCCTCAAAGAGGGGACTTATCGCCGCAATTGTGGCGTGTCCAGCGCTGGGTTGCGACAATCGCACTCTCCATGCCGCCCTGAGATCCCGCCTGAGCTCTGTCCGCTGTGCCGTGATTTCTTGCGGCAGCGGAGTTAAACCCCGGCGTTTCGCCTCCTCGCGCCACTCCCATATGCGCGCGAGGAAATGCTATCCCTAATTCTTATTTATTAACCGGCTAACCATATTCCACTGTAAAACCAAACTGTTATAGAAAAACATAGAATACTACATACTGACATGTTCTCTTGCTAAATAATATGAGCACAACGTATCTTCCTTACCTTTCTAATAATGGTTTCCGTGAAACACAAGCATCAAAGCAATCAAAACTTGAGATACCTTATCCAGAGGAAAATAAGCTACATGCGTAAGTAATTTGAAACTCAGTAATTCGATGTTCCCATGAAATTGGTGTCCTGATTCCCAATACAAAGGACATGGCTAAATAAAGGATTTTTCAATAAGGGGCGGGTAGATGTTGAAATGAAATAAAACAAGCTATGTGTGAGGTATTAACAAAATTCTTTTTTTATTTGAAAGGCCCACATGTGCCATTCAGTGTAGAATATGACATCATTCAAATGCCCGTCTCGGCTTCTTACAGTGGCACAGATCCGAGTGGTCCAATCCAAATGGCCTGTGCTATGTTCATCTTTAGGGCATCGGCCGATTGTGGTTTGTTTGCATAGACCTACGACTTCAAGAAACCCCACAAGAAAAAGTGTAGCGGGGTCAAATCGCATGACTTTGGTGGCCAATTCACATCACCCCTGCGAGAGATAACCTTATCCTCAAATCGCTCATGCAGAATCTCAATCGTGGCGTCCGCTATGTGGCACGTAGTGCCGTCCTGCTGAAACCACATGTCGTCCAGGTCCATATGGTTCAATTTGAGCCCTAGGAAATTGGTTATCATCGTTCTGTAGCGCTCGCCGTTGACGGTGACCGCCTCACCAGAGTCGTTTTCAAACAAAGCACGGACCAGCACCAAACGCTACCTTTTTGAGGATGCATTATCACCTGGTGAACCTCGCGAGCCATTCATCCAAAATGTGCCTCGTCGCTAAAGATGATTTTCGGCCAAAATTGGGGTCCTCTTCCAAAAGATTCGAAGCCCAATCAGCGAACAAACGGCGTTGTCTATGGTCATGAACCTTGAGCTCCTGGGTCAGTTGGATCTTGTACGTGTGTAGGCGTAAGTCTCGACGCAATATTCGCCAAGTTGAAGTCTGCGAAAGGCCGAGTTCTTGTGCTCGGCGAGGAATCGACTGCCTCGGGTTCTGCTGTACACTTTCACGAACCGTGACGATATTCTCGCCCGATCTTGGGTTCCTTGAACGTACGGGTGTTGGCTGGTTGTTTACCGAACAAATTTGGCTACCAAAAGTTGAAGAGTCGACTGTGAAGGTCCACCACGTCTACCGTAAAATGGGCGCAATGCGAGCAACGTTTGCACTAACGAACACTCATTTTGCTAATAAAGTTTTGTCATTTGAACGTGCTGTTCAATCGTGTAACTTGCCATGGTGATTTGGCATATGTAACTGAATAATAAACAAAACATTTGATAGATTTCACCAAAACAAAATGACCGCCACGGGCCGCCAAAATCTACCCGCGCCAATTGAAAAACCCTTTATACAAAATCAATACAAAATCATTTGCAGAGAACTTGAAAGTACATATTTTATTTTGTGCCCATGAACTTTTAAAAGCAACCCAAGTTTTACCAGAATTACTGTTGCAGAATGCTGGGAAAGATTAGGGGAAATCCGTGTGAAACATTACGGTATTTTCCTTAAACGTTTTCTGTAGATAAACGAGTAATTTTCTCAATAAATTATCTTTTCTGACACTATGGTTATTTTTCGGTAAAAGGTAGGCAAATTTTTTATGAAACAGTAGTCCTTTCTTAGGCCGTATGTTGGTGTAAAGTTAGCAACATCACAATTAGCTGTCAAATTAACTTTTTAATATTTATTATTAATTCATCAATGAAATAATTATTATGAATTGCAATAATTAATATCGTAACACTGAATAGTTATATATTTACCACACAGATCTTAGACCTAGTTCGATAGTAATGAATGAATGTTTTTAAAAATAATCTTTGATAAACTTTAAAGCATGAATGTTCTTCTTTTATTGTTTACATGATTTTGTTAGATTTAAAGCTCTTTTTTTATTGTTTATTTCCTGTTCGTGTCGCAATTAAAATATTTTTCTTTCTTTTCTTCCTTTTCTTTTGTTTCTTTCTTCCATAGTGTAGCTAACAACTGATAATTATAGAAGATTATATATTATAACGAAATCTACGATACGATACTTATATGAATCTACCACTTCAACATATATCTACTCAATATAAATTAAACAAAATAATACCTCCCTAAATAGCTATCTAACTACTAAACATAGGTCGTGCATCATCAGTCTAACCAACATAATGTAGTTTAAAGTGTACGAAAAGGATTTAGAAAGTTTCCTTCGTTCTAACGTTGCCAACATTCTGAATGCACTCTCTTAATCTATTTTCACTATTTATTTACTTAAACAAACATTATTAGTCTTTTGAAAACAACTAGACGGATTTTTTTATATATGGCATCTCGCATGTCAACCTAGGAGGTGGTCGACTGCTTAACCGTGTGCGTTACGCCAGCGGAATGTTGTCGCTTTTCAGGATTTCGACTTGACAGATAATTAGTATCTCATGTCGTGTAAATTTGCCTGAAATTTATAATTTGTGCGTCCAACCGAGCCGAAGAAATTCACGAAAAACAGATGCTGCTGAAGTAACCTTACCCCAGCGGCATGTTTTTTTCCTGGTCGTCGTAGCTAATACAAACTAGCTACTTAGATAGATATAATTTGTGCATAAATGTGCCCGAAAAATAAAATTTGTGTCGTTTTATCTTATTTCGTTTACGAATGTTTTTATATTTCTTGTTACAGATGAAGTATGAGTATACTCAGTGGGAATATTGATTCAGCAGATGTTGAAGAATTTTTTTGTTTTCTTTGCGAAAAACTTGGACATATCAGTTAATCTAGGTTCCATTGTTGAAATTAAAAGAGGATTGGGAACTTTAAAACAAGCTTCTGAGGAGAGAAGAGATGGATTATTACAAGACTTATATACGTGTGAAGTTGTATAATTAAGCTCATACACCATGTCGGCAGTAATATATTAATAAAAAATACATTGAAGCCAATAAAATGCATGACAAAAAAGTTGAAAAAAAATCGGTAATTTTTAATAGGTAAACTTTTTAGTTTATGGTATAAGAAATCCAAAAAAAAACATTCAAATCCATTCATTATAACTGGGTTCCGTATTTTTTTTTTCATTTCTAATGACTAATTGCACTGGACTATAATGACGTATCGTGTTTCTTTTTAGATGTAGTAGATTCACTACATCTAAAACAAATCACAATACTTCGTAATAGATATGTAAATACTATCTCACGCAAATCAGTAGTGAGGTAGCTGTCACTAATGTCAACTGTCAGTTCACCACGACTGGCGGGGGGGGAACAGAAAGTGAAGCGTGCCTGACGAGCCACGACAGGCTCGGTGTGGTTTATTTATAAATATATTTATTAAAATCTCCCTTACAACCACCATTACAGGTGTACCTATACCTAATGCGATAGCGCGGTCTTAAAATTAACTTACTTACAATTTAAAACTATGAAAAACATAAAAAACTAGTAGTACCTACTTATAATATCATCTAAAAATAATAACTGCTTTACTTAGTTCCCTAAACATAAAAAAAAACATAAATGTTCTTTGTTTTTCACTTTTTAGTTATAATACCTACCCCACCACCAATTCGAAAATATTAATATTATATCTTAATATTATCGTCTATTTACTTGGAATTACCTACAGGACTCGCCTCGCTCAGTTAATTTTTTTTGTCTCGTGTCATACGCCCCACATGACAGGTCTCATTGTGTTCAAAAACATTATTATTGAAGAAAGAGTTTTGCAATGTCCAAGATTTAAATCGATTTAAACCTTTGCCGAATGTACATTCTGGTATTGCATACCTCGTAGTGATAATAATTTATTTACCGATTATTTAGATAAATTAAATCGGTTCCTTAGATATGTCAAACTATCTGACGGTTGGGAATCAAAGGTTTGTATCTGTAAAAGTGTATCGTGTCCAAACTTGGCAATGTAATTTTGCTATAATTATTATGCTAGATGGCTTTTCTGAGACTTGGGATCACAGTTTTTCATGACATTTTCCTAATAGCCCCTTTATAGTGTCTTAAATCTGTTTGAGTACCTACTTTGAGTATCTTTTAGTAGATATCTTAAATCTCTTTGGTTATCTGGCGCAGTTCAGTACCTTTGCGATGCAATTGTTACAAAGAACGCACTACAAAGAAGTGATCGGATACATTCTGATAAAAGCAGGATTTTATATGTCCTTATCGCAAACCTACAGTTAAGTTAACGTATAAAATGTCCTGCAATTCGGAATTCACGTGTGGATCGGTTTTCAGTTACGAGTCCCATGTGATATCAAATTAAGGGAAACGAAGCCTCGCACACTAACTGACGCCGGAGGCAAAGCTTCAAATATCCTCACTGTGCTGAAAACTACGACATTCTCACTTAAAACTTGAGTAGAATTTTGCAATATCCCATCAACTTGTTCTGTTTCAGAAGGAACGCCGTTGAGACCCATAAGCTCCAAATATTCATACCTTTATTGAAAATACCTAATTGGTTAAAGTTTTTACCAACTCTTTTTTTTTTCAGGAATTTCCTTATTTTTTTTCCAGATAAGGTTACCAAAAACTTGAAGCAAATGAACAACCAAATTGCCTGAAGAATGGACCACGAACAAAATGAATGAAAAATAAAATGTAAGGTAATGTTGATCTAACAGTATACAAATGGCCGTGTTTGCCCTTTCGTCCTCATGCACCTACGTCAAAACATTCCGACAACTGTAATGTCGTAATATTCGTCATGACTGAAAGATTACCTCGGATATGAGGCATTTTATGTGTATTTTTATGAAGGGCAGATACCTAAATCTCATACAAATATCTCACGACTGTGTTGTGTTTTTGTTTTAAGGGAATTCTCTCTCTCACTTTCTCGATTCCATACCGTTCAAATAAGCGCGAAAGAGAGCGATAATGTTTTTTTTTGTTAGGGTTCTGGACATCGTTGTACTCAACTTTGGTTAATTGAATCCTACGACCAATGCCCCAAATCGTATCCATTACTTAATGGCAGGACCGCACCTTCTGTCAACGATAAGAAGGTCTAAAATCTGATTTACTTAAATAGGCCTAATCTAACAAAAGGCCCATTATTTATTTATTTATTTTATTATTTATGTACCTACATACAGTAAAACAGCTAATAACATTTAGATATTATTATTATATTTAGTTTGTATTATCTGATATCGCTCTCTCTTCTAACAGCAGTCGAACATAAGTCATTAAGCGAATAAGCATTAAGCGTCAAAAAGCGAAAAAAAAAAAGCGAAAAGAATGTCCGAATTAGTATAAAGTTTGGTTTACAGCTAGGTATAAATTAAAATAACGAGAATTATCCAAATTGAGTTAAGAAAGCATAGTTAGAATGCTGTCGTCAAGCATTTAAGAACCTGAGTCTCAAATGGAAAAGAGTGCCGTATTCTTTAATATTTTCAAGCAACACATTTAATTAAATTTTATGTCTGCCACGTAGAACTACCAACAACAAGCATGAACAAAAAAACATTAAAATATTCTAGAAGTTTAATGAATAATAAATATTTAATCACTTAATTTCACGGAATTATAAGGTACTACCTACTAAGGTAATACTATAAAGATAATTATAGTGAACGAAGGAAATGAAAATAAGCACGCTTCGTTTGTTTCTTTCCGCCATTAGTGTCTATCATAACAATCCCGTTGAATGATTAAACAGGCGAAAAACAAGAAAATAACAAAGTACCGAATGAAACCAATAATGCCTCAAGAAAAAATGGGAAGTCTTTTTCGAGTGCGAAAGAAAAAAACAGGAATCAAACAAAAGAACCATGTTAAAATCGATGCTCGAAGCTCTATCCAGCCATGCACACGTATAAGCCGTGAAAGGATTTCTCCTCGAGTAGTGCAAATAAAAGAAAAGAACGACATTTCCACCGCACACAATAAAATAAAATCGAGGCATACGTACGTATTCGACTTTTTCCTCGTGAATCACAAATTCGCAACTATATAATTTCATATTTGACGCCTAAACGAGCACCCGCGGCCACAAAAACGAATATCGTCGTACGTAACATTTTATAAGGAAAAAAACCACATCGTTTTATGTAAAAGAGTGTACTGTACTTCTCGGCTTTTACAGCTCCAAGCGACGTTTAACTTTAAAACGAACTAACATGCTCCTCAAGAGAGCGTAACCCTCAGAAATACTTGAGCCACTGAAATGTATTTCGCTGTTCGTTATTTATCATACTGCGACTGCAATAAAAATCTGCTTGTGAATTCAGCATTTTGTTCTTTAGAAGCAAAACCAAGCATTCAAGAGTGGAATTTATGCAGAAGTTTAAAAATTTACACATCAGCGATTTATATTGCATGTTGGATGAGTGACAGAAAATGTAAACAAGAATCTTAGGTATTAGGTAGGCCGATGCCAGCCAGGGTTGCGGGAAAGTCCGAAAGGGTTACCGTGGCCCCTGGCACAGGCAACTGAAGGAACACGGGTGGGTTTTAGTCAGTAAGAGTCTGACACACCCTCCCGCTCCGCCCAGAGCGGGAGAAGTTATTTGATGATTTCCTACCCTCAAAATAAAAAAAGAGTTTTTTTTTCTATTTAAATATTATAAGGTCCGCTAAAACTGCATGGAAGACGCGCAGGCTCGCGAACGAGATGGAAAGAGTCGAGGGAGGCCTTTGCCCAGGAGTGAGTGAAAACAGGAAAACAAAAAATAAACAACGTTCGTAATCTTAACAGTCGTCGCGGCTTATACTTACACTTAGCCCCAAGATCGCTTACTTATCCCTGGATTGCCGGTTAAGTTAACTCTGACTTCGATTCGGCAAAATGCACCGCGAATCTCAAACTCAAAGCATTTACTTAAAATAAACCAATTACAGGCACTTTTGAATTGTCAAGTGGTCAGTCAGTCAGAAATATGAAGCCAGTTGCCCATTCCAAAGCGTAGTAGGTACCTATGGAGAAGAACGGGCAAGAAACTCCATGGACACTCTTTAAGATCAAAATATTGTTACAAAAAAGTGGTTACATCATTCATGTTAAATTATACACGATGAGAACGATTTAGAAAGACGTGCATGTTAAAAGCGTCACTAATTAAAAGATAAAAACAATTTAGGAATTAAAATAAGCCGTGGCAGCTAAGAAATGACCAGTGCCTACTGACGGCGCCCGTTTACGAACATGACGTATGGATCAGCACCATTCAGCTCAACCATTTTGAAGGGAACTCAATGATCCAATACGCACGCCACCACCAGCGACACATTTGAGTGAACATGACATACTCTCAGCCGCCAGGGCACATTCAAGTCAATGAAAGACGAACCCTGTAAGCTTTATATTAGGTACATAGTGCTCACACATGTGCTATGCAATTATACAAATATTTTATTATTATTTACAAGAATTTTATAAATACTCCGCATTTTCAGCTCAGAAAATATGTTGTGCATTAAAAATAGAGAACGCTAAGTCAGTGGGACTTATCGACAGATTGCAGCTATATTTTATATGTACAATAATTCACCATGTCAAATAAATCATGGGAGCTTAGCTTTGGACTGGTTAACCCCAACTTGACGTAGCACGATGACATACGACTTCTGTCTACCGAAAAATGTAATAGACACAATCATAATTCTAGAAATCAATCATTTCGTTTCCGACGTTATACCGCATAGAATATGATAGAACGATCTGGATGTCGGTCTAGAAACATAGAAAACTGTTTTATAGGCCCATTGATCAGGGCTATACATAAACACAAACGAGTTTTTTTTTTGTTATGGTAAAAGAAAGATTTTCCTTTAGGGACCTTCATATATTCTGAAAAGGGTCACGGGAACCGTTGGTTGCAGTTGCTAAGTCATCTCTCATGGGAATCTCGGAAGGGCCCGTGAGTGTTCAACAATGAAGGTTTTCCCGGATAACATGATAATGATGATAAATGGTTTATCTGACGGACGGGATTTACCTATTAAACTTTATGAGAGTTTTCTTTTGTTTTGTACTAACTTTACCAACAACATAACCAGTTCTAAGATTTTTTGTTGTCCTAAGGTACCCACATTGTTAGGCTATTCGATTTATTCAACCCACTTGCGCATGTAGGTACTTCAGAATATATTTATAAAAACGTTAAACCTACATCAAAAACGTATATTTTGTTAGGGTACATTACCACTTAATAAAACCATCACATCTTCTTACAACAGACTCATTTTACAACCTAATGTTGTACTTAAAACCTTGTTTACAGATACTTTGTTGTACGAAATATACGCAGGATTCACAAAATGACATTTTACGCGGGGACTGGCGGAAATTATAACTTCCTATGGAGGAAAACCTTATACTTAGAGATCATTCTTGTTACACCCGACTTGAAATGTCGTAGTCTCGTCGTCAAAATATTACACGACGTTATTAAAACGAATATGAGAAGGATTAATTTTATACTTATTGTTATACGGGGTCCGTAATCGTATTACAGAGGTATGAGGAACAGGGTGTAAAGTTCACTTATACCTCCATAGAAAAGGGAGGATCCTCCGACCAGACGGGTGTCGTGTCTGGTGGGCAACTGCCCAATGATTGATGTCGGGAAGTTGTATATATGCTAGTCGCGCAGTAAACTCTGCTTGCGCGATGCAGGATTTGCGTGACGTCAGTTTGACGCGCAGCTCGCTTGTGGCGATGTAGATACCGCTACAGTATCTTAGCTTTAAGCTGTGGTAAGATCCATAAACATTTTTGAACGCAAAGATATTAATATGAATATGGTGCAGCAGTGGAATCACGAACTCTATTGGGAAGAATCAAAAATGTGCAAGTTTGACTTGTAAATAAACAGTACTTACCAATTATATTATTTTTTCTAAACTCGCGTGTTTATTCAGTTAGAAAATTCATACAGAAATATCGATAGCATTTCAAACTAGAGACCCCAAACATAGGTAGGAAAGATATTTGCTTTTCTGGATACACTTCAGAGAACTTCGTAGTCTATACTAAAATTACTCGGGCCAGAAATATTATCAGACTCCGTGATGAAAGGTATATAAAGGACAGACAGGGATTAGTCGAGTTTTGCAAAAGACTAAAATGTGTCGCGTAACATTTACCCTTAAAAATGAGGGTAACGACGCTACTGTACAGTAGGCCGCACGTCGGTGGTAACACCTTGACTTGAACTGGCCTAGCCTAGAACGGAGTTTCAATATAATAAGACCTAGATATACCGGTCTTGTTAACCGGTATAATATTAAGCTGGCCAAGCTAGTACGAGCAGTGGTGGCCCAGTGGTAACGGCCACGAGTTACGAGTTGCAGATAGGCGATTTACTTTGTGTAAATTATTTCATCACCATTGCTCTCAAAACGGTGTAGGAAAACATCGAAAGGAATCCGGCATGTCCTAGAACCAAAAAATTCAAAGAAATGTGACATCTACCAACAACTGGGCCCGCGTGGCGGATTACGGCCCACTCCCTCTCATCGAGAGGAGGCCTGTGTCCCAGCAGTATAGGAACATTATAGGCTGATTATGGTTTTGCCTTACTACGTTTTCAATACGTAAAAATTTCAGACGAACCCCGGTGTTCGTGTATAGTTTCTACAATCACTTGCATGGAAATTTATCTAAATTCTATTAGTTTTATTCCTTATTAATGAAAATCGTGACAGTTTTCTCGTGATTTAGTGTTATTGGGTTTTTCCATCTGAAATTTGTCAGTAGCAGGCCGGTGTATGCATTTGTGCGCGGTTGATGGCAACAGGCTCGCCCCCTATTACATGGGACCTAAACATATCTAGCGAAATGTGGGTAGGTACACCCCTGCCCAACCCTTCGAGTAGTACAGGCGTGGTGTTGTTTATGTATATTGACAATTTAAAAGTGCCTGTAATTGGTTTAATAGAAATAAATGCTTTGAGTTGGCTTCAATAATACCTTCTGGGCATTTTTCCTGTTAACAGCGATGCGGACGAAAATTTTGATGTCCTACGATTCCTTTCCTTCAGTAACTTGACATTTTATATTTTTGGCAGTATACAACTTTGAAAATGTATAAAATAAACAATGCATGTTTATTATTATTATTATTATTATCTGCTTCTACTTCAATACATAATAATCAACCATAAAATGACAATTATGTACAATATTTTTTAAGTCAGAGCACACAATTTTCATCATTTTGAGCAGGTTATTTGACTAAAATGGTTGATTTCTGCAAAAAAACATGGATATTCTTTATCGACAGAACATTCCAAAAATATGTACAGCTTCTCCGCTATCCAACGAGGTAGCTCGTTGGATACGGGAGTATACGGGAGTTGCCCCTCTGGTATCTTATTGTAGAATAAGATACCAGAGGGGCAACTCCCGTATTTTTAAGAACGTTTGCATTCAAATCTCAGTCTGAATCTTTCAAAAATTTTATAGCGTTTACCTACATTTTTGACATTTGATTGTCGCTGAGATGAGATTGCGACTTGATTTTGAATGTTTTTAATTACGGGAATTGACCTACTGATATCTTCAAAAAAATATAAAATGTCAAATTACTGGAAAATTGTTGACATTTGCATAATGATCACAAGGAGTAATTTGGTAGCAAATGACCTCCCCTACAACCCCTTAATGGATTGCCGACGTATTACAAATATACATGCCACGCTTTTTTACAATAAACATTATTTTTTAAATCAGTGTTCTTATTTTAAACTTATTGAAAATTATTTTCTACAATTTTATAGTTTGATTATCTACAAAAGCGTGTTTTTTTTTTTGTTTTAAACTATTATTATTTTGAAGGAGATTACTTATCCATTGCTTCATATGTTCGAAAAATTTGTCTGCTGAGCAACGTAAATAACGCAATGAATGTTGTGGAACTGCCAAAATGAAAGCCATTCTACTGTTAGGTGTGCTACGCAACTAACCCGCTGCTTCCCAGAAAGTACTCGATTGATATCGATTTCACTTTGTAGCCATTTCATGAAGCTGGGTGATTATTAAGACGCGGGCAGTGGCGGTAGTGTTTTCTGGGTATTAAAGCTCCACATTATGAGCAAAATAAGACGTCACAAGTAATTAACTGAAAATATTTTACATGGGTACACAAACACGAAAAAACCACATCCCTACAAAATCAATACAACTTTAACTTGCTTTGTAACCACAAAAGCTTTTCTTACTAAATTGCACCAAGCCCTCAAGCCATATTCTGAAAGCATAAAGACATCTAACTTTATCTCGTCTTTAATGAATAAATTAATTGAATGAGTCTGTGAATATGTGGCGAAAGAAGTGGGAACAATAAAATGTTTGGTCTGATGAATGCATGCATTGTTGCAGCCACAGACCCATTGTGTTTCTGTATTCGCGGATTGTGAATTCATAATGAGTTCATGATATACTTACCTAACTACCAGTTATGCATATGTGGTTTTTAAATCTAGCCCAGTTTTCAGAAGTCATAATAACATGCTTTTTCACTCAATTCTAGTAAATAGGTCCTGTCTAGACCACCATTTCTATAAACGCTAAACCTAAACATTACTAGGTAAAGTGGACGAAGAAAATAAGACCAAAAACGTTAGGGTCAGGAAGGATGTGTACCTTCTTACACCGAAAATAAGACCAAAAACGTTAAGGTCAGGAAGGATACACAGAAGTGACCTACGTAGGAACCCTAAGCTAATGTTATTATTACACGAAATTCTACTTACCGAAAATTAGAAAATGAACGGGAAAAGAAAGAGTGAAATGATAAAAACCGTAAAAACTAATTCTTAATTTCCATTTGATTCTTGAGCTTTGCATCGAAAACGTGTAACGCCTCCAACAGATGTCATTGCGGTTCACTTTGTGAACCCGTCATTCTACAGAATGGTCTTTGTTCCCAGCTTTAAAATAAATGTAAAATAAACAGCGAAACAAATGAACTGACGATACGAACCCAGCGGGTTAATTAAAAAACAATAACTGTCTATGGATCTGCTGTTTTACCGACAGTCATTATGATATTGGAAATCTAATTTTAGTTATTTATCAATTAAGTCCAGCAAATAAGACTTTAGTTGGCAAAGTAAAGTTCCTTTATACAAATATGAACCTTATTTTTAACATCTTAATTTATTCGTATGAAATAATTGCTCACATTAGCTTTTACAAATATTTACATTATTCACTCATAAAAGGTTCATATTCGTGTGAAGCAAAAATATTTTTTTGCAAAATAAATTCAAATCTCCCCCTAAGAGTGTAAATACATGTGAAAGTAAAAACGAAATAGTTTTAAAGGAGCCTAAAGCTAAAATAACGCCTGATAGAGATGATGGAGGAAGTAGACCTGCTGCTCTGACCTCATGCAAATTGGGATAAGACTATCACAATCAGACTGTTGTGGGTTAAAAACTGCCAATGTGATTTTTTCAATTCATATAATACGTACACACATCAAAAGTGTCTTAAGACCAAGATATTTTTTTTTAAATGTCATGCATTGACATTATATAAAAATGTCTAAATATACATTTTTATATGTATAATTTCAATACAGGGCATTTTTTTACAATGTCCAATGTGTCGCGAGAAATCACGGTACAGCGGACAGAGCTCCGGCGGGATCTCAGGGCGGCATGGAGAGTGCGATTGTCGCAACCCAGCGCTGGGCACGCCACAATTGCGGCGATAAGTCCCCTCTTTGAGGAGTGGCTAGAGAGGCGCCACGGCGTCCTCACCTTCCGTCTGACGCAGGTCCTCACCGGACACGGTTGTTTCGGGAGGTTCCTGTTCCGGATAAGGCGGGAGGAAACGCCCGGGTCTCACCATTGTGTGGATCGCCCGGAGGACACGGTGGAACATACGGTGGAGGTCTGCCGGCTTGGGCGGAGGACCGCCATGTCCTCGTGCAGGCGATTGGCGGTGGCGATCTCTCACGTCTGGCCCTGGTCCAGGCCATAGTACGGAGTGAGAGGGCATGGGAAGCCGTCACCTCCTTCTGCGAAACAGTAATGCTCGCGAAGGAGGAGGCGGAACGCGTGAGGAAGAGGCAAAATTCGCGCCCTCACGCCGCTAGCCGCCGCAGGAGACGCCCTGGGCGTCGGGAATCGCAGGCCGATTCCCGGCCACCGTAGGCGTGGGCTTGCGAACGGCGAGCCATGGGCAGCTCGCCATTCGATAAGGACCAGGCCCGGATCGACGGCGCGTTGTGTTCCACGCGCGCCTCAAAGAGATGTCAGTACCAATGACGGGGTCCGCTAGGGCGATGCCTGCTAGGGTTGCGGGAAAGTCCGAGAGGGATACCGTGGCCCCTGGCACACGCAACTGAAGGAACACGGTGGGTTTTAGTCAGTAAGAGTCTGACACGCCCTCCTGCTCTGCCCAGAGCGGGAGAAGTTATTTGATGATTTACCACCCTCAAAAAAAAAGGGGTTTTATATTATATTATTATTGTAAAAACACTGTTCAAGTTGTTTATTTTATATAAAGCATCACTTTACAACGGTTTGCACTTACTTATCAGAATACCTGGCACGAAAAAAAGTCCCGAAATCGCAAGTGCGGTTATATTTCTTTGAATTATCATATTATTACTAAATCACCGTAGTTTTACTATTTATTTGGACCGTTAATTTAAAAATATACTATATTATCAGCCTATTACTGTCCCACTGCAGAATAAAGGCCTCTTTTCATAGAGAGAAGACACGAACATTGATCACCACGCTTACTCAAGACGAGTTGGCGTTTTCGAAGTTCAGGTTTCCTCACGATGTTTTCCGTCACCGATGACAGTATTGTCCAAGATAAATATAGAAAGTACATAAGAATTGAAAAGGTCACCCTGGTACTTGCCCGGATTTGAACCCACAACCTCGTGCATGAGAGGTAAAGCCTTAACCACTGAGCCATCACAACAATATTCTGTTTTACGATAATTGTATTATTGTGAAAATAACACTCAGTTTTTGGTGTCCGAGAAGAAAATGTGTTTGAAATATTCATTTAAATCGTCCAAACTCAGTGCGCGGGGCATTCATTATTTTGACTGAAAAAAGCCGAGTCCCTAACTCACCGAATTTTAGAACAAACTTCATGTTACAACGCGAGCGTCATGAATCCTTTATTTTCGTTAGAAAACTCGCTAACGAATGACCAAACTTATTTTAATCCAATAATTTAGGAAATTGTAATTATTTATTTATCATTGAATAAAATTCAAAGAAGAAAAGCTTTTTATTACGTAAAGTAAAATGATACCTACATACTTTCTTCCAGCCAATTAGCTTTCAATTCAATTCAAATTATTTATTTGTAAAACATAGGTAGGTACAATAATATTATAGTAAGATCTAATTCTAATGTCTGGATCTCTACATCTAACCTAATACGTATACAAATTTTGGATAGGTACATAAATATGGGATTGCAAAGCAAAATAAACGGGTATAATACTTGAAACTATTTATTTTTCAGCACAATAAAAAATATCAGCGTTACACCGTTAGTTCGTCGTAAAAACTAGTTATCGCCATTTCTCTCCTTTCTCCCTCGCACACATACTTCCCTTTCTTTCATCCGCTGCGTTCCGTTTTAACAATTATAGCTGCGTTCATACTTTCAGATTATACAATATTTTTACCCCACATAAATAATTATTATTATTCAAATTAAATTATAATATTATCATTAATAAAATTCATTTATAGAGCATTCATATAAAGAGCATAAATAAATCGGACATTTTACTCACAACACGACACATCCAATTATTACATATTTAACTTGTCTGTTAAGAATTCACCAGTGGAAGAGTACGCTTTTTTAACCATTAAAGTCTGTGAGCATTCTTTTGAATTTGTTAACCTCATTTTCTGCTTTCCAAGTATTTTAAATGTTTTTAAGAATATGAATATTATTTATTTGCAAGAATACGAGTACCTACAGTAAGTTGACAAACACACATAGTAAATTTCCGTCATATTCTACCAGGTACCTGGTGTGCAAATCTTAATTGAAGGGTGTTAGTAAATTGATAAGTAGTACCTACCTTCAGTACTTTATGTTATGTTAAAAATCTTAATTATATTTAGGTCATTACTAGGTAATTGGTAATTTGGGGTAAACGGCAATTTGTAGTCCGTTAGAGCCCTTCGAGCGACGATTACTTAAGATGTCCGGCGCACCCTAGAGAGTTGTCACAAGACAGTTCCCCTATCCTACCTTGCTGACTGTGGTCTTCTAACCACAACATGAACTTAGATTAAGCTTCTTTTATTGCTAGTGACACAAAAGTCAGAGAGGGTTTAGACTACAAATAGATTGTTAATGCCAAGTACTAACCGAAATACCACTTTAGTGACTAGTTGATAAAAATCAAGTTGTACTGATCTCTTGACAAAAAGTTGTATTCACTACACTAAGGACTCGTCTGACGTACCAGACAGTTACATTGATCCAAGTCAGTAGCCCCCTTAAAAGACCCAGCGTGAAATAATTTAGTAGCATCGTCAAACTTAGAACTAGTTCATGTTAGAATTTCATAAACATTAGCACCTCTGGAACGTAGGACTGACATTAATTTGCCTTACCTTTTTTTTTGGATGGTGGGAAATCATCAAATAATTTCTCCCGGTCTGGGCGGAGCGGGAGGGCGAGTCAGACTCTTACTGACTAAAACCCATCCGTGTTCCTTCAGTTGCCTGTGCCAGGGGCCACGGTAACCCTTCCGGACTTTTCCGCAACCCTGGCAGGCATCGGCCCTGGTGGACCCCGTCATTTGGTGCTGAAATCTATCTATCGGCGAGCTGCCCATTGCTTGCCGTCCGCATGTCCGCACCTACAGTGATTCGAGTCAGTATCCCCCTTAAAAGACCCAGCGTGTAATAATTTAGCAGCACCATCAAACTTACAACTAGTTGGCGTTCGAATTTCATAAACATTAGGACCTCCGGAACGTACGGCCAAATTAATTTGCCTTACCTGAAGCAGACTGTTTGAAGTGGTGTACCTTGCTTTATAATTCACTACGAAGCAAAGATTAAACGGTTCAATGGTTTGAAAATAAAAACAGAGTTTCCATCAGGAAAATGCACGTAAGCGTTTAATAGAAATTGTATCCAACCATGATGGAAATTATATTGAAGCCGAAGAATATACCGTGCAGCATAACATAGCGAAATCAATGAAATTTTCAAGTTGAAAATATGAATTTATATTTTTAAAGCGTACTGAATTAACTAGTTATGTACTTTAACTAGCTTCATCTTTCTGACTGACAGACCCCTTGACAATTCAAAAGTGCCTGCAATTGGTTTATTTCAAACAAATGCTTATAGTTTGAGTTTATGACCAGTTAGATGCTCAAAGAGAAAACTAACTTTTTGTAGGGTAGATCATGAACCTAGATGAATAGTCAATGAGTAGGTAAAGAGTTTGGAATATTAGAGACTCACACACATTGTGCTCTTCACATCTGACGTCATTGCCATAATATAAACGACATGGACGGGAAAAGACAGATCAACATTTCATGAATTATGCTAGCCTGTCTAAAACAACCCCAAATATTCTACATTTATGCAAAATGCCACTGCTATTAAACTTCTGCTAGTATTTTCTTAGCCTGTTTTTTATCTAGAGCGAATTATGTAAAAGTACCTAAATAATATTAGTTCTAATTAGAACTGTAACTGTCACAATTGAAATAATTGCTTTATCGAAATTTAATTTGATACTTGTGATAATATAAGGATTCAGGACTTTTGAAAGTCGGGGGCCGCCATTGGTAACTTCAATTAATTTAAATTAATAACGACGTAATGAAATTATTACTGAAGTTGGTAGAGTAATTATACAGATATTAATGATTAAAAAAAAATGGTCCTTTACTCCGCAATTGGTAAAGTCTTCTTAAAGGAGACTTGGTTTCATGATTGAAATGAGATACCAAAAACTATCAAAGCAGCCTGTAATCTAAGTCCTATAGGTTGTGAGTACCTTTACATGAAAGTCAAGACGTCGCATAGTAGGTATTAGAGCGAGTAGAAATGCCAAAAATATAAGAACAAAGGGTCGCTGTGAGTAACAACAATTTAATGTGGAACACTAATTTATTATATATTTATATATTCTTAATTGTAAACCACAAAAAACATAACAACAACAAAAAAATTAACACTACTTAATATACAATGGGTAATAATAATAACGATGCACGGAATATGCACGGTTTAACCATAGTAGTACCTAATGGGTTAAATTATACTACTTGGTCGAATTAACTGTGCACCTCGCTGGAATGCCGTTTCTCCCCCCGAAACACCGCTCACCTCCCCTTGAAACAAAGCGTTGAAATGACGTCATCAACTCCAGGTGCACAGTTAATTCGACCAAGCTGTACATAACATACTCGTAACATCACAACTTTCTCTCGTAAGTAGAGGCTATAGGCCTACGTGGCGTAGCAAGTGCTACGAATGCTACGAGCCTACGATTATTTTATACGTGTTTTATGTATTTCACAGTACCAACTTATACTGTAGCCTAGCTGACTTTCTCAAAGGAAATAGCACTCTAGTGACAATGCACGTCTTAGGGTTGATTTCACCAATGAAACTGAACGCAATCAGCACATCTATTAGTGATCAAGAGCTGTCAGTGTCAATATTCCACAACAATGATGACACTGACAGTTCTTGAACGCGGTTTAGATGTGCTGATTGCGTTTAGTTTCATTACATTGGTCAAATTCACCCTTAATACGCTGTCATCTAATGGGTAAATAAACAAATACCAGCAACTTAATGCAAGAGTCGAGTTGGTGGAATTTTAGTGTTTGCTTCCCCAATATTTGTATGAATTGGCCATGGTGCCAAGTCGATACGTAATTCCATATACAGGGTTATTGGTAATATGTCGGCAATCCATTAAGGGGATGTAGAAGTGTTAGTTTGCAACCAAAATTACCCCTTATGACGCCTACGCAAATGTCAACCATTTCCGAGTAATTTGTCATTTTATATTTTTTGGCGGTATACAGCCTTGATTTTTTTTTTAACCAGTGCATGTTTTTAATTTTTAATTAATATTATCTGCTTCTACTTCAACACATAATAATCAACCATAAAATGACAATTTTGTACAATATTTTTTAAGTCAGAGCACACAGTTTTCATCATTTTGAGCAGGTTATGTGACTAAAATGGTTGATTTCTGCAAAAAAACATGGATATACTTTATCGACAGAACATTCCAAAAATATGTGCAACTTCTCAGCTATCCAACTAGATACAAAAAGATACCAGAGGGGCAATTCCCGTATTTTTAAGAACATTCGCATTCTAATCTCAGTGTCAATCTGTCAAAAATTGTATAGCGCACCTACATTTTTGACATTAGACTGTCGCTGATATGAGATTGCGACTTGAATTTGAACGTTTTTAATTACGGAAATTGGCCTTCAGATATCTTCAAAAAAATATAAAATGTCAAATTACTGGAAAATGGTTGACATTTGCATAGGGGTCATAAGGAGTCATCTATACGATAAACCTCACCTATCTACCTACACAAATATTGCACATTTTCCTTTATTAAACGGTAAATGAAAATGATTCGTAAGGAAATAAACAGCTGCGATCATTAATTGTGACTTTCACGGACCATTTCCAAGATTTACCGTTTATTCTTACGCACCTTGACTATAGGATGTGCTATCGAGAACACATCGATCGACTGAAATTTTTAGGCCCATTTCTTGACACTTTTCAAATACTATCAGTAGGACATTAAAATTTCAAGTGAACGCTAACTTTCAGGCTCACTTTGTTGTCAAAATAATCAATTTAAGTTTCTGAAATGACGTCAAAATAAGTCGTTAACTATTCACTCTTTAAGTTATCAAACTTGAGTTTATTAGGCGGCTAGCCAAGTTTCTAGGATAGTAGTTTGTGTAACGAAATTATGAATGTTGTATGTGTTTGAGAAAACTCAAACTCAAAACATTTATTTTAAATAAAAATAACTTGGTATTAAAATTAAAGGTTATATTATTTGGTTTAGGTTAGTATACATTATTTTTTGGAGAAAATTATGTAATTGAATCCTGAAAGTGCATGGCGTAGCTACAATAAAACTAAAATTCAGAGAAACACTGTAAAAGATATCACTGTTTTAAAGACACCTGCTCGGTGCTGCTTTAATTCGGTATTTATGCCAGTTATCTGACATAGACACATAGAGTAAAATGGAATTTACTTTCTGAAAAGTTTATCTCTCGAATTTGAGTGAAATTGCCTGAAGGGAAAGACGATGTGCCCTCAAATTAGATATGTGTTCGTAACGAAGGTCTGAATAATAAGCATCCATGTTGAGAAATTAAATTCGATTCTATCTGCTCTCAAATACATAATTTATATATAAAAATATGAACGTCAAAAGTTTCCATATATCAAAACACGAAAATGTGAAAACCGTTTTCAGTTTCAATTACTATTCATTTCTAGATAGCTCTGCATGTTGTATTCATAAGTTTTCACTGAAAATTAATTCGAATAATGTATTCCACTAAGTTCGCAATTTGCTTACAAAGCTGTATACAACTTTCCGCCTTGTTTCATATTTAAAAATCAGACCTAAGCACTGTTATGCTTGAAATGCGTAGAAAGAAAATTCCTCGTTGGAAATTAAAATAACGAAACGAACCTTTTTGTTTTTTGCCCTCACCTTACTGGTGCTCGGAATGTCGTAGAGAACCATGGGCAATGTATTTACACAGTACATACGATATGAAATGTACATACGTTATATACTGCTAAAACCGCACTTTGTTTATTCAGTTTTAAGCCGCTTTATCTTGCTCTTAAAACAACATTTACCCAACAAACACAAACAAATTAACAAAGTCCTAATCGATGGTTTGTAAAATCAAACAATTCTACAACCCTAACGGGGGCTTCTGATACATAATCAAGACCCAAGACTCGGGAGGGCTTTAACCGCATCACCAACCACTTGCAGCTACTTTGCGTAGCTAAAAACTGTCTTACAATCATTAATACCGTTTTTGCCTTTCATGATGTGGAAAGGGAAATGAGTTAAGTATAGGGTCAATTTCAATTGTTTATATATTTATAATTTGTTGTATACTAATAATACAACAAATTATAAATATTATTATTTGTATTTTTATATATTATTATTATTTATATGACCTGCAAGTAGTTGTTCCGGGTCTGGCTGTTTGTGTATGTGAGTTTAAATGTTTGTAAACGCACCCACGATACAGGAGAAATTCCTAGTGTGCAGAGGTACAATTTGTGAGTTTGTATGTAGGGGGTAATCTTCGGAACTCCTGTTCCGAATTTGAAAATTCTTTCACTAATGAGAAGCTACAGTATTGCCCAGTCATAGCAGATATTTTATGTTTAAAAATTACACGCAACATCAGTCGTGAGTAGAAACTAGTTTTTGTTAAACATAAAAGAAAATAGATGAGATTAGGCATTATACAATATGTCTCGGAATTGACGCACACCACCAAACACCCCAATCTAAATATGATGATAATAATTATATAATCATAATACATACACTGAATTTTTACTATTAAGTATGTTAACATGGTTTTATTAAATGGGTACATTTTTTATTGTGTCTAATAATACTTAATTAACTTACAAACTATTAAAATTAAAATATAATAACCTAACCTAACTAAAACCTAACCTATTTTTCTGTCATTTTCTTCTTGTCTGTTTATATAAGTGTGTACATAAATGGTTAAATAAAAAATAAAATAAATAAAAATATTAAAAAACTAAAATAGGGCGTCGAAAAATTCCTCGCTGTCGACTGGTAATGTACCCAAGAGGCTGGCGTCATTGCCACGTTGTATGGCAATGCTTAGCCTCTGACCAAGGTGCAAGCCAGCCCTTGGGTCACAGGAGGTGTCAACCAACCGTTTGGAGATTTCGTTGAACAAACCATGAGCACTCGGACCCCACGTCCTGAGGGTTTCAGCCCAAAACGGCTCGAAAATACAATTGCTGATAAGGTTATTATACTTTCGCCGTTCTGTAGTAGCAGCAGCGTCAGCACAGCACGACGAGCCAGGAAGATGGGATGGCGCAAGAGTATCGACATACGATGCGTGCCACACTAAAGACCTACCCACCTTCCATGGAAATAAAGACAAGTCGTCCGGTCTCATGCCATCGTGGCGTGAGAAGCCATTTGGTTCTAATACAGCTGGAACGGCGACGGTGACAAGAGCTCGTCAGATGATGTCATGAATGTTCGCGTGTCGTGCTAAGTGACCCACACTTCGGCTGCAAGACAGGCCGTGGCCGTCGAAAATAGTACCTATCTTCGCCGACGGTAGTGCATGATGCCAAAGACCCGACTCCTACTTACCCACAGCCAGCAGGCGCGCACGCTCGGCAGTGCAAGCAGACGTGTCAAGTAAATTGTTCTGTACTACTCTGCAGAGCGGCTCATCCCACCGTATCTGGGAAGATGGATTATCGAGTGGATCTGAATTTGGGCAAGCGAGTCTCCAGGCCCATCCATAGCCTCGGTCATGCACGGCACATCAAAATTCATCAGTATGGAGGCTAGGATTTTCCTGATAAATTTCTCAGTGCCGTAGACCGACGATAGGAAATCCGATAAACTAATACTAGAAATTTTGCGGACGGAGGCCTCCCATACGAATGGGAAGAGTAGTTTGTGTCCAAGCTCGGTCGTCCATGGCCACATTTAAAATCAAAGTTAATGTATGATGATGATGATAATTTGGTCCATTTTGTCTAAATAGTGAGTGTGATTCCATAAATGGGAAGCGCGGAAATATGTTAATTTAGGGCCAAACAGCAATAACGGATTAAGGTTAAGGCCGAATTCATGTTAATTTGGAACAATCTTTCCGAAACGTCATGGAAATTTTGTATTTTTTCCTCAATAGAAACGGGAAAGGAATTCTCAAAGATTGGAGACCCAAGAAGAGGAAGAGAGCTTTTTTTAATAATTTAGATTTCTGGAGCTATTGCGTTAAGTTTGGGAAGGGTCAGATGTCTTTCAGTAGTGTCCGCTAAGTATAGTTCACATTTCAAAAGGTTTACATCCAAGCCAATGGAGTACAGTTCATTTTTTAATAATTGTAGGTCATTCAAAATAGATTCTAAATTGCCTTCCAAGATTCCATCATCAAGATACCAAACGTTAAATTTGGAATTTAGCTGTCGAATAATTGGGTTAATGACTAAACTAAATCACTGGCCCGAGGGGCTCGCCTTGTTGACAGCCAACAGCAGATTCCAGAACGTGGTCCCGGTACAGTAATTTAGAAGGGTGCCTGTAACATTCCCAAAGGGAACTATAGATTTAGGGTATTTCTGTTTCAGTTTTTGCCAGCAAGGTTATGCCAGTATTAACAGAATTGAAGGCATTCTTTATGTCAACCTTTAGGATGACCTCTCCTTTGCCAGAATGTAGGTAGTTCGACAAGGCGTGTACGGTAGCCTCACAGCCCCCTTTGGAGTCGTAACCTAAAAGCAGGGGCAAAATTTTTTTTCGTAAAAAAAAATTTGTTATACTGATTGTGGGAAAAAATTGTGGTCACGTTACAAATCTGCGCACGTGCATAGTCGCACACGTTTATGGGTCTAGCGTAGTCAGTACTTCGTTCGTTTTGATTTGTTTTACCTGTACGACGGAAGTGTGACTGTAATTGACGTTGTTTTAATTATTTTTGTTAAAAAAAAATACCTACATTAAAAATGTCAGAAATCGATTCAGTAAACAATTTGATTAAACTACTTTCATAATGTGCACTAATTCAGTTACACATTGTATAAAGCTCCTAATAATATAGGAGATTACAAGGGGCGGTGAATAATATACAGGTAAGTAGTCAGGCTAACATTATTTTGATTGTGCTACAAACTATAATTGTTTTATATTTTTTTTATTTATTTAGGTTAACCAACAATTGTTTACACTATATACATTTCTGATTTAATGACTAGAGTAACATTTACAAGTGCAGCAATTAATTACAGGTTAACACCACATGCACAGAAAACGGCTTCACATAACATATTTATAAATTATTGAAATTAGAACTTCTACATACAATGAATAAATATTTCAAAACAATAATAAATTTTAATATACGAAGAAAGAAGAAATAAATAATAAGTTTCGATCCTTTATTGTTTTAAATGGTACGGGCAAACATAGCTGTACGTGTGATCTTTTGGCGCGTGCCCAAAATCGGAACAAGCAAAGCAGTGCCCCCTGTGTACCTATTTTATGGTGTACATGATTCAACAAGTAGGCCATAGCCAGAGAGCTGACTTCAGCGACGTATTTTGACACCCTTATTTTATGTGGGTACATGAAGAGAGATACGAGTATAATGAAGCATTTATTCAGAAAGCAGAGCCCACATAACGTGAGAATTATTACTATTAATAATCTGGTGTAGAATGTTTATCTGTGTAAGTACAAATGAAGGTGAACATGAGCTTGGCTGTCAAAGTAACTTTGTGTGCCGGGTTGTCTTCTACAAAAACTTAGTCTCGTAGGTGAAAATAGCCTTTTCATTACTCATACTCGGAAAGTAGGTCTGAAGTTGCCTGCGGAGCGGGTTGAAAGTAGTACTTTTCAGCCCTAGGGAGAATCGCTTTCAACTGACATCTGTCAAATTATTTAAAAAAACTAGTTCTCTTTTCACATTTCTATTGAACAACGTTCCAACTACCTATACAGCCACTCAATTACAGCGCGATGTAAATTGAAATAACATAAAGTTAAGTATTAATTAAAGAATATATATTTTTTAATGACTTTATAATAATTTACTTTCAACTATTTCTTTAAAATAACATAGATTTGGGCAAAATTTTTACTATTTTTTTAATGATGGAAATGAAAAATAATGGCTGAATAGCTAGTAGCCGGCCACAGAAAAAAAAAATAGGCGGGAAAGCGCCAATCCGATCTTCATTTGTTTTTTCGAGTCGTACAGTTTTGTTTATACTTCCGTATAGCAGAGATTTGTGAGTTCATCTGATTCAGATAGATAAAGATTTAACGCCTGATTTCTTAAGAGAAGAGGCTCATTTTTTCTTTAGCTAATTCTTGTTTTTATTTTTATTTTCCTTGTATTCGTAATGAAAAGCACAGTGTTTACCTCGGGTTAAAGACTTATTTAGTCCCTCGAACTATTAGCGCCCTCGCTACGCTCGGGCGCCAAACCCCGTCTCGGGACTAAATAAGTTACTTTCACACCTAGAGTAACAACGTACTATTTAAAAGTCGTCCCCTCCAAAGAATTAGGATAATTAACGCACGAATATTAAACCAAAACTTAATTACCTACATATAATATTCCTATAAGTCGTAATATGATTTTATACGAATACCTACTCAAATCTGGAGCTATTACATACTATAGTCGGGAACTTGTGAAAACTCACTTTACTAGGTATATTGTGTGCCTGTGCTTTCTAGAACACTTAGCACTACTTACCTCATTTGATTTGATCAATAATACATTTTTATCGAGATTATTAGCCCTTGTCACTGCCGGCGTACCAGCGGTATTAGAACCAAACGGCTTGGTACGTGACGATGGGAAGAGACCAGACGGCATGACGCTGTTGCCTTGGAAGGTGGGTAGGCCTCTGGTGTGGGACGCAACCTGTGTCGACAGCCTTGCGCCATCTCATGTTCCTAGCACGGCGGACTGTGCTGGCGCCGCAGCTGCGGCTGCTGAGATACTCAAGCGGCGCAAATACCTTATGGGTAACTACAGTTTTGAGCCGTTTGGGGTTGAAACGCTCGGTTCATGGAGCCCGAGTGCGCGTCTCCTTTCTAAGGAAATTTCTCGCCGACTGGTCGGCACTTCACATGACCAGAGGGCTGGGTTGTTCTTTGGCCAAAGAATTAGCATTGCCATTGAACGTGGTAATGCTGCCAGTCTTCTGGGCACGTTTCCGGATGACAGCGATGCGGACGAATACTTCGACGTCTAACTGTCCTTTTGTTTTTGTATTTATTTGTATAGTTAGTTATTTAGTACCTAGTGTAAATAGTTAACTGTAATTGAAAAATAAATTTTAAAAGAACTTTTATTAGTAGGTAGGTATAGTGGTAATGTCTTTTTTTTATCTGAGGTAGCGCCAAGTCTGTCTAGCAGTTTAGCTACACGTGAAAATTACTAATGCAGTTATACTACTAGCTTACTACTCGTAGTTGATAGTCGAGTATGTTGTTACAATAAGCCACTACTTTGAAATAGCTTACAAGAGACACCACAATTCTCAATTAACATTACAAAGTGAAGTGGTTTGTGTCTCTTAATTTTGTTTATATTCAAGAACAAACTATTAATTTATAGTAAATTTAGTCAGTGTAATGTTTTATTTACCAATAAGGTTTGGTCATGAAAAAAATCTGAATCTAGTCTATATTTGTGTCGGGTTAATAGCAGTACTCTCGCCTCATACTTCATCGGGCTTATAACCTCTATCTACCCTTTCGGGGCAATAAAAGCGTCATGTTATGTCATGTGCCAACGGTAGGGCATTACAGCAAGCACAGCAGTCGAATGACTTCGTCCCAAATTCACCGGCCTATGAAATTCAATAAAACGTGCGGAAATTCACAGGTTTCCCCTAAAAAGTAGTTACTAGAGTGCGCGCAATATAATTCTGCGCGCGGCCGAAATCGGAAATAATTGATTTCCGCCATCTCGACATTTATATCGGGTGTCAAGAGATTGTGTTGTATTCCGTGTTTTCCGAAGTAAATAATCGCCATCATTATGCCGAAAGTGATTAGAAGTGCTGGCAGGGATAGGTATAGTCTTGAAGGTCAACACGCGTCCAGACATAATTGCGCGCACTTTATCGCCATGCTTTCTTTATTTCCAATTTCCGTTCAAGTTATTAGTGTACCCGCCCCTTAGGGGTGAGGTCCATCTGAAGGATTGCCAACTTAGACCAGCTTGGGGATAACTGGCTTCGCTCGAGGCGATTGACCCCCTATCGCCATGCTTTAGACTATTTGCTTATAATTTTCTGTGTTTTTACTTACGAATGAACGGAGATAAGGCTTTTGTACGTTTTTATGTATAATATGTAGGTATGTAGATTGTGGTGTGGAATGCATGTACCTATGTGGACAGTGGAATGTAATTAAGTATAATGAAATTCCCGCGGTTGTCCAAACAATGCAACTTCTAATGAAAATTTTGTTTTTTTTTCGTAATTAAGTGTTAAATTTAACGTAAACTGAAGATTTAAGAGTGTTTATACCTTATGAGTGGCAATGTCGCAATTTAGTGTCATATTTCGTTGTTTTCAATGTTTATCATTTAATAGGAGCTATATTTTAAAAATCTGTTTAATTAACTTTTTAGAATTATGTGAAAACTGTGTAAAAGGTAAGAAATCGTTGCGTTTACAGTTCTATTTATATGCAAATAATACATTGGAAACTTGCAGGGCGTTATTTTCATTGTAAAATGACTGTAAGCATTACGGTTACTTACTTTTTAAACACTTTCACGTAATTCTAAACAGTTATTTTTAACAGATTTTTAAAATATAGCTCCGATTAAATGATAAAAATGGAAAACCACGAATTATGACACTAAATTGCGATGTTGCCACTCTTATGGTATAAACGCTCTTAAGATGTGTTTCGATAGTATAATTTTATTATGTTGTTTCAAAAGTGTAATGTAGGGTATTCTTAAGTTGTGTCTACTATAAATAAGGTTGTACACCCGCCGCGTATTTAGTCAATATATAGCTACCGAACGAACGTCTATAGTTTTACTTAACAATACTACAGTGGCGACGAGGATGGCTAAATTCGGTGAATTTGACATGAAGACTGGAAGCTGGCAAACCTATTGTGAGAGGCTGGAGATGTATTTCTTGGTGAACGCAGTAAAGGAAGACCTAAAACTACCGACGCTTATAGCATTCATGGGTGAACCAAATACGAATTATTAGTGAACTTTTATAGTCCGAAGAAGCCGGCGAACATGACCTTGACCGAGGTTGTGAAGGTCATGCAAGAACATTTACAACCAAATCCATCGATTTTGGCAGAACGTTTTAAATTTCGACAAAGAAGACAACAGACGGGTGAAAGTATTTCGGAATATGTTGCAGAGTTGAAAAAAAATACGCGGTATTGCGAGTTCGGCACAAATTTGGACTATAATTTGAGAGACCAATTCGTGTGTGGTATCATGAGTGACCTTATTAGACAACGATTGTTTGTGGAAGGAAACATAAAATTCATTAAAGCAGTATCGGTGGCGAGCGCTTTGGAGGCGGCGGAGAGGGATGCAGCCGCTGTAGACGGGCGAGGCAATGTCAGTGGGTCAGCCGGGGCGGACGCGAACGCTATTGCGACGGGACTGGAAGGTTCGAGAACCATTACGGTGTCGCGGCGTAGTTCAGTAGCATTTGATCAAGCGGGAGACTTACATCGCATGCAAGTCGGAGGATGCGCTGCATGCGGGGATTACCGACACACTAAGATGGAATGCAAATTTGCAAAGTACCAGTGTAGTAAATGTAAGGAAGTTGGTCATTTGCGTCGGATGTGCCAGGAGAATGGTACACGTGTCATCGAGGATCCATCCATCCACGGACGATCGCGGGGCGGTGGTGGCGGAGCAGATAGGACGGGGCGCAGTGGCGGCGCGGGCGCTGGAGCGTACCGCATGGCCAGCCGGGGCCACGGGCATACAGGGAAGGCGTGGCCGGGTGCCCACGGGCGGCCAGCTATGCACACGTTCGAGGCACATTGGGAGGAAGACGCGGAAGATGAGGTAGAGGAAGAGGAACCAATTTATCAAATGTCGTTAAGCCAATATAGGCCGGTGAGCATGAAAATTTTAGTAAACGAGGTTATTTTAACAATGGAAATTGATACCGGATCTCCTCTATCTTGTGTCTCAAGTAGAACTTCTAAAGAATATTTTTCGGGTATACCGTTATTACCATGTAAACTATCAGTCAAGTTTTATAATGGGAGTAAAGTTCAGTCAATGGGCTATCTAGAAGTAACCGTTACCTATAAAAACCAAAAACAGAATTTACATTTATATGTATTTAAAACGGGGAGTACCTACTACACTTTTAGGAAGGCAATGGTTATCGGAATTAAATATCAACATACCCCCAATAACAATAAATAACGCGAGGTTAACAAAGGAGGATTTAACGGTTATTATAATTAAATCAGCCTATTATTGTTCCACTGCAGCGCAAAGACCTCTTCACATACAGTGTAGGCGCGATCATTGATCACCACGCTTGTTCAAGACGGGTTGGCGATTTCAGAATTATATTGACTGTAAGTCCAAGTTTCCTCACGATGTGTTTACTTCACCGATGTCAGTAACGTCTACGACAAATTCAAAACTATAATTATATTATATTAACACTTTCCGTGGTTCACTAAACGCCCCTAGGCGTAATAATAAGAAGCCTTCTATTCTATTTCAACGGATTGAAGAACTACCATATTTTTTTTATATTTAGAATTTTAGTTACTACACTTATAAAATATCGAAATAGCTCAATCATAGCTAGGTTCTTCATTTTGTGTCTACGACTACATAACCCTGTCAACTGTGAGTTTTGAAATGCTATTACCAATGGCACGGGTTAAAGATAAGATCAACGACAGTTTGACAAGGAAAACGGGTGAAAAACATCATGCCCAATGAAAGAAAAACATCGTCCACTCACTGTCAAGTTTCGATAAAATCAAAGGAGCAAAAAAGTAAAACGGAACATTTTACTCGACACTACTCAGTGAAAACTCTCTTATTATTTCTCTATTTTTATAAAATAAATAAATAAACATAGGTTTAAACTTTCTGTATTAGGAAATAAATACAGCAGACCATTTTATCACTTAGATCGTATCAAATTATAATAAATTAACGGTAAGAACGGTAGTGAAATCCGGAAAAGAGGACCAAGAAAAATTACACTATTTAATCATTGCCAAGACTTCATTTTCAAATGAAGAAATAAGTATGACCTAAAAGCGCCTTACAAGGACGACAAAAAAGGACCACAAATCACAATTATTGTTTATTACATCCATAAAAACAATTCGCTTAAAACATATAAAAGTAATTATCTTTTTATTTGCTTAACCTAGAAATAAATGTTCACTAAAAGACTCCAAGACCAAATGAAATTAAGTAACAATGGTGTAGGTCCAAGAAAAACTAGACGGTTGAAACAAAAAATAGTGTCTAGGCAATTGATTTGTAAGCAAATGTAACATACGATGTGTTTGACCGAGATTGAATAGAATAGAATGGAATACTCTTTATTATGTACCTACACCAAAAAGTTAAAGATATAAATGTAGAAATTTTATATACGGTGATCTTATCGCTAAAAGCTTGATCGATTATTTAAAGATCATGGAGACGACACACTTACTTCACTCCAAGCATTTAAGTAGGTACCTACCTTCTTTTCTTTTAGGGTTGAAAGTTGTGTTTAATCCTCAGGAAGTAGGTACTACGGCACATTGATTTTCAGTGGATTCACAAAAGGTCGTTTCACAAACTATAATTTTACTATTCTATCGTTACTTTATGAAATCCCGTACAAAGCTATGCATGATAAGTTGTAACTCTGCATGGTACCATTATTTATAGGTTTTATTTTGATTTGCCACAACATTAGGTACCTATATCTGCGTATTTATCACAAGTTTTTAATATTTTAAGTTTCAGTCTTTTATAGTGCGTTTGTATCTAACCATCGCGCTGTACAGTATAATAATATGTATTTAACGTAAGTAATAATTGGTATTATATATATATAATTGGTATAATATTGGTATCATATTATGATACCTCTGATTTATAACAATTAAGAAGTTTTATACATTACATAATTTATTTATACGTAAATGTTTTATATAGGCGCCATAGTCTGCTTTTAGAATAAGATATAAATGTCATTTATGTTTTGTTTATGTTAAATGTAAAGAAATCTAAAATCAAAAAATCAATATTTTAAGTTATTTACGAAAACCATATTACAACGGTTTATAAACTCCTAGTCCTTTTTCGTTTTTTTCAGAGCTTGGTTTTATTTTCAGGAGTAGGCACCCTTTTATCTCAATTTATCATATTTTAGCAATTGACTCCACAAAATCTGGAGCTTACGACCACCACAGTGAACTATTGATATCTCTCAACCTCACATCTGGACTGAAAAGTATCTGACGTACTCTGTTTCTTTCATTTCGTAAAAATTGTTGGTAATCTTATTAGCAAAGCTTTTTTGTTCCTCTGGTCCTGTTTATAGCAAGACTCGGCTATATGATAAGATAAACTCCTGTAATCTAAGATAATGTTCGAAATAATGCCGTTGAACAGCATTCGCACTACTTACGTTTATTTTCTAAGAAATTATAAATGTACACAGGAGAGGTTTGAGATACGAGAGATAGGTACAGACAGCCACAATTTGAAGCTGTACGAGATTTTACTAAATTCACCTTCGAATATACCTAAACTTGCTTTTCCACGGAGAAAAAGGAATATGTTTGTGTTCACATTACTGGAAATAGCTCTCTTAATCCAGTTTCACAACTAGTTTTAAACGTCTGCCACCATTTTACTGACTTGCTTTTCTTTATTTGCGCTAGCACGATTTTTTCTCGTTTTGCCATCACGTCATAAAAAAGAGGGTGTGAGCTTATAACCACATGATAGAAGTGAAAACTTATATGAGCCGAGTATACGCGATTCAGCGTCACCAACCGACTGGAGCCGAGATAACTGATTCAGCGTCACCGACCCGAGCGTGACGGTTTAGTTTTTTTTACAGTTCAGAAAGAGCGCAAAGTAACGGTAAAGACGTTTTCACTTATAAGTGTCATAAAGATATTACCATTATTATCTACAAAGTAATCCTAATTTCTTTCAAAGCTTCTACGTCTACGGTAACTGAAAATTCCCTCGAACAATATTTTTGGTGAGACAATTACGAAGTTTTTCCATGTGAAAAGTCAAGGTCACGATTCACGGCCCTATATTTTTCTCGATTCAATTAGTTGAAAAGTTTCTAAGACAGTTTTAATTTTCTTTGAGACGGGCGGAGTTTAATCGTTGCGGTAGGTATGTGAGTATATAGGATAAACTTTTTGAAGAAGATTTCGTACGTAAATTTTCCGTCTTAGTTTTCTTATCTCAGCCAAGATACTTCGTGAGTTAGACTAGAAGTATATAGAAAGGCTAGAACTATACCATTACATAACAATGGCATGATACCTGACTGCGTAATTGTGTCAAGGATCTCTTAATAGTACTGCCCCGTTGGTGTAGTAGTCGCAAGCGAACATGAGATCCTGGTTTCGATTCCCAGGTCGCGCAAAGAGTTATTGGGTTTTTCTTTCTGGAAATTCTCAGTAGCAGGCTTTTTTTTTTTGAAGGTGGGAAATCATCAAACAACTTCTCCCGCTCTGGGCAGAGCGGGAGGGCGTGTCAGACTCTTACTGTCAAAAACCCACCCGTGTTCCTTCAGTTGCCTGTGCCAGGGGCCACGATAACCCACTCGGACTTTCCCGCCACCCTGGCAGGCATCGGCCCTAGCGGACCCCGTCAATGGTGCTGACATCTCTTTGAGGCGCGCGTGGAACACAACGCGCAGTCGACCCGGGCCTGGTCCTTATCGGACACTTGCTCGCCGTCCGCAAGCCCGCACCTACGGTGGCCGGTAATCGGCCTGTAATTCCCGACGCCCACGGGGTCTCCTGCGGCGGATAGGGGCGTGAGGGCGCGAAATTTGCCTCTCCCTCACGCGTTCCGCCTCCTCGTTCGCGAGCATTACTGCTTCGCAGAAGGAGGTGACGACTTCCCAAGCCCTCTCGCTCCGTACCGTGGCCTGGACCAGGGCCGGACGCGAGAGATCGCCACTGCCAATCGCCTCCACGAGGACAAGCAGGGCAGACCTCCACCGTATGCTCCACCGTGTCCTCCGAGCGATCCACACAATGGTGACATAACTGGCCAAATGTGTGTATACTATAATTGCACCTCTGCCAAACCCTTCAAGGAATACAGGTGGGATGTTGTATTATACAAATAAATGATTTTATCTTATGTTATCTCTTACTATTCAAAACTTCAATAAGTAGATTCCTCTTCCCCTAAATATTATAAAAGAAACGTGAAAGTTCATAGGTTTAACAGCAACATTTACTCAGTTTACAATTAAATAACACCGTATTAATAATAGGTACCTATGTATGTTTTCATTTAAAAGCAGTATTGTGTCTCCTTCTCCCTTTAGTTCATCCAAAGGTTGTCTGTAAAAGATAGCTTTTAGCGATAAGACCGCCCATTGTGTCACCCTATATAAAATTTCTACATTAATATCTGTAATTTGTATGATGTAAATAATAAAGAGTTTTCTATTCTGTTATATTCTATACATGTCTGTTCATCGTGTTTTCATTTCATTCATTCCTTACACACAATGGATTCGGTATTGAATGTCGCGTCGAATTTCGTTCAATAGATTTATGGACTTCGTTACGAACATTTCGACTTTTGCCAATATTTTTTTATTCTGTATTCTCTTAGGGGATCTTATTGAGATAATTATGCATTAAGTACCTGCCTTTAAAATAATGACGCTTACAATAAAAACATAGGCAACTATGCAACCTAATTAGTAATTTAGCAATTAATTTAAGCCAAAAAAGTAAAATGGTCTCCGTTTACAACCGAATACCTATTTTTTCTCAATAGATAAGACAAAAGAAATCTGAAGCAAAAGCTTTACCTATACCTAGGAAAGAGAAATAATTACAAAGTAAAAATATACTCACCACGTCGATGATGTGATGCAGGGACACCCCAAAGGTGACAAGGAGAGGTTGTGAGGAGTTCTCTACGGGCCTCACAGAGGCATCATATCTCGTCATCAGATGACGAATCAGCCGGTATTCCTCGTCGCAACACATTGCACCTGCAAACAAAGAACAAAATTGATATTCAGACTCAAATAATCTTAAAACTAAAGTTTGTTTTTTCTGTGAAAGTACCTAGATATTTTTATTTTCGAGTAGACCTGCCACTTGTAAATGTAAGAAAGAAAAAAAAAACAAGATCTAAAAAATACCACGTAGGGTAGTTATATTATTTTCTTCTCTTGTTTTGTATTATAAGTACCTACCTAATTAAAGAGAGTAAAATCTTCTCAGTCAATCAATCTTCAGAGTAAACTCCAAACAAAGCAAAGCGTCAAAATAGCCTACAATTAAAACGCAGAATTAAAAATGCACATATTCAGAATGACACTCTGAAAATCCCTTGCAGATAAAGCTGTCTTGGCTTACAACTGGTGCCAGAGCACCACTTGAAACCACATTTGCCCTAAATATAGCTGCCGGCGATAAAGATCAGTGAAAAAGGGAAGAAAATTGTAACGAAGTACTAGCTAAGATACCTACGGCTTTATAAGTGATCATGTAATATTTTTATTGAAAAGAGTGTCCATGAAGTTTCTTGCCCGTTCTTTTCCACAGCGCATTCCAAAGCGTAGTGGGTACTACGTTTTGGAAAGCGTAACTAGCTTCGTCTTTCTGACTGACCGACTCCTTCACCATTCAAAAGTGCCGTTTATTCGAACTAAATGCTTTGAGTTTGAGTTTTTAGTAGAAATATCCGAATATGAAATTAATCAATAAAATCGTACAACGATGATCAATCAAAACGTCTTCTTAAGCAGTTTGGTAAACATGAATCTGATAGACAGCCAAGATAAACGAGGCCATTGTCTCTTAAGTGATCCAATTTTTGGCCTGTACTGAACTGGAGTATATCAAGTAGTATGGAACACAAAAAGTAATGATAATCGTTTAAAAAATATTGCGACCGCAAGGACCCAAATGTAAATAAGTTACCAACATAAAGTAATTTTTAAGGCCGATTTGGTTTCTATTAACACCTCACATCCCATCACGCCTGTAATCTCCGAAGCAGAGGCCTACCTAATTAATGTACACTCGCATTTCACCAGCTGTGAAGCGTCGTCGAGGGTCGATTTTTTTAAGTGCATATTATAGAATAGAATAGAATATTTATTTGCGTGAAACATGGTATAAAAGGGTGTTAAATATACAAATTGAGGCACAAGCATGTTTAGCTAAGATAAAACATAGCATGCAAAATTTTAAACACGGTTAAAGGCAACAACAATCTTTATGTGTCTGTAAGTGCTAAGGATGATTTCCGAGAGGCCAGACTCTGAGGTGCTGGGGAGATTCACCCAGCTTCATGTGACAAGATGACACTATTACTGTCTTTGAGTATTTTTTGACATGATGTTCTCGACATGGTTTTTGACATTGGTGGTTTTATGATTTTATTATTTGAATTAAATAATAAAATCTGAATGATGTGATGTTTTTTTTTTTTGCATTGACTAACATAGTAACCTTTGTTACTAACAACTATGGACATGTAAGTCTGGAATAAATTGATTTATTTATTTTATTTTACTTATGTTGAGAAGCACAGCCCCCTAAATCTGTTAAGATAGATACTAAATAATTGTTGAAAAGCACAGCCCTCTAAATCCGTTAAGATAGGTACTAAATAATGATGAACGACTTAGATAACGTATTTTTATATAGATAAATGTCACCAGTAGGCATTACACACCTATTTTTTATGTATTAACACCTTGTAACTTCTTATAACAAGAAATACGAGTAAATTTAATGTGACAAAGTTCTATCTGTTAGAGTAAACAAACCCGTTGATTGGTCGAAAGGCGCCCATTGTATTCCACATCCTGGTTCTCACGATCAAACTAGGTCACAGGGGTGAAGAGCGGGGAGCGCGGGGTAGGGTATAATCGACTCTCCCACTAGCCATTGGATAGTGGGCGGTCGTGATAAGAGGACCGACCACTACTTGCGCTTACGTTGGGGGAAATAAAATGGGCGCCCACGGGCGTAACGACACAGTCTTCCTACAACAGTCTTCCTTCAACAGTCTTCCTATAGTCTTCGAACAGTCTTCCTATAGTCTTCGAACAGTCTTCTTCAAGTCGTGATAATTGTCTTAAATGTAAATATTGTATAAGTGTGTGACTTTAATGTAAAAGTATCTTGTTAAATCAGTGTTAAAATCGTTGAAGTTTAAATATAATATTTAGTGCACTCATCTTGTTCGTGTTTTTATTCAACCCTGCGTCCTGAATCGTGTACAATTTTTGGTCCTTCGAGTGCCGGATCGTACGGAAGATAAACAAGATGAGTGTTAGAAGCACAATTACGACACGGAGTAAGTTGCGCAAAATAGAGGCCGACATGAACAAGCGACGTGAGTTGGAGGCTGACTCTGGCGTGCCGTCTGAAAAGGCACCAGGCTCAGTTTCAGTTGCACCGATTACATCGTCGGTTCCTGTACCTGCAATCCCACTGGCGGGAGGTCGTGTTATCGACCACAGAGATATGTTCACGCCTGTGAGATCGGAGACAATCCAGAGGGCAGGTTCCGGGACAAGTCACGTCTCCTCGAGGAGCGGCCAGAGAAGTGCCGACTACCTTCGACGGAGGGTTGAGTACGAGGCTGAACGAGAATTGGTACGCATGAAGGAGCAACTCGTCAAGAAGAAGCTTGAAGCCGATCTCGCTGAGATTGATGCCGCTGTTGAGGAAGACTCAGCATCAGAAGGAGAAGGGACAACGCGGCGAGTGGAAGCATGGGTCGAAGACTCGGCTCCCGCTGTCAGGGAAACACACACGCTCGCTGTGAGTCGCGATCCGCCGCCGCGTCAAGTGTCCGCGCCCTCTCGTGATGTGTTAGCACCAGTGCCGCCGCCCAGTTATATACCTGCGCTCCAACAGTGTGCGCCCGCGTCGGTACAGTCTCGCGAACCACCGTACCTAGGGAGCGCTACGCCCTTAGCTACGGCCAGTGTTCCACGAGCCAGAGAACAGGCTAGAAGAGAGCCTGAGTGGGAAAACGCGTTCGCGGACGACAGGGACAGAAGCAGGTCGCGGGACAGAAAGATAGATCAGTTGGCAGACGCTATCACAAACCTAGCGCGTCCGCGGCCGGTACCAAGACAGGCCTATGAGTTGCCATTTTTCAAAGGCGACCCAGCTGAATGGCTGTCGTACAAGAACATGTACCACGACACAACAGTTATGTACGAGTTCAAGCCGCATGAGAACCTAGCGCGCTTGAAAACATCGCTGCAGGGAGACGCAAAGTTGGCCGTGGAGGATTTGTTGCGCACCTCGACTAACCCAGGTGAAATTATCAAGACGCTTGATGAAGAGTTCGGGCATCCTAATTTAGTGCTAGAGTGTGCTCTAAAGAAAGTGCGAGCGTTACCTAAAGTGACTGAAAGTGGCCGTGAACTCAGAAAGTTCTCAACAACGGTGAGAAATTGTGTGTCGCTGCTGAAGAGTGTACAAGCTAACGGATATTTAAACAATCCACAACTGGTGAGTGAACTTTTGAACAAACTTACATCTGTACAACGTGCTCAATATGGTGATTTTGCTATGGGTATGGCAACGACCCAGGGCATAGATGTGCGAGTTTCACCGAGTCTAGAAATACTCGCAGAGTTCCTGAGTCATCTAGCCCGAGCCACGTCTTTTTATGTTCAAATGGAGATGAGTGCGCCCACATCATCGTCTAGCACGGCTAAGCCCCGAGCACCTGTACAGATGTTCAAGCAGTCTAGAAATGTTCAACGCTTGCACGTTCACTCGGATAATGACCAGCAAGCTAAGGCCACAGAGGAACCATGCACATTATGTGGAGACAAACATAAGTTACCCAAGTGCGTCAAGTTCACCGAGTTGAGTGTCGACGAGAGGTGGCAACATGTTAAGAAACATAAATTATGTTTTAAGTGCATCATAAAGAAGCACGGGAAGAACTTTTGTCGTGCAAGTAGGTGCGCGTCGTGTGATTACGCGCACCACACATTGTTACATGCCGACAAGAGGAGCGAGAGCGTCACGAACGTTAGTGACTACACAGGGAAGGCGTTATTAAAGATAATGCCAGTGTGTGTTACAGTGAACGGTGTTGACAAACATTGTTATGCCCTACTGGATGACGGGGCAACCGTATCACTGATAGACGACTCGTTAGCTGATAACGCCAGTGGAAAGCAAGTTCCACTAACTCTGCACAGTGCGCGCGGTCAAGAGATCATTGACAATACATCAAAAGTAATCAGTGTATCAGTGCGTGGACCGAACGGGTTAACACATAAAGTGAAGTGTCGTACATTAAAAAGCCTGGACTTACCCGCGCAAACAGTGTCCGCCGCAGTGTTAACAGAACACGCCCACATTCGCGACTTGGGTTGCGAGGAAATGAGAGGAGCCAGACCACTGCTGTTGTTGGGCCAAGACAACTGGGAGCTGTTGGTCAGCCAGGAGACTCGCCGAGGAAAATCCGGTAAGCCAGTTGCCTCTTTGACCAGTTTAGGGTGGGTTGTGCACGGACCTGTAGGTACTCATCAGAGTGTTAATGTTCATTCACTAAATTGTGTAGTAGAATCAACTATCGACTTGCACGAGTTAGTCAAAAAACAGTTTGAGCTAGAAGCGATAGGAATTTCAGAGGTGCCTCGAAAGCACAAGGATGTGGAGAGAGCTAAGGCTATTCTAGACTCCACTAGCCGTCAGACAGAGAGCGGCCAGTGGGAGTTAGGGCTACTGTGGCGTCGCGACGACCCACAGTTACCTAATAATTATAGGTACGCACGCCAGCGTCTAGCCGGAATTGAGCGTCGGCTACATAAGGACGCTGTGTATACCGCAGCCTATACAGCGCAGATAGATAGGTTGTTGGCAGAAGGGTACGCGAGTAGGGTAGAGGGCGGTATCAAGTCCGATTCGGTATGGTATTTACCCCACTTCGGGGTAACGAATCCAAACAAACCGGGAACATTAAGATTGGTTTTTGACGCCGCGGCTAGCTACAATGGGACGTCTTTAAATGACAATTTGTTGACTGGACCCGACTTGCTTAATTCCCTGTTAGGCGTGTTATTTAAATTTAGATTGGGGCCTGTAGCTTTTACTGGGGACATAGCCGATATGTTCTTACGAGTTTTTATAAGAGAACAGGATCGAGGGGCACAGCTGTTCCTTTGGACGACTGACGGCAATAAGGAGCCTGACGTGTACGTCATGAACTCCATGATATTCGGGGCCGTGTCGTCGCCAACGTCGGCAATTTATATTTTAAATAAAAACGCGGAACAGTTTAAAGAAACGTGCCCCGAAGCGGTAGCCGCCATACACGAAAAACATTATATGGACGACTACCTGGATAGTGCTTGGTCTGCCACGCAGGCCAATAGTTTAATTGAGGAAGTGACTCACATCCACGACAAAGGCGGGTTTAATATACGGGGGTGGGTCACCAACTCTCAAGAGCTGCGCGATAAGCTCAGAGTAGATATGCCTGACCGGGTTTCCTTAGATAAAGGCGAAGGTGCGACGGAACGCACGTTAGGCATGATCTGGTCACCAAGCTCGGACCAATTAGCTTTTGACCTATCATTTAAGAAGTTGCCTAAAGCCATAGTAGAGGGACACGTGGTTCCAACAAAACGGGAATTCCTTCGATTTATCATGTCAATCTTTGACCCACTAGGTTTCTTGTATCCGTGTGTCATACAGTCGCGCATCCTTATGAAACGGATATGGCACACGGGAATTCAATGGGATGAGAAACTGAAAGAGCCAGAGGCCAAGTTGTGGTTTGAGTGGTTGCAAAACCTGTACCACCTTAATAACATATACATACCTAGGTGGTACGGCCTCCAGCTAGAGCAACTAGAGTTGCATGTATTCGGTGACGCGAGCGAGTCCGCTTACGCGGCAGTAGCCTATGTAGCGGGGTTAAACACAGAAGGGGATAAGGATGTCGCGATAGTGATAGGTAAGGCGAGAGTAGCGCCACAAAAGGTGACATCCATTCCACGTCTAGAATTACAAGCGGCTGTGTTAGCCTGTAGACTAGCCGATACAGTAGTCAAGGAATTAGGAGCAGTTATTAGTAGCATTCATTTATGGACTGATAGCAAAACTGTCCTCAAGTGGATAAATTCAGACGCGTTAGAATTTCAAAGGTTCGTGTCACACCGTTTAGCCGAGATAGACAAAAGGTCAGAGAGGGACAGCTGGCGCTGGGTTCCGTCAGCGATGAACCCCGCAGACAAGGCTACCCGGATGGACTGGCCTAACAACAGCAATGAGTGGTTGTCGGGTCCGTCTTTTCTTCGCTGTCCACAGGAGCAGTGGCCGGCCGACATCAAGCTCGACGCGGTGGCAAAGCAGGACCTTGAAAGAATACAGCGCGTGCACACCGTTGCAGTACACACTGAATCGCTGCTGCAGTATGAGCGACTACCTACGTGGACGCGCGCCGCTAACGTCATGGCGCGTGTGCATATTTTCATAGATCGATGCCGCAAGCGGCGTCAGACATCCCTTGTGTCGACAGATGACCTGCACGAGGCCGAGATGCGCCTCCTGCGTCTGATACAGGGGGACAGCTACACGGAAGACATCGCTGCGCTACGAGAGGCTCGCCCATTGCCTCGCAACAGCAAGTTGCGGGCACTAGACCCCATGTTTTATGAAGATGGGCTGGTGAGAGTACGCGGCAGGCTGGGCGCCTGTAGCGAGCTCAACTTCGGGGAGCGCCATCCTATCATCCTGGATGGGAAGCATGCGCTCACGCGGCGCCTCTTATTCAAATACCACGTGGAGGCGCTGCACGCCAATCAAGAAGCTGTGGTGAACAGAGTCCGTGAGAGATTCTGGATAACAAACTTGCGGTCTGCGGTAAAAACCGTCACTGCAAGCTGCCAACGGTGTCGACTGGAGAGGGCCAAGCCGGTGACACCCAAGATGGGTGACCTCCCGGTGGCCAGACTAGAGGTGACAAGAAGAGCTTTCGTCCACTGTGGGGTCGATTATTTTGGCCCCATGGAAGTGGCTGTCGGACGACGCAGAGAGAAGAGGTGGGGCGTGCTATTCACGTGCCTCACCACACGCGCCGTCCACCTGGAGCTGGCGGCATCGCTGAGTGCCGACTCGGCGATACTGGCCCTGAGTCGCTTAATTGCGCGCCGCGGGCGTCCGTCGGACATGTATTCCGACCGCGGCACAAATTTCGTCGGGGCGCACGCCGAGCTACGCGCAGCACTGCGCGACATGGACCAGGACAAGATGAGAAGCGAAGTGACGGGACGCGGAATTGCCTGGCACTTTAACCCCCCCGCATCTCCACATATGGGCGGGTGCTGGGAGCGACTAGTGCGCTCAATCAAGAACGCACTAAAGGCAACGCTACGAGAGCGTGCCCCTCGCGAGGAGGTACTTTACACACTCCTTGCCGAAGCCGAGCTGATCGTAAACAGCCGGCCTCTCACATACGTGAGCAGCGACGTCGAGCAACCAGTGGTTCTGACCCCCAACCATCTCCTGCTGGGCACAGCCGCGGGAGATGCACCGTGCACGCGTCGGCATGCCGCCGACCTGGATTCCCGCCGCATGTGGCGACGGGTGAACGCGCTGGCCGACCTCTTCTGGAGGCGCTGGCTGCGCGAGTACCTGCCGACGCTCCAACGCCGTAATAAGTGGTTCAGTGACGTTCCAAATGTGAAAGTGGGTGACGTGGTAGTGATCACAGACGCGAATAAGCCACGAAACCAGTGGACCAAAGGGGTCATCCAAAGTGTATATCCTGGCGCGGATGATATAATAAGAGTGATAGACGTAAGAACCAATCATGGGGTCCTGCGTCGACCTGTTGTAAAGGTGGTTGTGCTTCCGCAGACGGGAATGTAGTCGGATGAACCCTTCTACAGGGGGTGGAAATGTTTAGCTAAGATAAAACATAGCATGCAAAATTTTAAACACGGTTAAAGGCAACAACAATCTTTATGTGTCTGTAAGTGCTAAGGATGATTTCCGAGAGGCCAGACTCTGAGGTGCTGGGGAGATTCATCCAGCTTCATGTGACAAGATGACACTATTACTGTCTTTGAGTATTTTTTGACATGATGTTCTCGACATGGTTTTTGACATTGGTGGTTTTATGATTTTATTATTTGAATTAAATAATAAAATCTGAATGATGTGATGTTTTTTTTTTTTGCATTGACTAACATAGTAACCTTTGTTACTAACAACTATGGACATGTAAGTCTGGAATAAATTGATTTATTTATTTTATTTTACTTATGTTGAGAAGCACAGCCCCCTAAATCTGTTAAGATAGATACTAAATAATTGTTGAAAAGCACAGCCCTCTAAATCCGTTAAGATAGGTACTAAATAATGATGAACGACTTAGATAACGTATTTTTATATAGATAAATGTCACCAGTAGGCATTACACACCTATTTTTTATGTATTAACACCTTGTAACTTCTTATAACAAGAAATACGAGTAAATTTAATGTGACAAAGTTCTATCTGTTAGAGTAAACAAACCCGTTGATTGGTCGAAAGGCGCCCATTGTATTCCACATCCTGGTTCTCACGATCAAACTAGGTCACAGGGGTGAAGAGCGGGGAGCGCGGGGTAGGGTATAATCGACTCTCCCACTAGCCATTGGATAGTGGGCGGTCGTGATAAGAGGACCGACCACTACTTGCGCTTACGTTGGGGGAAATAAAATGGGCGCCCACGGGCGTAACGACACAGTCTTCCTACAACAGTCTTCCTACAACAGTCTTCCTACAACAGTCTTCCTTCAACAGTCTTCCTATAGTCTTCGAACAGTCTTCTTCAAGTCGTGATAATTGTCTTAAATGTAAATATTGTATAAGTGTGTGACTTTAATGTAAAAGTATCTTGTTAAATCAGTGTTAAAATCGTTGAAGTTTAAATATAATATTTAGTGCACTCATCTTGTTCGTGTTTTTATTCAACCCTGCGTCCTGAATCGTGTACAACTTATAAAAAATACGCTCGTCGCTAGCAAATAGTGACGTAGCGACAAGTGCGCAACACTTCCTGAGGTGTCAATGTCTTTCATTGTGTTCCATTATATTTTACTATATTATTAGTTTTAGCCTCAGTCTGAAGTTCAAATTTATCATGTTCCCTATTTTTAACCGACTTCAAAAAGGAGGATTTTTTTTATGGGTTCGCAGATAACTTCTTCGTTTATGAACCGATTTTGATGATTCTTTTTTTGTTGGAAAGGAGATATCCCAAGGGTGGTGCCATGATAAGGAAACTATCTTCTATCTCTCTTCTATATCTAAAGGATCTGATGATGGTATCCACAGAAATCGAGGGGAACCTTCAAAAATCGTAGTGGCGACTAGTGCGTTTGTTAATTTTTTCCATTAAGTATTTTAAAGCACTACTATTTAATGAAGGTCTGGAGCCGATCTTATGATGGAGCCGAAAGACAGTCCTGAAATGTTGCAACAGAAAGAGTAATTGATACCCAGCTATTTTCATCTTTAATTCTACTTCCAATCGTATCCTTTATCGGAATCGATTACTCGAAGACGCCTGAACCGATTTGCAAAATTCCTTTTAGTTTCAAAGGGTATATTTCCCAGGTGGCCCCATTAAAATTTATTCGAAATCGGTCGAGCGGTTTAAAAAAAATCAACAATAAATTATTTTTAAATTAAAAAAAAAACCCACTTTTAACGGACGTGAACGGGTAAGACGATCGTTTTCGAATAGGTAGGTACTATAAAAAGTGAAAAATAAAAAACTTTTTTACAAAAAAACAACCGACTTCCACAAAAAACACTACAAAGTGAAAAATTACGTTAATTTCGTAAATCGGTGGCAAAAACTAAAATACAGATCAAAAGACACCAAAAACACAAAAAATTACAAAAAAAAAGACAAACATGTTTGCAACGATCTTTTAATATTAAAAGATCGTTGCAAAATTGTCTGTATCTCATATAGGTAATTATTATGGTTTGGTTGTTAGGATTCTTTTTTGCCTTTAGGTGCAGTTTGTCATGATTCCTCTTAGGTACACCGTAATAATCCGGTAGTAGTAATGGTTAGTAATTTTCTTACGGTTTGACGTTTTAACAATTTTTGTGTTAGATCTTATTATACTTTAGTTAACGAAGTATTGCACAGCAAATCAACATGAGTCATTAAATACAAGTCATGAAAGTCGAGATTCATAATTTCATCATATTTTTTTTCGTAATTTATGTGTTTAACACCAAAACAAAAAAAATAAAATAATAATTTTGTGTGTTTTGTTTTGGTGTTTAGGTACTTAAATCCAAGATAGGGATGACAGCATCATGATCAGAGACAGAGTTTTCAGCTTATAACAAAAAGCTGGCAGTCCCGTTTTTAATTTAATGTGAAATGGGTACTTAATTAAATAAATAATCAAGCAGTAAAATTACTGAACTTCCCATATTTAACCACCCGGTTACGTGTGGGCATGGGCAGTTAACAATCGGAAATAGTCGGTAAGAAATCTCACTTGGAAGTAACGCTCGCCGGCCGCTGCCGCGGCTCTGTTCGCTTCGCTTGCTCGGCTCTCGCGTGGTTGGTCACGGTTATAACCCAACTTTTTTTTTTTTGACGGGGGGAAATCCTCATGGACTACCTCCGCCTGGGGAAAAGGCGGAGGGGCGTGCCGGACTCTTACCGGCTAAAACCACCTCGGTGTCTCCTCGCACGTGCGCGCGGGGCCGCGGGAATCGAAATTCTTCCGCAGCCCCACACTAGTGCCCGGTCTGTCCGGGCCTTGTCTCCTGCACGGGGTAGTGAGGTGTTTAACTACCCCGTGCATCGCCTCAGAGGCGCGCGCCGACACCCGCGCGCGCCTTCGCCTCGGGTCCATCAAATAGGGGGCGAGGACTTTCCCAAGTCCCACGCCCCTGGATTCATGGGGGCCGGAAAAGGGCGTTGTCCGCCCTTCTCCTGCGCCCGGTGCGCCTTGTGCGGCCGGGGAAGGGAGTCGAGATCTCCCTCTCCCGTTCCGCAGTTTCCTTCTGCGACGTCACGTCCTCGCAGAAGGACACCACCGCGTCCCACGACTCTGCGTTACCGACCATCCTCCGCACTACGGCCGGCAGCGACAGATCGCCTCCTACTTCATTTGTGAGGACACGGCGCTGCTCCTCCCAAGCTACACACTCGGCGAGCGTGTGTTGCGCCGTGTCCTCCCCGCAATGGACGCAATGGTGGCACCGAGCGTCCGGCTCCCTGTCTATGCGGCACAGGTACTTGCCGAAGCAGCCGTGCCCCGACAGCACCTGCGTCATCCTAAACGACAGGGAGCCGTGCCTTCTCCCGAGCCAGTCGTCGAGTACTGGCCGGATCGCCTCGACGACGGTAGCGAGGCCGGCGGTAGGGCGCATAAGCCTTAGCCGCCATTCCGCCACCAAGACCTGATGGAGCTCCTCTCGGCGCAGCGCGATCTACCGCTAACCTAACCTTGTTGTAACACGGTTGGCACAGTGGTTAAGCAATTGACTGCTGCGTTACGTGTCGCGGGTTCGATCCCCGCACGGAACAAATATTTGTATGACCTGCAAGTAGTTGTTCCGGGTCTGGCTGTTTGTGTATGTGAGTTTAAATGTTTGTAAACGCACCCACGATACAGGAGAAATTGCTAGTGTGGGGCACCGTTTTAAAAAAAAAAACAAAAAAAAAAAAACCTGACCCATATACTCTTAATGCGACCAATTTGGCTCGCATGTGGTTGATCACAGTCCCAACCTAACCCATGAACTGCCGAACTATATATCTAACTAACCGCACATACCAACATTTTTACTGGCAATTAATTTATTACTACTACTACTATTCTTAGTTGAGTATTTTTTGTACTCATATTGTAGGATGAAATACCGACAATTTTTTTTTAAATTAATGTTCATATTTTACTGTTAAACTTATTTACCAACAGCCGGAAAATGTAATTACTGCCCGTTGATTTTTTCAACTGATCTTAATAACCTCCTTAGTGTTTAAATAACAATTGTAAAATTATTACCCTTCATAAAAGACAGCCCTAAAAGTGATTTGTTGAAAATGTTAAGGGATGAAGCAAAATCGTTCTGTATTTTCTCCCTACCCCCATGGGAAGAAAGCGTGAGTGTATGTATGTAGGTAGGTATGTATGTTAAAGTACTTTGATATTTTGAGTCTGCATCTCAAACTGTTGTCAAAACTAAAATCTTCTAGCACGTTCGAAATTCATTGGCCTATCACTTCAAGTGAATCGTTTAATTGACACGTCCCCTGGGCACAGGGCGAGAGGAATATAATATATATATTCTCGATTACCTTTTTCCCAAAATATACGGCATGCACGTAGGGTCTGCAGGCAGTTATATTAATTTAAAAATTGATATCTGACCGTACCTACTGGATCTCAGTTTTTAAATGAAATACGCGTACCTGTAGGAAAATGGTATTTTTACTCCACCCCAGTCTGTAATAGATTTTATTTCGTCTGATGAACAGCAGAACATGACTGATTAAAATCTCTGTCGATTTTGATAATAACACTTTCCGAAAAAATACCCTTCTGTACCTCATCGTTACCCAAGCTGTCCCAAGTAAACCGATCGTTCCCGTGGAAACCTATTTTTCTTCCCTAACGAGTTCGAGTGCCATAGGAAAATAATCTTAACATACATAGCCTATAGCTACAGTATGTATGTGTATTGGTATATCAGCCGACTATTTTCCCATGCAGGGAACAGATTCTTTCTTACACGTATTTACTTATTGTTTGTAAACAGATCGGTTTTTGTTTTACTATATTTTATCTTCTAACAATGGAAGCTCATTTTTTTTAAAGTAATTCTATTTACAAAATAAAAAGGCGGCATAAAATTATATTTTAACGAGGAACGGGCATTTGGATGTCTTTCTCATAGAAATAAAGATATAAAAACAAAAGTTCAAAATGTTAGGTAAGGGCTTTCAAAAGGGTAACTTTCGGAATCCTTGATTCATGGAAACGGCATTACCCACATGCATAACGGGTACCTAGTTCATATAATTGTAGTAGTCTTATCACTAAACGTTAGAATTCGAATATATATTCGTGTCGACACAATCGTGAAAAAACTTCATAAAGCTCCACTAAGTTTCAATTACTTATTAAGTTTCTACTTCTCTGTCATAGAACGTCCAACTTCTTAATGTTAGACCACCGGATTCCTTCCCGACAAGTTGGATAACTCATTTTCTAGGGACAAGATCCTGACATTATATGAATGTAATTATGAAGAGTATTTGACCTTTCAGTCTCCATCATGCAGATTACGATTTTATTTTTGGCAGCACGGTTGGCGCAGTGGTCAAGTGATTGACTGCTGCGTTACGTGTCGCGGGTTCGATCCCCGCACGGAACAAATACACTCGAGAGCAATGAATCCGGGTCACTTAAAGAATGTTAAAAATCTCGGAAACTAAAAATGATAGGTTAATGCAATAAATTGTATTTAATAGACAATGTAATACTCCTTAAATGAAAGTAAAAAAAAATACATTTTATTAACACAAAATTACATAAAGAAAAAAACTGCTGATCTCTCCTTAAAACAAAAATAGGAAACATGAAATTTTTGAACTTTATTACAATTTTCTTGAATTTTAATACTTCGTATTGCCTCCTCGTGCTTCCATTACTGCGTTTACGCGGTTTGGCATGCTGTACACCAAGTTCCTTATACGATTTTGGGGAATATTCTCCCATTCCTCTGTGAGAGCAATTTTGAGCTCACGAAGCGTGATTGGGGGAGGGTTTCGTTGTTTTACGCATCTGCCTAGCTCGTCCCAAGCATGCTCGATCGGGTTGATATCCGGGCTGCGCGCTGGCCACTCCATACGAGTAATGTTCATCTCTTGAAGGTAGTCATTCACAATCCTACCTGTATGAGGTCGGGCATTGTCATGCATAAATATAGCATCCTCACCTAAATTGACCATAAATGGACCAACGTGATCATTGAGGATTTCTTCCACATATCTTACGCTAGTTAAAGAGCCGTTTTCTATGATCACCAGCTCTGTGCGACTTTCAGAAGAAATTCCGGCCCACACAAGTACAGACCCACCACCGTAGGCTACTTTTTCTTCGATGCATGCTTGCTTGAATCTTTCCCCTGGTCTTCGATACACTCTGTGTCTTCCATCGTGCTTGTAGAGCATAAATTTTGATTCGTCGGAGAACATAACTTTTGACCAATCTTCAATACTCCAATTTACGTGGCTCTGGGCATATCTTAGTCTTGAAATACGATGCCCACGCTCCAGTTTAGGGCCGTTTGCAGGTCTAAGGGGTTTTAAGTTAGATTCAGCAAGCCGACGTCTTACTGTCCATGCACTTGGGTTACTTCCTCCGAGGCGTCGAAACTGATTGGTGAGTTCAGTTCCTGTGAGAAAGCGATTTCGAAGCATGGTGTTCACCAAGTATCGGTCTTCTCGTGCTGTGGTACACCTGGTTCTGCCCGTTCCTGGTCTGCGTAGGTTAGAACCAGTTTCTTCGTAACGTCGGAGAACTCTTTGTACTGTTGACAGCGACACACCGACAGTCCTGGCTGTATCGCGCTGACTCCGGCCGGTTTCCAGCATTGTAAGTATTCTGGTGCATTCTTCAGGCGTAAGCGACATAATTTCAGCTTGAATAATGAATATAGAGCACTATCAACATGGTTTATGTACCCACATAAATGACAGATTACAAACAAAAGCAAAACCAAATGCTGTAATTTCGTAGTTCCATCTTCGAAAGTGGCCCTTTTTCAAATTTGATTTTTTTATGATATAACTTTACAATAACTAAGAAGTTTTAATACCTTCATTTAAGGAGTATTACATTGTCTATTAAATACAATTTATTGCATTAACCTAGCATTTTCAGTTTCCGAGATTTTTAGGATTCTTTAAGTGACCCGGATTCATTGCTCTCGAGTGTATTTGTATGACCTGTATGTAGTTGTTCCGGGTCTGGCTGTTTGTGTATGTGAGTTTAAATGTTTGTAAATGCACCCACGATACAGGAGAAATTCCTAGTGTGGGGCAACGTTATAAAAAATAAAGTATTTTAATTATATTTACATCTCTACCGTAGCACGCAGAGTTTATTTAAGAGTTTACAATTATCTTAGTTAACCTAGGTTGTTATAGTAGATGTCGGTCAATAATGGGCCCATTTACTTTCCAGACCACTCACTCAAATTTTGATTTGCCTCATACATCACAGCAACAGTGTAACAACCCAAAGAAAGCACAGTAATTGCAACCAAAGTATTAAAGTCAACAACAGCCCTAACCTCATTTTATAACCAGTAAACCCCAAAATATAACATTACTCTTACATTTTATGAAGCAAAGTTACATAACACGTGTTTATAGCTAAATAAAAATGTGTCCTATCTATACTGGTGCATTTCGTTTCGAGTCATAAAGCGCACGCAGCGCTTTGTTTTCATTTGTGTCGTCAAGCGCAGATACTAATTGTTCCCGTCCGTCCGGGCGAATTACTAAACCATATGAAGATTGTGATGCGTTGAAATGTCAAGGGATTAACTTGTACGCTCCATTAAAATAGTAAAACATTTCTCGTTTCGTTTACAAAACAAATATTTAGAAAATCTTCAACAACATGTCACATGGTGGGAGCACTGGTGCAGATTTTATAAATTCTCTCGGCACGCGATTCTCGGGTCCAGTTCAATTGACACTCCGTTGTGTGACCGTATGCCAACACGGATGTCACTGGCAATATTTACAGAGATTTTAATCTACCGTGAGGAGGTTTGGTTCGACTTGAAACCCACTTGTTAGATCTTACATAATATGTGTGCAAACCACATCTCTGACGTTGAGATACGTCACTCCACACAATAACATTCTGTGCTCCATATTTGTATGTATATGAGATGAAAGTTACAGAATTATTTTTACCATCTGTTGGTATAGGGTCTACGCAAAGATTTGTCCTACACTACTAGATGATTTATGTAACGTTAGGAAGAAAAATAAGTGTGTTGCCAACTGTTAATCTTCACGTAACTAAGGATCAAGTTTGTAATAAGACTATTGATGATGAAGTAGCAGCAAATAGGTTGTTATCGTAAAAGTTACTGCAGTATCGACATACCTTTTATGGCTAATAGGCAGGATTTTTTGTTATTCTTACAGGCAGAGAAGCATAAACATAGCATTAGCTGACGATAAACCTCTATTACAACCGACCTCCACCGTGGATGTACGTCGCACATTGGTACAAGGGCGGAAAAAAGTCCTTTGTTTCAACCTTGTTTAAAATGTCTACAATTTGGTACACACATACTAGAATGTTAGTAGAAACAAGTCCTAAAATTAATACGGATAAATAATTATACAGTATTTAATTATATGATGCCAAAGTAGGGTGATCGAGAATTTACAAATTTCGTGCAAAAAATATTGTTATTTCAAGTATGAATAGAACCAAAATACTATAATTATCAACTTTCATTTTTAGTTTAGTCATAAGTTTATTGTGTGTACTAATAAAATAGTAAACATAATGTTATAATATAATGAATAATTACTTACTATTACATTTTTAGTGAAGAAGGTCATTTGGAACCTTTTGTTTTCAATCATGAGATCATAACTAATCTCCGTTATCGACCGATACGTAATAATATACTTTCGGAGATTAATTAGACCCTATAGATTAAGAATACATTGGTTTTGGCTGCGATAACCTGCGATCTTGGAAATACCAGGTCCTTAACTAATGACGCTCTGTAATTAAGAAAAAGTGCATTATATTAATAAGTGTTTCTAATGAGGGTAATTAACATTTTATCATATCGTGTAAGTATAAATAGCATTGAATGGTAGTTTTAACTTCACTTACAATTATTTTCTCTTACGATAACAGTGTTATTATAGTGATGGATAGCTTTACTATTGTCTATGCCGATTTAGTGGAAATCATAATATCAAGTAATCGTGAGATACATAAATGCCTCGAAAATTTAAAACTTATGTATCCACAGCTTACAGAAAGTGTTTGGAATCAAGTTTATGAAAAGTTAAGCCGTAATTTTCTACCCGTATTTACAAAAAAGTGGCAAACTGCAGCGAGAAATAAAAATGCTTTTATGGCAAAAAATGAACAGTGGCTGAAAAATATTTTTACCGTTGAGACATCTTCGGTGCAGACTGATGTGGTGAATTGTGACAGTAATGTTCCAGGGCCATCAAAACGCTCTCATAGAGGACGACCAGAAAAATCATTTGATGAATGTTGCGATCGAACAAAGCGATATAAAGTTAAAAGATTGTGTGAAAGCGTTCCTGAAGAAATGATTAAGAAAGCTGCCTCTAAGGTACTCGTACAAGAAGGATCATCGGATACTATCAAGTTTACTCCAGAAAAAGCGTTGGCATTATTACTTGATGCATCACTTTCGAAACATCAATATCAAGTACTGAGAAATGCAGCAAAAAGTATTGGTTGTGATATTTTTCCCGATTATCATAAAGTACTTGAAGTAAAAAGGCAATGCTACCCCACGGATATTGATGTAACGGAAAGCTACGCTTGTGTAAGTTTGCAGTCATTACTGGATCACACAACCAGAAGATTATTTGAAGTAATGTCTGAAGACGACCTTACACAGATTAGTGTAAATTCAACGTTTTTACACAAGTGGGGATGTGACGGATCATCAGGTCATGCTGAGTACAAACAGTCATTTATCGACGAAAATGTGTCAGATTCATATATGTTTTTGACATCATTAGTTCCACTGCGTCTGTATGAAAAGGAAAATAAATCTGTTGTGTATTGGACAAATGCAACTCCTTCTTCTACAAGGTGTTGTCGCCCGGTACAATTCCAATTTCAAAAAGAAACTACAGAATCTACGAAAAATGAAATTGCTAGAATGGAGTCTGAAATAGCAAACTTAAATGAAACTGTTATTAGTTTAAAGGAAAAGACTTACAAAGTCTACCATAAACTTGTGTTCACAATGATAGATGGCAAAATAGCGCAGACAGTTACGGACACATCATCATGTGCAGTGTGTTTTATATGCAAGTCAAAGCCATCAGAAATTAATAACCTTGACCAAGTGCGAAATAAAACTGTGGATACGGAGGCTCTCAAGGTCGGTTTATCCCCGCTTCACGCACGGATTAAATTTATGGAATGCATATTACATATTGCGTACAATATGTCATTTACCAGTTGGAGAACGAACGCAACTACCAAACAACAAAAAGATGAAGAGAAGAAAAGAATCCAAAGTGAGCTGTTTCAACGTTTAGGTCTAAAAGTGGATTTTGTAAAGCAAGGAATGGGAACATCTAACGATGGAAATACGTCTAGAAGATTTTTCAATAATGCAGACATTGTAGCTGAAGTCACAAGAGTCGATAAAGAACTTATTCATCGGTTTGGTATAATATTGCAAACAATTAATTCTAGTGCATTAGTTGATTCGGATAAGTTTGGTAGTTATTGTTACGAGACTGCTGAACTATACGTAAGCCTGTACAGCTGGTATAATATGCCAAATACTGTGCATAAAATCTTGCTGCATGGCAAAGAAATAATAAGTGTTGCTGCCTTACCTATTGGGATGTTATCTGAGGAAGCTCAAGAAGCGCGAAATAAAGATTACCGCAATTATAGGTTAGGTCATTCAAGAAAATGTTCTCGTCTATCATGTAATGAAGATGTTATGAATATGCTCTTAGCTACCTCAGATCCCCTTATCAACAGTTTACGTGCAGTACCGAATAAAAAATACTATCCTCTTCACGATGATGCCAAAGCTTTATTAGTGGATAGCACCCATCTCTCAATCAATGTCTTCTCTATTTAATATTTAGTTTATTAATTTTTATTTATTTAAAAATGCTGATTTAATTATATGAAATTCATGTGAAAAAATTAGATGAATATTTTCATGTTAATAAAAAAAAAAATACGTGTTATATCTTTCTCTTTGTAAACTGGTACATCCATTATATCATTTTAATAAAGTATTATGAAGAAACGCAACGTCTTTTCATTTAAAAATAATATTTTCCGCATGCCCGTACTACCTGCACCACTGTGCGTCGCCGTCGTACCGCAACAAAAGATCCTAACAAGATAATCCCATACTCGATTCGCTTGGCAAACAGATGGTGGTCGTTATTATGAAGGTATCACTACAGGTATTTGGTACGTACGTCATAACATCTTCCATTTACGAGGCATTACAGAAAGTTGAAATAATACTTGAGGGAGTTAAGGCACCCAAGAATATAAATAACGAAGTACCTAAGGGAGATACTCTGACTTTGGCTTTAACGTGATCTTTGATCAATCGAATGTTAACTAGTTCCTAAACTTTAAGTTAAGCGTAAGAGTCAAATGTACTAAAGAATCACCTACCTACTTCAGCATTTAATTTTCCAGCTAAATTATTACAGTATTTTTGTCTCTCGAAGCGACGCGTGCTTTACTTGTGGTTACCAAGTGGACAAACACGCTGTGAATGTGTATGTAAGGAATGGAGCTCTCGGTACCGTCCGAGACATGGGCGAAGATGAAAGTGTGTGTCTCGGTGTGCATGTGTGTGTTATGTGCTGACGCTACTCGTCTTCACGCACACGTTGACAGCGTGATTGTAGACTTGGTTGCCACAAGTGAATCGCGCGTCGCTTGGTGAGATAAAAATACTATATCTTGGCCTTGCTGACGGATCTTGCACTAAGCTTCATTTGACCCAATCTTCAAGCCCCAAAATGGTCAACCTATCACTCGCATCATCTTTGCCACTACCCAAACAGCCCAACTATGATACTACCGTAATTGTGAACAAGTACTCGGAATAGTTTCAGTTTGATTAAGGTTATCTGTTAATGGTGTGGCTATTAAGATCCCGTTACCACTTCTAAAGTGTTTGCCAAGTGATGTATTAGACGTTTTAAGTTTTACACGACAGTTCTCCCACGATGTTCAACCATTTGAATTAATTATATTAGGTATCACTACAAACCTAGGTATGTAGCTTTATGACTCCGTTTAATTAGAATGCCTAACGCAATCCTACATGACTTCGTTATATTCATGATTATGTAGGGTGATGTTTATACCGCTCAGAGGCCCTAGCCGTTTACGTAGCCTACAGTACCTACGTTTACGTCGTACTAGGGCTTTCAATCCGGAGTTTCGTAACTCCTGAGTTTCGGAGCGATTTTAAGCATTTTTCAAATCTGGAGTTGAAATAGAACACCGGAGTTGAAACCGGTTTTCAAAAACCATGTAAACATTAAATACAAAACGACGAAAAACGCATCTTAATTCTTGAGCGTAACCCGTTGTTTGATTCCTTCTTAGGTCCTTAGCACCACACTTCGGTATTATTCGGTAGTGCTCGGCTTGCGTCGGCTGTCGACCGCGCCGCCGAAGTCGGCCGAAGCGCCGATCGCTATCCCATATGCTAATTTGGATCTGGATGGATTCGTAAGAGTAGAAAAAGCAATTTATGACAATGGCGGATGCAGAGGAGAATACCTTTCAGAAGCGTACCACTATCTGCTGTGTGTCTTGCCGACGAGCGTGGAGTCAGAACGAGCATTCTCGGCAGCAGGCTTTTTCTGCACGAAGCTTAGAAGTTATCATTCTGACTCATCTTTAAATGCCTTATCGTTTCTCAAAACATATTACCAAGACCTTCGATCTCAAAAAAAGTAGATTTTATAGGTACCTATAAGTTCGTGATTATAATTTTATTGTAACTTGCCAAACGAATGTTTATTTTTTATGATTGTTGATTGTTTTAATATTTTTTATAATGAGTATTAGTTGTCTATTATTATAACGTCTGTCTGTCAGACAGTAAATTTTTAAACTAAAAGACTGATTCTTGCCAAACAAATGTTTATTTTTTATGATTGTTGTTTTAATATTTTATAATGCGTATTAGTTGTCTGTTATAACGTCCGCTTGTCAGACAGTAATTTTTTAAATAAAAGGTAGATTTTTTAGGTACCTATAAGTTCATGATTATTATTTTATTGTAACTTGCCAAACAAATGTTTATTCTTAATGATTGTTGATTTTTTAATACCTACTTTATAATGCATATTAGTTGTCTATTATAACTTCTGTCTGTCAGACAGTAATTTTTTAAACAAAAACACTGATTCCTTAACAAATAAAACTTCTATTGATTAAAATAAAGCGCCTTTTTATTAATTTCTAAAAAAAGCTGTCAACTCCGGAGCCAACTCCGGAGTTCCGGAATTGACTGCTCAACGTCGTAACTAGCTCCGGAGTTGATAACTATTCGAGTTTGAATGCCCTACGTCGTACGTCGTAAACGTGGCGTATATTCGACCGATTTTTGAATCAAAATACACTATCCTATAGCATTTTGGTTGGATTTTTACGAAAAGCACAATTTGTATCAACTATAGATAATATAACTATATAAGTATCAAAACTAAGTGAATATTATGTGCGACGCAAGTATTTTCAAACTTAAAACGTGCGTTCCTATTAGGCATAGGGTAGGCCCATTTAAATGATCTATAGGGTTACTTATACAGTCACAGATCGTCAATGCAAGAAACATACTGATACATGCAGCGTAGACCATGCATCCGTGCATCACAGACCGCAACTACTGAATATGACAACGTATACCTAATAAATAAATAAAATAATAATACAATATCCTAACTTATCTACAACTCAAACGAACGGTAAAATGGCATCGATTTTTTTTTAATTCTGAGTAAACATTCTGCCGCATAATCAACGGTAAATAAAATAAAAAATATTTCTCAACTTGTTTACATTTCTAAATATTCACCGGTACAGTTTGCGCCACGGGATCTTTGTGTTTGTGAAGTTAGCTGCAATTGAGATGTTCTTATTTATGACGGAATTTGAACAACAAGCAGGTGGTGCATTCGAAGCGTTTTTATAAGCCAAGCACCGCTGTCTCTGAGATTTTTACGATTTCTTTCAAAATCCGAACGAGTTATCTAAAACAAAAAGTACCTACAACTGTACACACATCTTTTAGCGTGTGGTAAAAATTGGAACTAAGTTCGCCATCCTGTTTTTACAATACAATTTCACCATCAATGTTTACCAACAACGCCCCTCTGTCAATGTACTTCGAGCACAAAAAGATCTTTATAGTAGGTACTAAACCCACAGTTAACTTCACAGACAAAAATATTTGTACCCAATTCAAATCCAAATTCAAAACACCATTTCTCATTACGTGACACAAAATAGATTATATTCGGTAACGCAATAAGGTGCAGCACAAGTATTGTATGTCTTCGGACTATGGTAAGAAGTGGGTAGTTCTTATTATGAGTCTCAAGTCTTACAGTTGCTTGCGTAATGAAAACGTAAGCTGGCATGCAAGTTGACATTGCCTTCATGCTTCCTAGGCATTAGAGCCGTACTGCCTACGCTATGACAAGACATTCTCGTGTGGGAGCTTCATTACACGATTTTTAATACTTTGTGCTCAGAAATATAAAGATATACAAAGTCTTAGCGTTAAGTTTCAGTAACTCCAAAACATTAGATAAATGAAAGACCTACAACAACACGAACAACAAAACAACACACACATAATTATGAAACAAAACACACACGAAATAAAATTGTGTAAGAAAATTAAATGTTTTATTACTTCTTCCTGATTCTTAGCGCTAAATGAGTTTAAAACGTAGTTCGGTTTCTGTCAAATGTTTGAAGATGACAAAGACAGAATGATGTTTAAAACTCGTTTAGCGCTAAACGTGTTTAGTGATTTGCGGTGAAAGTGGGCCTTAATGTTTAGCTGTAAACCTACTTCCCAAACTAGTTTAAACTGAAACTACGAACAATAATAATATTTTATTGAACGACATCAATTTCGGGTCACGCTCCCAAAGAAACATGGAAGGAACTCCATCATTTTATTGTAGACGTTAGTTGGATAAAAAAAATATTGTAAGTATAAAATATGTCTGCTAATAAAAAATCGTGCTTCTCAATTAATTTTTAAATTAACTAGGCTTGCACAGACGGTTCCGGGAAAATAATAGAAGAAATAATAATAATACCAGCCTATCATTGTCCCACTGCAAGACAAACGGCTCATCTCATACAGTGAAGATATGAGCATCGAACACCATGTTTGCTCAAGGCGGAATCAAGTAACTCTCAACCAATGAGTGAAACAGAACTTTATTTTGTTTGATGAATTTCAAATAAGAGTCACATCGAAAGTTTTTAATTTAGGCGATCCAATTAGAATAAAAGGCATGGATGGAGGTATGAAACTCGGAAGAGGCGGGTTCATAAATCTTGAAGTTCGACCAAAAATCCCGACTGGAGGCTCATTTCATATTCCTTGCTTTTTATCGTTCATCATATCAATCACATTTTCATAGTAAACGCCCTAACCGTTCGATGTTTCGCTGTTGTTGTGGTTCCTAGTGTGGGGCACCGTTTAAAAAAAAAAAAAAAGTAAAGTAAAACGGGGTCTTCTCCGACATCCCTTGATTCGGATACTAGTCTGAAAACCTATACAGGGTGTACAGGGAGGCAGGGCCATCGAGGCTGTTGCCATGGATACAGTACATGGTTCTAAACACCCCTGCGCTGAAAGCATTCGCCGGTTATTAAAAAAAAAATATATCTCTGCCATATACATTTTGAAACTGCTGATTTATTTTTGATAACCGACGAAATGTTTTTACGTATCTAATCTAGAATCGTGTACTGAATACTCGTACCTATATGATTTTAGTTTGGGCATAAAGAAAAAAAAAAAAAAAAAAAAAAGGTCCAGGGATAAAATCCTAGTCCTTTAAAAGTACGGGTTTTACTCACAAATATTATTAGAAAACGGCTTCAATAATGGCCTAAATCTGTACGCTTAGGGTAGGTACTCCCACTTGTATTGAAGTGTTATTCAAACCTATCTGATACAGGTAAGAGAAGAAAACATTGTAATATAATATCGTATTTCTTTAATAAGGACATTTTATGCGTAGTCACGCGAAACAGTATTAGGTACTCAGGTATATTGAAATCCAAGAGAGCGTTTTCCTGTGAAGCAGATGATTGAGTAATTTATCTACTACTCAGTAAATTCATCGATATATACGAAGAATATATTACTGTGCCGTTTACTAGTATAAAGCAGTAATAGTTTCTCGTGCATTGAATTAATTAAGTACATACAATAAATTCAAATCATGTCAAAAAAAATAGTATTAGAATATTTTTTAATTTACAGTGAAATTAATCATATCCCTATGAGAAGAAGGCGTCAGTTTATGGTGGGACGTGACGTGAGAAAAGAATATACACTGGGCCGCAAAGAAAGCGGGTCGGTAACAAAAACCTCAATAACTTCCAAAATATTGTGCAAATAAAGACTGTGATATAGACAGTTTTATAGTGCTTAAATCCATGTCATAAAAGTTAAAATTATGAAGTTTATTTTGAATAAAAGTAATTGTGAAAATGACCATTATCACTGGATTTCGGAAAATGTGCTAGGGCCAGCTAAGGTATCAAATATGCAATTTTTACACATTTTAGTATTTTGTATTGCCACCACGGGCTGTTAATACAGCTTTTATATGGTTAGGCTTGCTATCCACCAGACTTCTGAGCCGATTTTGAGGAATATTCTCAAATTTCTCTATTAGCGCCTCTTTCAGTTCACGAAGCGAGATTGGAGGGGAATTTCGCAGGCTTACACGTCGTCCCAGTTTGTCCCAGGCAAGCTCTATGGGGTTCCAGCTGGGCTGCGTGCTGGCCATTCCATGCGTGTGATAGCGACATCTTCAAGGAAGTCAAACACTTTCCGAGCTGTATGGGAACGAGCGTTATCTTGCATAAAGATGGCGTTCTCGCCCATGTTTACGAAAAATGGGCCAACATACTAATTTATGATTTTATTCGCGTATTTTTCTGCAGATTTAGTGCCATTTTCTATCACCACTAGCACGTTACGGCTTTCGGAAGAAATTCCAGCCCACACGTGTATGGAGCCTCCGTCGTATGGCACTTTCTCTTCAATGCAAGCTTGGTCATAGCACTCTCCTGATCTTTTGTAGACGCTTTGCCTCCCATCGTGCGTGTATAGCATAAACTTTGACTCTTCCGAAAACATTACTCTGGACTAGAACTAACTCAACCTTGAATTTCGATGCTGCCTTTCAAATTTTGGGCTTCAAGTTTACTTCAGCACGACGCCGGCTCACTGTACACCTGCTCGAATTGCTCCCTCCAGCACGTAGAAGGTGATTTTTGACTTCAACAGCCGTATGAAATCGATTTCTCAACATTGTTGACACCATATATCGATCCTCACGCGCTATCGTGCAGTTTGTTCGGCCTGTTCCTGGTCTGCGAACATTGGATCCAGTCTCTTCAAATTGCTGGAGCACTTTTTGAACGGTAGATAGCGACACAGTTCTGCCTGTATAACGCTGACTGCGCCGTCTTCAAGCATTGTCATAATTCTGGTACACTCTTCAGGGGTTAGTGGTGTATTTAATTGAATTTGATCTATAGAATAATGAATTTCTGCATAAGAAAGGCCATATTTAAAAACAGAAACAAGAGTAAAACAAATGTAAAAAATCGTCTTTATTTTTTATTTATGGTTTTTAATACAGTCACCAAATAGAAATAAAAACGTTTTACCTTTTCCTATATTTAATTTTAAGAAATAAACTTAAATTTAGTTTTTATTTTAAAAGGATTGCTCAAATACTTTAAAAGATATCGCATTTTTTATAACCGACCCGCTTTCTTTGCGGCCCAGTGTATATTACATAATACATTCACTGACAGACAACACAGCCTAAATCCTTGTGTAGAAGGATGTAATTTTGCGCAAGAGTTCCCTATCAAAAGAAGGTGAGCAGGAATAAGAGTTTATATAGAAGTTTGTCTTTTTTGCCGATGTGAAATTCATCGGACACACGGCTTGTACAGCTCGCGCGATAAGAGTTTGGCTTTGACCGTTATTGCGCAGAAATCAGAAATTGGGTATCAACGGGCAATTAGCGGGGTGCGGGGCGGGTGTGTAGGCGCACGCGGTGCTCTGATTGGCGCTCCAGTCGTTCCCTGCCTCTCGCATCGATACGACGTACCGCGCACTCCTGTTGTACAATCAAAAGTTCAAAAATCCGAAGGTCAAAGCCAAACTCTTATCGCGCGAGCTGTATACATATCAATGTATACTAATAATAAAACACGGTAACACCGGCGGATTAATTATTTTTTTATGTTATTTAATAATATGTATTGAAATAATTAATTGTTTATGTAGTTGCTTTATATTCTAAGTGCTTACTGTTTATTGTATTTTGTTATAAGTAGTACCAATCATTGAATCTGACTTGGTTTCCGTACGTCCTTTTCGGGTAACCATTGAAAATCAGCTCTGTGCCCCCTTTGGGCCCCCATACTCGTAGCTCAGCTTCATGCTGAGTGGAAGCCTTCTTGTCACAGTCATGACGTGCAGCTGTCGACTATTTCTGTTTTGAGCTCGTGATTAGAGAACTCTTTTTGTTTTTTTTTTTAATGATTAGATGTAATTATCTTTTTTGTATGCACGTGTTTCTGTGGCAAATAAACCTATTTTTCTTTCTTTGTTTTTTTCTACTACTATAAAGAGGTAAGCTTTGTTTCTTTGTAAGTTTGTATGTAGGGGGTAATCTCTGTAACTGGAACAGACAGTCACATTAAAAATCCGGAGTCACACATAAACTGTTCGATGACGTGTGACTGCAATTTTAATTTGTCTGTCTGTAATGTCTTGTTTATACCTTTTTAGTTTTTGTGTTTGTCGTAGTTGGGTTTTACTTTATACAAATTTTTATTTTTTTGTTTATTGCGTGGTTACTTTGCGAATTCAAAGTATGCTGTAAATAACAGTAGAGTACTTATAAAAAGCATTCGTATTGTAGGGACAATGGAGCAAAGCCAGTCAAAACTATAATTTTCTCCTTAGGAAAGGAAAATATTCATATTCATAACGAGGGCGGTTCACCCATTTGGGGTATCTCGTTATCGGAGTCCGAGTTCGACATGGTGCAGGTACGAAATAACTGTCTCAATACTGATTACAACCGTCTATTTATTCACTCCCGTTAACAAATTAACAAAATCTCAAGTAATCAAGCCGATGGAAACAGATTAGATACGGAAACGTGGTAAGTTCAGTACAGGCTGGCAGCTTAACCTCTCGCATTTGGTCCAGTCCCCCACCGTCGCCTGTCACGTCAAATACGTCCAATGTCAAAGAATGACGACTGACAGCTGTCAAGCCCTGTATCGACCTCACCCAAGCAGACTGCTTGACGTTTCTGACAAACGATAATAGATGGCGTTATTCTAAATTAACAATAATCCATAGCGTTTCTAATAATTGTGCCTGTGTTGGTTCTGCGACATAATATGTATTGCCTAATAAACGCACACTGTTGGATTTTCCACTCTCGGCGATGAGCTGAGGAGTCGCGTAGTGTTAGTGAAAACGGGAATTAAAAATAATATACTAAGTATAAAAAAATGGGATTCCCGAGTCGGGAAAAGTGTTATTGGTTTTTCCGTCTGGAATTTCTCAGTAGCAGCCTGGAGTCTAGATGTACACATCCAGGCTCGCCCTCTATTACATGGAAATTAAAAACATAACCGGCGAAATGTGGGTGTAGGTACTATAGATACACTTCTGCCTAACCTTTCGGGAAATACAGGCTTTTCGGGAAATATAGCTTTATGATGAAATAGACTTATCCATTATAACAATACATAGTTTTATGATGAAATAGACCTATCCATTATAAAAATACATAGCTTTATGATGGAATAGACTTATCCATTATAACAATACATAGTTTTATGATGAAATAGACCTATCCATTATAAAAATACATAGCTTTATGATGGAATAGACTTATCCATTATAACAATACATAGTTTTATGATGAAATAGACCTATCCATTATAAAAATACATAGCTTTATGATGGAATAGACTTATCCATTATAACAATACATAGTTTTATGATGAAATAGACCTATCCATTATAAAAATACATAGCTTTATGATGGAATAGACTTATCCATTATAACAATACATTACTTTTATAGAGGTACGAGGAACAGGGTGTAAAGTTCACTCATACCACCATAGAAAAGGGAGGATCCCCCGACCAGACGGGTGTTGTGTCTGGTGGGCAACTGCCCGACGATTGATGTCGGGACGTTGTATCTATGCTAGTTGCGTGATAAACTCTGACGATTTTCGTGACGTCAGTGTGATGCGTAGTTCGATACCGCTACACTTTATGATGAAATAGACTTATCCATTATAAAAATACATAGTTTTATGATGAAATAGACTTATCCATTATAAAAATACATAGCTTTATGATAAAATAGCCGTATCCGTTATAAACAAAGACATTCAGTATTTGTATGTGGTTCGCCTGTGATCTGACGAAGAATTTCAGCCTATCATTACCTACATGAAGTGTGTTAAAATACAGTAAGTTGGAACTAATTACTTGGCACTTCTTTGCGGCAGTTCTCGGCAATAACACTTAATTATGCACTTTGATAGTAATTACCTATCTACCAAAATTGGACATAATAATGCAAATATAAATGTATACACTCCCGGACTCCTAAATCGAGCCACAGAGTAGTTTTATGTTTAAACGACTAGAACATCAAAACAATGATAAGTCAGAGAAATAGTTTTTATGCAGTTTTGAAGCTGACTTACTGGCAATCGGTATCACTATTGTAACAAAATTGAAGAACAAGCAACAAGCATTTTAATTAGAGCATTTCTATGTCCAAAATTATTTCGTTATTTGTTTTGTTTTGCACCAAAAGAGTATAGAAATTGTTTTTCCATATTTTTTAATCCATTCTGACGTTAACATTATGGATAATGCACCTGAAGTAGCCGAGTAATTAACCATCGATATATGGAGACTCGCGGCTTCGTGCGCCGTCCAGGGGCCGTAGGTACTATGACGTATTAATTCCATCATTGTTCCAGCGTGAAAGAGAGACGGAGCTATACATGACCGATAGCACTATCTCTTTTTCACAACGGAATCATGATGGTGTTAACACGTCATGGTACGGCCCCAGGAGGACAACTAAACCGGGTCACTCGACAAGATCAGTTTACCTTTACCACTAGCTTGCGTAATCGTCACCTGACCTCAGTACAGATCCAAGAACAGCTTCGAGATTTTCATGGACTTACTGTTTGAGCAAGAACTGTTAGAAGGGAACTCCGAGAAGATGGCCTGAAACCTCATAAGTAATTTAATGGTCTCAAATTGACACGAGCTCACAGAATGGCGCGCCTACAATTTGCACGCGAACATTTCCATTGGATGAACCAAGTGACGGATGAAACCAAGATTATGCTGTATGGCAATGATGGACGTAGGAAAGTCTACCGAAGACAGGGAGTTTTTTTTTTTATTCGTTTCTTTTTTTAAACGTTGCCTTCCAGTAGGAATTTCTCCTGTATTGTAAGTGCGTTTACAGACATTTAAACTCTCATACACAAACAGCCAGACCCGGAACAACTACTTGTAGGTCATACAAATATTGCAGCAAAGTTGCATTGAAGATAAGGTGATTTATGGCGGTGGGTCGTGGACAGTCTGGAGCGGAATTTCCACCGAAAGATAAACTGGCCTTGAGGTTGTGACCACTAAATAGTGACCGATACATTCAACAATGAGTTTGTGGACCAGGATTTAATTTTTATGCATGATAATGCAAGGACGCTCACTGCAAAAATTGTTCGAGAATACCTGCATGACGTCAGAATCGCAGTAATGGAATGGCCAGTTAGGAGCCTTGATATTATTCCAATAGTGCACCTATGGGATGAGCTGAAGTAGCGTGTTCGGACAAACCAACCAGCTCCAGAAACTTTGCAGGAGCTGAAGACTGCCATCTAGGAAGCATGGTAGAACATTTAACATTAATTCCATGCCGAACCGCATGACGGCCGTCGTAATTGCTATTGGAGGTAACCCAAGTTACCTACTAAGTAAACGTTTTCTGTAGACCATTGTTCTCTTCAACAATCCCACGCTAATTTTGCCCGCGAGAAAAGCGAAAAGTCGACTTATTACAACTAAACTGTATTTTTAGAATACCGATTTCAAATTTGGAACAATGACAAACGGAAATTATAGTCAGTGAATGGCTTCAAAATCATTTTTTTTTCGTACTAATTAGAGCCCTTTAAACAAAAATATGCGGGGTGGCTCGATTCAGATGTCCAGGAGTGTTTAAGAGGTAAAATTGTTTGTATGTTTATAAGAGGTGATCTCTTTCACTGATAGAAAATAAAATTACACTATTGCCAAGTGCCATTTTAGGGCATTTTTATTTTGTTATAGTTGACTTCCACGCGGTCGGGAAGCTAGTCAACAATATAAAGGTGATGCAAACAGCTCACTGAGTTTAATAAACGTTATTATTAACGGACATCCGACTGCTAAAGTGCTGGAAGTTTGTAACTAGTCAACTATTCTATTAGCTAGCTAAACATACACTCGTAGGAGTTACTCCACCAACTAACTGCTATTACAAACTATCAGCTCCAAGGAAGGGAGTGTATCCATCTTTGCTCATGTTTATTATTATTTAAGTAAAGTGCTAGAACTTTATCATCAGTCTTGAAAATTGTACCAGGGACTTTTGCTGGAGACGTGACTCAATCAAACCCAATCGGCTTACTGAAAACGTGGCCAGTAGTCGACCCGAAAAGACAAAGAATAAACTTAAATAACACTTAACGGCGCAGGATAGCCCGCCACGCTTCGATGTAACGCACTGCTAGAGCGACAGTCATCAGCCAGTGTCACTCTTATCCGACCTTTTTGGTGATTCCAGTAACTTCGTAACAAAACTATACTTCGTAAAAGATAGCTTGATCTCTGCGACAGCTGTCAGTAAAATCACGCCTATGAAGTTCTGAATTTCATAGTAGTACCTGTAAACGTCATACTTTATGGGCATGCCGACCTACTTAGTGATGGGCGATGAATCAACGTGACCACAGACTATAAACTATCGATATTTTAAATAAAACTTAATTTAAAATTAATTAATTTTATTGTATATTTTATTTTAATATCATAACATTATTTACATTTGTATATACTTAATCTAAAATAATAATAATAACTGATTCAGATATGGGTTTGGGGTGTACTCCTTTACGAGAATAAATGTATTTTATATTCAAATATTCGTTTAATTTAGTAACGTTTGTAATTAAATTATACCCAATTAAATGTACATTAGCATCGATAATAGTAAGAAACGTCGATAATTTCTATCGACAATTTTTTATATCATGACAACCCTAGGAATGTCAGTTTGACTTATGTCGCAGAGATCAAGCTATCTTTTGCGTAGTATAGAGCCCACTTGCTGCGCCGCCAGATTTAAATACACATTTTCACATTTAACTATAGGTTTGGCTTGTGACCTCATCGAATGATCGGCTTTTAAAAACGGGACTCCCTACGAGCCCTAACCTAGTCAGGTAATCCCAAAATTCACACGTAAGTTGTCATTTAAAAATATAACAGACTACTAACTTTTGAAATAATCACAGAAAAATAACAAGAACCTGGTCATTAATGAAAATGCAGCATTTAACTGTAACATCAAACAAATTGCAGAAAACCAACATTTAATTTAAAAGCAACGGTAACTAGCCGTTCATTGAGGTATTACAAGGATGCCTGAATGGAACTGTTTCCCTTTGCAAAGTGGATGCAAGTTTATTTCTGAATTCAATTAGCGACAAGAATGTCTTAAGGGGCGAACTGGGAAGTTTTAAAATGCTTTTCACTTTTGATTAATGTTGTGCTCCGTTCTCTTCAACGGTTACCAGAAAATATTGGTGGAAATCATGAGCAAAATGAATCGTGATTTGAAGCGCTCTCAATAAACCAACAAAAAAATGTGGTCCAGAGGAAAATAAGCGAGTCTCTTTTGACTTTTGAATGAAATGAAACAGAAAATAGTAAAATGATATTAAGAAGTCTGACATTATGCTGTATCACGTCAAATAATTACTAAGCTAAAACTACGCTTCAGTTATCAATTTACATTGAAAACTCATAATTTTTAAGGAAAGAGCAAATTAATTCACAGAAATTAGGCGTTGACCGCTGTTCATAATATAAAATGAGAGTCATAATCTGTCAACCTCAATAAATGATCTATCCCTGTGTTACCACGTGAATGTATGTGATAGTAGGGTGGTAACCTATCGATATAATGAACCAGTGAGGTTTTATTGCCAATAAAGTAGCTGCAATATTAATGAATTGTGTTTCCGAAGCTTTTAATAACGCGAAAGGCAAAATGTTCGTTTTTATAACCTGCACTTTCATAATTAATTAATTATTATCACATCAGCGGATCACTAAACAAACGTCACGTAATTTAATGCTACAGTGAATGGTGATGTCGGATGTGTTCATTTATTTACTGCCCTTCTAAAAATGGATGGGTAACCTTAGACTTGATTTAATGTCCAGAATCAATTTAACTGTCAAAGCGAAGTTCCGATAGCACTGTCTAATTGAAGTCTTTGTTGAGGCAAAAGATTTATATCTAGAGGGAAGTAAAGGGGGTCCTTCCTATTTTTATAAGTATCAAAGAATTTATTATGATAGTAATTAAATTATTTATTTCAATGTTTTTTTTATTATTCTTACTCTTTCCGAACACTACTTACACTTTGTTAAAAGTCTCGATACCGACGATGAAAAAGTGGGGTCTACATGTCTGCTATCATCGCAGCTCGTTCAGAATACATAGAATGTACTGAAAATATATCTTTCACATTCAAACCAGTATACAAAAATGAAAAACCGGTGATTTTCACCGCCGACAGCGCGTCGTAATCTACTATATTGATGTTTTATAAAGCCCATACATTTTACAAGGGATGAACCCTGACGTGTAGTTAACAGATATACACTAGTTAACATATTGCAGTATGTAAAAAGACGCGAACTTGACTGGGAACAGTAAGACGGGTTGGATTATGAGAGGCTCTATGAGGATTTGAAGACATGACGAGGGTACAGCTAGGTAGTCTGATTTATTCAAACAGAAATACAAAATATTGCTTTATATTATTCTGGCGTACGTACTATGTAGACAGCCTCCAATGTTATAGAAAAGAACAGCGTTATAGGTGTATTTAATCGAACCTCAATGATTCCCAGTACGCGCCCCTACAAAAAATATTAAAAACAAAATTGACATATTTGGCTCATAACATTGTTAGTAGAACGACTTAAAAAGTATGTGACATTAAAAAAAAACATTTTTAAGTATTTGCCGCCACACGCACTTGTGCTTAAACCCAGTGCCGCAGCAGGGGGCTGTCCAGCTTGTGGCTGAACACGCTCAGGATGGTGTTGGCGCTCCCCCCCATCGGCGAAGCGATGCGGCGTGGTTATTGATCACTCTAATATAATAATTGCGCCTCTTTTTGTGAACCTCAAATATTTCCTATTTTGGGGTCCTAAACATACTAAATAGCCAAGTAAGTGCGACCAACTTGGATGTACCGCGGTTGGTCCTAACCTATCCTAACCAATTTGGTCCGGGTGTCCTAGCTTAGTAAGTGCAACCGATTCTGCGCGTGATTGGCCACAGTTCCGAACTAACCTAACCCGTTTGGTCGCTACGACCAACTGTGAAAAAAGGCGAGAAAGTTAAAAAGAGGCCCCATTGTTCAAAAAGTGTGCATCCTTGGGAGTGCAAAAAGTTTTCATAGTTTCATTAATTTAGAAAAGTGTCCATCATTCTATGGTGAATAAGTTTATAGATGATCAGATAAATATTTCCTAATGTTATATACCGAACTCAATCATTCTATATACTTCAATATCAATACAATGCCAAAAGATATTGTCAAAAATTGTAGGTCGCGCTCTTGCGAACAGATTATACAAAGCCTGCCTTTACGTTTGTCTGTTCAATATTTTGTTCTCAATATCCGCGGAAATCGAAAAATAATACGATGTTCCTTCGAGCATTCGACTACGCGAGTTTTCTCGATCGAGAAGTTATGCAAGCTAGAAAATAATAACTGTCCATTCAGCATACACAAATTGTTATTGCATTATGCTGCAAAGCTTTTTGATGTAACACATCTGCCAGCCGTCACGCGACGGCTCAATCTTTTTTTTTTAATAAATTTATTCGTAGCTTTCGATCAACTTGAAGCTGTTACAATCACGTTGTCAATGACAGATTTTCCAACTAACTTGTGATTTGAAATCACGAGTTAGTTTCACATTAAGTGTCGTTTTTTATATAACCAGAATGAGTTTTTCACAAGAATAATAAGAACATGTTTGATACGGATGATTTAGGAACTAACCAACTCAACGTAGCCTTAAAATTATAATAAATAATAAAACATTGAGCCGTCGCGGGGACGCCTGGCAGATGTGAAACATCGAAAACCATTCTTTCATACTTATTTACTATACAAAATAATATAGTAAATAAGTATGAAATAATGGTTTAATAAAAGAAAATAAATATGGCATAATCAAAACCCAATTATTCAGTTTTTTTAAGAATAAAATTGTTTTATTTCAAATATAGCGTGGCGACGCGTCGCCACGGCATGCGTCGCCACGCCAACAAACGGTTTCACGTGCGGCTATAGATGTTTCACATCAATAATAAATTCATTATTTATCCAAAAAAACATACAGAGTTTGAAATACAGTTGTTTTTTGGTTTAAAAATATATTTATGGTTTATATTACCAATTCTGTACAAGAATAACACTCTACCTCTTAAGCTAGGTTATACCTGTATTTTAAGAGGCAGTTTACGGTCAACGTTTACAGTGATCAACAAAACTTATCTCAAGTGGACTGTGTCATTCTACTCTAAGGTATACACAGAATATAATTGTATGTATAAGTGTGGTGAGTGGTGTGTGTAGCTGTGTGTGTGGGTGTATTACACAAGATTGGTAAGTAGCCATCCCAAATCACTACCTACCCTAATATTTAGATAGGATGTTCTAATAGTGTTAAATTCAATTTCGAAAGCTCTTTTAATATGCATGGAGTTAAATGTCACACGTCGTGATAGGACCAAATTCCATGTAAATGAGGCTCCAAACTTCGCTTCGACACCACAGTAGGTTTCCTAAAGATACTTTCACACACAGTTCTGTATGTACTTAAAGGCTTGGAATACTAATATATAAAATTCGAATGTTTTATTAATAAGGCGAAGGTGACTAAATATTATTAATCTATAGAAAGAAACAGTTAGATATTGGAAGTGGTTAATATAGAGTTGATATGACAGAGGGGCATTAAATTACACTACGTATACTATACATGTTTAGTATTAATTCGATACGGTATAAAAATAAAAAGCACCAAAAATGAGTTTTTTTTTCTTTCAAACAAATTAAATAGCTTACAAATCAGAGTAAAACGCAACCACCCTTTGTAATGAAAGTGCATGTGTGTGTGCATTGCCATCTTTTTAGCGATATTATTTGGTTGTACTTGTGACTTGCGTCAGAGCGGCAACAACGCATCGTAGGTTATACTCAGATTTATCGTTTTATGGTGCATGACCTATGCGTATACACATAATCAGCTGTTAGGAAAGATACATCGTGTTCAAACCAGACAAAAACTTAAAAAATAATTTGCGACTAAACTACTGCTCCTATTTAATTGATTTTTGGTACAGAGCTTGAAAATGGTATCTAGTATAGGCAATTTAAAGGATAGCCCCTCTGCCGTATCAACTCTGTATAATAGCTTTGTCCGTGGCATCACCCGCATGTAAATCTGAAATTAATCCACGGGATAAAATGTATGAAAATTAAGTATCCTACCCAGGTCATGTTTTATCTGTGTGCCATGGGATCCTGCCGTTTTGCCGAAAAGATTTTGCCAAATTTTCATTACCCAAACAAATTTTAGCAACCTTTTTTTATACCAATGTAATATTTGGAATAATTTTAGTACGCACATTTTCATTTGGTCAAATGTTTACTTGGCAGATTATTACCAAGGATAATGTCATTAAGGCTTTTGGTCTTTAATCAAATGATTTATTACAGCAAACAAAATTAAGACAATAAACGTTATTATGTAACGTTATTAATTTATGGTTACTAGACATTAGGTTATTTATGGAACTTTTACAATTAATTTTAAAAAAATGGTTAGGTTAGGTTAAAACTGTGACCACCTACGCACGAGCCGAGCGAGCGAAGCGAGCGGTGCCGCGGCAGCGGCCGGCGAGTGCCAGAAACGACTAGATTATATAGAAAAATTGAATTTTAATTTGTATAATCTGTGCAACTAACATATAGATGCAAAATTTTTGTCATTGGCTACGCAATCGACTAAACAGAAATGGTAAGTTTAAAATTGACGACACCAAATATTTGGCTTATAAATTGCGTAAAATATGTTATACCAACTGAAATATTTGACTAGATAAAAAATGGTAAAAGTACTAGTTGGTGAACAAGTTATTGTTCAAACGTTCACTTGCCAAACATAGGTTTTCGTAACAATTATTTGTAAAGAGATTTTTTGGTAAGTAATAATTTGGCAATTTCTTTTCGGTAAAACAAGGGAGACCCGTGTGCCATATTTCACTTCATCCAAATCCATTCAGCCGTTAGGACGTAAAAAGATAACGGACATACATTTATTGTATTATTATGGATTCCAAATCATACGTTGGCTTTTCCTGCAGTATACTCAGGGCACAGTTTCCACTCTGCACGGTCTCGGTCCTCGGTATCCTCAAAAATAAAACAAAAATAAGACGGAAATCATTTGACGAAACGGTTCCGTAAAACAAATGCCAAGTACTCGGCAGGTTTGTACTGCATATTTCAAAGCAGAACACGAACACAGGGAAACCTCACAGGGACGTCTAAAAATATACTCGTACAGTACACCGCACGTCGGTGGTAACACTTTGACCTTGAGCTGCCCTAGCGTAGAATGCCCCGTTTACACTGGTTATTACCACTGACGTGCGGCCTACTGTATAAAAAATGTCTTCATTTGTTTGAATAATGGTGATATTATACCATCACCCGAGTTCTGATAATATTAGCATTCTTGATTAGCCCGCTAAGTGAAGTCATTATCGCTATACTTCCCTGAACAATTTATTACAACGGTCTCACGAGATGTCTATACTTAGTACTGCAGAATGAACGTATGCGATATTTCCTGTCTAAACTTATAACATTTTAATAAGTCAAATATAACTCTTAAGTACGGAGAATTTGTTCCTTTTTCTTTCCTGGCATTTTAACATGTGTAGGTTGAATATAATTGACACAGTTAGGTACGTAAAAACCATCTATGCAACCATTTTCGTTCAAATACAACCATTCTCCTTTTGTAGTAGTTTACGCTGAACTGGAGCACCGTAATTTTGATTTATAATCGAGGGGAAGCCGTTCATCAGTGTGTGGGTGGAACAATGCAGTCAGTAATGATGATTATGAAGCGAATATGACACACTCACACAAAATTTCGTTTTGTTTTGGAAATGTGTAATGTGGAGGGCCCTGTATATGAATGCGCCAGGCTGTCATCTAACAGAAACAGATGGAGAGAGATCATCAGGCGGGCAACGACTGCATCTGCGATAGGACACAGTCCATCGTGACCACAACTGCTGTCAAGACCGAAGAGAAGAACAAATAGTCGATGTACAGTGGTATATCGACTATTTGTTCTTCTCTTCGCCATGCCAGTGCCATGCTAATGCCAGTGGGCATGGCAGAAGCTGAATATGACCGTAATTATTCATAATTATATTTGCCATTTGCATGGTGTATCCAGACTCAGACTACACACTTCAGACTTGTACGTAGGTCCCAATAACATTTGATTTATTCAATGCAACTGAACGCAAGAAATTCGAATGTTTGTTTAGCAATCACGTAATGTTATGCGCGGCAAAAATCTAATTGTGAGTATCTCAGTGCTACTAGCTGTGTTCGTTCAACGGTCGCATTATTCCCCTGATCCATATATATTATCATGTTGCACAAGAAAGCCGTGTGCTTATACTTATTGTCAACATTGTACTTATTCATGATGAATCAAACAGTTTTACATAATAAGTTGTAAATACATGAAATAGTTAGTTTTAACCGAAAATTTGAATGACGTTCTATAATCATTCATAATCATATTCATTTATTAATTTGCGAATATGGGTACAAAAGAAAAGTTCTTATACAAGCAATAGTGTCCATTAGCCATACCCTACCATAAGGCATGCAAATTTACAAATACATAGTTAATTAAGAGACTAGAATTTAACAATAAAAGACATTATTTAAAATATCGTATGGATTAACATTATATAAGTTTATCCTGTAAATATTCAGTGACAGAGTAATATGCTTATTTTAGTAACAGAGTTTTTATATCATTTTTAAATATATTTACATCACTTATCTCCAGAAGTGAATTTGGTAAATGGTTATATATGCGTGGTGGAGCCATACATAAATACTTTTCTTTAATAACGCTGTTTTATTACTTGGTAAACATATATTGAATTTGTATCTTTTGCTATGTAACTTATTAATGTAGTTTGTATTTTTCCTAACGAACATTATAACCTCCAATATATATATATATATATGGTAACGTAAGAATATTTAATTTTAAAAATGATGGTCTGCAGCTGTCAGTTACTTTTATACTAGTTACGGCTCGTATACATTTCTTCTGGGCTTTAAATACTCCTTCTTTATTATTAGAATTACCCCAAAAAATAACACAATACTTTAGAGAAGGTGCAACGTAGCCGTTTGAAACACCTTGTACGCAAAAAATCCCAACATAATGCCTAGAATACAAACTTTACACCCTAGTACTGGACGTACTTTTATCCACGTATAAAACAGAATTTGAAGCGGCTCTTATGCCCATACCTTAGTACACAATAGAGCCCAATATCAAGTTTTCCAAAATATACCACAGTGACGTAACTGCGTCAGCGGACAAAACCAATAAGTTTATTTTAGTCGAAACTGCCCGATACATAATATGTAAGCTCTCTGTGCGACTCAATTGTAATGCTCACATTTAATCCTATTATCATTTCACTTTGTGTTTTGTTTTAAATAATTGTATAACTAGTGATCCGTCCCTGCTTCGCACGGTTTTTAAGACTTGACAAAACATCGAGATTTCTTTATTTTATTCACTTAAACCTTCCGGAATACATTCTCTAAATGATGGTGAAACCGCATCGAAATGTGTTGCGTAGTGAAGAAGAACATTGCGGTCACACAGAGAGACGCGAAGAGCGACTTTAGTTTATAATATGTAAAGATAGAGACTAGCTAAAATATGTTAATGTTTCACAAACGGGTGAGGACACTGACTCCCGTAACACAGGTTGCAACATTCCTCAGGAATCAGGGCTCTAAATAAATATGTAACATCTCTAATATTAAGTCAATAGACAATGGTTTTTTCACTTGTGTTCTAGTAATCGGAACAGTTTCCACAAGCAAAATGGCGTTGTGTGTTCCACGGTCCATGACTTAATGAGTCATTAGTCAATTTTCATAGGTTTTTTATTCATCTTACAGTTTTCTTGGTCTATTGTCAATGTGCACTTGATCAAGGCTAACTGTGCGCTCATTAGCTTACAAAAAAAGTAAAAACTGTCTCCAAAAATAATTCACATTGTTTGAAGCAGCTTCGAAATCTTTGTCTTCGATTCGATTTTACACTTTTCGATTTTAAGCTGCAATAAGCAATACCATAATAGACACAAAAATCAACAGTGAAAAAGTTGCATTCCGTATTTCCGAAGTTGGTTATCAGAACTTGAGTGGCTAGTATATTAAAAATGTACTTGTGGTGTTACGCTAATACCACTCAAAATGCGCCTAGTATTGGTTCTACCTGACCCAACAAAAGATGAAACTATGTTCATAATAAAAGCAAATCGTTCATATCCATCACTTAAAGGTCTTATACTCATTTCCAATTGTAGGCAAACTTGTCTTGATCGTTCAACGAGAACATGGCGTCGCCCGAGTTTTAACGCGCAATTGAACCAACCATTTATTGGCCTAATGATCAATTTCTTCGTTTCTGAAAACCTACGAGATCTAAGTTATCTGTGAGAACATGGTATTAAACCGCAAACATCCATCAATGAACGTTGTAATGAAACATCATCTACGTTTCATTAAATCATTGTTAGAGAAACCAAAGCTAACCAAAGTGAGGAAAATATGGATAATAGCTACAGGCTATAATTACATTACCTACACACCGTAAGCCATAAAACTCCTGAAATGTTTTCAAAGAGTAGAGGTTAAATAACTTCATGAGCCGAGGGTGTTAATAAAAGCTTTTTATGCGTTACAAACTAACAATTAACATACTTTTGCGCAGGTCGAGAATTATGAAAAATAAAAACAAAGTGTCATCTACCTAATCTCACATTATATCGTAAAAACTTAATAAAAAAAGATACTTAACCAACTACCCACTAAATTCACTACCAAATAACTTCAGAAGAGGGTAATTTTTCTACATTGTCACTTAATATGTATTTATGTACGGTAAGCTTATCCATAGGCTATAAGGTGATCAAAGGCGTAATGAGTTATGTATCAAATCAAATCAAAATATTCTATTTCACAAAAACCTACATGGGCACTTATGAAACGTCAGAAGCTAGGTGCAACTACTCTCTAATACTTCCCCGAAAGAAAAAACACAGCTTTACAAAATAATTTGTATGATAGTTTGTCAAAGTAAACCTTAAATTCATACAAGCAGAATTCAAATCTCAATCAAACACTTTTTTCTACAGTTGTCTATATTTTTTTATACATTCAATAAAACTCACCTTTTATGAAAAACGTTGCAACAACGCATTTCAAGTAGCGAACAAACAACGGAGGCATCGTGTTGCTTGCAGAGCTTAAACTTTATAATACAAAACTCAACTTGGCACACATATTTCTTTATAGAAACTTTATTAAAGATGCATCATTTTCTTTAATTAATTATGCAACCATAAAAACTTCAAACAAACTGCGAAACATATTCATTAGATGGCAATAAAAAAATTATTATCTGTTATTTTTCTGTTTTAGATAAATAAAGATAACTAGATTTAAGTAATAAAATATTTACAACGTTCATAAAAATATGTGATTAACGACGCGAGCTAAAGTTGTGTATGTATGGCGCTTGCTAAAACCTCGCGTAGCGGCAACGGGCGCGGCGTTCGTAGCACTGAAACTTGTTACGGAGCTACGCCGCCCGCGCTACGACGCGACGCTACGGTGGGGATATGAGCTTACCACCGATGGGTTTATCGATAAATAAACGGTTTTGTAAAACAAACATTCTAAAATTCTGTTTAAAAGCGGCATTGTTTATATTTTTTGTTAGGTTTTAGATCAAGCCGTCTTGTGTTGGAAAATTGTGAAGGCTCAAATTACATTCATTATTGAGCTACGTAGGTGTAGGAACAAGGAAAGTAAAAATTAATTAATTAATGTGAGGTTTTTACTTTATTCTGCCTATTTTAATTGTCTTTTGGAATTGAAGCCTACTACCCGGAAGAATGTTGTTGCCTACAGGGATAGACATGCTGAGTAGTCTGAATGGTCTGATTGAAAAACAATGGAACGGAGGACAATGTTATCAATTCCTTTGACGTATTCCTTAATCACTTCGGCAGGCTCCGATAAGTAAAATATCTATGCTTTACCTAAAACCCATAGTATCGTTAGTGTTTTAAAAGAAATAAATAAACCGGATTTTCGAACCTTTTGACGTATGTTTCAAAAGAGGCAAAATGTAATACTACCAAAGCACTTGAAAGATTCTTTCACGCAAATAAAAAAGTTAAGATCTCAGTATTCTCGAGCCACTATAGAGTTATTTAGTTTTCAATTTACTGTTCTTCTTGCACTTGCAGTAATAAATCAGAGTTTGTAGAGATTACTTCGTACTGTACTCGTTTAATAATCAGATATCTCGAGTTCCACAGTTTTTAACGCACTTTAAGCCAGCAACTGTTTTGCTCGAGTAAGAATCAGATAATTGCTTTAACAGCAAATATCGTGTTGTTTTATGACGTTGTTAGCAGATATTATAATCTAATTGTTGTAGATATAGTCGTTATGGTTGTCTTTGATTTTTAATTGCTTTTTCACGTTTTGTTTTACCACTGATAGCAAGATAATCGTAAGTTACCTGTACAGTCCGTTCATTGATATTTTACGTTTGTGTTTTGGATCAGTGATCTTTATTGTCATAGCTAAAAGGTTGTTAAAATTATTGTGAACGGTCTGTAGTTTCCATAGATAGAGCAAAAGATTATCAACCTCTGTTGTATTTTTTTTTTACTTAGCAATTTTAAGATGGTTCTTATCAATGTCTGTTTAGCGGCCAAATAAATTACATAGTAAACTCATATCTATTGTGTAACATAATAATGGAACGATCTTTTACTCCGAAACATGGCAACCATGGGGGTAAGTTATCAACGGTTTTATTTAAATTTCGAACTGGCTTGCAAATAGAAAGCTTTTAATTGAAAAAGAAAACAAATGAACATTTTTACGCGCGAAAAATTATTGTTGTTCGTTGTTCGTCATTGATTTTGAAAAGTAATTGTATTTTAATTTCCGCGCATTATTTGAGAAAGTACTATACAAGCCTTGGCCACAACTAGGCATTGATGGAGTTACGTATGTGTGTCTCGGCTTCTCCTCGGCCCACATTTACACGTTCGTCCATCAATGCTTCTTTTGCTGGCCGCTGCAGTATTATACTGTTTTTGTATTTTAGAAATTCAATCAAAAATTTGTTGTGTAATTTGTGTTGTTTTGTGTGAGTGGTGTGTGTGGTTGTACATTGACAAATATCACAACGTTTTTTCCCGCAAACAATTTAATTTAGCTTTCACGGAACAGAAAACAAATGCGATTAGTTTTTGGATTTTGATTAAAACGCAATATTCGATAGTCCGTTTTACGTTAAATTTTCTCACGAACACAATGCTCATATACCTATTACCTATGTGTATTCATTGGTTACAATTTGTTTTGCAGTAGGTACTTTCCTTTCGACAACGTGAAATATATTTTACAACGAAAACTAAAAATATAGCTAGCATTTTTATTCTTACGATATTTCTCTTCTTTTTTTGTTTTGACAAATCCCAAGGAAAATTAAACCACTTAGCTTCCGTGGAGTGAGCGTGTAATAGCGAGGTCTAGAACTCCAGAAAGCTAGAAACCAATTAACAGGGGTCGCGTTGTCGAAGCGGCAAACCCGTCCACTTACCGATTTGCCGGCTACCGCACTCCTATACCACTCTTAATCGCTCAGCTGATACGGGTAATTATCACGTTCAGAGCTAGGAAGTTGGTTAAAATACTACTTAAAACTAGGCCAATAGAACTCCGTATTTTTTTTATTAGGTATAAACCTGCACTGTCTAACTATTGCTGCACTTGATGAATTCCAACAAGCCCTGAGGCTGACTTACACTACAAATCTCCACGAGTACATGCATTTCGCGCTAAACTAATTTAAAACATCGTTCTATTTCTGTCAATCTTTTGAATGTGACAAAGATAGAATGATGTTTTAAATACGTTTAGCGTCAAATGCATTTATGTAGTCATTTGTGGTGCAGGTGAGCCTGAAAGTAATCATCGTACAAGGTATTACGTCATTTTCATCTTGAGATGATCTCAGCCGAAAAATATCCACTGTACATAGGCGACCCCCAAACATCGCCACAACGATCAATCCCACGCTTGCCTCATCCAGCGGATTCCGCGACCTTCGCCAGGTCATCCAATATGTGGAAGCCTGTACCTACACCACGCCTTCCGGTATGCGGTCGCCACTTCAGAACTTTTCCACTCAACCCTATCGGCGGTTTTTTACTGAAACGCTATTTTTAACTTTCCGAAACCAAAGGACCAAAATTAAACTCTCAAACTAGGAACAGAGTTGGGACATGCCATACTGACTTTCGTGAAGCTCGCGGATTACATTTTATCGAGTGTGGTCACACTTTATCGCATGTGGTAACACTTTGTCAAGTAACCAACCAACACGTGTAGGAAAACATGCGATATTTAAGTGCCAAAAATATAGACTTCCACCTTTTTTTTGCCGACTATCTTAAGTTGTTATCCCTATGAAAAACTAGTTTTTTTTAGGAAATAAGAGGTTTGTATTATAAGGTGTTAGTGCCCGATCACTTTGCTGATGTGGCATATTTTTGGGTAAGGATGGTGGTGGGTAGGTACATTACAAATTCTCATTACCTACGCAAAAATAACTAGGTCTTGAATTTTGAAGATTCTTGGTAATATTGTTAACCATTACTAATGTAGCTGTCTTCCCTTCAACTAGGATAAATATGGTTATATATATATATATATATATAGTAGGTTTACCAAAATAGTTCTCGACGTGAAATTGTAAGCCTAAATTGTTGAACACACGACCTTTCGTAGGCCTTGCTTGAGAAATAATATCAGAATTATAAATATACACGTTTACTAGAATTAATAGATTTAAAAACTAATTCTGAATTCACATCACTGGTTCTATTGTCATACTACAAAATAGAGAAATACATTATTTAAAAATAATAATTCAGAAAGAATATGAAAAGCATCCAAAGCTATTGTGTTTCTGATTACTGTGAGAAATTACATTATTAAAATTATAAACAGAATGTTAAAAAGAGGCCAAAAAATTACGAACCCAATATAACTATTGCCTTATAACAAAAAAAAAACATCGAGAAGACAAGAGACAAGACATTGCGATGACTACTTAAGGTTAACATAATAAATGGACAAAGGGACCTCTTAGGTATGTGTTCTTAATAGAATAACCTACCTAGATACGTAAGTAGGTACTGTATCACCTAGCAATTCCATTAACGGTAACCGAACCCTTTTTCTATTTATTTTGTGAAGTAGGTATTATAGAATTGGACGTAAAATTCAATTTAGTTACATTTAGTTGAAGCCTTTTTGAACAATTTTTTTACCAAAGATATTTTGATATTTACTGAAAAGAGTTCGTTTAAAGGCAATCGGCAGAATTCGTACAACATACTTTTTTGTTATTCTGTGATAAAATTTGTACCACTTATTAAGGCAACTATACCATTAATTTTCATGAAACATTAGTATTTTTAGAAGTCCGGATTAATTAATTATATCAATTAAAAGATTCAAGTAATTAAACGTACAATAATCTTAAACTAAACGCAACTAAACGTAGTTATGGTTTTAGAAGTTGCCATTAATTTGTAAAATATCACGAGGCTCAAAATGATAAATAATTATTTAAAAATAGAAATAACAGTAAAAATAATTAACCAATTACACATTATACCTTACAATGAATAATTATTGCATACTATCTTAATAATTAACTATATTATAAGGATAGGAATTATTTTCGCCATCAATGTCTTTTTTTGTATTGGCAAGTATTTTATTGACAGGTTACGAAAATCTTTCTGAGTCTCTGTTCAGTTCTTTGCTGCTGTTTTGGATTGTGGTTTGTAACTGCATCTGAGCAATTTAGCAAATTATCTGGCCATTTTTACGTACAGTTAGGTACAATTCTCATGTCAAATTGTCAACTTAATGATAAGTAAAACACTACAATGATAGCACCAGCTATCTAGAACACGTAATAATATTTATTGGGACATAACTTCAAAAATAAAACTGGTTATAACTTTTAGGTCCCAACTTCTAAAAATCCAAGAATTTTAAAAGGGCTTGCCTATCGTATTGACTACCAATTAAAACAAAAAATATACCAAAACACGATATTTTATTAGGGGTACGAAACACCCATACAACCCTGCCGATCGCCTTTATTTTCATGAAAACCAATGAAGACATTCTTGTTATAAGTTTTCAGCAAAATAAAAATTGAATATAGAGATATACCAACTAATATACTCGTAGGTAGTTGATTGGTAGCGTGTACAGGGCCCACCACATAGCCGTTATGTACGTTTTCTGTACATCAAACTATGTACCATTCATTGTGAAAAAATAATTGCTGGGAGTCAACCTTTTTGGTGTGAAAAATCGCTGTTTCCCTACGGTGCCGTGCAATGTAATGCACTGAACCATGCGATTATTGGTGCAACGGTATAGGGGTCGTGGGGGTATACAAGTTAACTTGTTACGCCCTAAGCCGAGGTCCGTACCCCACAAGGGGTGCCCTTAGCGTGTAGTCGCCTAGTTTATAAGTTCTTAAGCCCTGACTGGAGGCCTTAATTTATTAAGGCAACCACAAACAAGCCCGGTTGAGCAGCCGACCTAGGTTGACCGACCGGTCCTAGGTTGACTTGCAAGAGGCAATATAAAAAATAAAAAAGGTTTTCATAAAAAATATCTCCGTAACCATAAAGATAAAGTACAAAATATTGATCACAACGGCGCGACGGCGGCGCCGGCGGCGCGACGGGAAGAACGATGATTGCTAGTTTGTTGTTGCTCAATTTCAAGTTTTGCATTTAACTTATTCAACTATTATTAATAGTACTCAAGAAACCGAAGTTTTTTTTATGCTGTCTGAATTTTCTCCATAATATATGTATATTTTTTTTATTCCTATCGGAACTAAATTTAACTATTTATCACATATTTATGTAGATACCTACTAATTTATAGCAACTCCGTTAGAATGTTCCTAACCTTAACTCAGAATTTGAACATTTTCGCTCAGTTCATATTTTATTACCTAAATCACTTTAGGAGTCAGTTTTCGTGGTAAACGCCATACATACCTACTCGTTATCTTGAAGGACAACTTGTGGAAATTAATGGCACATATCGCCTTTCTCCGACCATTGGGTACCCGTGATAGTATTTGCTTTGTATCTAGCCGAAATATTAATATAATTTTTCTTTGGATTCTATGAATCGATGATTAATACCTGTAGGCATGTTACTTTATCAAATCCTAGTTGTGTAGCGAGATACATTTTAAGTATAAATCATCGTACATTTTCCGCTTCGTCAGGCAGGTTTTTTTCTGAATATTTTTTCCATTCCACGAAACCACATTGGGTACAAGATCCAATGTGTTTGCCTTTTTTTTTTGAGGATGGTAAATCATCAAATAACTTCTCCCGCTCTTGGCGGAGCGGGAGGGCGTGTCAAACTCTTACTGACTAAAACCCACCCGTGTTCCTTCAGTTGCCTGTGCCAGGGGTCACGGGAACCCTCTCGGGCTTTCCCGCTACCCTGGCAGGCATCGGCCCTAGCGGACCCCGTCATTGGTGCTGACATCTCTTTGAGGCGCGCGTGGAACTCAACGCGCCGTCGAGCCAGCTCTGGTCCTTATCGTACGGCCAGCTACCCATTGCTCGCCATCCGCAAGCCCGTGCCTGCGGTGGCCGGGAAGACAAATGTGTCGATACAAATTTAAAGCCAACGTAGCTTTACTTACAATAAGGAGAATCACTCTCTAAATTATGTATGACTTCTCGTCATCGCCTCCATTGTTTCGTACATCAACGTATTTCTAAGCTTAGGGTGAAATCGGTAGAACCCGTGGGGGGAATTTATGGGGCAAAAAATGGATAGAAACTGATATAACTTAATTTTGAGTTAGTATTTTTATTTATTAATAGAAAAAGATGAATAGGTAAAGATAAATAGAACGTTTTCTTTATTTAGAACCTATGCTTAAACGACCATAAATTGAACAATAAATACAAATATAAGTTATAACCCAATAAGTAGAATTGGTGCTTTCAAGAACTCCTCTCTAATAATATTAGGGAACATAACTGGTAATAAAATTAGCTTCAGTATTTCATGTGGGAGCAACGTGACGAAAATCCCTGTACCTGTTTATCAGTTAGGCCCCTAACTCACATTCACGTAGCGAATAAATATGTGCGTAATACCAATAAAGTAAAATAAATCCGTCTACCAGACCATTAAATATACCTAACGTGGAAAAAAAGAAACCCTACCAACAGCCGTTCCCGTACTAAAAATATAATGGATTTACGAACCCAACGTGTACTGTAGCGGATTCTGAGTTTACCAATAACATTGGAAAATTCAAGCATCTGGATTGTAAGAGCGGTTCTGCACTGCATCCGATCCGAATCCGAGAAATGTCGGTCCGAAGTAGCCATAGTACACACGGCTACACATCAAGCTATACATTACCAGTTTACACTGACCTCACATTGTAAGGAAATCCTTTACAATGCGAGATCAGCTTATACTGGAAATGTATAGCTTGATCTGAAGCCGAACATTGTCCGTCCGAAATAAAAACATTCCCAATTCGGATTGTACTCGGATCTTGAATTCAGATTCGGATCGGATGCAGTGCAGAACCGCTCTAAGTCGTAAAAGTCTCTAAAGATATACCTGCGCACAATGAGACCAGAATATGTAAATGTTGGTTATAAAACATCAGCCACAGTTACGTTCGGAGGATGTAGGTATCAATATTTATAAATGTCACATCAAATAATTATGTACCAGAGGAATATGCCGTGATAGATGGGTTACATTATAAAAAAACCGTTATGAAAGATACCTAGTCTCTTTTAAAGGCTCGCTCATATCGTCCACCGGGTGTCGTTACAATTTCCGAGTCATCATCTGCGTAGTCTTCTCCGAAATATGTTCAAGTCGGCTTCCAATCTAACCGGATGCAGCTGAATACATGGAGCGACTGCCCTCCATAACTCAGGCACAGGGTAACACGATACCCCTTGGTAAGACTGATTGTCAGACTTTCGGGCTTCTGACGACCCGTAACGACTGACAAAGATCCACGAATGATAGCCGGGACCAACGGCTTAACGTGCTTTCCGAGGCATGGAGGGATATTGGTATGTAAAGATGGGTAATCTCTAAGTGTTTTTATAAAAAGATGGCCACCTGCACATTGCTAGCATTTGTTTATTTACTATGAAGATACAGCAGTAGACCAACACTTATGAAAAGCCTAAAACTGATGGTTCCTGAAACCCAATTGAATAGTATGTCACATCTCTTTAGGATACATATTTATAATTGGTGGCTGTTTTGATCTAATTAGAAAAGGTATCTCACGTGAGCATTAGATTTGATAGTAGATTTACTCACTCGACCCTCGCAGGATCAATCTTCTCGGCAAACGGTTAAAATGCCAACAGGCAAGAGAGTTAAGTTATTATCTGCATTTTAAATTAGGGAACCATCGTCATCATCCCATAATCTTTGATTCATTTAGAAGGTACTCTATAATTCTGGTTCAAAACAACCGAACGATCGTCAGTCTAGACCACGTATAAAAAAACGTATACACTTGCTAACGAGCTTTCATCCGTCCAGTTCCGAAACAAAGCCAACATGAATAACAACTTTGAAAACGATACAAATCATGTAGATTAAAAGAAGACCTTGAATTTGTCAGCAATTTTTCACAATAGACACAACTTTGTCCAAATGTTTATTAAAGACTTTGGCACAGTTACAAAATAAATATCACATAATAGAAGATAAACCAGAATACCATTTGTAAGAAAATCTTTTATTCTCATTTACCTCAATACCCAAACTAGGTGTTTACCGACCGACCGTACCGACTTTGTATGCGTGTATTTTTAATCAATCATTTTTTCAAGGATGAAAAGTCTATGCCCTTCTCCAAGTCCAGGGATCTGATTTGTAAACAAATAAGATGATCAGTTCGGTGGTTTACGCGTGTAAAGGTAACAGACAGACAAAAAAAATTGCTTACGCATTTATATTATTAGTATTGCTTATACTCTCGAAACTGAATATTATTTCGAAACAAAATCCGTACAACGTTTTGCTTGCTCACTGTCGCGAAAAGAGCCGCTAATGCAGCGAGTGGCGATGCCGTGTTCCGTGTAGCGCGCCGGCTGCTCTAGCGGAAAACCGATCAATTAACAAAGGCCTGACCACGATGGTTGAAACTCTTTTACTAAATAATAGTCTACAATTAAAGGGTCAGTAGAGTGATTGCGTTGTGGTCCCTGTGAGCAAAAAGTTAATCAACACTATGTACTGTTTTCTTTTTGTTGTCAAATCTTACATAGCGAAAACATATAGATGAAGGTACCAAGATGGTTGTGTAAATGAGTCTCAAAAACACAGTGTGTTGTTTTTAGCGCGGGAGAATGGTCGTACGGAGGTAAGTCACGATCATAAAACATTATTTAAATGTCAAAAGTGTCACTTAGGAAACGTCTTGATAAGTCATAAACGCAATAATGAGATGAGTGAACTTAACTCTTTAAACCCTTTTAGTATTTTGCTGTTTCCTGACTAGACTCGATTTGCAATTTGAGTTTTACGAAATTGTAACACAAATACTGACTTATCTCCTTTTTACCTTAATAGATTTTAATGTTTAGTATAACTAGTTTTTCAATATTTATGACTTATCCCCTTTTACCTTAACTCCACAGAAAAACCTAAGAACTCGCTACAATACCACAGGCTAAAATAATTTAAAAAAAGGAAAACAAAATGGCGTTTGACGGCTGCCATTATTAAAAGCGCGCACTTACTTCTGTGAAATAATTTCCAGGACATATTTGCATTAATCTCTTTGCACAATTTATTTACATGAAAACTTTATCAGAAATTTATAAGAACGCTTTGAAAATGCAATTTCTGCTCCATCAGGTGGAAACACTTTAATTAATCCCTTTGAAGGAAAATGCGAAATGTTCTAGGAATTGTTGTTGACGAATAGATCATTCAATTTATAATGTTGCTTCTTGTACCTATATTGTTAGTAGCGCTCTGCTATTATTATGAGAATAATTTCGGGAATGATTAATAGGTAGAAATCTAAACCTTATAATTAACATTTGTTGTCAATTTACTTGTAAAATAGCCAGAATAATACCTTGCTAAGCTATAGAGTATTTTGGTTTACAGAAACTCGTTCATGTAGTACGACTATTTGTAGCTTACAGTCTACTGATGTCGTCAAGCAGTATAGTAATATAATAAATAATACGTAGCAGCTGACGATTCCTACAGACGTCCGCATGCTACGGCATAGGGGCTTATGATCACTACTTATGTCCGTAAGCTACGAAATATTAGCAGCGAATGATTTCAACGGATGTACGAAAGCTATACGCCGTAGCTGCATGGTCCATGGTCCCATGTTCCCATACTGCGGCTTTGCATCTACTGATTTGCGCAATCTACGACTTAAAAAAGCAACATTAGAACCCAAAAATATAACCCTACCTTACCCCACGCTGTAAATGTTGGTACCGTCACAGAGAAACCCATTAAATTAAGTAACGGCCGTAACAATATTTGAGAAACGTAATCTTCAATTAGAGCAATGGTGATGGGGCCTCAAGTTAGATCCGAGCGAATTAAAAATACATTCACTTAGGTCGGGTCACTTGTTATCTCCTCCGTTAAGTTGAGGATTACCGACGGATTTGTAGCCGCAATTTATCCTAGTTTAAAAAAAGAATTTACCAATACACCTTTGAAAGTTAAGGACAAACGAGAAAACTATTGGTGGGAAATGTGATTTCAATTCGTTCATGCACGAGGTAAAACGGGGTTTTTCTGAAAGGTATTTTATCTATAACTTAGTTGGAGGGGATAACGGGTATATTTAAAAAGAATGTATAGTCGACCGCACGTCAGCGGCAACACACCTTGAGCTGGTCTAGCGTAGTACGGAGTTTTAATAGAAGGATAGGCCAGTGTATACTGGTTTTGATATCACTGACGTGCGGCCTACTGTGGAATCCAATGGAGGATAGTACAATCTGTGATCTATATTACCTAACCCCCTTTAGTTTTAACCAATTTGAACGTCATCGCGAATTTGGAATACTCCTACAGAGGCACGAGGAACCGAGTGTAAAGTTCACTCATACCTCCATAGAAAAGGGAGGATCCTCCGACCAGATGGGTGTCGTGTCTGGTGGGTAACTGCCCAATGATTGATGTCGGGAAGTTGTATATATGCTAGTCGCGCGGTAAACTCTGTTTGCGCGATGCAGGATTTGCGTTACGTCAGTATGACGCGCAGCTCGCATGTGGCGATGTAGATACCGCTACACTTCTTCGAGGTTTCCAATCAATTATGTAGTTAACCGGTTGAGTCGTTAAGGTTGAAACGCTAAGGCTGCCTCGCTCCACTTCAAAGGACAGGCAGCCTAAAGTGTGTTAATAAGCAACACGCCTACTACAACTTACCAAAGAGAGGGTAAACAAACTGTGTATTTAAAAAAAGTTCTTTAAACAAAAGATAATTATAAAAACACTTGGTTGGTGTTGATCACAGACTGTACCTAATACCGCTTAAAATTTAGCTATACAATTCCCTAGGCGTAATAAATGTTACTAATCTTAAACCTTCTAATGGCAATTAAATGATTCGACGTTAAGAACTACTTACTTAGAAGTGAAAGACGATTAGAGTCGAGTTTCATAATTCCAGCAACCGTGTTTAGACACAACTCGATTTACTTTTGATACCTTGTTGTTTTGTTATTTTATCACAGGAATCGTAAAATATTAAAAGAAAAGCTACACTTTTTCTAAGAAATCTGAAGAAAAGTAATGACCTAAGAACGACTACAATATTAACGTTCGTGCGTCGCTGTTACTGTTAAGGGGCTGACAACAGCTAAAGCGCGGTCACTGCCAGACTCCATAGAAAAGAAAGAGAAGCGCGATGACACAAAGCTGGTAATTTATTGCAAAATATGAAGAAGTTCTCTTTTACAAAAAATCTATTGATTGGACTAAAAAATGTAATCCATCACTGCATGCAGTATGGCATTTGACATTTTATGGTATATTTTTAAATAGAATTATAATTGTTGATGAAAGGATAAACTGCTTTTAAAGTCATTTAAGAGGTGTGTTTGAAGATTTTTTTGATGCATTAACGTATATTTAATTATGTTTTGAGTTCCATCACTTTATTAAAAAATACTTGAAAATATCATGTCTTTTTTTTTCTTGATAAAATTATTTACGGTTTTAGAGATACACTGCTTTAAAAAAGCACCTTTTCGACCTTTTTCAAGAAATCTCCGCCTTAAACGAAATATTATGTCGCAGTTATTTTCAAGACTAGATATTACAAGCATTTCATAGTCTTAAATGGGAACAGCGGGTTAATTACTTAACACACTTACAATGGCAATGCCATTAATGTTGTTATACAACCTTAATTGCGTTATTTACGTTGTTGCGCAGACGAATTTTTCAAATACAGGGTGGCAGGAGTATCGACGCGAAAATTGTAACCATGAATTCAGCACAAGATTCTAAACTAAACTTTCGTAGGTTATCAAAAAAATCTGCAAGCAATACCTACGCGGTCAAAATGGACAGCTACTTTACTACTTACTTACTTGGATTTAGAGAAAAGAAGTATTATAGGCTTCAAGCTGGCTAGAACTAAAATATTGTGTTATGATATTAGTGCCCTAGTTCGACCTTGAATTTGCGAGCGTGGTGTGGAACCCACACTATGCTGTGCACTCACCAAGAGTCGAAAGCATTCAGAGGGCCTTCACAAAACACCTAGCGTATACTTTCAGTAAAATATCTCCCCGGTGTCCATATCAAGAACGTGTTCGTTGCTATAATATGGATTCTCTGTGCAACCGTCGTCTGACACAGGATCTAACGTTCCTCTACAAATTGGTCAATAATAAATTAGACTGTGACAAATTAGCTGTCCGTATACGACTAAAAGTCCCTCACAAAATATCCAGATATCCTTTATCTAATGTGTTCCACACTCAAACATCTAAGACAAAAATTGGGGTAAATTCACCACTAAACAGACTCAGTAGAGAGACGAAATCTTTTATAAAACTTTTACCAGATGTCGACATATACCATGATTTCATAAAGCCTTAAAGCCAAAATACTGAAGTCCCGTAAAACGCAATCTATTAATTTGTTATGTTAGTATATTTTGGAAACTCTTCACCTCTTTATACTTTATTTTAGAAGTTATACATTCCATTATGATCTAATTTTTATTTCGATTTATATAGTTTGTCTTAAGTGGCCAAAATTGCAATATTGATCGTCTTGTCTTTTTTTTTCTTTTTGTTATTTATCTTAATTTTAAGAAGTATTTTGCTATAATTTTAAAATTATAGAGCCTTTAGTTTTATTATTGTTTGTGATGGATGTGTTATCCCCTATATCTGAGATGGCTGGTAATCGTGTAAGTGGCGACTATGTCAGTCTGTGTGTGTGTATACTTAAGATATATTATACACAGAAGCTGTTGGTGAACCCTAATAAATAAATAAATAAAATACTTTTTTTTAAATTAACCGACGAAAAATTTCAATGCTCCCCCATGCATTGAAATTTTTCGTCGGTTAATTAAAAAAAAGTCTCATTTTTATTTATTTATTTCAGAATCATGTACTGAATCCATGGTAACAGTTTGCGAGGCGATGTCCCTGTCACCCTGTATAGTATATGAAGCAATGCATTTGCAGTTTCCTTCTAAATCTTTTCGATTGAGATTGTAAGAGTGTTACGCAATTAGGGTACAGATTAGTCCGCAGGACGCCCTGGCCGTCTGTAATCCCAAGCCGATTCCCGGCCACCAAAGGCGCGGGCTTGCGGACGGCGAGCAATTGGTTGCTCGCCGTCCGATTAGGACCAGGCCCGGGTCGACGGCGCGTTGTGTTCCACGCGCGCCTCAAAGAGATGTCAGCATCAATGACGGGGTCCGCTAGGGCCGATGCCTGCCAGGGTTGCGGGAAAGTCGGAAAGGGTTAACGTGGCCCTTGGCACAGGCAACTGAAGGAACACGGGTGGGTTTTAGTCAGTAAGAGTCTGACACGCCCTCCCGCTCCGCCCAGAGCGGGAGAAGTCATTTGACGATTTCCCACCCTCAAAAAAAAAAAATGGTGCAGATTAGTACCTACGTTTCTTGTTTTCTTTATTCTAGTGATTGTTAAATACGAAATAACATTATATCACATTATAATGTTACATTCCATAATACCGCACTGTTTTGGAAAATTATTTTATTAAGATTTTAGTCTTAATAAAATAATTTTCCTAAATTAATTCTACAATCTTACTCCGTCTTTCACCTTTAAGGCTCCTTCAAACAGGCGCAACATGCGACACAAATCGTACGAGACATAAAGTTACCGCCTGTCGAGCGACGAGCGGTGCCTCGTCTCGTGTCGCACCTGTTTGAAGGAGCCTTTAGTTACCAATTCGTACCACCTGGGCCTACGCACACTATAATACCTTATCAAAACGATGCTATAAACTCATGAAATCAAGTACCGGTAATAGTTTGCCTGTACCTATACTGAAATACTTATACTAGTTTTACTGGCTTCCGGAAAGGATTCGTTACTGATTGACCATAACTTTTCTTTAGCCGACGCAAACTACGTACTTCTCTACGTTGACTCCGTGGTAAGGCTTGCCGCTCCGAACTCTAGGTCTATGCCGGTGATGTACAGGGATGTGCCTGACAGGCGTTGCACCGGAGGGGTTCTGGAGTTGGTGTTTTAAGTGGAACCGGGACCCCCCTCCATGTGCTGATGGTGGTCGCAGGGGTTTCAGTGAGGTAACAATCCCACACTCCCCGAAATCATTCCCTGGAGGCCAGGCGACTTATAAAGGTTTCCCACCTAAATAAAAAAAAGGTCTGTGCTGGTACAGTTTACTTTTCTGTAACAGGTATAGGGTGAGGAGCCAGACCAAGAGAGATACAGAAAACCGCAGGGCAACATGTGGCGAGCTGTTGGGCAGTAGCGACCCCACGGACCCTATCTCCAAGGAGAAGTCTTGTTCTTCATCTCTGGCTTGCCTTCATTGACCGGCTGGAGTGAACACTGACGAGGAACAGAGCTCCCATCTCTTTCTTGCCTTTATTGGTCGGCTTGAGTGGAGACTCGCAAGAGCAAACGTGCTCGGAGGAAGGAAGTCTTCCAGTAAGTGCTGGTAGGAATCTTGACCATCATCCAGGCTCTGGGATTGTCCTGATAGTCGTGGAATACCTCTCCACTCCTCAAGCCCCCTTGTCGCAATTTCCAGGGACCCACTATTGAGTGGTATAATAAAAGATTGATCAGGCAGGGGCTATAGTCCTTCCATAGTTCTAGGTAACCAAACACTATAGCCACCCAAACCCATAGCCCCATATGTTTTGTGGGCATGATCTGCAATAGTCCTGCATCCACGGGGGGTTATCCTTGCATAGTGCAGCATACAGGGATAATCGTCGGTTAGTCCTTCAATGCATAAAATTGTTTAAGCGGCCTCTGCGAGTTGGCTTTGGCCCCTCGTAGTCCTCGTACGCCTTTCAAAGGTCCGGGACCCCAGAGACCCGAGATAGGTAAAAAAAAAAACAGTCTATTACTGTCTCACTGCAGGGCAAAGGCCTATTCTCATACAGAGAAGGCACGAGTCCTGATCACCACGTTTGTTCAAGACAGCTTATTGATTTCAAACTTATATTCAATAAGTCCAGGTTTCCTTACGATGTTTTCCTTCACCGATGTCAGTAATGGTCAAGACAAACTCAGACAGTACATATGGATTGAAAAAGTCACCTTCTTAGCCGGGTTGTTACTTGCCCGGATTTGAACCCACAGCTTCGTGAATGAGAGACGATGCCTTAAACACTGGGCCATCATGACATTTTTTTTATTCCTTTTTTAAGTAGCGTTTTGGTACATACTTATTCGTAGTCACCAGTTTAGGGCTTCTCTGAAGGAGTCTCGAAATTGTATATTTGCCTTGTGACTGACATGGCGAGTAATGTCACTTTGACTTACTAATTATTCTAGCCAGCTGACTCTGGCCGTTTCAGCAGTAGTTAGCCGAATAACTGGAAATAACAGAACAATAGGTACATCGATAATATTTTAAGTACCTATGTCATCTAATGAAAGTTTAAGGAGCCAGTTGTACTTTTTACCGTTTCATCATAAAGATTCTGATGTGACGTAAATACACAGTCGAAATGAAAATACTGGAGCTTTAATTCTTGAAATATATCAAAATAAACGAGTAGGATACTTAAGTGAGATATATCGCTACCATTAGTTAATCAAATACTTCAGGAAACATAAAATCCACGCGTTTTACTTGATATGATTTTTGTACTCTGTAGATATGATATCGTATTCGTTGGTCAAAGCTTAAAAATATAATATAGTAACAAGTAGCGTCAAAGAAATATATATTGTTATTCCACTTGGACGGTCTTTATTTAAGTATCTACCTATTTTCTGTAAATATTTTATTTTTGTTAATTATACCTACCCACTTTGAAGGAAAAGGGTCCTTTGGTGCTGTAATTATAGAGAAAATAATTAAAGTATTAGCATTTGTTTCGTAAATATTTGATCCAGCTGGCCTTGGTACCTCAAGACGTAACTTACGTAAACAAAAACCCGGTTCAGTCCACATTCCGTAGCCAGGTAGTAGAGGTCTACGAATGGGTACCAATCTGCCAGCTAAGACGCGAACGTCTACGAAAAGTAATAAATTCCAAAGTAACATTCTATTTTAAGGTTATCGCTGCGAAATTGTTAATGCAAAATTGGGCCAAGGCTTTGTTCAACCACAGCCACAGAAGCGAGAACTTTGCGGTACGGGTATCAGACAAATCTATTAGGAATCGCAAGGGTTAACCGATTAGTCTTTAGAGGTTTGAACTTGAAATAGAATCTAACTTATTGTGCATTTATTCAACTTTAAAATAGATTTGTTGAAGAGTCCACTTACCTCATGAAGTCCAATTTTGCATTTTATAAATTCTATGCCACTATAAGCAATGGTGATGGTCCTGTGTTACGCGTATTGCGTTCCTTTCTACTTAATATTTACTTTCTAGAAAGGGATCCAAAAGTTGAAAAACAAAAAAAAATATACTTCCAAAGAATTTCGTCTGATCTTGCTTCGATCAACAATAGTACTAGATTTCCGAAGAGCGCATCAAAAACTGCCGGAAAAATTAGATCACAATTTTATTGATTTTGTGGTCTTATTTTGCAACAATTTTTAAACTTTTTTTTTTTTTTGATAAATCGATGCCACACTAGGAATTTCTCCTGTATCGTGGGAGCGTTTACAAACATTTAAATTCACCTACACAAATAGCCAGACCCGGAACAACTACTTGCAGGTCATACAAATATTTGTTCCGTGCGGGAATCGAACCCGCGACACGCAGCGCAGCAGTCAATCGCTTAACCCTCAGATCCTCAGATCATTATGATCTGAGGGTTAACCACTGCGCCAACAGTGCCGTTATTGCTTAGAAATTGCGTTTTATTTTTCCATAAATACATTTGTTCTTATTTCAAAACTACGTTTACTTTTTAATCGAATTAATAAATATATTGCAAATGATAATAAACCTTATGTTTGAGAATTAAGGTTTAAAATCAAGTTATATGCAACCGCGGCCACTAGAGCGATGTGTTTTTGTTCCTAATGCTTAATCTAGTGCTATTGTTGATCGAAGTGATCTGAGGGGCAATTCCCGTATTTTTAAGACCGTTCGCATTCTAATCTCAGTCTCAATCTGTCATAATTACAATCAATTATTTACATACATTTTTGACAGGTTTTTGACATTGATTGTCGCTGAGATGAGATTGCGACTTGAATTTGAACGTTTTTTAAGTACGAGAATTGGCCTACTGGTGTATTAAATATTATCTATCTATGTACTATTATTACAGCTGAAGAGTATGTTTATTTTTTCGTTTGATATTTTGTAATCTCTGGAACTTACGAGTCGAATTTGAAAAAATCATTTTACATTTGATAGCCCAATTCTGTAGAGCCGAGCAAAAATAAGTAAGAAAGAACGCGAAACCGAAGTAGTAGCGTGGGCAGGCAATGCGATGCGATGGGGTGGGTCGGTTGGGGGAACAAGAAATTTCACGCAAACGAAGTCGTGGCCAGAAGTTAGTGATGTAATAAATTAAGCCCGGGTGATACCTTTTTTTTTGCGATAACACTGTATTAAATTACTTTCGCTTCTTGTCATCAATCACTCTCGATATCTTAGCAGAAAGCACAAGGAATATTTTTTTAATAAAAAGCCTAAAGATGGTGTTGGTAAACGTATCGAATTTTAAGCTTTTATACATGTTTTTGGCGTGTAGTATAAATTACAATGTAAACACTGATAGGTTACCTTGGTGTAGGTACCTATGTACAGTGACAAGCACTAATATGTATACACTTAGCAACTTCTAAATGTGATTTTCTCCTAGGTAGGTACTGTATTGATTGTAATTTTATGTTGTTACGAACATAGTATTTTATAACCGATACTGTTATAAAATAGGTCTTATTTCAAAGTTGCTATCAATTTTCCGCGAGAAATTCGCTTAAAAATTTTGCTAAGTGTATAGTTATTAGTGCTCGTGACTGTACACTCACAATTATGTTTAAGTTCCAAGTAATGCGAGGCGAGCCTGGTACCCTCACCCAGGAACAAATCCAGACCTTGGGCTGCAGCTACTGAGAAATTCCAGATGGAAAAACCCAATAACACATTGCCCAACTCGGGAATCAAACCCAGGACCTAATGCTCAACACTAGAGTTTACGCCACTAGATTAACGTGGCCATCAAAACCCTATCTTAGTTAGCTTAGCGATAAATACATATCTACATCGATAGGTAGAAAGAAAGAAAAAGAAAAGAAAAATATTTTATTTGTGACACGCACAGGAAAAACAAAAAAAAAGAACATTAAATCTAACAAAATCATGAAAAGAATAAAAAATAAAGAGAAGACCTGTTCGAGGCCAAAAAGGCTCCTATCTCAGCATGATGCTGCGATATTTGAAAAACAAACAAATACCGCAGCGCTGGTATTCTGATAGGGCCCGTTGTGATGCCACGGACACACCTACGGACATAAAATAAATCCCACTCCCAGTGGAATTTATTTTATAAAAATACTAATAAATAAAATAAACAATAACATCTAATACAAATACAAAAGTAAATGAAAACCGTATTTCTCACGATAATAATAGTAATAATAGAATATTACGATCAACCCACACCCGACGTTCCAACATCGCTTGTCCATGCTACAGACAGACTATGGTCTATGACAAACACAGGTATGGCAGGTTATGACAGGTAGGTACTAATGAAAGCAATCCATGACGATCCATTTGCTAAGTGCTGTGATTTCGGCAAGGATTGAAATAACGACAGTTGCGTCCTATTCGAACTTTCTATTTGAAGACCCGTCTACGTTCAGAAATGATCAGACACGAACTAGTATCATGAAAATTCAAGTCACGTATTGTTTTTTCTTTAGGGATTAACCGTCTTCCAAACGGTTTTAACCTTTTCAAAGTTGGCATCTCTTTGGTTGCGTGTCAGGTTTAAAAGTTGCCATAGAAGTACAAGTTGTTGGTAAAGGCTTACCTTCGCAATGGTCTGAAAAGAACACAATGTCGATAGTGAGGTATATCGATAAATTGCTCAGATACTGTCACAAACCAAAATCCAAAACAACAACAAAGAACTGGAGCCTACTCTCCAAGTCCGTCAGCGAAGGAACGGTCGGAACCACTGTACATTACCTGCTGTCGCTTTTTTGTACTAGTTATTTTTTTTTGGGTAGAATATGCCTTTTTTTGTGTAAATTTGAAAACCCCAAAGTACGGAAACAGTAAGTGCCGAAAAAAAAACATTCAAGTTCGTTTTCGGGTATGGTTCCTATTTAGTAAGCCGTAGTCGACGGAGCCACGCTTCGCGGGGCTCCTACTTCTGAGTGGTTTAAAAAAAATAACCACGAAGGGGATGGCCCTTCGAACCTAACCTGTCCGTGTCGGGGAGCCAAAAGTCCTGAGCTCGCTACGCTCGCTCTTGCATCCTAAATTACCATTGCCTATTTACTTCGGGGACGCCATAGTGTCAATCAACGTTGTTGCAAACATAAGTAGGTATGCTAAACGCTCTTGACTGTGAGTCAAGCGACAACTGACAACGGTGACAACTGTCAAACGTTAACGTCACTTATATTCGATTACGTTTCGTTACCCACGATCTTATAAGAGTACAAATAAAACTTTAATTATATTACAAATTAATTATATTAATTGCTTCATAAATTAGTTCATGGCGGCAGCAGATATTTAAATATGAATTAAACTTAAAAACTTACAACATTTATACTAAAAACCATTAAAATGCGCTATCATTTTGTCTGAACGTAAAATGGAACAACCTAGGAGCGAAATTCGTACATTATCTGTGGTAAAATGACAATTTTATTACGTAAAAGTTGTATTTTCTGTAATTTTAGGATTTTTTTTCTCAAAAACTAGGCGTTTCCTCAGTGTAATATTTTACCAAAGTGTTTAACTTAAAGACATGTATACCCTATAAAATTGTGAAGCTTCGCTCGTGCAGAAGGTAAAGTACAGTGGAGCCGAACGGGCTTCTCCGAAATTAGTTCGGTACTTCGGAAATAACCCTACACCCGAACAATTAAATTTTTCGGACATAGTATATAGTTAGCCAACGTTATTAAATTAAAATGGTGTAGTTTAGAAGTGGTTTCATTCATCCAAACAAAATATTCTCGTTTAGTTTCGAAACATTGATACTTTGTGAGATTTAAATATTAAGTCAAGCTGTTAGGATTAAACAACTAAGTACCTGGCTACCTACAAAGTAAATTAGTCCCTCAACGTTTCAACAATAATATTTGCTTTCATTTTGAAATCCATTAAAACGTTTAAAGAGTTTGTTAGACGTACCTACCTACCTATTGCCTGATTAAAATATTAGAAAACTTAAGTGGCTTTTAAAACATAACTTGATTAAATTAGGAAACTTCTCAGTGTTTAGAAGTAAAATTAATTAAAACCTACTTCGTTTTAAAGTAGGTATAACTTTCCGTTTAGAGTCAACTTCTTATTATGCAACAAAACTTAATTTGCAAATTAATTTACCCTTTTCTTAAAGTCATAACCTACCTCTGGTTATGTAGGAGTTAGATAGACCTACTTTCTCCTTGAAACCCCAATCACTCGTGACTTGATTAGAAAATTAATTAGGTAGGCGAGCCCGCTAATTAATACGCACTAAATAAACTGCGGTCATAACAAAATGTAGGCTTTAAACGAAACAGTTTTCTAACTTTACCAGCCTTGCTGAAGTACAAACATACCTTCACTGTATGTTTATGTACCTACCTACTTATTAATATTGATAATTTCCTCCAACTTTCGCTGAAGCTTCGAAGTGCGTAGTTTGGCTAGTTATCTACCTATCGGCTAAACTTGTAGACTCTCACGATCTTCTAGAGTTGTAGCCACCCTTTTATTTCGCTAGGCTGATCCCAATAACTAATTCCGACTACTTGGTCGTAGTTCGCCTTGAAAACAATCTCTGGTTACACGAATTGATCTACCTAGTACCTTATCTTTAATGTTGATAGATCTATTTACTTATTAAGTGTCCAGAATCAAAGCTCGGCTTTCAATGTATCCGTCGCTGCTCCGTTTGTAATGTATCAGAAGTGGCCGAAATGGCCAATTGGCCAGTTTACGGCGTATAGGTTGGTTTGGAAGTAAGATTGATTCACAATAAAAAGGGTTTCAAGAGGTTTAGATACAAGGCAGGACAAGACATGACATTTTGCTCAATAATTTGCCTCGGTTTTCGTTGACGAATTCGCGACTTAACGCTAAACATACAAGACGTTCAAAATCCATCACAATGGAATACACCGATAACTGTTTTAGCTTGCTGATTTATTTTGGTCTACCGCCCTATTGTACCTACTTAGGTATTATGAACCGAAATCGTTTCTTATTCAACCAGCTATATATGCTCTTCGAAGTGAATGTCTCCGTCTCGTATGAATCCTCCGTTCAATTGATTGTTACAACTTAAGCGGAATAACAAGCAGCTGGCACGCCATTCATAACCAGGACACAGTACGGAGATAGTTAATAAAATATATATCAGAATTTCTTTTAGTAATAGAATGATGTAGGTTTAGTTTGTGAACGTTAAGACGAGCCAAAAGCGAATATTGACCTCTGTCGGTCAGTAGATAAAATATTGTAATTCTGTCACGCGATCACACAAAAAGTCTGGCCGGCACGGATTCTATTAGTTCTTAAACGTTATTATCGTGTATGCCGTCCTTTACTCACAACAATACATAATGAGCCGTGGACAAACCCATTTCCCTTTTATTCCTTAAGAATTTTATAGGATATTAAACCGTATAAGAACCTACATATTTTTACAATATTAGACTTCCTTGTGTTATGTCAACGTTCAACATTATTAAGCGTTGAGTATGTACTTAAGTACCTTGATAAGATAATAAAGAGAATTCAATCAACTAAAGAAATACCTAAAAACTATTCCACTGAGCCGTGCATTTATTTTTTAGTTCAATAAACTGCAAAATAACTTTTATTTTGGTAGTCCTTCGATTTAACTAACATCAAACGCATCGCTATTTTGAACTTTATTTGTTGCCGCGATGCGCTATTGTCAATTACCAAAATGTGCTTCTTACCGCGCCTTAAATTGTAACAGTGCTACATACTTAGTTTAAAGTGGAGCTTTCATTGTATCTTTTACGTAATGTCATTCATTTACGCAGTCTGCACTTTCCATTCTAATCCAATAAAGTCAACACAAAACCCTGTCCACCCTGACAATGAAATTAAGTGTTACAGCCAATGGCGAAACAAAATGTTTTTGAAATCACCATAAATATATAAGAAAACTAAAACCATTATTTTTATCTTTTTTCCATTAGTTCTTTCTTCTACCATATGTTTAGGATAGAAATATTTCACTGCGCGTCAAAAAAATTTTTGAACGGCAAACGAATAGGACCTTTTTAATTATTACGCTTCTTTTGAATGTTGGCCTTTTTAAAAAAAAACCTGCACTTTTGAAGTTGGTAAGTGGAAAATTCTCATTTTGATATTATATCACGCGGTGTTAAATTGATCTTCCTGATTTTCATTGATATTCTAATTAACTGTGTAGGTACGCTTCATAAAGACTGTTTTTACCTCTTTTTATCTAATCTGCCTCATTTTTAAAGTGAAAATTTCTTTAGCCCCGTTCTGATTTAAAACTCAATGAAACGAAAAAGCGACATTAACAATTATGTAGTTTAAAAAAAACTAAAAGAGCACGCTTTTATCACGCACTATAAATTATAAAATAATTAAAAAGCGCTCCACGCCTTCTTGATTTAATCATTGGATATACAGGGTGGTCCAAATAGTGACGTCATCAAATTTTTTTTAGATTCCTCACACCTGGGGGTATCCAAAAATACCCCATGTATGTTCCGCGATTTTTTGTAGTTTTCGAATTATTAGTTTTTTTTGTGTTTTTTTAATTTATTCTGCCAGCGAGGTTGCAAAAATTCATATCTTTTTATGTAGTAGGTATTTTGCAGTAATTTTTTTTGTGCCATAATTGTCTTGAATGTTGTTTTAATTAAAAAAATAACTCAGCTTCCTGAAATTACTTAAAGTTACCCAAAAAAGGCTTGAAAGTTAGAACTTTAGTTTTCAGTAGGATTTACCCAAACATTCAACTTCAATTTAAAAATACAAAAATGAGTTTTCATAGCTTCAAGTTAGGTTTAAAAACTTCGCAGGGTTCTTAACTAGCAAAATCATACAAAAAAAATACTACTTAATTAGCCTTTTTTTGTTGTAATCGGCGTTCGAAGGCGGATAGGCTAAAAATCATTGAAACACGATTAAAGTTATTTTTCAACTTTTTATCATTCTTATGGTAAACTAAACTTAAAGATGTTCGAATCCTTCTGTGAACAAAAACACACTGCTAAGTTCCTATCACAAGTTAACTGGTTACAGCGTGGTTTGAACAAAATGGGTTTTAGATAAAATCTTTTTTTACAACACAATTCGTAATTGCTCAGGTACCTTTTTTTATGACTCACCTTCCTTAAGAATTCTTAGAATCCTAGTTCGTGGAATCCCAGTTCGTCTAGCTATTTTTCTTGAACTTGTAGATGGGTCTCTTTGAACTTCTTCCAAGACTTCATCCACTTGATCTTGGTCCTGGGGTACAGCTCCGCGAATTTGATTTCGCCCGGGGATACGTCCAGCCATCAGGGTGTTGTGTGTATTAATAAAAACCCTGTGATCCGGGTAATGCTCCATTACTTCTCCTCGCCTCTCTAATGCCTGTCGATAAAGCCTCGCAGCTTCACTACCGTTGCCTTGAGCAAAGCCATAATAGTAATGCATTTCTGCGTATTGGCTTAGTGAATAGCTCATGGTACTGCACAAAGACAATCCAAGCCACTGACTAACAAGCACAGGTTGTTCGTAAGGCAAATCAAGGTCCAAAACTCAAGCACAGGTTGTTCGTAAGGTAAATCAGGGTCCGAAGCACAAGCAGAGATAATCGTGAGGCAAATCAGATTCCAGTTAACACAGCGTAAGTAGTTCAAGGAAAAGAAAATAACGTCAACGAGAGCAGTCTTAATGCGCGCGATGGCAAGAAACGACTAATACGATGTACTTACAACCATTTCCCGGTCCGTGGAATGCACATTCCCCTCCCCCAACGCGTACCGAACCCCTGAGACCCTATCAGTATCGTTGGTTGGTTCACAATGTAACGTGTTACTCGAGTGACGTAAAAAAAGGGGCATGGAGTAAAAATACACGACGTACAGTTATTTTACAGGACATTCAATTAAAATTAATTTAAAATTACACTTTTAAGTTTAATTTACCATAACAATGATAAAAAGTTGAAAAATAAATTAAAAATGCTTTGATCGTGTTTAAATGATTTTTAGCCTATCCGTCTTCAAACGCCGATTACAACAAAAATAGGCTAATTAAGTACTATTTTTTTTGTATGTTTTTGATAGTTTAGGACTCTGCGAAGTTTTTAAATTTAACTTGAAGCTATGAAAACAAATTTTTGTATTTTTAAATTGAAGTTGAATGTTTGGGTAAATCCTACTGAAAACTAAAGTTCTAACTTTCAAGCCTTTTTTGGGTAACTTTAAGTAATTTCAGGAAGCTGAGTTATTTTTTTAATTAAAACAACATTCAAGACAATTATGGCACAAAAAAAATTACTGCAAAATACCTACTACATAAAAAGATATGAATTTTTGCAACCTCGCTGGCAGAATAAATTAAAAAAACACAAAAAAAACTAATAATTCGAAAACTACAAAAAATCGCGGAACATACATGGGGTATTTTTGGATACCCCCAGGTGTGAGGAATCTAAAAAAAATTTGTTGACGTCACTATTTGGACCACCCTGTATAAGATAAAAAAAATACAAGTCAATTTAATTATTTTATAATATGTTGTTTAATTTGTGATGAAAGCGTGTTTTTTATAATTGTTTTTTTTTAATTTTTAGTCTAGTATATTCTTAATTTAGTTAATGAATCTAAAGTCAACGAAGTTAAAACTTGAACTGTTTACTAGGAGCCATTGAAGAGTTCCACTATCACCCCTTGGCTCCATCATCGGACCCTCGTTACCAAGTCTAATCTATTGGACTCGTCAAAACGAATCATATGAGCCCAGAAGTCAAAGTAATTATTACTAGCCACTCCTTGTGCCATCATCAGATCAGCTCCAAGATACCAAATTATAGTTTTGTCATCCGAACTACATATACATACAAGGTTCATTTCGATAAAACTTTAGAAGTAAGTTAAAATTTACTTCAAAGATTTTATTACATTGTTTGTTAGAACTACAAGTGAAGCTAATAAAAGCGTGTTAAAAAGAGACAAACTCATACATCTATCGAATTTAACGTGCGAGAGAATGAGATTGAATACTCCTGAAGGTTTCACTTCTATCGCGTGTGAAACTGCACACATGGTTTTTAATAGCAGATCTACTTGATCTGCTAATAATTACCAAATGGTCAACGGTTATGTATGGTTTATAAAATTACATATTTAGTAAATAAAATGTCTGATTTTACTACCTTTATATTACCATCCAACATGGCGGTTTCGAAAATTTTCAAATTATATGACATGGTTGTCGTTTTCGTGGTTTTCGATTGCGATAGGAAAGTCAATATGAAAGTTCGAGATGGCGGCTGTGAAAATTTTAAAATGTCTGGTTTTACCACCTTTATATTACCATCCAAGATAGCTATTTCGAAAATTTTCAAATTACACAATTATAACAATTTTCGATTACGATAGTAAAGTCAATATGAAAGTTCAAGATGGCGGCTGTGAAAATTTTAAAATGTCTGGTTTTACCACCTATATATTACCATCCAAGATAGCGGTTTCGAAAATTTTCAAATTATACGACATGGGTGTCGTTTTCATGGTTTTCGATAGTGCTAATGCCGATAGTGAGGAACTCTCACTGAAGACAAGTGACCAACTACTAATGTCTTAATGTTCCAACTTTTTTTTTCCTATTTAAAATTTAAACTTAACTATAAGTAATATAACCTAAAATTGTACCTTTTTGAATTTGAATATTTATTAGTAGTCCGTTCGCATGTCTTATACTTATTCTAGTTATACAGGGTAACCTATAATTAGCCATACAATACTGTAATACACATAATTTGTAATTTACTATAAGTATCGCTGTTGGTAACCTAAAATGACCTAAATAAAGAAAATAAAAATTCACTTTTTTCCGTATTTTCTTTGCTTGAACGACTTTTTGCACAAAATATTTAATAATTAATTATTACGATCAAATCGACTGAAACTGCATAAATATTATGTGATAGGTACCTACACTTTTAAATTAATATCAAACTACCCCCAAAAATCGTACTCGGGGCGTCCCGTCGGGTCTAGAACCCAGCGGTTTAGGGTACGCACGATATGTTGTACAAGAGTTCGTTATATTTAGAGTCCGTTCATTATAAAGTAAGCACAAAGGAAGGATTTTAGATAATTCGTCCCCATAGGGGATGAAAGTTATAAGGAAGTTTATTATTTCTGCCGATGGAAAACGCTTGTATTTTATTAGCTTCTGCCTGCGGCTTCACGTGGAAGTCGAAAGACACCACAAAATACTAAAATAGCAGCCACATTTTATAAAACTTTCTTGTAAGTGTAGGGGGGTGAATTTCAACAAGAGATTTTTATGTGTCATTTCGGTGGGATTTTTTTACTTCAATGCTATCTACATATTTTTAGTGACAAATAAAACATTAGCCTATTTTATAACATTGTGCGTGAGTGGACATCAATTTTCATCAAAACTTACATAAATATTTAGGGATGAATTTTTAAGAGTCCAATGTAATGAAAAGTGTCTACCGAAATGATAAAAATTACCACCGAAATGATAGACTGTGCACCGGAATGAAATAAATCCACCGAAATGATACAGCTAAGAACAACCGTGCCGGGCAGCCAGGGTTCCGTACTTTGTTAGGTTTAATTTCCACAAATTTTAGATAAACTCTGAGACAGGACAGTACACAGTTATTTTAATATCATCATTAATATACAGATATTACAGTTAGTATTACATATATCATTCTTTGAGGTTACAATAACCTCAAAGAATGATATTAATGTAATGTTTATTATGATATGAATGAATTGTTTCTTTACTTATATAACCTTTGGTAATTTTTCTGGTTGTTATTGTGTGAAAATGTTGGAAAACTTTATCGTAAATGCTGGTAACCATAAATAAATATTTTTGTTTGTTTATGAACTCATACTAATTTACTTGATAGGATATTATACTTGACAGCCCACTATCGGACTCCGGTCTCCGGAAGGGAGTAATGTAGCGCTATCTACATCGCCACATGAGAACTACGTCACACTGACGTCACGCAAAATCCTGCATCGCGCAAGCAAAGTTTACCGCGCAACTAGCATATATACAATCTCCCGACAACAATCGGAGGCCAGTTGCCCACCAGACACGACACCCGTCTGGTCGGAGGATCCTCCCTTTTCTATGGAGGTATGAGTGAAGTTTACACCCTGTTCCTCGTGCCTGTATACTCTCACCTAAGTACCTGTTTTACCGCATGCTCCGTTGTATAAATAGAGCAACACCCGCCGGTGGCCCGTGTTGCTCTATGGTTGTATAGCACCGTGCGCATCATAGATGTCGGAATTCTATATCTATGGTGCGTATCCTTTACAGTTTTTTTTTATTTCCTTAACAAATATATAAGAATTCCACCAAGGAGTTTCACATTACGAGAATAAAAATAAATTGAATGATCGAACCTCCTCGGAAGCACTTTTGAAAATGAGACGAAAGATGTAGTTCTAATTTTCACCACACGCATGTGACGCCATTTGCAAATTCGCGCGGTTTTCAATTTTTATATTAGAAACGTCAAAGATTGTTGCGACTTTCCGACTGATAATTCGAAACAAAATAATAATATGAGTTCAAGCGACGAATCCGATATTAATACGGAATCTACTCCACCTGCCGAGCTATTTTGTAACAATCTCACCGTGATAACGTAGGTGAAGTGAGTTGTCGATAGTGTCAATCCCTAGCATGATAGCTCACTTCACCTACGTTATATCGGTGGGATTGTTACAGAATCGATCGGCTGATATCTTGAATGAGGTGCATATCGCAGAAAATGGTCTTTGGCCAGCAAAATCGCGAGAGCTCTATTTAATGATTTACAATAATTTTTATCATGGAAGACTTGAAGAAATACTCAATCATTCTCTGAAAATGTTTTGATGGCTTATTTCAATGAATTACGTGTGAAGTTTAAGCCGTCCTCAATGTGGTCAATTTAATCAATGTTAAAAAGCACCCTAAAACACAAAGAAAAGACAAAGATATAACAAAATACATAAAATTACATGTATTTTGAAACGACAGTCAGATGCTCAGATCATTGTTTATATGATCTGAGGTCAGATGGCTACACAAGCAACAAATCAAAAGTATTCACTGCAGCTAACGTAGAAAAAGTCCAATAGGTATTTAGTACGTTTTTGAAACTTTTCGTTACTTTAAACCTTTTTGTAGGCACATACTTATTTGCTATAATAGTTTATTAGGGAATTCTTAATTTAGTCGGTAGGTATTTGATAGTTAATTTAGCTACATAAAGCATACTTAAATTACTTTTATTTTATTACAGGATATATTAATTGTTGGTATATCTGGGGCGTGCAGACGACAAGAATTAGTCAATAGGCGACAAGATATCAAAGTCTATAAATATAAATAATGCTGTGGAACTGCGCCCTTCTACCTCACGCGAAAACGTCCAGCCACCACCACTGCCGCTGCAAGATCCACCGTCAACATAATACGTGTAAAATGAATAATGTCAGCCAGTCAGTTAAGCTTCCAAAGCAGCAAATTTCACTGAATTTCAATAATTGTAAAAAATATAGTATCTACTATAAATTCTATCTGTATAATTTCTTATTTGCTATTAAAAATAGTCTAATGAAAAAGTTTGTCTAATTATCTATTGTACTGGATTCTCGCAAATGTGTTGAAAAACGTTGTATGATACACGTACGGAAATTGGTATTCACAAACTCGAATCGTGACTAAGGTAAGCCCTCGACTTTCGTCTACTAGTCTGTGAAATCCAAGTTAGCGCACTTGTACCTATCATACAGGGTGGCCGGAACACTGACGACCAAAAAAAACATTTAGGTTCCTCGTATCGTGGGGTATCCGAATCACCACCATGTAGGTATGTTCCACGACTTTTCATATTTATCGAGATGTTCTTTTTTTTTGAGAAATTTCCACCTGCCCAAGTTATTTTTTTTTTTTAAAGTAGAAGACTTTCGATTTTTTTTGCAACTGACTTCATTAATTTTACTTTTATACGTAAAATAATCAGCTTCGTAACTTTGATGAGAATTATGAAAATGTTGGTCTAAAGTAGGTAAAAATTTCCGTTCGGTGAATTACGACATAAATATTCAACTTTAAATTAAAAGTCAAAACAGGTGACTTCATTGTTCTTAACTAAGCCTCAAAAATGCGCCAGACTCTCAGCCTAAATAATAGTTTGTCTCTTACCTTAAGTTGAAAACTATTATTTCACCAAATTGCAGCGGGTTACGCGTACCATAATAATAATAGCGCGCACGCTCTACACTATTGCTATCGCACTTGCTCCTACAGTGCTTAGTGAAGGCGTGTAGAAGACAAAATGATTGTGATTTTTTAAACCAAAGATATAAAAGACACTCTTAACCAAACTGATCAAGAAGACTGACTGATCAGTAAAATTATAATTTCGATTAACAAAGTTGATTGTTTTTTCTTGTAATAATTGTTGTAAAAAAGGTTGCGTCAGACTGCGCTAAATAAGCTTAGAAGAGTAACCTAATTAAAACTACTTATTGGTAAGTAATGGTTTTGACCGATAATAAGATAAATGAATAAAAATGTGTTTTTATTGAATCTTCATAACAAATAAAAATACAGTAAATTTAGCGTAATCGACATTGGATGATTATTTTTATTTTTTTTACGTTCTTATGCGTCTTCTAAAGTAACATCAAACAGCAAAGTAATACACCATCTCTTACATCAAAATGATCCAACTGGTGTAACTGTCATAAGTTTGAAAAAAAACTGGTGTAACTGAAATTTACTTCTGAAAATGGAGAGTATAACTATATATTTCATATTTAGCCTGAAAACTTAGTGAATTTTAAGCAATTCTGTCAAAACAGATCGATAAACGGCCACATACAAAAAAGTTATGTTTAATTTATCACGACAAAATCCTTTAAATGATTCTACTGAAAAGTTGTGTTTTGTCTTTGACCCCCAATTGACCCTGCAACTGACGATATTGCCGTGACAGATATCAGAAAAATATAAAAAAAAAACTTTGTCGTGTAGGTACTTTTCAAATTATAAGTATCAATACATAAATCGTACCACAAATATTAACTTTTCTCCGATTTTTATTAATGGTTAAAAATTAGCAGAAAAAAATCGAAAAAATGTTCATGTTTATGGTAATTGTTTAAAAAATACAGTGATAACAAAATAATAAGTACCTACTAGGAACAAACACAAATTTGTTGCTACAAAAAGGCTCGAGAAAATAGGTGGCTCGTTCGTCTTTTATAATAAACTTCCAAGCCACGTTCAAGATCTAAGCCATAATAAATTCAAATCATTAATTAAACGTAAGTTGTGCCAGAAAGCCTTTTATACCGTTAAAGATTATATTGAGGACAAAAAGGCTTGGGATCGAGTTGCTACAAAAGCACAGGCAAAGTTAATTTATTTTATTTCGCTAACTATTTTTACTTTTAATCTTTGCTCTAAGTATCTATACTTATTTACATATACAATGACACTAATATTTACTGTATAAAGTATTATATTATTTTAAATTATTGTGAATGTGAGGACTGTGTGTTTTTGTTGCAGTTTTAATCATGTTCTGGCAGTTTGAGTAGCTGATGCGGCCTACCCAAATGTCCTTTCTTTTGTATTGTTCGTCGAATCGTTGAGCTCCTTAAGTTCTGAGTTGAGCTGCCCGGGTACTGACAAATGCGTGCACTGACTGGACAGGTCCACTCAATCAGTGTGGTTCTTTCCTCAAAAGACCATTTCAGACACAAATCTACATGGTCCTCAAAGATTATTATAATATTATTCTAATTATTGTGAATGTGAGAAATATGTCGGTCATTGATTTTAATATTTAAATTTTTGTATTTTTCTCAGCGTAATCATGATCTGGCAGTTTGAGTAATTTATGCGGCCTACTCAAATGTCCTTTCTTTGGTATTGTTCTTCGAATCGTTGAGCTCCTTGAGTCTAAGTTGAGCTGCACGATTATTTATTTATTTATTTAACACTTTAAGCACACAAATGTACAGAGGCGGACTTAATGCCATAGGCATTTTCTACCAGTCAACCTGTGGGTGATGCAGAGACAAACAGTGGTAGGTGCAATACTGACAATTGGTGCACTGACTGGACAGGTCCACTCAATCTGTGTGGTTCTTTCCTCAAAAGACCATTGCAGACACCGATCTACATAGCTTTCACATGATCTGACCAAGATTTTGTCTGGACTTTAAAAGAGACTGTGACCTCTGAGTTTGTTTCGGCCTTTCTTCTCAGAGTAGTCAGTTATGAAACGCCGACCTCATCTAGTTTTTTTTGTTTTGTTGTTTGTTCAAACCTACTTACAGAAATAAAATCATTTATCATTTATCATTAGAACGAAAAGTGGCATTGATTTTTATAGATAAAGGATAACATGAATATTTTACCTTGAGACGTATAATATTATTATTGTGAATGTGAGGACTATGTGGGTCATTGTTTCAGTTTTAAATCATGGTCTGGTAGTTTAAGTAGTTTATGCGGCATACGCAAATGTCCTTTCTTTGGTATTGTTCGTCGAATGGTTGAGCTCTTTAAGTTCTGCGTTGAGCTGCACGGTTACTGGCAAATGCGTGCACTGACTGGACAGGTCTATTTAATCTGTGTGGTTCTTTCCTCAGAATACCATTTCAGACACCAATGTACATGGTCCTCAAACATTATATCCTAACTTTTATATACACATTGACATTGATGAATTTTATACATACAATGCCATGAGTATTTATTTTGTAAAGTATTACATTATTTTAATTATTGTGAATGTGAGGGCTATGTGGGTCATTGCTTTTTTGTTTTTTTTTCTCAGTGGTCATGATCTGGCAGTTTGAGTAATTTATGCGGCCTACCCAAATGTTCTTTCTTTGGTATTGTTCGTCGAATCGTTAAGCTCCTTAAGTTTTGAGTTGAGCTGCACGATTACTGACACATGCGTGCACTGACTGAACAAGTCCACTCAATGTGTGTGGTTTTTCCTCCAAAGACCATTTCAGACACCAGTCTGCATGGTCTTCACATGATCTGACCAAGATTATGCCTGGACTTTAAAAGAGACTGTGTCCTCTGGGTTGCATATTAGAAAATCAAAACTTTCCTGGGCAAATTTCAAAAGAACAATAAACGAAACAACAAAAATAAATGACCAAATGTTTTATTTAGAAAAAATTTAAAACCCCAATGTATGTGACATCAAATGAACGACTGATCAAAAGTTGCTAGATGAAATTTTACAATATCAAATCATTACTAATCAAATTACATCATCACAAATGACGACTGAATAAATTTGCTAGATGTAAATATAAGTACCTACCAAATCTATCTTTATATGTATATCTCAACTTGCTTCCAAACTATACTACACCACTTACGCCTGACAAGATTTGAGATTATAGTTTAATAAAATAATATTTATTTCGGGCTCCTCGCTCCGCTCGTCGCGCTCGCATTTGAATTGTCTCTCGTTTTCTGTCAGCAATGTCGCCGCTCGCGCTATCCTGCGCTCGCTCCTTTGTGTCAGCTAGGTTCTTGATACCCTGGGTGGCCCCTCGCTTACGCTCGGGGTTCATACAAATAGCTCGCAGGTGATGCATCATTTTAGGTATTTTGACCAAAGGCTTTCTGTATCAGACAGGCGCTATTCGCTAATATTAATATTATTTTTACCTTTTTCAGTTAATCCTTTTGATAATTAATAATTTATCCAGTAATCCATTTTGACCTTTATACGATTTGGTCAATGGTGTAATAAATAATTTAAACATTGATATTCCAGACTTTGGTCAGCTGAACTTTTGATCAAATGGCCATCGTTATTTTAAACTTTGTTGATTTGTACGTTGTTCTTTTGAAATTTGCTCAGGAAAGTTTTGATTTTCTAATATGCAACCGTCCTCTGAGTTTGTTTCAACCTTTCTTCTCAGAGTAGTCAGATAGGAAACGCCGACCTCATCTAGTTTTTAAAATATGTGTAGAGGTGTGGACTGTATGTTTTACTTATTCTTGTTCAATGAAAGACTTGGTTACTGGTCTTGTTCTGGTTTATTCTCGTAGTACTGTTATCGACGAACTGTGTTTTACATGTTTTTTTTTTTGTGTATGGCATCTCGCAGTTGGCCTTGAGAGGCAGTGACTGCTTAACCGACCGGTTGGCAGCGGCTTTGAGTTAGCTCGAAGGCACCACAGGATTGACCAATCCTGTGGTGCCTTCGAGCTAACTCAAAGCCTCCAGCCAGGGGCTCTTTTACATGGGAGTTTTGCCTCTTATTATAGTCTGGTACATGGGCGCAAGTAGTGGGTGCCCTACTGCAAACTTTATTATAAAATCTCCAATGCCGCCCCACCAATGCCGCCACTTTGATCCGTGTTTGGTCTCCGACAGGTTTCGACTTGTCCGAACCCGTAGGAGGCAAGACCTCGCGACCAATCACAACGATTTCTTATTCTGATTACTTTCATGTAACATAATGCTACTTTATACAGGATTCAAATACATAATTCTACTTTATTTACGTATTCCTACGGTGAGTTCGGCGTCCGTAACAATATGATTCACGTGTAAGTGTTTGTACAAACCTACTTACAGAAATAAATCATTTATTGCCCTATTGAAATTCAAAAATGTCTATTTAGATTGATAACATTTTTTTTTGTTTGTGTAGATCGAAGAAGTACCTACTCTCTGTTTTTGCATTAATAAAGACTTCGCGATTTATGCTTCTGCTGGATTTTTCACCTTAGTAAATCCTGATATTAATACGTGATAAAAAAGGAGAATAATGGTTTTTATTGCGTAAAATAAACAAGTCGTAGTCTGTATATCCATCGTTAACGCGTACCTATAACACAATCGCAGCGATTCGGCATACTCAATATGAGTTCATCCAAATGACGTTTCGGAATGGCCGCCCGCGTCCGTTGTCAAATGCGAAAACATTTTCTAGTGTGTGTACGGCATCTATATTTGGCAACGCTCTTCTTTGAAGCATTTATCCTATGCGTGCTCAATGGGATTCAAGTCTGGCGATTGAGCAGGCCATGGTAGGACGTTAATATTAGCTGCGGCAAGTGTGATTGCAACGACCCTGGCAGTGTGTGGACGTACATTATCATGCATAAGCAGAAATGAAGCACCTAATTGGGTCCGCAAAGGAATGACAACATCTGATACAATAGTTTCAGCGTAAATCTGTGCGTTGATATTGCCTCTACCTAATCCAAATCACTTTGGTTCTTCCGCCGATCCAGATTGTGCGCATATCATGATTGGTCCAACTTTTTATTCATTCTGACTTCCTGACACAATTTTAAACATTCTTGGCGTCGAGGGGTCCACCAATACCGTGTACGCCTAGTATCTGGCCTCATAGCAAAGCGAGATTCGTCAGATAAACACACAAAACGCCACTCTTCTTCTGCCCAAGTTCTGTGTTCACGAGCCCATTGTGAACGGGCTCTACGATTGCGGGGCTCAATATGTGGTACACGTAGCGGCCTTCGAGAACGGAAATTGGACTTCATGCAAGCGATTTCATATGGTTTGATCGCTCATGCACATCCCAGAAGATCTATGAAGCCTTGTAACCAACATCATCGCGGTCATTGTACGATTTCGTCAAGCAGTAATTTGTATGTAACGATCTTGTTTGCGTGTGGTGATGCGAGCTAGTCCTCCATGTCGCTCTGCCACGCTGTCAGTGATGTGGTAACTTGTCCAAAGTCAAGTTATAACACTCTTGTGTAGTGCCCAGAGCGATTGCCACAGCACGTTGCCGAGAGCCAGCTTCCAATATTCCCACGGCTCTGGACATTTCTTTTCGGCTCAAATGACGTCTTCTCTCCATAATAACGTTCTTTTGTATTGATTCCACTCGGAAAAATGTGTAAAAGGAAGCATAAAAAACATCAATAAATTGTTGGTAATCAAACATGGGTTTGCAAAGCAATCGTCGAACTTTTAAGCTATTTGCTTCGTTGAAAGTTGACTAAAATAGCCGTTCTTATATTATGTCATGATGGTCGGCTTAGCTCCTCTAGGTACAGCGGGATAACAATCATTAAAAGGTTAAATATGTAACTATCTGCTCTAATCGTTCCCTATTCAGCCCAGTGAAGTAATGGAATAAATCGACTGTCGTCATACACTGGTATAATGTGTTCTCATTCATCTCAGTGTCATTTCCTACGAAATTTATGGTAATTTTTTTGCGTTTTCTGCCTTTTGTAGTAGGCTTAAGCCTCAGTGGTCCTATAGTGTTTTTATCCTTTAAAAGAAACAGATCAATTCGCATCAAAATATTTTTTTTGTGAAATTTGCCGGTTTTATTACTGGCTGTACTTTTGTAAAAATCTGTAAATGCATGCACATCAAAAAGTTAAGAACAGTCTCCCGAGACCGTTTTCTTGTAGTGACAACGGTTAATGTACCTGCCTACAGGGTGAATTTTTGGGATGGTGCAATAACTATAGTTGCAAAACTTCTGAAAAATTCTGAATAATTCCGGAATACTTCTGGGAAAGTTTCTATAAATCAGAATTATTCAAAATGAATATAATTAAGTTTTTTTTTTTTTGCTGAAAAATCGTATTTTGCATCGATCGTCGTTCGTCGCCGCCGCTGCCCCTCTATGCGCCGGCGCCAGCCGCTGCGCTCCTCGAGTCGTGCGTGCAGGCAATGGCGGTGCGGGGTGCGGTAAGACGGGAGATGCTCCCCGGAGAAGTTTTCCCTCGCCCCGCGAGAAAGATTCGTACCCCGCAATCGAATGTTTCCGCGGAATATTTCGCCTGAATAATTCAATGGGAATAAACGTGTTTGTTTGTGGTGTGGTGGGTGAGTTAATTATTGTTCAGTGGCACATACGTAAGTAAAATATAAATGTTTATTTTATTATAAATGGAATTGATTAAGTATAATATGTTGATATTTTTATAGGTAGATAATTATGTTAGCCTGCGATTAACAGGATTTTAATTCATTTGTTTTTAGGTCGGTACCTACTTATTTCGAAATCGAATGCTATTTTGGAACGAAGTTCCTTATCGCGCGTTGTGAAAGGGGGCTAGACGGAAAAAATTCTTACGAAAAGTTGTCACGACACTTTTTACCCGACACTTTTTGCGCGACGCAAAGGAGGGTAATGTGTTTATTACCATGGAATGGAATGGACGACTGGACTGGAATGGAATGGAATGGAGTGGTGTGGAGTGGAGTGGAGTGAGGTGGAGTGGGGTGGAGGGTCGAAAAAGTTCAAGTTTCGCGGGCGGCAGGGACACGCATGCGCAAACGGCACGGCGCCCGGCCCCCCGCGCCCCGCTCCCAGTCGCGCTCGCGCTGCCCATGACGCGACGTTGTGTGTGCTTGAATTGATGCGACGTGCACTCACAACCATAAACTTAATATAGCTACCGCTCACAACATAACTAAAATAATCTATTTTACAACTTCCAAGCGCGAAATAGGTAGTAAGGTCGATTTTCCTGGTTTTTTTTTGACAGTTGAAATATTCCCAAAGCTTCGGAATATTTCCGAATACTTCCGAAGTATTCAACGGGAATGATTCGGAATTTTTCCCGCCAGCATCTATAGCAATAACCCCATCTCAAAAATTCAACCAGTAGGTATATGTCGTGATTGACTGCTTAGCTCCATAAAGGAATAGCGTGGTGATAATCATTTAAAATACTAAATCTTTAACTACACTCAGGGGCACATTTAACCGTCCACTCATCTCGAACTGCTTAACGTTTGTTTATGTTAACTTACGCTTTGCGTACTAGGCGTTACTTCTTAAGTGGGTATATCTGAAATAAATAAATCAATCATACCCGCGTTTTGTTTACTTTTGTGGTTTTTATTCAACAATAATCAGTTTAATCGTAATTTGACAGTCTCGCCCCATGTTTTATGTGACGGATACATTTGATTTAAAACGTTGTGATACCATTTCTTCGAATAAAACCTAGGTATTGGCCTGCCGTGATTTCATTTACACCAAAAAAATGCCACTGGACGCAGCTGGGGCAGCTAGGGCTGTAGCACTTGCAGACGCTGGGTTTAGCCAGCGTCGGATTGGACGGATGCTTGGATATCCACGATCCACAATTCAAGATGCTATCCGGCGTTACAGAGAGACTGGTTCCTACACAAGAAGGCCAGGGCAAGGTCGTAGAAGGTGTACATCAGAGAGAGATGATCGTTACATCGTCTCGAACGTTCTTCGGAATCGGTTTACAACTGCTCCTGAGGCTCGTAACCGCTTGTTTGAGGTACGAAATGTAAGTGTGAGCCTAAGAACAATAAGAAGAAGGTTAGCTGAGAGGGATCTGAGAGCATTTCGACCAGTTCGAGTCCCAGCGCTGACCGCAACTCACAGAAGAGCGAGACTTGCATTTGCTCGAGAACATTTAAATTGGACTTCGGAACAATGGAAGGCAGTTCTCTTCTCGGATGAATCAAGAATAGCTTTACGAGGTCCTGATGGACGTCAGCGCGAGTATAGACGCCGTGGTGAAAGGTTTGCTGAATGTGCTGTGGTTGAAACAGTAGGCTACGAGGGAGGCTCTATAATGGTGTGGGGTGGCATTTGTTATGACGCCCGTACAGAATTGGTCATCTTCGATAGAGGCAGCGTTAATGCTCACAGGTACGTGACAGAAGTTTTAGAACCACACGTGATGCCTTTTGCGCCATTCATTGGCGATAATTTTGTTTTAATGCACGATAATGCTCGTGCACACACCGCGAGAATTGTCAGCGATTACTTGGACGCCGTCGATATTCAGCGATTACCATGGCCAGCTCGCAGTCCTGACCTGAACCCAATAGAGCATGTATGGGACAACCTAAAAAGACGAATTCGGGGTCGTACACCAGCTCCTACCACCATCAGTGAGCTAAAAACTGCAGCTGTTGAGGAGTGGCAGAACATTCCCCAAAGCGACATCCAAGACATAATTGACGGGCTTTCTAATCGATTGCAGGAGGTCATTAGGGCCAGAGGAGGAAATACACATTATTAATCCGGTAATTTAGAGCACACTTTTTTTTTAAATTGACATTTTGCTAATTTTTATTTTTTGTAAGAAAAGTGCATATTCTATTTTTTTTAAATTTTGTCTTAATTAAACCATTTCACAACATACACATGTTTCATTTATTTTCGTGGAGGTTCACCCAATGTGACATTATAACAAAATTAATTAAATTACCATAGAATTTTGAAGAAATCTACAAAATATAGGTGGCCGGTTAAATGTGCCCTTGAGTGTATCTGCAATATTTTGACTCTGCTTTAAATAAATTGAGGCAAACACGAATAAATTGCAATATTGCTCATCCCCATAGCAAATAGCGTGAAAATTTATAGCTTACAGACTGACCAAACTAATAGGGGATAGTTTTGTGTGTATCAGAATGGCGGGTGTAATTTCCAGATTTGCCTAAATTTATTACAGTTATTTGGTACCTTCTGTGTACCTTTACGTACCTCTCTTGAAAATCTGTGTACCTACACCCGTATGATGATATTTTAAAAATTAGGTACACCCGCCATCCTGATGTCAGAACCGCGGGTGTACTGCTAACCAATATATGTAGCCAAGCGTACTGTTTATGTAAATTTGGTACCTCTTGTGTACCTGCAGATAAAAGTATTAAATAAACGAAATACTGCAAGTTTGCTGCAAAAATAAAAAAAATATTTTCTTTCTTCGACGTATCTTTTAAAATAACAATCTACGTATTGATAACTTATCTTAAATATTAAAAAAAACTATATATGTATACATAATTACAAAAACAACATATTGCCCATTTTAGAATTGTGAAGGATTTATAGAATTAGGATGTTTGTCTATCAGTGTTTCCAGAATCAAAATGAAACAAGAGACAGTTTTAAAGGATATATTAATTAATTTTCACGATAACGAAATAAGTAAGGATTAATATATGAATAACGCACTGATTCCATGTGCATTTAACTCGGCCTTATAATTTGTTACAAAACTATAATCAATGTAATAAAAATTAGACTAGTATACAGGGTGGAAAGATAAGTCGGGCGTTGAAGGCAAAGTACCTTAAATCCTTAAGTTAGCTTATTTTACTTAAAGGAAACATTCCTTTATTTTTAAAAATAAACATAACCGCATTCAAAGATTTTCTAAAAGTTGCTTGCCCAGCCCGGGACTCGAACCAACTAAAATTTTAAAAATTTTAAAATTTAGAGGGTTGGTGTAATATATTAATACTTACGTCTACCTTCATTCGAAACGATAAACCAAGTATGTCTCAACAAGAAAATTATATGCATACATTATCTAGCTTGATATATGTTATGAATCTATTTCGATCCTGGAACTGAATGGAAATAATTTCATATTTTATTACTGTTGATATCAGAATCATTAGGAAACAGGCAACAAGGAAATATAATGACCGCGTCCTTGCATCAGAGTAATACAAATGCATCAAATAAAAATAGTTTAATTGTAGAGTGGTCCAGTGGTCGTAGTATGCGACTGCTGAACACGAAGTTGTGGGTTTGATCTCCACATAAAACAACAATTTGCGGATCACATTTAAAGTGTTGTCCTGAGTCTGTGTGTAAATTGTGTCCGTTAATTTCATTTCCGATTCCCGGTATAGTCACGCACGCAACAGTGACTAAATGATACACGGAGGTTTGGGATTACTATTAAAGATATTACACATTAAACGTATCTTGGCAATATGTTTAATATGGAGGTTCTAGGTTCAATTACCGAAGATTGTTATTATCCTTTGACGTCGTTACTATTGTTAGTTAGTATTATAAAATACAAAGTAACGCCGTGTAATAAAAAAATATTTTTTTATTTTTCGCAGCAACCTTATTATAAACAGTATTTCGTTTATTTAATACTTTTATCTGCAGGTACACAAGAGGTACCAAATTTACATAAACAGTACGCTTGGCTACATATATTGGTTAGCAGTACACCCGCGGTTCTGACATCAGGATGGCGGGTGTACCTAATTTTTAAAATATCATCATACGGGTGTAGGTACACAGATTTTCAAGAGAGGTACGTAAAGGTACACAGAAGGTACCAAATAACTGTAATAAATTTAGGCAAATCTGGAAATTACACCCGCCATTCTGATACACACGATAGTTTTTGCATGATCCTGGAACATACATTCAGACAAACAGACACAAAATATATATTTTCGGCAATACAATCGGTCCTAGACCTCGCAAAAATTACTTTAAAAAAAACTAGGTATGTACAGTTTCGACTTCGCTTCGTATTTATTATAATTATGTATAGATATAAATATCCGCTTCCAAGAACTTTTTGATTACCCTTTAAAAAAAATATATAATTGTTCATGAATTAGATAAGAAATCCAATTTATTTCGCGCTGGCCGCTATTGATAGGTAGAAAAGTATAAACAATCAGTCGTGGATCTGTCAATATGTCCTAAATTATCAGTTTGTTTCTAAAATAGTATTTTTGTCATGAACAATAACCCTACACAATCATATACAATATTATATTTATTTTGTACATTTGTATTATGTATTGAATCGTTTTTTTAAGAAAATCATAAATATGAATGACTTTGCGCATTTGGAAAAAACTATTGTCCGTGAACTGTCGTGCCGTTTGTGTTTGTGCACGGATGTGGTTAAACTGAAGCCGCTGAGTGCCGAGGTGAAGCGGAAGATCAGGAGACTCTTTGATATTCTGGTAAAGATTCAAATATGCTCAAAGGTACCAATTATAATCAACCCATAACTGGCAAAATGTGGGTGTAGGTAGGTCTCTATCTGTGTTATTTATAATATAATAATATATAATATAATATGGGACAACATCCACACAAGGTCTTCAGGTCCCGAACTAGGCAGAGCCTGTACTACGGTAACCTGATGACTGATATACATACTTATATACAAATACACACCCAGACACAGGTCAAACAGACATGTTCATGCACACAAATGTTTGACTTGTCCGGGGATCGAACTTTAATTGTGTAGGTTCATCATATTTCATGTCAATGATTTCAAAGACCTCGCCATAACTCAAAGCGTGCCTACTGACGCCGGCCATTGTATAACGGCATTACCAAACTGCCTGCTTTTTGATACATCGTTCCTAAGTAGATAAGTAGGTAGGTGTATAACTATTCGCCTTACTCCGACTTGTCTTTTTCCAGGTTCGCACAGATGATACCTTGCCTAAAGCTATTTGCCACGACTGTTTACAGCAAGTGTCAGCACTGCATCTCTATGCTGTCAAAGTGGAGAAAACACAAAAGTTTCTGGAATTCCATAAAATGAAAATCCAAGAGGAGAAGCGGGAAGTCGCAGCAGTTGATAAAATTTTGCATCCGATTATAGCTGCATTGTCGAACCAAAACATTCCTGAGGCACAGAAAAAGACTCTCAATACACAAAATTCAAAATTGCCTCCAACAGAACTTCAGCAAGGAGACACAAAACTGGCGAAATTTAGAGTGCCAAAAAAAAAGACAGCATCGGAAATGAAATACATGGAAGCGATGACGTTGGAAGAATTCGCTCACAGTGAGAAACTGGACAAAAATATTTTAACCTCTGCAGCCCAAAGGGTAACCAGTCCGTTGCGGAAGCAAAATTCACACATAGACCAGTTTAAAAAAGCCGACCCTGACTTAACGATTACTACCGACTGCCTCGATCCCATGGTGTTGCTGGACGGCAAACCAGCAAAACAAGGCGCCGCTTTAGATCGACAAATAACACTATTTTACAAAATGGAATGCTGTATTTGCCACGAGTCTGGATTCCACTTTAGATCGCTTATGAAACATTACAAAGAGAGGCACGGCGTTCCCGGCTACGTGACTTGTTGCGACAAAAAGTTTCACTACTTCTATCCGAAAAAAATTATCGAACACATGGCGTTTCACCTGCAACCCAACATATTTATGTAAGATAATTTTAACCCTAAGTTTACGAAAACTCCATCAAGTGAATTTACTGTAAAATAGATTTAGTTGTTGCGATAGATAACAATCAGCTTATTTTAATTCGGAATCAGATTAAATAAAGAACCGGGATATATTTTTAAAAAATCTGTTGTCGTAACACTACTTGGGGATAACAACAGGCAAAGCAAAGCTTTTTGGAGAAGTAACTTCAAACGTTAGCCGTGTTTCCAATAAACAATCGACAACTTATTCCACAGGTGCCCGAGTTGCCACCAAAACTTCCAAACTTCACAGGAGTTGTACGAACATCAAAGCAACGGCGGTCGTTCAGAGGGCAAAATCTTATGTCCACGATGTTCAGAACGCTACCCGACTTACCACGAGTTGGGGCAGCACATTATAGCTCACCGCGGCGAGAAACTTCAGTGTGACTACTGCGGGAAACTGTACGTTTGTTTTGGATCCACCAATTATGGCATTTACCACGTAAAATTTTGCGTTCTCTTCACTATGTCCTACGGTCTAGAAGACAGAAACGTTTCAGTCTGCAATCGTGCAGGGAAAAAAACCAGCATCTTCCAAGAAAAACACTACAAAGTGAAAAATAACTTTAATTAATGTCGGTGTCTCTGGCTTTTTTTTTGTATTTTCGTTTTTGGCCACCGACTTCCGAAATTAGTTATTTTTCACTTTGTAGCAGTGAACGAAAATAAGCATTCGTTCGCTGCTTTGTAGTGTTTATTTTGGAAGTCGGTGTTTTCTTTTTTGTGGAAATGTTTTTATTTATATTTTTTTAGTTGGGGTAGGTACCCCAAACAAAGTCGTTCCCCACTATTTGCAATGTAAATAGCAGTGACAGGAAATTATTTTAACATCATCAACAAGTGGAAAAAATTACGTATTATTGAAGCCAACTCAAAAACCAATCATCAGAACTTGACCAAATGTAGAACTTGACCAAATGTATATGGGACCAATCTAAAAGTATATTATTTCCAAAGTGTTTCCGAACGCATACAACCCTAATCTCTTCAAAGTGAGAGTGAACAGGCTTCTTCTGGGTAAGCTCACTCCATCGTCGACTCTGTCTATGTAACCACACCACAGACCTAGACTAGGGTCAAGAGCAAACCCAATTTAAATTTAAAAAAATTAAAAAGAATTTTCCAAATCGGTTAATAGGTAACCTGAATCCTGAGGTAACAAACATTTGAGAACTTCCTCCTTATTTGAAGTCGGTTAAAAAGGTAGGCAGCAGTCGAGAGAGGTACGCAATTCGCGCGCGTCGCTCCAAATTAACTTAATTTCCATTTAAATTTAAAATTCGTTTTTACGCCGGATGTGATAATTCCATAATTGAATGAAAGATAGGTAACAACCATCACAAAGTCACGGCGTCGATTGAATACAGACCACACTCGCACGCATCTATCGTATTATTTGCCAATTTAAACTGAAAATTCTCAATATTTTGTCCTCAGATTAAAACATCATCACCGCAAAAAGACCGTTAATCACATGGAAGACATAATCCTTTGTTCACAGTGTATTAGAACTTTGAAAGCAATAGAAAAATCAGAAAAAGAAATTGTGAGTAATTCATGTCCAAGTAATGTGATAACTCCTAATGCAAAGATTTTGCATTCGTTGTATGGAATGTGAGTTTAGTGACGTCGTGTAGAAGTTCACAAATTCAAGAGTATTTTTATTTACGTGCGTTTATTCCAGAAAGAGAAAATAAAAGCTAAGATCAACGACACTGTCACGAACCAAAAGTATCAGGAGAAATTCAAACAAGCTATGGGACTCTCGGGTGACGAAGACGCATCGACAGATTGACCGTGAATTAATAAAAAAAATATTTAAAAAAATAGTAATCCTAGTAAATTTTTCGACTAAAATATTAGAAAAAAATAAGTGGTTTAATTAATTTAAAATAAACTTTTTTTTCATATTTTGTACGCAGTTTATTAGTAATCTTAATTAGCATAAAATAGTTATCATAATAATATGACTTCGTTATCATCGTCATCATCATCATGATCATCTTTTAGGCGTCAATCGAGCCTTCGTTTCTTAACCAGAGACCCCAGAAGGTCAGAAATAGCCGGCAGGTTGTTAGTTTGGTCGTTAGCGCCCGTGTTCAAGTTTGACAGAGGGATGTTCAACTGATTCGAAGAGCTCTTCTGTTGACCTTTCATGTTTCTGTGCTGAGGGAAGCTGGGCATTAGCTTCGGGTCGCAAGCTGCAAAATAAACAAATTATGCTAAATGTTGTCAGTACTTAAATTAAGATCTTTTAAATAAAGTCTTTCTGGGGCCAACTTGTAGGGGTCGACCCACGCCTTAGCAGAAACGCTCTGGGGTTTACGATGACACCAACTACAAAAGCCATAAAGACTCGGCTCTTGGTTTTCATCAGCTCCCGATATCAAGTACCAGTTGCAAAGTTCCTAAATAGTAAACTACTTACGAAGCGGCTGCTCCTTGAAGTATGAGCTTTGTAAGCACTCTTCGGCCGTAGCGCGCTTGTTAGGGTCGTACATGAACAAGAAGTTGAGCAGTCGCAGCCCAGCGGCTGATAGCCACGGGAACCTCTGCTTGAGGTTGTTGTAGGGCTGCTGCTTCAATGTAAAGTTCTGCAGGGCTGGTAAAGCACTGAAGTCTGGCCAGATCGCGTCTGATGGTGTGCCTGTGAATTCCAATCGTCTTGTTATTCTTTCACCATTAAAATACGTGTTTGGTCAACTCTGAGGGTACTCTGAAGAATAAAATAAGCAATGACGCTATCGGAAAATAAAAGCTATGGAAGAATTAATATTCCATTCTTAACTGATCATGCTTTCTTTTCAAGAGATTGGTGGTAATTATCTCAAAGAATAAATCATGTCTTGTGTACATTAGAAGGTTTGCAGGGGTAAAAGCGACGCAAAATACAACTTTTACTTACCAAGCAAATCCACAATAAGTTCCAGTTGTTCAATCTCTGTTCTTCCTGGTAGTAAAGGTTTGTTCGCCAATAGTTCTCCGAGTATACAACCTGCTGCCCACATATCGAGGGCTGGAGTCTGGCGCGGCGACTGCAGTAGTAGTTCGGGAGCTCGGTACCATAGGGTGACGACACGAGGAGTTGCGCTGCGAGCTGGCGCGCCCAGCCAGCGAGCCAGACCAAAGTCAGCTGTAATAAGACACAAAACAGGTTACTTGTTGAAAAGTTTCAGTACTTTTTTTGTATTAATTGGAAATCTTTGGGAAAATTCTGGTAAAATGCAGTTTATGACTTAACCAAAGATAAATGGTTCTCGAGGCTTTGAATCGCTAGCTAAAGGATAGACCTTGGAATAAAGTTGGATATAAGCCAAAATCTTGGGACATTTTAGATAGTCTATTCACTTTAAGAAAATAATGACTCATCAGTGCAACTGCAAAGTAAAGGTGCTAAATAAATATGTCATACTGGGGTAAAAATTAATATTAAAGCAAACTTTTTATTACACAGTATTTTCAAATGTTACTGTGTAAAATTTCAAACATACAATATTAATATATACCTACACAAGTTCTAACGATTCTGATAAAATTTTAAAATAACTACATTAATTTAAAATCTTATTACAATCGTTAGAACTTTCATCAACATTTATAATAAAAGAATTCAGTTCTGCGAGTTCTATAACATTGTCCAAGCACCACATGTTTTTTTAAAGTGCTTAAAAACATTATAAATCACTTGTCTCCGGTTCTCCGCTATGAATTATTGATCCACTTTAATTTTTACGAATAGGTGAAGTAGGTTAGGTATTCATTTTTAAAATTGACAAAAGACGCATCCTTTCTTTCTGAAGGGCTTACTTCAACTGGTCAATGTGAACATGGCTTTCCGATTTAATTGGTCAAGGGGCGTGGCTAAGCTGAGTGACAACGATGAGTCACTATTTTCTTAACGTGAATAGACTATACAACTTATACTTCCTATTTGGTTGTAAATTCAAAGTATCACTTGTGACTATTTGTATACTAATAAAATGCTTACCTATTTTCACACATCCCTTATCAGTCAGCAGCAGATTGGAGACTTTCAAATCTCTGTGCACTATGAAGTTGGAGTGCAAGTACTTGAGACCTTTTAGTACTTGAAGCATCAAGCATTTCACTTGAGACTCTGTGAATGGTGAAGTCATGTTGTCTAACAGTGAAGCTAAGTCCTGTTCACAGTACTCCATTGATAGGAAGATGCTGCTGAGGAAAAGTATGTCTTAGTGGCTTAAAATTGTTTGATATAAATATAGCAAATTACCAAACTAGAAATTAAAAAAAAAAAAACAAAGCAGGAATAGAAAGTTCAAATCTTTTTATAAGGTATTATTTTGGTATTTTTTAGTCACCATAGCTCTACTGTTCATTTTTCAAAATGATTGCATTATTGACATGCTACATTATCATCACTAAAATGTTTTTAATATACTAATGTTTGCTTTCCCTTACAAAATAAAATGAATCAACTATGTGAAAAAATTACAAAACTAAACCAGACTTTGAATGTATCTATGATACTTACCTCTCAAGAGACCGCCCAACCAGAACCTCTTTGAGTTGCACAATGTTCTCATGTCTGCATGCCATTAGCACCTGAATCTCACGGAGACCACTCAGAGGCAACCCATCTTTTTCAACATCCATCCTCACCTTTTTCAAAGCCACAATGCTGCCGTTTAACTTATCTTTTGCCCTGTCTGTAAATAATAATTAATTCAATGTATTAGATAAATGAATCACATTGTCACAGAAATCTCTTTTAAATTTCCTACAGGTTTCCAAAAATTTATTGAACAAATTGTGCCCTTGTTGAAAAAATATGTTTTAGAGACTACTTATATAACTTTATTGATTTCATCTACAAAAATTATAAACAAAGCCCAAACTTACATACTATACCATAAGTGCCTTCGCCAATTCTGTTTATTTTTTCAAATTCGCCAACAAATCTGCATCTTCCAAGCTGGAATCAGGAAAATACAAGAATTTACGTAATAAAGTTAATTATTATTTGGCAAATAGGCTTACGCAATCTTCCTGGATAGTAGTGAATGGCACAGGCAGAAACAAGTTAAACGAAAAAAAACCAAGGGACCAAGCAATTAAAAAATAATTAAAATTTGATGTGCAAGACTGCCTATTGTTCTGGTAAGATTTGATGAAGACATAGATTCAATATGCTTGTAGCTGAAGAAGTGGTAAATGTCTAAAAGATAAACAAATTGTTGTAAAACCGAAACATTGCTCCTACACTAATTATAATCAGGAGCTTTTAAGGTTATGTTTACATACGATGTCTTTCTCAGGTATTTCCATAGTTTTGCCCGTTCTAAAAGATATGAGGACCCCTTTTCTTGCAGCTGGACCTGTTGGATCCACAACATCTTGGTTAGAAGGAGGTTTTTCTGAATCTGCAATAAAATCAATAACAGTTTCTTGTACTCATATTTTTGTTAGATTGAGAATAAATTAGTTAGGAAACAAACGTTTTTACTTACTCTGCGACATGGTTTAATTGGGTAAGCTTACACTGTGTAGAAAACTTAATTTATTGCAAAATTTGATAACTATTTCGTTTATAAAAATATAAACAATGAGCAATCCAAAAACAACCGCTAGCGGAGAAAAAAAACTATTACTAGTGACGTGACGTGTTGATTAACTTATTAGTTTGGTTTATGTCACAGAGTACATTTTTAGTTTATGTTTTCAATTTGGTTTTTAATTTTTTTAATCATCCACAATATCAAGGGGCTCCTCGCTAAAAAGAATTTGGCACATGATTATCAACTGTTGTTATACAGGGTGTTCGGCAGAACGTTGATCATACGAAAATGGCAGATAGGTGAGGTCGTCTGCTATCTACCTAGCCCAAATAATTTGACCTAGGCCCCATAGGCTTTTTTTATTTTAATTACCGATTTTTATGAGTTTGAAAACTTTGAAGTAAGATTACTTTATGTAGGATAGACGAAACTGGCAACACTTTTTTTTGTTCTTGTCTCGACTGTTGGTAGATTCCTCTAAAACGATTGTTTGGTGCAGATAACAGCTAGACAAAAAGTTATGAGCCTTCAAACATTACAAAAAGCGGTAAAACATGATTTAAAGCTTTTCTTTAAAAATATAACTATGAGTGATTGAAGACTTAGGATTTCATCGAAACATCCTTGGTGTATGGCCTTTCGAACGGTATGTAATATGTTTTTTTTTTTTTTTAAATTTAAGAGTTATTGACCAATTTTAGTTCAAAAAGGGGATTTTGATGCAATTCGGTTTTTATGAAATGTAAAAGATTTTGCAAAATTCATCATGTAATCGTGGTAAACCTTAAAAATCAATAGTGTATTGGGTAAGTACCTGATTGGTAAAATCCCCAGGTGTAGAAAAATGAAACAAACTCATGAAATTCGGTTATTAAAAAAAATTAAAACTATGGGGCCTAGATCAAAACATTTGAGCTGGGTAGATAGCAGACGACCCTACCTATCTGCCATTTTCGTATGTTCAACGTTCTGCCGAACACCCTGTATAATCGATACTTTAAAGATAGCCACATTCTAATCTTTGGTGCTATAAGATCTGGCCAATTATTATCCTACCCAATACTAAGGGATAATTTTATTGGCCCGAGGCTATAAGTATACGGAATGAATGTCACCCGACTGAACTATACAATTAATGTGTAAGGTAGGTATTTTTTTTAATTTATTTTATCATTAAAAATTATTTAAAGTATTGAGCAGACCATTTAAAAAAGGCATGTATTTAATGCGGCAACTAAGTAAAATGAATATAGGTTTTAAAAAAAAATAGAGTGGGTACCATATAAATAATGGGTTGGCAGCTATTATGGAGTATCGTAATAAGTAATAGGTAGCATATTAATATATCAGTAATAAGCTCCGTTTTAATTTAAACTAGCATCAAGTTTTTCTTTTGGGAACAGAATTTTATTATCTAAGCGGAAACTTAATGGCGAAAACAAAATAGAAAATGGGCGTTCGTTCATGTTTGTCATAATTGTCACAGTTCTAACCAAACCTTAATTAAAATATTCTATGCATGGTCGATGGCAGGGCTTGGTCGACGGAGCCCCGCTTCGCGGGGCTCCTACTTCTGGGTGGCTTATAAAAAAATTACCACGAAGGGGATGGCGGGGTCTATCGACCCCGCCATCCCCTTCTAACCTAACCTGTCCGAGTCGGGGTGCCCTAAAGACCAGATTGCATCCAGTTTCTCCTGGTAACAAATTAAAACGGAGCTTATTACTGATATATTAATGCTACCTATTACTTATTACGATACTCCTTATTAGCTGCCAACCCATTATATATGGTACCCACTAAATTTTTTTTTGTTGCAAACATTTAGTCGACTTTTAAGTTATTAGTCACTCGGAAAATAATAAGCTTTTAAAAAATACCGAACGCCGATGGAAAAGGACGCTTAAATAAAATCGTGCTCGTGACTTTAAAATATAGGTACCGTGTCGCGATGATATGACTTTGTTTTGCCGTACTAAATGCACAGCTATAAAAGTTGTCAACTATTCTTGTTTTTCCTAGCTCAATGATTTCTACCGCCTTGTGATTTATGTGTGCTATGACTGAATTAATATAGGTAATTATTATGTACCTACTATAAAGGTTACTGGGTTCATCTTTCATTGACATGATTGTGCCCTGGCGGCTGAGAGTATATCATGCTCACTCAAATGTGTCGCTGGTGGTGGCGTGTGTATTGGATCATTGAGTTCCCTTCTTAATGGTGGAGCTGAATGATGCTGATGCATACGTCATGTTCGTGAACGGGCGCCGTCAGTAGGCACTGGTCATGTCTTAGCTGCCACGGCTTATTTTGATTCCTGAATTGTTTTTATCTTTTTATTACGGACGCTTTTAACATGCACGTCTTTCTACATCGTTCTCACATGTATAATTTCAACATGAATGATGTAGCCACTATTTTGTAACAATATTTTGATTTAAAAAAGTGTCCATGGAGTTTCTTGCCCGGTTTTCTCCATAGGTACCTACTTACGCTTTGGAATGGGCAACTAGCTTCATCTTTCTCACTGACCGACCCCTTGACAATTCAAAAGTGCCTGTAATTGGTTTATTTGAAATTTATGCTTTGAGTTTGAGTTTATTGTTACTTATTAGGTACGTGATTGGTTAATACAAACATTATGCTAATAGCTTAACGTCTAGCTTTCTAGCTCCTCTTCTCCCCTGCATCTTTATGCATTTACCACAAGTTTTAACATTGATTAAAGATAGAAGATTTAAATATAACAAAACTGGTGTTTCATATCTTTAATGTATCTAGGTATAATGAAGGTGAAATTTCTTTACGTATTTTACCTAAAGCTGACTTTTCAATCGTCAAATAACTTCTCTGGCATAGATGTGGAAAATTGGCAGCTTTTGTAGGGAAAATAATGCCAAACCACACTGAATACGATAAAATTAATCTGCAAATTTATTGCTGATAAAAGTAATAATTATTTTATATTTTGCCAAGTAAAAAAATAATTTGTTTCTCCTATAGGTAGGGAAGGGAGACCGAGGGGAGTTGAAACAATTTTGACATTTTGTTTCATATACAAAATACTATAGACAGAAATCGTATGATATTAGTACCAATCGATAGGTCATTCTTTACACTTGCGAATGACTAACTTATAGAAATTGTAAGCGTTAAATAATGTGGTGAAAAATCGACTTAACCGTAACAAGTCAACTTGTTTCAACTCCCCTCATACCGAGGTAAGATGAAACAGGGGTCGAGGAGAGTTGAAACATATGATTTTTGAGTAGTATTATGGGTTTTAAAATAAAAATTATTATATAATTTAAAGGTATTTAATAAAAAAAAAAACTTTTCAAGTACGAAACAACTTTTTTAATTGGTATTTTATACTGATATATCAGTTAAGTAATTAAAAGTACCTACTATAACATCCTATTCATAACATTTATATTAAACAGTCAGATAAACAAAATGTTTTACATTTATATAAAATAATTATTAACTCTCAGTCGTTTCTTGTATTACAATCAGTCTTAGTCAATATTTCTTCGAATATTTAAGTTACAATAATATCACAAATGGCAAAATTATAAATATTATGAAAATAAAAAACGTCAATCTGACAAGCAGTTGTGGCAAACATAAGAAAGTTCCCCACCAGTGCAAGCTTCATGAGCCCAGTGTTTACATTCCAGACATTGCACCCATTTTTCTTTGGCTCTGCTATTTGAATATGGCTCAAAACAACAAAGGCAAAAGGATTCTTCTTCTTCTGTACTGTCTTCGGTTCCTCTTTGTTTCTTGACAACCTTGATCTTTTTAGTTTTAGTGCCTGGTTTTGATCTTTTTTTGTAATATTGTTCCTTCAAAATTAGGTTTTTTTACCTTTTTCTTAGCCATTCTAGCTGCTTCGATTGCAGCTAGTTCATCTTTTACGGGTGTGTCGGTTAAGATAGCGGATTTCACTTTGCGTCTATTTGTTTGATTTCCTTTCCTTGGTGGAGCCTTTGGCAAGGGTCTAAGAGTTTCAGGTGAGAATGGAATTGCTGTCATACTAACTGAAGTATCTCGTGATGTAGATGCTACAGGTATTAAATGAGATGTAAGGACTGTTGAGGGAACAACGGATTCGGTGGTTGAAGGCATCATGATAGTATTAAGCATTACCTCAGATATCGCCAGATCAGGTGAATTCTTATCAGGGCTTTCTGCAGACTTGGGTACGTCTTCTGTTTCGTTGCTGATTTGAGGAGGAGTAGCTGGTTTTTTCTTACCGAGGAGAGTTGAAACAGCCTGTTTCAAATCTCCTCAGTAAGAAAAAACGTCCCAATTTTCATTAAATGCACAATCAAGATGCAAATACACAGAAATCAATTATACCAAATATATATAATAAATCTTTAGTTAATGATCTTTCGAAACATATAAAACTTAAGCCATAATACAAGAACTTTATCAAAATATAGGCATCGTAAAAAAACGTTAAAAACTTACTTTTCACGATTTTTGTCACATGGGACGCAGAACTCCACAACCGCGCGCCTTACGTCCCCCACAACGTCCCCGACGCGTACTGACATGTCAGCGGGCAGAGGGAAGGGATTCAAAAGCGACGTTGCCAACTCGCTAACGATTTTAAGTTCCGAGATATTGGTACTGTTTCAAATCACCTTTGTTTCAAATCTCCTCGGTCTCCCTACTAAGTGATACACATGCAATTTTCTTTAAAGCAGCGCTTTTTAAGGATCAACATTTAGGAGCCAAAGTCTTCTAACAGCCCTACAGGTCAATCTGCAAGATTTAGTAACGCTTGTTTAGGTTGGTCCGTGGTTTATGTTGCTCCCTCCGTTAATTAAACAGATTTTTAAAATATAGCTCCGATTAAATGATAAAAATTTAAAACCACGAAATAGGACACTAAATTGCGACGTTGCCACTCATAAGGTATAAACGCTCTTAAGTAGTGACGACCTCTCTAGGTCACCTACGAGATGCCATTGTTAGGGAAAAAAAAAACGGAATGGTTTGATCTCTTGCCCGACGAAGCGCCAGCGCGCGCCGTACCTGAGCCTGTAACTATAAACCGCCGACTGTGACCTCTGAGTTTGTTTCGGCCTTTCTTCTCAGAGTAGTCAATTAGGAAACGCCGACCTCATCAAGCTTAAATAATAAAAATCTGCCACGCGACACGTCGCACCGTCGCGTCGCGCCAGTGTATACGAGCCTTCACCCGACTGTCATTCGTAAATCTATCATGATCGGCAGTCGTTAGGGGTAGAGTATGTCTGTCGTTTTCCCGTAAACGTATGACAAACCAATCAAACGATTCGCGTTAACAACTATTTTAATTTGACTCAAATCAAAATCTACATATCCACTCATGTGCTTTCGTCACAAAAAAAACGCGGGCTAAGTGCTTTACGACCGACGCGGTCGACCGCCCGGTGTGACTGTCCGTAATAAAACTTGATTTATGGGCGTTTGAAGTAGAAACTTGACGAACAAACGACTGTGTTGTAAAGTTATAGAAACAAAGAACTTGTATGAAGGAGTTCTTGAGAATTTAGCTTACTGATAAAATTATAAAAAATACAAGAAGTTTGAAGACAAGTAAATTAAGACGTTTCGTGGGATAAAATATTTTTTTTTACGAAATTTAAAGCGATAACGTATCTTTTTTTTGTTATAATAATAAACTATATTAGTTTATCTTGCCATATTAAATTTAATATGAACATATTTTCTTTAAACAATAGCTAAAAATAGCTGTCGAACGAGCGCAATAAATTCCCTTTCACCGCATTCCGCTGCAAAATAATATAGTACGTTCATGCGTAGTTTACGGAGAATACTGAACCCGTAGAATAAAAAGATTTGTTGTAAACTAAAGACACATGTCTTAACTATGTATTTAGTGAAAAAAATACATCGCTTTCTTGGAAAATGTTTTTCTAATACACAAAAACCAGAAAGATTCTCCATTTTTAAAACACAACAGGGTCATCTTTGTTTACAAATTTACGGAAAACTGATTATTCTTTTTGACAAAAATTATAATGGATAGAAAGAACAAATACTGAATTTAACACTTACATGCTAAATCACTACAGTTTCAAATAAAATTTTCGTAAACTTTTTACGTTTAGATAGGCTAAATCGTTCGTCACGATCGCGAGTTCCAGCGCGGAAAGCAATATGGCTGCCGTCTTATGGCCGAAATTAATATTGAATCCATGATCCACGATATAAATCGATCGTCGATATATACCAATCTATGGATCGATCTCCAAACCGCGTCCCAATAACGAAAAAAGACGATCCTGCGGTCGCTCAATCCGCAGATATTTTGAAATCCTTTCCCTCTTCGTCAATCCGTTGTAAGCAAAATGTATAAAAATAGACATGGTTCGTTTTTTTTGTAACAATCAAAAAACTAAGCATAAATAGGCTTTACAATTTTGTTTTAAAGACTTTTAATACATATATTTACCGAAGACGTAATAATTCTATTAATACGAAAAAGACGTGCTAAAATTCAAAACGTGTTGGTTAAAAAGGAATGTCACGAAACGGCTAAAGCTAGGATGCGTTTTATTATCTGTGGCGTGGTATTTTTTGTTGTCAAACAAGCGAAAGGGAAAAGTCGCCGCCGCCAAAGAAACTTGTTTTTTTTAAAAGCATTTTTTTTAGTTGATGAAGCGTGATGATTTCCGAATAAAATATATATAATAATATATACATACTTTAAAAACAAAGTTCTTTATTAGGTTGGTAGTACGTACTTACCTAGCTGTTTTTCTAAAGTACTATTTGCAACTTACCTTGATGAAGTTACACGGACAATAGTGTTCTGTGTACACGGACGAGAGGCATAATTTCAGTCAACAGTAAATTTACTGCTAATTTTGACAGCTTAAACCTAAAGGTAAACTCCGCATCATCCAGACTTTGCATGTAGTTCACCCTTTTAAGTCTCCGCGAAGAAGCGCGTTGACGTCTTATTTCTTAACCAGCGTCACTATCAGTCATTAGATAATTGAGCCAGAACTTCCATATCACTGTCACTATCACTGGAGAATATAAACAGTGCCATTTTTCAAATAAAATCTGTGAAGTTAATCTGATATCCTACGAAATTCTAAGATTAAGATTTGGATTGTTTACACCGATCAAAACAGACGTCAAATTCAACGGATAGGTTATTGACACACTCAAACTGTCATTTTCGAACAGAGCGCAATCTGTAGTCTACGATCCGTCCTCTCAAAGATCGATTGGTTGAAAAGATTGCAATTGCAATCCGTGGATCGTTTTTAGCTACACTTTACTACAAATCTGGATTGAATTTTCAATCTTAAATCTAGAGATATTGGATTAGATTGGTTATTAATTTCGGCCGTTAGGGTCGTCGACACACTTGGTTCGGCATGATACTTAGGTAGGTACCGGTAAAACGGGGTGAATAGGGATGCAGGGGTGAATCGGGACGAAACTTTAAAAGGGATTTTAACGTTGAAATAATATAGTTTGTTGCCAACAAGGGCACCTAATCGTAAATAATAATACAGTAAACACTTTAAAGTAATTTTTGCCAACAAACTATATTATTTCAATGATAACATCGCTTTTAAAGTTTCGTCCCGATTCACCTCTGCATCTCTATTCACCCCGTTTTACGGTACGTAATACGATTTTTGGGTTTGTGAAATTAGATAATGGGATTTTTGGATTTATATGGTGATAGTTTAAAATAATAATGTGTTTTAGAAAAAAAAATGTAATAAGTACAGTGGATTTCATTTATTACGACCTTGGTTGTAGCGACCATTTACCTATAGCGACGTTAAATCTAAGTCCCTTGAATTTAAAGCATACTTTAGTACAAAATTCATGTGGCTATAACGACTTTGGATGTAACGCCGAGTTCGGGTGTAGCGACTGTTTTTAATGAATCATTTGTAACAAATTCCTAGAAATCCCATGCAGATATTGCGACCGGAGTCGGCCGCCAAAGACACAAAGATTTTTTTCTTTCACAAACATTTCTTATCTTTTGTTTACATCCATTGCACACAGATGGTCAGCAAGTGTGGAGACCTTTACCTTTTGTTTATAGATATCAACTGAGTAGGTAGGGAAGCGTGTACGTTTCGGAGCTTTTATGGTTCAGTTACAAAGTGATATTCTGAGTAGCAACTGGGTTTAGTAAACTTTTGAATAAGTATGGCTGCTAGACGCACATTCACTGTTACAGGTACAGCGTACACTAGCACAAAAAAATAAATTGAAGCAAACTAATATTACACATTTTTTTAAATGTACCGGTGAATAACTATGTGTTCAAATATTTTCAATAATAAATGAATATAAACTACACATGTGTACGTGTCTGTATCTCTTTACCTTTGCCTGTAACGACTTCCGGATATAACGACGAAAATAGAGTGGTCCCTTCATTGTCGTTATACCCGAAATCCACTGTATATTTTTAAATACTTAATTAAAATAAACATTTTTTTTTTAAACATTACAAACATTATTTACTTACTACGATAGGTTGTTTATTGTAATTTTAAAACATAAAACGTATTGTAAAATTATTTATACAGGGTGTAACAGAATAAACGCAATACCTCTTAAGGGGTCATTGAACTCATCATTATAAACAACTTTCACTGTGGGACCAACTCCGATATCGCGAAAAAAAAATCTGCTGTTTTATTTATTCAATAAAACTATTTACAGGTAACATAATATGCATATACAAAAAACAAATTAAACTCAGGCGTTGAAGTATTCCTCCGCATCGCTGTCATCCGGAAACGTACCCAAAAGACTGGCAGCATTACCACGCTGAATGGCAATGCTAATTCTTTGAGCCAAGTATGAGCCAGCCCTCTGGTCACGTAAAGTATCGATCAGATTACAGTCACAAAAAAACCAAATCAAACAGGCACTCGGGAACGTAATTTTTATTCAGGATGGGAAATCATCAAATGACTTCTTCCGCTCTGGGTGGAGCGGAAGGGCGTGTCAGACTTACTGACTAAAACCCACCCATATTCCTCGTGGAGCCGTTTGCTTTCTAGGGCCGCGGTGACTCTTTCGAACAAAATCCGCAACCCACGTCATAAGCTACGTTAGGTACCGACCTTCACGCGGGCGAAGTCAAGAGGGCAAAACAATCCACATCATGTGCCTGAATCCTTCCGAACAGTATGATATTCCTCGAAACATATTTGTAAGCAGAGCGTCACATCACACTGCTTGCAAATATATTTTGAGCGACTCTTTTTGCACCATACACAACGTGCGTTTTTACTGGCGCCAAAGCCGACGAAATGGTTCCCCGACAGAATAGGACGCCTTGTCATTCCCGGTCCAGATGCCAGACATTTCGTGACGACCTGAACCGGAAATGATGCAGGCCTTCCAAATCGTTGAACCAATTCTTCGGCTAGGCGTTGTCTAAACGCACGTTGGTTAACTGTCTTGTGGACAGACTTATAAATTATGTACGAGTTCAGGATGGTAACATTTAAAAGGCGCCTGAACACTTTTTTATACCAGACCCGATTTCTGGATCTTTCTATGGGGTGTGCAGAGAGAAGTTGGTCTTTTCTATCCACACCCCCCATAGAAAGATTGTAGTCTAGTACTACTTGTGGCTTATATTTGTACCGCCCGTACTTTTCCTTGCCCGCTACTTCGCCTTTGTGAAAGGTGGAAAGCATGGCGACCAAGCTGGTGTCACGCCACAACATCACAGATAAATCCCGGCAATAACTGTGTAAGATTTCGCCAACCCGCAACTCGTTCTTACCCACACTTTTGATGTAATCCGGGACAAACTCCCTATTAACTCTGAGAGTCCCATAGCAATCGGTGCCATGGGACTTCAGGTATCTTGCCAAAAGGGGCGAGTTATAAAAGTTATCCATGATCAAAGTGTGGCCTCGACCGAGGAGTGGGTTGGCGAGATCGTACACAATACGGGCTGTCGCGTTAGACGGTGGAGGTGGCCTTGAAGTTTTAGGGGCTTCGTCCGTCTGTATGTCGTCTGTCTGTCTGTCATCCGTCTGTCTGTCGCCTGTCTGTCTGTCGTTTGTCTGGCTGTCGTTTGTCTGTCTGTCGTCGGTCTGTCTATCGTCAGTCTGTCTGTCGTCTGTCTGTGCTTTGCCAGTGTAGAAGAAAAACTTCCACAAGTACCCGGTCGACGCTTCGCAAAGCTCATAGCTTTTAACGCCTACCTTGGCGGCTTTGGTGGCTATTTTCTGTACGAAGGATAGCCGACCGTGCCACTTGAGAAGTGATTCGTCTATGGAGATGTCACGTCCTGGATAATACAATGAAGTGAACTTGCTATTGAGATGGTCGAGCACCGGCTGAATTTTCCTAAGTCTGAATTCATCTGGAGTCATGTCCCGTCCTGTCACGTTGTCTGCAAAATGCATCATGCGCTTTATGAGCACGTATCTATTATATGTCATAAGCTCCCTAAAATACTTCAAGGTGAGATAGCCATTTTCTCGCCAGTAATCCTTTTCAACGGATAGCGGCGCTAACCCTTGAAAAATCATAATGGCAAAGAAAACAGCCATCTCACTCCGATCCGTGTTCCCCCAAAAGTTTAGCCGGGATTTTTCTCTTGTCAGACATTTGTCAATGACGTTCGACGAGTGCCTGTTTGTTTGACCTACAAGGACATCAAAAAATTGTTGGTCAAAATATTTTAAAAAAATGTCCGACGGCCGGGTGGTGTCGTCCACAGCAAAAGTTGGACCAGGGGTGCCTGTAAAAACCTCCCGCTGGCCAACAAATGTGTTGTGGTCACTGCTCCAGTTAAAAGAGAGGTGATTGTCCGATGCCATTTGGCGCAACAAAATGTCTGCCTCGGTATCTTCTTGCGCCAACCACTCCACAGCCTTGGAGTTAAGGTCGTCCGGTATGTGGGCAGACTCCAAGTCAGTGAACTCCATTTCACTTAATGCAATATCATTTGCCTCGTGCGTGTCGTCGTCGTCCTCGTCCTGTAGCCATTGGGCCAAAATGGCATCTAGAAAAAAGAAAGAAGTTATTTTTGCTGAAGAAACAATAATAATGGTGCAATTGTTTGATGCTGATAATGATTACTTACCAGATACTGCTTTTCGCCTTGGTATTTCGGCGGTAGTGCTGGTGCACGAGGCATTTTTGCTCAAAGTGGAGCCTAGAATAAATATTTAGTTAAAATGTGTTGTAAATTTAAGTCCAAAAAAAGTGATTTCGATTGTTGGATATACATACCCACTCCAGAAAGGACATTCTGGTTTTGAGGCGCTTTTTTTGAAGCAACCATTTTGACATCGGTTTCTATGAAAATGAGTACAATATTATTTATAGTTTCAGATTTACAAAATCATAGGTAATTTACTCTATAGAAAAACAAAATTATTCTTACTTAGATTGCCAGAAGTCCAGTCCATGTGTAGCGGAGAAAATCCGGGAGCTTCTAAAATACTTTCCAAACTGATAGTGCTGGAAAACAACAAATTATTTTGTTTAATTGCTACAATTATGTGATGAAATATATTTTTTTTATAAAAATGTCTTGTTACCTTGTTGGAGTTGAAAAATCAGGCTTAGATGATGTTGGGACTGGAGATATTGGGATTGGAGATGTTGGAACTGGAGATGGAGGGACTGGAGATATCGGGACTGGATATATCGGGACTGGAGACGTGGGGACTGGAGATGCTGAAAGCAGCCTTTCTTCAATTTTTCTGTGGACGACATTATAATGATCAAAAGAAGCCACGTAAATTTTCCAAAATATTGGTACTATAAAATATAGGGTACTATATTTTACCGGATTTCCCAATCCTGCAATTTAGGAGCTGGCGGCGTGGTTGGCGTGCCTGCGATCAACCGACAGGTTTCTCGCTTCGGTGATTGCTTTCTGTAACAATAACCAATGTCAAACCATACAAATAAGACCAAATATGAGTAGTTCCTGCGATATCGTTATAACAGATTGACTTTCTTACCGTGACCGCTTACGAGGAGGCGCATCAGGCAGGAGTGAGCGCTCCACTTCTTCTTGCATCGTAGTGCTTGATAATGTGTGGTGATGTGTGGCAGAAAGCGGCCGCGTCAGTGCCACAAACTAAAGAGATGACGTGTTGCGGATGACATTCTGTTTTTCCTAGCTCAATATGACATTCACAGAAATCACAGATATACAGCGTAGACCATTGAGCTAGGCAATGGCCTAGACAGAGAAAACATTATACAGCCCGGAATTCTATTATTTTTTTTTTTTTTTTTTCTTTTTTGGCAACTGAGCCGATGTCGACTATTCTGCCAGTGTCACGTAGTGACAGCAGCACCGCGAGATGAGCCGTCGAACGTTGCACTTTGTGGTAGTTATTTGTTAATTGATAATATTGTTAGTAGCGGAAAAGACAATACAAGTTTTGTTAGTTAACATAATTTTTTATATAAATACTATTTATTACTCTACTATAGAACGACACAGATATTTACAGTTATAATAATTATTATTACACACCACCAAACTACATTTTTATGTCATTATCATTTAAAAATTTTGATAGAACATGGATTAGTTTAGGGGAAAAGTTGGTTAAGAGGGAATGGAAATTAGTAGGAAGTGTTATTTTAATTTTGGGAAGTTTGTGGTACAAATCAAAAGATTGAGAATTTAAAGGACATGAAAAAAATATATGGTCCAGAGTACCATCATCAAGACCGCATTCGCACAGGGAACTGTCACGAACACGAATCTTATTCAGGAATACTGGACTGCAGCAGTGGCCGAGTCTCAGTCTACACAAGGATGAAACGGTTCTTTTGGATAGTTTATTACATTTAAAAAACCAAGGTTTCCGTTGGATGTCGGGTTGGATACTGGCGTAGTACGCTCCCTTGAGCTTTGAGCTTACTTGCCACACTCTTGACCACGCTTCATGCATTTTAAGTTTGGTATCAGCCCGTAAGTCACAGCTATGGATGACATAATGCTTTTGGTCAACAGGGTTGGATGAAGCAAATTTAGCTAAGGAATCGGCGCACTCGTTGCCACCTATACCCGAGTGACTGGGCACCCAAGCTATTTCAATGTTTAAACCATTTTTATGGCAGGTGAAGAGTAAATGTTGAATATTTAAAATGATTTCACTGTGAATTTTTGATTTTAATTGATTTTGACTTATAGACTGAATGCTACTGCGCGAATCTGAAAAAATTACCGAATTTTGAATATTATGACTTTTTATAAAATGTATTGCCTCTAAAATACCAATACATTCACCGGTAAAAACCGAAGCCTCTGGAGGGCACTGAAATAGTAGGGCGATTCTGGAATTCTGGAAATATGTGGCGATTCCTGTGCATCCTGTTGGAGTTAATTTAGACGCATCTGTGTAAAATAGATTCCAGCCCCTCCAATACCTCTCAATGGCCCGATCAAAGTCCCCTTTAACATCCTCGGAACTCTTTGAAATACCAAGCTCCAAAACGACTTTTGGCTTAAAGTGGACCACTTCGTATACGGAAGAAAATACTGGTAAGGTGGGATATTGACAAACAGGTGAGGAGAGGTTTTTAAGCTCTCTGTACCTATTCATCAACGGGGGAAACGATTTATGTTTCCAATAAGGGGATACTTCTAAAGAGATGTGGATTTGTTCTAAGATGGGGAGTAAGGGATGGGACGAAAGGGCAAAAACTTTTGACAGGAAACGATCTGCTAAGTATTGTCTTCGAATGTTAAGGGGAGGATCTGCGCATTCTACCTGGAGAGCATTTATAGGGGAGGATTTCATTGCTCCTACGACAATCCTAAGGCATTTGGCTTGAATGGCGTCTAGTTTGCGAAGCGCCTCTTTATTACAGGGCTCAAGTAAGAAGCAGCAATAGTCCATCACACTTCTGACCAGAGCATTGTACACCAACCTCAGACTGTATGGATGGGCTCCCCACCAGACTCCAGATAAAGCCTTTAGGACTGATACAGAGCGTTCACATTTTTGAACTATATAATTGATGTGATCCACACCCGACATTTTGGAGTCCAGGATAACTCCCAGAAACCTGGCCTTCTCCTTGATAGGGATAGCTTGACCATCTATACTAATGTCAACCTGGGGGATACGACGTCTGCGAGTGAAAATAACCGCTGTACTCTTAGGAGCGCTCAGAGACAACCCGTGATCGAGTAGCCATTGGTTTAATGAAGATAAAGAGACATTCAAAGATAGAGCGGCATCCTCTATGGAACTGCCTGAGACCAATAATGCAATATCGTCGGCATACTGAAGAATTTTACAATTATAATTTAAGCATGAAGGAAGATCTGAAGTGTAAATATTATAAAGGATAGGGCTAATTACGGATCCCTGAGGTAAACCCCGCCAGGTCACCCTCTGCTCAGAGTTTTCCCCAGGAATCCTCAGTTGAAGAGTGCGATTAGAAAGGATAGTGCAGATGATCTGAATAATCCTAGCCGGTATTCTCAGCTCATGCAGCTTTTGCCTGAGAACGGGGAGGAGAACAGAATCGTAAGCAGCTGATATGTCTAGAAAAACGGCTACCACAGACTCACTTCTACTGAGGGCCAGCCGGATCTCTGATGTGAGGATACTCACACTATCAGTAGTACCCAGACTTTTCCTAAAGCCAAATTGAGTCGTTGGGAGCAGTTTTCTATTTTCAACTAACCATTCTAGACGGTTTTTAATTAAATGTTCAAGAAGTTTAATAAGAATAGACGATAAAGCAATTGGTCGATAAGAGCAATGATCACTAGGATCTTTGCCGGGTTTTAGAAGAGGAATAACCACTTGAACCTTCCAAGCTGGAGGAATATATCCAGAAATGAAACAAAAATTGACCAAGTCTAGATAATATTGGTGGCATTTTACACCCGCTTTTGCAATGAACGAGTACGGGAATCCATCCACGCCAGGAGCGGTATCCTTAACATAAGTGAGCACCGTTTTAAGTTCGTCCATGGAGAATGGCTTATCAAGCGGATCGTTCGAAGTTACAGAACTTGCAAAGTTTATTTCGTCTGCACCAGGAACATAGACTGGGGCGACTTTAGTGAAGAACTGGTACCCCAACTCTTCGGTTATGATGTTCGTGGGAGACGGTTTCAAACTGTTTCTAAAACTTTTCACTCTTTGCCAGACCACCGACGCCGGCGTAGATGGACTCAAAGAACTACAAAACGATACCCAGCCGGCTCTTTTCTTTTTTCTATTTAAATTCCTAGACTTAGCCAATATCTTATTGAAGGCGAGAAGGTTATCCAGGTTCATTTCAAGGTTAAAAGTCGCTTCCGCTTCATTCCTAGCTCTGATCATGGCAGTGCATTCCCTATCCCACCAAGGCGGAGAAGGGATTTTGCCTGTAGGTGATTTTTTAGGAGGGAAGCAATCATTAGCTGTAGCTGATAAGGTATTGGAAAAGGATGCAAAACATTCTTGTGCATTCTCAGCATTGATAGGTGGGAATGAAGAAATACGTAGGACTAAAATTTTTGAATAAAGATCCCAATCTACAGAGTTTAGTTGGTACTTAAGTAAGGGAGGGGAAGTTTTATCAGGAAGAGATTTAGAAGGAATTTCAACCTTGATGGGATAGTGATCACTACCATAGGTCATATTTAAACGACTCCAAACGAAAAGGCTGGCAATGCTGGATGAGCAAAATGTCAGATCAACACAGCTATTACTCTGTCCTAATCCAGACCTACGTGTGGCACTGCCATCATTAACAATACATAGGTCAAGATCGTCCAACATATCAACCAGGCCAACACCAGTACTATCACAAGAATCCGATCCCCACCGGTAGTGATGACAATTAAAATCGCCCATGACAAGTAATGGGCCGTTTACATTACTTAGTAGATTTTTTATTAAAACTAGATCCTCAAGACGTGGGTGTGCAATATAAAAAGAAAAAAGGTTTATACCCTCAACCTTGACAGCGACCACATTTATGTTGTCTCCAACGAAGGGTAGAGGGATCTGGGAGAATGATACTTTGTTATTGATGAACAAAGCACATCCTCCCGCCTCTCATACGTTTGGCCTCTATTGCGCAACTCCGCGGATCTGTCAGAGTGCGCCCGGCCGAAATCGTGCAATTTCTCCGCGTTCACTAAAACTATGATAGCTCTGAAATTTAAGAGCGCAGCTCGACACACCCTATGTCACTGAAATCGTTATGAAATAAGCCATCTGATTTTTTATAGTTTTGTACAGTTTTATCGTGGAATCTATTGTTGATTCGAGATTGAAAGTAGGGTTAGCTACTTTTTCCCAGTTTTTGGTACAAAAGTCGTCATATTAATAAAATAAATGCATTTTTTTCCAAAGTTATTGTTTTATTTACATAATAACACATTATTGTACAATAATCAAGTAAAAGAACAGACATTTCTATACATATTTTGCATCTGCAAGCCGAACAAAAACACGGCTTAGGTAGTCAACCCGTACACCGACCAAAAAAACAGGGTATGTTTACAAATTTATTCTGAGAACTCTGTAAGCCAAGTGGTTGTTTATTATAATTTATTACATAGCTTGGTACACAATCTTATTGCAGACAAAGTCCTAGCTGTTGGAATTGTTTAACTTACGAACTATGAGTCTCAATGCAAACACTTGAAAAAGAGCTCTAAGAAAGACCCTTTCATAATTTTTATCACAGAGCAAGTACTATTGCATTTATTTAAATTCTGTTTTTGCAATCCACATGGTGACGATATTTACTAATGGAAAAACACAACACAAGGGCATGTTGCCTAGCAAAAACATTAACCAAATCAACATCAATCATCATCAATTTCAGTACAAGAATTCCAAAGACACAGTATAGGATACAACCAATAGGTCACATCTGAACAACAGAATAAAAATATAATGAAAATGAAGCAATTTTCAGACAGGTTTCGGATTATTTTTTTTAATATGAAAATATAGTTTATTAAACAACATTAAAAATATATAAAAAAAAAAAAAATGTTCTACGCACATCACATTATTAGATGAACATCCTACAATTCGCCAATGAAACGAACAATGGTCCCGTACAAAAAAAAAACGTGGTGGTGGACTGGATAGAACTCAAACTCAAACTCAAACTCAAACTCAAAGCATTTATTTCAATTAAACCATTTACAGGCACTTTTGAATTGTCAAGTGGGTCAGTCAGAAATATGAAGCTAGTTGCCCATTCCAAAGCGTAGTAGGTACCTATGGAGAAGAACGGGCAAGAAACTCCATGGACACTCTTTTAAATTATATTGTTACATAAATATTAGTTACATCATTAATGTTGAATATAGGTATAATTATATGTGAGAACGATGTAAATAAGATGTACACGTTGAGTGTCCAGTGTACAGTAAATATAAATTTAAACAAAACAATCCATAATAAAATAATTAAAATAAGCCTTGGTGGCTAAGAGATGACCAGTCCCAACTGACAGCGCCCGTTCACGAACATGACGCATGGATCAGCACCATTCAGCTCAACCATTTTGAAGGGAGCTAAAGAGGGACCTCCTCTACCCTAACCTCAGCCATCTGAGGCGGTGAAGGGCTGGGTGGAGGGACCTCCTCCACCACAACCTGAGGCGCCATCTGAGGTGGGTCGATAGGTGCAGGAGCAGCTCTGAAAACAGGAATTATTTAAAATTATTCTTGCTAATGGTAAATAACCAAGATACAATTTAGAACTACTTACGGTGGCCACCGGCGCTTCCTGTTAGGGTGCAGAGCAACCTCTAGAGGCTGACCCACCGGCAGCTCACTAATATCGTACATATTTAATCTGAAATACAACATTCAATTTCAATACTCAGAAAAATAGTAACAAATTTGATTTACTAAAAAAAAGCGTTAAAAAGCTGTTACTCTTCGATGGTGCTTGGCCCAGGTCTGTCAGAGCCTGCCACGGCTCGGCCGCGTCCTCGTCGCCCCCCTCGACCACGTCCTCCTCGCCCACGTCCCGTGCCGTCTCGTGGTACCACCACCGCCACCACCGCCTCCACCACACCGTCACCCTGGCCCAGAGCTATGCTAGCGCCGCCTCGGACCCGCACTCGACCCCGTCGAGTACTGCAGCCGCCTCGCACACGCACTCGACCTTGTCGAGTGTTGCTGCCGCCTCGCGGAACCGCCTCCGCAACTTGCAGGTCGGTTAGAGGCAAAGCAGCAGCTAACGCAGCGCTGGAGCCACCTCGCACACGCACTCGACGTCGCAGCTCAAATTCGCCATTAAAATTATCTTGCATTCTTGAAGAATAAAATATAACACTGTCTAAAAGCAAAAGCAGTTTAAAAGTAACGATGACTTGCAAAACCAACTCACCAAACAAATATAAAAACAACAATAAAATTAAAATAATTTAAACCTTCTTTTTTTTCTAAGTCGGTCAAAACATTGCTCCTACTAACCATCTGATCTGTCATGACGAACACCACTGAAACATGGGATCCTGAAATTGCTTTCAGAACGAAGCCACGTCTCTGCGATGCCGCAGACCGATGGTTTAAATTTATTAATCAAAAAGAGTAGGTCAGGTTTCCTAGGAGAAATACTCCTCACGTTCCATTGCAGGAATGTCAGGGGATGGAACATTATTAATATAATGAACAATTGAATTCAGTTTAGTGGCAACGTGGTCAGGTAAAGATTGTGCAGGGTTAGCTAATACCGTTGTTAGCATATTAGCTATAATATTTAGTATGCTTTTAGGCTTATCAAAATTACTAGCACCTTCACTAGGGAAGGCACACCCGTTTTGGGAAGGGGAAAAGGAGTAATCCTGAGTGAGAGCTTGATGAGCTAGCCTATCGTAACTAGGTGAAAGAGGGGCGTGAGATTTAGGTTTGAGAAGGACCGTTTTACGATATGATTTTGGTGTTTGGGGAGTTGGACTAGGGTATTGAGGCGAATTGATTGGATATTTGGGTTTTTGGGAAACTCTTGACACTTCAGCATATGATCGTGAGACTGGAGGGAAAACCTGACTTGCTTCCGCATAAGAAATAGATTTCTCGGCCATGAGAGCTTTTATGCCCTTCTGCCGACCCAATTCAGGACAAGCCTTATCATTGGCATAATGATTGCCAGAGCAAGATATGCAAATGGCACAGTCAGTGGAGACTTCGCATCCATCACCTGGGTGGTCCTGGCTACATTTGAAACAGCGGGGTTTTGAGCGACATACTGTACGCGTGTGACCGAAACGACAACAGTTGAAACATTGAATAGTCGGGTACATATATGTCTCGACCGAAAGAGCAGAATAAAAACAGTAAACCCGCCTAGGTAGAACTTGTCCGTCGAAAGTCAGAACTACAGTTTGAGTGGGCTTCCACTCTGTAATACCAAGAGAAGTCACCTTTCGGCTCATTCTCCTTGCCTTTATAACGGGGCCACATCCATCAGGAACCTTAATATTTTCGATGACCTCATCTTCTGTCCATTCACTTGGTACGTCTCTAACGAGACCCAAACGAGTAATATTAAATTGAGGAATCGTAGCAACAAAGTTATTTTTTATTAATGTTGGACTAACCAAGAAGCTATTCGCATCCTGGTGAGACTTAAACTCAACTGACACCCGGTTCCTTCCTAAACGTTTTACACTACCTAGCAGAATGTTGCTGTAATTATTCTGTGTTAGAAACATTCCAAATTTAACCGGGTGCAGAACAGTACCTGGGGTCTGGCCATCCTTCAGAGAAACATGTACAATATAAGGAGGGTTGTCCCTTAACGTGTACGATTGTCTTCCATATTCTTTTTTTAATATTTTTTGAGGGTTCGTTATAATAGTCGGAGAAGTAGCTACTCTTTTTCTACTAGCCGATTCGGAGTCCATTGCATTTTCTAGCAAATTGTCGTCGGCACAGAGTACATTATAAATTGGTCGTCGGGAAGGGAGACCGACCGTTAACACCGGAGTGTATTCAAAGGGATCAGGAGGGTCAGGAGGTTTTTTGTTATCCATTATGGATACTAAATAAAATCTTTAAAAAATATATAAAGTTAGAGTTAAAACCATAAAACAAACCTTAGGCTAAAACACAGACACAAAGAATAATCTCGATTAAAGATCACACGTTGTAAAATTCACTAAAATCGAAAAAATTCGTAACACAAACAAAAGCACGTTTATCGCCTTCACCACTACCCACGAAAGTCGGAATTCTATTATGATATACAGCCACAGCCGGCCACAGCTGTCGAAAAGCCGCTCATTTGACACTGACAGTACAGCTCTGTAAGGGAGCGTTCCGAGTTGCGCTGTCATCGATTTGAGCGCACTAACACCCACCCCGTAGCGAATAAGCGTGAGCGCGATAATGATGTTCCGTGAATCGTCATACATGACGTCATGACATTCGCCATCTTGCGATAACGCTGACCATGCCCTATATTAATATCACCGTGAACGCTGTCAAAAATCACAGTTGAGCTTTTTGTTTCGAGTCGCATCAAATCTTTTAACTAAAGCGGCATTTTTGAAATTGTGCTGTAAAAACCATGACGTAATAGAATACCTGAAATGTGTTTTAAACTCATGCACATTATGTTTAATTATTGTTGCATCTAGGTTATTTGTAATTCGTGGAAACAATTAAGAGTGTAATTGTATTTTTATTAATTATATTTAACATAAACAATAATATTGACATACATAGGTATAAATATTGTACGCCAATGGGTATGTTACAGTGATACAATAATGCTAAATGTAAGAACTGTCTTTTCACCTGTGACAAACAATAAATAAATTGCCGGGAGCATGTAAATAAGCTAATATAAGCACTTTATCATCCGTTTTATCCCTAGACGAATCGTCGTTCTCAAACTCAAAATCTGAGTTATCAGAGTCGATAGAGTCAACCAACAAAATATAAGTGCATGCCAATGCGTTGAACTTCCATTTGCAGAAGAATATCAAATCGGTATTTTTTGTGCAAAGTTTGAGGGAGCGCGTTCACGAGCGTTCCGAATTGATGACAGTTCTTAGCTGTCATAATCATGATATCTAATCGTTGATCTAATTCGGAATGCAGCCTAAGTTCCCCCTCACGGACGGAACCAGAGAAGAGAACAGAACATTATTACTCCTAGCAGTCCTAGCAGTCCACAGAGTACTCCTGTATAGGTATATTATTCTACTCTGTGACAGAGTACTACCTACTATATGTAGCACATGGTATAATAATATACTTCGCCTATTATACCATGATGTAGCAGTCCTAGCGGAGGACGGAACGGAACAGGAAAAACAGTTCCCCCCTCATGTCGTAAGTCTTAACCAATTTTTTCCATTTCAGGATCAAAATAGTAAGCTTTCTATTTTCTAATGAATAAAGTCGATCATTTTATCGTGTAGATTGATATTATTATCAGGTTACTATAGATAAAATGCAGTCATTTGGCCGATTTTGGAGAGCGAATGTGTAAGAACAGATATGTTTTTATAATACTTAGTGTTTTTGTTGATTTCCTATCGATTTTCCCATTTAATCATTCATTTAATCATGCTAAACCATTATACCCTTGCACCAATTTTGTATTAAATGATTAATATCTTTTTTATTTAAGTTGCACCTCAGTTTAACGCCTAACCTCTTCATTGAGATCGCGAGCATAAATAAATAGTTTAAAAATCATAGGACATGAGAGTACCTAAAGCCTGCAACCCGAGGATTCAGAAGCGGATTTTGTAAGTTGGTCTACTGTGCTCTGTGAGTTGGTTTCAGTACTTTGACAATTAATAAAAGAGAATACTAACACAATTTATTTGTTTGTAATTCATATCATAGGCATGTGCACTCACATTATTTTCCTGTGCTTGTTTGGCTATTTCTGTATGTGCTTTATGAGGCAATAGAATTGTGTTTATTTGGAAGCAGTGAATACTCTTCAGGTAAGTTATTAGCTACTGTTAAAGTGCCAATAAAGTAAGAAGTTACATCTGTTATGAATGTTTCAGAAAACGCTTTGGTGTATACAGCAAAGTGTACCCAGAAGAAACAAAACCCAGTAGAATAGTACCAGAACACATTGAGAGGCCAAATTACATATCATTGACAGACACTTTAGTGGTGCCAAGTATACCAGAAATAAAAAATGTTGACCAGATAAGAGGCATGCAGATAAGTTGCAAACTAGCAGCAAATATATTACAGAAATTAGGACAATTTATACAGGTATAGTGAATATTTGAAATCAATACATTTATGATATAAAGCAAGAATAAATAATAATAGTGTGTCCATAATTTAAAATTAGTTGAAAACTTTCTACTGGATAAGGCTAAGCTACTGCCAAGTTTTCCTTCATCAGCTATAATTAACCTTTTTTCTTAATTCCACAATTTTTGTAACATAACTGCCAAATTACTAATTTTAAGCACAAACATTTTACAATTGTTTTAACTTTTTACTATCAGCCTGGAGTCACAACCGATGCAATTGATGAAGTGGCCCACAATTTGTCCATAGGAGCAGGTGCCTATCCATCACCATTACACTATAACGGCTTCCCAAAGAGTGTGTGCACATCAGTCAACAACGTTGTTGTCCATGGTATACCAGACTTGAGGCCATTAGAAGATGGAGATATTGTTAATGTGGACATAACGGTCAGTATAGAGTTATTATCTCTGGATTATAACATGCACATTGATGAGCTTGCATCTGCAGTTCTGCACCTTATGCTCTTTTGTTGAATCACTTGAATGAGTCAATGTAAATTGATTTTAATGACTTGATTTATGTTATTAAATTATTTATTGCTAATTTGCTTATAATGACATTCTTCGTTTATTATAATTTAATTTATTTATTGTAATTTGAAAGGCTAAAAGTTTTACATTTTAGTTGCATTTTTGTAATTAAAGAGATGATTCATGCAAATGCATTGTCCTGTAGGCCCACTGCTTATTCATATTTCCTGCATTATAAAATTAAACGGAAAACCTTTTTTCAGGTATTCTACAAAGGTTTCCATGGAGATTGTTCAAAAACATTTCTTGTGGGTGATGCTGTGGACGATAGAGGCTTACAACTTGTTTGTGTGACTGAGGAGTGTTTGGATGTTGTAAGTATTTGTATTATTTGACTGTCACCTGATGCCTTGGGGCAGGAGGCTAGCATGGGCATGTATAAAAAAAAAATGCCAAAGCCCAAGCATTGGATATTAAAATATTTCTTAACATCATTATTTAATTTTCTTTATTCATTTATTTTATTATTTATGTACCTACACACAGTAAAATAGATGCAGATACGACATATAAGAATTTAGTACAAAGGTACTGTTTATATCTTAAGAAATTTCTTCCAGCAGATCCGCAAAAAGAGATAGGAAAAATAAATGTAGACAATAGTGTGTGAGAACAACAAGAGAAGAATTTGGTTTAGTGACATCTTAAAGTAGAATATTAAATACCTACACCTACATAAAATGCAAAAAAAATAACACATAAATACATATTGCTAAACTAAATAAACATAAATTATAAATAAAAATATATAAATTCTCATAGTTAGGAGGAAAGGTAATGCTCTTTTAATTGATACTTCAATTGAGAAATAGATTCTAACCTTTATAATAATAATAATCGAAATATTCATAGGAATAGCGAACCGATAAGGATCGAGCGAGGCATATTTCAGGGCGATAGTTTGAGTCCGCTTTGGTTCTGCTTAGCCTTGAATCCTCTAAGCACACTGCTGGAGGATTCAGGTCTAGGCTATCGGTTGAGGAGAGGTGGTCAGGTTATATCGCACCTCCTCTACATGGATGACCTAAAACTCTTTGCCCCCAACAATTTGCAACTGATGGAGCTACTGAAAGTAAATCAAACTTTCAGTAGCGCCATCAGGATGGAATTTGGTGTGGACAAATGTGCGGTCATGCATGTAAAGCGAGGTGAGATTGTTGAATCCGTGGGAACCCAACTCTCGGATTCCACAAACCTTAGAGCCTTCTCCGCATCCGAAACCTAGTAAGTATTTGGGTATGTCGGAAACGTTAGGCATCAATGTTACTGACATGAAGCAATCGTTGAAGGAACGCTTCTTTGGCCGCCTGAAAAAAGTACTTAATAGTCTTCTATCAGGCGGAAACAAGGTGCGCGCCTTCAACGGTTGGGTCATGCCGGTTTTGATGTACTCTTTCGGCATACTCAAATGGACTCAGACCGAACTCGACGCCCTGGATAGGAGGGTCCGTACGCTGCTGACTGCAAATCGAATGCATCACCCACGATCATCGGTAATGAGGCTGTATATCCCGCGAAAGTGTAGAGGCCGAGGCTTTTTAAACGCTAAGACCCTCCACAATCGCGAGATATGCAGTCTCAGGGAATATTTCCTAGAAACCGACGTGGGTATGCATCGAGATGTAGTCACGGTGGACAAGGGCCTCACCCCGCTCTCCTTGGCTAAAGAGAACTGGCGCAAACCTGTAGTGCTTGACACTAATGATCGCATGGAGGTATAGCAGAGTAAGGAGCTCCACGGACGCTTTTTCCGGGCCCTACATGGACTGGATGTAGATCTACTAGCGTCCGTTGCCTGGCTGCGTTTCGGTGACCTCTTTGGAGAAACCGAAGGTTTTGTCTGTGCAATTATGGACGAAGTTATGATGACGAACAATTACCGGAGATTTATTGTGCAAGACGGCACGGTTGACATCTGTCGGGCATGCCTCCGGCTGGGAGAATCAATCAGGCATATCATCTCCGGGTGTTCTCGTCTAGCTAACGGAGAGTACTTGCATAGACACAACCTTGTAGCCAGGATAATCCATCAGCAGCTTGCTCTGAAATACAACCTTGTGGAATCGGAGTTACCGTACTACAGGTATGTGCCCGACCCAGTTCTCGAAAATGGTAATATCACATTGTACTGGGATCGATCCATCATCACTGACAGGACTATTTGTTGCCAATAAGCCTGATATAGTGGTGGTGGATCGATTGGAACGACGCGCAATGATTGTTGACATAACCATCCCGCATGATGGGAACCTCGTGAAAGCCGAGAAAGATAAATAAATCAAGTATCTTGACTTGGCTCACGAGGTTGTCGACATTTGGGATGGTTATGTCTCTATGGACTCAGCGGTCATTGTGCCGATAGTCGTGACAGCCAATGGGCTAATACCCAAGAGCCTCGACCAACACCTAAGGAGGCTCTCGTTAGGCAGCTGGATCAAGGGCTTGATTCAGAAAGCGGTACTTCTGGACACGGCCCGCATTGTTAGGAAGTTTCTCTCTCTGGAGCCCTGACCGGCGGTAGCTTGGACCCTGTTCCCGATACCGGTGGGCTACTATTTTTTATATTTTTAAATGTTCTTGGTATCTTTTTATTTATAAAAATATTTAAAAATGTAATTGATATGTATATAAATGAAATAAAGGAAATAATAATAAAACGTTTATTTTTAAAAAGGGATACATTTACAATGAATATCTTAACAATCAATTAATTTATGATTTCAGGCCATAAAGGGGTGTGGTCCAGGTGTTCCATTTTCAGAAATTGGCCTTCAAATATATAAACATGCAAAAAGGCATGGCCTGACAGTGATTCCTTCTGTGTTGGGGCATGGCATTGGGGAGTATTTCCATGGACCTCCTGAAGTTCATCATACAAGTAAGTTATTTTTCACAAATCATTCTTTATCCAAGCAGATTGCACAGCACATTGCATCACTTTCACTGCATTGGGTTACCAAAAAAAAAAATATATATATATCGCCCATTTTTAACCAACTTCAAAAAAGGAGGAGGATTATGTTCATGTGTATGTATTTTTTTTCTTTATGTATGTTCATCAACATTTTTGTCAATTGAGGGACTAATTTTGGCAATTATTTTTTTACATTTAGTAGGGGAAGCTTGCACGGTGGTCTGGACCCATATACATTTTGCTTGGGTAGTTTTTGATTAGCTTCCTTAGTACATACCTACTTATTTAATATATATATAATTTTATCTACAATGATGTTATCATACTTCCTGTCACTGTTGTTTACATAGCAAGTAGTGATACACGAATTGGTGAGGGGTAGGTACCACAACCATAAAGTGAAAAATTTTAACTTGGTTTTTGCCACCAACTTCCGAGATTAAAGTTATTTTTCTCTTTGTGGTGTTTTTTTTGTAAGAAGTTTAACTGTAGGCTATTGTGGTTAGAGGATTGAATGTGACACAAAATTGCTCCCTTGTAATAGAATACAGAAATAAAAAATGGCCCGGTGGTAATGGCCGCGACTTACAGAGTTCTAGGTCGTGGATTCTAACCCAGGCAGGCGCATTACTTTGTGTAAATTATTTCATCACCACTGCTCTCAAAACAGTGAAGAAAAACATCGTAAGGAAACAAGCATGCCCTAGAATCAAAAATTCGAAGACATGTTCAAGGCCCGTGTCCCAGCAGTTGGAACATTATAGGCTGATTTTGTAATACTTAAAGGTTGCTTGCAGTAATCCCGTAAGGGCGTTTATACCTTATGAGTGGCAACGTCGCAATTTAGTGTCATATTTCGTGGTTTTCATTTTTTATCATTTAGTCGGAGCTATATTTTAAAAATCTGTTTAATTAACTTTTTAGAATTAAATCAGGTCATAATATTATTTCCCAGTAAACAAATACCCTGGGGAAATGAAGCCCGGAATGACGTTTACGATAGAGCCAGCCATCACTCACGGTAGTGAGTTCACTGTGTTACTAGAGGATGGTTGGACGTTATTGACGGAGGATGGTTCCAGGTGCGCCCAGGCAGAACATACGGTGTTAATCACCGAGGATGGAGCAGAAATACTAACTAAATAATGAATACCATTTTAATAATGTGATAGCTCACGTAGACAAGTATTAGATACAAATTATATCCAAGGCTATATAATTAACTGTGATAAAACTCTCTTTGTTGTATGTGTAATGGATTTTATGAACCACTGTGAGTTGAACAAAAATTCAAATATTATAATTTTTGTTGACTTGTTCCTGTTGTATTTATATAGCATAATTTTACTGTTGCCATGGTTGTGTTGTAGTTACCAGTTGTTGATTTAATCAATGAAATAAAATACCAATTAGCGTGTAATGTTTCTTTTATTTGGCTTGATAAACCTTAAATTAAAAACATGTAACTTGGTACATTAAAAGCACAAGCACAATAATTTATCACTCATATGTCAGTCAATAGATAAAACTTTAAAGGCGTAGAAGGAAGGTATCGATTGAGTTGGTAACATGTGGATAATATGTAATAGGACAAAGGCGTAACCAATGGGACGTAAACACACTCCCAGGGATTATAATAATCACTCAACGCTCCAGGTTCCACCGCATCCAGTCGAAAGAGTTTGGTCCCATAGAATATCCAGCTACGCCTCGACTAAATACTAATGTGGCAAGTGATTAATTGTTAGGAAGAAGAATAATTAATAATAATGACTAGATCTTAAATTCACTACAGTAAAATGTTTTTTTTTTCATCAACATTATAATAGGTAGAAGCAGCTTAAAACAAGATTTAAGGGACTTGGAAGAATGTCATAAAACCTTAAAAAAATAATTAACATTGGACTAATAAACTGTAAAAGTTACGAACACAGATCACAAACCCTGCAGAAAGTATGTAGGTAAGTACCTAGTTAAAAGTTAATAAATGCAAGTTTTTAATTACCAGTAAAATTATTCACAAACCTAATGTTCTTAACTCTTTTCACCTGTGTTATTGTAGTATCCCTAATCTTATTCAATAAGTATATATAATCATATTATATAAAAGATAATAGTTAATATTTTTACTCTTAATAGAGAAAATATTTAGGTATAATTTTATAGTGTAAATATATTAGGTAAAATAAACCTTTGAAGATTTAGAACAATAGATAAGATTTCTTGATTTCTTAAGTTTACATAATTAAATTAATACATACATAGGTGGAAGTGGAAGGACGTAAACAAACTGACTCTCTCCTTCGAAATGAATAATACAATATTCATACATTGGAATTTAACCCTTACCCTAAGCAACTATTTTTAAATATATTTTTGGTATTTTTATAATTTTTTTTAAGGGTGCTAGGGAAGAATAAAAAGAGTGTATAAAAGTTGTTACTTACAAAATTATTAAATAGTTTAACAACATACAAAAGCTACTTGCGACCATATACACTACTATAAAGTTACTTAAATGTTAATTTATCACTCAAGGTAACACACAATCCGAAAACGAGGATTACCTCCAAAATGAGATTAAACACAATCTACATAATAATATTTTACTCTTTCACAATAACGACAAATAGAAAGAAAATGCAGAAGATCCAAAACACTACTCACTTGTTACTCATATAAAATTGAAACTTTAAGCACTAGCCTCTTGATTAAATTCCTTATTTTACTATCTAATTATATCAAAATCAGCTAATCTTTATGGGGAATAGAAGTGCCCTGAATTATTATATAATTTGCCATATTCAATATGTAGGTATTATTTTTACTCAAATTATTTTAAAGAAGTATATATTTTTAGATAATATTATGTAGGTTTCTGATTATATTTAACTGTAATTGCATAATTTTAATATTTAAATGTAATAACTACTAATAATGTATAATCTCAATATTTATTCAGAACCTACATACTGGTTAATTCCATTTATGGTAACAATTTGTGCATAATCATTTCTTTGTGTTTGTGGGAAGATTTTGTTAATTTATTGTGCTTTCAAATTTTAAAGGTCACTCAAATACAATATTGGAAATGGGAACAATAATTATTAACTGAACAATAACAAATTTTCTTCAAATGTAACTAATTACGGGAAAAGTCAATTGGTAAATAAATACACAAGGTAACAATTTTTTTTGCTAATCTTTTCGAAGCAGTATGGCACCATGGTTCCAGAATTTATCACTGCGTTGGTACATTTGAATGTAAAGTACAGACGCCAGCACATCAAGCTACTACAATCTGTCAAATTTCTTTAATAGATTTTCAACTTTATCGCTAAAGCATTAAGGTTCAAGGTTGATTGGGAAAATTTGACAGTTTCGGGTAGCTTGACCTGCTGGCGTCTGTACAAACAAGGGTTATTAAAAAATAATCAACAGAAAACACGAAACCATATTACAGGATCATGGAACTAATCTAAAACAATATTTGACTATCTATCAGTACAATATTTTTGTACTACTTGTTAATTTTGTAGAATCGCTGTACGAAATCTGTTAGGTTAAATACCTGCCCAGGGCCAACTCCAAAGTCCATGTTGATGTATTCATCTAAGTTATGCGTGGAAGCTGGAAAGAAGTGAAATAAGTAATTATAATATAAATTGAGTTGTAAGTAATATGAAAGTTAGGCAGAAATATTAAAAGACAAAACATGTTAAAGTTTATGTGTTTTTTGTTGTGTTAAAACAAAGTCCTTTTCCGGTAACCAGTGAACACTGCACTGTGCTGAGGGTGCCCCATAGCACAGCATCATCCTGAGTGGAAGCCTTCTGGTCACAGTCATGACGTGCAGCTGTCGACTATTTCAGCTTGTGATTAAAGATTGATTTTATATTTCCTAATTATTAGAGCTAATTATTTTATCTTTTTTGTATGCATGTGTTTCTGTGACAAAAAATAAACCTATTTTTCTTTCTTTCAATGCAACATTTTTATGAAGCTATAGCACAACACAATATATATATTTTGTACTTTTCTCAACGTAATCATGATCTGGCAGTTTGAGTAATTTATGCGGCCTACTCAAATGTCCTTTCTTTGGTATTGTTCGTCGAATCGTTGAGCTCCTTGAGTCTAAGTTGAGCTGCACGATTACTGACAATTGCGTGCACTGACTGGACAGGTCCACTCAATCTGTGTGGTTCTTTCCTCAAAAGACCATTGCAGACACCGATCTACATAGCTTTCACATGACCTGACCAAGATTTTGTCTGGACTTTAAAAGAGACTGTGACCTCTGAGTTTGTTTCGGCCTTTCTTCTCAGAGTAGTCAGATAGGAAACGCCGACCCCATCAAGTTTAAAAAAAAATATGATTGACGTGTAAAAGTGTTTGTTCAAACCTACTTACAGAAATAAAATCATTTATCATTATAAAATCTGTTTTAGGAAAGTATTACCAGAAATAATTGAGATGAGCGATGAAACATAAAACCCTTATTAGCTCTATAAATGACTCGTAAATTGTCAGAATGTTATTTACCTACATTAATCAATTCAGCCAATAATTTGGTACACATTGACATTGCTAATCATTTAAATTAAAAAATAAGACAATAGAGGCAACCTCTAGCAATAATGTACAGAGTTGTAAGAATAATTCAAGTAAAAGCTTGAAATCAGTAAATAGTATCAACCTGGTGCATCAAAACATTCAAGGATTTATGAACAAAGATTTAGAAGTAGAATTATTTATGAACTGTAACAGTATAGATATTCTTTGTATAACAGAACATTGGCTTAAAATCCACCAGTTCTTGTTCAATTTTAATAATCACCAGGTTGGTAGTTCGTTCAGCAGAGTAAATGCTATACATGGTGGCTCCTTAATTTTAGTAAGCAACCAGCTTAAATTTAAAGAACGTAAGGATATTGTGAGCCTATCTGTTGAGCGGACAATAGAAATAGCCTGTATAGAATTGGAGCAGTTTATTGTATTAAGTGTGTACAGACCCCCTTCAGGATTGTATGACTGCTTTGAAAACGTAATGGATGAAGTGTTAAACAAGATTTGTAACTCGAACAAGTCCATTATCACTTGCGGTGATTTTAATGTTAATTTATTAGCAAACTCAGGTTCTTGTAGTAAAATATTAAGTCTGTTTCAGTCCTACAATCTTGTAAACCTATTTTTGGAGCCCACTAGAATAACCCCTACTAGTGCAGATGTTATACCAAGCCACAAAGAAATAATAAATTTACTAGATTCTGATCATTGCGGGCAAAGGATTACTATCCAAAACCAAATCAAGAAAGTGGCTAAAAAGGATATCACTGTCAACCCCAAAACTGCAAGTCGCTTGGAAGCTTTTAAAGTTAAACTCATTAATAAATTACCAGTTTTATCTATTAATTTTGATCCTAATCATCTATATGATGATTTTTTTAATATATACTGTAAACAATTTAATTCCACCTTTGTTCCCAAGACTATCTCGGTTAATAGCAACGCATCTTTCAGTGATTGGGCTACCATTGGTATTCATAAAAGTAGAACACGGCTTTATGAACTGTACAATGAAAGGACCGTTTTAAACACTGCTGAATTTAATTTATATGTTAGAAATGATTCAAAATTATTTAAAAAACTTTGTTGTATGGCCAAGTCCCGTTATTTGAGTTCGAAGATTAAAAACAGTAGTAATGTAATTAAAACGACTTGGAATATTGTTAATAGTGAAACGGGAAGGTCTAGTAACCGAAATACTGACTACAGCCTGTCCATTAAAGACAACATAATAAAATCTGACTCACAAGTCGCCGCGGCCTTTGAAAATTTCTTTTCAGATATTCCCGTTTCAACTACTAAATCACTAAACTCATCACCTTCTGTTGCTGAGTATTTGCTTAAAGAAAATGTTAATGTTTGCGATTCGGAATTTCATTTTGAACATATTACTTGTAGAGATATAATTAAAACCTTTCACACTTTAAACGTAAAAAAGACTGCAGATCTGTGGGGTAATTCTGTAGAAGTTGCTAAGTCTATTATTGACATTGTAGCACCTACTTTAGCTCTTATTTTTAACAATTGTATCGACTGTGGAGAGTTTCCTGACCTCATGAAAAATAGTAAAATAATACCTTTGTTTAAATCAGGTAGTACTACAGACCCCACAAATTATAGACCTATTTCAGTACTACCTACCTTTAGTAAAATTTTTGAGAAATTAATTTTAGCCCAATTGCAAAGATTTTTTAATAAACATAAATTATTACATAGTAAACAGTTCGGTTTTACAAGGGGTCGTTCAACTACTGATGCCGGTGTTGAACTTTTAGGACATATCTATAATGCATGGGAAGATAAATGCGATGCCTTGGGCATTTTTTGTGATTTGTCCAAGGCGTTCGATTGCGTTCTTCATGAAACGCTAATCAGGAAACTCCGCCACTACGGGATCCGGAACACCGCTCTGGATCTTCTTACTTCATACTTGAATAATAGGGTTCAGAGCGTTGACGTTAATGGTAAAAGATCTCCCGGATCTATAGTAACAATGGGAATCCCACAGGGCTCAATTCTTGGTCCTTTTTTGTTTCTTATTTATATTAATGACTTGCCTTACCTCATAAAGGATAATCATGATATAGTGTTGTTTGCGGACGATACTTCACTTTTGTTTAAACTTAAACGTCAGCAGCTGGTTACTGACGATGTAAATAGCGCGATCTCAAAAGTAGTTCACTGGTTCAATGTTAATAATTTACTACTTAATGAAAAAAAAACCAAATGCATTAAGTTTACGCTGCCTCACATTAGACAGGTGTTAACTAATGTATTGATAAAGGGCAGAGAATTGAATCCTGAAGATAGCACAGTATTCTTGGGCTTAACTTTGGATGCTAAGCTTCAGTGGGGCCCACACATAGATAAATTATTATCAAAAAAGCTTAGCTCCGCAGCATACGCTGTTAGAAAAATTCGTAATTTAACTGACATAGAGACAGCCCGTTTAGTGTACTTTAGCAATTTTCATAGTGTAATGTCGTATGGTATTCTGTTGTGGGGAAATGCCGCCGACATTCAGACTATCTTTGTTTTGCAGAAAAGAGCTGTTCGATCAATTTATAAGTTAAGCCCGAGACACACTCTCAGAGAGAAATTTAAGGAGATTAATGTAATGACTGTGCCTTCACAGTATTATTTTTGAAAATCTTTTATATGCCCATAAAAATATAAACTTGTTTAAAAGATACAGTGATATCCATAATATAAATACTAGGAACAAACACAGCTTCGTTGTACCTACAACAAGGCTCAAGAAAATAGGTGGCTCGTTCAGATGTCAATGTATACGCTTTTATAATAAACTTCCAAGCCACGTTCAAGATCTAAGCCTTAATAAATTCAAATCATTCATTAAACGTAAGTTGTGCCAGGAAGGCTTTTATACCGTTAAGGATTATATTGAGGACAAAAAGGCTTGGGATTGAGTTGTTCCAATTTTCTGCATACTGAATGTTTTCTTTTATTTCTGTTACATACACTGATAAATTGATAATTATTATAACAGAACGACTTGAATACTTACCTTGAGAAGTACAATTTATTGTTTTAATAATATTGTGAATTTGAGGACTATGTGGGTCATTGTTTCAGTTTTAATCATGATCTGGCAGTTTAAGTAGTTCATGCGGCCTATCCAAATGTCCTTTCTTTGGTATTGTTTGTCGAATCGTTGAGCTCCCAAAGTTCTGAGTTGAGCTGCACGGTTACTGACAAATGCGTGCACTGACTGGACAGGTCCTCTTAATCTGCGTGGTTCTTTCCTCAGAAGACCATTTCAGATACTAATCTACATGGTCCTCAAAGATTATGTTCGAATATTTATATACACATTGACATTGATGAATTTTATACATACAATGACATGAGTAATTACTTTGTAAAGTATTATATTATTTAAATTATTGTGAATGTGAAGATTATGTGGATTATTACTTTTTTTTATTTTATTTCTTAGTTAGTTTCACGATCTGGCAGCTTGAGTAATTTATGCGGCCTACCCAAATGTCCTTTCTTAGGTATTGTTCGTCGAATCGTTGTGCTCCTTAAGTTCTCAGTTGAGCGGCAAGATTACTGACAAATGCGTGCACTGACTGGACAGGTCCGCTCAATCTGTATGGTTTTTCCTCAAAAGACCGTTTCAGACACCAATCTACATGGTCTTCACATGATCTGACCAAGATTATGTCTGGACTTTAAAAGAGACTGTGACCTCTGAGTTTGATTCGGCCTTTCTTCTCAGAGTAGTCAGTTAAGAAACGCCAACCTCATCTAGTTTTAAAAATATGATTGACGTGTAAAAGTGTTTGTAACAAACCTACTTACAGAAATAAAATCATTTATCATTTAATTAATCATAATGAAAGTGTTTTCTTTTTGTTATACTATAATAAAAGAAAGCTTCATTCTGTAATGAAATATTCTGTACTATAGTAGACAGTCTACTAGTCTATGACACAGTAGTGACCCAGTGACCTATTTTCTAACTTCGAACAAAACCCTTTGTCCTGCAAGAATAAAGAAAAATAACAAAACAAAAGTACATTTTTGTATGAAATGCTATGAAAGTTACATTTGTAAATAAAAGATCCACATTAGTTAAGCAAGTGGATTAGGCTATTGGCTCTTTGCCAATATACAGAATATATTCAAAAAGAGAAAATACATGGCTGCTAATAAGTTAATTTGCAAGTCATTTGTGAAATTTCTGCATTAATTTCATTCAAATGAAGACCTTACTCCATATTTTTATATTACTATAAATTGAATAAAGTATAATGCTTACTTGATGTGCATATTGCTGGGTATGGTGGTGGCGGTTTAATCCATGAGCCGTCCGGTCTCTTCATGTGACGTCGATCTGACGCAAAGTACTGCAAGAACTGCTTTGCAGGCACTACACGGAAGAATCTGAAAATTGTTGGTTGTTGTGATATTTGCAGCTTGTCTACTTATTAATATTGCCAATAATAAACATGCTTGGTTGATGAATTCATAATTATAGTGAATCTGTACATCATGGTGAATAAATCATAGTTTTATAATTACCTGTGAAAATCTGACTTGAGCACTTGATCTGTACGAAATGTTTCAGTAACATACTTGTGGAAAAATGTTGGGAACGGCAACTCAGAATCCAGATCATACACAAGGCAAGTTTTATTGTCCCATGAATACAGAAAAATCACATGATAATCCTGAAATAAAATGGATACATTGTGATTCTCATTCATACATCATAATATGCATTTATATTAATGCTAGTAGTTCCACTCTACTTTGTTGTGAATAGTAGTTTTAAACAAAGCTTTGAGTGGTAGACTAATAATAAACGATTAGGTTCTGTTAAGTTTTTAAGTAATAGTAATAAAATTGACGAGTATGTAAACAACTATTGTACTACTATCCTTATGTGTGTCTAAGTAATAAAACCTGAAAGAGATTAATGAAAGAGAGGGTAGACAAAAATTATAAGTCGTTAATTGGATGGAAAACACATTCTTTGAACAAAAAAGCCTAATAAGTACATAATAGCGTGACATAATTTCGGTACACACCCATATGACGAGACGATCCTCCTCGCGCCCAGCCCTTTGTTTCCACAGAGGCACCGTACGGCAAGGGTTGGATATAAAAACGATGTAGCATCTGTCCAATTCCTCAGGAATTCTTAATGATACATCTTGACATAGTTTCCAAACGTTTTCTTCGCTGCAGAGAAGAACAACAAAGGCACGTTAATTGAATATTTTTACTGTTTTATCGAATACAGGGGTAACGAAAAAAACTTGCCAATAACAAGACACATGTGAGCAGTCATCTCGTTTAGGAAACAACTGTTTCAGTGTCTTATCACTCTTTTTATTATTTTCGTTGCTACTCAGATGAACTTGTGCATTGACCGACATTTTGACACTTTGACAGTTGCTATTTTTTTGTCATGCAGAATCAGAAAGCATGTGTATAATAGTGGTGTAGCTGAAGCATACAGAGGCCCCACAGACTAAATAGTACTTTCAGATCTAAAGAAAGCTGTGCTGCCAACTGCATAGGTACCGGGGTTTACCGGTTTACCTACAGACTCAGTATATTAGTATCTCTGATCACTTATCATCATCGAGCCAATGATGTCGAACAACTTTGTTATAAGGCCTAAATGACTAAGATTGAGTCCTCAATAGGTACTAGCCCAAAGCTGGAAGGTGTGGTAACTTCTTTACGGAAATCTGCTTTCATATCAAAAGATACAATTGAAAATTACAGGCCAATTTCAAAGCTTTGTCTGCTAGCTAAAGTATTGGAACGCATAGTTTACAATCAGTTGTACAGCAGTGTGGTTGCTAGCTAGAGTTCTCAACAACACGGTTTTCTGATAGTTCTCGTCTTATGTGCAAAATAGGACACAGGCAGTGGTTTTCAGTGGCTTTATATTCTCCTGGTCAACTATCCCCTCTGGTGTACCACAGGGCTCCTTGCTAGGGCCGTTATTATTTGTACTTTTTATCAATGATATCGGCGACTCTTTCAAACATTCTAAATAGGTACCTAATGTTTGCAGACGACATGAAAATCTATACATGCTGAACTTCTGCAGGCAGACGTTTGTAGATTAGTAAGCTATTGTAGGATAAATCAACTAGATCTTAACATATCTAAATGCTTAGTTATCACCTTCACCCGGAAGAACTATAAGATCACAAGGCTGATTTGCTATTGAATAGTTAGGTACTATTCAATTGCAAATCAGCCTTTATCTCGAACTCATGTCACCAGAGATCTTGGTATTCTTCTGGACAGTAAGCTTACTTTTGAATGTCACGTCGACCATATCGCCAGAAAAGCATCCAAAGCCCCGGAGTTCATTATCCGAAATGCCAGTTCGTGTAATAAAATGAAAACACTTAAAATTCTTTATTGTGCTTACGTCCGCAGGTCCGCAGTCATCTCGATTAAGGTAGTCAAATTTGGAATCCGAATTATGCAGTGCATTCAGACAGATTGGAACGAATACAAAAGAAGTTCACGAGATATTTAGGTTACAAATTTAAAATCCCATAACTGAGTTACAATGAACGATGCTATCGCGTCGTTTTTTGATTATACCTATTTTGTCAGAATAATAATTTAACTAATTGAATGGGCACTACAGCAGCCATCATGGGTAAATCATGAAACCCAACAGCACTGATATATTATGCAAATTATCATTATCTTAATCAACCTATAAAGTTCCCACTGCTGGGACACGGGCCTTCTCTCTGTGAGAGGGAATGGGTCGTAATCCACCACGCGGGCCCAGTGCGGGTTGGTAGATATCGCATGTCTTTAAAATATTGGTTCTAGGACTTGCCGGTTTCTTCACTGTTTTTGAGAGCAGTGATGATGAAATAAATTACTCAAAAGTAAAGTGCCTGCCGTGGGTTCGAACCCAAGACCGCTCTCGCAAGTCGGGGCCGTTACCACTGGGCCACCACTGCTCTCATTATTATTATTATCTTTATAAATAAGTCACACTGGTGTCAGTGGTAGCGGCTGTAGAAGTGCACAGTTTAATTTTGTTCCTTTCTGATACGAGAGAAGGAGAGATAAAATAGGAAACCATTTGAGATATATGGTTTTATTGCATAAAAAAATACAGATGCTATGACAACTGTGACAGAAAGTAATTGTCTACTTTCTTTTAATAAACTATAAGGTAAACATAAACAATACCAAATAGTATTTACACTACATTCACCCCCGCGTCAGAGAACGTAATCCTGAAGACGAGCTGGAGCTCTCTTCTCTCTTGTGGAGCACCGAGTTGCTGTAGTTTCGTGTCGCTGAGAGTTCTCGGCTGTTGTTAATTCTTGAACCTGTACAGCAGGTATCTCCGCTTCACCCTCGGCATCCTCATAGTAATCTTCGGATTCAGATTGATCACTCTCTAGTGACGGCAGAGGAAGAGGTGCTAGCTGTCTGTTCGATATGGTAGTTTCACGGCCATCCGGTAATGATACGTGAGAATAAGATGGATTAGCTTCCAAGAGTTCCACTTCTTCCACCTCGGAATCGTATTTTGACGTTCTATGATTTTTACGCATCAATACAGGTCCTGGCTCCAAAAGCCAAGTTGGCGTCGATTCCCCATTTGCGGAACGTCGTGTATGTCTAAAAAAAAATTCATGGGGTGTAGCGTTAGTGGCCGTGCACAGCAATGAGCGGATTGAATGGAGAGCATATGGTAAGACTTGCTCCCAGCTAGCTGTTTCAAGTTCTTTGGTTCTCAAGCATAGCTTTATTGTTTTCCATAAAGTACCGTTTAAACGCTCAACTTGACCATTTCCTTGTGGATTATATGGCGTGGTTCGACTACATGCAATTCCATTTGTTACTAAATAGTTCCTTAATTCCGTACACATGAAGGCTGATCCACGATCCGAATGAATATATTGTGGAACACCATAAGTATAAAATAAGTCCTTCAGGTATTTAATGACGGTGCCAGCAGACACATCTTTGGATGGGTAAGCAAATGGGAATCTTGAATATTCATTTATAATTGTCAAGATGTAGCGATTTTGAGTGTTGGTAGGTAGAGGTCCTTTAAAGTCGATGTTGAGTCTTTCGAATGGAGAGGTTGCTTTTATGAGCGTTCCTTGCTTTTTAACAAACCTAGGTTTGATTTCTGCGCAAATACGACACTTAGATGTCATCTTCTTGATATCGTCTAGAGAGTACGGCAGATTTTTAGATCGTACCCAGTGAAACATTCGTACAATACCGGGATGTCCCAAGATATTGTGTAACTCATTAAGTCTATCCGTGGTCATACTTGAGCATACACGGGAGAGGGTATCAGCCGTAATATTATCTTTACCCGGACGGTACATTATATCATATTTATAATTTGATAGCTCTAGACGCCATCTCTCTATCTTCTCATTTTTGATCTTACTATTATGGGATTGGTTGAACATGAAAGAGACAGATCGTTGGTCAGTTATTACTAAAAAATGTCTACCAATGAGGTAGTGCCGCAATTTTCTTAAAGATTCAACAATAGCGCTTGCTTCTTTTTCTATTGAGGAATGTCGGCGTTCGGAAATGTTGAGTGAACGTGAGAAAAAAGCTACTGGGCGGCCGTTCTGAGACAGGGAAGCTGCAATAGAGTGTTCTGAAGCATCAGTTTCAACGGTGAATATCTCATTCTGATTGATGACGGCTAAGGCTGATTCCATTATATCTGTTTTTAGTTTTTGAAAAGAATCGACAGCGTCCTTTTCAAGAGGAAATTCAGAAACTTTAGTTAAGGGGCTGATCTTTTCAGAGAAATTTCGAATCCATTTTGAATAATGGGCGAACATGCCTAGTGTCCTTTTAAGTGATCGCGAGTCAGTTGGAATAGGCAAGTTCAACAGAGGACTAAGGCGGTCATCATCTGGTCGAATGGTATTCTTTTCAATTTTGTAACCCAACAATTTTATAGACTCTTGCCCGTATACACACTTTTCCTCATTAAGAGTGAGACTGTATTTTGCTACAACCTCCCTGAATCGAGACAAATTCTGATCATGTTCCGCTGCTGTTTTGCCGCAAATTGTGACGTCATCCAAATACGAATAGGTACCTGTCAGTTTTTCTTTATTGATAATATAATGAAGTGTTCTTTGGAACGCAGCGACTCCGTATGTGACTCCAAATGGTATACGCGTAAATTGGTACAAGTTACCGCAAGCTTCAAAAGCTGTATACTTTTTCTCAGTCGGCAATATAGGTACTTGATGATATGCACTTCGTAGATCAATTTGGCTGAAGAAGTTGTATTGTGCTACCTTCGATACAATTGATTCTATGCTTGGCAAAGGGTAAGCATCCAGTTCAGTAAATTTGTTGATTGTTAGCGAGTAATCAATGACGAGACGTTTGCGGTGTGTTGTGCCTCCAGTGACCAAGACTTGAGCTCGCCATGGCGAGTTACTAGGTTCGATAACCTGATCTTTTAAGAGTTTATTGATTTCGCCTCTTATGAATTGATTATCAGCTTCAGAATGTTTTCTTGACTTTATAGCGATGGGTTTAATATTATTTGAAAGATTACTGAAAAGTGACACAGGAGGCACCATAGCTTCCATGACGTTACATATCTTAAGAGGTTTTGCCGTGCCTCCGAATTTGATTTCTACTGATGAATGGTCGCTTAGAATGTCATGACCAATTATCACATCAGCACAAAGATCTTGCAACGCGTAAAGAGGCTTCTCCTTGTAGATGTGCTCGCTTAGCTTAATTGTAGCGTAGTAAAATCCATCTACGAGTGAAGTCCGTTTATTTGAAGCTAGTGTTACCGTTTCTTTCCATGGATGGCGTTTCAAGTTTAGCAATAGAGCAAACTTCTTGTCAATAAAGCTTGTAGAACTTCCACTGTCAATCAAGGCATCAGATTTATGGTTGTTGACAGTGATTGAAACTGTAGTCCTATGTAAACTAGCCGGAGATGCTGCTGATATTGCTGACACATCTGGTTGCGCTACAGCGTTGCTAACTGGCTTGTCTGTGGCGTTTCCACTTCTGCATACTTTGGCGAAATGGCCTTTCTTTCTGCAGTTTTGACAAGTTGAGTGAAAAGCCGGGCATTTTCTCTGATGAACATTTCCCCCGCAGAAGAAGCAGCGTCTACGCGATTGTGCTGCGGCAAAATTTGAATTTCAGCCATTTCCAGCGACATGGCTTGATTGCACGCTTCTTCCAGGCTTATTTCTAAATTTTCAAGTAGCCTTTGACGAATTTTTTGAGAACTTAAGCCTGCAATGAAAGCGTCACGGACATATTCATTTCGATATTCTTCAGCAGTAACTGATTTGAAAGAGCAATCAAACGCTAGTTGTTGTAACGTGCGTATATAGTCTGCCACTGTTTCTTCAGGCTTTTGTTTGGTTGAAGATAGTACATACCGAGCGTGGATTTCATTCTTCGATTTCAGGTAACTTTTATCTAAGATTCGTAAGGCGTTCGCATATTCTTTTGTATGTCTAATGAACGAATAAACATTAGGAGACACATTATTGAAAATAATTTTTAGCTTTGTTCCATCTGAAATCTTGACTTCCTCCGTTTCTTCTGAGAGATAGTTAAAAATGTTTCTTTCCAATGCCGATATTTTAGCTCGGCGGTTGGAGTACCCGGATCCACGTCGAACTTTTCAGGCCTGAGTAGTCGTGCAATAGAAGCCATTGCTTTTCTTCACTGCGTTTATTTTTATGCAATAAATTGATACGAGAGAAGGCGAGATAAAATAGGAAACCATTTGAGATATATGGTTTTATTGCATAAAAAAATACAAAAATACAGATGGTATGACAACTGTGACAGAAAGTAAATTGTCTACTTTCTTTTAATAAACTATAAGGTAAACATAAACAATAGCAAATAGTATTTACACTAGACTTTCACTCTGTGCAATCAAATATAATACTAACTAGCTTAGCTAGGTAACAATGCTAGCATTATGAACATCATAACAAATGAGAAGCATGGAGGAGAAAATTTTCTAATATTATCCATGACCATTTGTTAGGCATTTCTTTTCAAACTCATCCCTTTGTTTAAAAAGTTATGTGTCCAAATCCTTAATGAATGGATGGTTGAACTTCCCTTCAGTAGCAGTGAAGAATTCTTGCAGCTTCTGTGGCGTATTTTCACGTTTTTCATATTCAAATGCCTGCAGTATCATGTCGTAGCGGTCCAAGTCTTTGGCAAATTTAGCTTCCGGTGAACTTTGGTTCTCATATTCCTGGAAAATAAAAGATTGATTGTTAAATGACTTGCCTTTGGTCTCAGGCTGTCAATGGATCACGTCCTTGAGGTCCTTGTGTAATAAAAGGTGCCACTGACAACACCATGGAAGTGGCAGTTTCGGGTCAAGAAAATTTGAATAACTGTTGTTCCAGCAACACAAAGAAGAACATAAATAAGAATAGGAGCAACCATGGTGAAACAGGTTAGAGCAGCGTCTAAAGTGTGAAACAACGTCTAAGTGAAATACATCTAAGGTATTTACTCAACATTTTAGCTTAAAAGATGTGGTATCCAAGTTGAAGGAAGTTATATTAAAAATGAATAGCGTCATTGACATTTTGTTTGTGGTAGTGGCCAGCTGGCTCAGGCGTTTTGTTAGCAGCTAGCGTTATCTTTTAGTTGTTTTCAAAGTTTCTTTCGTATTGGAAAGGAGGGCGGTGCGTTGTCCTAGGTTTCGGCCGGGCTAGCGTATCGTCCGGTCTTCCATACCGTTAAAACATTAATAATTAGGTAATTGCGACGTACGACAAGTCCAACCTTGGTGGCGTTAAGTAATTAATTATTCGAGATGACCCGTAAGTACAGTGACACACATATAAATAATCTTGTTTACAATTATAAGTAACTACTGAGTGCATCAGGGTATAGCCTTCAATCTTAATTCAGAATGGTTTTGGATGGCCAAATTCTACCGAACATTCTAGATTACACCACGTTCAACGCTATAATATCCATGACACGAGTCATATTTGGTTCTTTCCTTTGTATCATAAAAATTCTATTCGCTCTAGTGAACCATCATCACATGTTTAACTTATCGCATGTTATTAATAGAATTAAAGCATGATATTGTTGTGAATTGACAGAACATGGCATTTCTACATATTTAGTAGGTAGACAGTTATGAGTTTTCATTTTGTTACAGGTGGAAACCAGAGGGATTTGGCCCGCGCCAAAAATCAAAAGAAGCAGCAAGAACAGCAAAAGAAAAAGAATGCCAATGATAAGACTGGTATGTCTTTACAAGAAAGGAAACATAGGTACTTGATTTTATAACCTCTGAATGTAAAACTTTATTTAAACTACATCTTTAAGATCTGGTATTTATTCAGAAATGATACACAAATAAGGCATATTGGGAAGTTTTATGACAGCGTTGCCAGTTTAGCTGTGTTGGATGACCCTTGCTGAAATAACCTTTTTGTTATAAAATATCCCGTGTCAGGTAATTGATCTATGTAAAAAGTATTTTTACCATTCGCTGATATTTAAAAAAAAGTATTTTTAACTGCTTCAACACACTTTAGCCTCCTTGTTTCTATGAGGACTTGAATTTCTGGAAACCTTTGTTGGTGATACAGTGATCTATGAATGATAAGAATGAGATAATCTAGTGACAATATCACATTATTGTTTGTCTTTGTTGCAGGGATGCTGAATTAATGAGAGAAAAACAACGAAAAAAAGAAGAAGAACAAGCAGCAAAAATGAATAACCAAAAACAAACTGCTAATTAATTCATAAAATTAATATTTAATAAAATATTAAGGTTTCTTGACTGCTCCATATTATGTATAATCACATAAATTTTTGAGCTTGTCAGTGGAGAGCTGAAATTGTTTATGTGATATAAGCAATCCTATAAACTAGAATAACATTAAAATGTTGCGTTAAAGAGTGCCTAATTTAATTATAAATCCAAATAATAAAGATTTTATTATATTAAAGTTGGATTGGGTGCAGTAGGATTTGAGCAAGCATGATCTGAAGAGTTATAATTTGGTTAATGTGGCTCAACAATCACAGTTCCAATGGCAAATTGGGAACAGGTTTGTCACAATAGATCTTAGCATTTATGCAAATTTTAATGTTAATTTCGACTGAATAGGTTTGTATACTCAACTACTCATGTTTTGTACAATAAAATCTTAAAAGCACAAACTGTGTTATGTTTTGTCATTGGAAAGGTGCCTGTGATTTATTTGATTACCTATCAAGTCCAACACTAGATTGTGTTGTGCAATTTAAATCACATCATCCCTTCATTTATAATTGTGGCAGTTGAGTTCAATTACACTTGAGGAGACATGTCATGTATTGTTTGCATCAATCTCTCAAATAGTTTATGGTACATGTGAAAATTCCCATTTCCTAGACACAACTCGATTTTATGTTTCTGTTGTAAAGTCTGTACCTACTGTTGCAACTTGAACTATGTAGCTACAGAAGAACATGTCAAACGAATTTGGGGTTAGTGAAATGAATATTGTATCTAAAGTATTTCTGCTTTCATTGTAAGTAACATAGTTATAAAATAAATATATTTCAATACTAATATGAATGTCCGTGTTCCGATTTTAACTAAATTAGACCTCAAATTAGTAAGGTAGGTTTTGGGTTTTGTAAACAGCATAAATAAAAAACGCAAATTGTAGAAAATATGTAATTTACGTAGGCTGCGGGAACAATATTTATTATGTATATTTAGAGATTATTAGAAAAAAAAAACACTATCAATCACACTTGCTTGACATGGCACACTAATCAACATAATAAAATCTTCAGACGAAAGAGCCAGGAGAGAAAAGTGAAGGATAACGGGATGTATAAAGCGGAAATGAGCGGACAGGAGACTTGCAGGAATCGTCAAATCACATTGGTTGAAATCCACATAGTGTCTTGATTCATCTGTGATTGTCAGATTCCCGCACATCTCCACTCCGCTACGCTCAGTGGAAACGCATCCATAAAAATAGACAACATCCAATTTTATTATAATAATACCTATGTAAGAATAAATACCAACTTTACAATTCATAGGAAAGATGGATAAATACCAGTAACATTTAATTAAATTGATGTCATTTTAGTGACTAGTGGGAATGATATTTGGTAGGTTTAAGGTAATAATTACTGCTAGCTCATTATAAATGGCTTACACAATCATAGGTAGGTAATCAATACGTATATTTTTTCATTTTAATACTACGCCACTAAACATCTTTAATAAATAAAAAAAACATGAATTGTAATTATATCATGTTACACCACTTTTTTCTATAACTTCGTTGATAAAATAATATTGTTAAGTACTTAAAATTATGCAATGGAATAATAAATCATTAATCATATTTAAGTACCAATAATGAGCTTTTAATTTGGTAACCATGTGTGCATATTCGAATATTTTATGAGTGATAAAAACACACAAGTAACGTAAAATTTACACACTGAAAAAAATATAAACTCCATTAAAAAATTAGACGTTTTTGTTTGAGATTACTAAGTAGTAGTGGGTCATCATGACCATTTCAGCCGAAAGACGTTCAATGCTGGACATAGTCTGCCCCGAGCACCGCCATCGTCATCAGTCCACCTTGTGGGAGGCCTTCCAACGCTACGTCTTTCGGTACGTGGTCGCCACTCTAGAACCTTTCGGCCCCATCGGCCATCTGTACTGCGAGCACACTGCCCACTGTCACTTAGCTGTTAATCAGTACTACTACTAAATTAGCATATCTCAGAACGGTTGCACTAAATCTCTTATAAATAACCAAACAAAAAGTATTTTATACCTATTTTGTCAGAATAATAATTTAACTAATTAAATGTGCACTGCTGCAGCCATCATGGGTAAATCATGAAACCCAACAGCACTGATATATTATGCAAATTATCATTATCTTAATCAACCTATAAAGTTCCCATTGCTGGGACACGGGCCTTCTCTCTGTGAATGGGCCGTAATCCACCACGCGGGCCCAGTGCGGGTTGGTAGATATCGCATGTCTTTAAAATATTGGTTCTAGGACTTGCCGGTTTCTTCACTGTTTTTGAGAGCAGTGATGATGAAATAAATTACTCAAAAGTAAAGTGCCTGACGTGGGTTCGAACCCAAGACCGCTCTCGCATGTCGGGGCCGTTACCACTGGCCCACCACTGCTCTCATTATTATTATTATCTTTATAAATAAGTCACACTGGTGTCAGTGGTAGCTAGCGGCTGTAGAAGTGCAGAGTTTAATTTTGTTCCTTTCACTCTGTGCAATCAAATATAATACTAACTAGCTTAGCTAGGTAACAATGCTAGCATTAATAACATCATAACAAATGAGAAGCATGGAAGAGAAAATTTTCTAATATTATGCATGACCATTTGTTAGGCATTTCTTTTCAAACTCTTCCCTTTGTTTATAAAGTTCTGTGACCAAATCCTTAATGAATGGATGGTTGAACTTCCCTTCAGTAGCAGTGAAGAATTCTTGCAGCTTCTGTGGCGTATTTTCACGTTTTTCATATTCAAACGCCTGCAGTATCATGTCATAGCGGTCCAAGTCTTTGGCAAATTTAGCTTCCGGTGAACTTTGGTTCTCATATTCCTGGAAAATTAAAGATTGATTGTTAAATGACTTGCCTTTGGTCTCAGGCTGTCAATGGATCATGTCCTTGTGTAATAAAAGGTGCCACTGACAACACCATGGAAGTGGCAGTTTCGGGTCAAGAAAATTTGAATAACTGTTGTTCCAGCAACACAAAGAAGAATAGGAGCAACCATGGTGAAACAGAGTGTTTATCAGAATGACTCACTTTATAATCAATTTTTTGTTTTTTTGTTGGCCTTGCCTTTTAGAATGAGGTTTTCTTGTAATAAAGTTACCAGGCTTTGCAGGAGGTGGTTGAAAGGGCAACACAAAGATGGAAAAGACCTTTGCCTTTGTCAAACAAAGGGAGAGAGGTTGAAAAATAGGGGGCTTACATAAATGATGAAAATATATTGCACTAATCAATACTCAAAGTCATTCCACATGTTGAAACTTGTTGAGATTACTAATACAGGGTATTGGTTATCTTATCATCTTTCAAGAAATTTCCTCATTGTTATCACAACTGCAATAATGCACTTGATACAAAAGTGATTACCTGAATAATTTAAGATATTGGATAGGTATAGTTTCCTTAGATTGTTGGATATTAGCACCCATCTGAACATTTTTGTTTACAGCAGAAAACCCTGACACTTATTTGTGAATTTTTGTTGGATGTTCTATCTATACTCAACAAAAATTCTAAAACAAATCAAAACTTTTATTTTATTAATATTTTTGCTAAAAGACAGACTTATAGACAGCTAAGAACCATTGGATGATGAATCAAAGTATAGAAGGCATATAACAAGTAACATGAATAATTCTATATGTTAGATTGATACTCACTTTGTACAGGTCATACATTCTATCACCAGCAATGCCGGTGAGTTCTGCAATTTTCTGCATAGCCTCATCCTCTCGCCGGTGCTTCTCTTCTGGCGAGACTCCGCAGTGTGGTGTGAGGTCTCCTACTATACACTCTGCTAAGTCATGGACAAGAGCTGAAAAGTATAAATCAGAGTTTAGAAAAGAAAAAACATAGGAACCATCATTATTAGTTCAGTATCTTGGATGAGTGATGTACAATTTATATTTTGTAACTAAAGATTATTAGGTAATGAGCTTTGTGAAAACTTGGTGTATAGAAAAGCATAATCTATCTATCTATTAGTGATAAGATTTTCAATATTATGTATTCTCTGAGCTATAAACTAATGAGACAAACCATTTTTTAGGAGATTCCCAGACATGTCTTGTTTGAAACAACAATTGCACAAGAAATGTTATTACCAAATTGGAATGGAACAATAATGGTTTTAAAATATAACAAAGCACAGCATTTACATACCTATTTGAAGACACCTAAATCTATCAAGATTAGTAGGGTTGTTCTCATCAGTTAGCAAAAAGGTCATCAGTCCCATGCGGTACATGTGGCCAGCAATAGATTCACACTCGTTTATATCACATATCACCCAGCCAGTCCTCTTCACATGCTGAAAATTATGAGGAAATAATAATATCACAAATGGGAATCAGAATAAGCAATTTAATTGACTTCACGTTTTAGAGAAACAATGGATCTTCTGTCTAAATAACTTCTGAAAATATTTTCTGATAAAACACTTCAAATCACGTAAGTCCAAATAAACCTGAAATCGGATAATATTTTTCATGATACAAAAAAAGCAGGTAGTGAATTAATTCTTTGATATCTAAAAAAATCGATAAGCTTACGAGGAAAATAGCAATTGCTGAAATATTGACTCAATATTACCTTCAGACGACCGACGAGTTCCAAAAATTCCAAGATTTTTGTGCTTTCGAGGGCTAGTGCCATTGTGCTTAAGTATTTATTTAAGTAGTAGCCTTGTATGAAGGTACTAGCTGTATCACTGCTGCATTCAACTGTGATGTCTAAGTTAATGTTTTTCCTTAGTAACGCGTGCTCCGATACTCTATACAATTATTAAAATAATGATAGCACAGAGCATCAATAATACACAATGATTGATTTTATTTTACGTACCTAGTAGATGTACTACGTGCACCTACTATTGTACGTCACGTCAATCAAATGTCAATAAATACGGAAGACGGAACACAGATAAAGAATTAATGTAAAAAAAAAAAAAATCATTACTCTATGTACATTACGGAAGTTTGGAACAGGATCACAGAACACTATTACTCCTAGCGGGGAACAGGATGTTTTTATTATCGGGATAGCCTCAGAAGTATTGCAGAAATAAAATCCAGTAATATCTCCACAGCACTTTAATCACAAAATTCTCCTTTTTTCTCTACGACGGTTGCGCGATGTCTGACAATCGCAACGACTTCGATTAATCGAAATCACATACATTAAAATAAGGTTTTTGATTTTAAGTAGATAGTAGGTAAGTAGGTTGTTATTCGATTCTCATTCTAGGACGTCGCATTATGGATTAAGTACAAAAAAGCCTGTTGTTGCGTAATCTGACTGAAAAATTGCAAAAATCATCAATTTGGCGGTTCATTTAAAATTAATTGTACTTGATATTATTTACTCTATGATTAATAGTTGCTCGTGATAATCAAGCTCGAAGAAGAGTAAATTAAACTGCAACAAGGAATTCAAAACTACACCGATTATTAACAAAATAAAACAACAGAAATCGATATTATGCATTTAATGGGAGAACCGTTTTATTTCAAATAGATACAATAATATCAGTTTGTAATTAGTATTAAGTACACCAATAATGTGAAATACAATAAAGTCTGCCTGTCTACAATAAATGTACAGGGAAATAATAATGTATTATGAGTCAAACTCAAAGCATTTATTTCAAATAAACCAATTACAGGCACTTTTGAATTGTCAAGGGGTCGGTCAGTCAGAAAGATGAAGCTAGTTGCCCATTCCAAAGCGTAGTAGGTACCTATGGAGAAGAACGGGCAAGAAACTCCATGGACACTCTTTTAAATCAAAATATTGTTACAAAAAAGTGGTTACATCATTCATGTTGTAATTATACATGTGAGAACGATGTAGAAACACGTGCACGTTAAAAGCGTCCGTAATAAAAAGATAAAAACAATTATGGAATTAAAATAAGCCGTGGCAGCTAAGAAATGACCAGTGCCTACTGACGGCGCCCGTTCACGAACATGGCGTATGGATCAGCACCATTCAGCTCAACCATTTTGAAGGGAACTCAATGATCCAATACACACGCCACCACCAGCGACACATTTGAGTGAGCATGACATACTCTCAGCCGCCAGGGCACATTCAAGTCAATGAAAGACGAACCCAGTAACCTTTATAGTGGGTACATAGTGCTCACACATGTGCTATGCAATTATACAATACTAAGAGATTGAATTTATACAATGCAAAGATAGGTTGTACAATCTTCATCAGCTCCAACCTTATTTTCGAATATATGGGTAAATGTAGGCTTACAATGAAAATGTGATAATTTACCTTAGGGAGCCTTGTCGGTATTGCATTGTCGTGAAGTCTCACTATATCAAGACTTCTATTAATACAAGACTCTTCAAAATGTAGTGAACAAACAAATACTTTTTCCTGGCTGGAGCCGATATTTTCTTGACCCAATGATTCAAGCCACTTACTTTTAAGTTTATCATTTTTTGGTAACCTAAAAACACAAACAAAACACGCAAACTAACATAAATGTGTATATTCTTTCATGCTAAATATTCAAACGAAATTTGGTTTTTATCGATGCAAAATCGATTCGTTGTGCAAATTACACAATCACAACACTATATTTGTCAATAAAAATACGTAGTAAACAAAACCAAAATAAGGAAATATATCGTTCGAAAGACTATGAATAGGCAATAATCTATGACCGAACAGTAATAAACATGAGACTAGAAATTGGTATAAAGGACAATGGGAAATGAATGTATGGAGTCTGGGCCCACCCTTCAATAGTAACATCTGATATACCGTTGGAAAGGGCTTTTTAAGTGGAACATTAGTTACTAATATAACTATGGTCAAATGTTAGTACTTTCGGAGATACGACGTCTTAAAGTCGTCAGTCTAACATATTCTTTATGGATACTTATAAGGTAAAATAATAATAATAAGTACACTTTAAAACAAAAGAGATTTATTATTCGTCTTGGACATCAAAGACAATTACATCATTTAAAAAACCCACGGGGGCCACGAATGGTTGATGTACCTCCTAGGTACCAAATCAAAGAAATAGTGTGAGCGCAACTTCCTACAGTTCGCCGTCCGGTCAAGCAAGAGCAATAATATTGTGATATCGCGTTTCTTCCAACTTGGTTTCGATCAATTAATATCTAGCAATAGTATATTCTTGCTCTTACGTGGCGTGACTGTATCCTACCACGCAGCAACCACACATTCTCTGCTGGTATATTATATTCTATTAAATCATGTAAATCGTTTTGTCTGTATATTTCTATAACGTATAAACCGTCTCGAAGATGTTCACTGCAATATGACTGATCGCCATTTGCAAATGCGCCTGGGCAAGCGGCGGGCGCAGCGGGTAGGGTGGGGGCGCAGGTAAGGAGCAAGCAGATAGGTGCCGTCCGTTTTGAGTCTGGCCATAGTTTATCTTATAACGAAGTAAACTACGATCACTTTTATGGCAGTATAATAAGTAGTATAACTCCGAAAGTACTGACTTTTGACCTTAGTCGTAATAATAAGTTTTATTCTGCATAAACATACCTATTCATTTATGAGTGTCTTATTCCTATTGAGAGGTGGGCCCATCATTACTCATTCTCCTTTATAAAGGAAACTTAATAATCTATGAATTCTTTCGACTTACTTGTGCAGGGATATCAGAGGCGCTTTTTTACTGTAATTCGAGCCACAGCCCCTCACACAACACTTAGGCATGGTTTCCTCTATCACAGACAGCCTCAGTCAAATTTACAGCATTCAAAATGTTCTCAAAATGGAAAAAAACTTAATATTTAGTCGCACGATAACGCCAAATGACACTTCATGTACACTCTGAGAAGTACTCAAAACCAGAAACTAAAATGGCGAACCGGCCGATGGGCAGGGCTTCCGTGACGTCATACTTCAATATTGCAATTTTAGAAAACTGACAAAATACGGTTTTCTCTTTTTGACACTTGCAGAATTGCATAAGTTAGAAAGAAACATGTATATTTTTTTATTTCTGTATAGAATCGTATGATATTTCCATAATGTATAATTTATATAGATCTTTTAGTTCATGTCCTCTCTTAGTCTTTAGTCATTGGTTATAACGCTATGACTTTTTAAATACACTATCTTAAATTAACTTATTGGCTATTAACAAACGATTATTCATCTACAATTAGTTGATAAATAATAGTACATTTAATTATTATCATTTAGATTCGTATTGTAACATATTTCACTATAAAAATTAAAAATGATTTAAACTGTTACATCTGCCTAGCTGTTCCAGTGTTGCTACTTAATAAAGTAAATACAACATCTTTTAGAGGTATAATAATTCCAGGATATATAGAATAATATTAATCAGACGTACATTATACTAATTAGGCTTACAGCTCGGCCTTCCTGTGAAAGCGAGTCCCTTCGCGAAAAAAAAAAAAAAAAAAAAAATGACGTTACTATTATCGGGATAAGCCGAGTATCTCTTTTTTTATACGTTTATTACAACATGAATTAATTGAAGAAGGAATCGTTGCTGTTATTATTATACCACTGTACAATTGGCAATAAAATAATTATGTTCATGGTCATAGGACCCAAAATAAACAGAACCTGTAGCTTGAATGCCACAGACTGATACTAAATGACATGACAACGTTAATAATTTAGTTATCATTAATATTTTTTTAACATTAAATGTATTATGTTCTGACATAAACATCTACACGGATCGAGGCTTATAATTACATACACAATTTAATTTAATCGAAATAATGTTATTTAGCCATAGTGCATTCAATTTAATAGTAATTTATTCATATTAGATATATAAATAAACACTAAAGAACAAGAACATAACTTTTATTTAGTTTTTATTTATAAATTTATGTTTTACTCATCATCTGAACCACTTTCATCACAGCTACTTTCCAAGTTTCTACTAAAATTTAACCAGGGCTGCATTTTGTCGATTGCTACGACGGCTTCGTAACGACGATTATTTTTACGCGATAGGGGAGTATCTTCGATGACATATCTATCGTTGGGAAGTACTTTTATTACCCGGTACGGACCCTGGTATTTGACAACCACTTTTTGTGATTGTCCATCGTTAGGAACCTGTCGCTCTACACGTACTAAGTCTCCTACTGAATAATTCGTCGCTGGTTTCCTACGGCGGTTAAACCTTTCCCTATCTTTAATCTGAGTCTCCCTTATTTTCTTTCCAGCTACGTCCCTTACTTCTGCTAATTTCTCCGCCGATGTTACGGTCACGGTGTCATCTAAAACCTCACTCAATATGCCTTCAGTCCTACACTTAATGTTGAATCCGAAAAGTAACTCTGATGGAGTCTTTTGTGTCGTCTTATGAGTCGTTGTATTTAAACCTAATTGTATGTCGAGAATTTGTTCATCCCAAGACTTTTCATCTTTACCGTGGGCTGAAGTAGAAAGGGCGTCTAATATGGTCCTGTTGAATCTTTCAACTTGACCATTCGCCCTGGGAGTTGCCACGGCATTCATAACGTGCTTAATGCCGTATAGCATTACAAACTCCCTAAAAACCCCGCTAGTGATGCTGGTGCCCCTGTCGGTGATAAGGCGTGTTGGGACACCAAAGTAGCTGATATGGTCTTTAAGAACTTTTATTGTGGTCGCCGATTTGGTGTCTCTAACCGGTTTTACAATAACATATTTTGTAAAGCCGTCGACCAAAACGAGTAAATAACAATTGCCCTTTTTACTCCTTATGAATGGACCCAAGTGGTCAGCATGAACCGTATGAAACGGTACGCTTGGCCTTTCTATAGGATGCAATTCACCTTCACGCTTACCACCAGGTGTTTTGTGGTGTGAGCATTCGAGGCAGGATGAAACGTATTTCTTTACGAATTTGCGCATTTTGGCAAACCAGTAATTTTTTTTCGGATTCGCTGTAAGGTTTTATCATAACCACAATGACCGACGTCATCGTGATTCATTTTTAAAATCTGCCAGCGAACGCCTTTCGGTACCAGCCATTTTATTTCATCCCCGACTATTCTGTAGACCCTACTGTTTTTTAATTTATAGTTTTTGTGAATAACCATCACTTGTTCTGAACCAGGATCCGACAACGTCTCTTTTATCTTCCTGACCTCTTCGTCAGCAGACTGAACAGTAGAAATCCAGTCTTGCTCGCAAGTTTCGATGGTTAGGACATCAAAACACGTTGTCGGCTCTGGTTCGCTTCCATCAACTGGATTGCGACTCAGCGCGTCGACGTGAGACATACGCAATCCCGAACGGTATTCGATGGTGCAGTCATATTCTTGTAACTGTATCCACCACCGGGCTATTCGTGGGATCAAATCGCGTTTGATTAACGTTGCCCGTAATGCGTTGCAGTCGGTGAGTATTTTAAAGGGAATTCCAGACCAAACGGCATCCGATTATATTCATATTGGCCATCTGGTGTCACAAAAGCAGTTTTGTGCCGTGACTCTTCAGCGATAGATCTTTCTGGTAATACCCAGAAGCTAAATCAAGTGACGTAAAAACTTTGTACCCTGACAGCTGATCTAACTGATCCTCAATCCGAGGGAGAGGGTAATGTTCCTTTCTAGTTTTACGGTTCAAGGCACGGTAGTCAACGCACAAGCGTTTATCTCCCGTTTTCTTTTGTACCAGAACAATAGGGCTCGCGTAAGATGAGGTAGATTCTCTAACAATACCGTGGTCGACCATTTCCTGCACCATATTTCTTACCAGAACGCGGTCCGCGTAAGACATACGATACGGCCTATAAACAACTGGTTCTGAATTCTCAAGCTCAATCACCATCTCTGTCAGATCTGTGAACCCCAAATCGTCAAGTTCCTTTGAAAAACAGTTACTATATTTATTAATTAGTTGTTTTAAATTTAATTTATCTTCTTCACTTAGAGCATCGTTACAGTTCATAACGTCATTGTTTCGGGATTCACAGATTGTGACATTGCACGAGTTTAAGATATTTTTCGAATTGTCAACATCTTTGTATTGTACTCGTGTCAAAAGGGTTCCTTTCTCAAGTGTGATTGAACTGGGTGATGCATTGTGAATCAGTAGCGCGCTACGCCCACCCTTTACCTGATATTCTCCAGGAAGGAGGTAGTATTCCTTCCCTTCTGGACCCCGCAAGGAACCATTAACATAAACTCGTGCATCTATGCTAGGCTCAGTAGAAACTTGCACAGCGCGTAAAGTATTCGATGGGATTTCAGCATCGTCGCTAGTTACAAGACGCATTTTAACGCTCGGAATTTTGTTAAATATCACAGCGGTAGGCGTTTTTGTAATGATGATATCTGGTTTCTCGGTAAAAGAATGTCCTAATAGAACTGACTGGTTGATTACGAAATCGTTTACTACATATAAATTTATTGTCTCCTTTATGCCCTGAACTTCGACGGAAACAATCGTCATACCTACTGGAGATATCAGGTTAGCGCCTATACCCCTAAGAACAGGTAAATCTTCTGGTATTACAATGTCTAAGTTGAGTTCCCTAGCTTTTGTTAGCTTTATAAGAGAACATTGACTCCCTAAATCTAGATGACAATCTAAATTATGGTTATTGACTTTAATCTCAAGCATGTACTTAGCAGTCTAGTCTTCAGATAAACATAATTGGGACACTTGTTTTTCGGTTTTGTTATTATTCAGTGTAGTTTCCTTTTCGCGATCTTTATTCAAGCGTTTGTTTTTATAGCAGTGAATTGACAAATGACCCGATTTGTCGCAAGTGTCGCACTTAGCTGGGGGTTTATCACATCGGAAACTTGGATGACCAATTTGATCGCAATTGTAGCACGTTATTTTCAAACCCGCTGGTTTTGATAAAAGAGTTGTACCCTTACGTTCGTTTCGGTATTTAAAACTAGAATCAGGATTTTCACGACCATGCCCTATTTTCACAGTTCTGAAATATTTCAGCACTTGCTCTGGCTCAGAGAATTGTGCAGCCTGTGCACCTATTTTAACAGCCCTATCTTCAACGCCGTATAGCAAGCAATCGACAGCCTGACGCCCATAGATCTTACATCTGTTTAGCAAATTGATTTTGGCACAATAGTAAGGTTCAAGTGACTCTCCATATTTAACCCTTTTCCCAAGCATTTCAGTCAAGAGTTCAGCATAGTCTTCGCGAACAGGAAAAGATTCGATCAACTTCTTTTTCCACTCACTCCACGTATACATCATTGTTGGCAAACTTTGATACCAAGTCTTCGCTACCCCTGTCAACTTCGGCAGGGCGTAGTGAATTATTTCTCTATCTTCCCAGCCATAAATTTCTGAACATTCTTCTACCTTTGTCAACCAAGTCAAAATAGTTTGGTCCTTTGTCATAGGATCAAACTCGGGAACAATGTTAGTATTAAAAGGCAACATCGACTTATCTGAACTCTTAACTGATTGCAAAATTGACAAAAATTTATCTAAAATATTCTCAGTGGAATCTACACTCATAGGTTTCTTAGAAGTAGATGACATTTGTTGCTCACACTCATCTCCTCGCTCAAGATGATGGCTCCTCTTCCGGTCACGTCTGGAACCCGACCTCGAATCCCTATCGTCCTCCGGTCTCCTACCTCGTCGACTCGTACTTCTCTCTCTGGTACCCTCACGGCTATAGGATCCAGCGCTCGACGAACGGCTACGCCTTGACCTCGAAGGCGTACGAAGAAATCTCTGTTTAGCCCTTTGTGGACGAAGCACCCTTCGTCCTTGACGCGCTTCGTCAATATTGTCACAATTATTATCAACCTCAGTATCACGCACCCGTGATACCCCTGGTTGTTCCGAATGTGTCCTCCTAGCCTGACCCTCATACATGGGTACTCTTGGCCAAGTTGCGTAGTTAGACTCACGCCTCAAGTCTACCGCTTCCCGACCCTGACCCTCAAACCTGGGTACTCCTGGGTCCGAACTAAGAGTCCTATAATCTCGGTCTTGACTCTTCTCTCCCTCCATGTCGAGCACTGAAACTGACAGACGACAGCTAGTAAACCATTATTTTTAACATCACTAAGATAGATTAAGTTTATGCAGATATATGTATAGTTGATTAATAGTAACTTAATCACTCCTGATTAAGCTCGATCTTTATCACATAGTACTGTTACTACCACTGTAGCACACCACACAATATTCAACTCGAAATAGGTACTACAAACGTTTCAGAAACAGGGAAAAAACATTTACTCTCTTCGATTGCAAGAATCGGCCCCAGTACCCTCGACAGTCGCGGACAACGACCACTAATGTTTGTAAAATATTTGTGTCACTTGCTTTGTACAGCAAGTAAATAAAAAAAAACAACACGCGTTACTTTCGACAAGCGTGGGTACTTACACAAGCGCCAAATAGATAAATAGTAATTCCATTTATCTTATTGTGAAACAGTATGTTTATTTGTTAATTAATACTCTTATTTACAGTAAACTTTCTTAACAACTAGCAACCCGTTATAATTAACACTTTAACCAAGAGATAAATAGCCTCAATTCGATTTACATACTTTTTTTTTACAACATTTTTCACGTTATAAAATTCGAATCAAACAATGAAGTTGTTGGTTTAAATCAATGACTAAAGAATAAGAGAGGACATGAACTAAAAGATCGTATCGCGTGCCGGCGTGGAAAGTAAAATGGCGTAGGCTCCGCCCATTACCTAGTGTTGTCCTCTGCTCATTCTTTGCAATGATTTTGTTCATCGTGTTGATTACAAATCGATTAATCGAAATCACATACATTAAAATAAGGTTTTTGATTTTAAGTAGATAGTAGGTAAGTAGGTTGTTATTCGATTCTCATTCTAGGACGTCGCATTATGGATTAAGTACAAAAAAGCCTGTTGTTGCGTAATCTGACTGAAAAATTGCAAAAATAATCAATTTGGCGGTTCATTTAAAATTAATTGTACTTGATATTATTTACTCTATGATTAATAGTTGCTCGTGATAATCAAGCTAGAAGAAGAGTAAATTAAACTGCAACAAGGAATTCAAAACTATACCGATTATTAACAAAATAAAACAACAGAAATCGATATTATGCATTTAATGGGAGAACCGTTTTATTTCAAATAGATACAATAATATCAGTTTGTAATTAGTATTAAGTACACCAATAATGTGAAATACAATAAAGCCTGCCTGTCTACAATAAATGTACAGGGAAATAATAATGTATTATGACTCAAACTCAAAGCATTTATTTCAAATAAACCAATTACAGGCACTTTTGAATTCTCAAGGGGTCGGTCAGTCAGAAAGATGAAGCTAGTTGCCCATTCCAAAGCGTAGTAGGTACCTATGGAGAAGAACGGGCAAGAAACTCCATGGACACTCTTTTAAATCAAAATATTGTTACAAAAAAGTGGTTACATCATTCATGTTGTAATTATACATGTGAGAACGATGTAGAAACACGTGCACGTTAAAAGCGTCCGTAATAAAAAGATAAAAACAATTATGGAATTAAAATAAGCCGTGGCAGCTAAGAAATGACCAGTGCCTACTGACGGCGCCCGTTCACGAACATGACGTATGGATCAGCACCATTCAGCTCAACCATTTTGAAGGGAACTCAATGATCCAATACACACGTCACCACCAGCGACACATTTGAGTGAGCATGACATACTCTCAGCCGCCAGGGCACATTCAAGTCAATGAAAGACGAACCCAGTAACCTTTATAGTGGGTACATAGTGCTCACACATGTGCTATGCAATTATACAATACTAAGAGATTGAATTTATACAATGCAAAGATAGGTTGTACAATCTTCATCAGCTCCAACATTATTTTCGAATATATGGGTAAATGTAGGCTTACAATGAAAATGTGATAATTTACCTTAGGGAGCCTTGTCGGTATTGCATTGTCGTGAAGTCTCACTATATCAAGACTTCTATTAATACAAGACTCTTCAAAATGTAGTGAACAAACATTTTCCTGGCTGGAGTCGATATTTTCTTGACCCAATGATTCAAGCCACTTACTTTTAAGTTTATCATTTTTTGGTAACCTAAAAACACAAACAAAACACGCAAACTAACATAAATGTGTATATTTTTTCATGCTAAATATTCAAACGAAATTTGGTTTTTATTGTGAGGGTTTTATTTATAGAAATATACGTGTGATCATTATATCGCCTTTTATTATTTGACACATCTACAGAATACATAGTAAAACAAAAGTACAAAGAAAACCATACGACTTGCGGTGTCATTTTGGCACTAGGTAGGTGGCCAGTACTCACACTCCTCTTCACGGCATCGTCGTGGTGATCATGAGTTCAAGAAACTCCTAATCTGCTCCGCAATTTCAACAGCCGCGGGCCGGCTAGGGCTTTGGTTAGGATGTCTGCCTCCATATCTTCGGTTCGCAGATATTTGACCTGTATGGCTCCGTCCATTATGCAATTTCGTATGAAGTGCATTTTTAAGTCAATGTGTTTGGACTTTGAAGTAACCATTGTGTTCTGACTTAACTTGAGGGCAGCTTGGTTGTCGTTTAATATGACTATGCTTTCATAGTTGGCCCCAAGATCTTTGAAAAGACTTTTCAGGTGAATGGCCTCTTTTGCAGCTTCAGTCAAGGCGACATATTCCGCTTCGGCAGTCGATAGCGCTACAGTCTTTTGCTTCTTCGACATCCAGCTTATGGCCGTTCCAGCATATTTAAAACAACAGCCCGAAAAAGATTTCCGGTCGAGTTTGCATGCGCCCCAATCTGCGTCAGCCATGCCGTGTAATTCTCGGCGAGTTTTTCTAAATATGAGACCAACGGTTTTTGTTCCCTTTAGGTATCGCAGCACTCTTTTTGCACATTTGAAATGCTCTTCTCCGTAGCAGTCATTAAATTGGGAGAGATAGCTTATGGCAAACATAATATCGGGTCGAGTTGCCACTGCCAGATACATGAGTGTGCCAATCAAATTTTTGTAAGCTAGATCGTTCCTTTCATATTTTTCTCCTTTTTCTAGTTTTAGACCTGGTTCTATAGGTGTAGACGTGGCCTTGCAGTCTTCCATTTTGAATTTTTTAAGAGTGTCTTCTATGAACTTCTCCTGGTTCAGTTTGATTTCATCTCCATTATAGGTAACATCTATCCCTATTAGCCGTTTAGGCGTTCCTAAGTCTTTTAACTCAAATTTCGTATTTAACAGGTCTTGAATTTCTTTTAACTTTCTAGGACACGAATAGGCAATTAACAAATCGTCGACATAGATAATTATTATGACTTTAACTCCTCTTTTCTCTAGTAAGTATAGACATGGGTCAGCTTCCGATGCTTTGAAACCTATGTTCTTTAACTCTGTGTCGAGTTTCTTGTACCACTGCCTCCCTGCCTGTTTGAGTCCATATAAAGCTTTTATGAGATGACAAACTTTCCCTTTGGGATTGTTTTTTATGTCTTTTAGCATACTCATTGTTTTGTTGTACAAAGTTAAATCTTCTTGTTTACTTTCCTCAACCATGATTTCAATCAGATATTCTTCTAAGTATTCAGGATACTTCATTACTATCTTTTCTTCTAGTTCACCATTCAGGTATGCTGTTGTAACATCCATCTGGTTCAATTTCAAGCCTTCTTCCATGGCTATTCCAACAACAGATCTTATCGAACTCAGTTTAGCTACAGGAGCGTATGTTTCATTGTAATCAACGCCTGGTCGCTGAGTGAAACCCCGTGCTACAAGTCTGGCTTTCTTTGTGATACTGTCGTCAGGTCCTATTTTGTTTCTTAGAACTATTTTGTAATCCACTTCTTTCACGTCTTTGTTCTTCTTTTCTATTTTCCAGGTTCCATTCTTAACATGTGCTCTAATCTCCTCTTTTATCGCATCATGCCAGTATTCATCATCTTCATTCTCATCAGATATGTAGGATATCTCCGAGACTAGCTGACTTTCTTCAGTCTGGTCCAATATAAAATCTTTGGTCCAGGCAGGCGGATGTCGCTCTCTTTGTGGCCTCCCAATTTCAGATATTTCTAAAACTTCAGATGCGTCATCATAAAACTCTATTTCTTCTACCGAAGAAACTTCATCTTCTTGCTCATTGAAATTTTGTAACGCATTTCCCTTTTTATTTTCTGATATTTCAATTTCTATTGGTTGTACCGTTTTATTTTTCTTATTATTGTCTTTAACTTTGTTTTCTTTTTCAGACGTCTGAGAGTGATCTTTTTCGTTAACAAGTTCATCGTAGTTCTGACTTTCTTCTTCGAAGTACATCTTGTCTATGACTTTTATGTCCCTGCTTATCACTACATCTTCGTCTTTGGGTATGTACACCCTGTAAGCCTTTGACGTCATCGAATACCCCATGAATACGCCTTCTTTGGCATTCTGGGTCAGTTTGCCTCGTTTGTTTTTTTTTAAAACAAATGTCTTCCTGCCATACACGTGAAGATGATGTCCACATGGTGTTCGGCCTAGCCATTTCTTGAATGGTGTTTCGCCATTAAGTGCTTTGGAAGGGCTACGATTTATAAGGTAGTTTGCAGTTGCTACCGCTTCCGCCCAGAGCTTTTTAGGTGCCATGGCCTCGATTAACAGACATCTGGCTTTGTCTAGCAAGGATCTGTTCTTCCTCTCGCTAATCCCATTTTGTTGAGGTGTGTAAACCGTGGTCAACCTTCTTTGGATGCCATGCGATTTGAGAAAGTCGTCGAATTCCTTGTTGCGGTATTCTGTGCCATTGTCGGTCTGCAGGTTCTTTATCTTCTTATTATGGAGCGTCTCAACTTCATTTTTGTATTCTTTGAAAACGTTAAATACTTCACTCTTTCTTTTAATAAAATAGACGTGACAATAGCGACTATAGTCGTCTGTGAAAGTAACATAGTACTTTGATCCTGCTAGTGTATCGCATTCAAAAGGCCCACAAACGTCGCTATGGATTATTTCCAGGTTATCAGTTGTGTATAGATCGTTATGTCTTGTGAACGATAACCTGGACAATTTTCCTTTGATGCATGTTTCACATGTTTCCATTTCTTCGTCATTTAAGTTTAAGCCATACATAAGGTTATCGTTAGCCATCTTTTTCAAATCTCTTTCGTTTATGTGGCCGAGTTTGCGATGCCATTCCATGATGTCACTGTCATTTCTTTTTGGTGTGTATTTTGCAGTCTCTTTTCGTCCAGATTCAAAGTAGTAAAGCCCATCTCTCTTTCGAGCAGTCAGTGTCATTTCGCCGGTTTTTTCTACGACGTAGGCTTTCTCTTTTTCAAAAACAACCTTATTTCCTCTGTCCGTTATCTTGGCGACGGATAAAAGGTTTACTGATATGTCTGGAACATACAAGGTGTCATTGAAATTGTAACCGTATTTATTGGTGCTTATTGTAACTCTTCCTCTGCCTTGAATTCTACTGGTATATTTGTCAGATGCCAACTTTAAGGTGCCAATTTCAGGGGTCATGGTAGAAAACATTGATTCGTCACCGCACATATGTGATGAGCAGCCGCTATCTAAACACCAGACATTTTCATCAGCATTTGAGTTTACAGTGCTCAGACAAACGTTATAATTGTATTTGCTTCCGTTGTCTTTTTCATAAGTGCCCGGACTTTCTTTCTTCAACGTCTTCTTCTTGCCCCAACATGTCTCAATGGTGTGGCCTTTCTTTTTACAGCTGTTGCAGTACAACTTTTGCCTATTTTTCTTGATGTGATATGCTTCTGATCTTTCAGGCTGATCACTGCCGCTCCTTGCTTGGTATTCCTCCAGAATCTTTACTTTTAGATCTTCGGGATTGGGCAGGGAGTCTCGAGATTCTATGGCTATTCTAAAGTTCTCAAAAGTGGTTGGCAAACTGTAGAGAAGCATTATGCTAAGCAGTTCTGGAGGTACCTTTATGTCCATATCTGCGAGTTTGTCCACGATGTCCATGAAGTTATTTATATGGTCACGTATATCTTCTCCTGTGGTCATTCGCTTTAAAACCAACTGTTTTAAAAGGGTAGCTTTCCTCGCAGGTCCCGTGCTTTGGTAAGTAGCCTTTAACTTGTCCCATACAGCTTTAGATGTCGCGCAGACTTTAATTTGTTTCAATTCAGACGGTGACAGTAAAAGTAGGATTTCAGCTCTTGCCTTTAAGTCCTCTTTCTTATATGCCGACCTCGCCGCCGCATCTGTAGCTGGTGGTAATGTTTTCTCGCCGCTTACTATATCCCAAAAGTCACCTTTTATTAGGACCGCCTGTGCTTGCATGCACCATGTATCATAATTTGATTTTGTCAAAGGTTCTATATTTCTATAACTTGTACTTGCCATTTTTGATACTTGCAAAAATACAACCACGCTCTGCTACCAATTTTGTGAGGGTTTTATTTATAGAAATATACGTGTGATCATTATATCGCCTTTTATTATTTGACACATCTACAGAATACATAGTAAAACAAAAGTACAAAGAAAACCATACGACTTGCAGTGTCATTTTGGCACTAGGTAGGTGGCCAGTACTCACATTTATCGATGCTAAATCGATTCGTTGTGCAAATTACACAATCACAACACTATATTTGTCAATAAAAATACGTAGTAAACAAAACCAAAATAAGGAAATATATCGTTCGAAAGACTATGAATAGGCAATAATCTATGACCGAACAGTAATAAACATGAATTGAGACTAGAAATTGGTATAAATTTATATAGGAAACTTAATAATCTATGAATTCTTTCGACTTACTTGTGCAGGGATATCAGAGGCGCTTTTTTACTGTAATTCGAGCCACAGCCCCTCACACAACACTTAGGCATGGTTTCCTCTATCACAGACAGCCTCAGTCAAATTTACAGCACTCAAAATGTTCTCAAAATGGAAAAAAACTTAATATTTAGTCGCACGATAACGCCAAATGACACTTCATGTACACTCTGAGAAGTACTCAAAACCAGAAACTAAAATGGCGAACCGGCCGATGGGCAGGGCTTCCGTGACGTCATACTTCAATATTGCAATTTTAGAAAACTGACAAAATACGGTTTTCTCTTTTTGACACTTGCAGAATTGCATAAGTTAGAAAGAAACATGTATATTTTTTTATTTCTGTATAGAATCGTATGATATTTCCATAATGTATTTAATTTATATAGATCTTTTAGTTCATGTCCTCTCTTAGTCTTTAGCCATTGGTTTAAATAAATGTACTTACGTTTTTCTCGTAGGCGTAAGTCGAAAAGATTAATACTTTTCGTTGATCCCACTCCTGAAGCTATCGGGATAGCCTCAGAAGTATTGCAGAAATGAAATCCAGTAATATCTCCACAGCACTTTAATCACAAAATTCTCCTTTTTTCTCTACGACGGTTGCGCGATGTCTGACAATCGCAACGACTGTCAGTTATAACGCTATGACTTTTTAAATACACTATCTTAAATTAACTTATTGGCTATTAACAAACGATTATTCATCTACAATTAGTTGATAAATAATAGTACATTTAATTATTATCATTTAGATTCGTATTGTAACATATTTCACTATAAAAATTAAAAATGATTTAAACTGTTACATCTGCCTAGCTGTTCCAGTGTTGCTACTTAATAAAGTAAATACAACATCTTTTAGAGGTATAATAATTCCAGGATATATAGAATAATATTAATCAGACGTACATTATACTAATTAGGCTTACATTATGTAGACTAGTTTTTTTTTGTATCATTGAACAAGGCCATTGCGTGGCCGAAATCCGAATATTTACTGACTGCCCAAGATATCTAAGCAAGTGGCAAAGGTAGGAACTAAAACAAAATTAAGCGCTTTCATATATTATGTCTTATCGAAGAAATTGCCGTTTAATAAACAGAAAGTAATTTTTATATAAATATTTTTTATTTCTATCAATTAAAATATGCACCCATGCTATCGATGCATCTCTGCCAACGCAGTGGTAATTTTTCAATGCTCTTATTGAAGAAGTCAGGTGTACGGGAGCCAACAAACTCTTCAAAGGCATGTTGTACTGTCTCTCGGGTATGGATTATTTTCCCTGCCAGGAAGTTCTCAGAAAAAGTAGAAGTCTGTCGGCGCAAGGTCTGGTGAGTGCGGTGGATGACGCAAAACTTCCAACCCTAGCTCTTGTAGCTGAGAGACCGCCTGTTGTGCCGTATAAGGTCGAGCGTTGTCGTGTAAGAGCAGCGGGGACGAGCGATTAACCAAGGCTGGCCGGAGATGTGCGAGCTTCTCCATCATTATGTCCAGTTCCTCACAGTACACATCCGCACTAATGCTGGTGCCATTTGGCAAGAAGCTGTGGTCAATTATACCGCCACTAGACCGCCAAACAGTGACTATGACTTTTGGGGCATTGTTAGGCGCTGAACCAGGGTCTAACCAACATGATGACCGCTTACGATTATCAAAAAGAATCCATTTTTCTTCGCAAGTGACAACGCGGTTCAATATCCCATCATTTCTGTGTTCGTTAAGCAAAGCAAGGCATACTTACCTCAACGCGTTCGTCGCGCTGGCGTGGGCGACCTTTCAGTTCGTGCGGCACCCAATTATCAAGTTTTTTTACCTTGCCAATTTGACGCAAGTGGACCAATATTTTGATGCTAACGTTGAAAGCGGCTTTGTAGCTCAGCCGTAGATTGGGTATCGCCAGCTTCCACTATCGCCTTTAATTCGTCGTTGTTGACTTTAGTTTTTGGGCGACCATGTGGTTCATTTTTTAGATCAAAACTTCCATGTCTAAAGCGTTCAAACCAATAACGAGTCATGCGTTCGTTTGTAGTGTTCATTCCTTACACGTAATTAATGTTACGAGCCGAATGTGCGGCATTGCTACCGCGACGAAATTCGTATTCCATAATTACTCGTATTTTTATCGTGTCCATATTGATGAAAAAGATACAAATGTAGTGAAAACAAAACACTAATCAATAAACAAATGACTGAATTTCAGGAAAATAGAACTCCATATTTTTTAAATAAAATTCATTTGATTTTAGAATCCATTGCCAGCCATACATAAATTACGTTTCAAATGGCCAGTATTGAAAACGGCTACTTCATAAGTAAAGACTTATTATTTTAAAACCGTCAAGTTAATACTTAGGTACCTACCATTAGTTTACTGATGGCAGATTTTTATTAATACAAAAATTTTGATTGAGCGTTTGGAAGTGTAGCTTGTTAATAATAAAATACAGGCGTATTTTATTATTAACAAGCTACTGCTGCTAAGCTAAGCTTATTGACGTTACTGAAGTAAAAATTTTGTCTAGCAATGTTTGAGAGGGGAAGGAATTCTGGTAATACTCTTACATCTTTCTTCCATGGGAAAAATTAGCAGACTTTAAAATTAGTAGTAGGTAAGTATGATCATTCAACTAGGGTCTTGTGGCTAAGTAATAACAGCCGCAGGGGTCGATCGACCATGTTATGGTTTACCCCAAATAACTTATTCATCAATACCAAGAAAACGCAATGTGTAAAGTTCGCCTTACCGAATGTTAGAAATCTAGGCCCCAACATCGTCTTAGATAAAGAGGTGCTTGAAACTGTAGACTCGGCAGCATTTCTGGGCATAACAGTTGATGCCAAGCTTCAGTGGGGATCACATATTATATCTATAATTACTTTACACTTTGATCATGCCTAGCGGGAAGGCTCAGTTCGGCCGCCTATGCCGTCAGGAAATGAAGACAATACACTGACGTTGATACAGCTCAGCTAGTCTATTTTAGTTATTTTCATAGCGTTATGTCCTACGGCATTCTGCTGTGGGACAAAGCCGCTGATAATTAAAATAATTGTATTAGTTCTTTAAAAACGAGCTGTTCGAGCAATTTACCAGCTAGGTGCTAGAGTTACTATGAGAGATTTTTTAAAAGATATTGGTATTCTCACGGTGGCATCACAATTCATCTTCGCCAATATCTTATAATTAGGCAAAATATACACTTATACACAAAAAACAGTGATAGTCATAATATTAACACTAGAAACAAGGACAAACTACGTGCTCCCTTTCACCGACTTCATAAGGTCCATAACTCATTTATTGGGCTTGGTATAAACTTTTCTAACAAGCTTCCCTCTTCTTTGTTATATTTGCCTGCATGCGTAGCAAAATCCAACCTTTGTTCAAAGGCAATACTATCAACGATTACTTAAATGATAAAAATAGTTGGTCGCTGTGATTAACTCAAGACAATGTTTATGTTCTTTCTCCAGAATTAGCTTACCTACTTACAAGTTATATGAGTTCTTATAATTGTTTATTTTATTTGAGTAAATTAGTCAATTTAGTTTAATTTAATTTTTATTTATTATTGACATATTTTACTCATTTCAATGTTTTTTTAATGAATTGTATTGCAATATATGGTTAGCTAGCGACCTCGACAATTGATCATATTATTCTTTTGAGCAACCGGCAGCAAGTTCGTCATGCTCCCTTAGATGTCAATGCTTGCGGCAACGTCGGGGGTCGGGTTGCCTCCTTCCCTCAAATATGGCGATGGGGGTAATGGCTGACCTTTGCGTTATGCTCGTGAATGGGTGCTGCTTGTGGTGACAGGTCATCTTGCTGACTATGGTTTTGTTATTGACGGGCCGGTTGGTGCAGTTGGTAGCGACCCTGCCTTCTGAGCCGTTTTCCCGGGTTCGATCCCCGGACAAGTCAAACATTTTTTTGCATGAACATGTCTGTTTGACCTGTGTCTGGGTGTGTATATGTATATAAGTATGTATGTCAGTCATCAGGTTACCGTTCTACCTAGTTCGGGACCTGAAGACATTGTGTGGATGTTGTCTCATATTTATTTATTATTATTATTTATTGTTATTAGTAATTAACCGTAAGTATCTTTATTTTACTTCGAAGGTCCTAGTTTATCATTTGCGACTTAAAGTTACAGCTACATACATAAACATAATGCAGCATTGCATAATATGTAAGCGGGCACGCCCTTTATGCCTGGAGGCTTTTATTATGTAGGTATTAAGTTCTGTTTCCGTTTTTATTTTCTATTATTTATTTCTGCTTGAGTATAGTTTTCAATATTGGCGTGTGCTAGCTGACATATGGCAAATAATTTTATTTAATGTTTTGTGTTTCGTAATGTTAATTACTTACTATCTACTGTATAGAATCCAGTTCTTATAACTGCACAGACAGCAGTACTGCTGGGGAGTTTGTTGCACCGCTTCTTCTTCCCAGCTAAAGCACTAGGAAGTGGTGAAGGGCGGGCGTTTTAGGGGACTGTCTTATGTAATTTTGACGTTCAAAAAGTGCTGATTCTCAGCTTAGTTTGAATAAATTACTTTTGAATTGATTTAAGCTACGCTTGCCGCGGTTGGTCTGTGGATGGGTGACCATCTTTACATACCAAGAACCCTCCGTGCCTCGGAAAGCACGTTAAGCCGTTGATCCCGGCTGTCATTCGTGGATCTTTTACAGTCGTTACGGTTTTTTTTTTGGAAATTTATTGATTCGCTTTTTTTTTGTTTATTTTGGTTTAGGTTGTAATTTTTTTGCATTGTTCTTATTTTCAACAGTATCTGCAATTTGATACAGATACTAGTCGCGATTAGCCAGAAGCCCAAAAGTCTGAAAACCAGTCTTACCACAGATCTGTGCGTCTTACCCAGTACCTAACTGGGTTGTGGAGGTCAGATAGGCAGTAGCTCCATGTAAAATACTGGTATTTAGCTGCATCCGGTTAGACTGAAAACCGACCCCGACATAGATCGGAAAAGGCTACGCAGATTTATCATGATCTTGATGTTAAAATTCATGGTCTTCCTTTTATTTTTGACACTTATGATGAAGCCTTTCGATCGGTATGATAAAGCTACTTTTATTATTTTTCTCGTGTAACGGGTTCGATTTCCGGTTCAACCATGTAATTATTTAAATATCTATGAATGAAGTTTAAATTGTTTTTTAAATTCAAATAATGTCTTCTTTCAGTAAAATGTTCCTTCTACAATATTCAAGGTACTTTACTTTCCCTTCATGTGGCATATCCGTGGGACGCCCTGTATGCCATGCCCTGGTGATTTTTAGCTAGGTAGGTACGGTGGGCTGCATCAATTGGTTACCCCAGTTGTATTAAAATTAACTTTGAAGGGGGGTACCCGCATCGTGACGCTGACTGTACCTACTTTAACTTTCAGGTACTTGAGATAGCTTGCTTATTGATATTTGCATGGAGTAGGTAGTTCTTCTACCATGCGAGTGAATACGCGGGGAACAGCTTGTTATGAGTTGCTTTGAAAACGCCTACTTATGTAAGTAGATTGGTGAGGTAGGGGTTCGGAATAATAGATATTTCAGAGGTTACTTTCTTGAAGGAATTTTGGCTTTAGAACTCGAATATCTGTGAATCCTAAGTACCTAAGTGAATTGATATTACTGTAGGGACGTACGGTCAGCGACAAAAGGTCGATTAAGTAGGTAACGCTTTTGTACATTATCATCTAAATAGCATCTAAAATTATTCGATAAAATGCATTTCAGCGTTTCATATAGGCACACAATCAAGTAGATCAAGGAGTCTTCCCGGATTTAATACAGTAAGGTTATACCTCTTTTTAAATCTGAGGACAGCAAAGACACCAACAATTATAGACCAGTATCCGTGTTGCCGGTATTCAGCAAGGTGTTCGAAAAGGTAATGCTCAATCAAATGCTTAATCATTTTAACACCATCTAAATCATACACGATCAGCAATATGGTTTCACCAAAGGACGTTGTACAACTGACGCCGGCGTCGGTTTATTAAGGCACATATTTGCAGCGTGGGAGCAGGCCCAAGATGTCATAGGGATCTTTTGTGACCTCTCCAAGGCATTTGACTGCGTTGATCACGAAACCTTGCTCTTAAAACTTAAGCATTACGGACTAGGTAAACTCGTGCTTAGTTTAAAATCGTATTTGAATGAAAGACAACAAACATTCAAAATAAATGGTGTCAATTCACTAGATCTATTTTATTTTATTTTTTATCTAAAAGTAAAAATGCCTGTTCCACAAGGCTCGATATTGGGCCCCTTCCTCTTTTTAGTATATATTAATGATCTACCCCATTTATTAAAAAAACAACCACAAATGGTGTTATTTGCTGACGATACTTCCTCAATCTTTAAGATAAATAGACGTGCATCAAATCTTGACTTATGACTGACTGACTTAAGTAATGCCCTACTGCAGGTACACAATTGGTTCACTGCTAATAATTTAGTATTAAATGGGAAAAAAACGAAATGCATAAGATTTGCTTTACCGAATGTTAAAAGTAGTGATTGTGACAAAGTATTGAATAAAGAGAAACTAGAATTTGTCGATGAAACTGTTTTTCTGGGGATAACACTCGACTCAAGGCTGCAATGGGGTCCTCATTTAACATCTCTTGCAGGCCGGCTAAGTTCAGCAGCATATACAAGAAAGATCCGTCAATTTACTAATGTAGGTAACGCGAGGCTAGTCTATTTCACTTATTTTTCATAGTATCATGTCTTACGGTATTTCATTATGGGGACGGGCTGCCGATATTGAGTCTATTTTTATTCTGCAGAAAAGAGCCATCAGAGCAATATACAGCCTCCGCAGGCGCGATTTAAAAGAGGTAAAAGACACAACTATAGGACTAGGGGCCAATTAGTTCAACCAGGTTTCAGACTGGCTAAAGTAGACTCATCCTCCATGGGGTACTGTTTAAAATGTTACAATATACCTCCCCACATACTCCAACTGAATGAAACGTTATTTAAATTTTGTATAAAACGCACACTATGCAGCCAAGCATATTATAAGTCAAAAATGCTTGGCTCAGCGCTGGTCCTGTTCCACAAGGGCGCATAGACTAATTGATTGGCATTCGAAAATATTATTGGAGGTTATGTAGGTTGTAAAATCTATCTTTGCATTGTATAAATTCAATCTCTTAGTATTGTATAATTGCATAGCACATGTGTGAGCACTATCAAATGTACCTACTATAAAGCTTACTGGGTTCGTCTTTCATTGACTTGAATGTGCCCTGGCGGCTGAGAGTATGTCATGCTCACTCAAATGTGTCACTGGTGGTGGCGTGTGTATTGGATCATTAAGTTTCCTTCAAAATGGTTGAGCTGAATGGTGCTGATACATACGTCATGTTCGTGAACGGGCGCCGTCAGTAGGCACTGGTCATTTCATAGCTGCCACGGCTTATTTTAATTCCTTAATTGTTTTTATCTTTTTATTACGGACGCTTTTAACGTGCACGTCTTTCTACATCGTTCTCACATCACGATCGCGATCGCAGACGTCTGCTAGATTTATGCTTCCTTCATAAATTAATGAATGAAAGAATACAGTGCAGTTGCCTTTTGCAAAGTGTTTCTTTAGCAGTTCCAAGAATTTACCCAAAGGATCAAGAAAATTAAAAAGGTATTTGATACACCTTTTGTAAAAAACAATCTAGGTTTACAGTCTCCAATTTTATACGTATGAGGAACGAATACAATAATACTGTATCAAACACCCCCGACTTAGATATATTCAGCGACAAGCTACCGGGATTCAGAAAGAAAATCACACTATCCTTGCCAAGTTGTTTTTAATGTCAATTTTTAATTTTTCAATTACTATTTTTCTTTTTTTGTATTTCTTAGCTTTTTATTTTTGTTTGTTACCCGTCTTACTTACTTAAGTTAGTCGGTTTTAGTTTATTTTAGTTTAGTTAGTATATTCAATATTAGGGCATGCATGATTTTATGATCAATGCTATGTACGCCGTAATTGTCATGTACTTCATGTCATGACCTTAAGTTATTACGATTATTTCTAGCATAAGTTTAATGTATGTGATGTGGATGAGCTATTTTTAAATAAATAAATATAATTTCATATTCATTCATTCATTTCAAAAATAAATGAATGATGTAACCACTTTTTTGTAACAATATTTTGATTTAAAAGAGTGTCCATGGAGTTTCTTGCCGGTTCTTCTCCCTAAGTACCTACTACGCTTTGGAATGGGCAACTAGCTTCATCTTTCTGACTGACCGACCCCTTGACAATTCAAAAGTGTCTGTAATTGGTTTATTTGAAATAAATGCTTTGAGTTTGAGTTTGACACAATAGCTGCTAAAAGATTATATTTGCTCAATAATTAAGATTTAAAAAACTAAAGTAGGTAAGTACCTACCAACTAATCGACTTTTATATCACTGACCAGTCTTCGAATCTCCATTACAATTTCCCTTTTTAAATTATTATTCATAGATGACTCAAGTTTCACAGTTTCTCCCGTCACCATTTTACGAAGAAGCCTTAGGATACCGTATGCAATGTTAATAAGGTCCAGTTTGATCAATATGATCGATGGACAGGCCTGCGGATCGTACTATGAATCGTAATGGAGCCCGATACCGCTACGTAAATTTAAATTCAATCTCTGTTTGAAGCGGGCAGTGAAAATGTGGGAGCCCTCGGTGCCGGTCCTTCAATTAGATTTAGCTTCAAAATGAGCGTTCTAGTCAGTTTAAAGTTCAGCAAAGTTTTGTTCGATGTGTGGAAAGTTGTTTGTGCTCTCAGTGAGTCTGGTGTTTGTAACCAGAAAGCGGAGTTGGAATGATTCCGTTGCTGTTCGTTCTGTTTACAGGTTCGTGAGAAGTTTATATAAACGTTAACAAGTTCATGATCACCCATTAGTGAATTTACAACCCCCGTTTAAGATTTATTTGCCTTATTTTTCGCGAATTTTAGTGCGGCAAAAAGCATTGACACTTTTTATATAATCTGTGCTGTGGCTTTGATTCGCCTTTAGAACAATGCAGAAACCGGTTTAGGTTTACCGTAAAAACTAGGAATAGGAATTCCAAGGCGACTAAACGCAGGACCTATTTTGCTACAAACTTCGAGTTGCCTTTCATGCAGATGTTGAGATAGTTTATTTTAGACCCCCTAAAACTGGCTAAAACCATGCCTGCGAAAATTCATAAAAAGAACTATTTAAGTTAAACAAATATTGCAGCGCTGCGACCTCTTTTAAGCCTCGACAGAAGGTCCCTAGGGTTCTGTAGATTGGTAAAAGCAACAGAACGTTCCGTCTCTAAATCAAACAATGAATATTAATTATTTGGAGCTATTGAACTTGTGAAAGTTCAAGTGTTTGTAGGTGAAGTAAATGTTCAAGCATTCATTGAATACTAAAGTGAAGATAACAATCTATATCCTCGAGACCATTATAGGAAGGCTGCCTGACTTCTATTAAATTAACGAAACAACTCAACACGCTTCTGAATTATTGATTACAAGTTACTTACGCAAAATTGATGCTTTAGAAGATAGATTGAGTGCCGAGGGGAATTGTATGAAGTATTCTATTCAACAATTCTACATGTTAATTTAACGTGTCTATGTTTATGTATCAGCTTATATTTTTAGGTACTTATTAGGTAGGTTAGCCACCTGTGTTAGCTAATGCTGATTTTCCGCTAAATTGAACTTTTTGTCTGACATAATTTTACTAAAAACAGTAATCAGTCTTTTTTTTTTTTCTTAGTTATTAGCTGTTGTGAGTTTTCCTAATAATATAAAATAAAGGATATCCAAATATTACGGAAAAAACAATCCATAAAACAGGGGTTTAAATAACCCAATTTGACGGCACATCCTCTTATTTTTTAATGAAAATTCAGATAGTTATATTTAGTTTCCCTAACGCAAAATAAAACTGATTTCGATCACCATTTTAAAGTTATAAACCGAGTTTCAGATCATTGAGAATTAGAATTATTATCGTCTGGAGGAATCTATCCCGATAAAATGAAAATCTGTTTGTTACTTACAAGTAAATGTCTGAGTAAAAAAAAAACTATAAAACACTCTTTTATCTATCACACACAAAAAATTATAAAATAATTAAATTGATTTGTAATAAGAACTATTACAAATAAATTTAATTAAAGAAGAAAGAAGTATTCTTTCTTCTTTTATATCCAACGATTAAATCAAAAAGGGTGGAGCGCTTTGTTTAAATTAATTAAAAGTAGTTAGACACCACACAGGTAGGTATTAGCTTTTTAAACTACATATTTTTATTTTTAACTTTTCAGTCTAGTATATTTTTACGGTTTGAATTAATTTATTTTTTAAGATTACAAATCACTTTTAAAGAAATAAATACTAAAAATTAGTTTATTTATAAATTTTTGTTGTCCTGGATTAGTAAGAGCTTTTAGTGTATTCTTCATTTAGTTAATAGGTCTAAAGTTAACGAAATTATGACTTGAGCGGTTTAGTAGGAGGAGAGTTCTACTATCCACCTCCTGGCTCCATCATCAGACCCCCGTTGCCCAAGCCCAATCTATTGAATTCGTCAAAACGAATCTTAAGAACCCAAACTCGAGGGATTTACTAGTAGCCACACTAGCCACTGAAGAGTTCCACTATCCACCCCCTGGCTCCATTATCAGGCCCTCGACACCAAGTGCAATATATTGGACTCGTCAAAACTAATCATATGACTCTAAACTCGAAGGGTTTAATAGTAGCCACTGAAGGGTTCCACTATCCAACTCCTGGCTCCATGATCAGACCCTCTTTGCCTAAGCCCAATGTTGTAGCGGTACCTACATCGCCACATGTGAACTACGCATCATACTGACTTCACGCAAAATCCTGCATCGCGCAAGCAGAGTTTACCGAGCAACTGGCATATATACAACGTCCCGACATCAATCGCCGGGCACCCGTCCGATCAAGATGTTTGGCAAGCCGATCCCTTGGGAGAAGCAAGCCAAATATCTGGGGGTGACTTTTGACAGACAACTCTCCTTCTCCGAGTAAAAGTCTCCAATTTAAAAATGATTTACATCATACTCGTATTGATGCCGTAGCAGATCTTTGTTCATAATGAAAAGTTCAAAAATGCCAGAAACCTTGGCAAATATCACTAAAGAGACATTTATTTTTTTTTGATTTTTGCGTTACTTCATACAAAATGTTGTGTAGACAACAAAAAAAAAAATTTAAAAAAAATTGGCTTAGTTTGTTGCATTTTAACCCTACTATGACGTCCTGCAAAGAATACGTCGAGTTACCAGTAACCCTGTATATAAAATACATCAATGTCAATGTGTATATAAAAATCCGGACATAATATTTGAGTACCATGTTAGATAAAATTCACATAATTATTAAAAAAAAAACTTAGACAATTTTGAATAATAAAAGTTACTATTCGCTTAATGAATGTCTAACTGATATACTTTTAAAGTCATAATTTTAGTACCTAGACAAAAATTTTAAAACAATACATCTCTCTTATATTATATATATATATACCTATTTACTTATATTTTATACTGTTAATTTTTCTTAGAAAGTACCTACCTACTATTTTATAATTATAAATTAAAAGTGCTTCTTCTCTCCTAACTCACTTATTTTGCTGTGCCCGACAGGGTCCATGTGATCTAATTTTAAGTTTACCACCTAAGTTTACTTGTGGAATGCAATAAAGTATTGAGTATTAAGTATATCAGTGTCTGTAATAGTCTTTTTAGGAAAGAACCACACAGATTGAGTGGACCTGTCCAGTCAGTGCACGCATGTACAAAATGGTTTGTTGCTTGGGGGTACATTGGAGTAGCTTAATTAATCCCAAGCCTTTTTGTCATCCAAGTAATCTTTAGCGTTATAGAAGCCTTTTCGACAGAGTTTCTGTTTAATAAATTATTTAAATTTATTGAGGCTCAGTTCTATAACATGCCTTGGGAGTTTGTTGTAAAAACGTATACTTTGGCACTTAAATGATTTACCAATTTTTTGGAGCCTAGTCGTGGGCACAATTAGTAAATCATTGTTTCTAGTATTTATGTTATGAATATCGCTGTGTTTAGAATATTAATTAATATTATTTTTTACATAAATCAGGTTCTCATATACATATTGAGATGCGACTGTCATGATGTTTATTTCCTTAAATTTATACCTCAGTGAATGCCTACAACTTAGGTAAATTGCTCGAATGGCTCGTTTCTGCAGCACAAATATAGCCTGAATGTCGACTGCATTTCCCCACAGCAAAATGCCGTACGATATTACACTATGGAAATAACTATAATAAACTAATCGAGCTGTTTCTACATCAGTCAAGTGACGGATTTTATAGACCGCGTACGCTGCAGAGCTAAGCCGCTTCGACAATTTGGTTATATGTGGGCCCCACTGTAGCTTCGAGTCCAAAGTAATACCTAAGAACACAGTGGTGTCCACAAGATCCAATTCCGCCCCGTTTACTAATACATTGGTTTTCACCTGCTTAACGTTAGGTGACAAAAATCTAATATATTTAGTATTTTTCTCGTTTAAAAGTAAATTATTAACACTAAAACAATGCACTATTTTAGCGATAGCATTATTTACATCGTCAGTAACTGTCTGTTGTCGCTTAAGCTTAAATAAAAGTGACGTATCATCTGCAAATTAAACTATTTCATTACTGTTCTTTATAAGGTAAGTCATTAATATATACGAGAAATAAAAAAGGGCCAAGAATTGTGCCCTGTGGAACTCCTATAGTGACAATAGAACCCGGGGATCGCTTGCCGTTAACGTCCACTCTTTGGATCCTATTATCCAAATAATAAATAAGAAGATCCAAGGCAGTGTTTCTAACACCATAGTGATGCAATTTCCTGACCAATGTATCATGAGAAACACAATCGAAAGCCTTAGACAAGTCACAAAAAATATCTAGGGCATCATGCGACTTCTCCTAGGCCTCAAAAGTATGTGCAAGAAGCTCAACACCAGCGTCGGTAGTTGAGCGACCCCTTGTGAAACCAAATTGTTTACTGTTTGATAATTTATGTTTATAAAAATGTCTTTGCAATTGATCTAGCATACATTTTTCAAATATTTTACTGAAGGTGGGTAGCACAGAAATTGGTCTATAGTTCATGGGGTCTGATGAGCTGCCCGATTTAAACGTAATTATTTTACTACTCTTCATTAAGTCAGGAATTACACCATAGTCAATACATTTATTAAAAATAATGGCCAATTCAGGCGCTACAGTGTCAATTATGCATTTTGCAACCTCTACGGAATTTCCCCATAGATCAGCAGTTTTTTTAACATTAAGTGTATTGAATGTTTTAATAATATCTCGAGCACTATAATAACATAGTGGAAATTAAATACATGGTTACAAATATCAACATTTACTTTCAATAGAGACTCGGCAACAGTGGGTGAAGAATTTTAAGTTTTAGTGGTTGAGACTGGAATATCTCCAAAGAAATTTTCAAAAACTGTGGCAACTTCTAAATCTTTTTTAATAACTGTATTGTTAATATTAAGGCTGTAGTCACTACTACGCTTTCTATCTTTTCCAGTCTCATTTCTTATAATTTCCTAAGTAGATTTTATTTAATTTTTTACCCATTTTAATTTTGGAGCTTAAATATCGACACTTAGCTTCGTTACAAACTTGTTTAAATAACTTGGAATAGTTCTTAACATATTGATAAAATTCTTTACTTTTATTATAATTTATTTCTCCATACAGTTCAAAAAGTTTGATTCTACTATTAAATATCCCTTTAGTTGCCCATTCTATGTAGGTTGCATCCGCCCCATCATGACATATGCCTGTGCTGTTGTCGCACAGGCACACCCCCGACACGTCCATAGGATGCACACCCTACAGAACCGTTTCCTTCGTACGACAACGGTTTCACCCTGATTCGTTAGTAACAAAATCTAAGTGAAAGTAGATTTTAAAATCCCCACCATTCAGCAATTCATGAAACGCGTTTGCAAGCGTTTCTTTGATACCACTGGCAGCCATCGCAACCCTCTGGTTATGAAGGCCGCCAGCTATGTCCCCTCTAGAATCAGTAGAATCCGCCGTCCAAGGCATGTACTGACCGACCCTGACGGCCCCATTACCCTCCTCCAGGAAAGCAGTAGGGCCACTAGACACAGACACAAAACGAAATTCCGACCTCGCCGCCGAGGTCCTCCGCGTCTGCGTTCCTCCCCGATTAATTGCCCTCCCTGTCCCTTGATCGGATCCGAGCCAGCTGGTGGCGTAGCTGAGCCAGTCGTTTTAAACACCCCAGATAATAATAATGAATCTAATTTGATCCAGCCTGTCCCCAACTTGCTGTCCTCCCCCAGCGACGCCCTAAGCCGAGGTTCGTACCCCACAGGGGGTGCCCTTAGGTGATGGTCGCTTAGCTTGTAATTAATATTATGCTCCTGGCTGGACGCTTTGAGTTCGCTCAAATGCACCACAGGAAAGACCGGTTAAGCAGTCACGGCCTCTCAAGGCCAACTGCAAGATGACATATACAAAAAAAAAATAATCGTCGGGCCGTTGCCCACCAGACACGACACCCGTCTGGTCGGAGGATACTTCCTTTACTATGGGTATGAGTGAAATTTGCACCCTGTTCCTCACACCTCTATAATGTATTGGACTGGTCAAAGCAAATCATATGAGCCTAAGCTCGAGGGGTGTACTAGTAGCTACTGAAAAGTTCCATTATCCACCTCCGGACTCCGTCATCAGATCAGCTCCAAGATACCAAATTATAGTTTTGTCATCCAAACTACATATACTCGTACATGCAAAGTTTCTTTTCTTTACGGCGACAATTAGAAGTAGGTTAAAATCTACTTCTAAGATTTTTTTACATTGTTAGTTAGTTACAAGTGAAGGTAATAAAAGCTTGTTAATAAGCTTTCCAATGTCGGAGGTAGTGAAAAAGTAGGTACCTAGGCTGTTCATTATACTTGGAGTTTCCAAAGGCACAAGTACCTACCTACCTACACGAAAAGTACCTATGTAGGTACAACCACGAATGGTTTTCTAAACACTAGATAGGCATTGTCTCCAAGAATTTCTGCTTGTTGTCAGTGTTGTCACCAGCAGGTCGGTTTTTATTACCAATCATAATCTCAGTGCTTTCCAAGCAAGATTGGTACTTGGGTTTACTGCAATCTGACGTCCATAGCCCAAAGTGAAAAGCTAGTTTCGTAGTATCGATACTTACTTAGAAACTAGATTTTGCTTTAACGTTTAACGATAACGCGAATTTTAACTTTCAAATATTTGTGAAATTCTCAGTTTCTTTATTTAACTTCGACTTACGACACAATTTAAAACGGTTCAAACAGGAACTATTTGATGGTCTAAAACGAGCTTTGAAAACTACGTAAATAGTTTTGTAGGTACTTAAATACTGAATAATATGTAGTGTCGAGCCTTAGATGGCTTTCAGTTCTGACTGGTTTTCCAAGAGATTTCTGCAGGCTCATACATTCTTACTGCTTATGCTGAAGCTTATATTTAGTCTTTGGAAGGGTGAATTGCCAATTAGGTAAAAAAAAAGTTTACATACAAGGACAGCTCTTTTTATCCAATATTTCTGTCCAAGCAGTGGTGTCGGCGGTGAACTGGGAGGCGCCGACGCCGTATGACCCGGTATGGTTGGCCAGCGTGCAGATGTACCCGCCAGCTCCCACCGTCAACGAGACCCGCTTCTGGGGCTTCGGCTGGGTGTACGAGTCCGACGTTGAATTCAGGCTGTTTACGAGGTAAGAAAAGTATAATTAGCTGAAGGGCAATTATCGTACTTAAAAAAACGTTCAAATTCAAGTCGCCATCTCATCTCAGCGACATGCCATCTTATCTCTCAAATGTATGTAAATTGATTGTATTTTTGACGATTGAGACTGAGATTAGACTGTGGACGTTCTTAAGATTACGGGAATTGCCCCTCTGGTATTAAGCCCCCTTAGCAACAGTGCCTTACTACAATGAACCCAACAAGAAAGAAACGCCAAAAAATCCTTGGAATTGATCAAAGAAAACCGGAAAATGTTTTCGTGACGTTCTACGTGACTTAATTAATTAAGTTTTTCTTTTAAACTCCTGAAAGACAACGAACGCCAAATAATGGTCCTTAGTTTTCTTTGGCTTTCTGGATTATCTTTGGAAGGCAATACATCGATGCCGGGACTGTCTATCGTCAGAGTTCTCAATACGCAAGTCTGCGATCTTTTTACGTAGTTCGCAATGGTACAGCCGACCGCAAGTTGATCAATTAACCTTGAGCTTGAGCTGAGTATGGAGTTTCAACACAAAAAGAGGCCAATTTATACTGGTTTTGTTACCACAGACGTGCGGCCTACTGTAGCCATAGACGCTGTCTCAGAAAATTTAATAATATGACGTCAGATCATGTTTTATGTCTAACCACCTGGTTGGATCTTGCTGACCGTGCACACTGTAGTCTGTAAAAATTTTCCCGAAGAAAATAAAACGCAATATAAAACAAAACTATAGAAATCTGAAGCTTTCAGATGCCAGAACTCAAAATTAGTTTAAAGAAACAGAGAGAGTGTTTAACTTTAATAAAGTTGCTTCTCTCTAGTTGTAAGTGCTAACTCCACAAAAACTGATTGTTTCAACTACTCGGGCGTACAGCTTGCATGTGGTTTTCAGCGGTATCGACCGACCTGATATTGGCAGCACGAAAAGTTTGGCTGAAACTTTAAATAAAACTTGCAAAAAACCGTCCACGAAATAAAGAAACGGACCTAGATTATATAGGTACTAAAACTAGGGGCCGGTCTTTGATTACAAAAACCCACGAACCTATTTTTTGTCCTGGAGCTCTGTAGGTACTCGGTTACTTTTCAACATATCTCGACAGGTCCTATGTGGTCTACGATTCCGTAGGTCTTTGTAGCACAAAGTTTTAAAGTCCCCAAAGCCGCTCGATTAGAAGTAAAAAAATAGGTGGTTGAAAAATTATCAAAAACGTTAAACGTTGTCTACATTTGCTGACTTCCGCTTTATAAAATGCTCTCACAATAAAGAGAAATTGTAAGAACATAATTAAAATTCGCAAAACGTTCTTTCCAACATATTTTGCTATCGTAGTGTATATGACAAAAATTTTAACACCACCTTTTTGGGACACGCTATTGTGGTCGTGGCGTATATATAATGTGTTGTAAGAGTCATAAGACTATAATTATATTGAAATTAGCTATTGTGTATGTATGTTGTGCGTCTATTCATAGTGTGGTGAGCGAAATTCTGTTTGGTATCTAGAGCTTCAACATTATTTGGTCAACTCACTCGATGCTTGGGTTTTTGAGGTCTAATTTTTCTAGCATTGATCTGGATTTTCCGTTACACTTTTATTCACAGTTGGACAGTGTTATATATATTATATAATTATATACAATAGGACAATGACAATGACACAGCATGCCCTAATTTATATGTAACGATATAATAATAGGGACATAGAATATGTGGGGTTTGATCTGGATAGATTTAAATACATTTAGATAGGTGATAAACCAACCATCACATTACATAGCCGGATCTTGTAGCGTTTATAAATCAGTTCTAGACAAACTGACAATCAACTATCGTCCATATCACCGTATCTTGGATTTGATGCCCGCTCTCTCTGCAACTACTTTTGAAACATTATGGCTTATTGTAACAATATTTTTATCATTTCAGGAGGAACCCATTCGACTTTCAAGTTTTAATAACCAACAATTCAGCGTCTCTACAAGAATCAAACTTCGATTTTAGCAAAAAAGTAAAGGTGCTAACTCATGGTTGGCTCAATCATGGATACAGCCCTATGCCTGAATCAATCAAAGAAGGTAGCAAGCCTTTTCTAAACTTTACATTAACAAACATAACCTCATGTCTGGAATCCCTGACATTATTTCTTTAATTGTTATACATTGTTGATTTGTTTAAAACAACGAGACACAAGAAGCTTTTACAGAGATCATATTTTTTTCAGCATACAATAGGTAGGTACCTACATGTAGTTGTACTCCTGATATCTGGGAATGGGAATTGCAATGGTTGTAGGCGATTACTTCGCCTGTATCTGCATAATGAGATCTTGAAATCCATCACGTCGATGCCAGCCAGACTGAATTTCAAGCGAGGTCAATGTATCTCGATTCTCGAACACCCACATTGCCAGGGAAAATGTGTGCTATTCTGATGGAAAGAATCAGTGGAATAGATTGCAGAATCCTTCTTCTTTGTTCAGTTGCATAAAATGCTTCAATTTATTTCGTTATTTCGCGATGTGTTGTTTTGGGCCACTTGCGAACAAATGCTACCTTCGAGGGGTAGTCGTGACGTCAATCAAGTAGCCCCTCAATCTGGGCAAAATCGGTCTAAAAATATTTTTTAGATTTGTAGTCGCTATTCCAAAATCTATCTGTTTTAACGTTAACTTTGTTCCCAATGAATTCCTAAACAATACAAACAGGTTTCTATTATTCATAACATCTACTCTGAGTTTGGCCGCGCAGAAACAATACCAATCTCTCCAGAAAATAAAACTGTTTATTATTGTTAATATTTTCTCATAATTATTTTAGCATACCTCAACGTCAGCGATTTGAACATCATCGTGGTAGACTGGGGTGTTGCAGCCAACGTCAACTATGTCCTGGCCAGTTACAACGTGGCCTCCGTGGGCCGCCTCCTTACCGAGTTCCTCAATTTCCTCATTGGAGAGGGAGTGTCTATGGATGATGTGCATCTCATTGGCCACAGCCTGGGAGCCCATGTTGTGGGTATAGCAGGGGCTTATGTTAAGAAAGGACCTATTGATACTATTACCGGTGAGTGTCTAATTAAAACAAAATACACCCATATAATAGAACCTTTCAACAACCGAATCGTTATTCGAAAAAGATCGATGGCTTGTAATACTCTATTTGTGCCCTGAAAATGGTACAGAATGATTTATATCTTTTTAATTTACGGGCAACAGAATATGATATGGCAATTTGTTTAACAATGTTACGTCACACTGGCTTACATATTTAAATAAAAACAGTTACCGAGGGTTTAATATTAATTTTCATTTAAGGCAACAAGTAATGTGGTTGTCAGTCAAGTAAACGCTGCACGTTTGAAGCGTCAATCAACGTCAAGTTTAAGGAGCTACACTTCATTTTGTGCAGTTTTGAACACAACACCTTTTACCCTTGGGCCTCATACCATCCTGGGGGTACTTTCTCTTCTCCTTCATAAAGGATTACTAACTTTGCTCGTGGCTGCGCTCAGTCAAAATACGAGTGAGGGTTTGACGTAATTTTTACATATAAATAAGTTCTCACTGCTGCCTGACAGGATAAACATCCACATTTTTGCCGCACTAAGAGTAACTTAGGATATAAGTGTAGTGGTCTTTTAATGGCAACAATGAATGTCATGTACTTTAATTCACAATATATTTACAAAAACTTCTTATACTAAATAAACTATCAAACTATTAAAATTAAAATATATCAACCTAAACTAACTAAAACTATTAACAAATTAAAATATGTCGACGAAAAATTCCTCCGCATCGCTGTCGACTGGTAGGTACTCCCTTTCTTCTCCTATAATTGTTTGTCTGAAAATCATTATCCATAATAACACGTTTGCTATAAACTTCAGTAAACATAATGTTAAAAAATTAGAAATTTTGTTTTACATAATTATATTTACTTCTAAAACTATTCTGTCATAATATGGAGTACTATAATAATTGAATCTCCTAATTTTGCATGAAATAAAGTCATAATTATGTCCTAAGTATTGTACGTATTGTATAATGTGTATTATTCCGAATGTTCATTTATGGTAAAATTGTTTGCTGCATTTGCAAAAAATTAGGTTTTAGTAACAGAAACCATGCCTGATGAATGTTGCATGCTCGCTTGCATGCTGCATGCTTGCTTGCTTGCTCATTGCATGTTGCATGCTGCATGCTTGTTGCATGCGTGGTGTATGCTTGTTTGCATGCTTACAGGGAAATAAAAACCCCATGTTCACAATCAACTGAAAACAGTTGATGGTGAACATGGGGTTTTATTTCCCTCAATAAAATATAGTAATAATACATCCAGCGCATTTTAGAACTAATCACTTTTATTGAAAACGATTTTATGTCTTTGTATATTATTGATTGTAATATTTATGACAAACAAATTTAGGGCATATTGTATTTAGGTATTTAAATTTTATGGCATGTGATATGATGATCATGATATATGATATTATGTTCGGGCAAGTTATCATTCGGACAAATGATGATTAGGAGAATACAAATTATGGCACTTTAGATTATGGTTAAAAAAGTTAGGGAACATAATAGAGAACCGACTGGTAATGTACCCAAGAGACTGGCGGCATTGCCACGTTGTATGGCAATGCTATGCCTATGGCCAAGATAAAGGCCAGCCCTTGGGTCACGGGAAGTGTCAACAAGCCGTTTGTAGATTTCGTTCAACAAACCGTGAGCACTCAGAGCCCACGGCCCGAGGGTTTCAACCCCAAACGGCTCGAAAATATAATTAACGATAAGTTAATATACTTTCGCCGCTTGAGGTTTTCCGCAACCGCAGCAGCAGCGCCAGCACAGCACGCCGAGTCAGGAAGATGCGATGGTGCAAGAGTATCGACACACGTTGTGTCCCACACTAAAGGCCTACCCACCTTCCAAGGAAATAAAGACATGCCGTCCGGTCTCTTGCCATCGTCGCGTGCCAAGCCATTAGGTTCTAATACAGCTAGAACGCCGACGGTGACAAGAGCTCGTCAGATGATGTCATTTATGTTCACGTGCCGAGCTCAGCGGCCCGCACTTCGGCTGCAAGACCGGCCGTGGTGTCCAAGGCTGTTGATAACTTCGCCACAGTGACAGCAATGAGGAGGACAAGCAGCTCCTAGTCGTAGGGAAGCAGCGAGGCGGAAAGTAGTGTCGTCGAACAAAGTGCCTATGTTCGACGACGGTAGTGCATGAAGCCAAACACCCGACTCCCACTTACCCACAGCAAGCAGGCAGCACAAACGCTCCGCAGTAGTAGCAGACGTGTTAAGTAAATTGTTCTGTACTACTCTGCAAAGCGGCTCATCCCGCTGTCTCTGGGAAGATGGATTATCGTGTTGATCTGAATTCGGGCAAGCGAGTCTCCAGGCATCCATAGCCTCGGTGAAGCACGGCACATCAAAATTAATCAGTGTGGGGGCTAGGATTTTCCTGATTAATTTTTCTTTATCGGTGTGGGGCCTAAGATTTTCCTGATTAATTTTTCTTTATCGGTGTGGGGCCTAGGATTTTCCTGATTATTTTTTCAGTGCCGTCTACGGCACTGAAAAAATAAATCTAGTCTAAATAAATCTCTAATAATCTAGTCATATCCTCGGTAGACCGAGGATATGAAATCCGGTAAACTAACACTAGAAAATTTGCAGATGTATCATGTATTTATTTAGACGCATCTTGTTAGACTGAAAGTCGACCTGAAAATAGGAAAGGCAAGGCGGATATCTTAATCCGCTTGACGTTTCTAAGTGTACAGTAAGATTAACGGTTACTACCTACGAATTTCACGCAGGATCAAGTATTTCGTTATCCCTCAGAAACCCGAAACAGTATACCTTTCGCCCCAACTTGAAACCGTAACAACAGGCAGCAGGACTTAATAAATCGCGTCTTAATTACGTGCTTATGGCAAATAATTTGGCAATTTTAACTCCCCATTCTGCGTTGAATGTCGAGGTGTTTACGCAACCGATTCTGTTAGCTTTTATAACAAAACCGCAGCAAATTAGCTCCCATTGTTAGTTAAACTCTGGCGGTTGTTGTGAAGACTCCTATTGTTTTGTTTATTAGTTTTGCGTATACCATATTATTATAGTTATTGTTTGGATATTATGTAACTGAAATTAATATTAGAGAAGTTTAGAGTTATGGGCGCAAGATAAACCTGACATTTCGCTTCTTGTTTTCATAGCTAGTGCCAGCAGACAGATCATAAACATATTACCTTATGCTCTTAATTCTATTATTGAACAGCTATAATAATAATATGTTGTTGTTCAGAAATTCTTATGTTCTCAAAAAAACAACTTCAATTTAACCTTCAATTATTTATTAATATAACCAAAAAATACATTTACCTAAGTTGAAAATAAATCCCAATTAACTAACTGAACGACCTCAATCATCCCATTTCCCGGAAACTGATTTCGAGAAATTAACGGCTGAGTGAAGAAATCTTACTGAAGCTTTCGCATTATGGCCGATATTGATTTTGTTCTTAAATTGGAATTTCTTTTATTAGGTTTAGACCCAGCCTTGCCTTTGTTTACGATTGGGAACAAGGATGCTAGGCTGGATAAGCATGATGCTCGTCATGTGGAGGTAATACATACCTGTGGCGGATACCTCGGCTTCGCGTCCCCGTTGGGTCACATTGACTTCTACCCGAATGGAGGAACAAGACAGCCTGGATGTGGATTTGACTACAGAGGTATGTATGTACCTATACGTGGAATCATTAGCTGTATTCAGCCATGAGGTCCGGAATTCGACAGGGCAAAAGTGTAGTCAGTACAGTGGTCTAGAGTTCAGCATAACAGTTCCATTAAACATAATTATGTTGTCACGTCTTTTTACTCTAAGTGTTGTTAGTTTAAATTCTCATAGTACCTACCTACCTATTATCCTGTGTATCTATGATTGCGCAAAAGGTTTTAATAGCACAAATTCTGGGAGTATAGTTAAAGCTTCCATGCTAGGCTAGGTAGTTACCTGAATATGGCGGTAAAATTTCACCTCACGTAATTTTGAGCAGATAAAATTATTAAACGGGGTGAAGTTAAGTTTAAGAGTTAGCATAAAGCACACGTCAGCATATTTCAATTAGTAGCGCACTCTAGTCTCCCAGATTTTATTCAGATTTATAAAACTGATTAGAATTAATCTACTTATCTAATCGAAACGAGATTGAAGATAATAAAGATTATAGATTATAATAGATAATAAAGATTTAAATTATTTTTGTTTAAAATACACGTTATCTAGGATTTTATCTTAATCAGTTTTTATGTTTGCATTTCCAATGGGAGTCCACTCACTTTTCAAAACTAAATTTCTTCTTCTTCTACATTCTTTTAGATCCTTTAACGCAAAAGAACTTCTTAATAAATCGTCCATTTATTTTATTTATATGAAACTCTTTGGGAATAAACTCTTAACTAGAGAAGTATTGAAAATTAGTTTCTTTGGTTTTTGTAGACCTTGTCCAGAGCTGTCATTGGAATAGTGGTGATGAGAAGTTTTATGGAGTCATAATCTAGGAGTTAATTGACTATAGACGTAGGAACGACCTATCCGAAACCGATGTTCATTTTTTACTTCCACCAGGTCTGTGTGCCCACAACCGTGCTCACATGTTCTTCGCGGAGTCCATCATATCTGATGTGCCGTTTACTGCTGTCCGATGCACGAGTTACAACGAGCTCTACTATACAGGGTCCTGTAGAGGCACTGGCGAGACCCTGATCATGGGCGGATTTGATATACACTACGGGTGAGTTGGCAAAGATAGATAATAAGTAGTGTTCTAGGAATATTATTTCAAATCGAACGATGGATGTTGGAGCCCTTTAATGTCTGACTAGGATCAAAAATAGGTGCTTTATTTATTTCAACTAAGAAACGAATTTACTTCTGCGAATACTTGCTAAAATAAATACTGTTAAGTATGGATCCCCAGTCAGTTATGCTTCAGAACATTTATTATTTGACTACCGAAAGTCGGTATTTGATATTTATGTTCCAATTAATTAACATTTAGTTATGATTCCCCCGTTCATTCCTTCTCTTAGAACATTCACTCCAGCGACTCAAACAACAAAAGAAAGTTATTTTAAGTATTCATGAATACGGTTAACTTTTCGTCGCTTCTATGTTTAATTAAACAAAGAACACTCGTTTGTTAAGCAGTAACAACATTAGCTTAAATCTTGGAGATCAACGTTCATTGTGTTGTTTCAGGAAGGATGGTATTTACTACCTAAGGACAAACGCTGACAAACCCTACGCACTGGGGGACGGTGACCCAACATGAATTACGATAAAATATTAATATCCCGCTTTGCCAACTTCGCCTATAAATTAAAATTTCAAAGAAATTATTACGGAGTGGTCCGTTTTTATTCGCGGCCGCTACCGTCCGACCCGTTGTTAATTATGAACACGGCTCCGTTGGTGCAAACTTGCTTGATACGGCATCACCGTCATGGACCATTATTTATTTTTATGCTCCTAAGTAAATATAAGCATTGCTTCAACATATTAGTTATTAAGTGAAATAAACAATTTTCAGCTGACGTAGAGGGTTTTCCGATTAGTTACAGGCTCTTTTACATCCACATCGCATAGAATATCCTAATGTAGTCACATCAATTAGTTTATATTGAATATAAATAGCTGTGAATGAGATTGGTCATGAAAAACTCTTCGTTAGTAGGTACACACGACGACATATCAAGCTATACATTTCCAGTTTTAGCGGACCTCGCACTGTATAGGCTTTTCGTACAATGAGAAGTCAGCTTATACTGGAGATGTATAGTTTGATTGGTCGTCGTGCGTACGTAATACATGAATCCGTTCAATAAAATATCGGACTGTTTTTGTGTGGACGGGATTTTGTTTATGTTATTCGCAGTACTCCAGAAACGAGTGTTAAATTTTTTATAAGTTTATTCGGGTGCAGATTTTAGTTGAAGCGTTTAAAATATTAAACGGCTAAAATAAAAATAGTATTAAATATAATTTGGTTGGTGAATCTCCAAAATTCGGGCAACAACAATTTGTTCTTTTTAAATGAGAATGAATTCGCGCCCGCTTCGTTTATTTGAACCAAAATAAAGTGAAATTTGTATTGAGCGGTGGTCAATGGAATTTCATATTTTTTTTTATTACCTATTACAGTTGTACATTTATGCATAATATTTTAGTGCAGGAATTATTCGTCGGTTATAAAAAAAAACATCAGCTGTTTCATAGAAAAATGCAATACCTGCGCGGTCAAATTGTATGGATCATAATTTTTTTTTGTAATAACCAACGAATAATTCCAACGTAGGGTAGGGCGATCAAAATCATGTACTGAATCCATGGTAGGAGGTTGCACATCGATGACCCTGCCACACTGTCTAAGTAAGGCTTAAAATTGTTACTATGTGTCAAAAAAAATATTGTAATAGTTTGCCCTCTCGTTGTTTCTTAAGACTGGCAGCATTGTATACGTTTTATAAATAAATAAAGAAGAAATTACTCATTGGCTGATTACCTAGTGTAAATACAACGTGTATCAGACCATCAAACTGAACAACTTGCTCTATGGTAACAACATCGTAATCGAGAAAAAATAATCTGCCGCCCCATACATTTGGGTCGAGTAGGTATTAAAGTTTTGTAAATGATAAATGATTTTATTTCTGTAAGTAGGTTTTTACAAACACTTTTACACGTCAATCATATTTTTTTTTTAAACTAGATGAGGTCGGCGTTTCCTATCTGACTACTCTGAGAAGAAAGGCCGAAACAAACTCAGAGGTCACAGTCTCTTTTAAAGTCCAGACAGAATCTTGGTCAGATCATGTGAAGGCTATGTAGATCGGTGTCTGAAATGGTCTTTTGAGGAAAGAACCCCACAGATTGAGTGGACCTGTCCAGTCAGTGCACGCAATTGTCAGCAATCGTGCAGCTCAACTCAGAACTTAAGGAGCTCAACGATTCGACGAACAATACCAAAGAAAGGACATTTGAGTAGGCCGCACAAGTTACTCAAACTGCCAGATCATGATTACACTAAGAGTAAAATTACAAAAAAAAAAAAGCAATGACCAACATAGTTCTCACATTCACAATAGTTAAAATAATAGCATAATACTTTACAAAGTAAATACTCTTGTCATAGTATATGTACACACATCAAAAGTGTCTAGGGATCAAGCATTTTTATGCGGATTTCTTGAGATTAAGATGTGGCTTTGTAATAAATTTATGATTTTATAAATTTATATGGATCCTTTTTGGTGCATTTCATAATTTGAATCAGGAACTGTGAATCAAATTCGAGTAAAAGATGAAAATCAGCTGTCAATATTTTCCCTATAAAAACATACAACGCATTGAAGACATTATTAGTGCTACTGTTTCCCTACTACTGATTAAAACCAACGTTATTATGGAGCGGCGACGTCATTTAAGCAGGGAAGAAATGCTCAGAGCCGTGGGAATGATAGAAGCTGGTTCCCGGCAACGTACTGTGGCTTTAGCTCTGAATACAAGTCAGAGTGTTATCAGTCGACTTTGGACACGTTACCGAAGCACTGGTACCGTGGCTGAGCGCCATGGAGGACGGTATCGCTGCACCACACGGAGACAAGACCGATACATTCAAATCTTAACTCGAAGAGCTCCAACAATAACCGCCATGATGTTAGCCGTGAGGCTTCATCACTCTTCAGGGAACTTAATTAGCGACCAAACAGTCAGAAACCGCTTGCATGAAGTGAACCTTCATTCCCGAAGACCGCTACGGGTACCACCTATAGCAATGCACAATCGTAGGATTCGATATCAATGGGCTCTTGAACACAGAAATTGGGCAGAAGAACAATGGCGTTTCGTGTGCTTTTCTGATGAGTCTCGTTTTGGTATGAGACCGGATACAAGACGTATACGACACTGGAGAACCCCTGGACGCCAACAGCGATTAAAATCCTGCCAGGAAGTCCATCCTTATAGTGGTGGAACCATCATGGTATGGGCGGGTATTTGGATCGGCGGAAGAACTGAGTTGATTTGGATCAGAGGCAACCTCAACGCTCAAATTTATGCTGAGACGATTGTATCATCGTTCCTCTACAAGTGCAAATCGGTCCCTTATTTCAGTTAATGCATGATAATGCACGACCGCACACCGCAAGAGTTGTAAGACAGACTCTCGCCGCAGCTAACATCAATGTCCTGCCCTGGCCTGCTCAGTCGCCAGACTTGAACCCGATTGAGCATGCATGGGATATGCTACAGAGAAGAGCTCTGCCGAATATGGAGGGTATCCAGTCGCAAGAAGACCTTTTTTTGTTGTTGCAACGAACATGGGCGGCCATTCCACAGCGTGATTTGGATGAACTCATTTTGAGTATGCCAAACCGATGTTCTTGTGTTGTTAGTGTTCGCGGTAGAAACACGGATTATTAATTGTTTAAGTTACCCAATAAAATTTTAAAGAAAACTGTTATTTCAGTCTTTTTTTCGAACTTTTGTGTTAGTGGTTCAAATGTCAAAAATCCCTTTATTAGGAAAATGGCAAATTTCTTTATTAATGCAAAGGTGACTTGGTTTATCGTTACTGTGACAAACGAAAACACTTTATTTTATGAATCCTTAAAGAAAATTTTAATTAATATCAATCAGGAGAAAAGTTATTGCAAAAATATATGTTGATCCCTAGACACTTTTGATGTGTGTATATAAAATTCATTAATGTCAATGTGTATATAAAATCCGGATATAATCATTGAGGACCATGCAGATTGGTGTCTGAAATGGACTTTTGAGAAAAGAACCACACAGATTGAGTGGACCTGTCCAGACAGTGCACGCATTTGTCAGTAACCGTGCAGCTCGACTCAGAACTTAAGGAGCTCAACGATTCGACGAACAATACCAAAGAAAGGACATTTGGGTAGGCCACATAAACTACTCAAACTGCCAGAACATGATTAAAACTGGAATAATAACCCACATAGTCCTCACATTCACAACAATTAAAATAATATAATACTTTATACAGTAAATATTCATGTCATTGTATATGTAAAAAAATATAGATACTTATAGCAAAGATTAAAAGTACAATAGTTAGCAAAAAAAAACAATAAAATAAATCAACATTCCCTGTGTAAATTTATTGGAACAGCTCACTCCCAAGCCTTTTTGTCCTCAATAAAGTATTTGACAGTATAATAGGCTTTCTGGCATAGTTTCCTTTTTATAAAAGATTTGAATTTATTAAGGCTTAGTTCTTGAATGTGGCTAGGAAGTTTATTATAAAAATGTATACATTGACATCTAAACGAGCCACCTATTTTCTTGAGCCTGGTTGTAGGAACAACAAATTTGTGTTTGTTCCTAGTATTTATACTATGGATATCACTGTATTTTTTAAACAGATTAATATTTTTATGTGCATACAAAAGATTTTCATAAATATACTGAGAAGGCACAGTCATTATATTAATCTCTTTAAATTTTTCTCTGAGGGAGTGTCTGGGACTTAATTTATAAATTGAACGAATTGCCCTTTTTTGTAAAACAAAAATCGTCTGAATATCGGCGGCATTTCCCCACAGCAGAATACCGTACGACATTACACTATGAAAATAACTGAAGTATACTAAACGGGCTGTCTCTAAATCTGTTAAACCACGAATTTTTCTAACAGCGTATGCTGCAGAGCTAAGCTTTTTTGACATTTTATCTATATGGGGGCCCCATTGCAGCTTGGCGTCTAAAGTTATGCCTAAGAATACTGTGGTATTTTCGGGTTTCAACTCTTCCCCCTTTATGAGAACACTTGTTTCTACCTGTCTAACATGTGGTAACGTAAACTTAATACATTTAGTTTTTTTCTCGTTAAGAAGAAGGTTATTAACGTTAAACCAGTTAACTACTTTTGCGAGGGCGCTATTTACATTGTCAGTAACCAGCTGCTGACGTTTGAGTTTAAATAAAAGTGAAGTGTCGTCTGCAAACAGCACTATATCATGTTTATCCTTTATGAGGTAAGGCAAGTCATTTATATAAATAAGAAATAAAAATGGACCTAGAATTGAGCCTTGAGGGACCCCCATTCTTACTACCGATCCGGGAGATCTTTTCCCGTTAACATCAACTCTCTGAATCCTATCACTTAAATAAGAAGTAAGAAGATCCAGAGAGGCGTTCCGGATTCCGTAGTGGTGCAGTTTCCTGATTAATGTTTCATGAAGAACACAATCGAATGCCTTGGACGAATCGCAAAAGATGCCCAACGCATCGCATTTGTCCTCCCATGCATTATATACATGCCCTAGAAGTTCAACTCCGGCATCGGTAGTTGAACGACCCCTTGTAAAACCGAACTGTTTGTTATGCAGTAATTTATGTACGTTGAAAAATCTTTGCATTTGATTTAGAATAAGCTTTTCAAAAATTTTACTGTATTGTATGGGACAGTTGTTATTTTTTTTTGTCGCGATTCTGATATTGGTACCATGGAGATAATTGTTCAGTTTGGTGATCTGAACCACACCCTTAAATTTGACCACACCTTCCTGATATATGCTGTATAGATACTTACACCAGCTACTAAAAATCCTGTTTTTAATTATATACTTTTTTTGTAATTCCTGTGAATACTTTTTAGTAAATTTCGTTATTTGAAAAGGAATAGTTTTTGAATTTCGGTCAAAAGTCGAAAATCTTCTGTCAAGTCGTGTAACTATCACCTGCAACGGGTTTGCGGCCAAATCAGTGCAATTTCAGCCATATCTGAGTGGAATCAATACAAAATAACGTTATTATGGAGAGAAGACGTCATTTGAGCCGAAAAGAACTTATCAGAGCTAAAAAATAATTATTATCAAATTATCTTGCCCGTTCACGAACATGACGCATGGATCAGCCTAACTCAGCTCAACCATTTTGAAGGGAGCTAAATGATCCAACACACGCGCCACCGTCAGCGAGACATTTTGAGTGAGCATGACACCTATCAGCCGCCAGGGCACATTCAAGTACAAGAAAGACATTACCCGGTAAATGGTAGCTCGATAGTACATAGTACTCACACTTGTCCTATGCAATTACATAGTACAAATGAGATTGAGTTTATACAATGCAAAGGTAGTCTTACAATCTTCAGCAGCTCCAACATAATTTTCAAATGTTAATAAATTAGTTGTGGTTGTGGAACAGGACCAGCATTGAGCCAGGCATTTTTATCAGCGATATAGACCCCAACTTTTAATATGCCTGTCTGCATAGTGTGCGTATTATCGAAAAATTGAGTTTTGTCTCATTCAGTTGCAGTATGTGGGGCGGTATTTTACTGTAACATTTTAAACAGTACCCCATGAAAGATGGGTCTATTTTAGCCTGTAAAACCTGGTTGATCGAATAGGTCCCCATTTCTAGTGCTATAATTTTGTCTTTCACCTCTTTTACTAAAAATGTGTAATTTTTTTCTTACGAACGTGATGTTTTCATATCTATTTATTTATTATTAAGAGGCTGACAACAGCTAAAGCGCGGTCACTGTAGGACTGCATAGAAAAGAAAGAGAAGCGCGATGACCCAAAACTGGTAATTTATTGCAAAATATGAACAATTCTCTATTTACAAAAAATCTATTGATTGGACTCAAAAATGAAAACACTATCACGTTAATTTATGTTGCTTGAAGAACAATCTGAAAATAAAACCAGAATGATTGCATGTATATTAGTATGGTTTTTAATAGTTAAAAGAAAATTTTAGAGGTATCTTCGTGATTTTTTTCTATCGTACCAAATTAGTTGTATTATGTTTTCAACACACTATCTAACTAGCATATATCCTGAAGAATATCATATATTTTTCTGATTTTGTTTACTGCGGTGGATGATGCTTTTTTAGGCATTATAAAACTTGTGTTTAGGTCATGCAGTCCCCTTAAGGCACACCAACAACACAAACACAAACATTTACAAATAACAGAGAACAGAGACATGGACTAGTGTTTACGTCAATTACAGACGTACACAGATGTACAGTACAGACGTACAGTAAGACATGATACTATGAAAGTATATAAAATAGACTAGCCTCGTGGTATCTACATCAGTAAATTGACGGATTTTTGGCAGCATATGCGCCTGAACTTAGCCGTCGGGCCTGAGATGTTAAATGAGGACCCCATTGTAGCTTTGAGTCAAGCGTCATCCCCAGGAAAACAGTTTTATCGACGAATTCTAGTTTCTCTTGATTCAATATTATCTCTCAATCACTACTTTTAACATTTGTTAAAGAAAATCTTATGCACTTAGTTTTTTTTTCCACTTACTAAATTATTAGCAGTGAACCCATTTTGGATCTGCAGTAGGGCGTAATTAACGTCGTCAAAATTTGTAGCACCTCTTTCTACTTTAAAAATTAAGGAACTGTCGTCAGCAAATAACACCTTTTGTGGTTGATTTTTTAATAAATGGAGTAGATCTTTAATATACACTAAAAAGAAGAAAAACCCGATATCGAGTCTTGTGGAACACCCAATTTTACTTTTAAACCAAGTGAATTGACACCATTTATTTGAACTTGCTGCTGCCTATCATTTATGTAAGATTTTACTAGACCGAGCGCAAGTATTCCAAGTCCATAATGCTCAAGTTTCAAGAGCAAGGTTTCGTGATCGACGCAATCGATTCGCAAAACGCCTTGTAGAGGTCACAAAAGATTCCTATGGCGTCTTGGGCCTCTTCCAGCGCCGTAAATATGTGTTTTAATAAGGTGACACCGGCGTCAGTCGTACAACGTCCCTTGGTGAAACCATACTGTTGATCGTGTAAGATTTTAATGGTGTTAAAATGATTGAACATTTGATTGAGCATTAGCTTTTCAAATACCTTGCTGAAAACTGGCAACACGGATACAGGTCTATATGTGTGTTATATGTCGACTTTGGACACGTTACCGCATCACTGGCAGCGTGGCACAGCGACATGGAAGACGAGCTCACATCACCACACGCAGACAAGATCGTTCCATGCAAATTACTGCTCGACGAAGTCGGTCTATGACCGTGATGATTTTGTTTACGAGGTTTCATACCTCATCAGGGATGTAAATAAGCGATCAAACCATAAGAAACGCTTGCATGAAGTCAATCGTGAACCACCTATTGATCCCTGCAATCGCAGAGCCCGTTTACAACACGTAACACGGAGCTCGTGAACACAGAAATTGGGCCGAATAAAAGTGGCGTTTTGTGTGTTTTTCTGACGAATCTCGCTTTGGTATGTGGCCAGATACTAGACGTACACGGTATTGGGTGACCCCTGGACGCCAAGAACGTTTAAAATCATGCCAGGAAGTCCATGCATACAGTGGTGGAACAATCACGATATGGGCGGGTATATTCCACCCATGAGAGACCCATGACCCATTATCAGAGGCAATCTCAATGCACAGATTTACGCTGAAACGATTATCAGATGTCATTCCTTTGCCGATTCAATTTGGCCCTTCATTTCTGCTTATGCATGATAATACACTGCCCAGAGTCATTGCAAACAAACTTGCAACAGCTAATATCATCGTCCTACCATGGCCTACTCAATCACCAGACTTGAATCCCATTGAGCACGCATGGGATATGCTTCAAGCTCAACTCAAACTGAAAGCATTTATTTCAAATAAACCAATTACAGGCACTTTTGGATATTCAAGATCTACACATACGAACATATTTTATTTAATCAATTTAAATAGACATTTCTATTTAATTTCAATAGGGCATTTTTTTATATGCCTTGCTTCCTAGACACATTTGATGTGTAATAGTAAGTAAGTACTCAATCGTTTATACAGGTTTTTTTTTGAGTGAGGAAAATCATCAAATAACTTCTCCCGCTCTGGGCGGAGCGGGAATGCGTGTAAGACTCTTACTGACTAAAACCCACCCGTGTTCCTTCAGTTGCCTGTGCTAGGGGCCACGGTAACCCTTTCGGACTTTCCCGCAACCCTGGCAGGCACCGGCCCTAGCGGACCCCGTCAGTCGTGCTGACATCTCTTTCAGGCGCGCCTGGAACACAACGCGCGCGTCGACCCGGTCCTGGTCCTTATCGGACGGCGAGCTACCCATTGCTCGCCGCCCACAACCCTGCCCCCACGGTGGCTGGGAATCGGCTTTGGATTCCCGACGCCCAGTTCGTTTCCTGTGGCGAATAGGGGCGTGAGGGCGCAAATTTTGCCTCTCCCTCACGCGTTCCGCCTCCTCCTTCGCGAGCATTACTGTGTCGCAAAAGGAGGTGACGGCTCCCAAGCCCTCTCGCTCCATACCATGGCCTGGACAAGGGTCAGACGAGGACACGGCGGTGAGGATCTGCGACAGGCGGAAGGTGAGGACGCCGTATCGCCTCTCTAGCCATTCCTCAAAGAGGGGACTCATCGCCGGAATTGTGGCGTGCCCATTCGTTTATACAGCTAACATTGTCTTGTAACTTTATAGGGTCCCGTACTGTTTCGTTCCGTCTGTCCGTCTGTCTGTCAGCGGGCTTTATCTCATGTACCGTAATAGGCAGACAGTTGAAATTTTCACAGTGTATATTTAGATTGCCGCTATAACATAATAAAATAAAGTTAAATAAATCAAAAGCAAAATCAAAATATTTTATTTCACATAATACATGGGCACTTATAAAACGTCAGAAGCTAGGTGCACGGTTCCAATTGGTAGTTTCCTATGGAGAAGAACCTGCAAGAAACTCCACGGTTATTCTATTAAAAATAATTAGCTTTTACAATGTTTTCAAATTACGGTGTTTATAGGTTGGGAGGACAGTGTAGGTCTGCCAACAGGTAGCTGGTACTTAACAAGATAGAAAATGGTCTAAAGAAATGACATGTTTTTTTTGCCCTTGCAAGTATAATAAATCTGCATTACGTCAAAAAAGTACGCAAAAAAAAACATATAGACATTTACGTAATGATGCCGTTAACCTACTAGGGAAGCCACATGTTCAGAAGGAATTATTGCCAGACTTCCTTGTATTCAACGTACTTAGTCTTTAATATTATGCTTTTTTGATAAGGATACGTTTGATGTGGGTTTTGAACTTCTCATCGCTAAGTTCTGTAACCGACTTTGGCAACTTGTTATAGAAGCGGATACTGTTAATAGAAAATGACTTGCTTGTTTTAGTTAATCTTTTGGGTATCACAATATCATTTTTACTACGTGTATTTATAATATGCAAATCGCTTCTTATTTTGAAAAGTCCTAAGTTTTTGCGAACATACGAAATACAACTGGGCAAAAAACGATTTTTTTTGTCTGCTGGCAACATTCTCAAAATAATGACGTTTCAAATAAACAAAGTTCACTACTTCGTAGAATTTTTATTTCGACCATCAAACTAATGGTGATTAAAATACGTAAAAAGTGAAAAATAATTAATAAAACCATTCGAAGTGCTGGAAGGGAGATTATATTTTATAAGGTGTACAGGCGATGTCTGGCGGAACATGAGGCCCAAACTATTCTTTCTGATCTTAACAATATTTACCAAAGAACCGCTGATAAGACAGGTATGTAAGAGGTAAAGTAGTTTCATATTTACTGCCAATAGTATGCGACTTCTGATAACATAATGAAAAGATTTAACCAATGGATAAATTAGATTCATAAATATGTAGTTGGATTAATTAATTAAAGCATTTTGAATTATAATTTTTTGATATAGGGGAAATTACGAACTATCTTGGGATTATTCCGAAATTATTTAAAACTCGACTATATTGTACTTTGACCGAATGTTTACATTTTTTTTTCAATCGCATTTACCCCTTACACAAAATATCATGAGTTTTAGTAATAGTTTCGCCAATATCACTTTTATAGTTTTGTTTTTCGGAATTAGTCCAAGAAGAGACTGTGGTTCTCAACATTTCAGTCTATTAAAGTTAAGTTTTGGTTTTATTCCCAGTAATTGTCACTCAGTTTATTACCAATAATTTTATTTCCACTAGTGATAAAATCGAAGTTGCCGTAGAAGTGAGCTGACAATGATACTTGATAGTTCCGACAGATCTCTTTGTGCGGAATATTATAATAATGGAGTTATATTTTAATCATTTTATCCATGTTTTTCGGCCTTAAATTCTTATTATTTTAACTCCGATAAAAATGAATAAAATGACTGCGGATTATTAAAAAAATCTACCAAAGAGCAACCAGACCAAAGAACGAGAACTACTAGCAGGGATTAATGCTTTTATGAACTTTAACAGTTAATCAAGACTTATCAAGATGAGCTGAAATTACTAGGTACCTGAAGAAATAAAGCATAAATAGAGATTTTTATAAAAATAACTTTTATTCAGTGCTTTTTGCAAAATAAAATAAAGTTTCATTAAATTATTGTCTTACATAAATCAGTTTTCCTTAAAAATGTTAAATCAAAGTAGGAACTAACGGTCAGAACCATTTTAATTTTCTTTTGGTATAAAGTACATAAGTACTAACCTTATCGAATTAAGAAGCTCCTTCTTTTTTAAGTCGGTTAAAAAGTAATGATTAATAATATAACGTCACTTTCCACAATAAACCCAAGTTTTCCTACAAAGACCGAAATAATAATAAAATTTTGCACACTACGTGTAATGTCATGGAAACCATCTGATCATACAGATTGAGAATCACTGTCAATTACTATGAAAAAACTAAGTGGGGTTATTGCGGTATGATTATGCATCGGAATTACCCCAGACGAGTATTATCGAAAAAAAAAACATAGCTAGGGCGTTTTTTTCCGCTCACGAATTAGCTAAAAACTACAACGTTTCGTAAAAACAAGCAATTATTCAAATAACTTACCAAAATACCGAGATAAATATGTTGAGGTTACTGCGAATCAACAAAAATGGCGCGAAAAACACTCTTTTGACAAAACTTGACGCTACGAAGGTAATGTTGACACTAGCTTCTCATCTTTAGTGTCCTCGTTGCATCAGTTGCAACGAGGACACTAAAGATGGCGTCTAAACCAATGTTGCGAATAGTAAAATATCACTACGATTACTAGAATTTTTGAAGTTTCGGAATATACCCTTTTTTGGAATTACCCCAGTGCACCTTACATAAATAAAGTGGACATTACAATGTCCACTTTATTTATGTTTAACAAAAATACAGCTAATTGTCAAGACCAGATTGGTACTCTATTCGGTTGCAGCGGGTTGCCATACGAAGAACACTTATTTTTTACAATTTTTTGCCAAAGTGTACGTTCTAAGATATAAGGCAGAGTTAGTATATAAACTTCTTTAAATTTGTTTCTAAGAGACTCGCGAGGACCCATGTTATAGATCGGGCGGATTACCCTCTTTTATAAAATGAAGATTGAATTTAAGTCAGCTGCCGATTCTCACAGCATAAGACATAATACTGTGGAACTAAGCAAAGCATACTAACCTAGCTGTAGCTTTATAAGTCAACTGCACTATTTTTTTTACTTCTTATGCAGCTAAACTTAATCTACCTGAAAGAGCTCTAATGTGGGCGCCCCATTGCAATTTAGAATCTAAAGTGATTCCTAGAAATACAGTTTTCGTAATAGCGTCTAGTTTATTGCCATCAAGTTTTAAATTAAGACCCACTTGGGGTACAATTGGTACTGAGAACTTAAGACATTTAGTTTTGTTGGCATTAAGTAAAAGATTATTAGCTGCGAACCATTTCGAAAAACAGCCAGACTATCGTTGTCATGTAAGACATTCGTATCATTTCTATCTATTAAAAAAATAAGAGAAGTGTCATCAGCGAATAAAATTATATCCGATAAGTTAGCCATCATGTAAGGAAGGTCATCCTGTGGTGTTAAGGTAAAAGGGGATAAGTCATAAATATTGAAAAAGGAGTTATTTGCATAATTCGATACCAAACATTAAAATCTATTAAGGTACAAATACTGACTTATCTCCAGTCAGTATTTGTGTAACAATTTCGTACAACTCAAATTGAAAATCAAGTCTAGTCAGGAAACAGCCAAGATCTTGTGAATCAAAACTAGCTGTTGAAAGATTACTAAGAACATTATTTTTAAACATTTTCAATTTATTTTTAGTTACAGGTCTTAATTCAACGGATCTATCTAAGTGTAACTTTTTATCTAAGTCAAACGATACAAGTTGACCAGTATGGTCAGGCCTGACGGACGCCACTAATTATGGACGAGGCTTTTATTTTACAATTAGTAAATACATTGTCGATGCATGAAGCTCAGGTTGCTGTTATTGTAATCGCTTAATTATAATTCGAATTTTAAATTGAATGATTTGAACAATGAGATTACCTTACATTTTTTCCGGTGAATTAACGAATAGATAACATTTAGATCACCACAAACAAAAACTACTTTGTTATCTTTAATTAGGTTACTTAGCTTTTCTTCCAATATTATCAAAAATAAGGACAGGTTTGAAGGTGGTGGTTTATAAACACATAAGAAAGTATGGCCTTCAACCTCAAATAAGTGATCAACAGAGCAAGCAGTGATATCCTTTCTTTCCTTATATCTAAAACAACGATTACACAATATCATGGTGTCCTATTATGCACTGGCAATTGTATTTTTTTTTAACATTCACACAAGGTCTTCAGGTCCCGAACTAGGTAGAACCTGTACTACGGTAACCTGATGACTGATATACATACACAGACGGACCAGACACAGGTCAACACACAAATTTAATGTTAGACTTGTCCGGGGATCGAACCCGGGACCAGCGGCTCAGAAGGCATTAAACAACATCCTATCAGGTTTTAATCAGGTTTCCCTAAAACATAAGATATCCATTTGACATTTATCTATTAACATTTCCACGTCTAGGATTTTGCCAAACAAGCGATTTATCTTTTGGTGATATAGTAAAATAATCTTAATATGCTTCTCTTTTGTCGACTCTAAAAGTGTAAATAATCTATTACAGTATTATTAGAAGTACTAGATAATACTGTTTCGTCCTTAACCTAGTCTGAGTTAAATTATCAACTGCGTGTATAATGTAAGCTAACAAAGTAGCTAATATATGTTGACTTTTCTTGGGAAGTAACATATACATATGTTACTTCCCAAGAAAAGTCAACATGTATCCGAATTCATACAAAATCTCTAACAAAATTGTTGGTATCAAAATACAATAATCGGTCACTATGATGACATGTCAAACTAAGCATTATGTTGTTTAAACTAAACATGTAATCATTTTCTTCAGCATTCAAATTATCCGAATATGGCAACGCACATAATATGAATTTACTTATTTCTAATTTAAGTAGTGTATCGTCACCGATTATTCGTAATTCAAATAGTACCTAATGTTTCGCGTACTTTAATTTCTATGCGTTTGTCATTTGTACATATTCACTGATTAAGATATAGGCAAGCGCGATGGTAAGCGCAAGCAGTCTTCCTGGGGTGGTATTAGGACCTCAAGAAACCTCAAGACATCAAATAATCGATTTCACGCGCAACACTCGAGTGCTTGTGTTATCTATGGTCGAACGGAACGCAAGCGCATCTCGGGGATTCGTTCGCAAAAACTTTTGAAGATGGCTACGCCGCCGCTTGCTAGCTAATTGGAAATAAATATACATTCTGTGTCTAAAGTGTTGTGTCCCCTTTCAAAAGGGCTGCAATAGTGCGTGGAAACCTGAACTGGTGGATCTAGCTGTGGGAATCAAGGTAAGGCTGCTCTGTATTGCTTTAATCTTGTCAGTGTCTAGTGCTCCCGCAAACGCATGGAAGTTAATTTTAAATTTCCATCCCTTATGTTATCCGGGAACTCATCCTTCTCGTAACATTGTTTTGGTGCCGAAACCAGGGACTGCTAATAAAGCAGTAATCGTAACGTTCGCGAGAAAGATTTCATTAACTTTCGTAATTTGCACAAATGGTCGACCCGCCATGTCACCATACCTAATTAATCGTCACAAATCTCGTTAGTTATTGAATATTTCTCCAAAGTATATGAACAACACCTTGGAACAATTTCGTCTATCTTATTTCGTGTATTTATTTCATTCAAAAATCGTAATTTGATGAAGAAAGTAGCAATCCTTCCAATCCGTCAGTCTAGGTACCTATTTACCTATCCGCTCTGTTAGCGCCGGTCATTTACTTAGGTATATTTTTCAATCCGTTGTTTGCGTATTACTTCATCTTGGTAGCTCGTTTTCAAAAGTTTAACATAAAATTCAGCGATTTGCGTGATTATTTCGTTCAGAATTGTTGTTCCGTACGATGTTATTATATGTAAATTAATCGTTCCGTTCAGTACATGTAGTAGCACCACGTACATTTTCTCGTCACGACAATTAAAAGTAAAGACAAGTTAGGTAAACAAGCTATGTTACCCGACTATTCGTAATCGTAGATAATCACAACATACAAATCAATTCAATTTGTAAACGTAGGTATAATATTCACTGTTGCGTGCCCATTCATTCAAGGTTATTTGTTAGCGAATTATCATTACAAAGTTCATAACAATTTTCATAGAAATTACGAATCGGAATTCGGTAGGGTAGGTTTAATTCTGCAACAAACAGTAGGTAGGGTATTCTGAGAATCAGAGTTGTACCAACGTTCGGTCGAAAATATCGATTATTATTTTAGTATCGATTTTATTGAAAATAATTATTTCTTTTAGTCGATTATTTTTGTTTTGCTTATCGATTCGAGACATGGCTTACGTACCCAAGCGTGGTGCAAAGAAAATGTCTAAATCTAAATCAATCGAAACAACTGGTCTTACGTGTGCGGACTTGCCCATCTTACGACGTAAACGGACTTTAGCATTGAATCGATTACGGAAAACGTTGGAAGTTGCACGAATGGTGGAATCGGATTCTTCACGTTTGGATGAATTTATCGTACATTATTCGGCAGTAACGAAACTGGTTAATAATTTTGAAGAAGCACATTTGGACATTTTAGGTATTGTCGATGATTCTGAAGTGGAAGAAGAAGATGAAATCCGTACCGAATTCGATGATATTTATTTTCAGGTGCTTGCTATGCATCGTGCTCTGGTTCCTTCCGTCGTTTCAAAGGCTGCTACACAGATGTCGCCTGCTTCAGCAATTCGACTTCCAAAAATCGACTTGCCACGTTTTTCAGGATGCATAAAAGATTTCAGTATGTTTTTTGATGCGTTCAATTCGCTCATTCATCTGAATGAATCATTGTCGGACTCGGACCGCATGCAGTATCTTCGAGCGAGTCTAGTCGGGGACGCACTAGGACTTATTCGTACTTTTCCTATCCAGGGTGAATACTATCAAGAAGCGTACAAGACATTGGTAGCTCGTTATCGTGACAATCGTGAACTTGCATTTACTTGTTGGCGAGAAATGCAAAACATTAGTTTTAAAGTGAACTCACCTACTGAATTAAGACGCGTATTGGACCTATTCAACGAAAACCTAATCATTCTAACTAGTCTTAATTTACCTACGGTTCACTGGGACTTCGTATTGTGTTATCATTTACTATCGAAGTTAGACTCAAAAACGCGGTGTGCTTTTGAACAAGCGCATCCTACCTCGGAAATACCACGTTACAGTGCCCTTAAGGACTTTCTCGAAGCGCAGTGCGATGCACTCGTTCTAGGGCATGCAAACCGGATACCCGGATAACCGAAAAAGCAGGATAACCGACTAATTTTAAACCCCGGTTTTTTAGGCTAACAAAACCGGATTTTTCGGTTTTTTCGGTTTTGTTTCTCCAATGTTATTGATTTAATATTACATACTTTATTATTACTTTATTATGTTATTGATTTAATTTTCCCGCACAAAATATTAAATTTATCACTGACAAACGTGAACAGGACAGCGAGGCAGCGTTAGTTCCCTTTTCGGCCACGTTAATTTAGATCCTTGTCGCACTACTATGCCACGCCACGCTGCCGCCATTTTGTTTTTCGATCAGTCTGTGCTGTTGTGAGTGACACGAGTGCACGTGTTGTGTTTGACGGTGGTTACATTGCAGATATTATTTTTATCAAGGTAAGTTTAATCACAATGTTTCTCGTATATTATGCATTGCTAATATTACGTGAAGTGAATGAACAAATACTGGTAATGTAATCACAGCAGGGATGTTTTGTTTAAGTAATAGCTTTAAATAATTAGGTTATAGCAGCCGGCAGCGGAACGTTCTTATTTTTGTAAATATGTAATGTAGCCATAAATAAGAGCCTACTTTTGTTTGAAGTAGTTTGAGCTGATCACATAAGCACATTGTTACATTTAAACTAATGTTTTAATTGCGTATGTTAATAACGAACCAAGTTTGAATGGTTTTTGGATAATGAGTGTTAAAAATATAAAATTAATACATAGGTAAGTAGACTTACAAAGAATGCGTTTGTTTAGCAAGTACCTAGTAGTTCTTACTAACTACTTGTTAGTAAGTTTTTACAGTAGATAATATGGCTCAAATGTGGCATATTTTTTGCTTACTTGTCTTCAATTTAGAATCTTCGTCGTTGAGCTTCCGCGCCTAAAGTGCATTCAACTAACCTACGTCGCTTAAAACTTCCTTCCAGTTGTCCGTTATTTATTTTCAAGATTGTAATCATGAACGTTTGCTACAATAGCACTTAATATTTACAGAAAGAAAAATCATGAAGAGGGCTGGCGATGTAGATGATGCCGATACAGCGATGACAAAATACGTGGAAAATAAAAAATCTGCTGGTGATAAATCATCAGTATGGTTTTATTTTTTACGTGCCACGGATGGAAGCACTGCAAGATGCAAAGAATGCAATAGAATATTAAAAGCGGCAGGCAGTTCTACATCAAGCTTACGAAACCATTTGCGCAGTAAACACTCAATAGATTTAAAAGAAAATGCCAAATCTGCAGCAGCAGAACCAACACCAAGCACAAGTGCAGTAGACTCATATGTTTTCAAAGATAGTGAAGATACAGAAACAGATCCCACAAATCCAAAAAAACAAAAAATTATACATTTTTTCGCAAAATTACATTCTGTTGAATACGTCGTATCAAAGATGGCTGCTTTGGATGGCCTGCCTTTCAAAACATTTTGTTCTTCCGAGGAGCTTAGAAAACTTTTTATCAAAAGTGGATACAAATTGCCAAGCTCACCAAATAGTATCAAAAATATGGTCATAAAATCAAATAACGAGTTAAGAAATTCAATCATAAAAGAATTAGAGGAATTGAAGTTAGATGGAGTGAGATTTGCCATAACTTTAGACGAGTGGACGTCTAACAGAAACCGGCGATACATAAATATAAACTTATTTTCACCGCATTTTAGTGACAATGCTTGCTACAAAAACTTGGGGCTTGTGAGAATCAGTGCAAAAGGGACTGCGCAGCATTGTTTAGAAATTTTAAAAAAGAAACTGACAAATTTTAGACTTTCGTTGGATGAAGACATCGTTTGTTTGACCACTGATGGGGCCAGCGTTATGTTAGCCTTAGGCCGGGCTGCTAGAGCTAACCAACAACTTTGTCTGGCACATGGAATTCAACTAGGCATAATTGATGTGCTATACAAAAAAACTACAGAAGTAACTAGAGAACCTAAAGAACCGAATGAAAATGAAGAAGATAGCGATAACTCTGAAAACAGTGATGATGAAGATGGTGGTATTGAGTTTGATGTCAGTGTTGCTGTTGATCGACGTAATTTCGTGCAAACATTATTTTATAAAGACATTATAGACAAAGTCAGAAGTGTTGCAAAAATGTTTAGAAAATCACCAACGAAAAATGACATTTTAAGTAAATATGTCATGGCAGACCATGACAATAAAGATCTGAAACTTATACTGGATTGCAAGACTCGGTGGAGTTCGATGGCGGACATGATTACGCGTTTTCTAAAAATAAAAGACGCTGTATCAAAGGCTTTAATAGATCTTAAGTCTAATATTCAATTTAATGATGCAGAGTTACTGAATCTCACCGAATTAGCTGATTCTTTAGCTGTCATAAAAGCTACTGTAGAAGCTATATGCCAGCGTGATGCTAATTTAATTACAGCAGTAGCAGCAATTAAATTTATGCTTAAAAAATTACACGAAGATTCCTCTCCCATCAGCACTCAATTGGCAAATTCATTAGAGTCAAGAATAGAAGAAAGATTGACAAATCTTACCGGAATACTTCTATATTTGCATAGTCCAGCTACATACTACAAAGATCTTTTGGATGGTGTAATAAAAAACACAATAGCTCTCGATAACGATCAAATTCGAAGTTTCATAGTTAACATTATAAATAAGCATTTTTCGACTACTATACCGACGGCGACGATAACACAGGAAAACGTAGACCATACAGTACTCAATGTTTCACAAAACATCAAGGACCAACTCGGACAAGAAATAAAGAAGGCGCTCAAACTACATACCTCTGATGCAACTGCAAACCCATCTACAGAACTTGATTTAGAAACTAAAATCAGGGTGGAAATGGCACTTTACGACAGTGGAGGAAAAATGGGAGAGCACTTATCAAAAGTATATAAAGCTTTGAATTCTATACCTCCAACAAGTGTGGAATCAGAGAGAGCCTTTTCATCAGCGGGTCTCATGTGTAATAAAATCCGTAGTACCCTAAATGATGACTCCCTTGATGCACTTGTATCCTTACGGTCATTCTATCAAAGTAAAAAATAGTAATTTGGTTTAGCTGTGTAACTTTAATTTTAATCTATATCTCTAAGAATGACTGATTATGTTGTTTTGGTAAATTAAGAATAAGACTTCTTTCTATTTTAAGTATTATTTAAATAATTATTTTGATCTCTTTTTACGTACTGTTGATTTTGCCTGTGAGTATTTTATGACAGTTAAATTGTTAATTAATATTCTGTGATTTTAGACCTTTGCGTACCTACCAAATGTTATATTTATGTTCTTAATATTTTTATTTTCCTAAATAATAAGCTTTATTCTATGTTAAAAGAAAAAAAACTTTTAGTAGTGTTATAACTTAGTAGTTGTAGCTTATTTCCGTCCAAAAAATGCTCATTATTATAAAAATAAGTAAGATTAATGTTTAAAAATACATATTTTGATTAGACTTCAGCATTTTCATTTCTTTACACACATATTTCTCATTTCTTTAATAAATTTGAAAAAAAAAACCGTAAAAACCGCTTTAACCGGTTTCACCGGTTTTGTAAACAAAAAACCCGAAAAAGTCGGTTTTCTTAATCAACCCGGTTTTTGCATGCCCTAACTCGTTCGTGATACTCACTTTTCTGGTAATCGTGACCCTCAACCATCTACTAGCAAAAACTACAAAACTGATGTCAAGTCAAACAACAACAACCATAAGAAAATTACGTCGTCGTTGTTATCCAATTCAGAGAAGACAACAAACCAGCCAGAAGGTACCCAATCTTCTGCGCCTTCTACCACTGCGCGAGGAGTTGCTTCGAAGTGCCCGTCCTGTTCGGAACTTCATTCCATTTCGCATTGTAAATCATTCATTGATAAGTCGATTCAAGAGAGACGTGACATCGCGAATAAAAATCGCTGGTGTTTCAATTGTTTGAAGCCGTCCCACATTGTTCGCGATTGCAAATCGACATTTACATGCCAGAAATGCCATCTGAAGCATCATACGCTCCTGCATCAGGAAAATGATAATAACATTCCTGAACCGAAGCCTCCAGTCAGTGAACCCCTTCGTGTATTGACGAACGTGGGTGATAATTCGGTTGTTCTTCTATCTACTGCCGTTATTAATATTCGTGATTCGTCGGGCGACTACCAGCCATTCCGCTGTATTATCGATACTGGTAGTCAGGCTCATTTCATTTCAGAAAGCGCAGTAAGCCGTCTAGGACTTGACAAACGCATGACTTCACGCCAGGTTCGTGGTGTAGGTCAATCGTCAGCCTCCATCTCAGGAGCTGTTCAACTTCAGGTAGGTATTAACGGTCAAGTGGCGTTCAATCTTGAAGCATTGACCATACCTAACATATGCGGAAACATGCCGAGCGTCACGCTCGACAAATCGTCTTGGCTTCATATTCGCGGTCTCAATCTAGCGGATCCGGATTGTGATAAACCTGGTCCAGTTGACATTCTTCTAGGTGCTGAAATCTTCCCTTCTCTCATTCTGCCAGGATGCGTGAGCAGAGGACCGAAGCAGCCATCCGCGTTGAATTCTATGTTCGGCTGGCTTCTTCTAGGAAGTGTTAGTGATCACCAGGCTGAACAAAGTGTCAACTCTTTCTTCGTTACAGACGACCAGCAGCTTTCTCAGGAAGTCAAGAAGTTCTGGGAATTAGACCAGCTTCCGTGCGTCACCAAGTTGAGTGAAGCAGATCAACGTTGCGAACAACTCTATTGTGACACAACTAATCGTGATTCAACTGGACGCTATAGTGTCGCTCTGCCTTTTGTAGATGACAAGGAACCGTCATTCCCAGGATCGCGAGAGTCGGCTCTTCGACGTTTTCATTCGTTGGAACGTAAACTTTCCGCTGATTCGGTTCTTCAAGAACAATACTCGAGCTTCATGACTGAGTATATTCAGTGTGGCCACATGACTCTTGTGCCCGCAAAGGATATGCAGAAGGGAAAATATTACATACCTCATTTCTGTGTCCTTCGTCCTGACAGCGTCAGTACGAAGCTTCGTGCCGTCTTTGACGCATCAAATCGTGACGCCATCACTGGCGTATCGTTGAACGAAACCTTGCTTATTGGTCCAAAGTTACAGGCTAACATTTTGGAAATTCTTCTGCGGTTTCGTACCCATTTTGTTGTGTTTTCAGCGGACGTGTGCAAAATGTACCGTCAAATTCTTGTTCATGAAGAACATCGTGATTTCCAAAGAATCTTCTGGAGAGATCATCCATCCCAACCGCTGTTGGAATATCGCTTGAATACTGTCACCTACGGTGTCTCCTCATCACCCTTTCTTGCTTGTCGTACCGTCAAACAACTCGCCGAGGATGAAGGTAGTGACTTACCTCTCGGAAAATCCATTTTGTCGACTGACGTGTACATCGATGATGTCGTCACTGGGTATTCTGATCTTAATCAGGCCATGCAAGCTAAGTCGGAAGTGACAGAGCTTCTAAAACGAGGTCACATGGAGCTGCGCAAATGGGCTAGCAATGACCCTAGGTTGCTTTCTGATCTTCCTCCGGAGTATTGTCTCACAGATAACGTTTCAATGGACGTTGAGAAGTCCAACACTCTCAAAATATTAGGTTTGAAGTGGGAACCTAGCTCTGATCATTTCGTTTTCGAAGTCAAGCCTCAAGATCGTGTTTGCAGCAAACGTAGCATTCTAAGCGAGCTAGCAAAAATCTATGACCCTCTTGGTTTTCTGTCACCGTTGACCTTCTTCGCGAAGTATTTAGTGCAGAAATTGTGGGTTCTTGGAGTTTCCTGGGATGCAGATCCTCCTGAAGACATCAAACGACAATGGAATCGCTACACCGGAGAACTTCATTCCATTCAGAACCTTCGAATTCCGCGTCATCTATCCGTTGCTCATATCAAATCGTGCGAAATTCACGGGTTCGCAGACAGTTCTCAACGTGGATACGCTGGTGTGGTGTTCCTTCGAGTTATCGACGAGTGTGATAACATCAGGGTATTTTTTGTGCTGTCAAAAGCAAGGGTAGCTCCTATCAAAGTTGTTTCCCTACCAAGACTTGAGCTGTGCGCTGCCGCTCTTCTGGCAGATCTACTTAAATTCATCAGTGAGGTTTATCAACCTCTTCTTCCCGTTTCAGCCATGTTCGCGTGGTCAGATTCGACTGTCGCGCTCTCATGGATTCGATCGCCTTCCTCCCGCTGGAAGACCTTCGTAGCAAATCGTGTCAGCCATATTCAGGATGCGGTCCCTGGCGCACTATGGCGCCATGTGAGATCAGAGGACAATCCCGCGGACATCGCCTCTCGTGGTCAGACACCTGCGGAACTTGTCATCAATTCGTTATGGTGGGCGGGGCCTGGTTGGCTTTCTCAAGACGTTCAGTTTTGGCCTTGCTCAGTTTCAGATCCTTCTGAGGATGAACTTCGTGCAGAAGAGAAGGTACAGGTTCTCCTTACAAGTGACATCCCTGCGCATACCATCGATTATTTGCTGTCCCGATACTCGTCAATTCGCAAAATCCAAAGAGTCGTCGGTCTATGGCTTCGCTATATCCACAATCTCCGTAGTAAATTCAATCGCCGTTCTGATCTACCCTTAAATCGTGCAGAACTTCACAACGCGCTGTTGATGATAGTGAAACGTACTCAGTTTCTTCATTTTCATGAAGACTTCAAACGGTTGAAAGAACACAAGCTTCTTTCAAAACAAATGCGTAAGCTGAACCCATTCATCGACCGCCTGGGTGTTCTTAGGGTGGGCGGTAGGTTATCCAGATCCGGACTAGAATACAGTCACAAACATCCCGCTTTGCTACCGAGAGATTCTCCACTGACGTACATGATCATAGACGCCCTCCATCGTGAAAATTGTCACCCAGGAATCAACACGTTACATTATTTGGTCACTCAGCAATTCTGGATTTTATCAGCTAAACGTGCAATTCGACACCGAGTTTCAAAATGCTTACACTGTTTCAAAACGAATCCATCTCCTCTCGAACCGTTTATGAGTGATTTGCCTGCAGTTCGTGTGAATCAGGTAAAACCGTTCAGTATCGTTGGCGTGGACTACGGTGGTCCTTTCCGAGTCAAATCAGGCAAATATCGCGGTGCTAAGATAAGCAAAGCTTATCTCTGCCTCTTCGTCTGCTTAACTACTAAAGCGGTCCATCTAGAAGTAGCTACCGATTTGACTTCGGAATCATTTATCGCCGCGCTTCGTCGCTTCGTCGGTCGTCGTGGACGAGTCCAGACGATCTATTCAGACAGAGGAACCAACTTCGTTGGTGCTCATCGCGAGCTCTCGTCATTGATGCAAGATGCTGCTCATACCGAAACTATCGAATTCAAATTCAATCCCCCCTCCAGCCCACATTTCGGTGGCGTGTGGGAGATTCAGATTAAAGCTGCAAAATCAACGTTGTACCGCGTAGTCAACAATCAATCGCTGACTTTAGACGAACTCTTTACGTTATTCGTGCAAATCGAAGCAATGCTTAATTCCAGACCCCTTTATCCGATAAGTAACTGCGCCAATGATTTCTCGGTACTTTCGCCAGGTATGTTTCTTACGTTAGAGCCCCTGACAGCTGTCCCAGATGAGGATTTGACGTCTGTCAATATCACTCGTTTGGGCCGGTGGAAACTCATTCAGCGTTTTCAACAAGATTTCTGGAAGCGTTGGAAGAATGAGTACCTGCATTCGTTAACTCAACGGGCAAAATGGACTAAGCACTCGCAACCACTGGAAATCGGTTCCGTGGTTGTCATCAAATCGGAAACTCCTCCGCTTCATTGGCCTGTAGCGCGTGTAGAACGACTGCACAGCGGACCAGATGGTGTAGTACGCATCGCGGATCTACGTCTACCTAACGGTTCTTTTCTTACGCGACCATTAGCAAAGATCTGTCCTTTGCCAAATCAAACGGACTAGAATCGTTAACGTTGGTTTCTTCATTCGTCTTTATTCGTTATTCGTTAGTAGTATTAGTTAAACGTAAAGTTTTCTTTAGTTACGTATTGTTGTTCATATACTAGGATAATATTTCGTGCCATAAGCAGGCTTCAATTCAAAGTATAGTAACTTACTCTTAAGCATTGTAACATGTATTGTCGTCCAATGGTATTTTCTGAAAATACAACTATCGTGTATTTTGGTGGGCGGTATGTATCGTCACCGATTATTCGTAATTCAAATAGTACCTAATGTTTCGCGTACTTTAATTTCTATGCGTTTGTCATTTGTACATATTCATTCACTGATTAAGATATAGGCAAGCGCGATGGTAAGCGCAAGCAGTCTTCCTGGGGTGGTATTAGGACCTCAAGAAACCTCAAGACATCAAATAATCGATTTCACGCGCAACACTCGAGTGCTTGTGTTATCTATGGTCGAACGGAACGCAAGCGCATCTCGGGGATTCGTTCGCAAAAACTTTTGAAGATGGCTACGCCGCCGCTTGCTAGCTAATTGGAAATAAATATACATTCTGTGTCTAAAGTGTTGTGTCCCCTTTCAAAAGGGCTGCAATAGTGCGTGGAAACCTGAACTGGTGGATCTAGCTGTGGGAATCAAGGTAAGGCTGCTCTGTATTGCTTTAATCTTGTCAGTGTCTAGTGCTCCCGCAAACGCATGGAAGTTAATTTTAAATTTCCATCCCTTATGTTATCCGGGAACTCATCCTTCTCGTAACAAGTAGGGTTTCAATATTATTAACTATGTCGCTTTTGGTTATGCTCAGATGGTTTCCAATTAAAAGAACTACAGTAGTCTGCCCATTCATTTGTATTATGTTTTATTTTATGAACAAGCTCATTAAAATGCAGGTTATGGTAACAACAGTTAACGGTATGTTTAAAAAAATATATACTAGAAACGTGTTTTTTTCTGCCACGACATGGGAACAGTTTCAAAAAGTATTGACTTCAAGATAAACGTGTTTCCTTGTAATATAACAAAAGGGACAGGAAAATTACGAACTTTGTATATTGTTCTTAGAAATATTTTTCTTTTCACCCTGAGTGTGTATCGGCGAGGCCTCGGAGCCACTAGAGAATAACTCGTGCAGGTAATAATGAAGTATTGATGAGTAGTGTAAGTGAACGTGTATATTTGCTACTTTTTTTTAAGGAGCAGTTTGTTTTGTTGGTGTAAAAGTGATTAAAACTGATTGTTAAGCTTAAACAGGATGGCGATGAGGTTATCACGTAAATGAAACCACGTATTCTCATGATGTTGTTTGAACATACATAAAAAGTAGTTTAATAAAAAATCAATTAACATTCTAGTCGCGGTACTTTTTTTTAAATTTTTTTATTCAACCACATCGTGTGAATGCACAGAGATATTACTTGATGAATACTAGCGGTTCAACGACCCGTGGCCAGAAAAGAAAGTTCGAACGTTGCCATTCTGAATTACTCAAATAATGTAAGGCATAATTATCTATGCACAAAATGGGACGGGGTAACGGGAATGATGATGTCGAGATTCGTTCGATTCGATGACGCGAAGCCGACGCCGCGCCGCGACTCTCGCGCCCCGCCGCGCCGCGGCCGTTGTCTTTGAGGGTAGTTCAAGATCTGGCTAATTCGCGCACGCGTCGTGAGTAAGTCCTGTATGTATTGTTGTTGTTATTTCTTTAAATTGTGTTGTTTGTGATAGGATTAGGAGTGATAGGACACGTTGATAAGATATTAATAGATTTTCTTAGTTAAAGTGATGTGACAGTTTGTTTTATCTTTCTTTTTGTATTATAATTGAACAGTTATATGGTGATTATTATCTTGATTATTTCGTTAAAAACAATACCATAAAGTTCGTGTTAAATTAAATTGTGGATACTTACCATCGCCCACGCGTGCCTACTGGCTACGTACATCGGGAAATGTCGAACTTTTACAGGTCAGTAAACTAATATTGTCAAGGGTGGTTTATTTCGGAACAAGTTTGTCGCTATTTATTTTGTTTGATAAAATGAATTTTTATTATTTATTTCAAACCTCATCGTCTGTATTCAGAAAAATGAGCATACCTATACAAACAGCCTTCAAAACGTTAAAAATCCTTATTTGTTTATGTACTTAGGTAGGTAGTTATAGGGTTAAGAATAATAGTTAGTTTTAATTACGCGTACAATTTCGTAGTTTGCATTAATTACAGACAGGTAAACTAAGCTTTAAGCAAGGTTGCAAGCAGTGCGACCATGAAAATTACTTCGTGACAAGAATATTCGTTTTTGTCATAACAGGAAAATTATTGTGTTCCTGTTCGTTCGACTGGTCTGATCTGTAGAAAGCTTTCGCGAAAAACACCATATTTTTACCTTCTAACACAGCTTCCTGAATTCGAGCCGTATCGTGTTTGCTCATCAAGAAATAGAACATACGAGCGAAAAGTCCTCCAAACATAGACATTTATGAAATACAACGAATTACATGCCATTGTTCTATTACCATAATAAACATTGCTTCTGCTCGCACTACCTCCAAATTATATACGTACTTGAGTCGTTTGCCAAGCTTTTCATAGTTAGTCTAGAAATGGTTGGCTAGAATATTTGTATTCGCCGTGAGGTTGTTCGCTAGACACCGTCGGAATATTAACCAGAGCACGAGAAATAATGTAGCATAAACCACCGCAGTGGGACGTGCATGAAGCATGCGTCGTTGTTATGCACCCACCGTTGCCCACCTATATGTACAATTGGAAGAACTTGCGCCGTCGTCGGGCGTAGAACGGCTGTTTGGCCAACATTGGTGGTAGAAGCTATGATAGTTTTGTTTGTTCAAATATGCGGTCATTTCGAAGATCGTACAGACTAATGTAAGTGTCGTCAAGTTCTAGTAAGCTGTACTTTGTAGCTCCAGTAAATAATGTTGGACGATATGGGGGTAACTGGTTTTCATTTTCAGGTCTTCATCTATGACCCATGTCTTCATAAAGTTGCTTCTAAAATATTCCGTCAATATTCCTTTAGATCAAATCAGGTCAGTGGTTTAACTGGTTTACCTTATAAAGACCGTGTAAATATTGAAAATTGCCATACTGCATAAGTATATAATGGTCTCATAAAGATAGGATCACTTTCTTTTAGCTTAATAGTTACAGCTGTCACGTGTAACTTCTTAAGATAAATGAACTTCAGAAAAACCTTTGCTTATTTGTTTTCTTGGCGATTTTATTTTTTGAAATTCTTTGGCCAGTACGGAAGTATATTTCGTTCTAGTCCCTTAGTACGTACGTACGTCTTTCATTGTTCTCTCTTGAGACTCCGGTCTTCTTTATTGTTCTGAAGGCTGGAAACATGCTTCAATGTACATTTTAAAATAATTTCAAATACATTCAGTGTACTCACTGGACCAGGACCGGCTACTAGATTCCTCATGTCGAATTCGTGATGTAAGAGGTGATTTACTGAAAACTTACGTGAAAAGCGAATGCAATAAAGGTATCGACTCACAAACTAAAAATAAAGAAGTAAAAACATGTTGTAGTATTCAGTCGATCGTAATAAATGAACTGTGTATGTTCCTGTGAAGGTAAGCCCTGTGTGAAGCACATCGTTACACGATCCTTTTGGCGCGAATTCGAGCGCTGCTTGAAGCCAAGCCTTTATCACAATAGCAGCTATTTGATTAATAATTCCTGATAGCTTCTTGTGGAAATGTTAGTGGAAAATACAGTAATTTTGTTCGTCAGCAAGGATTTGGTAATATCAGTTTGAGATAGGAATATTACTGAAAGCTGTCCATAAGAAAATGCTGCCCTTGCTTTTGACAAAATCATAAATATATTTAGTCGTCGTGCAGAATGCCTTACGTTTTGCTACTGTGGATGCTATGTTAAGTTACCGGTAAGTTGGCATGTAGTAACATTTTTTTTACACTGTAGTTACAGTCACCAGCACATCAGATTATACGAAACTATCAAATTTCTCCAAATGATTTTAAACCTTAAAACGTTGAAGGTTAAATTAAGACTTGACCTGTTGCTTTTGTGTGTACTTATATTAATACTCTGTCCAGTTAATGAGATTTGGAATTTCTGTCCGCAGACCGGAAAATGGCTTATTGATATTGTATTGGTTTTGTAAAAGAAATTGTAAAGAAAAATCATTCTTTACACTTTCTTTTACAAAACCACTTCTTTATAACCTACCTACATGTTGTTTCTGTTTCGACGACGATGCATTTTATGATACAAGACCTGATTCTAAACCCAGTATTGGCTCCAAACGAAGGAACTCCCTAACGGCCAACGGTACAGACACGAAATTTTGTGGACGCATTTGGGCATCATAGTCCATTCTTAAGTCCACTATGACCTGGCTATTGCACCCAGGATTGGCTTCAGACGAGGGAACTCCTCAACTCTCAACAGTAAAGACAAGACATTTTATATATTTATTAAAACACGATCGTCCGTTCTTAAGTCCACCATGACCTGGCTACTGCACCCAGGATTGGCTCCAGTTGAGGGAGCTCCTCAATTGTCACCAGTGCAGACAAGAAATTTTATATATACGCATTTAATTATAATAACCCGTTCTAAAATCAACGTGAGTAGTGCATCGAGGATCGGCTTTAGTCGAGGGAGCTCTTCAACGGTCAACAGGGCAGACCCGGAATGGTATATACGCATTTAATTATGGTAGTCCGTTCTTAAGTCCACCACGACCAGGCTGCTTCACCCAGTGTTGGTTCCAGACGAGGGAACACCTCAGCGGTCAACAGCAGAGACACTTAATTTAGCCCGTTCTCAAGTATGACATGACTTGGATGTTGCAACTCGGTTAGCTTCAAACCATGACTTATGTAAAGGCGTGTTTGGGTTCGTTGGATTTGTCTTTACAAGTACCTTTCAGGTGAAGGTCGTAAAACAGATTTTTCAACAAATTCTAATGCTAAAAATTAAAAAATAAAGGAGATTGGGCATATTTGTATGACGGTTTGCCCAACCATTGTAGCAATAAAGGCTATATGGTTATATCTTGTACTACTTGCCCTCATCACATAAATGTATTTTTTTATACTTTCAGCGACGTCAAAGTATTTTTTTTGAATATTTAAAAAATTGCATCCTTAGCAAATAACCTACTTGTTTGTTTAGTGTGTTATTGTCTGATATTTTAATTTTTACGGATATTTTATATTCACTATCATAATATTATATATATGTATGGTGTATGTATGTAGCCTACTGCTGCATGCTATTTTATTTGAAAGTGGCGAGTGAAGTTCAAAAGGGGATAAAAAATAAAAATAAAAGTGCATTGATCGCTATTTTTATTTGAAACAACAATATATCAGAAAAAAACAACTAAGTATAAGATTAAGACTTACACTTTTATCATGTACAATAGAAATATATTATATATATATATAAATATATATATAAAATATATATATTTATATTTTCCGTTATTATTAATCATTCTCATCATTTAAAATAATATGATCTAGAAAACTTGCCGGGATTTGAAAATCATTTTGATGTCTTGCAAATCCCAAGTACCAAACTATACTCATAATGTGGGCACAAGTTCCGATAGTACGACTTCCGGTTAAGCACGAACAATAAAGGTGTGGTAAAGCCTCTCTACCTGTCATATTGGTCTTAACTAAAATATACGAGTAATAGGTTTTTCTCAACGTATGTCGTGAATGAATCTGTCCTCGTAATAACGCACAGTTACTTGCATCTATTTCATAATCCGTTAGGTTTGGACTTATTTCGTGGCACACTTCTATAGTATATATACCACCCCTTAAATGTTCACCGACATACGATTTGGCCAGTTTTATTTGATAAGTTCCAAGAGCAATCAATATCAAATCTTCTTCGCTTAAAATAGGAAAAGGAATATTCAGTGTGTCACTATTTATTTGGATAAATTGCGCCCTTCGCCTGTTTATATTATTTTCTGTTACGAAATTACCAAGACGATTTGGTACATCTATTCTCTCATTAATAATATTAATAATCTCGCTAGCGTGGGCATTATTTTCTAAAGGCGCTCTAAATGCGTTAAGAAGAGCAGTGGCTATTCGTATGTCAGTAAACATATGGGTCATGGCTCTATTAAAATAGTCCTGACGGAATAACTTAAAGTCTCGTTTGATGCGCCCATTAATAACTTCTACTACCCAACGGACTATTGTTACAAGCCGGGATTCATTTGCTTGGTGAGTGGTAAGTTGCGTAGCGTTACGGTCTTTTGACGGTGGCATATGCCATTCATAGCCGAAGCTTTCAAGAACAGGTATTGCATCCCTAAATCCACGGTCAAGCACGAACGTATCTCCTTCATGAAGAAGGTAATGTAAAGGTGCATCTTCCTCATTGCAAATACGGGACATTATAGTTGCATCAGAAGTCCTGGCTGAGTATGGGCCAAACACTTCTAAAATATAGCCGTCTGGACAAACTACAACAAATGGCTTTAATAGATTTCGGAACTTGTGCAAGCTATATGAAACCTTTTGAAATAAAAAGTTACTACTCTTCTGAATATATATATAAGTGCCATCCAAGATTAATATTGCCTTTGGCGGATTATTTTCACTACTTCCGTATATGGCATTTGGGATTTGCAGGCTGTGTGATATGATTTCATCTCGGGTCATATGATCTAAGCCAAGGTGTCGCGGTACAAACTGAGATGAAAGGCAGTCGCGGGCAACATTCATGTATCGCTCAAGTGCTCGTCTGCTCATTGACAAGCGACTCGCGAGTCTTTCGTTAGATTCTCCCGTGCGAAGCTTCATCAAATAAATGCCCAGTGCGGTTTTTGGACGATTACAACAGTCTGTCAAAGAAGGTATTTCCAACAGTAAATTGTTGAACTGCACAAGCGTTAAGCCAGTGCAAAAATATAATTCATCTGCGTCTATATTTTCAACAGTGTCAAAATCGAATATTTTTTTTTCCAAATATGCTTTGCGTTGAGTTTCCAGCACATCTGTTAATTGGCTCACAGAAAAAGACTCAACAGTTCTTAATAAGTCATCATTGTCTAAATCGGCCCATATATTGGATCGCAAATGACGTTGACATACGCGTGCACTGCCTGGAGTGTATATTTTTAAATGCATTAATAAATATATAATTATGTTCTTAGGAATCGTCATTCGTTCTACCTCAAAACAATTCCTAAACATACAGCGATTTGACGTATTCGACAATCTTTTATAGCCGGATAAAACCACGGACTGATCTTGTACGTTCACATTTATAGCATTTGCTTGGTCATCTGGTTGATCTGCTACAGCCTGCTCACTCTGCCGATTCATTCGGTCTTCATGACGCCTTGCAGCCACCAAACAGCGATAGCATATCATCATTCGGTCATTTGCAATCGCCTACAACAACGAAAAAACTCAACTTTTATATTGTTATTAGTCGTATCCGCCACTTTCGTGGAATATTAATAATATAATAATATACATATAAGTAAATATAACGGATACTAGGTAGTCCAATACTCCGAGACATCAGTATATTAGCGAATATTACTGTACATATTACATTCGTTTTCGTATGGGGCCTCGTACACAGGGACGCGTTGCCGCCATTTTGTTATGCGTCGGCGACGTGTGCTTGTGTACGAAACCCCATACAAATATACTGCGATAGTCGTCGGGATACTAAGGTCGTGGAATACCGGTAAGTACTTGCTTCTTGTGTAAAAATACGGACAAAAATATTGTTTCTTTATTTCCAATGATAATAGTCTTAATCTTTAGTTAGTTTGTATTGTTTGTTTTCATTATATCAACATTGCACCTGTGAAGTGAATTACCTGATGTATGTTGATATTATTTTGTAGAACATATTCAGCAAATCCAGGTCTTTCTTCAAGCTCGCCTCGAGTTAAAATATGTCGCGACCTGTCTAGTCGCACACTCCGACCACAAGTCACACATTGTTCTCTATGTGGTTCCATTTTCACCAAAATCCGGTAACTTGGAGTAATCAAAGTCCGTTTAGAATAACCGAATCGTAGGTAATAACAGAAACAATGTCCAAACACAGCCGAGTCGTCAGTAAAGAAATCAAACCATAAAAATGTCCAAACACAGCCGAGTCGTTAGTAAGTACAGGAATCAAATCACTCTGAACGCACGTTAGCACCAGAACAGTATTCACGAATGAATGGCGACATGGGGATGAATAGTTTGTCTGTTTGTTGTTCCTTTTGTTTTAGGTTTGCATACTATCTCGCTCACTCGCACTTAGTATTAGCGAGAGCGAAAGCAAGCCTTAACAACAGTAGCTACCTTTCTCGCTCCCTCACTCGTTGTGTGACTCACTCACGCGCACTTGGTGAGAGCGCTTGTAGTGACGCCATTTTGATTTGTATTATTACACGTGGTAGTTTAAGGGTGTTACTACACAAATCGGACATCGATCGATTCGACATTGATCGATTGGTGTGGCTTTGTCTGATCGATGGATACCGTTAGAATAACCTAGATCGATTGCCGGTCGATGGCATCGGTCGACGTTGATCGATTAACCCCGGCTATAATCCATCAGTTGCTATTCGTTCACCTCGTTAGCGTAGCTTAGCTCTGTAGTTCGCGGTGTGAACCAAAGTATGAAAAAGAGGTGAAATGATGCTCGCTCGGCTCGCCCGTTTTCGTTTTGACAATACTCTCATCGGCTCCTCTCCCCGCTCCCCTCCCTCCCCTCGCTCTCCCGCCCGCTCGCTAACCCTCCCCTGCACTCCTCCACCCTCCCCCTCGCTCTCCCACCCCGTCGCTCCCCCACCCCTAGCTCCCCTCGCTCTTCCGACCGCCCGCTCGCCGTCCATCCGTAGTTTTTGACGTGAACCCACATCAACAAACAAAGCTTCGCTTAGTTTATATAGTTTCCCTCGCCTCACTTCGCCCGCCAGCTTGCTCGCTCGCTCGCTAGCTGGCAGTGTGGCCGGCCCTTCAGCGCGTGGGCTGCAGGCGGGTGATAACGGGGAGCGGACGGCGCGCGGCGCGGCTCTTGCAGATCGCTCGACATCGACTAATCTGTTCTACCATCGATCGACGTTGACTAATTCATTCTACCATTGATCGATCGGTCTGGAAGAAACTATCGATGGACGTCGACTAATCTATGTTACCATCGATCGATGCCGTCAATCGACGATCGATCGATTGGTGTAGTAACACCCTTACGTATCTCGGTATGATATGTCAACTTCTTGTAGAATTGCTGACAAATACGTTAAACAGATGTAAACAATTTAATGTGATGTAAAGGAACTTTAAGCTCCTGTAACTTTTTACTGATGTAGATTTCAGCATCGCTGTCATACAACAAATTGTTTGTCTAAGTTATATCTTTGTAATGATATATTACTCAAAGTGCTACAATACTTGGGCAAATCTGCCCAATCTCCTTTAAATAAAACCCTTTTCTTAAAACAAGCTTTTGAGTAACTCAAATTTACTATTTTATTCTGTAGGCGGTTCGCACGAAGTTAATATGCTTGTGGGCAAATCGACAATACCAGTATCTATTACGTAGGTATTAGGCAATTGGTAGATATTGAATTATAATTATGCAATAAAGCTAAGAAAAAAGTACACTAGTGCACAGTGATAAGAGTAAAATATTTTGAAATAATAAGTAAGTAAAATGAATAAACTATTCTTTAGATTATAGGAAGGAAAAATTTGGTCGTCTTGTTGTGCATTGACTGCATTACAAACTTCTAAACCTGAAACATTAAAGTAATTAGTGCTTCGTCCATGATGTGCTACCACATCTTTTTGTAGCTCCTTTTTATTCGGACATTCTGATGCCTTATGTTCTTCCTCATAACACTTAAAGCATTTGTTCCTTTTGACCAAGTATCTTCACACAAGAGAAGGAAGGACTTGGTTTGCACAAAGCCTCAAATAAACATGCGTTTGCTAATCGATTTTATGTATTTTTAGGACCTTTCCGGTATAATAGGCTCAACAAGGTACTAAGCCTCTATAGAGTAAGCTATAAAAAATGTAGTATAATGTTATCAGAATATTTAGCGACGCTCAATTTATTTACACAGACACAGAAAAACTTCTAGAAATTTTGTCCTGATGATACTTTTAGGTAAATAATAATGTACCACTATCAATATGCTTTTTCTCATAGTTCTTAATTAGATTATTTTTAAATCAGTTTTACTTAGCTTTAATTGTAATGTAAAGTGATGGCCTGAAACACAGGTTTAAATAAACCTAGATCGGATGGGTCGCTATTTTAAACTAAATCTGAATCATTATTACTTATATACAGCGTGGCGCTGCAATGGTGACCTTAATTTAACACACATATACGTTTTCACATTTTCGTTTCATGACAATTTTTTATTTCCATTAAACGTTATTATTTACAGATTTATTAAAGAATTTAGGAAATAGCATCTTAGAGCAACCTGTACTTAAAGAACTGTCGCGCAGCGGTCATTTCCCTCGGTCACGGATCATAACTTCGCATCAATGAAATTAAAACGAATAAGCAATACTATTAGGATGAAACAAATGCATAGAGTAGGCGAATTTAAGGAAATTTCCTTTGTTGGCGAGCAGCGCAGGCGACGCGCGCTCTCCCTTCCACCCACCCGCCGCACCGAACACGAATTCTTTTTTTGCTTTTCTAGTGCTAGTCGAACCCGTGTCCTTGACGCACTTATTTACACTAGTGCGCATAATTACGTCGCGAAAAAGACTCTTAGCTATTGTTTTATTTATTTCTTTTTGTGTAATTAGGATAGTAATTAGATCATGGTACTGCGATAAAGACACTTTGATTGGTTTTCGTTTTCTTATCTAGTAGGTACGTTTACACCTCTTGCGATACGGACGCATTTATTTGTGCTATTAGTGCTTGTGTAAACTTATGATCGTGATGGCAGTGATTAGTGATGACAGTTATTACTAATAGTAACAAGAGAGGGTGATGTGATAAGTGTTTGTACCACTTGCGCCGCTCGGTTTCTTTGATAATATGCCGTCAAAGAATCGGACCGATCACGAGTAGGTACAAGACGCGATGCGCGGTTGCCAGCCCGCGAACCGACACATTGCCGCTCCGAGTTAACGTAAGCGAGCTAGGTAAGTAATTTCATGAATGAATTTTTGCAAGGGTGATCCCAATTTTAATGACTTTTTTATTATTTAGTTTGTTTGAAAAATTTTTTTTTTCAGTTTACGTATTATTTTAACCTATCAATATTTATATGGTTAATGGGCACTAGCCCTACCCGTGTATTAAATTAAAGTCACCATAGTAGCGCCACGTTGTATACACCTGTAATAATATACAAAACATAAAAAAATAGTTTAGATTTAGTTTATAAATAGGCAATTAGAATTGTATAGGATATTTATTACTACTGTTTGGCTAAATGTAAACTTTTTGGAAACATTTTTATTAATAAATAATACAATATTATTAATAAAAAAAATAAGAAACAGTCTTCTCAGCTGGTTATTGGGTTAGTTTTGTTTCAAAATTTTTCGCTTCTGTTCCATTTATTCAAACCTCTTTTCACAAATGAATGCATTACGTCTTTATTCTGAGATATATTCATGTCTCTGGAATGTCTCTGGATTCGAGCTCTTCAAATATTTTATTCTTCAATGCCTCTGGCTTCGGCAACTCGTCTCTTTGACTCAATGGCAAATCGGAAGTTTTCAAAGTTTCCATATAAACTGTAGACAGCAAATCATCGTTGATAAGTATACCTACTCATTTCTGCCAGTTTATGAACAGCCTCGATAAAACTATTCAAATTTATTTATTTATAACCTTTCGCACAAAAGGTACAAAGGCGGACTTAATGCCTTAGGCATGGCAAATGGTCTCGTACATGACCTGTTTCCAACATTTAGTGCAACATCAATCGCTTTAGAAGTGTAGCCTTCTTAGCAGGTCTTTTCAAAGCATAGCAATAGACTCCAATTTCAGCCAAACCTCTTTCGAAGTGTTACAGCACCTAATATATCGAACTTCATTACCACACATCGACAAAATTAGATCTGCTTTGGCTTTTTCATCGTCTGCTTCCCAATTCATAGTTTCTCCTATTTCAGATGGTTAGTACCTTTCTACTTGTATAACTCCATGCATATTTTTTTATCGCCTGCATCTATATTCGCCAGCTATCATAATTCTCTTTGTTCAGGGGCTTGATTTATTATAAATTATTGGCTAAATATATTGCTCATCGTTGCTCCTTTGCACAAAAAAATATTTCGCTGCTTGAAAAATAAATGTTACTCCTTACTTAACTCTCCAGACTTCTTACTGGATCCACGCTAATCCTATCCACTCTGAGTCTCGTACTTTGAGTGCCTTGGCCCATAACCAATGAAAGATAAATATAACGACGGGGATTATTACATCGTAGCAAAATATATTACGTAAAATTCATTACATTTGACACAAGTACATCAGAACATATTCATTTCAAATTCAAAATTTACTTCATAAGCACTTCATATACACAAAGAGCTTGTATATGTCTAATACTTATCACTTCTGCACGCTAGTGTACTTTATTGCATTATAAAATTCAAAATGTGCCAATTGCCTCATTACGTATTTCTGGGGTTGTCGTTTCGCACACTAACAAAAATCGCCTACAGAATAAATAATATTGTTAAAAGTATTGATTCGCCAGTTTCGATCTAGTTTTGTGGAATGAACCAATAAACCCAGAAAATATACTTAAATGTTTCAATGGAAATGACAAATTTTAAACGCGTAGAGACAATATATTTATTTCATAAAGCTTCAAAATTACCACCTTATTTCGTATAGATCTCCATTATTTTATAAACATTTAATGGTCCCAAATATTCCATCCTCATTAATTTCATTTTCTGTAATACAACATTTAGTTCCTCGTACTCCTATCATTTATATAAGAATTTGCACCTTTTGCTATAAGGTCGACCGTTCTGAAATAGAAGCTCCATTGAAAAGCGTCAAATACGAGGTAGAAAATATTTAAAGGAATAGTGTTGGGCAGTGTGAACCACTCACATGTCGTGAAAATTGCGGGAAACAACTATCTAGTCCATTAAATAAATTGCTCTCGTTTTGAGAGCGTCCCACAAAAAGCATAATATGGCAAGATGTTTTCTCAGACGTGAAGTTATGGCGCGGACGAGAATTCTGATGTTTCATCCGCTTTTATACGTGTTGATTATTTTATTATCTGTTCTGCGACCTTGTGTTTTTCCTTCTTATATTTTAGTTAAGCGGAAATAAGATAACATGTCGCATGTAAGTTATGTTTTCGATTTTATTAATTTCAATCTTAGAACTGAGAATTGATTTAAAGACAATGTAGAGGCGAGAAGTAAGAAGTCCCGGCTGTCATTCGAAGATCTTTGAAAGTCGTTACGGGTAGTCAAACAACCAGTCCTACCAAGGTGTATCGTGTTACCCAGTAACTGGGGTGTGGAGGTCAGATAGGCAGTCGCTCCATGTAAAATACTAGTAGGTATTCAGGTGCATTCGGTTAGACTGGAAGCCGAACCTAACATAGTTGGAAAAAGGCTAGGCCGATTGTTAGAGGCTATCATTCTCATTGTTATACCTATTATTATTATATTGTTAGATTTTGTGGTTACTCATACGATCGAGAGGGATTTGTGTCCAGCCAATGCTAACGGCATTCCGACATAGCTTGCAGAGTAAGCAAGCTGATGTGGCAGTGGCCTGGCCATGTTCGTCGAAGGACCGATGGCCGGTGGAGCAGACGAGTCCTAGAGTGGAGACCGCGTATCGGCAAGCGTAGCGTGGGACGCCCCTCAGCTCGGTGGACCGACGACCTTTAAAAAGTGGCAGGGACAGACTGTGTGCGGAAGGCGGAGGACAGGGTGTTGTGGCGCAGCCTGGGAGAGGCCTATGTCCAGCAGTGGAATGAGATGGGCTGAGTAGGCTGAATGCCAACGGAAAGTTATCTTTACATCTTGGTCTTCCCCTTCGTAGAATGCAGGCATGATATGATTTGATGATGATAATTTGATACTTGAAATATGTGTACGGTCAAATGGGGTTACTTTGATACTACGGGGTTACTTTGATAACAACTTTAGGCTTATGAATAACTTAATTTTATAATATCTACAACACCAGTTAAAAAATAAACTATCAGTACTTGGCACTACTGATAGTTTCTTTGTATTATAGCGTTGTAGTTATTATAAAATTAAGTTTTTCATAAGCCTAAAGTTGTTATCAAAGTAACCCCGTAGTATCAAAGTAACCCCATTTGACGGTACCTAAATTCACTAATTTACTACCTCTTGCGTCTGGATACACTAAGTCATTATGTGTAGTAGCAGATATTAATTAACAGTCATCATTATAGGTAATTTGATCGAAGTTATGTATAAGTGGGTTGGTAATATAGTTCGAGGAATCCGAAATCCGTATCCATAATCAAGTGATACGTTCTAATTAATAGCTGTATGTTAGCATTCTCCCGGAATGTTGGATAATTTGTGTCTCCAACATAGTCATGTCAGAAGATCTGGGGCCGTACTATGACGTGTTAATTCCATCATTGTTCCAGCGTGGAAGAGAGACGGAGCTATACATGACCGATAGCACTATCTCTTTTTCTCAACGGAATCATGATGGCGTTAACAGGTCATAGTACGGCCTCTGGAGATTTATAAAAGTGGAAGCATTAGGTAGCAAGGAATGTGTCAAAAGTCCAGAAATCAAAGGGTTTTGTGATTTGTCCTCTGAACATTTTATGATGACTGATTATGCTCAAATATAACGAATATAACTCAAAAATAACGAAGCAAAGTATGTATACTTTGCTTAGAATAACATAAAGCGAAAGATATATGTTCGATTATCGAATTACTGTAAAAGCGAGCTACTTAACGATCGAACGCTAAAAATAAATAAAACTTAAAAAAAAATTGTGTGTGAGTAAAGATATAAAATTTAGAGTGCCTAAGCAAAATACGGACTTTGAGGACCAGTGTTTCTATAGATAGGTACTGCCGAAGTCCACAAAAGCTTATATCGAATATTGTCGATGTGTTGTATTGAACCAATCGGATGAATAATGAAAAGCATCAAAGCTTTTGCGCTGCTTCCATAGATATTTATTTTCAACAGTAAAATGTACGTTTTAACTTTCAATACTAGGTAGTTAAGACAAAAGAAAAACAATTCATATTATATATAGGACCTACCTTTACCTTGTATATGTTTACCTTTACCGGCTTTAATTATTATCAGACTGGTTTATTACAGCTATTGCCCATTTTTTAAATTGCTAATGAGCAACAGAATACGCAGATATTGAAAAGAAATTTTTTTTTCAATATCTGCGAATGCAGATCAAAAAGTCTCAAAAAGTTAAGGACAGTCTCCTAAGACCATTTTCCTATACCTACAACGGGCGAGGTAATGGCAACGCTACCTCCGCCCAAATGCGGCGGAAAATCCACACCACATTTTAAAATATTTGCAGTTGATCAACTGAATTGGTTTTTCTTAGGTCCAATTTTTTTTCCGAAGGTTTACAATTTACGGTACCTACGGCGCGGTGTAGTGACCTAAGAATTATTACTTAAACTGTCCTGTGTACCTAATTTATGCGTTTTCACGTTATCAGATAACGACACCAACCTAATACCGATATATCGGCAGTTATGCCCACAGCGATTTCTATACCGATATAATTATTACCGACCTGATTATATTGGTGAATAACGATGACCATCGCGACCCACCAAACGACCACAGGACTAAGTATCGACGTATCCAAGTCAGTGGGTATCCAAGTCAGGCAGTGCGAAAGTGTGTTCAAGTGAAAGAATGCCCGCTAGTCTCACCCCGTACTGTATCATATTATTTATCATATTAAAGACTATTTAAAAAAATATGTTAGTTTTGATTAGTTATTTATTATTTTGAACTTAATTAATATTGATTATTCAGATTAATTGTTATTGTATTCTGTATTATTATTTAATTTAGTTATCGTTGATTTATTAAATTTTTTTTTAATTGTTTATAGAATTGTGATTTATAAAATTTTGTTGACATTATTGATAGTTTAAAATTTTGATACACTATTTGCAGACCTACCCATGTAATGGTAAAATATGGAGAACTTTATTATAAGGAAAACATCAATATACCTCTTAACCAAGTTTGCATATAAATAAATATTTATCTTCGCCGGTAGATATCGTGGCGATATCGGTGTCAGTCACTGTTTGCGACGATATAGGTGACAATAACAACACGATGTAAAAGCGTGTACTAGGTAGGTATTAAACGTACACGATTGTCTGACCGACGATGTCAGCGTTGTTATCGGCTATTGTGCCGTGTTGTAACCATTCAACAAATTGTATTAATGACACAAAGGCAGAAATATATTTTCATACAAAATTGTTTGTTTCTGCGGCTGCGCCCGCGTGGAGGTCGGCAATTATCCCACGAGATCATACTACCGAGATAAAAGATATCCTATGTCCTAACTTAGGTCATAGTGTGCCTTAAACAGGGTAAAAATTGAATTAATGGGCATTATTTTAAAGGGTCATTGTACTCATCATTATGAACAACTTTTACTATGGGACCAAACCCTTGATGACCCCGGGATGAGTACAATGACCCTTTAAAACAATGCCCATGAATTCAATTTCACCCTGTATAATAGAAATCCGACCAGCCGTTAAAACGTGAGAATGTAATAAGCAGATAGACAGATATACAGAGTTACTTTCACGCAACATTCATTTGGGCATTTATAAAATGAAATATGGAGTATATGTAATAATAGTCCCCCAGACCAAATTTTGGCCATGGCAACCAATCTCAGTGCAGACCAGCCGGAAGGCTGGTCTGTGTCGAAGCGCGAGAGATCTTAGAGTCGAAAATTATGTGCGCAAACACAGGTGCACTATCTCTTCCCTCCAGTGGCGCAGCTACAATTATCATTTTAGGGAAGCTGAAGAAACCAATTGTTCAGTTCTTATAAATTTTAGATAACAACAAAATGAATTAACTCTAAAATGTAAGTCATTCCTTTACTTTTCTTAACCAAGGAGACGCTAACACTACACAAACAGAATTATCAATGTTTTACAGAAATAAAACGATAATATACATACACATACATATACATTACAGTTATATGCCTGGAAAACATTTTCAAAAATATTCTAAAACGATGTTATAGGGAATAAAATGCAAAAGAACAGGTGAAACCAAAATCCACGTAAATTTATATGTGAAGAAATTAACACAACAAACCTACGAAAATGAACATCACTAAAGAAAAAGAAAAGAAAGAAAATACATTTAACTGAGGTAAACATGTTGCAAAGAAAAAACACAAACACAAAAGAGAGCAATCATTCATTCTAACTCGTTCTCGCCTACGTACTTTTCTATTTAAGGTTGTACTAGTCGTAGGCTCGAACTCGTTGTGGGTATGGCTAATATGCATGCTATTTCGTTTATTTATTTATTGGTTTTATTTATTAAGTATTGTTTATTTTGTTTTTATTATTTATTTACTTAGAGAAATAGACGATGATTTATAATGAAAACGAGCATGAAACATGAAAAGACCTTGGGCGTATAGATATTATGAAAAAACCACTGTATGTATAAATCATGCAAAATAAAATTATTTGAAGTTTTGTCTAAATTATCTATTCCTGTACGGTAGCAATTTTCATACTCCGGAAGTTATATAATTATGGCCAAAGATGAGTTGAAATATGGAAGTTTCGACGTTCATAACTTACAAACCAATTTTTTTTTCGAAGTCTGCTTCCTAAGAGCGCTAGATAATGGCGAGACAAATAATAATAATTTTTAGTTTTGAACGTACAGGGTGTACGTTCAAACAGACTAGTAACCACCATATTACGTTAGTATAGAAAAATTACCGACTAGCGTGTCCTTAGGTTCCTGTCATAACTTGCTGTAGGTAGTTCGGCTTCCTTAGTTACCTATGCTGTGATGCTGCGGGACACAAAGTCACGTGTGTCCGTGGCTACGAATTTAGTACCGCATTCTGACACCCGGGGGCCAGCTTATTTTGACGCTGATGTTATTGTTTAACTCTTTGTCCAGTCCGCCCAGAGCGGGAGAAGATATTTAATGATTTCCCATCCTCAAAAAAAAAAGGACGTCCACGTTATATTTTTTTTCGAAATCTGTTTTTTCAAAGTAGTAACACACAATGATGAACTGATTTGTAGAAAGTATAAGATGGTTTAATTTAAGTGTTTTCTCGATGATCTACTCATACTATTGTATAAGTGCAATATAGTTTGTAATAGAGGCATTAGCAGATCACAAAATTGCTTGACCTTGACGAGTCGGGTGTAAAGCATTACCTCAACCGCTTTACGTTATGAGGCGTGCAATACTGAATTTAAGATTTTTAGTAAGTCGAATGGGCTAGAAATGGTCTTACTGTTTCACTTATATTGTAATCATATTCTTTTGTTTTTGATGTTTTCCACCGCTCCTGAAGTTCCGTAAATATTGACAGCTACGTATGAAGGAACAATTATTGCCGTACTTTATTGTCATGTGACGTACCTACTGCTACAGCTATAATTTATCGATCTATTATTTTAGGACATCAACTGTACACTACTGCAGCGGCCAGCAAAAGAGGCATTGATAGACGAACGGTAAATGTGGGCCAAGGCAAGCCGAGACACACATACGTAAGTCCATCAATGCCTAGTTGTGGCCAAGGCTTGTATAGTACTTTATACTACACCTGCTTGGAAAGTACCTTGATACTTTATCAAATTTACGGTAGAAAGTACGTCATTGCATATCGAACAAATATACGGGGAGAAAACGCATCTGAGCGGGAGAGAAAAGTGTATGAAAATCCATTTCTTACGTAGTTTTTCTTTTTTAATTTTGGGTAAGACTATGCGCCGGTAACCTAAATATCAAAAGCCAAAAAGTTTTTACAGTGAGTTTTTATCTCCAAGTTCGCAAAATGACACTGGCCACTAGCTGTGTGTTGGATGGTGTCGGGCTGGCAGTGCGACCCTGCGGCGGCAGGATAAACAATTTGAAAAAGAACATGTGAAAATTGCAGACGCCATTGGCGCCATTTTCAATTAGTCAAAGATTTAGTTTTTTATTTTCCTCGTAGGTGTAGTATAAAGCACTATGTATCACTCGAGAGAAAGTGCGATTCCCGATCTCGGGTGTTTTAAAGCCCTCGCCTACGGCTCGGGCTTCAAACGACACCCTCGACGGTAATCGGTCACTTTCTCCTCTCGGTGAACAATGTACTATTTCTCAAATAATGCGCGGAAATTAAAATACAATTACTTTTCAAAATCAATGACGAACAACGAGAAACAATCATTTTTCCCGCGTTAAAGTGTTCATTTGTTTTTTTTCAATAAACAGCTTTCTATTTACAAGCCTGTTTGAAATTTAAATAAAACCTTTTATAAGTTACCTCCTTAGTTGCCATGTTTCGGGGTAAACGATCGTTCCATTTTTAAATCACACGATAGATATATGAGTTTACTATGTAATTTATTTGGCCGCTAAACCACGACAGATATGGATTTTAATACAACTTTTGCCGGCCGCTTTTCGCATGTATTTGGCCAGTACAGCAATTTCGATTTATCTCGAAGAAAGTATTTAAAATAATGCTCAAATTTCCAAGCATGTTTGAGAAAAAATTATTTTGTATATTTTGTAACCATCCCCGGCCATGTCGGATTGCCGTCGCGTTGGACTTTTTACCTAAACAAAAGTGGCATAGCTGCAAGAGTATCAATATGTTAAGCCAATAAAAGATACGATACGTGATCGGTGATCGATGAATATGCTTTTTTTTTATTAAAAATGTTTACCCACATTAGGAATTTCTCCTGTATTGTGGGTGCGTTCACAAACATTTAAAGTCACATACACAAACAACCCGGAAAAACTACTTGCTGGTCATACAAATATTTGTTCCGTGCGGGAATCGAACCCGCGACACGCAGCGCAGCATTCAATCGCTTAACCACTGCGCCAACCGTGCCATTAAACTTTGGAACATGGACACCGAATTATACGGTTACCGCCTTACCAGGCTACGTCCACACGATAATATTTTTTGTAGTGACAGTGATTTTTTGTATTCAAAACTGAAAGTTGTGCACACAGAGCAAATACGATAAAATCATGGATTCGGGAAAAAAATCTTGTGTTGCTAGCTTCGTTATTCGAGGCGAATTTCATTACGATTTTATCGTGTTCGATACATTTGGTCGTGTTGGAGTACTTTTGTATGAAACAGCCAATTTTTTCTAATTTTCATTGTTGTTGAGGGTTGTATACAATCGAATACCACCGACCGTTTTCGGTTGTATACAACCGAAAACTGGACACAATGTATATTATTTAATGTAGGATATAATAGTACCGAAGACAGTTCGATGGAGATTGAATATAATAATATGGATAATAATTTGTTTTGTGTCAAAAAACTATTTCCAGATGTCAAATGGCATCATACCGCATAGAATAATCACATTTTCGAAAACAATCTTACAATTTAAACTCTAATATAATTACGAGATATTTTTTCTGAGCTGTCGCAGTTTCATATTTAATGTGTTGTCTTTTATTTTAATTTTTTGAACAACGGCAGGGAGAGCGAATATTTAAAAATGTTGACACAGATCCACCCTCGAGGAAGTCCCGCAAGACTAACCACGAGCCGATTTAGCCCGATATACTATGTTTGTGTTTATTTAAAAAAAATACGATTCAGCTCAAAAATCCAACCGTTTCATTGCCTATAAAATACGATTACCTTAAGATACAATGAAATTTTCATATTATTTATGCTGTAATTAGGAAATTAAACGAAAATTGGTTTGGAAATCAACCCTGTTTCGGTTTTTTTTTCATCCAGTAAATTACAGTTTATCGTGTTTTGAACTGTTCATTTCCTTAAAACAAAGATGTATCTACGACATACTCGTATATTATATATTTTTTTAAAACCTAAATACACTCATTTGAAATTTTAAAATTTATTCTAAAACAGGCGAATTCGGATAACCCCCGTTAAGGAACCTGCCCTTGCTGCCCCATCTCAAAAACCCACCCTGTATACTTAATAGGGATGTCAGGACGCCCTGTTTCTTTCGGCTGACACAGTCAATTAGACGCTCACTTTAACGCTGTAACCACGGCTGTAACCTTAGCTTTAAGCATTTGATTTTAAATTACATTAAATCACTTAGAATTTAAACTGACAAACATTCCTGAAGTTATTTGACACCAACGATGCCGTAGAGTGTGAATAGTTTAGTTTAACAAATGAGTTGCGTGTAACTACGTGCATATTAACGGGATTTGATTTAATGTAAAGTTCAACGACAGTTGCAACGTAAAAAATGCATAAATGAATAAAGTCTATTATCAAAACTAAAACTGACCGGGCCATCCAGAGAAATATACTCGCAAGTAAAATCTTACAAAATAAACATGAATTGCTCATAAAGTTCCTACAATCTTTGTTCCTGTATGTAAATTATTCAAATCATCGCCATTTTGCATAGGACGAGTGTAATAAGAGCGAGTGAGCTTACATGAAAGTTTCACACGGAAAATACCGCAGTTTGTGAACGCTTCAACATGTTAAAAGCCACTAACTTTATATTACCCTTTCTGTATGGATAATTACGTGCGGTTTTGTTCTCTGATATGCACGTTCGTTAAATAATAAGTTTCGAGTGCAAAATGTATCATTATACAGAGTTGATATGACAGAGGGGCATTAAATTACAGTACGTAGGTATACTATACGTGTTTAGTATTGATTCAATACGGTATAAAAATACAAATCACCAAAAATGAGAAAAAAAAAATTTCTAACCAAATAAATAGCTTACAAATCAGAGTAAAACGCAACCACTCTTTGTAATGAAAGTGCAAGTGTGTGTGTATTTATTGCCATCTTTTTAGCGAAAATATTTGGTTGTACTTGTGACTTGCGTCAGAGCAACAACAACGCATCGCAGGTTATACTCAGATTTATCGTTTTAAGGTGCATGACCTATGCGTATAGACATATTCAGCTGTTAGGAATGATACATCATGTTCAAACGGGACAAAAAATTAAAAATCATTTGCGACTAAACTACTGTTCCTATTTAATTGATTTTTGGTACAGAGCTTGAAAATGGTACCTAGTATAGGCAATTTAAAGGAAAGCCCCTCTGTCGTATCAACTCTGTATGTAGATTTTTTGCCTCTTTGTTAGAGTAAAAGAAAACACACTCTGTGCTAACACGTATTTTTCTAGCCTTGTTAGCTTGTATTTTTTGATGAACTAAAAAATCTAATCCTTTGTTTGAGTTTAAGCCACAGCGTTTTCATCATAGATATAATAAATAAGGTTTTCATGTTAGTGGGGTGTACGACTACATGTTTTTATTCATGAAACCAGAGTAGGTAAATAAAGTAGAACTTCATTATGAATCTCCACCTGGTTATGACTAAAAATCTCCATTTATGGGACAATATTAATGGGCTCTAACAAAACCTGTTTGCACGAGACAATAAAATTAGTCTTTATTAGCCTCTATATCAATAAAACAGCCATAATTTTATAAAATACCGCGAGACACTCGTAAAATAACATGAAACAGTGCGAATCAAAGCAATCCGTTTTGCTACTGTTATAAAGAACACAATAAAAACGTTTCATGTTGATTACTGTTTCAGTAAGACCTACAGGAAAATTATTTTTCTAATATGTATCTGAGAAAACATTGGCCCGTGTTATGATGGTTTGGTTGTAAAAAAGTAATATTCGAGGCGACTGAGCCCGATCGTAAAAAATATAGTAGAAGGCAGGTACGTGGACATTACAAAAGTATAGCGATTATGAACTCTGAGGAAATGGTGCTCGTGAAATATTTGTACCTTTTGAGGCAGTCGGGGTTAATGTTTGTAGTTGATGTACTGAATAAAATGGAAACGTGTGAGCAAGTTTTATGAACCGGCTAGGTACTGAAAATATTGAGTACGGAACATTGTAGGTCTGTTTTTCGAATACAATTTTATGGTAGGTGAGGATAAATAGGATATTATAAACACATTAATACTAAAATCTTTTAGTTATTGTTATTATGCAAGGAATGAGCTCATATGACATAGAAAACACCCATTCTGATCCTGGATCAGCCTTCTTTTTGAAGTGGTCAGAAAAAGTGGAGATACTGTGATGACCAATAGCTGCCATGGGTAATTGAAATGTACGTTCGAAGCACGATATTCAAATATTTAAAACACATTTAAATATAGTTTCATTACCTGCATTATAAGGCTCGTGTATCCAAAGCCTCAACTCATTGTATATTTACCACGTTTGGGATTTTCTAGGGTTTTAAGTTTCCTTTTGGCTCATACCGCTTCCCGAATACCCTCACTTTTAAAACATGCATTATAAAGTTTTGCCGCCCCGCCCCTTTAGGTTTCTAACAGAAATTATGCGGGAGTCCGGTGTGTAACAAAGGTGTTAATCTCTTATGAAATTTGCATTGTTTTCTTTGTGTTTACTTTTTGTTATTTTCCCTGTAGTTTTTCTAGTTTGTTAGGCCCATTTTATAAGGAAACAATCACCATTTAGGTACGTTTAGAGAACGCAAAATTTACGTTCACTGGGTACCTACGTTAGACAAAAATATATTCTGATATTTTTCAGAAAGCATTGATCTCGATCTCTCTTCAGTATATATGCGATAACCTTATCGTAAAAAAGTTTATCAATTGTAGTATAATGTACGTAGATTTACCAAAAAGACAAAAGACGCTCAAATACGATCCTTACTGAATTGCTTTTCTTTTCAATTGAATTTCAAAGGTAGAAATCTACTCTCTACTTCTAATGAACAATCAACTTAGTTAATTAACTGAATGGGCACTAAACAACAGTAAACACGTATAGTTGATCGGGAAGGCGATCGATGGGAGGAGGCGAACTGAGGGCAACTTTGATTCATTTGGACCTAATCCGGCCGCCCGCTCCCCAACCTTCTCATTAAACGCCCAATTTGTTCTGGGATCATGCGAAGACTTTAATCTTGCGGCTTGGCAACTTGTCGCAGGCCTTGATGTAAGTAATTGTTGATAGTTTGGTAATCAATTAATGTAATTGCCCCTTATCTCTTAGAATTGACATGGTGTAGCAGAAGTTTAAGCACTAACTCGATCGAAGGACGACATGTTCAATTTCATTGAGATATTTATAAATTAATATAAAAAAAAACATTATATGAAGGAAACACTACGAAATTCAAGGGGTGACTGATCAAGATGAAAATGACGCTCAAAGTAAGAAAGCAAAATATTAAGCTTTAATTAATTATCCCTTTAATTATATGCAAGGCAACAGTTTTCCTAGAAAATAAGGTTCAGCGCTGAAGATAATGTCACGGATCTCCTTTAATCCGATCAGTGGGCGTATCATCTGACTCTCTGAAAAACTGGAGGTACTAAAATCTCTTCTACTACTAAATCCCCGTTAAAATGTTAATGCTTTCTCATTAAAGTACCTAATCACTTCATTCGAAAAGGGTACAGTCGAAATAGAGTCGAAATTAGAAATTAATAATGAACAAGAGTGCTCTGGAGTGACATTGAAAGGATTCTAAAGTTCAAGTAAGCTATCAGACGTATTTACCCAAGTAGGTACGTTCTCGCAATATCATTGAGTAGTTGAGCGTTGTGTAGTGCTTCATGAGACGTATAGTTAGAAAGTAGAAACGTGTCGTGGAATGTGTATTGTCGTGAACTTGCGAAGCTCACACAAAGTCGAGATTCTTCAAAAGAGTGAGGGCGGCATGAAAGCATTGCTACAAAAGACTTTATATTTATGCGTGCACGTATTTGTAAGTGATATTACCTACCCGTGGTTAATGTACCTTTATTATTTAAAAGGTTCGATTGTTCTGTCAGCGTATTGCGATGAAATACATTTGAGGCACTTTGGAAAATTGGGCTGGGATTCTTAATGTTTAGGTAAGTTAATAAATGTGACTTGTATTGGTTGCTTTTCTCTAAGGTACCTAATGCTTATATGCAATTCGGGATTAAAGAGTGCCTAAATTGCAAAACACGAGTGCACCATCACAAGGGACTTACCTACTCGTTTATAAACAGCGTGCTGATTAGAATATCTGCCCGGTAAGTTACTATAGCCGAAATTAAAAGGCAATTACGATTACTCACTCATTCTCCGACCAAAATGGCCTTTCTTTATACCTTTTAATCGCAGTCTTAATGAATCTCTACCTTCACTTTAATGCACAAAGTCCCAACTTAGTTCGTCTAACGTTGGATATTGCGGCCAGAGATCGCCAACCGTTTATGTGTCTTCAACATACTTCCGAAAGTGCTTCAGGCACAGTCGCGGTTAACGTCATTAGGTGGCCATGATCCTACGTGATGCCAAAACTCTGTAAGCCCCTTAAATACTTTCAAGTATGAGGGAATTGGGGGGTACGGTGCACAGGGGAATTTTCACACATCATTTCGGAAGCTTGCTACTTTTTGGAGATTGTTATGTTTCCATAATCCTGCTTTGAGTTCAAATTCGATGTTACTATCTAATTGAAAGCCTCCCAGGAGCCAAGCAAGATTTTTTTGCTATGCTTTTTAATAAAATAAAATAAAAGTTCAAGAAAGAGAGAGAGAGGGAGTAAAGTTAAAGAATAAAGTTTATTATTTATCTATAAATAATTTATACAGTGTGGAAACTTTCAGCAGGGCAATAAGGGGAAGTACCTTATCCGTTGCAGCTACGCGAAAATGGTCTTAGGAGACTATCCATAATTTTTTATGGAATTTTTATCCCCATTCACAGATTTTCAAAAAAAATTACAGTTAGCAAGAAAATAGCCATTTTACACAAAAACATTTTTTTATGCCAATCGATCCTGTTTCTAATACTGATCAAAAACTTCTATGGGACCAACCATCGTTGGAGTACTCAAAAAGTGACAAATTGCAAAAAACTTTTCCCGTACATTTTTTTATGGATAGTCTCCTAAGACCATTTTCGCGTAGCTGCAACGGATAAGGTACTTCCCCTTACTGCCCCGCTGAAAGTTTCCACCCTGTATAATTGGCTTCGGTTGGTTTAGCGCTAAATCAAATTGAAAAGATATCAAGCAAACGATTTTTTTAACCTCAACATGTTGGTGTCTTACCCCTCAAATCATAGCGACATTTTTTCTTTCCTTCTCTCCATTTAACCTTTCGCATGTAATTCCCTGCAACAGAGTCTAAAATCGCGCGTAATAAAAACCGAGACCGCAACTATTTCCAGACAGCCAGCAAACTGCTAAACTCAGTTTCCGATAAGGTCCAGAGTAAACGTGTCACGCTTTAATAAGGCGAGAAATTAACCCGTCGGATCAATACGGCGGTGGTGTTAATTTGCATGCAAAAGCTTAGGCCCTGAGAATTTTACCTGCCGGTGGGCACTGGGCAGGCGTCACAGGAATTAATTAAAACTGCAATTTGTCTCACTTAGCCGCATTGTAGCCTGGGAAACTCTTTAGCGGGATGTCATGTGGTAACGGATGCTCGTTGGTGTTTATTACCTTCTTTTAAAGGGGGTGGGTGGTCCTGAAGAAATAATGTTAAATGATCGGTTTTAAATCATTAAATGATCGGTTTTAAATCAATGTGACGATAATTAATATTGAGCGTATTGTAAAATTAATGAATAGTAGAAACTAGCATTTAAAGCATGCCATTGGACTTACGTTATAGGAACTCATTGTTATGTTTTGCATGTCAAATGTCTGACCATGTAACCCTTTACCGCATGGATTTTTTAAATCCTTTGGAAAAAATATATGTCGGTATAGGGCATTTATAGGTCCCCAAAAAAATATAAAAAAAATATAGAAGACCATGTAAAAAAGATACATAGGTAAAAGTAATTGTTCCAAATATGGAACGCCATGCGTTCTAGTTCTAAAACTCAGACGTTCCAAATTTGGTACAACATGCGGTGTGATCGAATTATGTATAACATTGAAAAACAGGAATTAAAAGAAACAACGTGAAACTATGCTATTTAATTAAAGAAATTATGTGTGAAAGTTTTTAAAACAGTTGCGATCTTTGTTGAAACAAAGATAACAACCACACTTTTCGCACATCACTTGGGATTTCTGTTTGCATCCTTCCAGTTTACACCGTTGGCGATCGGTTTTCCAATCAGGCCAGTGGTTGAACCCATCTCCAGCTACTTCCATTGGAGGTAGTTCTATGCGTCGCCTTGATCGCCCCTTTTTAATTGCCTCAACATCTTGATTCAGTGGTCGTCCTCGTTTGCGTGTAGTCGGAGTATATACTTTTGAATCTTTGTGCATCAATACGTCTGCTATGGCTAACTTGAAGTCAAGCAATGGAATGTAAATATCTTCACCTTTCTGTTTCATGACTCTTCGCCATAGTAACCAGCTATTCACGCAACAGAGATCAATGAAATGGAAGAACAGCCGGTGGTACCATTTTTTACTGCGGATTTTGATCCTATAGAAGCCTAACATGGCATCTAGTAAATCAACACCACCCATGTATTTGTTATAAATAGTTACTGCTTTTGGGCAAGGAATATCAACTCTACACTTTTGTTTTTTGGAATATCTTTTCACAACTCCCATTGGTTCCTTGCCTACGTAGGATGAACACAAACTGACTGCTTTATTGTCGACCCAATTGGTAACTGATAGCTGAACGTCATCAACAGTAACACTTTTTTCGGAGCAATAACCTCGTTCTTTCTTTCCTAAAGTTTTTTTAGATATATTTATATTTGGAGCTCTTCTTAGTTGTATTGTGCCTAATGGCAGAAAACCTCTTTTGTGCAAGTTTGCCATTAGCTGCAAACTAGTGTACCAGTTATCTACAAAAATCTTATGATTCAAATTGTCTGAGACAGTCTCCATTAGTCTTTGTACCACATTTCCTGGCACTCCAAGATCGGGGCAGTTTTCTGGCTGATCAGGGTATTTTCCACCGAATAATTCAAAATCATAGCTGAATCCACTGACTCCGCTTAATACATAATTTAGATAACCCCATTTATGGGGTTTCTTCGCATTGTACTGTCTGATCCCCGAAGTTCGGGCCTTGGTAGGGATCATCTGTTCGTCGATTGACAAAAATTCCTCTTTCGGAACTTTTAGTAGCCTTTCGCGAAGGATTTTCATAAGTGGGCGTATTTTCTGAAGCCTGTCAAACTGTGGGTCATTTGGTTTTAATTCGTTTGTTTTGTCGAAAAAATGCAAAAATCTTTTAATCTCTTCGAATTTGTTGCACGTCATTACATTTGCAACTTTTTCAATATACGTGCCTTCCTTCCAGTAATGCCGAGTAGTTGGCAGGTGTACTACCGACATGTATATAATAATACCTATAAATTTATAGATGTCTTCATGTTTCACTGAATGCAAGTTTTCAGGTGAAATTTGTGCTGCGTATACGTTGCTTTCTTCCTCAATTAAATTTACAGCAGATGACGGAAAAAGAAATTTGAAAAACTCCATTGGAGTATTTAGCTGCATAATTTCATCCGGAAGAGTTTCAGATCCCAAAAAAGCAATATTGGATTCATCATACTGAATATTGTCATTCGACCACACCAACTTATCTTTCTTTTTTTTCTTACGTGAAGAAGCTGCCTGAGAAGTAGAAGGTTGATTGTCTGTAAAATTTTCAAACATCTCCACATGCTCTTCAGTACACTCAAGAAACTCAGTCAGTTCCTCTTCTCCTTCTCCATCTTCTTCTCCTTCATCTTCTCCGTCTGAGGAAGACGTTTCTTTTTCTTCATTTATGTGTAAAGGATCTTGAGTATTGTAATCGTCTTCATCTGATACATTTTCATCCTCACTGCTCTCTGGAATTACGACGATTGTTTGTCGAGGACGCATCTCCATTTTTTCTACAATAAAATAATTAATAAATTTACTAAAAATAATTACGTACCTATACACATAATTTTATATTATATATACTCAGGGCTGGGAGATCATACAGCCCATAAAATACAATTATTATAAACTTGTTATGCGCTACTTTTAATTATCCTACTTAAAAATTACATTAGCTGCAGGGTTTAATAATACCCTGAAAGTATAAAAGATCTTACGCTGCATAATGTTCCCGATTCGGAAATTGTAAATGATTGATTGGAGCGCATATTGTTCCATATTTAGTGATAAAGTATTGTGGTCTAACACTGCATAATGTTCCGGATTTGGAACTTTCAAACTATTGACTGGAGTGCATAAAGTTCCATATTTGGTACTTCAAAAAACATAACAACTGCATGGTGTTCCAAATTCGGAACATTTAAAAAATGATAATATTCACTACATATTATGGTTTGAACTTACTTCTTTTGCCGTAAAAAGCCTGTGGGTCCATTGTTGTATCAGGTGAATCACTAATTTTCTTCAGATATTAACAAAAAACCAATAAAAAATCGTATTGAAAACCAGCGAATTGACAATCTGTCAAATTTTGGAAACCAACTGACGAAATAGTCGATTTTAGTTCCTAGGCACCTCTGTAGAGGCGCCACTGGCGCATATTAGGTGAGTTACACTCCCTACATACGAATTAGTTCCAAGAAAAGATCATAGATGTCACAGGAATAAATATATTATACCAAAAGCTGAATGTTCCAAATTTGTGACGATATGCGGTAAAGGGTTAACTTTATACTGACTTTAAAACCAACTCAGTACCAATACCTATTGCAAATAAATAATTATGATTATGAAAAATAATGGGTTTGAAACAAAATGTGAGTTAATTAAGTAAGTCAAAAAGTGTGAGTTAGTTAAAAAAGTCAATCTGTGAGGCAACTAAGACTTTTTAAATCGTAAACTACGAAAGAAGAATTATTATTATTTACGTCGTCGAGCAGACAAATTTTTCGAACACATGAAGCAATTGATTAGCAATTTTCTTGAGTCCGTATTACTCAATTAGGGTGCTAGTCACCAAAGTTGGTAGCGGGGCTCTTTTTCTTATTACAAAACAGGTTTTTCTTGAGACACGGTTTAAATCATCGAGCCTGTTTTTTTTTAAATAAGAACCTAACAAAATTCAAAATACAGTTCCTTGTACAAAACTGACAACTTAGTCCGGTCTTAGGTTGTCAATTTTGTATTAAGAACTTTACTAAAGTAAATAAAGTTCGAAATACAAAAACTGGCTCTAAAGTTTAGACTCGGCCTAAAGTTAGATCGTGTTTTGTAATAAGACGGAAAGAGATGATACTATCATAACAAATATAAATATACAGGGTGTCCCGTAAATAATGGATCAAACGTAATGGGTAGGTAGCTTACCTCATTTCAAACAACTAATTTGAACAGTTAAAAAAAATCGGTAAGGTAACCAAGATATTTTTTTTTTCGAATTTTACCATTTTCTCTAACAGCATTCAGTGTTTTTAATGCTGTCGCTGCAACTAATAACATTTTTAGGTATGATTTTTGTCAAAAACTTCTGAATAGCTTATTGTTAATATTTTCTTTTTCAAATATAATTTTATTTGCCTTAGAAAAATGTTTAATTGTTTTTTTTTTTCAAATCGAAAAAAAAATTCTTGGTTACCTTACCGGTTTTTTTTTAACTTTTCAAATTAGTTGTTGGAAATGAGGTAAGCTACCTACCCGTTACGTTTGATCCATTATTTACGGGACACCCTGTATACCACTTTCCTGGCTGGAAACACAACTCAGGATCATACAATCCGCATCATAGGCGAAGATCAATAAAGCAGTCCAATACCTTCTTTGTGAAAAATAAATAGGATCATGGAGAGCACAAGAACTTTATTTGTCCACCGCACAAACTGCGTACTAGTGAATAAGTAAAACCTCCGCAAATAAGGGCTCTGTGCAAATACAATCTTTATTTAACGTGTTTAGGACTAAAGGAATAATGTCCTTCCCAACTGGTTTGGGGTTTAACGCAGGATGTTAACAGACAAACAGCTTAGTGTTGCAAAAAAAATATTTTTATGAACTGACTTCAAAAAAACTTTATTGCAAAAAAAACTATCGGCTTCCAAAAAAAGGCACCTTAATCAGCCTATAATGTTCCCACTGCTGGGACACAGGCCTCCTTTCGATGAGAGGGAGTGGGCCATAAACCACGTGAAAAAGTTTTATTTTTTCACTTTTTAGTTGTGGTAACCGCTCCACACAAATTCGTATACCGTTTTTTTTTTTTTTTTTTTATTGAGGATGGGAAATCATCAAATGACCTCTCCCGCTCTGGGTGGAGCGGAAGGGAGTGTCAGACTCTTACTGACTAAAACCCACCCGTGTTCCTTCCTTGGCCCTTTATGTTCCGGGTCAGCGGTACCCCTTTTGGATGATCCCGCTTTCCCGGCAGGCTTGGGCCCTAGTGGGCCCCCTCTTCGATGCTGACATCTCTTTGAGGCGCGCGTGGAACACGTACGCGCCTTCCAGCACGGGCCTGGTCCTGATCAGACGGTGAGCTACCCATTACTCACCGCCCGCAGGCCCGCGCCTACGGTGGCCGGGAGTCGTCACGCGGCTCCCGACGCCCGGAGCGTCAGCCGCGGCGGCTTGGACGGGAGACTCTCTCCCTCTCCCGTCCCGCCACCTCCTTAGCTAGCATGACTGCTTCGCAGAAGGAGGCGACTGCCTCCCACTCCCCCTCGCCCCGGACCATGGCTTGAACCAGGGCCGGGCGTGAGAGGTCGCCGCCGCTGCCGATCGCCTCTACGAGGACACGGCGGTGCTCCGCCCATGCAGGGCAGGCCCCCATCGTATGCTCCACCGTGTCCTCGGGGCGATCATCGCAGTGGTGACACCCGGGCGTTTCCTCCCGCCTGATGATGTGCAGGAACCTCCCGAAACATCCGTGTCCGGTGAGGACCTGCGTCAGGCGGTAGGTGAGGACGCCGAGACGCTTCTCTAGCCACTCCTCAAAAAAATTCGTATACCTTCACTTGCTAAGTAAATAACAGTGACAGGAAGTTATTAAATATCATCGAGACACTAAGTGGAAAAAATACGTATTATTGAAGCTAGCCCAAGAACCACTTATTAGAACATGATCAAATTAATATGGGACCACTCTATAAGTATACCCTTTCAAACAGAATTCTAAAAATCGGTTTATAAAGGACGGAGTTCTGAGATAAAATACATTTAAATAAAAATACAAGCGAATTGAAAACCTCCTTTATTTTTCAAGTCGGTTACAAAGGAGGATCAGTATTCGATAAATAGGTATTTGTGTCTGCGTTTTTGGCCAAAAATACTGTTGATATAAAATAGTTCTAGTTTTATTGTGTTGTTTTTTCATTGTCATTCATAATATCTACAGGTCTCTTCTTTCATTCCCTATTATTTTGATTGGCTCTCCCTTGCTAAAAGAGTGTTGTCTGTCCTACGACGTTTAACGACTTTTCTTTACTTTAACATAATTATATGTTGTACGTGAAGGTGTTTATATGCTGCTTTCATAAAGTCGTAGAACAAAAGTTTTTTGCTTGTAACGAATGTATTCGCCCCTGAAACTTTTGCTAGCCACTAAAAATGCATGATGTATAATATCTGGAGCTTACGTCACCGGGAAAATATTCTGGCTCAATATCAATGGAGATACTGTATGTTTTCTAAGAAGCTTTGAGGGACTTATGTGGAAATAATACATGAAAATACATTTATGTATGAAGGTTTTTACTATGTTTACCTTCTTAAAAACATTGGAATGTAAAGTAGTGAAACAAATCGATAAACAAGCAAAAAAGCCTAAGGAGTTGAATTCTTAGATTTTTTTTTATTTGTAGACAAAGGGAAAGTTTTACTGCTGCGGATCCCTAGAAGACGGCAACCTTTTTGTTTAGGGTAGAAAATCATCAAGAAACTTCTCCTGCTCTGGGCGAAGCGGGAGGGCGTGTCAGGCGCTTACTGACTAAAACCCACCCGTGCTCCTTCAGTTGCCTGTGCCAGGGGCCACGGTAACCCCTTCGGACATTTCCGCAACCCTGGCAGGCATCGGCTCTAGCGGACCCCGTCATTGGTGCTGACATCTCTGAACACAATGCGCCGTCGACCCGGGCCTGGCCCTTATCGGAACGCGAGCTACCCATTGCTCACCGTCCGCAAGCTCGCGCCTACGGTGGCTGGGAATCGGCTTGGGATTTCCGATGCCCAGAAGTCGGCAGCCTGGATCGAAATAACAAATTAAAGGCGTACAAGATTATACTTTGCTTACAGTAGGTAAGTACCTATCTCTGCTTGGTACGTATTGAGCACCCCATTAAATTTTACTACAATGATTCCGTCTGCTATCCCTAATTTAACTTCAAGCTTTTATGTACGGCCTTTCACATAAACGAAACGTTTACTAAGACATCTTACATCAAGCTGAAAATACGTTATGTTCCAACTTCGACGGAGCAATAATTCAGGGCACAAAAACACGTATGTTTTCTAGGGGAGACGGCATTATTACTTGTGTTTCGACTCCCAAATGGCAGTGCTCCGTTAGAACCATGTTTCTTCTAAATAGAAAAGTTTTAATTCGTTGTGGCGGGGCACGATATGAGACTACCTACCCTCTATCCTACACCCTTATATCGGTATAACAACTTATACGGCAAACGTAAAATGAGAGCCAGGCGCCTGTTCCAAGTTCTCGTTGTTTGGCAACTCACAACTTCGTACTTTGCTAAATAATAGTCTTATTGATACCATGATACCTCTGTTGTGATGATAACAACCCGAGTTTGTTTGCTAGTTCCTGTAACATACATTGTAAAAAATTATTTAGACCTTACCGAAAACTAATTAGATAAGTTGGAATTTAGTTTAACTGAGCCCTAGTTACTAACTCCGGACGATCAAATAAAATGAAGGTGAGATGAAGTTAGCTTGTTTTGGCTAGATAAAGTCTGTTTCAAGTTTAGCTAATAATAATTTCGTTCTAACATTTATTTTGTGTTTAAGTGAAATTGTATGAACCAGTAGATAATATACATTTAAAGCTAAAACCAGTTATGCGCCCTATACCACAAAACTTTTCTCTTACAATTTACCAACTACAATTTACAAAATTGTAGGTAAGTCTTACAAAGTGTATGTACCTACAACAAAACTAAGCGACACAATTGTAACGGAAAACCTTACAAATATGTAAATTTTAGTGACAAGTCTACAATTATCATATTATTTGTAATTTCTGTGTTACGATTGTGAAATATTTTCTACAATTGAACAATTTTGTAAAATTCCATTCTTGTACAGTTTTGTGATAAAGTACCCTGGTATTTCTATTGCACGTTACACAATTCGCACGACATTTCTGGTGGTACCAAACGTTTTAGCTTGAAGTCTAATGGATTTAGTCATGGTTACTGGCACCTATTCATTGTGAGCCAGTAAATCGTATTCAATAAGCCCATTCTGTATGACTGGTTGAGTCCAATTCAATTTCGTATTCAGATCCAGAACGTGAAATTCAGTTACCTCAAATAGGCTATAAAATCACTATGAGTAACGGGTCGTAAAAGGTTAATGAATGGCCCATAATTAAATGGCACTTCAATGTTATTGTCGCAAGTTGATAGTTAATGCAGACCATTTTTACTGCAGTTCATTTTATAAATTCTGGATCAGCTGGTGGTGCAGTATTACAAGAAACTTCTCAAGACTAAAGGCATTTTACAGTGGAATACTCAAGAGTTAGATACTCACGAACGGTATTAACTTTTTTAAATTGGCCACTATCCAAAACCTATACTTTTACGTAACATTTAATGTTTTGACTTTCTTAGGAAACTTATATTTTGCGGTAGCCATTTGTAGGTACTTAGATGGTTAGTTGATCGAAGCTATTTACTTGGGCCTAAAATAAATAGATGGCCAAACTTGCGGAATTCCTAAAAGCCGCACGTTTAGTTTTGTAAGGGCCGGACAGACACTCCACTTGATGGTGTCTTAATGCTATTAAGAAAACGTTGTAACAAGGACGCACCACATTATAGTTACGCTAGTGCGGCGTGGGCTCGAGCGGAACAGTCATAATTAAGTTTTCAATGGAGCAGAAATGTGGTTTAGCGGCAAACACTGGGGGGCAAACTAGCCCGCCACGAGTCTCCAACTCGCTGTACCTACGGCTCGCCTGATTTCATATGCAGAAGTTGAACCGACCGTCTTGGTGTGCGTCCACTTTAATTGGTTTGGAAGTGTCTTTAAAGTTCAGTGGAGTGTTTACGAAGTGGAGGGATTGATGCAATAAGTTGTGTTAACCGGGGCTTGGGCGGGCTACAATCCTTCATGGATGTTGAAGTGAAATAAAAGTGCGATATATTTCAAAACGGCATTTATCCTCGCTCGCGTATTACATCGCGTAAAAGGATCGTCGAAGGCACTCGGTTCGTACGATCAGTGAGTTTACGCCCCATACACTCGGAACTGTCGGGCTAACGGCGCGGCATGAGGCGAGGGGGCCACTTAGACATACCATCTTGACATGTTGCCAGGGCCTTTTTAAAATATTTTTATTTTTTATCTCTAAGGAGACACGTAACAGATCATCGTAAAAACGTGGAAGAATCTGGTACTTACTCTTATATCTCGTTTTACCGGATAAACGGGGTTTAAATAATGTTTAGTGTTTTAAATATGCTTACTTAGTTAGCTAACAGTAGAAATATGTAGGTTACAGCGAAACATTAATTATTACGTCTATGCTTAAAATATTTAATAATATATCATCCCCTATGCCGCACACCACACCAGCCATTTAAAGTGAAACTGAAATTTAAATAATAATTTCAAAATCAACCGCATGATGTTGCAGCAAATTTAATGGAATTAAAACCAAATTCAGGACATATGATTGGTCAGGATGATCGTTTTAACTCATCAGCAGTGATCGCGGTAGGTAGGAATCCGGTCATAAGTCATTTATTATAGTAGCAAAGTCATGTATTCTATTTTTTCCTAGCGTGTGACTGTATATGACTCGCCAGGCCAAATTTTGTTGTAAATACCCGGTCAAAACTAATGCAATAGAGTTAGCCGGCAGAGTTAGAGGTATAGGTAGGTATCTATAGTTTTTTTTTTTTTTTTTTGAGGATGGGAAATCATCAAATGACCCCTCCCGCTCTGGGTGGAGCGGAAGGGAGTGTCAGACTCTTACTGACTAAAACCCACCCGTGTTCCTTCCTTGGCTCTTTATGTTCCGGGTCAGCGGTACCCCTTATGGATGATCCCGCTTTCCCGGCAGGCTTGGGCCCTAGTGGGCCCCCTCTTCGATGCTGACATCTCTTTGATGCGCGCGTGGAACACGTACGCGCCGTCCGGCACGGGCCTGATCCTGATCGGACGGTGAGCTACCCATTACTCACCGCCCGCAGGCCCGCGCCTACGGTGGCCGGGAGTCGTCACGCGGCTCCCGACGCCCGGAGCGTCCACCGCGGCGGCTTGGACGGGAGACTCTCTCCCTCTCCCGTCCCGCCACCTCCTTCGCTAGCATGACTGCTTCGCAGAAGGAGGCGACTGCCTCCCACTCCCCCTCGCCCCGGACCATGGCTTGAACCAAGGCCGGGCGTGAGAGGTCGCCGCCGCTGCCGATCGCCTCTACGAGGACACGGCGGTGCTCCACCCATGCAGGGCAGGCCCCCACCGTATGCTCCACCGTGTCCTCGGGGCGATCATCGCAGTGGTGACAACCGGGCGTTTCCTCCCGCCTGATGATGTGCAGGAACCTCCCGAAGCTTCCGTGTCCGGTGAGGACCTGCGTCAGGCGGTAGGTGAGGACGCCGTGACGCCTCTCTAGCCACTCCTCAAAGAGGGGTCTTACCGCCGCTATCGTGGCGTGCCCTGCGCTGGGTTGCGACAGTCGCTCTTTCCATGCCGCCATGAGATCACGCCGGAGGTCCGTCCGCTCCGCCGCGATTTGCCGCGGAAGCGGGGTTTCCCCCCGGCGTAGTGCCTCCGCGCGCCACTCATACAGGCGCGCGAGGACTATCGCCTCCAGATCCCACGGCGGCAGTCCGGCCAGGAGGCTTGCCGCCTCGCCCGAGATCGTGCGGTAGCCCCGGATCAGCCTTACGGCTACCACCTTTTGGGGCGCGTTCAGATAGTGGGCGGCTCTCCGCCGCAGTGAACGCGCCCACACCGGGGCCCCATATGTAGCCATAGACCGCACGACCCCCGCGTAAAGCCTCCGGCAGGAGGCGTTTGGACCCCTCAGGTTGGGCAGGAGCCGCTTGAGGGCGGCCCCAGTCCATTCCAGTTTGGGGGCCAAACGTCGGAAGTGCTCCACGACGTTCCACCGGCTATCGAGCACGAGTCCTAAGTACTTCATCGTGGACTCGACGCCGATGTGAACCCCTCCTGCCGTTAGTTGGGATCCCGATGGTGGCCTGTTCCGGGGCCCATGGAAAGACATGGCCTCGGACTTGTGCAAAGCCACCTCGAGACCCAACTGCCGGATCCTCTCCACGACTATCGCAACCCCGCGTGACATCGCGTCGGCCGCCGCCTGATGCGACCTCCCCTGCGCCAGGACCAGCGTGTCGTCAGCGTAGCACACCACGCTGACGCCATCAGGGAGGTCGGCCCGCAGCACCCAGTCGTAACCGATGTCCCACAGGAGCGGCCCTAGTACCGATCCCTGTGGGACACCGCACGACATCTCTCGCCGGTTCCACTCCCCATCGCGACCGGGGTAGATGACGGCTCTGTCCGTCAGATATGCCTCGACTATTCGACGGAGGTAGGTTGGCACCCGGTGATACCGGAGTGACTCCCCAATGCAACTCCAGGGCAGGGTGTTAAATGCGTTGGCGATGTCGAGTGACACCGCCACGACAACCCCGCCCCGAGACACCGCGTCCTCCGTCGTGAGGGCTCTAACGCGCATGATGGCGTCCACCGTCGAGCGCCCCTTGCGGAAGCCGAACTGACTATCCGCAAGATCCGGCCCCGTCCTCACCAGGTGCCCGACGAGGCGGCCTGCAATTACTCTCTCAAAGAGCTTGCCGACCTCGTCGAGCAGCACAATGGGCCGGTATGCGGACGGAGAGTCCGCAGGGCACCCTGGAGGTATCTATAGTTTAGGCACAGAATAAATATGGAACAGTAGATCAGTCATTGTCAGATGCATCGAACCAGTTTTTATTCTTTTTTGTGGTCTTCCTACAGTTTTTAGCGCACAGCCATGAAGATGTTTGGCGAAATGTCGGTCACTCATCATCGATGTTTGAAAACTCTGACTGCAGAGCATTTGTAGCAAATTCTAAATCCAGCGTTTTACCCAGCTCTGACGAGGTAATTAGGCTTGAAAAGGGCAAGTTAGGGTGGAATTTTATTGGGTGCTCTCCTCAGGTGGTTAGTGATGCTAAGGTCAAATTCGGCACATAGCGATAACAGCCTTAGTCCGTTATCGTCACATTTTCCTACCCCATGTTTGCCGAGAACATCTTTCCAGATAGCATGTTTAGTGCCGTCTCGAACATTAAAATCCCCCAAGAAAATAACTTTATCGTATTTTGGGATATTCTCAAGATTTCACTTCAGGTTTTGGTAAAATACCTCTTTATCCCCATCCGATGAAGGCAGAGTTGCACAGGCACTTATGAGATGGGCGTATTTGTTCAACTGGAAGTCGTAGAGCAATGAGGTGGTCATCGACACCCTTAGGTAGTTCACTCAGATCTCCAGCCAACCCATTGTGAATAGCAGAGTCCACACCGTTACCCGCCCTCTCGCCGAAGGGACTTCTACTCCAGTAATGTGTGTAGCTTCCTAGATCTTCACGAAGCGCTCCACAGTCGCTCAGCATTGCGATTCTGTAACCATCTCACCGTGAAAACTTAGGTGAAGTGAGCGTGGCTGAGCTATCAGTGTCATCCCACTGATGCTAGGGATTGACCAAGCATTACACCTACAATCAGAATCGAGATTTTAAAAACTTTTTAATCCAAATTGCATTGATCATTTTATATTATTTCAAAGCTAGTATGTAGCTAAGTGGCTAAACAAAACTATTTTGATGGTTTTAAAATAAAATAGCAAAACAGAAATTCAGTTAGAAAGTCAATGGTGTTTTTTTTTGTGTTTGCCTTAGGCGCGAGTGCGTCACTCACGGAACTGTAAATAAAATATAAAACATACAAGTTGAAGACCGCTACAAAAAAAGAAACACGTAAGTATCGACATTGTTCCTAAATAGAGCTGCTTTGTCACTAGTTGTGCTGCCGAACCCAGAATCCCGACTCAATCAACTCCGGGAGTGACCACTCTCCCCTAGCCGTCTACGTGCAGGGTGCAGACTAAAGCCTCGGTACATTGATACCTCCACCCTACCGCCAACACCTCATCGCCACAGGACTTTTAATACGCTCAGATCCGGAATAAAAAGCTAGGATCATCTGCGCATACTCGTAATAGTACGAAAATCAGAAAACATTCATATTTAAAATTCATTACGCATTTAAAATTTAACCATATCACTAATATGTCAATAATTCAGTAACAGTAAAATAAATAATTACCGTATAGTACATAAAAAAAAAAAAAAAACATCTAAATAATTAATACAATAATTCACAAACCCTCTAATTGTGGCTGTCGTTTGACATAGTGCGAGCTCATCGATACCGTAATAGCCCTTCCTCAATAAATATGCCTTTGTTTTTAAACAGGTTAATGCTGTTAGACTTTTGAATTCTATTGGCAACTTGTTGTATACAAAGACAGATTGAACTCTTGGACTATGATAAACGTTCAATTTCGGTTGGATTGTGGAAGCTAAGTCTTTCCTACGAGTACTATGTCTAGTTTGTCTTTCCTCATTGGTCTCGTGCAAATTCTTGATAAAGTTGGTTAACAACATTAGAGTATAGAGACAGGGTTAGACACTACCTGTACCTGCCCTTATTGCCCCATCTCAAAAATCCACTCTGTATAATGTCGTGATTGACTGCTTAGCTCCATAAAACTTCGATGACAATTTATTGTTTAAAAGGTTAAATCTGTAAAAATCTGCAATGTTCTAACCTTTTGGCTCATCTTTACACTGTTCGCCGTAAACTGTAGAAGAATAAGAACATAAAGCAATATTGCTCATACCTCATAGCAATTAGTGTGATAAAAGAACAATTCTCAACAATAGTGTCTCCATCTTTGTGGAGTGATGGTGGGGTTTATGGGTGTCTTTAAAATTCAGGTAAAATTTTATGACCAACTCAGATGCAATTATTTAGCAAAAATTTTTTTTTAGCATAATAAATAATTTTATTCGAGATTAATGCTAATTAATAGCACCAAAATGCATTTTTTTCTTAAAGTTGGATAATTTCTATGTATGCGGTTTCTCGTGTCCTACCCCAAACAATAAGATTTGAACACTCAGTTAACTCACGGAATTTATTTTTCAGACAACATAATTATTATTTTGAACAGTTGTGTTGCTGTTATAAGTTTAGTAATATGCCTTTAAATAACCATTTTTTTATTCATTTAATTAATTTTAAACAACTCTAAGTTGTCCTAGATAAAACTCAATTTTGAGTATCAATTTTGTTACTGCGATTTATCCTGATGTATAAAGCTATATTTTGAAGGGAATATTTTTTCAATTGTATAGAAACATTCTCATTATATAGCCAAAATCCCTCATTGTATTCTCCTCATTTTAATTGGTTGCCAGACATCAGTGACAAACCAAGAGCGTGCCGTTAGGTGGTGGGGACCAGTTAGTGGTCAAATTTGTTACTGCATTTACTTCGTAAGTAATCATTCATTATTATGCAAATTTTAGTAGTGAAAACTACTTCCACTACGCTAGTAATCACTAGTTTAGTAAAGACTATGTGTAATTTCTTTTTTGATCACGTAAAGTAACTGCTTACAGTTTGCGCTGTTTAAAACGTATAAGATACTGTCTTTACTCAACTGTCTACCTTCTCAAATACCTTTTGTTTATAATTATGTTCTCTTATAACCGTGAAAACTTTTAATTGGCCTTATTTTGTTACTCTCAATCGTGTAAAAGTGTCTAGCTGTAAGTGTTCCAAAAACTGTAAAATAAAATAAATAAATAAACTACATTAAGGACGATTTTTTGTGCATCGGGAATTTCTGAACCAGTAGATTTTGTGACTTCAAAGGACATCGTCGAAAATGGCCCCAGGACCAACAAACATCTGACGTACATAATAATTCTAATTATATTTTACTATACTAATTGCGAATATCTGTATATAACGGATATTCAGCGTTCCTTAATGAACAAGATTAAAAGAGCAGTAACGATTTACGACATCGCATCAAAAAAGCTGCCATCTTTGACAATTAGATTTGACATGATATATATATGGTCATTAATAAGTGATGCCCAATCTTTCATTTCACACATAGAGAGCGAGATTACTTGAGTTGACCACCTGCTCACGGATGTCATACGCATCCGTGCCTACGTACTTTCCTTTTCAACTTTCTTCGCTGTTGGGTATGGCACTTCTGTAGTGACGTGTAGTGTGTTTTTATTGGTATCATACACCTTAGGTGTGAAGAGAATTCAACAACAAGAAATTCACGAATGGGCGCTGTGCACTCACTCGTAGTCGATTCGTATTCGTGATTCGTTTTGGGGAATTTGTCATCATCTGTTTTAAAAACACGAATACGAATCGAATACGATAGTCCACGTACACCGATCTGAAATTCGAGTATTCACTAAAAACATTTCGTAGGCAGAGATCGCGTTCATAATGTGTGTAGCATTTCGCTCTCACTCATATGTATTCGATTCGTATTCGTGAAAAACACGAATACGAGTGCACAGAACGCCAAATATTAAGCACGATGGCTACTTCGACCCGTAAAAACTGACTCGATGTGAGAAATTCACGAATATAGGTAAAAACGAAAACGAAGCGGTGCACAAACTACCATACATTTATCATGAAGGCTATTTCGAATTGTATTTTAACGAATCACAAATACGAACACAATACGAGGTAATGCACAAACGCCTTAAGTGAGATGCATTGTAATATTTCAAATAGAATAACACGCTAGGTACTGAAGGTATCGATTTTGATCAAAATGTATCGACACTGATCTAATGTATGGGCATCCCTTAGCCTTGTCATGTCATTTCCATCAACTCAACTGTCAATTTATTGCACTCTAATCTCACTCGCTCGCATTTCTTCGTGATTACATTGTGTAGTGTATTCAATTTGCTTTATTTAACACCAAACAATATAGGTAAGTACATATGTTCTTAAATGTTCTAATGAAGCTCTTAGCTTAACTAGCCACATACAAGCAATGTAAATTACATTAGTGACAGGCAGTTACTAGCATGTATTTCTAAGTATTGAAATGATTGTTTTTTACTAAATATAACCTCAAATTCTTTGTATTCTTTTTAAATAAATTCTTTCTGAAACTTGTCCGTCATTAAACTTTGTCTTTATGGGCATATACTTGTAATTTAGGACACGCAAAGTAATTTTCCTTCGCTGTTGGTTCTAGGGCGAACGATGTATGGATGCAAAACAATCTCCTTTGTTGCTTTTGAACGGGGCAACGTATAAGTTGATGTGATTAGTGACAAAATTGAATTCTTAAGGCTCATTTACAGCAGATTTTCTGGTGATCAGATGAACGGTATGGCAGCGTATAACCATAAATACAAACGACCAGTGATTTTAATATATTAGATTATTATTTACTAAAATCAGTTCTGGTCTATATAATAAAGAAATGAAAATCTACGGAGTACCTACCTAAGTGTGCCTTTACTTTTTCCTTGGTTATCAATAGTACTCAATTTTGCTACTGTCCTTATAATTATCTATATGCAATTTTTACTGATTTTAGTATTTCGTATTGCCACCACGAGCTGTTATACGGTTTGGCATGCTTTTCACCAGATTTATGTGCCGACGTTGAGGAATATTCTCCCTTTCGTCTATCAGTTCTTCTTTCAGTTCAAGTAGCGTGATTGGAGGGGAATTTCGCTGGTGTACACGTCGTCTCAGTTCGTCCCAGGTATGTTTGACGGTGTATTGGCCATTCCATGCATGTGATAGCGACATCTTGAAAGTAATAGACTATCCGAGCTGTATGAGGACGAGCATTATCCTTCCTTTATCTATAAAAATCAATGCCACCTTTCGTTGTAATTTTATAACTCAAGAACGGATAGACTGATTTTGCTAATTCTTTTTTAGAATATTCCTTGAAGTACGAGGATGGCTCATACGGAGAGAAAAATTAAAAAAAAAAATGTTGGGCGGTACGAAGTTCGCGGGGTCAGCTAGTTTTCCATAAAGTTGGCGTTCTCGCCCATGTCGCTTGCTCCCGCGTCACCAGTCCCGACTCTCTTCATATTTTGGCTACTGAGACCATAACTTCAAACGCAGTATACAGGAAAGTATTATAAAAATATGATATATACTCGTATGTTACTTTAGTATATTGTGGTGTCTTACGACTTCCACACGAACGAAGTCGCGGACAGAAGCAAGTCTTTAATAATAGTAATTTCGAAATAACAAGTAAGTAGAGGATTTATTGGGCATATTTTTCTCCATATTAAAATTTTCTAAAGGTGTGACTGCGTTAAAACTAATGTTAGAATCTACTCTGCTAAAACTTTCCGTTAGATATGTCCTTGCTAATTTTTCGTCACAAGCTTTTAGGTGGACAATGTTGTCGAACCTCTTTGAAAATATATTCATGAGCCACATTTAAAGCATTATTAGTAAGTGTGTTCGTTGTGTTGGGTCAGTCATGCGGCAAGTTTTCAATCAATCAAATTGTATAATAAACTACCTATAGAATTAAAGTCCTTATATAACATAAACCAGTTTAAGCAGCAAGTAAAATCTTTTTTGGTAGAAAAATGCTATTACGCTGTTGATGAGTTTCTCACTGATGTGTCTTAGCTGGACCATTACTACATTATTATGAACATAACATTTTAGAAATGCTGACATCAACGAATTTAATTGTGACATTGAATACTGGTGATAATAGAGACATTTGTGTAGATTTTAATGTTATTGACAATTAAATGAAATTGGTAATTAAATGAAATTATTAGGTGGTTGTTAGTGACATTTATTAATTAATTTATTTTTCTCTGAACTTGTATGAATAATATTAATGTAGGTAGGAAATGAGATTATGTTGAAGAAATGTAATTGTGTTTTTAATTGTTATTATTTAATTATTCGCTTCTGTACCTTTGTAAAAATTCAGACACAATGGAAATTGTTATTGGATAAATAAATGAAATGAATGAATGAATGTTGGCAATGTCAAGGTTCTCAGTTACATTGCGCTGCTGTCGATTTCCTATTTTCCATATCGTCCTACTAGAATCAACCATTTCTGTTTACTGAAATCATTCCTTTTTGCACAACTAACTACTTTTATATAGGTACATTTTGTTATACTTGTTTCGTATTCTAGAACTGAATTGTCACATTGGTCACTGCCGCTGGAATAAAATAAAATGCTTGGTACATAAGTAGGGTCTGCAAGCACGTAATTATTTAGTTCATTCCCTGCACAATAGCAGCACGAAACACTATTAGCAGCATAGTGATGTTCCAACAAGACAAGATTAAACTCTAGGACTGCCCGTATATTTTATTAATTATAGTGGAGTTGGTCTCTAAAACCGAGGTATGTGTGTGTGGTAGACTAGTAACAATAGCTATGTATTGTATGTACTGTAACAATTCTAGTGTAATGTCGCGAGACAACACTCGGAGCGCACCTGTGTAGTGCTGTACCCTTGCATTGTGCTAAGATACGGCTGCACGCTATTCACTACTTTGTTACACAAATGAAATGAGAAGACGTTACTTTGATAACATTTATTGCTCGTGTTGTTGGAAAGAATAGAGGAATGTTTGTGCGCTGTGTGAGTAGAGCTGGTACGGTTAGGCCAATAATAATAATAATAAATCTTTTATTTCGAGTTCATTGGGTTCTTAACAATATTAATTAAAAAGTACAATTCAAATTCAGCGCGGAGCTGAATCCACCTTCGCACTATCGGAGGATCCAATATTTTAAGTATATTTGAAGGATTGTCGTCGACTCATACTCGACCGAGGTCGCCATGTCGGTCATGACATCGGCAGCAGAAGCTCCACTCAAATGGTTAAAATCTATGAAAACTTCATGGTTTACTTACTAAGTTTTTATTGCTAATAGTTCATGACGAAATTGTAAGAGTTTTACTTTCTATGTTATCGCTTGACCTAAGTGAAGCACCGCTTACACCGCTTAGGTTAACTTAGGTTCTATTCGCGGAATTAGTGGTGTAGGTAAGTAAGTTTGAAATTTTCGTCATTGTGCCCTACTCTGTGACAAAGTAGATATAGATATAGAGTTTGGCAGTGAGTGCTCTTACGCGTATACCAACGCAAATACTCTTTACCCTTCAAAAACTGTCTCAAAACCACCAATACTCAAGGGTTTGATAACTCGTAGTGTAAATCCGTGTACTTTCGTCACCCTTAAAATTTATGAAATCGAATCAAATGTAGCAGTACTTGTCGTTCATTATGACTTCTGACCGCAGCTGTACCTACATTGTACGTATTTGTATATAGTTTTGATTAGGTAGTCTGGTTCATCGTGGTCTCAGCCAAAAATGCAAAAAAAAATCATTTTCTTTTTAATCTTGCCGGTTCTGGAGTAATTGTAACAATAATGATGTTGAATATTTCATTTCAGAAATAACAGAACTCAAGTAAATATTATAGTCTAAAAACAGTCTGATTGTGCCCAAAAAATACAACGCCATCAAAATGGTAACTAAAAGACTGTGTTGTTTTAACATCTATTATCCAAACGGTATGTTAATCAATATTTAAATGTAGATTCCAAGTGAGGTATCTACATAAAGGACAGCTTTGAAAGCCACAACGCGGCAGAAATGAATCTTTGTGATCGTATAGAGAATGGAATAAAAGTGCTGAAAAAAGGCATTAGTACATCAAAGGCGGATGCAAGAAATCTTATTACGAATAGACTCTTTGATGTAAGTACGTAGAGTCCATCACTATGAAAATATGATTGAAGCTGGGTTTCTATAAATTACTCTCCCTTAATCATAATATTATTTATAACTTGATTACCTGTTCGCCATCAAACTGTTAAGTTTGGCGAGTTGGAAATTTGTAAAAAAAGTAAAGGATTTTGGATGTAATTAAATAAAAAATAACCTATCCTCTTGTAGAAGAACCAACAAATTTGGTATTACGAGAACCCAGCAAGAATCGATAGCTGATGAAATAACATTGGTGTAGCTCATCATAAGTTGGTGTAAGTTTAATTATAGTTACTAAACACGCTAACTAGTTTCGGCAACTCGTTTGTACATTCGAGACTTAATTTAAGTTGTGACGGTGAAGAATCTATCCATTCTAGATGTGTAGGTAGTAAAAATATAGCTTATTATGACTTTGTACATTTATTTATTTTTCTATACTTTATTGTACATCAGAAAATACATAACAAAAAAATACATTAAGCACAACAAAACATACAACTAATGCCTAATTAGGTAGATAGGTATTAAAACAACGCCGCACTCTTCTTTTCTGGAATTGGTAAGAGCTATATGCATATAGTGCTTTAAATAAGCATCGAAGATGGGCAAGAGTTAAAGATTTATAGTCAGTAAAATTAATTGTTAATGGAGTATGTTATGGGAGCAGCCCTGAAATCGCTATAAATAAAACTGCAGCTCAATGCACATATTAGCAACTCGACAAAATGTAGGAAACAGTAATATTTTTTTTTGCAATTTCAATATTGATCCCTTAGCAAAAGTTGTTCACAATGAAGAGATCTTCAGTTATTTTTATTACATCTTGTATAGAAGCTCCTGATGGCGCGAATGAACGGTCATTCAATATTGGTCCCATAACAAAAGTTGTTCACAATGAAGATGTCTGCAGTTATTATTATTACACCTTGTATAGATGCTCCTGACGGCGCGAATGAACGATAATTTCAATATTGGCCCCATAACAAAAGTTGTTCACAATGAAGATGTCTGCAGTTATTATTATTACACCTTGTATAGATGCTCCTGACGGCGCGAATGAACGATAATTTCAATATTGGCCCCATAACAAAAGTTGTTCACAATGAAGATGTCTGCAGTTATTATTATTACACCTTGTATAGATGCTCCTGACGGCGCGAATGAACGATAATTTCAATATTGGCCCCATAACAAAAGTTGTTCACAATGAAGAGGTCTGCAATTATTTTTATTACACCTTGTATGGATGCTCCTGACGGCGCGAATGAACGGTCATTCAATATTGGTCCCATAACAAAAGTTGTTCACAATGAAGATGTCTGCAGTTATTATTATTACACCTTGTATAGATGCTCCTGACGGCGCGAATGAACGATAATTTCAATATTGGCCCCATAACAAAAGTTGTTCACAATGAAGATGTCTGCAGTTATTATTATTACACCTTGTATAGATGCTCCTGACGGCGCGAATGAACGATAATTTCAATATTGGCCCCATAACAAAAGTTGTTCACAATGAAGATGTCTGCAGTTATTATTATTACACCTTGTATAGATGCTCCTGACGGCGCGAATGAACGATAATTTCAATATTGGCCCCATAACAAAAGTTGTTCACAATGAAGATGTCTGCAGTTATTATTATTACACCTTGTATAGATGCTCCTGACGGCGCGAATGAACGATAATTTCAATATTGGCCCCATAACAAAAGTTGTTCACAATGAAGAGGTCTGCAATTATTTTTATTACACCTTGTATAGATGCTCCTGACGGCGCGAATGAACGGTCATCCATCGGTGCTAAATCTTATGAGTATAACTAGCTTTTGCTCGATTGATTTGTCGATAAATATCCCACGAGAACCCAATTACGGGATTAAAAGTATCACATGAGTTAATCCAAGTTATATACTATTTGTGTGCCAAATTCCGTCCAAATTCTTTCAGCCGTTTTTGCGCGATTGAGTAACAAACATCCAAACATACACACTTTCACATTTATAATTTGGTATATATATAAGTAGGATGTAAATAAAATCAACAACTAAGTAGATGGAACGATCCGATTATCTAATCCAATCCCATCAAAGCTCCTACAAAACTTCTTGGAACTAAAAGCCATATGTGCTTTTAAAGAGAATATTACAGGTACCTTATACCTACTTAATATTTCAAAACTATATATTATTCCTAGAAAAATAATTTATAGACCTCAGGACTTAATATTTGATACTACGCAGTTGATAAGTTGTAGGTTAGCTACCTATGTACCTGTAGGTACTCTGCTGGTTAACTAACCGAAATTAACGTGAATTTGCTTTATACCTACCTACTATAATTTCAGAAAGTATACCTAACGATTTGGATTTCTTCGTTATCAGGATGGTCGGACATAATGCGTAACCGTAATAATAGTCCGAACATTGAGTACAGACGTCTATTAATGCCCTAAGGTTCACACATTACAAAGATATCCGATCCCTTGATTAGACAGATGCAATCAGATTACAATATGGAAACGCGGTGAATTCAATATAGGATGGCAGGGCAACGTTTCGCAAATGCGTTTCCACGCAAAGTCGGTTCAGTCAGCCCCATATAGGAAAGTAATATGTCTGCCCCACAGAAATATTAAAGACAGTTATTATATCTATGGTCTGCCCTCACGTCTGACATTAACGTTTTCAAACTTCATAAATAACAAGTGTCATCCGACAAGCGACAGCCGTCACTTCCATGTTGCCACTGAATATAATTCGACCTCACCCAAGTGCACTACTTGACGTTTCTGTTTAGTAATAATTTAGATGCCGTAGTAGTAAAAGTAAGTAGTCAAAGTAAGGATGGCGGACCAGTGCTGACGCTGCAACATATGTATCATTTTCCGTCATTAAAAAGTGGAGAGCAAAACTAATATTATGAGGTTTCTGAACGTTTCAGTTTAGTGTCCTATTTGGATCTTAACCTTTTTTCACCGAGAGGGCAGAAAAAGCCAAGCTTGTTGAACTGAGGCGAATCCCGTGCGGGATGCGGGACGAAATACGTTCGCGCTGATAGTGTGAAACATAAAAAAACGACTTGAAAAAGGACAATACAAAGTGAAAAATTACTTTAATTTCGGAAGTCGGTGTCATGGTATTGTATTTTCGTGATTGCCATTTTTGGAAATTGGTAATTTTTTTTTGGAATTTTTATTTTAATTCCTCACTTTTTTGTTGTTGGGCCACACCCAAATTCGTATACCACTATTTGCTATGTAAACAACAGTGAAAGTTACTTATAATAAGATCATTAACAAACACAAAGTGGATGAAATACCTACGTATTATGGAAACTAACTCGAAACCACTCAAAAAATACATACAGCCGAACATAGAACCTCCTCCTTTTTAAAATCGGTTAAAATGTATGGACGTGTTCAAACTGGCACGAATAGACGCGTGTCTTCCTAGCAATTACAATATTCGATGCGCGCAGTCGTGTCCGGCATCCCGCGAGGGATTCGCCTCAGTGTGGTCATAGCTTCAATCAAAAATCCTCATATTCTATCCAGGCAGCCATACGGCAAATATTTTTCCATCACACAGCGAGCTCCTTCAAACATTCATAAGGATTTGATTCAATTACAGCGTGATTATATTTCTATAGGGAAACCACAAAGGCGTACAATACAATTGGTTTCAGATCACTCGGTTACAATATCATTAAGAAGGCTGTCGTGTATCACGACATTCCAGCAATCAGTACTGTAAACAATAGCGGGAAACTTGATTAGGTATCCACTTATAATTTAGAGTGGTGTATGGCTTAATGAGGCGGTTATGAGCTTGAATACGACATAAATAGTTAACACATCGTAGTGAACAGTGAATGTTTGGTACTATATTATTCATCATAACTATATGATGTGAGTCGAAATATTGTATAGTTGTCTATGGATGCTTAGAGTAAAAACAGCTGGTTTAACACATGTAGTAGGTAATTCTATAGCTTTTACTATATAGTCCTCCTATCGATTTTGATACCGGCTACCCATAGAAATCAATTCCTCCCTTAGATGGCCTGCTAGGCCGAATCAAATTTGGACAACCCAGTCACAATGAGTACTGAATAAACATAATTTTATTAAATTAAATGAAATTATTTCATTTCAGTAAGTAGATATTCTAAGACACAAGTCAATTTGGTAAAATTGTATAAACATTTCCTTGCTTTCTGATCCCTGAGAAGAAATTCCAACATAAAGTCAGAGCTCATGATCGCTTTTACAGTCCAGACATCATATTATTAAGATGTGAGAGTCAAACAAAGCAGGGCCATGTCTGAAATTACATTTTGAAGAAGGGCCTTTCAAAGCTGATATGGCTCTCATTAATCGCGACAGACGGCATGCATGTGTCAGAAAGGCGATGAAAACTGAAGGTATGAAGGTAAAGCTAATGATATTCACTTAATTAGCAAGCTTTGAGTGTCAGAATGGTTACCTACTAGTTATTCACTGTGTATGAAAGTACCTATCAATGGTGTGCAAGGAAAGGATTTTATGAAGAAAAGCACAGAAAAACAAGACTAGTATTTTTTTTTTCCTTTTAGACATGTCAGTTAAAAACGTAAATTAGAAAACTACTGGTCTGTTCCAAAACTAGGTCATCTTGGAGAAGAATAATTATAATATAATATAAATCTTTATTCTTTATTTTTTTTTTAACTTTGCCCCACACTAGTAATATCTCCTGTATCGTGGGTGCGTTTACAACCATTTAAACTCCCATACACAAACAGCCAGACCCGGAACAACTACTTGCAGGTCATACAACTATTTGTTCCGTGCGGGAATCGAACCCGCGACACGCAGCGCAGCAGTCAATCGCTTAACCAATGCGCCAAATTCATATTATTTGTTTTTTTAGCAATGTGAGGAGCTGGTGTCTGAGTTAGGCGTAAAATGCCTGTATTACAAACGGAAGAACAGAAAGTTACTTAGAAAAAACAAAACACATGATAGTACAGTCTAACGTAATATGTAGATAAGGAGGTTTAAGACTAAAACCTTAAGTTATGAGAATTTTGGAGTAGAAGTTTATAAGAAACTATAAACGGAGGAGCGAACAAAGAAGGAGCAAGAAACTACATGGCAGCATGTTTTATAGTATTTTATCAACACATTTTTACATTAATCTCTTGGACCATTTCTCAAAGCTATAGCAACGTATCGACGGAAGGAAACGGAACATGAATGGAATATTCATTCGATTTAACATATAAGCAATGTTAGACGTTTTAAAACAGATACAGAAAGAACAAGATAGTTATCAGCAATAATCAAGAAATAATATCAATTAACTTACGTGAATTATAGGTAGACTACCTGTAATGTTCACGTAAGTTAATTGATATTGGGTATTCCATCTTTCACCACAGTTGTTTCAAAAATACACGTATTTTTATAGTCTCCCAATATTAAGACTCAAGTACATTCAACATTGCCGCCATTTTTAACCAATCATAGATGGTCATAAATTATTGTTTCATAGTTTCTAATTTAGCCAATAATTAACAAATCTTAAATAATGGATCCATTTTAAAACGTAATAAGATAATTTAGCAATATAATACGTACATAATTGTAAAACATGATAAGTTATTAACATTTAAGTAGGTACTTAAAGTTCTCAAAATCGTTTGAAACTACTTGTTTAGTACTTGACAATTAAAATATAAAATCATAATAAACATTATAAGTACCACATTAATTATTACTTAATCATTTAATGCAATACTAAATTAATAAACATTTGTTTTGGTTATCTAAGAACCACAAATCGTAACTTATACCTATATTTCGTCTAGAATTGTTGTTTGCGATAGTAGTCTTTAAAAACCATTGTTATAGAACAATTTATACATCGAAATAGCGCATAAGATCAAGGAATTATTTTGAATACAATCTATAATTCTGTTATCATTAAATTTTAGGTGAAAGTAAGATAGGTTTTTGTATTTATTTAGACCAACTCACAGATCACAGGTTTCGTTCGGAATTGATTATTCGTCTAGAAATACTGCAACAGTTTAGAAAAATAATTAAATTGAAGATTTATTTTATATGAAGCTACATATTCCGACACATACACATACACATAGTCATCGTGTAGCTCAACCCTATTTTAGGGAGCTCATCGACCCGTCACACGACGTCAGATCTGAGAAGTAGCGAAAACTAAGTAGCAGTACCTAGTAGTTATATTAAGTCATGTTTTCTATCTAGACTAAAAAATGTAGTCAGTTTTCTGTTTAAAGGCTTTTTATACATACTTATGTATAGATCGGGATTTTTTTACTGTTAAATAAATATATCACAGACTCAAACGAACCTAGGTATGAAAAAATGATCTTAACAACACTTTGGTTTAGTATCTTTACCAGAAGCAAAATGCTCCACCACTTCCTGAAAGAACCCTTAAAGCAAGTGTAAATAGGTGTTATTCAGGTAAATGGATTGACGCCTCATTTATTTAAATCGGTTCATTAGTTTGGAAGCTCTTAAATGTGGGGACATCTACATTTATGTGAATTCGGGTACACGTAATCCCAATAAAATTCTTTAACGGTGTAGGTGGGTTGGATATTTTGTGAGTGAAGATATTTACTTATGTATCAGCAGTACTGAGATGACTGGTGCTTGATGTGTCCACGTATGACATGATAGAGACACAGTCGTAACCCATTGTAACGGCTTGGCAGTAACCTAGCCATTTGATTGCTGGCTCGTGACAGTGCAAAACGAGATACAAATAGTTAGTATCTTACCTACTGTACTGTACCACTCTGCTAGGATTGCATTCCACTCGCTGTAAAACTCGAGACATGGAATATCACTTTGTTTCAACATTAAGGCTAAAATATCTCCAAATTCTAATTCATCTCGTTCCAGAATCTATTAACAGTGTCAATATTGATTTGAAATCTTACGAGGAGAACTTTATAAATATTTAATAATCGCAGGATTCGTTAATTAAATTCTACTGTAACGAAAGTCTTTACAGAAGTGTTATCCAAACGCACGGAGACGCCAGAATAAGTTTGTTAATGATCTTGCCAATGTCTGAGTCAATTTTAATCAAATCAGAAAATTTATCTAAATGAGGGAATCCAATTATTTTGTAAATGGGTTTCAGAGGGCCGATGCTTGTGAAGCTTGTCGAAATAAATTACGTTATATTTAATGGGGTCTAACCAAAAATGTTTCGTTTGATGACTACTTAACGTTTTTTTAACTGTTTAAAATGCTTAGAAGTCGACTATCCAAATCTTTTTGTTACTTTAATTTGGTGAAACTATTTCATTTATCCTTGCCTGAAGCCTTCCGATCATTTAGTAGCGATAAGTTCAAAGTATCCGCTACTGCTAGTTTTCAGGTTTTTCAGGACGGTATGATAAACACCGTATCTTACGCAACAACAACAAAATTTCATGAACGATGATATACAAACACAAATTGTACCGTAAAAGCATGGACGTTTCAATATCACCCCCTTTAAATTCAGTTAAGGAGTGTATCAAAGTGCGACGTCGTTGTCCTTACTTCGAGCTGAGACACCTATGCCTGCGCCCGCCTGATAAAGCCTTACAGCGTATTAAATACAGCTTATTGAGTATTTTACTCACAATTTACATAAGTCAACAAATAATGACACTTCTCGTATTATCCAAATTAGATTTCGGGTAAGTATTTTCTTGTATAAATATTGTATTTATTTATAAACATTTAATTTAATTTCGTGCTTTCTGCTTTCATGGAGTTGGTGTTTCATTGAATCTGTTCCTATAATTTCAATAATAGGTACTATAATGGATAGGTGATAGTTTTATTGTAATGTTAGTTTTAAGATACATTCTTGTTTTGTTTTTTTTATCTACGCTTACTGGCGGATAACATTTGTTCTAAACCTATTTATGTTTTCTCTGTAAGTGAATTGTAATTCTTTTGAGAAAATAAATATCTTTAACCGTAACCGTTAACTTATAACCTAGTAACGATATGTATATTGTCAAATCGAATTACCTGGAGTACAAGTATACGATCGACTCTATTCCCAGGGTTTATTTGATTGCGTAGTATCGTTTGATTTCATAACAATAAAATGGAATGCTTTGTTTTCTGTTTTTTATAGTTTCCAAGGTGTATTTTTTTACTATAATGCCAATAAACGCCTGTTTCTTTTGTTTCTTTGTCATGCGACTGGTTTGAAGTGACTATTTCCACGGACGAAAATCATCCGTTTGACCTATGTTTTATTTCGCAAGCTGTCTTGCTCGACGGTTTCAAGTTATCAGTTACGAAAACTTTCAGCAAATTGATTCGTACTATTTCATGCCACTACTGCTTGAACACACAAACAAACCAAATACCGTAGCAGCAATACGAAACACATGTTACATAACCCAACTTACGTACAATTCCTGGTACATACATGCAGGGCTCAGGAGTATTGCTCACGCGTCTGTACGTGGTGATACCCGCAGGAGCCTGTTGCTCAACCCAATTACCGACCAGTCGATGTGCGACCGGTTTAATTAACGTTGTTCACTGTATTACCGGCTATCGTAAATATACGATGTGATGTCCACACATTACGAATACTTTTGTGGAAATGAACGGGGATGAGCTTGTGCGAATGGCAGGTGATGCTCAATTGTTTATTTTGTTTTTGTGCACTCATTTGTTTAATTATGGTAAAATTATTGGCTTAATACATTGAGATACCTAACTTAAACTAAATTAAAACCATTGATTAAAATCGTTAATTATAATTATGTTTAAAAGTACTACGCAGAGTTGTGTTACGACGTCATACTCCTGTCTTTTTTTAAAGCTAAGTAGTTACTGGAACGTGTATCGTCTAACGATATATTCAGGCACAATATGTCTGTTCGAGTGCTAAGAGAGTCCTGTTTCTCCCATTATATTGGGCTGCCATAGCAACTAGGAATTGGTTACAAGAAACCGCCCCCCTAAAGCACATATAACTATCTGTACCCTAAAGAAATATAGGGTGGCGGGACATCAACGCGAAACCTGTACCATCGATTCAGTGCTTGATTCTGAACCCCCCAGCGTGGAAAAATTCGACGGTTATTTAAAAAAAAATTCGCTGTTCCATACATTTTGACCGCGTAAGTATTGCACTTTTGTAGGAAACAGTTGATTTTTTTTAAATAACCGGCGAAAAATTTCGTCGCTATCCCTTTTTTCTTTTATTTTTTTGTGGGTGGGAAATCATCATCACGATGACGACATTGAACGGGAGCGGAGAGCGTTGTCGGTTCGAGCGAACATGCTGGCCCGTAGGTTTGCACGTTGTTCCCTTCAGGTGAAGATCACACTCTTCCGAGCTTACTGTACTTCTTTCTACACGTGTAGCCTTTGGGCCAGATATACTCAAAAGTCGTACGGCGCTCTCCGCGTTCAATACAATAATGCGTTTAGGGTACTGGTGGGGCTGCCTCGCTTCTGTAGCGCATCGGGGATGTTTGCTGACGCACACGTAGATTGCTTTTATGCGACCATGCGAAAGAGGTGTGCTTCTCTGGTGCGCAGGGTGCGGGCCAGCTCCAACAGTGTCCTGAGTATGATTGCTGGGCGTCTGGATTGCTCATACGTGAATCATTGTTGTGCCGTCTCGCATGGGGTAAAGCAGCGGTGACTCGTGTGAGTTGATTGAATATTGTCGGATAAATTAAATTGTGAAATGATACTAACATGGTTTTAAGTATTACTAACATTATTGAGTCATGGTTACTCGAATAAAGAATTTTAATAATAATAATAATCATCAAATAACTTCTCCCGCTCTGGGCAGAGCGGGAGGGCGTGTCAGACTCTTACTGACTAAAACCCACCCGTGTTCCTTCAGTGCCTGTGCCAGGGGCCACGGTATCCCTCTCGGACTTTCCCGCAACCCTGGCAGGCATCGGCCCTAGCGTACCCCGTCATTGATGCTGACATCTCTTAGAGGCGCGCGTGGAACACAACGCGCCGTCGACCCGCGCCTGGTCCTTATCGAACGGCGAGCTGCCCATTGCTCGCCGTTCGCAAGCCCGCGCCTACGGTGGCCGGGATCCCCGACGCCCAGGGCGCGAATTTTGCCTCTCCCTCACGCGTTCCGCCTCCTCCTTCGCAAACATTACTGCTTTGCAGAAGGAGGTGACGGCTTCACAAGCCCTCTCGCTCCGTACCATGGCCTGGACCAGGGCCGGACGCGAGAGATCGCCACCGCCAATCATCTGCACGAGGACACGACGGTGCTCCGCCTAAGCTGGGCAGACCTGCACCGTATGCTCCACCGTGTCCTCCGGGCGATCCGCACAATGGTGACATCCGGGCGTTTCCTGCCGCCTTATCCGGAACAGGAACCTCCCGGAACAATTGTGTCCGGTGAGGACCTGCGTCAGGCGGCAGGTGAGGACGCCGTGGCGCCTCTCTAGCCACTCCTCACAGAGGGGACTTATCGCCGCAAGTGTGGCGTGCCCAATCCCTGCCACCCTGTATACTATACTAGCTTTTGACTGCGGCTTCGCTCACGTTGAGTTCAGAAATTATCCCACAGGAACGTGCCTGCCACCAAGATAAAAAGTATCCTATACCCTAACCCAAGTTTTAGTCTACCTGTTTAGACGTGAAAAGGTAACAGATAGAAAGAGTTACTTTTGCATTTAGTAATTTTTCGCGTTTCAGCTATCCACACTAAGTAATATACAGAGTTACTTGTAATTCGACGTATATCCATAATTAAAGTACATAATTCAACAAAATAATTAAATTATGGAAAATAGTTGTTTTAGTTAGTTGCACGATTAATGTCATAGATTTTTTATTAACGAGAGTTTTTTAGACATTATTCTTAAATCGCTCATGATTTTAATTATTTTGTTGACTTAGGTACCTACTTCTAACTATGTTCTTAGCTTAATTGAAGTGCCAGCTATAATATTATTTTTAATGGTACCCATTCAATATGTATTTGGAATTACAATGTAAAATTTTGGGTAAATATAAATAAACTCTTAAAATTCAAATATCTCGAAAACTATTCAATTACGACCATAAACATGGGGTTGAATATGTTGCGTTTTGCCCCCCCCCCCCCCGCCCCCTATCAGCTCCTGAGGGATATACGTCGAATTATAAGTAACATTGTATACTACTTATTGGCACAACACTGATAGATGCTTTCTTACAGAGTATTCCTGACTAACAGCTATCACTAAAGTAATATAACAGTGGATTGTAAGCATACGGGATTTCTCATTAACTGTCACCTAACCATAGACATTTATTTTTACTATAACCAAAGAGGATAGAAGAAGCCTAAACGTTATGATTTTCTGTGTACATATTACGAACTATCTTATTTTAATAGTATAACAAAATGTAAAGAAAGGAAGCACAAAAATATAAATTTTAAGAATCGACCATATGTTTGCAAAGCAGTTGTCGAACTTTTAACCTATTCATTTGCTTTGTTGAAGTTGACTAAAATAGCCGTTCTTATATTATGCCATGATTGATTGCTTAGCTCCATAAAAGTATAGCGTGATGATATTCATTTAAAAGGTTAAATCTGTAATTAACTGCATTATTTTGGCTCGTCTTATACAATTTGCGGTAAACTATAGAAGAATACGAACAAATTACAATATTGCTCACCCCCCATAGCAAGTAGCGTGGTAATTTATAGCCTACAGACTGACCAGACTTATAGGGAATTTTTATGCAAAATCAAACAAAATCTATCCGGTAGTTTTTACGTGATGTTGGAACATACATTCAGACAAACAGACAAAAATTGTTAAAACTATATTTTCGGCATTAGAATGCGTTCCCAGACCACGCAAAAATTACTTAAAAAAACAATGAACATTTTTGAATTCACTAGGATTTTAATACAAAACAAAACAATATATTATGCTATCGATTATTTAAACGATCATCGGTCAGTGTGGAAATATTATTTATTGTGTCTAGAGTTTGTGACGAGTTGGGAGATTATTGTCCTCTGACGCCCACAGACGAGAAAATCTGTCCCATTTAATAGCCTCTTCCAACTTTTCGAATGATAGGCAGTTGATAACTATTGTGTTTTACTTATAATCCCAGATCGGCAAGAAACTTGAGTGTGACGGGTACAAAAGACCCTTTTAAGAGATATAAAATATCACGATTCTTGACGTCATTCGAAGCCCAAATTGAATCGAGATCGAATCTGAAAATCTCATATAAGTATCGAATTGGCTGCAAAGACAAACGGTTGGCTGGCAACACTGATTGTACCTAAGTACATAGAACATGTACAATAGTGAAGCCAACAAAGCAAGAGGCGGCTTATTGTTGTACTTGAGTATCGGACGGTGCCGTGTTCCGTTAATTCATTTTGGGAGTCAGCGTGGGCAATTTGTAATATAGAGAGAGGCAGTTCCAATCTATCGACAGCCATGCAGATTGCACGAATTCCAGATGAACAGGCAGCGATTTATTGCTCGCCTACAAATGCTGCAACACAAATGCAGCTGTTTAACGGTTGACGGTGTGATAGTGATAAAGTGGAAGATTCACAGTTTCAATACAATGTGCATCATACTTTACTCGTATTATCTAGGTAATCTGTGGATCACTTGTGGATTGTACATTTCCCCACTTCCAATGTAATCTTAGATATAATATAAAACTAGCTGACCCCGCGAAAATTTTTCAGATTAGCTAAAGTACATACATCTTTTATGGGGTACTGTGTTAAATGCTAAACAAAATACCTTGTAATATATTGCAATTAAATGAAACAAAATTTAAAACTCATATAAAAAGTTCACTGTGTAAACAAGCATAATTATTACAAATTAGAGGATTATATCCAAGATAAGAATGCTTGGAAACGTGCTGGTCCAGCTCCACAGTACAATCTAGGGTCTAGACAAAATTAAAACTTGTTGCTACTTTAATTGTATGGTTTGTTATTTTTATGACATTGATTTACATTCTGTGACTACTTTAACTCACACACTGACATATTAATTGGTTACATAATTTGGGAAATCGTATACTTTTACAATGTTTGTTAATATGTGAACACCATGTATCTATCACTTAATTAACTTACTTATCATTGCTACGTTTATTAAATTCTTTTTACCTATTTTGGTAGGGTAATTTTTATTATAGATGCATCGTCTTCACATATAATTATATAATTAATGTATACAAAGTATTGTAACACATTTTAAAAAAGTAACGATGGAGTTTCTTGCCCATTCTTCTCCATACGAAACTACCTTTTGGAAGGGGCGACTAGAATCAATTCTATTTAAATGTAAATGTTGACGTTCAAAAGTGCCTTTTATGTGCCTATTTGAAATAAATGCTTTGACTTTGACTTTGAACTTCGTACCGCATAACTTTTTTTTTTTTTTAATTTTCTCTCCGCATGAGCTATCCTCGTACTTCAGGGAATATTCTAAAAAAAGAATTAGCAAAATCGGTCCATCCGTTCTTGAGATATAAAATTACAACGAAAAGTGGCATTGATTTTTAAAGATAAAGGATGTACAATTGTTTGTTTTCCCTAACAAAACAAATAAATATTTCCTTGATACAAAATACTATCCAATCAAGCTCAAAGAGTTTCCGTTTGCACGATTCCTGAAGTCTACTTATCGAATTGAACCAATAGTCATGTGAACAACACTGCTAATTATGTAGATAGCAACCAAATCGAGAAATATTCTTAGACGTGACCTGCATATAGGTACAGGCATCGAATACCACTAACATGGGTATAAATGAGAATATTGGAGTATATACCATTGCTTGGGAACGGTCCAATACCTACGTTGCTAGTATGTGTGTAGAACCGTTGATGTGCCGCGATACTTTATCTCGCTACATGTTACTATATAAAGGTAGACCGATCTTTGAAAGCGGGACACGGTTGGCGCTCGATTCTGCTTCTCTCTCGCCTTTGACATTTTCCCCCACGTGAACGAATTTAGTTGTCAAGTGAGCACAATCAAGCGCCTTTCCATCGAATACTGCAGATGCTCGGAGATACGTCCAAGGACGTATAAGTATATCTAGAAATGGTTTTCAACTACATTCGTTTATAAAAATCTGAAGATATTTTATTAAGATGTTATGAACGGATTTCTATAGAAACAAAATACATACATTATATTTGATGGGGTAAACCTTTGTGAGTCTTCACCTAAAAAAAATTTACAAAAAAATTAACACGACTAACAAATAAAAAAAAAACTACAAAGTGAAAAATAACTTTCATTTCGGAAGTCCGTGGAAAAACCTAAAATACAGATCCAAATACACTGACTTTCGAAATTAAAGTTATTTTTCACTTTGTAGTGTATTTTTTTTGGCAGTCCGGTTGAATTTCCTGTAAAAAAAAATTTTCACTTTTTTGTTAATGTACTTACCCCACACCAATTCGAAAACGATCGTCTTACACGCCCACATCCGTTTGAAGGCGGTTTTTTTTATTTATTGTTGATTTTGTTTTAAACCGCTTGACCGATTTCGATAAAATTTATTTTCGATAAAATGGGACCACACGGGAAGCACCAGAAATATCAAATAAAAACAGAATCATCAAACTTGGTTCACCCAGTCGAAAGTTCTGAGGTAACAAAAATGTAAAAAAAACAGTCGAATTGAGAACCTCCTCCTTTTTTGAAGTCGGTTAAAAAGGCAGCTAGGCATGGTAGGCCGCACGTCAGTGGTAACAAAACCAGAATAAGCTGGCCTCTTACTTATTCTATTGAAACTCCGTACTAAGCTAGGCCAGCTTAAGTTGAAAGGCCACATATATGTGTTGGCACCACTGATATGTGGCCTACGGCCTAAAAAACAATGTGTATGACCGTAACAGAAACAAATGGATCAGTTAGTTAAACCATTTTTTCATGTTTTACTGTGGTTCAAAGTAAGTACTTATAGAAAAAGTAAGAATATTGTATGAAAAAAAAAACAACAAAGAGCCACCCGTAATTCTTAAGAAAGACTATAAAATTGAACTCCATTTACGAAAACAACTGTTATCCGAAATTTAAGGTTAGGTAAATAAATACATACCTTGGCTTTTCCTTGTTTGTGAATAACAAAACATTTCTCTCCAAAATAAATACAATAATTATTTCCTTTTGAAATGTAAGTAAGTAGCTTCCTACCTATGCCTGGCCTGTAATACGGGATTCAAAGCGCGAGAGGAAAAAAAATTCAGGAACATTTCTTGGAAGGCAAGGCCGTGTCGTATTTGACGCTGGTGGTCCAAGGTGCACGCTGATGAAAGTTTGATGTTAAACTTATGTCTGTTTTTAGATAAAAGCTTTACTTGTACTTACACATTATTCTGTTTAGGACTGATTTTACCAAAGTCAGATTTCTTTTATCCGAGGTTGCGGGAAAGTCCGAAAGGGTTACCGTGGTAGTTAGTAAGCGTCTGACACGACCTCCCGCTCCACCCAGAGCGGGAGAAGTTATTTGATGATTTCACAACATCAAGAAAAAAAAAAACTTTTATCTGTGGATTAAAATTGACGTCGGACAGTTCTAGAATGGAAAACCTATGAAAAATTCAAATTTTTTTCTTAGAATAAGATTTATTCTAGTCATAAAAGTTTGGTGGAATTCGCCCTTAGTGAACTACATTTTTATATTAATTTCGATGCGTAGTATAAACAAAGTCGTTTTTCATCCCACCATCTCGGAAAGAGTATTTTTAATCTTCAATATCTGAGTGGAAAAGCCGTTTTTATTCTCTAGAGGATAAAGTAAATTGAATTTAGAACATCGTGTGCACTAAGTTTGTGAATTAAAAAAAACATTAAACCTATTTACTGCTACCTCTATGGTGCCGAATATATCATACAACTTTTTTTTAATTTGTTAAAAACTCAGACTCGGAACCTTCTTGGTGTTCTTTTTTCAATTTGCTTTGTACGCGGTTCTTTACGCGGCATTTTTTCACGTCATTGTTAAACCTTATATTAAAAACAAGAAACTTGAAAACAAGTGAAAAAACTAAAATGAGTGATTCTAGCGACGAGGAAGTTTGCTTGACGCCAACAGAATTGACTGAAACTGTTAATTATGCGCAAATGAGCTTTCTCCCTCAACAATCACGCGAGAAGTATTTAAAACAGTACGATATGTTCAACACGTGGCGACTAGCAAAAGGAGCCAAAACTTTCTCAGAAAACGTTTTGCTGGCATATTTTATAGAATTATCCGAGAACAAGAAAGCAAGCACTCTATGGAGTACGTATTCGATGCTAAAAGCAACAATAAAGATGAAAAAAGACAAACATATCGATACCTATCCTAAATTAGTGGCATTTTTAAAAAGAGCCTCATCTGGTCATCAACCAAAAAAATCGAAGGTTTTCACAGTATCTGATATTGAAAAGTTTCTTAACGAAGCACCCGATTCCGTATATTTGGCGGCAAAAGTAAGTCAGTTGCACATTCAGTATCTACTTAAGTATATTAATCTCAATTAAATAGTATACTTAGTAGATGTTGATAGGCATAATTATGCGTTCATATCAATTTTATTCATTTATCTACTACAATACTCTTTACGTTACAGGTTGTTCTTATTATTGGAATAAACGGAGCATGTCGAACTAATGAACTAACACAACTTAATGTCAAAAACATTGAGAAACATTCAGATGACTTACTATTAATTAATTTACCTAATACAAAGACAAAAAGAGACCGCAACTTCGTCATTCGCAAGGAATACGTAACGATTGTTGAGAAATATCAAGCCTTACGCCCGCCTAACACTCCAATCAATCGATTTTTTCTACAGTATCGCAATGGAAAGTGTGTTAGACAGCCTATGGGTACTAATAAAATTGGCAGTATCCCACGAGAAATAGCAACATTTCTTGAACTTCCAGAACCCCTGTTGTACACGGGTCATTGTTTCCGACGAACTTCAGCCACACTTTTGGCTGATTCCGGAGCTGATCTCCTGTCCCTTAAGCGCCACGGAGGCTGGAAGTCCAATGCAGTTGTAGAGGGATACATAGAGGATTCCATCCAAAATAAGTCTAAAATATGTGAAGGCATCGTAGGAGCTATTACACTGAAAGAGCCTCAATCGGATCCTTGGACTGGCCCTTCTACATCAAAAATAAGCCGTTATGAAACACCTAACCATCTCCCTCTCTCTCCAACATTCACGCCAAGGGAATCCGATGAATCGGTACAACTATTAAGTATGACAGATAGTTTACCGAAAAACAGTACACAAGTGACTAACACCAATATTACAGTACCAAACAAAAATATTACACTCAATTTAAATAACTGTAGCAACGTTACTTTAAAATTTTCTTAATTATACCTTAGTATTATTTTGTTATAATTTAAAGATTATTCTGTAATACTTACCTGTCATAATGTAGTAATTAATACCTAAACTGAAATAAAAGTGTACCTATCTTGTGATTGTAAACGTTTTTTTTTTGCATTTAGTCATTTCCTCGCTGAGGTGGAATGAAAAGTTACGTGTTGCACTCGAGTGCAAAGATTTTTCACCTCATGCTCTTTTGATTCCCTCGCTAACGCTCAGGATTCTAATTTTGAATCACTCGCTGCGCTCGTGATTCAATTTTAGAATCCTTCGCTTGCTCGGTCATCAAAATTGAACACGCGGTTAAAAAGCAACTTTGCACTCTTGTATAACAAATAACTATTCACCTCGTGCTCTTTTGATTCCCTCGCTAACGCTCAGGATTCTAATTTTGAATCACTCGCTGCGCTCGTTATTCAATTTTAGAATCCTTCGCTTGCTCGGTCATCAAAATTGAACACGCGGTTAAAAAGCAACTTTGCACTCTTGTATAACAAATAACTATTTTGTGCCTTTATTTGTGACCGCTTAAGAGCGCGCCTAAAGCCAGTAAAATTTTAGTAGTATGTATAGTATAGTGCGTAGTATGCGCCAAAACTGTTATATCGTAATAAATCCAAAACTAAAAGGAATTACATAAAATGCCTAAGCACAGCCTTTACTCTTGTATAAATATAATTAATTATCAGATTTTTGTCGCAATAGGCATTACCGTATTGAGTACAAAACGGAAAAATATGAGAATTAGAGGTTACTTCGTGATTTTTTTATATCGAGGAAATGTTATTATTTCATGTTTTTGATCAAAGTGAACCCTCGGAAATATCATGTAGTTATTCATACATTTTTATTTTAAGATTTTGTCCGGAATTTTTCATGTAAAATCAAATATAAGATTGGTAATTTTGCTTTATACGCGCTCTTAAGTAGTTCATCTAAACTACATGCGGTTTTTCACAGTTTGTTTAGAGAATTCGTTCCGAAAGGTTTATATTCTGAAATAAAATATTTGTATTTGTATAAATAGGAATATTGCACCTGTGTATTGCACAAGCACGAAACACTAATATTAAAATAAAATTGGTTTTGATAATTTCATAAACACTAGGACGGTGTCTACAGCCAATTTTTATTAAATGTAGGTATTATAATTACTTTACTTCGGTGTCTGGAATGGAAAGTCCCTTTAGTAAATAACGGCCAAATTAAGTTTTTTCTAATTTGTAAACCAATCTCAGCAACTGAATTCAGGTAACACAAACTAATCTATTTTGACAAAAGGGAAGCCGAAGAGCTTGGTAAACGTAAGGGTAGAAATTTAGCTATTTGCGCGAGCTGCAAGTTTCAATCCCAAAGATTTTTAGAGACAAAAAAATATTTAAGTAGGAAAAAAATAATAAATATTTCAGTATTAATTGAGAAAAAGCAATCTAAGCTCAAGCTCTCATCAAGGAAACAAAATCTTTGATCTTTACCTAAATTGTTCAGCTGCAGATCCTATTATAAAATTAAGGCCGAAAGTAAAAAAAAAAAATAAAAAAAAAAAAAAATTAAAATAATAATTAATAAAAATTAAATTTAATTAAATTATAATTTAATTAAAATTTAAATAATAATATTATTAGTAATTAAGAAATTAAATAAAAACAATGAAAATTATTTGTTCGCAGTAACTGGTGTTCCTTTGTGAGAAGGAGCGGACCCGCGAATGTTTGTTTGAACCAAACAATGAGTCTGCAATTTGCGGCCGCCGCCGTCACTCGCTTTGTTGATGCGAATCAAAACCTTAACAAAATAAAGCTAAGCGGAAACAAAATTAATTATTTCATCCTGAACACACAAAATTGTAAATCACTTTGAAGTTATTCTTTAAAGTAACTCGCTGTTTTTCTTAATATTTTCCGTTTTTTTCTAGAACGTCTTACGTACCATACTTAATGAACGCGTTGAATTTTCTAAATTAATAATGTTCATTGCGGTAAAATAACCGCTTTGATATAATGGAGGTATGTAAAAGATTTATGTAATGTGACGACACGGTTGGCGCAGTGATTAAGCGATTGACTGCTGCGTTACGTGTCGCGGGTTTGATCCCCGCACGGAACAAATATTTGTATGACCTGCAAGTAGTTGTTCCGGGTCTGGCTGTTTGTGTATGTGAGTTGAAATGTTTGTAAACGCACCCACAATACAGGAGAAATTCCTAGTGTGGGGCATCGTTTTAAAAAAAAGCCTTAACGTTGAAATGTTTTCAGTGGATCGTTGGATTTTAGTGTCGTTACCTTTCCTATCCATTATATATACATGGTTATTGGTAATACACCATCTACTTAGTACTCGTACTCATCATTATGAACAACTTTTACTATGGGACCAAATACGAAATCGCGAAAAAAAAAATCTGCTGTTCCCTACATTTATGTCTGCAGAACTCGTCAAAATGGAGGGACCAGCCGATTTTTTTTCGCGACAATGACCCCTTAAGAGTTTGATGGTTTTTTTACCAATAACCCTATATAACTATAATTAGTTAAATCATAATTATGAATATTGTAACTCAATTAACATTTATTTCCAAACAACATTTTAATTATGTAGTTGCCCGTCACAAAACGTTGTGCAAAAAACCGTAAACAAACCAGGTCTTATGCAACACGGGTGTCTACATAATATTGAAAAGCCATTTCAATGACTGAATAAAATGTAGACGTGGACCGTTTTATGTCTCGGAATAGTTCTGTGACTTATTTGTACGGATTCACAATCATTTTCACTTCATTGTGTAAAGAACAAAGACTTTTCTTTATCTTTATTGCTCACATTCAATGTCATTGTTTTTACCCAAAATAATTTATTCCTTTTCCGTTTTTTCCCGACTCAAGCACTTATTAAAGCCATTAAGTTAATTAATTGCTTTAATAATCCTTTCTTTTAATTTAAATTCGACTTGGTAGGATTGTAGACTCGGCGGTTCATTTTTTTAATAAAGGGTACAAATATTCATAAATAAGAGGCAATTTTATGTGAAACGCCACATCATATACATCATTAGTTATTTTTTTAAATTTACTGAAATTATACTTGATAAAATACTTGATACTGCCTTTATGAGCGTTAAAAGTAATCAAGCACAAATAAAAGCTGTGGAAAAATATTTATTTTCTGAGAGAAAATGTCTTGAGGAAATTGCTAAATCAGAAATTCATCATACATTCAAAAAATGAGAAGAGAATCGATAACAGGCTGTCACAGACATAATGTTCCATATATTACATACCGGAAATTACGTTAAACATAATGATGGTTAGGTTAAAATAAATACAAACCGAAAATCTGAATTTTAAAGCAGTGGATACAATCAAAACTATTCAAAGCCGTATTAAACTGCACACCTGCAAAGTTCAGAGCGGTAAATATTGCACATCGGGCTCGAAATACAGAGTAAACTGACTGACAGGCTTCAATACCATGATCACGTTGACTACAACAGCTACTACACTTTTTTTTTTGTGGGTGGGAAGTCATCAAATAACTTCTCCCGCTCTGGGCAGAGCAGGAGGGCGTGTCAGACTCTTACTGACTAAAACCCACCCACCCGTGTTCCTTCATCAGTTGCCTGTACCAGGGGCCACGGTAACCCTCTCGGACTTTTCCGCAACCCTAGCAGGCATCGGTCCTAGCAAACCCTACACCTACTACACCGGAAAGTACGGTTTTTTTTTTATCTTACGAAGCGACGCGCGCTTGTATGTGGTTACTAAGTGTACAAAGACGCTGTGAAAGTCAGGAGCTCTCGGTACCGTCCGAGGCAATGGTGAAGTCATAAGTGTTTATGTGTGTGCGCATGGGAGGGTTATGTGCTGATTCTCTCGTTTTCACACATTTACACCGTGTTTATACACTTGGTTACCACAAGTAAAGTGCGTGTCGCTTCTTGAGATAAAAAAAAACTACTTATAACCGAGTGGAAGCACCACACAACACCATTTCACGTTGATATTTAATTTGTTACTAACATCCTGGCATCAGCTTCTGTCGTATTAGCGAAACTTTATACGATTTCCGGGAACTAGGGAACCCAATTAGCAATATCATCCGGCCTGAGAGTATAACGAGAGTGGAGTGGCAATAAGCGCCGGCGCTACAGTTAACATACTGCAAATTGCTGTTAAATTTACTTAAAGTCTCTTGTTACGTCTCGAATAGAAGATAAGCACTGATTCCGCAAATTGCATAAGAGTTCCTGTTTTGTTGAGCGTCGCGTTTACCCGTTTAGGACAGGTAAAAGGCGTAAGAGTTAGCCGAGGTAATTTTGTTTCTGGAATTTTCAGGTGAATATGGAGGCGAAACAAATAATATACTTATCGTAAAAGGAGGTCAGACTACTTCCACGTAAAGAATAATGCCAACATTTAAATTGTTTAATTAACTAATTTACAGCTTGTTGTAGTATCGATAGTCGTTTCGTGATACCTACATATTGTCGATGCATCGATGATATTTTGTCCGAAATCTTTTCCCATTGTTGTACTTCATCATCATTAGTAGGTAAATCGTTCCGTAACGTAGGTAGTTTAAGTTTTCTACCTACAGGTACGTCTTGTTTACACATGGGGACGAAACAGAAACTTTGCTAAGTTCGCAGTGTCCAGCCGAGCTGTGTCCCACCACTTGTTAAGTAAGCGTATGACGACCAACTAAGTGTTCCGTTCCATAAGTACCTAATTCAGTCCAACTGTTTAACCACTTAGTAGCGTGGACACGAATGATGTATGGGGAATGTAAGGCTTGGCTACATCACGAAGCAGGACTGGAAGCACAGAGTTATCCGTGCATTTCTGCGGACGTTTTGTTAATGCATTAGATTTTATTTGCTTTTGTACTGATTGACGGGTGCCTCTTTGGTTTGCTGAGCATGGGACGGTTTGATGCCGTGATAGTGCAAAGTGCTTGTGGTGTTTTCCTTTTGGAAATTCGCAGCAATCTGGATTCGTGCCCGGTTAATGAGTATAGGCTCGCCTCTATTACTCATACCTTGGACTTATAACCAATGGCGAAATGTGAGCGTGTGCCCATTACACTTTCTGTCTTGAATCTTGCAGACGGCTGCACGGTACATTTGCTACAGAAGTTGCATAATATGCGGGCCTTCCATTAAGGCTCCGTGCACGTAAAAAACCCTCTTTTGTCAATTTCTTATCTAATTTTGAGAAAGCTGGAAATAATTGAAACTTTATATCCGTGTAACTACAAAAGTACAGCTTTCGTGACGCTAAACCATTCGGGTCAGTCATAGCACCTGTTAATAGTGTCATCACTTTTGCGCTCTCGAAAATATAGTTTATTTTGCCTTTGATTTACTTAATGAAAATATTGTATTATCATAAAATAAAATTTTAGTTTTATTATAATATGATTAGCTAAATATTAATGTGTGATTTACAAATTTCTTGAAAAGGTTTGCTCATTAGTAGGAAAAAATACATCACTGACACGGTTTGTATCGAAAAATTGGTTTTTTCAACATTATATTTTTGCTATATTTTGTATCGAAGTTGAAAAAAGTGGTCCAGCCACGTGCAAGTAGACCATATAATGATGTTGTTGTTATTTTTGAATGTTCAAAATAAAACATAGTTTCTAGTAAAAAAATGATCAAACGTCAGTCTCGCGTCGTTTTTTGGAAAACTTGTTGCGAACGTTGGTGACTTTCCATGAATACTTAACCTATTAGAAAAATCCCTTTCAGCCACATGCAAAACAAAGAACTCAACTTTAGGAATCACAAATAATTGTGTTTAAATAATTTCTCCAATTCCTTCAAATAGTGCACAAAATTGTTCAAAATCAGTCGATTTCGTGCACGGCCCCTTAAGAATGTTTGAATATCCTAAGAGTAGTTAGTGTTTATTTCCTGGGCATGGTTTTTAAACAAAACCGTGTTCAAGTAATTTTAAAATACGCGTCTTGGCATCTTAATCAGGAATCCAAAATCTGTGCCCAAAACGATAAAAAAGTTGCCCTAATGAGGTATGTCCTTGATAACACTCTTCGAGAATGTCAATCAAGTTTAAAAGATTTTTGCACGAAGTTGCTCAGCTGTTTATTTATTCAGAGGCGCTTCGAGTCCGTTCCTCCGCCGTTCAAGGCAATCCCTGGCTTCTCCGCCTTGACCGATGTTGGTTAAAAAAAACTGGCCAAGTGCGTGTCGGCCACGCACAGTGATGGGCTTCGTAGTTGGGATGAATATTTACGCATGTACATTACTTATTGATTTTATCTATAAAAAAATTAGTTTATATTTCACAATATTATAAAAAAAAAAACTATGAAAAACTAAGTAATTACTGCGGTCGTAACCATAATAAAATTGTCACTTAGAAATATCATAATCATTTTAATTACGGGATCCAACGATACCCCACGCGCGTATTTGTATTGAATTTTTTTTTTAGCCGTCGGTTACAAGTATGGGGAGTGCCTCTCCAACTTTCTTTTTGTAATTTCACTACACGCACCGTTGTAGTGGTGCACAGAATACAGATTTTTTCAAATTTTCATCGATATAGTGCAAACAATCTCCGAATAAAATGGCTGTGTGACATCTGGACGGACGTAGAGACTGATAGATAGTCATCACGAAATTATATGGGTTTTGTTTTTGCATTCGGCTGCGGAACCCTAAAAATAGTACCTGAAAAGAGGGACGCTCGACTAGAATTTGAAACATCGTGAATTTATATTGTTTTAGATCTGATTTATATAAACAAACGTCAGTCAACTACAAAACCCTACGAGGGCTTTGTAGTTGAATGACGCCTGGCGTTTGACATTGATTGACGAATGCAGTGCGCCATTAAATCGACGAGTTAAAAATCCCTGTGCGTACCTGGGCTTACTGCTTGTTTAGAACTTCTAAACATAGAAGAGATTGTCGTGGTAAAGGTTTTCCAATTGGCTCTGTACACCCGTAAGTATCTAAGGGCTTACGCTAAAACTCGCGCGGGCGTGTGCGTACGGAGTTGCTGTTCGGCCCGGACGTCGCGCAGCTCTGGGGCCCGTGGCGGTCACCCGCCGCGTGCGCCCGTCATGCAGCGCCGCTAGTACAATTGTGGCCTCGACCGTCTAAAGTCGTGTCGGGTAGGCCTAAAGAGCGTTTATACCTTATGAGTGGCAACGTCGCAATTTAGTGTCATATTTCGTGGTTTTCAATTTTTATCATTTAATCGGAGCTATATTTTAAAAATCTGTTTAATTAACTTTTTAGAATTACGTGAAAGTGTTTAAAAAGTAAGTAACCGTAATGCTTACAGTTATTTTACAATGAAAATAACGCCCTGCAAGTTTCCAATGTATTATTTGCATATAAATAGAACTGTAAACGCAACGATTTCTTACCTTTTACACAGTTTTCACATAATTCTAAAAAGTTAATTAAACAGAATTTTTATTATTTGCTAATTTATTAAGTATTTGGCTAAAAAACGTCGGCGACAAAGTCGATAGATGTATTCGTGACAAGTAGGTTGCAAAGTGGAGCGTTGTGCGTACTTGCGTAGCTGTACCTTCAGACGCGTGTGACAAAATGACGCTCAATTGATTTGAAGATACAAGTTCGCAAATGGGCGCTTGCCGCGTGCTACCACGCCCACGGTGGGTCGAAACTGATATGTGTATGAGGGACATAGGGTTTTTTTTTACAAATTCCATTCTAAAAAATAATATATTGATAGGTCTCGTCATTCTAACGAATAATTGTCATTAAACGTTTATCTCTAAAGCTGATAGTGTACCTGGAAAAAAATATTAAAAAATTTTGTATTATTATTATTGTTGTATGGAATGAGACAGAAATTGCTCAAATTCGGCCAAGTCTTGACAGGTCTTGCTTTAAAACTACTTGACCCTTATTCTTTGGCTTATTGACTATAATCCTACACTTTCAACAGGCGCTCAATGTTGCCCCTTCAAGAGTTATGAGGAACTGAAAAATGGAATAAATAAATGATACTTTTTTATTTCTAATATCGTAGATGATCATAAATATCTAACCAAAGTAATGTGTTACACAAAAAGACTAACAAAATACGGAATGTTATATAAATAAGAATAAACTAAAATAAATTGAATTTATAGCAAACATTCCATGCACCGGATCCACGCATGTAATGAAGACAATCCGTATTGGTACATATCTTCATTTTTTGGTCTGCGGTCGATGTCTTTTAGATTATTCATTTCTGATGGCTTCGCCTTACAAATGTCACACACAGCTGCCGAAGTTTCCGATATTTGAAGTAATCTTTCCATCGAACATTGTTATTAACAGTTGGTATTTGACGGTCACTATCTGCAGTTCAGACGCTTGAAGTGCTTCTATTTGCTGTTATATGGCTTGTTTTTCATGTTGTACTGAACTTTCACACTCCTTCATGAACTTGAACTGAATAGGGTGGCCGGGATTTGGCCTGGGATTCCTGACGCCCAGGGCGTGTCCTGCGGCCATTGGGGGCGTGAGGGCGCGAATTTTGCCTCGCCCTCACGCGTTCCGCGTCCTCCTTCGCGAGCATTACTGCTTCGCCGAAGAAGCTGATATCTTCCCATGCCCTCTCGCTCCATACCATGGCCTGGACCTGGGTCGGATACGAGAGATCGCCACCGCCAATCACCTCTACGAGGACACAGCGGTGCTCCGCCCAAGCCGGGCAGACCTCCACTGTATCCGTGTCCGGTGAGGACCTGTAACCGGCGGAAGGTGAGAACGCCGTGGCGCCTCTCTAGCCACTCCTCAAAGAGGGGACTTATCGCCGCAATTGTGGCGTGCCCAGCACTGGTTTGCGATAAGATCCCGCCGGAGAATTAACCCTCCTGCGATATCGTTAAAAGACGCCACGATAAATATTACCCGACTCTCTACTAGTCCAATGCCTACTCTAGGATGCATATCCGGTATGGCTCGCTGTCCTTCCTTTTCTAAGGGCACGTCTTCCCTACCATTACCGCGACCTCCGGTCTACTCCTTGATATGCAATGGCCTTTGTAGTACCATTAAACACGAGTCTTCAGCGGGTAGTGCAAATCTTGGGGTTCATTCATTTAATCGAGTCTGGTCAAAACATGCTGGGTCGGTGCAATTAATTAATTAATTCAAAATGTTTACGGTTTTCAACTGTTAGAATTTGGTACGCTGTCACGTCAGGAATGAACACCCTTGACGTTGCTATGGCGCCATCTAATATCCTAGTAATAAAACGAATACGAGATCAATAGAATGGAAAGTACAAACCTATTAAATATTCTGCTGTCTAGTTGGGACGTAACATGGCGCAGAGAAGGTATCTTATAGGTAGGACCAATGCGTCTGTTCAATTCTGGTATCAAAATATTTTTATTGGGGAGACCAATCATTTCAGCGTAACTATCGCAATACTCTTAGGCCTTTGCTACACCACAATAGCAGGTTCAATGATCAATGCGTGTACACCTGAAAAAAGACTGACGGCCCCAACTTGGTTTAACTCGTTAATAGTGATATCATTTTACAAACCTGCACCCTGTTTGCGTAACACACTATCAATCAGAATCTGACTCATTTTGTAGGATATTTCTAATCCATTACTTCATATGTTCGAAAAATTTGTCTGCTCAACAACGTAAATAACGCAATGAATGTTGTTGAACTGTCTAAATTAAAGCCATTCTTACTGTTAGTCTGTAACGCCATTACCCCACTGGTTCATATTCATCGTACAAAAAGATAAACTCTGCAGATTGGCACAAAAATGCTAGAATTCAAAATGTGAAGCAAGACAAACATTTTCGATGAACGGATATAATATCAGAGAGGGTTCTCTACAACCAACATTTATAATAAGTTTACGTTGTCAAAATCCCAGTCTTGGAATTGGCCCAATCTGATTGCACTCTCGCAGAATTGTGAAAGCAGCGATAAGATAAAAATGTTCATTTGTTACCTATTTATGATTGCTTTGTGTAAAAAAGTAAAACGGTCGACCGACTAATCGGATGACGATAATTATCGGCTATCGTAAATCAAACGTGAATGGTTCCATTTCGTTTTCGTGTGTGCCGTAACTGTGAAAGGCCTCGGGCATTGCTGCTAAATGAAGATTTGTAGCTGGTAATAAAATACTTGTGTTCCCCGCATTGTTGGTATTGCACTACGGACAATAGCAGACAAACTGGGAATCGTATGAAAATCGGATCCAGCGTTCACAATGAGCTTTTCGAATAATTGGCATTACATTTTCCGCAAATACGTGTTTCGCAGCTCGGTTTTATTTAATGATGTTAAAAATAATTGCATGATTTATTGACATAATAATTTAATATTTTATTTTATTAAATGGGTCTGTAATGAAATAATGAAATATTATTTTGGTTTTCTCTTTTTCCTCGAATCGAATGTATTGAGTTAATGATACAGTATTCTGAGAAGTTCTTCAGTCCAAAGTTTAAGATTTGACATGAAACGAAATTTGAATGGCTCATTTCGACCTGCCAAAGTTTATTTTCACCGGTCAGATTTATTTATTAAAAAAATACTACCTATACAAAGGCGGACTTAATGCCTGAGGCATTTACTACCAGTCAAACTTAGGGTGATGCAGAGTATTGCAGAGATAAAACATGGCAGGTGCAACATACGGGATAGATAGCTCGCAAATGACTATAAAATACAAGAATAAATACATACAGACTATATTTATTTGTTTTCAAATAACTATATAAACTAACCAAACAAAAATATAAACGAATATTGAATATAGTACGAAGATTGAAAACGAATCGAATGCAGTTATTGAGAAGGCGTTCAAGTTTATTGAGGGGATCTGCATTCAGGTCATAGTAACACACATCACCATAGTCAATTATGGGAAATATTAGGGCCTGTACAAGCATAGCTTTTATGTGTGATGGGAGAAGTGTTTTCAACCGATAGAGAGACTACAACGTTCCGGTGATTTTTTCACTTACAGCCGTGACCTGCTTTCGCCAGTCTAGACAAGTATCGACATGCAGATCAAGACCCGGGATGACTGAGTTGTCGAAGATTACAAGTGGCACAGTTAAGCCATTCAAGTTCACCATACTGTAGGGGCTCCCTACTATGATAGCCTGACACTTTGTGGGATTAACCGCCACCCTAAATCGATCAGACCAGTTTCTAATGACATCTAAATCCCGGTTTAGCTCCTCAATAGCATCGGCTATGTGGCCAACACTTGCCTGGCAGTAAAGCTGCAAATCAGCATAAAGATGATACAAATGATTTCAATATTTAATATAAATAACGTAATCCAGGAAGATTACGTCCGCTGTGATCCTTTTAGACACAAAGTGCCATATCCAACAATAGATCTGAATCTCTGAATGCAACATGTAAATTAATCCACGCTTCATAACACACAATGAGTTCCATCTCATGCGTTGTCAACGACAATATATTGCGTCGCGAATTGACTTCGGTGGCGCTATTAGGTCGGAAATGTTGGACTATCCGTGAAACAAACGAGGCGTACACAATCAAAAAGCTGATGTCAGCCTTTTATTAGCAAGGAGTGACTGCAACACAGGGCCTCTCGTGGATTTATCGAGGCAGGTAAACTGTAACATTCTGTCGCGTAAAACGCAACTGCACGGTTGCTGTGCCGATATTGAAACTACGAACTGCTGACTTTCATCGCATGAATTGTGCGCAGAATACGTGTGAGTTTTCTTTGATGCGAAAATTGGAAAGTTTACCTTGGCTGGTCTAGCGCGTAAATGACTGAAATGCATCTGGCGTGCAAAATTGGTTGAACAAGCTGGGTAGACTTTTGACGATTGAGTGTGTCGATTGACCACATTTGAGCAAAAAACCTTGATCTCAACACGCTTGCTTAGTGCTTTTAAATTGACGCAAAATTTATTTTAAGGTAGGTAAGTGTCTGAGAAAGTGTGTATCCAAAACTGCGGATTTCAGAAGCAGCTGCTTGTACATTCGTGTCTCCGCCATAGAGATTTTTCTGAGCTCTACTGCTCCTAAAGAAGAAAACCTCCAGCTGAGTTAAAGTTCGCGTTTACCATCCATAGTATCTATCTATCTTCGTCGTCACTCATTGTCAATTTGTGTTATAATGGCGTCACCACCTCGCCCTCGCTGCGTTCCCGCTTCGATACAGTTTCAGAAAAACTAAATTAAATTGTAAGCGGTATCGCCTGTCGGAGTATGTCGTGCCATTGTTTCTTCTTTATGAATATTTTATAGAAGTGAGAACGTACCTAATAGAAAGTAGTTCCTTTATCAGAAACAGAGTGTATTCAGCCTTATATGCTAGCTACCATAGCAATTGCACTTTTATTTTGGGTTTACCTACTCTTTTGGAAGCAAAATATTCAAAGGTAAAGAAAGATATTTGTACCTATCATAAATGTGCAACACGTTTTTGTTCTCAAGCACAATAATTGCCTTGCATACCTATATATTAAGCCCGCCAGCAAAGTGTATCTTCGCTGAATATTTTATAGAAATTGTTGCAACGGTCGGATTCCTGTAGGTCCTGGATTTCGTCGAAACGCTATTATTCATGTATCTTTTGTATTTAGACGTTTAAGTATATTTGGTCTTAAATTCATCCGGCTTTTGAGTTTTGAGCGCTTTTCTGAAGACGGCTGAACTAAAATTCTTTGTGCACGTGTTTCTGCCGTAATTGATGACAAAGTACACACTCACAATCGCAATACCTACATTTTGAAAGGTTAGATAAAGGCAAGGGATTTCAATTCCCCTCCCTCCTCCTCCCCCGAAATGAGAGAATTCAGAATCTCAATCCAGAAATCGTTGTCACGCGCTTTATTTCTGTAGGCCAATTCTCGTACTTAAAAAACGTTAAAATTCAAGTCGCAATCTCATCTCAGCGATAATCAATGTCAAAAACCTGTCAAAAATGTATGTAAATTGATTGTAACTTTGACAGATTGAGACTGAGATTAGAATGCGAATGGTCTTAAAAATACGGGAATTGCCCCTCTGATGATGACTATCCTAGTCGGTAATAAAATTTGTATTTTTATAAAAATGAAATATTACATAATATAATCAATTTATCATATAATAAAAATACAAATTGTATAAATGTAAATGTAGGTACGCCTATTAATGTCACTGGTGCAGAGCTCGACCCCTCGAAGTGAATTCCTGGGCACGACCTTGGGCAGAGGTGCTATATACACCCATACCACCGTTATGTTTTAAAAAATCGTCTGCTCGACAACGAATATCACGCAATGAATATTTTTGAATTGTCAAAATGATAGGGATTGTGATTGAGAGTGTGTTACGTAATTAGGCTGCGGGGCTGCTCTTACGGATTATTCTCAACTCCGTCCATTTCCATTTTCGGTTCAAATTTTACCTGTTTTTTTTCTATTTAGGGTAAGCCATTTTTCGCTCTCATATACAGTACAGTCTACTGTCTACCTATGTACAGCGAATAGTGTACAATATGTCAGTGCACATTTCCCTCATGTATAAAACAGCCAAACTGTCTTTTCACAATCAAAATCGTAGGAAGTTGACGGTAAAAGTTTTAATTGGTGTCCACGTGGCCTCCTCAGCTGTTCTCCGTGATATATCGCGAATAACGTTCCGCGGTAGAAATTTATTATTCATCAATCTTCCGTGCAGTTATTATCTATTTATTATGTGTTTTGCGGGCCATGGGTGACTGCTAGTGGTCTGTGTTAATAGGTACATATTAAAAGCGAGAGTAACAGCGCCCTGATTAATTGATGGTATTTATAAGTGTAGTGAAGTATGAGCCTATGGGTAGGTAATGTTGGTCTTTATGACATACATAATAGGATTAACTGACTGCATACATCGGCATCCAATTACAATTTTCAGATTCCGTTTTCTTGCCGGATAAACTGGTTTTGATTTTGCATTATAAATATCTGGTGTTGATTTCAAACTTCAATAAAAAAATAGAGTTCAAAATAAAATGAGAAGTAATAACTAAAAAAGTTACGCAGTTTACTTATTTGTATATTTTATTCTCCACAGACGGTATATACTTACACATATTGCCTAAAATAGTAGCATTACAAGTTTCCAAACTGTATTCGTACCATAGCCAAACGACCCAAGTTCAGTTCGGCTCCTATAGGAAAACACAGCGATTCATACAAATAGCCCCAATTTCTAGTAGGTCATCCTATCCGGTATTAAGTTGGAATTGCCAAAAAGGTACAGGTATTTTATATTGAACAAAAAACTCTGCAATAACCGTGTTCACGCGTGCACAGAATATTAACCACACCGATTATGGCCACAATAAAAAGGGAACGATGGCTACAAAATTTGTTTTACGAATAAAATCATTTTTATTAAGTATCTAATATTTCATAGGGTATTATTGGCGGCCAGAGATATTTTCATCGACAATTTCCCGTTTGACATTTTTATTTTTATGATCTTGCTCGTCTAGACTTGTGTTAGGCCTTAGCTGGCAAATAGAATAGGAGACGACGTCGTTAAGGAAATAGATTCACATCTTGATATGATTTATGGTTACTAAACTGAAATAAATACGTACTGTAAATAACTACAAGTGTCTACTTTGTAAACTAAGTATGCAGAGCAAAGATAGACGATGGGTTATCGTTTATCAATAGCCTTCCTTACATATGTTTGAGATTTGGAGTCGGCTTTTCTAACCAGATGGGCTGAATATCATTATTTTATATGGAGAGATTACCACTATGATGTTATTACTGGGCGTACTTGGGTTTCACTAAAATATAAGGGAGAGAGACAAAAATCTAACAATGGGCGTCTTTTGACTGAAATCATGATGACCCAAATAATCCAATATCAATGTGACATTGGTAAAGGTCACTAATATAGAAAATTCCTTTGGGATCATAAGTGTAGTTGTATCTTCACGAGCGTGTGTACGAAAGTGGTAGCAGACGATTTGGTTGTGTTACAATGTCAATAAAAACTGTCTGGGACAGCTGTTGTCTTGTACAAATTCGTTTAAGTTTTTATCCTTTGCTTCGGGAACATTGCGTTATTGAGTAGATTTCTCTTACGAGTTTTCGAGTCTGCAATTTGAAACTTTGTCTGCGAAATATGCTTTAGATAATAGATATTACAGAAATTCAACTTATATACAAAATCCGCAGAAGTTGCTTGTGTAACAAAATATATTTTTTTCAATGATTTTCGGTAATAAAGCATAATTATGTGACAACGGGGCAGTAAAAGCATAAAAGAAGATGCTCTACCAAAACATCGAGTGTGGTATAGTATGATATGACGACATCATAATCTGACACATATTCCGATGACGACATAAATCCGATGGCTGAATGTTTATCCTTGACATACAGTCGCGGAGGCCATTATGGGTTCGAGTTCCATCAGCGGTTTCACAAAATTAATTTCATTTCAACAGTATCAGTACAATTTAATTGAATTAGCTCCATTAATCTGAACAGGGGAATAATTATTTTGCCCTGGGACAATAAACAAGGGTACACCACCTATTAAAACTTGTTCGTCTAACTGCAGTTTAAACGAGGGGTAATTGAATCGAAGCCACTCAGGATCCGCGGTTCTCTTAAATCAATTATGAACCGCATTCGGTGACGCTGTTACATGCTTTGACAGTTCCCTGATGGCAGGCGCTGTCTGCCGGCAGCCGGGTCGTGTGTCGCCGTACAAGCACCGACTCGTAGGTAATTCAATTTAGTCAAAGGTAACGCGCGGCTTTGTTCGCCTGCTACCTTTTCAATGTAGCTAAGTTAATTTCGGTAAAGGCACACTATGTAAATCGAGAGAATGAGATCGTCTTTTTTATCCTTAGTTTTGTTTTGGTTAGCCTTTTCCCCGTTTGATCATTTATTTTGTTTTCGTTGATCGAAGTTTACAAATTGTTTAGTTAGGAATAGATACTAACTGACTTGCTTATTTAGGAAAAATAGAAAAGTTTTGGCTTCAAAAATAAAGATCTAGTTATTACTTTAATATACACTGGCCTTCAAAACTTAGTACCACACTTTTAAAATTGCAATAACTTTTAAAGTACACAAGATTTATTTTCGAAAAAGTAATCCTTACACAAAGATTCAAAAAAATATATAAAATCGTTATAGTTGATGAGCTTCTTTTAAGGAATGGCTGAAAAAAAACTTTATATACAAAACACTCCTTTTCAAATTGCTGTTTTTTGTTTGCTTTTTTTATTTCTGTTTTTGTTTGCATGTTTATTTGTTGATCGATGAACTTTACTTTACATGTCTCTTTCGCCTGAAGAATGTGCAAGAGTCATGGCTTTTCTGGAACTAGGCATCATTATGCGTCGTACTGCAAGAATGGCGGGTGAAGAACGGTCCGGTAGGTGAAGCAGACGTACGAAGAAACTGAAAACGATCTGAGGAGACCTTGTAATGGCAGACTCAGGTGCACTAATACCCAAGAAGACCGCTATATTGTCTCCGCTGTGTTGCTAAATCGCCTCCTCAATGCAGTTGAAGTGTAGGACTAGTAATTACATTTTCTCAAACATGCTTGGAAATTAAAGCAAAATAAAAAAAAAGCATTATATTGACAACCTTCTTCGAGATAAATCGAAATTGCTGTACTGGCCAAATACATGCGAACAGCGACCGGCAAAAGTTGTATGAAAATCCTATCTTTAAAATCTATCTACCTATTTCTGAAAATTATCTATCGTGGTTTAGCGGCCAAATAAATTACATAGTAAACTCATATCTATCGCGTAATTTAATAATGGAACGATCTTTTACTCTGAAACATGGCAACCAAGGAGGTAACTTATCAAAGGTTTTATTTAAATTTCGAACTGGCTTGCAAATAGAAAGCTTTTATTGAAAAAAAGACCACTTTAACGCAGGAAATATTATTGTTGTTCGTTGTTCGTCATTGATTTTGAAAAGTAATTGTATTTTAATTTCCGCGCATTATTTGAGAAAAGTATTATACAAGCCTTAGCCACAACGCTCACAACTAGACATTGATGGATTTACGTACGTACATTTACACGTTCGTCCAACAATGCCTATTTTGCTAGCCGCTGCAGTAATGTAGTATTCTCTAAAACATCACTTGTAACCAATATATATCTGAAAACTAAATTCTCCAAAGCGGCCATCAATAATTTTGAGCCCAACAAACCCACGCAGCGTACCAACTTGGGTATTCAATGGAACAATTCAAGAGGCATAATCGAATAGAATATATTCGTCATAAAGGCTGATAAATTGTAAGCATTCCGCGAGGTGCTGCCATAAAGTTCAGTGTTCAACCCTCAGGAAGGGGTCGCTTGAGGAAACTTGCGTCTACGAATTTGTTATCGCTATGAAGATAAGTATAACTACAAAGACGCGTAATATCCGCCTTCCGTGAAAACCGACCATCATGTAAGTGTTATGTAATTGAATTGTTTGGTTATGGTGTTATGAATTTAGGAAACTTTCAAAATATGTTTTTTTTTCTGTTTTTAGAGGTACTTATAAGAAGATATGGTTTTACATACATAAAATAACGCCTTCTTCCCATGGGGGTCAGCAGAAACTTGAGAACGCCACCGGCTAGGATCCTTATATACCTTCTCCTTTTGCTTCGTTTACGTTCATTCATCTGGTCATACACAAACGCCGGTTGCGAGTACTAGACACCTGATGTTTCTGAAGAACTTCACCATAAAGGTCATCATTTATATCTCCTGTCGTGTATAGTTACCACAAAAGTGGTTTCTGTTCTTCATTTACTAATTTTGCAGTCCTTATTGTGGTACAAACCCTTCTTGATCGTTTAATGGTTTCAACTGGCAACAATGAAACACAACTGAAGACCAAGTAAACCAAGGTTTTAAAACATCACTTAAAATTAACGTTGATGTGTGATTCAATTTGTTAAGGTCCCCTGTACAGTAGTGCTGATACACAACAATGTCTAGGAACAACACAAGTAGTGACAAGTTGCAAGACTTGCAAGCTCATTGCTTACGAGGACTATGGCGACCTATTTCGCGCAGGAGCTTTGTACAATTTGCGAGAAACCGCAAGAGCTGGGAAGGCAGAATGTTTCTATTTAAATAATGTTTATGGAAATCTTTGAGAACATTTTAATGCAAGGCAGCTTTTTAATGAGAATCAACAGCGTTATTTTTCCGGACAGTTAAATTTAATGAAAATTAATTTTCAGAGTGAAAAGACGCTCCTTTTTCAGAATCTCCACTATCTTAAACTTATTTGACATTTAATTCGCTCAGTTTCTGCTAAGATAGATTTAACAGATGATTTTCTCTAGGTATATTATTTCGATATTAGAGTGGTATAATATTTTATAGCTTTACCATAACCTGTTGAGTAAAACTAACGAGAATTTGGCGATTTTTACATTTTGCGGTACCCTTAAGCCTTTTTTATAATCTTACCAAAGACCAAACTAGAAATTTCAAAAAGCAGCAGTCCTTCTTGTCCTCGGTCCTTGGAGCCGGATATTTAATGCTCCACGTCAGCACTATAAAACACAATACAGAGCAACCTCTTAATTTCCTCGAAAAAATGTCCATCGCAGATTATATTCGTTTTATTGCGTTATCTGTGCACACAATGCGTATATGGCGACTATAAGTCAAGACGTTCCGTCGAAATGAGCAATAAAGTCTGTATGGCCGTTTGATAGTTATATCTGTTGCGAGAGCCACCTGTTATGTTTGTTCTTATGATTACTCTGCTTATGGTCCGTTATTAGTTTCGAGGGGGCGCGGGGCGCAACACTAGTTTTCGGGACTTTGCCCGCGTAAAAAGTGCTCTTTTGGCTGGACGCAGAAATATGTCCTTCTTATATCTGTGGCTGGACGAGGCGAGTGACATATTAATACATAACGTTCATTTGACGTAGATATACCTGTTTGGTGTACCTATTTAAAAACTAGAGTTATATTCCTTAACTTGGACGCTTTTTTTAATAAAGCTATTAAATGATAATTATGTTTTTACCATAAATTGTGGGTATTATTTTTAAAGAAGCTTATTTATTCATCACGCGAATGGCGAAACGTCGGGTCGCTATATTAATTTATTTGATTGAGAATAGAGTTTCGTAGCGTGAAAATTGAATCGTAGGAATTCTTCGAAAACAATTAATTATTATTCTTCTGTAGACTTTACTGAGTAAGATCCGTTCCACTCGTTAAATTATATAAATATTATGATGTCAAAGTAATACCGATCTTCCATTTAACTCGCAAAGTTTCAAGTTTCTTACCCATTAATACGCCTTTATTAAATAAGATAGGATACGAACTTTATTGATTCATATCTCTGTTATTTGAACTATTTAATGAGTTCGTTAGGATATCACTTAATCGGAAATTTTAATAAGAGGTCGGTATGGACTTTATGTAAATAATTATATTAATCCGTCTCTATGTTTAGTAACTTTTAGTTTTTTTGTGTTCAGCAACCAGAAAACCATACGATTGTTTAATCAACACTGATGATCTTTATGTATAGGTGTCCTTTCTTCCCCGTTAATTCAGTTGACTTATTACTGGCTGTGCTTACACGTGGCTAACTAATTGTAATAATTTACTCTTCAATATATCGTTAAACATAAAAGTATAACATACAGTAAACCATCAAATGATGTTTTTGTTAAAGACCTGTCAATAATTTTCACGACAACTACGAGGTGAATGTCTTGTATGCAGTAGGTATATTGAGCCACAGAACCCGATGACTCACCGGTAAGTCTGAAATTTAAAAATCCAAGAAGTAAAGATCGCAATACTGTCACTATCTCTCTCATATATCTGTATCAGTACAACAAACCTTCCATTATCTAAGTGGCGAGTCTCCACGAGAAGTTGAAGACAATGTTATTAACGTATATTTTACGAGGCACATTTAGAATTTTATGTCATCCCAGGGTACGTGAGCCCGAAGAACGGAGGTCATCTAACTTCACTCATAAACGAGTTCGCTATTCGCCGTGATGCACTCCAAATTATTGTTGCAAATGAATTTTGGTACATTGTTGTTGTTTGCTGTATGTTGAATTTGTAGAAATGATAATTTTTTGCTCATGAGTTGTTTTGTATGTGATTGTACTGTGTTTGGTTTGTATTAAGTAGATTTCCTTTTTGTTATTTTTGTTGGGACGATCTTAGACAAATTATATAGGGATAGGAAAAGAAATACGCACTCTCTTGTAACAAAAGTGTCTGTCAGGGTAATTTTTGTTTAATACCTACCTGAATTAGGAAGAATCCACAGTTTGGTGATGATATCAAAGCTACTTTTACTAACGAATAAGTATTGCTTAATAATATTTCACAGACTTACATGTACACAGGTAACCACACATTCTACATTATCAGAAACGTTCGACGAAGATACTAGATGCCTTCATTTGTCACGGCAAACACACAAACGTAAGTTAGATACATCGAGGGTCCAACATACCCATTCTAACAAATGCCTCTGTAGCAATGAATGTGTGAACTGGGGTTATTAATGTCTGTATGCTAAAGTATTAATTAAGTTCTTAAGGGGCAGCGCAGTTAGCGGGGTCAGGTGGAAACGCGAGTTTTCGTTGTTTCGGATCCGTTGTCCACCATGTTGAATGAAATGAGTTGCGCGGAAGCTTTAAATTGCAGAATATTTAATTAGAATAGTTATTTTTGGTGTGCCATGTCAATCGTCGTGAAAATACTATGGGCTTGCTTTCTTATGTTGCCTAGTAAAAAATCGCCTGTTTGTAGTATTTTGTTTAGTGAGATCCCGGGACCTTTAAGAGGTACGAGGAACAGGGTGTAATGTTCGCTCAAACCTCCATAGAAAAGGGAGGATCCTCCTACCAGACGGGTGTCGTGTCTGGTGGGCAACTGCTAGACGATTGATGTCGGGGCGTTGTAAATAGGCTAGTTGCGCGGTAAACCCTGCTTGCGCGGTGCAGGATTTTTGCGTGACGTCAGTGTGACGTAGTTAGCATGTGGCGATGTAGATACCACTACAGACCTATCAATCTTTTGTCCGTTTCTTGAGGGAGAAAATCGTTTATATATCTAGTCGCTTTCTCTTCGGCGCTGGCGGCGGTTGGACTGGTGCCTTACGCGAAGTACATAGTTGACACAAAAAAGAAAAGGTTCCACCCAATGTGATAGTAGTTTGTCTATTTGTAATAGTTAGTAGATTAAATTCCCCGTCCCAGTCAGACAACATAGTAAATATGCTAAGCAGTCACACTTATAAAAGTCAACATAATTACGAATCCAATGAGTTTTCGTTCATTCGCTAACTAGCACAAGTGGCGGGGTTTTATCCAAGTCGTTCGTTAGCTACTGAGGGCTCTTCTGCACTAGTCGAGAGCTTGCCCTTTGATGTTTGCTGTTGAAGTCAACCGTGGCGCGCCCTTGGCCTCATTAGATGAAATTGACATGTTAACCCCAACCAATGGCGGCGTCATATTGAGTTAGTGTAATTATAATGTTTCAGTTGTTTGGACGAAATGAAGCGCAGATAGATCGCTTCTTAATCTGTCTTCTAGGTAACCGCTACATATATTTTTTAAACACGTTCTTCTTTAGCCTCTTAAATTGATAATTTAATTTTATTTGTTGTTATAGCGACAATAGAAATACACATTCTGTAAACACTTCAACTGTCTACCTATTGCGGTTCACAAAATACAGCCCGCTGACAGACACCCAAACGGACGGACCGGCAGACGGACAGCGGAGCCTTACTAATAGGGTTCCGTTGGCACCCGTTGGGTACGGAACCCTATTTTTTATTATCTCTTGGTTTTTAATTGTTTTTTTCTACTGGCAGTAAAAACGGGCTTATTGGTCGATTCCCACTAATTTAGTAATCGACACTTTTAAATAATATATTAGGTACCTATGAAATTTTAGTATACAGAAAGTTAAAGATAATTTTTATATAAATATTTTTTATTTCTAACCATCAAAATATGCTCCCATGCTATCGATGCATCTCTGCCAACGCAGTGGTAATTTTTAATGCCCTTCTTGAAGAAGTCAGACGTACGGGCAAATAACAAACTTTTGCCAACAAACCCTTCAAAGGCATTTTGTACTGCTTCTCGTGTATTTAATGTTTTCCCTGCTAAGAAGTTGTCATAATTTTGGAAAACGTAGAACTCTAGCGGCGCAAGGTTTGGTGAATACGGTGGATGACGCAAAACCTCCAACCCTAGCTTATAGCTTAGAGACCGTCTGTTGTGCCGTATGAGGTCGAGCGTTGTCGTGTAGGAGCAGTGGGGACGAGCGATTAACCGAGGCTGGCCGGAGATTTGCGAGCTTATCCATCATTGTGTCCAGTTCCTCACAGTACACATCTGCAATAATGCTGGTGCTATTTGGTAAGAAGCTGTGATGAATTATACCGGCACTAGACCACCAAAAGTGATCATGGCTTTTTTTTAGGGTAAGTTTTCGTTTGGGGCATTGCCTAGGCGCTGAACCAGGGTCTAACCAACATGATGACCGCTGACGATTATCAAAAAGAACCCATTTTTCATCGCAAGTGACAGTGCGGTTCAAAATCCCTTGGTTTCTGTGTCTGTTAAGCAACGCAAGGCATACCTCAACGCTTTCGTCGCACTCGCGATCTTTCAGTTCGTGCGGCACCCACTTATCAAGTTTTTTTACCTTTCCAATTTGACGCAAATGGACCAATATTGTTTTTATGCTAACGTTGAAAGCTGCTGCTAACTAAGCCGTAGATTGAGTATCGTCAGCTTCCACTATCGCCTTTAATTCGTCGTTGTTGACTTTCGTTTTCGGGCGACCAAGGGGTTCATTTTTTAGATCAAAATTTCCATGTCGGAAGCGTTCAAACCAATAACAAGTCGTGCGTTCGTTTGTAGTGTTCACTCCGTATACGTAATTAATGTTGCGAGCCGTTTGAGTGGCATTGCTACCGCGACGGAACTGGTATTCCATAATTATTCGTATTTTTATCGTGTCCATATTGACGAAAAGATACAAATGTACTGAAAACAAATCACTAATCAATAAACAAATGACTGAATTTGAAAATAAAATTCCATATTTTTTAAATAAAATTCATTTGAATTTAGAATTTATTGCCAACGATACATAAATTACTTTTTAAATGGCCAGTATTGTAAAACGCAAACTTCATAGGCAAAAACCTATTTTTATTTTCTGTAAGCGATTCGCACGAAGTTAATATTTGTTAGCGAATTAAAAATATTTGTTAGCGAATTAACAACTCCAGAAATACGCAATTGGCACATTCTGAATTGTATGTAATAAAGTTATGAAAAAGTATACTAGCACAACAGAAGAAGAACACAGAAGTGATAACAGTAAAATATTTTGAAATAAAATAAAACACTAATAATAATAAAATAATAGAAATAAGAAGAAATAAAATTAATCAAACATATCTGTATTAAAATATCTTAACACGCATAAATCAAGATAGATGAGTGTACTATTATTACAAGAATTAAGTAAGATAGTGTAGTTACGCCTCCACTAGGCGGCGTCACATCTGATTCTAATGGACCACATTTGATATTATAAACTACTGTAGTTTTTAAGTGTTATATTTATTATAACATACATTATAAGTATAACTACAGTAAATTCCTGGAACAAATTCACTTCGATAAAGGAGATGAATAACGGTACCATACTAGCTTGGCCCAAAAATGTACACAAATAAAACATAATGTATTACGAAGCTATAAGAGTGTATCATATCCCTGTATATTTTTGTTCGTCGTAATACTTTGTTAAGGGCCATAAGACCCTTCCCAAATCAGATGATTTAAAAAAATAAACTCAAACCTGTCGATTGCGAAGTAATCTACTGTCTTCCAACAGATTGAATTTCACTCAAATTTAACGACTGTATCCCAAATGATTCAATTGCTACACCCCAACTTATAAAATCAGTTTCTTTTTTAGTTATAGATATTATTATTATAGCTGAGGTAAACTGTAATGCGAAGATCCATTGTCCAAGAAAGGCGAAGTCACTCAGAAATGCAAAGAAGAAACGCAGCAAATTATATTTTGCCAGAAGAAAAATAAAATATTACGTTGCATTGTATAACTTTTAATGCCTCCCTCTATGTTGGTTATAGCTCTGTGCAAATGCAGTGACTATGAACGTTAAAAAATGCTGCCATTTCATAATGTTAAGACTGGACTAATCTATTGATTTAAAAAATGAAATTAATACAATATCAATCAATTATTAAATATAATTTTCATTACAGTTTAGATAATAGTTAATACGCTTGAAATACATTTTTAATATTTTAAAAATACTTTCGAAGTCATAAACATTCTTCAAAATAGCATGGCCCAATTACCATCCCATTTACAAAACTGACAACATAAATATCTCCCCGATTATCAGAATTAAAATAATAATCTTTTTAAATTAAAATATTCCCTGCAAACTTTTACGAAAAGTTTAAGTAAGTTTAAGTTTAACAAGTTTTAGGACTTTTAGTTTTTTTGGTGGGGTTTCAAATATTATCAGTTATTATTTAAATATAATTAACTATTTGCCTGTGTTGGGCCAAGCCTTATCCATGACCTTTACCAGTGGCCGATAAAATTACGAGAAAGGGTCTTACATAAAATAGGCAATCGAATGTATTTTTTCTCACAACGTTTAGCTTGCTAGGTAGATGTTTTTATTTCATATTTGCATTCCATAATGTTTAAGGGTGTTACAATGACTTACTTTAAGGTACAATTACGGACCCTGCAGGGCATAGCAAAAAGTATTTAAAAAAAAATGGAAAAGAAAAATAATAATTATCAATTAACAATTTTTTTAACAGGTTATTATGATTAATTCGTAGAGGTCGAAACAGTTATTATATTGAGATCAGTTAATAGTTATTAAGTTGTACATAATAATAATAATTATTGGTTAAGGTCAATTAAACTTATTATCATAATTATTATAATATTTATCTATGTATCTATGAATGTATTTGTTTTATGTATTGACGTAACGTTTCGTTACACTATGCGGTTGTCATAGTCTGTATCCGAATGTTGTGGCTACATTATCGTTAGTTAACTTTTAATGTTATTGTGTAATTATGTACCCTGTTAACTTAATTTATGCCTTGTTTAATTTCTTTCATATTTAATGTATCTAGTTAATATTAGGTCCTTACATGTGAAATTGGCGTTTTGTCAAACCTCCAAATCCTGCCCCAAGCGAAAAGGTACTGGTAAGTGTCTGGTGGACCAGAGCTGGTGTCATCCACTACAGCTTCCTAAGATCTGGCCAGACAATTACGGCAGATCTGTATTATCAACAATTGCAAACCATGATGGAAAAGCTAGACGTTAAACAACCGAGACTGGTCAATTACTCTAGCCCACTGCTGTTTCAGGACAACGCTAGACCACACACTGCACAACAGACGGTCGCTAAATTAGAGGAATTGCGATTGGAACGTCTCCGACATCCACGGTACTCTCCGGACCTTGCTCCGACAGATTACCATTTTTTCCGGAATTGGGACAACTTCTTGCAAAGAAAAACATTAAATTCCGACGAAGCTGTCAAAACTGCCCTCAAAGATTTTATTGATTATCGCTCCCACAGTTTTTTCAGTAGGAATCAATGAACTGCCGATAAAATGGCGAAAGTACATAGATAACGATGGTACATACTTTGATTTATTAATTAAAATAATTTCATTTAAAAAATATCGTTTTGCTTTTTCCATACAAAACGCCAGTTTCATATGTAAGTACCTAATAAATGTGTTCTAATCTCTATCAACACCAGCGAATAGGTGTTTTTATTGGTTGAGCGTATTAAATTATTATTATTGTTTTGTTTGTATGCACATAAGTAGTTAAGTTAATCTTTGATATTGTTAGTATCTACCTTTTTTTTGTATTATTTTTTATTCATAAATATAGGTACATAATGATTATAATTTTTGCAAACTATGACCGATGCCCACTTTATAATGATTTTTTATCTTGTTCTTCCTCTTCTAGCAGTTTCCTTAGTGCGGCGAGTGGTTCTACCTCTCCTCTCAGTCTTGGCGATCAGATTTCCTTTTTGATGTTCCACCTCCCAAACAACCTCAACATAGCCCACATCGATGCCCAGGGTGTTCCTGGCCATTACTCTGATCTTCTGGCTTCTTTTAACTGTGCACATAAGATGCTTTGTTCATCTCTAAGTTCCTCCTCAAACCCACTCTCCTATCCCGCTGAGACGCTACTTTCATCTGACAACCGTAACTCCTCTGGAGTCTGGAAGTTTCTTAAAACGCTCGGTATTGGCAAGTCTCCAGTCGTTTCCAGTAGTAACACTGACATGTGTGCTCGTAACAATTCTTGAGCATATTGTTCATCAACAACTTTCTGCCTTTCTATCTTCGATTGACCTACTTAGTCCTCTTCAATCTGGTTTTCGACCTGGTTATAGCACAGGAACAGCTCTTTTGAAGGTTACTGATGACGCCCATGGCTATGGACCACAAATCTCTTACACTTGTACTTCTCGACTTTAGCAGTGCCATTAAGTCTGTGGATTTGGACATCCTTTAAGGGATCCTTAAATCTTTAAATTTCACCTCTTTCACTATGGTTTGACTCCTATCTTAAAACTGCTCGCAGCAAGTTCGTCTCGGCGAGTCGTCTTCTAATTTGAGTGCTCTTACCGCAGGTGTGCGTGCCTCAGGGTGGCGTTCTCTCTCGTCATCTCTTTTCTATTTTCACTAACTCTGTCACCAGAGTCATGTCTTCCTACTTCCATCTCTATGCCGACGATCTGCAGCTTCACAATATTTCCTAAGGGAAGATGCGGAAGCCGCTGTGTCTGTCCTGAACAGCGACCTGGATTTGATTAAAGAGTGGCCACGGCCTTTTGGACTGCAAATCAACCCTAGGAAATCACAGGCCATGATTATTGGTGGCAGGTATATGCGGAATATGCTTGATGTAATGTCGCTGTCTCCAGTCTTTCAGAATGGAGTTCAGATTGAATATGCACATACGGTTAAAACCCCGGGGGTGACATGTACCATTAGTTGAAATGTCTCCAGAGCTTCTTGCCCTTGAACATCAAAATCTCTATTGCTTAAACTCTCATTCAGCCCATTATGATTACGCCGATACCTGTTATTTGGATGCCACAGAGGAGCTTTTAAATAAACTTGGGCGTTTGCAAAATATCTGTATTCGTTTTGTTTTGAACCTTAAAAATTATGATCACGTTTGCAACTTTCGCAAAATACTCAAGTGGCCCCGTTCAACTCCGCAGGAGCTCTCGGATGTTGTGTCTGCTATTTTATTTTATTCTATTCGGGAAGCTTGCAGCTAACTTATACAGTGTTATTAAACAATATGAAGCTGAAGGCCATTTACAAGTTTCCACAGAAAAAAAAAGGTTGGTACGAAATACCTATTGCATTAATTAGGAAATAGTACACGATCGACAAATACAAACTAAAAATAATTTAGAAGTAAACAATTACTTTCCCGTAAATAAGCTTTTCACCAAATAATGCTTAAACCGAGAAACACTGGTATTGAAAATATCCAAATCATGTTCACCAGACAGTTTAATAAAACTTCTGCTCGCACGGATCAAAAACGACTTCTGCCTGTACGCGGACCTGGAATGAGGGACTTGTAACAGGCTAGGTTTGCGAAACATTTTGCAGTGTGTAACTAATACTAAACTGCTTAACAGCTCAGGGCAATCTATATTACCATTTGCGATTTTAAATAAGTATGTCACATCTGCTTTGCGTCTGCGCTCATGCAGTGGTAAGGTGTGAAACCTCTTACATCGCGCTATATAATTGGGACTTTATTTCCTAGTTTTGTATTGCAATAAACGTAGGAACCGCTTTTGGATTCCCTCAATTCTGTCTATATTAATATTATAGTTAGGATTCCACACAAATGTGAGGCATATTCCTAATGGCTGCGGACAAAAGCACAATAAAGAATTTTATACGTTTCAACCTCCTTCGCAATCCTACGCAACGCAACGCCATCCTGTCTGCCGGAGCGTTTTTCCTACGCCCATCCTTCAGATGCGTCTTGCAGGTCACATCTTAGAAACCTTTTTAAGTCCCTTCTCGACTCCACCGACTTCTACTCCTACTCCTTCACTGTGCAGGCGGTGCGGTTGTGGAATTCACTTCCGCCTGACATAACGGACTGTCAAACTGTTCCAGTTTAAAAGAATAGTGAAAGAACACTATCTTTACACTTCGTCATAGTTTCGTATGTATTTATTATTTTAATTACATTATAAATATTAATATTCTAGTGATATTTATTTTTGAAGTATGTATGTAGGTATGTATGTAAGCATATTCTCATAATAATTGTTTTATTTTATTAAGTGAATTGTATTGATTTTATGTAGTTTTTTTCTCTTTTACTCTTACACACGCTGTGTACAGCCTCTTTATCTACTTTGTTATCGCAGGTATGCTAGAAGAGATTTCTTTAGAAATAGGCATCACCTTTGTAACTTTTTTTCGGTTCTTTCTTCTTGTCTGCTTATGTAAGTGTGTGCATAATTGATTAAATGAATAAATAAAACTATATTATTTATTTTCATAATTAGCACCAGCACTCTTCCTTATAAATAAGTACTGCCTACACGTAACACTATGAAATATTCACGTTATTGATCTATATTCACAATATTGCTTTAAATCCAAACAATTTTGTTTGTGTAGCGTCAATACAATGATTTAACCCACAACATAATATAGCTAAACTAAATGATAAGAAAGACCCACGTGCGCCAAACGCGAGTGAGCGATGTAGCGTATAGTTCTTTCTCTTTCACCTTGTCTTAGCATTTCCGATGATTTGATGTCTCATTCTTATTGTTTGTATAATTAAGCATACAGCACGCTTTAAGTGATAATAACTTACATTTTATATTTTCACAGTTTCAAATAAATTGGGAACCTTTCATCTAAAATAATTTAATAATTTTCCGTCATTATTACAAAATATTTTACTCTTAACACTTCTTGTGTACTGTTTCTTATCTTTTTTGCATTTAATTTAAAATGTGCCAATTGCTTTACGTATTTCTATTGTTGTCGATTCGCTCACAAATAAATTAATGCGAATCGCCTACAGAAAAAAAGATAATAATTAAAAGTATCGATTTGCCCGTTTCGGGCTAGTAAATTCGTGCGAATCGACCAATAAGCTGTAAACAGTGGAAAAAATGCTGTTTGTTCTCATTCTGGTCTAGAAATTTGGAACAGAGGTTCGTGAAATTAGACTCTTCTAGGACAGACTACTCCAATCCGGTGTCTTGCATGTTTTCCTCTTTTTGAGGATCGGAACCCAAAGGGTGCGTGCTGGTATCTATCTACTTGGTCTAAGCCACGCCTTCTGTCTATCACAAGGCTGTATCTCGCTAAGCCGTAGGTAGGAAATAGCATTGAAATGAACTACTCAGTCTTACTGAGGTCAGTCGGCAGTCACCCCATGTAAAAAATTACTGGTATTCAGCTGCATCCGATTAGACTGAAAGCCAACCCCAATATAGGTGAGAGAAGACTAGGCAGAAGATGAGGACTCAGATCTAAAGAGTTTATTTGCTGTGGTTGCACTGGTAAAGGTTTAGACATGCAATTACGGAGGCAAAAACTAAAATTATGAATGCAGTTTTATGCCGAAAATTGTACACGTGGCTTTCTCTATTTCTCATAGTTTCAGATTTCGGAAGTCCCATCACGGAAAGCAAGCAGTCTCGGTGGTGAAATGGATCAGATTATTTCGGAAGTCCCATCACGCAAAGCAAGCAGTCTCGGTGGAGAAATGGATCAGATTCGTAAAGTTCTTATGTTATGATTTGTTATTCATTCTGGACACCACTGAGTTGTAATACGTCGGTTATTTAAAAAATAATTGCTGCCCATACATTTAGACCGCGTAGGTATTGCACTTTTGTAGGAAACTGCAGAATAAAAAAAAATAACCGACTAGTTTCTACGTAGGGGTCCAGAATCATGTACTAAATCCATGGTAACCGGTTGTGCATCATTTTCCTGCCACCCTGTACAGGTACAGTAAATAGAACCCCATCGAATAATTGATGTTACAGATGACATTAACTCGATATGTACAAATTAACTTTGCAACTTGTTTATGGCCCACAAATGTGTAACTTCGGTAATCAGACCAAAAGTTAAATTGGACTCCAAGTCGGTTAAGTTTTTTATTGTTATGAATAAACAGTTGAGAGCTGAGTGAAAACTCGGTTTATCGCAATCGATATTTAGTATAATCTTAAACATTATTTGTAATGGGTGATTGGTTGAGATGGGTCTATATTGCCTATATAGACCCATCTCAACCAATCGCCCAAAATAAGTACGGTCAAATGGGGTTACTTTGATACTACGGGGTTACTTTGATAACAACTTTAGGCTTATGAAAAACTTAATTTTATAATATCTACAACACCAGTTAAAAAATAAACTATCAGTACTTGGCACTACTGATAGTTTCTTTGTATTATAGCGTTGTAGTTATTATAAAATTAAGTTTTTCATAAGCCTAAAGTTGTTATCAAAGTAACCCCGTAGTATCAAAGTAACCCCATTTGACGGTACCATAGTTTGCAGTTTGTTCTTAGGAACCACGTCCTCGATTTTAGAGTTATGAAAAACAGCAATCGATGATTCCAGAAGAAACCTTATGTTCCGTCATTGTATAGTAGAAGAACTAAATAACGAAATCTAAAAAATCTGATTTGACTAAACTGACCCATCTTAACAGATCACCTTGAACCTACCTACATTTATGTTGATAATAATAATAAAGTAACGAGAAACAGACTGACAGACCGACTTAGGTATTATTGGAGTGGATCCAAAAGTTACACCGTGGAAGACATCGCCAAGACCTTTTTTTTTTTTTTTTGTCGCTGAGAAATGCTTTATGCATCCCCTAACCGCAGCTGCGGCCGTGCCCAGTCTACGCCCACTCACCTCCCTCTGTAAGCAGAGGAGGAGTGGACGTATCTGCCCTCTGTAGCCCGGTTCCCTTCACCGACCATCAAGCATGATCGGTGATTGGAACCGTGACCTTTCCCCGCTTGTTGAAGATTAGCCGCCAGCCCCAATTGTCCACCAAAACCGCACTGGGAGAAATTGGAGCCGACGTTGCTCAGGGTGCGCCACGAGGAGGCTCTTCAACATGCACCCCACATCGCCAAGACCTGTGCCAACCTAACGTCGATAAATTAGCGTCGAACAAATATCTTTTCCCTAAGACTGAAGGGTTAACTAACTAACTGAAGGGTTCCTAAAGACTAACTACCAAAAGCATATTATGCGAATTCCCCTTTCAACGGATATTTGCAAGCGATGTCATAAGTTCTTCCGTAACTACCCAACATATTACCGGAGCATGTAGAGAGATAGTTCAGACTGACTATTAACACAGGCACGATCAATTCCCTAATAACTGGTGTAGTTATCACCAATTGGTCTAGTTCATTACTGTAAAATATATAATCCTGAAATAGTTCTTGAATACGCAACATACAAACTACATTTTGTATTGAACCATCCTCACAGACAGAACAACCCATTACAACAGACCAGACACAACTTTACTAGATAAGATTAATAAAACCGCGCAAATTATCAACATAGCAGTACTACACACACACACAACCTACAAAACACAAAAGCAGAAGAGCTGACAAAATAAGAAACTAGCTGAATAGGCTGCGTAAGCTGCGTTGCCATAATCCCAAGCAGTACAGGTGTCATTCCCAAACAACTACATCAATATTTAAAAACGCTCGACTTGTCTCCTTCCACCTACCAAACTTTACAGAAAGGTGCTATCCTGAACATTTACACAATTGACAAAGTCTATACATATTATCACACCATAATAATATTTATCATAATGTATCACTTAGGTTAGCACTTGGATTCGGCCTGTGCTATTCTATAAAACCGGAACATCAGTACCAAGATACAAATATGTATACCATGAAATAACAATTAATTATTTATTTCAAAAAAGGGTGCTACAGTCTGTTGCCATAAATAAAATTTTCCAGTTTAGGGATAAATCGTAACGAGAGTAACAATAAGAAGAATGGAATCTGGCGTCCTAGCTAGGTAACATGGTAACCTGTATTAAGGTTCGCCAGCCCAGGTTCCCAAAAAAAGGAGTACAAAAATCTAAATAGAGACTGCAGGACTATAACTGTATAACAGAACTATAGCTCAACTGTCGCTAATGAGACACAATTACTTTTATATTGTTACCGAACTCAACAAGTTCGATTAGCACATGGTTATGTTAACTACTAAGTGTGTGAAGTGTTAGTATGTGTGTGTGTTTTGTGATGTAGGTGTAGTGTGTGTGTTTTGTGATGTAGCTGTGGTGTGTATTTGTTTTGTGATGTAGCTGTGGTGTGTGTATAAGAACGGAAGGGAAAGAGGTTGAGTTTAGTTATGGAGTGTTAGACAAATATGTCTATGATTTTGAAGCAAGCAGATATTCAGTGTCGTCGTAGTTTAAACTGTTTAGAAAGTATGTTATCTATTTTTTACACATTTCGTAAGAGGATTGATATACAGGGATGGTTTTGGTTATTCTGTTATATAAAAATGGCCAAAGATAGTAAAATAAACGTTTTTTAATCCCAGATAGTAATCTGACATTTCAAGTATTTTTGAGTTTAGTTTTTAGTTTATGAGACTGACATAATACCTGTCATATTACTATCTGGGTTTAACATTGACTTATAATAGTGTGGACTGGAAATATCAACAAAAAAAAGGTGCCTACCTACCACTCATAATGTCTCATAAAATGGCTGCCATTGCTAGGGTTGTGGCAATCAAGGAATATTGGTGTTACTATAACGAGTATCGATACGAGTCTTACTTGATATCACGTTTGGTTCATAATTATAATATGTATACTTACTTAAAATCCGTTGTAACAGAAAAAGATGAGTAGTTTACTTACCGTCTGTTATCTGAGGATAAAACTCATATCAAGTGTTTTTTTCTGTACAGAATTAAAAACTTTTGTATACAACATGTCTGTGTAAGTGTAACATACCTAACTATTTATTAAAGAGTGAGTTGTGGAGTAAAAATAACAATAATTATTTTTTTACTTAAAATATGTTTATTGGTGTGATAATAATTATAAATGATAAATGATTTTATTTCTGTAACTAGGTTTGTACAAACACTTTTACACGTCAATCGTATTTTAAAAACTAAATTAGGTCGGCGGCGGCGCTTCCTATCTGACTACTCTGAGAAGAAAGGCCGAAAGCAACTCCGTGGTCACAGTATCTTTTAAAGTCCAGACAAAATCTTGGTCAGATCACGTGAAGGCTATATAGATCGCTGTCTGAAATGGTCTTTTGAGGAAAGAACCACACAAATTGTGTGTACCTGTCCAGTCAGTTTCTTCAGAGTATTTTTTTGGTGCGGGTAAACCTTTGGACTTATTAATTTGTCTTTTTAAGAAGTTTATTGGTCCCGCCAATTCTTCTATTACAACAGTCTGTTCCATGTTGATACAATTTTTTCTTCGAAGGTCTTCTATAATACGAGTTCAAATTGGCAAATTTTCTTTCGAATCATTTCGATAAGGCGTTTAACTTTTTGTTGTTGATTGACACATTTTTCTTTTAAAGCCTTAATTTTTTCAATTTGTACAACCTGAAAAAATAAATGAAAATACTTCAATCATCAACTTGCGTCGAAAATGCTGCTTTGTAATATTTGTTTCATGCTAAGTCTATAGATCCAAAAAAATCCAATTGTATATTTATACTTTAGCACGAAGATCTGAAAACGTGCTGATAAATCACTGACAGGAGGACCTGTAGTACAGCTACGGAACAGAGAGGATACGTCATTTGTACCGTAACCACACCTTAAATAAGAGAGAACTCAGCTCATTTCATCGCCACATTTCATTTTTGATAATTTATCCCCTGTGGGTAGATTTTGTTCCAAAAATACTTTATTTTTCTACTTTGTAAAATGTCTCATTTGGGTTTCAATGTTTTCTCATTATTATCGTAATGTTATAAAACTTTAATTTTCGTAAGAACCTCCTGTAATTATCTAACATCAAAAACGTTTGAGTAGATACACACCACTTTGTGCACTGTTTCGTCTGTTTCCACAATTCGGTGGGGAACTGTAATGGAGGCATTACAGTAGATGTGATGATACGTGAAGAAACGTCCGTGTTTTGAATGTTTCTCGTTTAACATAATACAGATTGTGACGTTGTTTTTTGCCAGGTGCCTGAAAAAAATAGATACTAATAAGCAATAAGCAATTTACAATATGGTTTATTTATGTAATTAATACATCTATTTATTTATTTCAGGCCAAAGGGCCGGGCTATTATTAATCAATTATTATTTACACTTACCGAAAATACTGTGGGAACAGAGTAATCATGTAATCTCATTACATCAAGTGTTCTATTGAAACTGCTTTCTTCAAAGTGAAGTGAACAGAGGTACCATTCTTTATGTCGCGGATTAATATTTTCTTCACCAATAGCCTCTAACCACTTTTTCTTTAATCCTTCATTTTTAGGAAACCTATAAAAAAGGTAAGTATTTTGATCAATAAATCATTTTGGTTAGAGTTGCTGTTAATATCTAACTAAAATAAATAACTAAATGTCGAGGTGTGGTTTTATCATCATATAAAACTGTCTCCCGGTGCTGTGACCAATCAAAGTCACTCGGACAATGATTTCAAAAGGAAGGATACGCCCATCAGAACATTTTACATAAACCTTCTTCATACAAGAAAAAACTAACGCCATGTATGATAACTCAAATGAACTACGTGAGTTCCGCGTTGCATAGGCCGACGACGTAACCTTGTACACACGGCTGTCGCGCTGGCCCTAAACTGATATTTTAGGGCCAGCGCGTTGGTGCCATTTCGCCGCGCGGTTAGCCTGGTCCTTACTATTATAATAAAACCACTACCGTTGATGCAGTCTTCTTTATTCGAGTATTTTAGAGTAAGAATACAGTCTACTGATTGAGAACAATTTATTTCTTAAGTCCACCGATCACTATCGCTCCGTGTACAAGAATGACCACGCGCTGCCACCACTCCCACCGACCCGAGCTCAGCGTAGTGTTGCCAGCGCGATATTTTAAAAGTAACCCAAAGTATCGCTATTGATAACGGTACCGTTATTTTTTTAAAAAAACGTTATCATAGTAAATAATATTAATAATTATAAAATTTACATGTGATAATTACAATATTTATCAAAATGACTTAATATCCCTTACATTCGCCCATCCTGACATTGTGCATGTCCTCATGTACTAAATAAGGCAGTGAGTATAAATCTATATAAACTTAACTATGAAATCAAATTTCAAATTAAATCAAATTATCTAGTACAATTATTTATCGACAACCATTTCCAATCGACTACTCTTAGGACCCATCAATTCCAAAAGAGTACAAAATTAAACACCAACTATGTGATTTTGCAAACCCATCCATTCTTACAAAAACGCATAGTTGTAAAGTCAACAATACTTCTGTTCGCAAACCCATCCATTCTTGGAACCGAAATAAAGCCTCATTAATTTGATCACGAACCCATCCATTCTCGTGATCAACCTTATCCATATCCAACAGTACAGCGAACCCATTCCATTCTCACTGCTCTGTCAGACACTAGATCAATTAAACATTATAAAATCATATATAACAATAGGATTCTAAAATTAATGTGTATCTCTTATTGACACACAACATTTACATCAAATTGCGTTGTTACATATAGATACAACAAATAACAAACTATAGTTATAATAATTGACCAAATTTTAGTTACAACTTGTAATACATAAGTTTTTAATCAGTAATATCACTTTTATCGGTTTCACTTTCGTCGTTATCAGATACTCTATCAGATACATCATCATTTACATTCAGCGCGGCAATATTGACCCAAGGCAACATTCTATCAGCTGCAACCGTAGTATGTCGTTTGTTCTTAGACCCTGTTAGGCCGGGTATTGCAGCTAACCTATACCTATCATTTCCTAGTATCGAAACGACGCGATACGGACCTATATAAGCGGGTTGTAACTTCTTACTTTTACCGTCATTTGCAAAAGAGGTTTTTGTGATTTTAACAAGGTCACCCTCGGCGTAGACCCTCGCGGGTCTCCTATCTTTATCATACCTCTGCCTCTGCTTTTCCTGATAATTATCTATCGCTTTTTTGGGTTCTTCTCTAATAACGGTTAAATCACAAGTTTGACGCGTCTCATTACGGACCTCATTAAGCCTAGGATTTATTTCAGAGTCCATTAGCTCGGGGACTGGCAACGGCGTTGAGAACGTGTTTCATGCCTTTATCAAGGCAAAATCTCTTAAAAGCATGCGATGTGAAACAGGTTCCTCTATCGCTGATGATACGATCGGGTACACGAAATGTATAAAAAATATCTTCCAATACTTTGATGGCACTTTGGGTTTTGGTATTTCGAACCGGTTTGGTATATACAAATTTAGTAAACCCATCTACAATGACCAGAAGATGGGTGTTGCCTCGTTTTGATCTGACAAAGGGTCCAAGATGATCAATATGTAACGTATGGAACGGTATATCAACTTTGGGGATTGGATGTAGATATCCCTCTTTAGATACGTTATTCTTCTTGGCATAGGCACATTCGATACATGCATTGACATACTTTTTAACGAATCTCGACATTTTGGAAAACCAATACGATTTCTTTATTCGCTCTAACGTCTTTTCTATCCCGAAATGACCAATGTCATCGTGATTGATACGACATAATTGCCATCTTGCACCCTTTGGTACGACCCAACGAATATTTTCCTTATCTCCATTCAAATACCTATATTATTGTCCTTAATTGTGTAATTATCCGTAATATATTTGAGGCCACTCTCATCCAAACCGGATTCTAAAACGCTTCGAACCCTACATAGCTCCGTGTCACCTAGCTGTAAGATGTGCAACCAATTTTCGTTACTGATGTTCATAATAGACGGATAATGTTCCGTGACTTGTGCAGTTTCAACATCCAGTATTGGATTACGAGAAAGCGCATCCACATGCGCCATCTTTACACCAGGTCGATATTCGATCGTGCATTGGAACTCCTGCATGAGCAACCACCACCTTGCAACTCTAGGAAGAATATCTCGCTTTAAAAAGGTTGACCGAAGCGCACTACAGTCAGTCACTACTTTAAAATCTTGCCCTATCAGATAAACTCGAAATTTCTTTAAAGAACATATCACAGCTAACGTTTCGAGTTCGTAAGCGTGAAAATTCTTCTCCTCAGGAGAGGTTTTACGACTGTAAAACGCGACAGGTCGAAATGTATCTTCGTTAGGTAATTTTTGCAATAAAACGCCACCAACTCCTAATTTACTGGCGTCGGTGTGCAATTCTGTTTGGTATTTAGGATTAAAAATTGCAAGTACGGGTCTAGTCACTAACTTGTCCTTAAGGGTCTTAAATGCCGTGTCCTGCTCATGTGTCCAGGTCCAGACTGCATCTTTGCAAAGTAGCTTTGTCAGGGGATGTGCCAACGTCGCGAAACTTTGAATGAATTTGCGAAAATACCCTACGAGACCAAGGAATTGACGGACCGTGTGCTGATCCGTAGGGCAAGGGAATTCTAATACGGACTGAATTTTATTATCCCCAGGTCTTATCCCGGCAGCACTTATTTCATACCCTAAGTAATCGATCTTGTCCATGAGAAACTCACATTTTGCCAAATTAAGTGTGAGGTTGGCACTTTCAAGTAATTGAAGGACCTTTTCTAGCCTGATCAGGCACTCGTCAATATTTCGGCCATATATCAACACATCATCTATATATGATGTAGCACCATCATAACGAGCGGGACCTAGAACCTTGTGCATCATCCTTTGGAAGACGGCCGGCGCGTTGGCCAACCCGAATGGCATACGATTAAATTCGTACTGGCCATCCGGGGTGACAAACGACGTTAAAGGCCGCGAATCCTCGGACAATGGCACTTGGTAATAGCCAGATGTTAGATCGAGTGTGACGAAGTATGCTTGTCCTGACAACCGCGCAATTTCATCCTCTATGTTAGGCATAGGGTAACGTTCCTTAATTGTAACCGAGTTTAACATTCTGTAGTCAACGCACATTCGTATTTTGCCATCCTTCTTTCGAACTAAAATGATAGGACTAGCGTACTCCGACACACTCTCCCTCACTATCCCCGCTTCCAACATGTCATCTATCATAGTGCGAACATTTTCCCGCTCCTTATGCGAGAGCCTATACGGCCGATAAACAATTGGCTTTTTGTTATTCAACTCAATAGTCATTTCCGTTGTGTTAGTACAGCCTAACTGCTTTAAGTTTAACGCAAAACAATGTTTATATTTATCGAGTAGTGCTAAAAGCTCTTCGCGGTGAGGTTCGTCAATTGAAGTTCCTATACGTATTTGCGTTTTGTCAATTGTATGCTGTTCTGGCAGCTCGTCAATAGACGCGACTAAACGATTTACTACCTTTACCTCCGTACCGCTACTCAAAATCATTCCCGCTCTAATCAAACTAGTCGACGACACAGGAGATACTAAAATATTAACAACTCCGTTTTTCACTGGGTAAATGCCTCCTAACACAACGAACTGCTGAGTGGGCTTGCCAACAATCTTGCTGATTACTAATATTTCACCGTTCAACTGCGGTTCCACGATCGTTTTTACACTAGCTAGACCACAAACGTTTATGTCCGAGACAGAAAATAGCTTAACGGTAACATCCTCATTGAGTTCCGTTTGTGAGAAGGGCATTTCATGACCTAAATCAAGAAAACTAAGCTCATCGGCGGTCTTATAAACAGCAACATGCGACTGCTCAGTAAACGACTGATCTATCAACATAGGGTGCTCTAAATATTCATCTTTCACAACATGACAAACTACATTAGCACCAACTCCGTCAACAACCATATTTACACTAACGGTACCAAGAGTGCGTACTATGTCGTTACCAAAACCCTTCAAAGCAGTTGTTTCACCGCTACACGTCAAGTCTAACCGTGACACGTGAGATTGCCTAACCAAGGTTACCTCGCTGCCAAAGTCTATAAAGCATTTGGTGGGAACATTATTTACAGTGATCTCTTTAAAAAACTTTGAGTTTGGGGTAGTGTTCGAAATACACAGTGTTTTCTGAACGGTGTCAGTTTTACGATCCCTCACACTAGTGCTAAAACAATTTTCAGTCTTGTGACCCATTTTGTTACAATTCGCACACTTTGAAATGGGTTTAGGGCACTTTAAAAACGGATGTCCCTTTTCTTTGCAGTTATAGCAAAACATATTATTATTTGGAGCAGGTATTTTAGCTATCCTAGCAGAGTTACTGTTATTGTTCGAGTTACCGTTGTCGGTTCCGGACCTATTCTTGTAAAACGTTTTATCGAAGAAGTGAGATTGATACGAGTCTTTATTGCTCATTAGGAATTGTAACAATTGCTCCGGATGGGAGCAGCGCAAAGTGATGGCACTAGACTTCATTGTCCTATCCGTTAGCCCGTGAATAACACAGTCAACAGCGCGCTTTCCTTCGATGTTGCATTGGTTCAACAAAGCCAATTTTTCGTAAAAATATACTTCAATCGGTTCGTTTATCCTACTTTTCCTTTTCAGCATGTCCTCCAGGATTTGGCCATAGTTCTGTTCGCAAGGGAATGCATTGTTTAATTTAGTTTGCCACTCGGTCCAACTATACAAAATAGATGGTAAACTCTCGTACCAGGTTTTGGCCAAACCCTGGAGCTTCTGCATTGCGAAATGGATTGTGGTTTTATCGTCCCAGCCGTAAACAGTAGCACATTCATTAACCTTGTTCAACCAAATATCTATTCGTTGGCTTTTAGTTGACGGATCAAATCAGGCAAAATATTTTTATGATTATTTGAAGTATACGTAACGTGCGAAGCAGACTGCTGGGGCGGTAAACTCTTAAGGGAACTAAGAATACCGACAAGATCTTTAGTGGTAAATGTAGGACTTACAGATCTAACTATCGGAGGGGAAGGTCCCTCGTTTCGGGTTCTACGAGGTTCAGGACCTTCATCGTTCTTATTCGGACTGCGCGGGCGTCTACGAGAACGATTTACATCATAATCCGTAGTATGCTCACGTTCCGTAGGAGGCACAAGAGGTTGAGTAAATTCTCGGTGATCACTCACAGTTTTCCTCAATCGGGTACGCTCCTTTTCCAGGTGGTCTTGCAGATCACGCAGTCTGTTACGTTCGCGATCCATCTCTCGTTCCAGTGCGCGAAGTCTGTCATCGTCGCGTGAGCCCCTGCTCTCGTTCAGGCGGCTCCGTCGATGCTCCGGCGGGCTGTCGCGACGGGTGCGGCTGCGGCTTCGCCTGACCTCTTCATAGTCGCAACTTCGGGAAGCCGTGCCACGAGGAGTCTCCAGGCGTCGTGACCGTGACTTCTCCATCGTTCTGGAACTCAAAACAAGGCCAACTATGTATTTGTTCAAATGATTTACGAACTGAGTTTAGGATATTACAAATTGGGCGAAAAACTGTTATTTTCTATTACAAATCCCGAGAACTAGGCCTCCTTGGCGAAAATTTGCACTATTGTAGACACCCTGCACGTGCCAGCGCATATGTATGTGACGTACATGGGATAACGTAAAAATATTTTCACTGCAAGTGAGTACTGATTTTAAAGAAGATAATTCATACGAATTACGGGCTTCAATCATAACGATGACTCTGATTTCGTAGGATTGCACTGACCTACATTTTACTCACTACTAAAATTATCATGCTTACTACCTTATTTACTTGTAATCGTAACTAAATATTATAACCCACTTGTTTTAAACGCGAATCACTGCACTTTTTCACGCACTATTTAGAACACTTTGTAATTTGTCGTACGATACGAAAATAAAATTTTGAAGGTACTTACCACTTCTGAAGTATAATAAAACCACTACCGTTGATGCAGTCTTCTTTATTCGAGTATTTTAGAGTAAGAATACAGTCTACTGATTGAGAACAATTTATTTCTTAAGTCCACCGATCACTATCGCTCCGTGTACAAGAATGACCACGCGATGCCACCACTCCCACCGACCCGAGCTCAGCGTAGTGTTGCCAGCGCGATATTTTAAAAGTAACCCAAAGTATCGCTATTGATAACGGTACCGTTATTTTTTTAAAAAAACGTTATCATAGTAAATAATATTAATAATTATAAAATTTACATGTGATAATTACAATATTTATCAAAATGACTTAATATCCCTTACACTATATATGTCTATGCACTCGGACCGATTAGAACACGCAGAACGACTTATGTTAACATCGCTGATTGTACCGATATCGTTTCAGCGGAGGAACTAGTTTCGGAAACTATTACAGCAACGGTACAACACTATTCCACTATGACATATTATTGTAAACAAACGAATGAAATAATAAATAGGTCTGTTATACGAAAATGACCCCAAATATACCTTACCAAATATACTTTAGCCTTAAAATCACGACTGAGTAACAATTTGTTCATCGAACGTGTATGAATTTATGTAATAATGCATGAAAACCGGCTACTAACCTATGCAAAGACAATTGAGGTTGATTTCCATTCTTTCTTGCACCACACTTCACAATACAACACATAGGCATGTTGGTTTGCTGTTTTCTAACATTTACATTCATTTTTAAAGGTAAACTTCTCGTAATATTCTCGCAAATCTCAATAACACAAAAAATAAACAACCATTTGACAGCACAACTACCACGAAACTCGTCGCCACAGACTAAATAGATGTCGCATAAGATGGCTGATAGGGCACTTACCTACAACTGTCCCTACGTCACGACAAAATGTTACCATAGTGAGCAACAACTTAAATATTGTTGTCTCTTTTATCACATATGATTATTTCATTAGAAAGAATGAGACAAAACGACATTTCACAGTCTGTATCGTATTTCACTCATATTTGTGTGCAAAGTGTATGTCAAATATAACGCGGCGCCTCCATGTTCTTCCTATCTCAATGGGGTTTAAAAAACGAACTGTAGTAAAAACAAAGCTGTGAAGGATACTTCGTGCTTTCTCCTAAGTGAGGATTGAGTTATTGTAAAAATAGTTTGTGTGATAAATGATTTTTTTTCTGTAAGTAGGTTTGAACCTCAGAACAATAAATCTTTAGTTATTGTTCTGAGGTTTGAACAAACACTTTTACACGTCAATCATATTTTTTTTAACTAGATGGGGTCGGCGTTTCCTATCTGACTACTCTGAGAAGAAAGGCCGAAACAAACTCAGAGGTCACAGTCTCTTTTAAAATCCAGACAAAATCTTGGTCAGATCATGTGAAAGCTATGTAGATCGGTGTCTGCAATGGTCTTTTGAGGAAAGAACCACACAGATTGAGTGGACCTGTCCAGTCAGTGCACGCAATTGTCAGTAATCGTGCAGCTCAACTTAGACTCAAGGAGCTCAACGATTCGACGAACAATACCAAAGAAAGGACATTTGAGTAGGCCGCATAAATTACTCAAACTGCCAGATCATGATTACGCTGAGAAAAATACAAAAAAATATAAAAAAATCAATGACCGACATAGTTCTCACATTCACAATAATTAGAATAATATTATAATAATCTTTGAGTGTGTTGTTGTAATAAAATGTTGAGAATGAATGTTTGCCGGAGCGTAAGGACTTTGCATTTTTTATACACGAGTAGATCAAAGGTTGGGTAGAGCATTGGTCGGACAGTAGCAACCTAAAGAATGGCTTTCTGAGCCACTTCCAGTGATTCAAGTGTAGTTTTCGCAGCTCCAACCCTACTATTAATACAGTACGAGATGACCGACTGACACGTGGCGAGATACACGGTGCGCATTAATTACATAAGTATTGACAATGTGTCTGAGTGTTTTAAATATATATATATATACGTTTACGAACTCGAGCAGTGAAGTGGATGATTATTGTTGCAATTGTTTTACGAAATAATTAAAATTAAATAATACACCTAGCGCCATTTAGCATATGTTATGAGAATGTTACCTGCCTATATATATTATATTGATTATTGTACATGTTTTATTAGATATGTGCTATAAAGTTGTGGTGTTTACGTAGGATAATACCGAGGTATTTAGTTGTGTCAGTAGGAGAAATTGTAGGACAGTTGCAAGAGGCCAAATTGGCTTGGCAGGTGTAAGCCTTTATAGTAACGGGTGTCAAGGGTTGCGTAGTGGAGTTTAGAGGGACTGTTATGAGTTTAGTTTTATTAGTGTTTAGCGTGAGTGAGTGAGAGATAAGCCATCTATATATTAAACCAAATCCAGTTTGAGCATTTGCTTGTAGTTTAGCCCAGTATTTATCATAACAGGTAATTGGAGTATCGTCCGCAAAAGAGACAATGTTACGAGAGCTCAGGTGCAGGTTGCACAGGTAGTTTATTACCAACAGGAACATTGTAGGGCCTGAAACACTGCTTTGAGGCACTCCATACGAAATAGGCAGCTCGTCGTTTTGTAACCGTCGATTTTGACTATCTGCCTACCGTCTGAGAGCTATATGAATTAAAAAGTTGGAGTTGTATACCACGTACGCCTAGACATTCTACACTGGGCCGCAAAGAAAGCGAGTCTGTAACAAAAACCTCAATTACTTCCAAAATATGGGAATCTAGCTTTATGAAACAAAGACTGTATTATAGACAATTTTATAGTGCTTATATACCAATGTCTTAAAAGTGCAAGATTATGAAGTTTATTTTGAATAAAAGTAAGTTAAGTAAACATTTGGCCGGTTGGCGCAGTTGGTAGCGACCCTGCCTTCTGAGCCGCTGGTTCCGGGTTCGATCCCTGGACAAGTCAAACATTTGTGTGCATGAACATGTCTGTTTGACCTGTGTCTGGGTGTGTATATGTATATAAGTATGTATATCAGTCATCAGGTTACCGTAGTACAGGCTCTGCCTAGTTCGGGACCTAAAGACCTTGTGTGGATGTTGTCCCATATTATACATTATTATATTATTATATTTATTTAAATTTTTACTAGACTGCGAAAAATGTGCTACGGTGTCAAATATGCAACTTTTACACATTTTCGTATTTTGTATTGCCACCACGAGCTGTTAATACAGCTGTTATACGGTTAGGCTTACTTTCCACCAGATTTCTGAGCCGATTTTGAGGAATATTCTCAAATTTCTCTATCAGTGCCTCTTTCAGTTCACGAAGCGTGATTGGAGGGGAATTTCGCTGGCGTACGCATCGTCCCAGTTCGTCCCAGGCATGCTTGATGGGGTTCACGTCTGGGCTGCGTGCTGGCCACTCCATGCCTGTGTTAGCGATATCTTTAAAGTAATCAAACACTATTCGAGCTGTATGGGGGCGAGCGTTATCTTGCATAAAGATGAAGATTTACTAAAAATGGGCCAACATACTCATGATTAAACATTTTTTTCATTACATATGATTTAATTGGTGTAGTGACACGTTTGGTGTAGTGGCTACAGTGGCTAAGTGTAGTCAGCGAAACCAAATGGTCCTGGGTTCGAATCCCGGTAGGGGCAAATGTTTGTATGATGAATATGGACATTTGTACCCGAGTCATGGATGTATATTTATAATAATATGTATGTATTTACGAAAAAAAATGTATTTAAGTAGTGTATCAACCATCTGGTATCCATAACACAAGCCTTAAGTGTTAAGTGCTTAACTTGGAACTAGATGGTGCTGTGTGCAATATCAGACGATATTTATTATTTATTTAATTCGCGTATCTTTCTGCAGTTAAAGTGCCATTTTCTATCACCACTAGCACGGTGCGGCTTTCGGAGGAATTTCCAGCCCGCGCGTATATGGAGCCTCCACCGTATGGCACTTTCCCTTCAATGCAAGCTTGGTTATAGCTATATATCTCCTGGTCTTCTGTAGACTCATTGCCTCCCATCGTGCGTGTATAGCATGAACCACGACTCGTCCGCAAATATTACTTTTGACCAGAGTCCAAAGAGTGTTTTCTAACATAACTCAGCCTTGAATTTCGATGCTGCCTTTCGAGTTTTGGACCATTTGCTGGTCTAGATGGCTTCAATTTTGCTTCAGCAAGACGCCACCTCACTGTACGCGTGCTCGTATTGCTTACTCCAGCACATAGACTTCAACAGCCGTTTGAAATCGATTTCTCAACATCGTTGACACCATAATTATTACGATGGTCCCGCGCTGTCGTATTCCTTATTCGGCGTGTTCCTGATCTACGAATATTGGATCCAGTCTCTTAAAAGCGCTGGAGTACTCTTTCAACGGTTGATAGCGACACACCTACAGTTCTCGCTGTATAACGATGACTGCGCCCGTCTTCAAGCATTGTCAGAATTCTGGTACACTCTTCAGGGGTTAGGGCATGTTTTTGATTGCATTTGATTAAAATAATGATTTTCTGCACAAAAAATGCCATATTTACAAACAGAACAAAAGTACAACAAATGGTTTCAAAAGAGTTAAAATTAATAACAAATCGCCAAATTAATTAAATTTAATTAACATATGGTTTTTAGTACAATCACCAAAAAGAAATAAAAAGTTTTACTTCCTTTAATGAAATAAACTTTAATTTGGTGTTGTTTTAACATGATTGCTTACATATTTGAAAGTTATCGCATTTTTTTTATAACCGACCCGCTTTTTTTGCGGCCCAGCAGTGTAGTTTAGACAGAAAGCAGGGGTGAGGAACGGTATCAATGCCTTTGGAAGATCAATGAACACTGTGACGCATTTTTTGCGTTGATTTAGTTTATCAACGATTCCATTTATCAGTGTCAAGGCTGCTTCAGAAGTTGTTTTTTTCTTCCTGAACCCAAATTGGTTAGTTGACAATAAATTATTCCTTGCAAGGTATCTAATAAGCCTGTTATTAATGAGTCATTCTAAGATCTTGGATAGGGCCGGTAGCACTGCAATAGGGCGCTATTTGGTAAGAGATGCGCGATACCCCTCTTTAAAAATGGGATAAATCATGGCCTTTTTGAAAGAAGATGGAAAGGTAGATGGAGACGAGGCATAGGTTGAAGATATGACAAAGTACGGGTGTAGCGGGATCTACATAGCCACAAGCGAGCTACGTATCACACTGACGTCACGCAAAATCCTGCATCGCGCAAGCAGAGTTTACCGCGCAACTAGGATATATACAACGTCCCGACGTCAATCGTCGGGCAGTTGCCCACCAGACACGACACCCGTCTGGTCGGAGGATCCTCCCTTTTTCTATGGAGGTATGAGTGAACTTTAGTGAAACCTGTTCCTCGTACCTCTATACGTATGAGGATTGCAGAGTACCTTTTTATCTTGGTTGTATACAATAATATAAAACTTTTTTACAAAAAAAAACAACCGACTTCCAAAAAAGAAACATTACAAAGTGAAAAATAACTTTATTTTGAAAGTCGGTGTCTTTGGATCTGTATTTTAGTTTTTGCCACCGAGCTCCGAATTTAAAGTTATTTTTCTAGGTGTAAAGTTACTCATCAATACAAATTAATCATGCCGAAATACCAAGTAATTGCTGTAAATCTTTGAGGAGTTCCCTCGACTGTCTTTCGGCTCCATCATCAGATCGACTCCAAACCTTTCTTAAATAGTAGTGCTTTAAAATACTTAATAAAAAAATTAACAAACGCACTAGTCGCCACTACGATTTTCGAAGGTTCCCCTCGATTTCTCTGGGATACCATCATCAGATCCTGGTTTCCTTATCATGGTAGTACCCTTGGGATATCTCCTTTCTAACAAAAAATAATCGTCAAAATCGGTTCATAAACGACGAAGTTATCCGCGAACACACATAAAAAAAAAATGATATCCGGTCGAATTGAGAAAAGTCCTCCTTTTTTGAAGTCGGTTAATAAAATGTCAAGTCAAACCACAGACGTAATAAAATTAGGGTTGTCCTAGGTTACTAAACAACATAATTAGCGGTCTGTAATAGTGATGAGCGCGGTCGGCGTATCGGAAAGTATGAGGAGGACCTATATCCACGCGCAGGACACTATTGTCGATCATTCACCTACGGTGACCAGACATTTGAAATTATGCTTCGGGCGAAGACGCACGTTCACCTGATCCTCAATCACATGTGACCTTACATACGTGGTCTTCACCATTTTAAAAGCCCAAAGCAGGCAACAGTTTTAATTGACTCATATTAGTTAACCTTATTTAAAATCTGTAACCCCATATTTTTTACGTAACCCCATATTGGGTAAGTATTAAACAGCTAATTAATTATAATAATATGAGACAACATCCACACAAGGTCTTCAGGTCCCGAACTAGGCAGAGCCTGTACTACGGTAACCTGATGACTGATATACATACTTATATACATATACACACCCAGACACAGGTCAAACAGACATGTTCATGCACACAAATGTTTGACTTGTCCGGGGATCGAACCCGGGACCAGCGGCTCACAAGGCAGGGTCGCTACCAACTGCGCCAACCGGTCAGTATAATATTAATTAAGTTTAATATTTTGTGTGGGTACCTACCTATCTAGGTCACTTTGCTCATAACCATTCATGTTTTAGCTTATTATGCCTTCTGCGTATTTATTATTTCATTTAAGGCCTATTTACTGTTAGTCGTGCTTCTCACTTCCATTTGTAAACTCCGTACTGATTGTCACAGCCACACACCACTATCATTAGCGCACTAGTACATCTCGCTTTGCTTATGCCTTGGTGTCACAATCAGCGGAGATGCTTTTATTTGGCCAGCATGTAACCCGCTGGACGTTATTTTCCAAAGTCCAAAATTACGGGTCACATCCGTAGTTCCGGCCTACCATCTCACCGAACTCAAGCCGGAGTTATCGGTGGCGTCCGTACGCTGAGTTCCAGGCCACCGCCTTCCGGCATAACAGCACACCAACGAGCTCCGCGCCGGGTACATATTTTACCAGCGCGGCCGCATCCACCTCGCCACCACGGGTCTGGCATTCCCATCCGCCAACCGTCGCCTTCCTGGCGTCTGCAGCGTGGCATACCCGCTGCGGTCATCGTCACACCAGGCTGAGCCAGCTGAGTACTGTGCTGCTCCCAAGGTAAATTAAGGAACTAGTGACCATAGACCGACCTACCCCCTTTTCTTTTCTTTGTTTATAGAATATATGTTTTTAAGTTGACAAGGTTCGTGGTGTTATTTAGCTCCCCAGTAATTCAGACTGAAATACTACTGTACTTAGTTGAGTACAAAAGTCAAAGTCAAAGCATTTATTTCAAATAGACACATAAAAGGCACTTTTGAACATCAACATTTACATTTAAATAGAATTGATTCTAGTCGCCCCGCCCCTTCCGTAGTAGGTAGTTTCGTATGGAGAAGAATGGGCAAGAAACTCCACCGTTACTCTTTTAAAATGTGTTACAATATTTTGTATACATTAATTATATAATTATATATATGAAGACGATGCACCTATAATAAAAATTACCCTACCACAATAGGTAAAAAGAATTTAATAAACGTAGCAAAGATAAATAAGTTAATTAAGTGATAGATACATGGTGTTCACATATTTACAAACATTGTAAAAGTATACTATTTCCCAAATTATGTAAACAAGTAATATGTCAGTGTGTGAGTTAAAGTAATCACAGAATGTAAATCAATGTCATAAAAATAACTAACTTAACTATACAATTAAAGTAGCAACAAGTTTAATTTTGTCTAGACCGTAGATTGTCCTTTGGAGCTGGACCAGTATGTTTCCAAGCATTCTTATCTTGGATATAATCCTCTAATTTGTAACACGCTTGTTTACACAGTGAACTTTGTATATAAGTTTTAAATTTTCTTTCATTTAATTGCAATATATGACAAGGTATTTTGTTGTAGCATTTAACACAGTACCCCATAAAAGATGTATGTACTTTAGCTACAAGAGCCTAATTCGTATAGTAAATGTCGATTATGTTCTTACGGTTTCTACAATAAGTTTGAATTATTTCAATGTTTCTCACAGCTACAAACACCCGACGGAAGCTGTTTCCTATCTTAGAAGGTCCTGACAGTAAATGATAAATGATTTTATTTCTGTAAGTAGGTTTTTACAAACACTTGACGCTGATTGAAACAACATTGAAACAGTGACGCTGATTACGAGTTTTTATCATACCACCGGAACCCTGCGTCATGAACTCATGACAGATGAATAAGGTGCCGACAAGGACATGCATGGCTACTGCTTCTTCACCGCAGGATCAACCTGGTAATACAGAGATATTCAGGTGCAACGAGAATACAGTTCCAAGTAAGGACAACGCTAGCCGTGATGATGATCCATTGGCTGCTAAGTGAGTTCATCGACAGTATAGTGCAGCTTGGTGTTATTCACGGAATCAAGTGTTGCTTATCTCCAAGATGTATATGACTAGGACCTATGGCCGTTGAAGCAGACGAGTTCTTGGTCTCCAAACCACGAATCGGTAAGCTTAGCGTGGCATGCACCTCAGTGATGACGGATCGATGAGCACACTGACTCAGGTGGCCGAAACAGACTGATTGTGATAAATCTTGTCAAGTCTTTATCTAGCAAAGGATTGCGATAGGCTGCGCTGAACGAGATATAATGGCTATTGTAAATACCTGACATTTCTATGTTATAAGACAAAGTAATCATATGGATCAGCTAGAGCGCTGACGTAGCGTTGCGAGGTAATAAATACGACAAAAAAACTCAATTGGAATCGACCATCGTCTCCGTCGGTCCAAGACTTGACCCAATACATGTAGAATATTATCTTCGAGAGCTAAAGAGACAGTTGCTCTGCATTACTTAAACATGTCGCAAAATTGATAAAAAACATAATAGGTATGTCGAAAACAGTTTTACCAAAATTCGCTTCTATAATCGGCCGTTGTACTCAAATGAGTACACTACTCTATAAGAGGGCAGAATTAGGTATTTCCCCCCTTTTTTTCTTGCTTTTATATTTATTTGGTTAGGTTATGATAGGAAAATAAGTATTTCGTAAATAAAACACTATGTACTTTATGTTTGGTGGTTAATGGGTTCTACAAAATAGCTTTTAATACATAAAGGAAAAACTAATACTTATAAGTAAGACTAATGGAAATAGTTATACTTCAGGTAATTTGGACAACTTTTGCAATTTAACTTCATTTTTAATCACAATGTATGGTGATTCCTTAACCTATTTCATCAGAATACGGCCATTTGAAATCCAATAACGTCGACCTTACCATCAAGAGTCGAACAAAAAAAACAAATGGGTACACATATCGACGCGTTCTTTTTCGAGACCTGTTATCTTAGTTTCCAAGGAAGACATTTGGTCTGTTATGCTGTTCAGAGAGCTCACCAAAGCAACGTTTGAGGTCTTGATCTTGGCAAAATGTAGCTTGAGGTCCATTATATGAGATAGATTCTAGGGTTTCAAGCCGGGTATTTTGAGATGCTACAAATTGCTTCACCATTTCTCTCAGTTTTATATCTTATATGTATGACAATTAAATTGAAATTTCAATGATGATGTCTAACGATACCGCGGCATCGTTGCCGTTGAAATTTCAATTTTATTGACATATTATTAAGTTATATTTCTATTTTCTATTCGTCGAATAAAAATCCCTTACGGATTTTCCCAGTTATTTTTCTAAATAGAAATAAAGCTCCCAACTAATGCCTGGCTGCATTTCTACCGGTACATACCATTCATAGTATTGGTACTCATACGTGTATACTGATAGATAATGGTATACGATTTTCATGAAACATACATTGAATTTGTACGCGTTATACCTAACCATTTCGCCGTATGGAGAGGATGCCTTTATGTGCACGCAGTTTGGTATTTTATGTCCCACTTGGTCCATATTGATCAAACCCTGAAATGATCGAATGAGATCTAATTAGTAACGGTCGGAGATGTCAAAGAACACTGGCCACTTTTAGAATAGGAAATAAGAGAATTTGTCAGTGTAATAATTGGATATCATTAATTTATTTTTACAAACAGGGGAATAATAGATAATCGTCTTAAAAAATAAAATTGTTGCAGATCGCAGAATAGTATATCTTATAACTAAACGAATTCATAATTTTTAAGTTTTTTGTCGTTTTCTTAGTGGATTTTATTTCTAAATTAAAATTAAATCTCTCAAAAATTAAAACTCCTGATACTTGTTAAAAAAAATAAGCCAATGGCAGAATTTCATTTCACTAATAAGTTAAGTTTTAATAAAACCATTTTATTAATTAAAACATGATTTGACATTTAAAAACCAGTACTGACTCAAATAGATTGATAACGTAGTATCACTAGTTTTGACAAGTGAACTTAAACAAAGATTGTCGTTTTTCTTTTGTAATTTCGGCTTCTACTCTGTATTCTGTGCGGTCGTGTGCTTTCACACTCTTTATTATTTTATGTTTATCCGTACTCTACATAAGTAATTATGGTGAAAAACATCTTAATTTAGAATGCCACAGATTAAAAATATACCGCATAACCTTAAAATATATTTAGCTTAACTACTTTATTCTCCGTAGTTTTAAAATATGTAGAATTTGGTACCAAATTATAAGTAAATTGCCAAATGAAACGACAATGTATGTATCATCAAGTGACGTGTTATAAGGTTTTTCTAGTCCAAGCATGTTAGGAGACCATTGTTCTTTCAAAACGTCACAAAATGTTCCTAATTCGGAGTTAGGACCAGTAGACCTTAACTGCGCAGTAGCGCATTCCGTCATACAAATAGTAGTACTACGGGTTACAGCAACAGGCGCTTCGGATCGTCATTTCTCGGATTTGGGTTGGATGCAATGCGCAAGCAGAGAGTAACCTGTCAGTGTTTACTTGTTCTTTAAAAATACTTAGAAGGCTTTGGAACTTACTCATAGGCTTGTCTTAAACTATGTGATCATATTGGAACTTATGATTTTATAATAATGTAAGGCATAAGAATTGAGTATTGAGAAGTAGGTATATTTACCCGAATTATAGCGTGATTATATATCTGTGCAAATTTAAACTTTTCGTATATGAGTAGTTCTCTGTTCTCGGTTACGGCACATTTTCCCAAGTAATATTCGCTATGGATGTCATCTGAAAAAGTAAGGCACAAATTGAGTTGATTTTTGAAAGATAGTTTCTGCTCCGCTTTTGATAAATTACGTCTATATATCTATGTATACATGTCGTCCCACGGATTTGCCACATGGAGGGAAAGTACCTTGAATATTGTAGATGGAACATTTTTACTAAAAGAAGACATTATTTGAATTTAAAAAACAATTTAAACTGCATTCATAGAGATTTAAATAATTACATGGTTAAACCGGAAATCGAACCCGTTACATGAGAAAAATAATCACCCTGTAGCTTTATCATACCGATCGAAAGGCTTCATCATAAGGATAATTTTTTGCTAAATAACATAGTGTCACCAATAAAAAGAAGACCATGAATTTTAACATTTTTAATACAAAATTAATCAATTTATCAAATGCTCAAAATGAGTCCCTGCCTGTTGAATACATAGTCGCACTCTTTTGATTATTTTAAGAGTCCTTAACCCTGCATTACTATATGTTCAAGGTAGGTAACAAACAGGGCAAAGGTTGGGGCATTTACTGTGGTTAATGGAAATAATTTTAATAAATTATTATTATAGGTAATTTTAAATCTCACATAATTAAAATACCACCTGCGGTATGAGGAATATTCGTGAAGACAACGCTGTTTAGTGATGACAACGTTTTATAACTGGAGACCACTGAAATATTAATTCAAAGTAAATATTACATATAAAGATTTTTATTTAATTATTATTGGACCTGGAATTGAGCCACATTGAATCCACAATATGGCAGTTCCACAAGGAACTGCCATATTGTGGAGGTGATTGACTAAACAAGGAATGAACCATTGCTCAAGCGCTTTTTAAAACGTGCTGCTGACTGAGTTAGCTATGGAATCAGTGTGTAGTTAAGAATTATCAAAAAACACTTACCTACTACATTTATTAAAATTGGTACAGTAAATAAATTCATCGTAAACTTGTGCACTGTCTTACTGATACCTGCGAGGAATGGGCGACAATTTCTGAGGTGTATCACATCTGTTTACCTGAAACGTTGCATCAAAACAAACAGTTCGACCGACATGCATGTGCCAAATCATTCTTTTCGAGTATGTAGTTACATTCTTTTGTTGATCTGTTGGTAGGTATTATGAAACAATATCACGTCACGCCGTAAATCCCCGCAGAATTAGGCAGATGTGTAAGATTTATTTCGTCAGTTATGTTTAAGTCACATGTAATAGAGGGTGATCATGTTGCCTACCAGGCACAAAGCCAGAATCCACACTGTTACTAAGAAATTCCTGGAAATACCAAATAACGGTTGGCCCAGCTTGAAAATAAAACCCGTTTGGTCTGTGCGGTCCTACGAATTCTTGTTGGCAAGGTTTGTTGCGAAAGAGACTCCTTTGATTCACTAACGCTTTTATTATTTTTTGCAATGAGAGGCAGATCAAGGTGTCAATTAATAGTTGAATCACACATGCTCTCATGAAACTTAACTTATTGTCTAATATTCATTTGTTATATTATATGGGTGTTAGAGTGCGGTAGGATGCCTTAACGCTAGGTGGAGCGAAGAACTTCGTAGGGTGGCTGGTAGCAGCTATATGAGAGTTGCCGAAAACCAAATTAAATGGGTTGCAATTGGAGAGGCCTATGTCCAGCAATGGACTGCTTCGGGCTGATGATATAAGAGTGATTGGTAACCAATCAGGTGCAGAAAATTAAAAGTTCTGTGATAGGGTGGAAAGCTACATTCTAACTCTGCTGAGTAACTGTGCCGTCCCTGCATCCTTACGATGCTGTGCAGTGCTACCAAGCATGTCCAAGCGATGTATGAATTTACTAGTAAGTAGTTATCTTAATAATAAAAAGGTGTGCACGTCCTACAGCTACTGATATATGTTCAAATTATAAGCGAGGACGCTGGTATCCTAAACACAAGTTAAATCTTACTTTGGGTGCCAGAGTTCATCGAAAACACTCTTTCCCTTAGTTGTAACGCTGCATGGTGTTTTGATAAGTGTTTTTGTACAACTAAAGGTAATAAAATATCCTTTTTTTTTGGAAATAAATAATAGTCACAAGGTGCCAGTTCAGGACTGTAAAGATGATGACTTACTAACTCCACACTTTCGATAGACAAATATTCGATACTCCGTCTGGGGGAGTGAGCTGGAGCGTTGTCGTGGTGGAGGAAGATCCTGCTTCTTGGACGCTGCTGTCTAACATTTTCCAAGACAACTGGTAAACAATGACTGACACACCAATCTGCAGTAACAGTATTTTTCTCTTCAAGGACAATTGTTGCAAAATGACCTGTCCAGCCAAAGAATGAGGCAACCATCTTTTTCCCCTTACTTCGCCCCCCCCCCCCCTTGCCCCCTTCTTTTCGTTTATCGGCAAATCTTCGAATGGAAACATCCATTGCGCAGATTGTCTTTTGGTTTCGGGTTCATAACAATATATCCAGTTTTCATCACCTGTGTCGATGTCATATACAGCATTCGAGTCACCTCCGTCATATTTTTCAAGCATTGAGCGGCACCAATCCAAACGACGGCGTTTTTGATCTTCCGTAAAATTATGAGGTATACATCTAGTACAAAGCTTTCTGACGCCTAAATGTTCATGTAAGACTTTTTGTACTTAGCTCATACGAATGCCTAAAGCTGCCCGAATCTGTTGATATGTCACCCTTCTATCAGCTTGTATCATTAGCCGCACAGCACTCCTGTTATCTTCAGTAGTCGCCGTAGAAGGACGTCCTTCTCGCGAATCATCAGTGAGTTTGCTTCGACCACGTTTAAACTCATTAAAACCAGTTGTAAACAGTGGCACGGGATGGGACTTTGTCATGAAATGCTAATCGAAGTCTATCGTAACATTGCTGTTGAGTAAGACCGTAACGAAAGTCGTAATAAATCATTGAGCGAAAGTTTTCTCTAGTCAAATCCATTTCGATGCTCGACAGACACTTTTTAAATTGCCGCCAATCCGTAAAAACAAATGACGTATAAATTCATTACACATCTACAGATTCCCAAAGAGTTCCTAATTCGAAATTTAAATAAATTTTTCGTCACCTGTTTTTCTTACTGGCCTATTCTAAAAGTTTCAGTATGACCCCCGTAATGTGCTGCGGGATGCTGTTCAGCGCTCCAAGCCCACATGTGGTGCGGGGGGTATTTTTTAACATAGGAAGTTAAAATTTAATAACATTAGACTACAAACCAGCACTTTTTGTAAGTATATGAAAGTTACAAAAAACGACAGCCCTCAAAACGACCACCTAAAATGGATGTAAACAGGTATTAAACTTCATAAAATGTATGAAATAGCTTATCCAAGATTCCGTGTTTGTATGTTAATCTCAAATTAATGATTATTTGCTAAGACACTGTCATTATTGCTTCTTGACTCAGCTAATAAATCAAGCCTAGGTATTTGGCACGACATGTGACGTGTGCCTAATTAATTTTGGTCCTACTTGGAATTGGATATCTATACCTAAACAAGATTTAATTCTAATTATTAATTCCCAGTGTTATTGTAAAAGTCTCGATCAATATTTGATTGTGTGTTACCAGCTTTTGCTATTATCACAGTTTGGATACAAGTTTCGTAAGACAAACAATATAATTCACTTTTGTTGTACTTATTGATTGTTTGTTGAAGACGGCAACACTGCTACGTTTGTGTCAAGTTGCTAACTTGGCGGGTTGTTGTGGTGCTTACTTTGATAGCTGTTCACGTATGTATTTAAGGTAAACAAGTAAGTATGCTGGTAAACAATACCTAATAACCAAATATTCAGATATAATGAAGAGAGGTATGTATATTATCATAATATAATTCAATTAAAGACAAGAAGTTCGAATCTTACGTTAATGAATTGAAAGTATGTTTATAGATGTAATATTAAGTACTATACCTACTATACTATTGTTATGATTTTCAGCTGGCATAAAATAACTGGTTCACACTAACGCCACCGCCCGGCGCCTAGGCCATTTTTATTATTTGTATAAAACTAAGCTACATAGAAATATAAGTCCCAATCAATCCCTTCTTGCATTTCTACCGGTACAAACCACTCGTAGTAATAATAATTATACAATTCTCCCATATAATTGACTACGATTTTTACAATGCAGAAAGTGAATTTGTACGCGTTATACCTCACCATGTCGCCGTGAGGGGAGGATGCTTTTATATACACGCAGTTTGGTACTGTGGTGTGGTCTAAATTGAGGTGACCCTGAAATACGTAAATAATATGTTATGTCTATAATATAGTACACATTATTACACAATTGTTTGCTCCTGAAATAAATAATCGCGGCGGAAGATAAGACACTGCGCACACCAGAGACATTTTTTTTTTTGCCGTAGACAGAACAGTATTTGTCTCTTGTCAAAATAGGTTCTCCATTACATTTAGATATCTTTGTCTATGATAAAACTGCAGAGTCTTTGTCTATGAAATTGTTGAATTGTATTGTATGAATCTGAATTTAGGATTTGTGTTCAATCCGATTTGGGAATGTTCTAAACTCGGACGGACGGAGTTCGGATCTCGCAAGCAACCCCTCATACAAATAGTAATGGTAGTTGGGACCGAGATTTCTCGGATTCGAGTCGGATGCAGTGCAGAACCGCTCTAAATGTCAATTTAAGTACAGTCCTGGGCCGTACTATGACGTTTTATTCCATCATGATTCCGTTGCGAAAAAAAGATAGTGCTATAGGTCATGTATAGCACCGTCTCTCTTTCACGCTGGAACAATGATGGAATTAACTCGTCATAGTACGGCCCCTGTTCTTATGTCAAAGGCATCTGTCTTACCGCCGACGAACTATCAACGATTTTCTCGCTCCATAAACGTACAACAGATTGTACATACGCGTACGTCCCGTATTAGTAAAACAATACACTCGCTGCTCGTTACTCGCCAACTCGGTTTTAGTTGCTAACTCTACTCTCTTCTTGTTAATAGCCAGTGGTGGGATAGTTGCCCAAGACGGATAAGCATTAATTAACCCATCGTCTAGCAGTAACAGGTCCTTTGAAAAGACACTGAATGCTTTCCTTGTGACTTGGTTGGAGGCTCTTGCCTTAACATATTCACTGTCACTGCATTACAAATAATGCTCAACAATTAATAGTTTAACTATTGTGCCTGCATCAGAGACAGATCAAGTCTTAAAAAACAACAGAAAGACTTTCTACGACTGTTTTGATACTGGAAGATATCAATAATGATCTGTAAGACGTAGAAATCCAACAAAAAGGAGAACATAATAATATTTACCCGAATTATGATTCGTCCTCTTATTTGTTCGTATATCAAACGAAGGTGTAAAATCTGTATTTTCTCTTCAATTGCACATTTACCGAAGTAATATTCGCTATGAACATCATCTGAAAACGCAAGTCACTTGTTGAGCATATTTTTAAGAATAGTTTGCAAGATGGCCCGTGACCGCAAAAAAAAAGTTTTAGAATCCTCTATCCAAGGGCTTCCCAAAATACCCCCATTAATGTTCAGATTATTTATAGTTTAGGAGCTTGGCTTTTTTTAATTTTTGGAAACATCTCACCTGATTTTTTTATGAGAAGTAATCCTTAAAACAGGGGCAACGATCGGTAAAACACGTCTGTAAAGCGAATCACACAATATCTTCATACTTGGTTGTACCAAAGTATCGTGTGTGCTTTCGGCTGGAGTAAAACATACCTTTTGGATCAGGAATATTCGTGAAGATTATACTGTTGAGTGCTGAGTGCGTCCTGTAACTGGAGATCTCCATCACTGCAACAAACAAACATTGATAAACAAAGATTAGCACTCACTGCGCGTTGCTATAAGAATAGTGGTTACGGTGGCTCGTGGGTTCAAAGCGTTCGTTCTAGGGCAACGTTTCGTTTAATTAAAATGAGGTCTTCACTGTGTTGTACTTATTTTGTGTGATGATGATCCCTGTATGTAAAAAGGGTTGCTAACCATCGAGCGGTTACAAAAATAAATGCTCCAGTCACTACGCTGAGTTGGCACACTGTTAAGTAATGCTTACTATTTCTTGCATGGTTATATATTATACGTGAATGCTGTCAAGGAATACTCTCCTTTATATCGTTTTATTGTCACACCATAATATCGTAACACTCTTCTTATTGTTTTCTTAAAATCATTATACTCTGCGAATGAGTATTAACACTTTAAAAATTTACACTGCTATCTTTTTTTTTTTTTTTGAGCATGGGAAATCATTAAAAATGACTCCTCCCGCTCTGGGTGGAGCGGAAGGGAGTGTCAGACTCTTACTGACTAAAACCCACCCGTGTTCCTTCCTTGGCCCTTTATGTTCCGGGTCAGCGGTACCCCTTTCGGATGATCCCGCTTTCCCGGCAGGCTTGGGCCCTAGTGGGCCCCCTCTTCGATGCTGACATCTCTTTGAGGCGCGCGTGGAACACGTACGCGCCGTCCAGCTGCTGCTGCTGCTATCTATCTATCTGCTATCTTACTATTGAAATTTGACAACATTTTTAATTTAATAACTTTGACATATGTAACAATTTTAGTAGCTTATTTATTTAATTAATGCAGTCAATAATTTTGAATGTTACTTTTAGCGTTTTATTTTTAGAAACTGTTAAAAGAATCCCGGCCATCTGTAATGTGTAACCTACTACAATTCTTGCAAAGAAATTTCATTTTATTTAATTTGTAAAAGATTAAGAGCGGCTTATTTAGTGGCTGGAAATAATTTAAATAAAACAATATTTAAGAAATCACTTACCTGCCACACATAATAAAACTGACACAGCAAAATAATTCATTGTTAACTCTTAATCAATTGACTTAAGTACTCATATAGCTTAATAAAAGTTTTGCGGCTGTGTACGCGCATACAACAGCCGATCTATTCTGTAAAAACCTCACCATGAAAACGTAGGTGAAGTGAGCTGTCGTTGTGCTTGATGCTGCGGATTGAAACCATTGGCAGCTCACTTCAAGATCACTTCACCTTAGTTTTCACATAGAGATTTTATCAGTAAAGATCGACAGGAGATAAAGCAATACACCGTTGAAAGGTGATTTAATTACTGAGCAACTGCATTATAACAGTGGCAACTACTCCACAAGAGAATGCAGGATACCACATGCTTGTTTACATGAAACATCTCAACAACATAATTTAAATTATAATATAACAGAAGTGTTGAGATGTTTCCTTTGTGACGAAGCTACATTTCTTTGTTGAACTGTATAATATTATAAAAGGGTAAATGCTCGCCAATCCGTCCGTGTCAAAGTCGACTATATCATAAAATATATCCTATGGCACTCACAACTTTTTTACAAAAAAAAACAACCGACTTCCAAAAAAAAAACACTACAAAGTGAAACATAACTTTAATTTCGGATGTATCTGTATTTTGGCTTTTTCCACCGACTTCGGAAATTAAAGTTATTTTCACTTTGTAGTGTTTTTTTTTTTGGAAGTCGGTTGTTTTTTAACCGACTTCAAAAAAGGAGGAGGTTTCTCAATTCGAACGTATATATATATATACACACATCAACACGGTCTAGGGATATTTTAAAAAAAGCGAATTACTATCAATGTGTTAATTATTTATATGACATGTATATATTTAAAAGATACGTTATTTAATATTCTACCATTTTTTAATAATGGTTAAGGTACCTACTTCGATTAAAATTTCAGGATTTTATGGAAAAAAAATGAAGCATAGACGGAAACCGTATATGAATTAACTTTTAATTTGTGAGTAAAAACTGAAAAAAAATAGAAAAATCATTTAATTTGTGTTTATAAACTTGAAGTTAGTAGTCTGAGAAAGCGCCCATGATGTTCATAACACATCGGCAACGATACGGCATGCTCAGAACAAGGTTGTCAATGTCTTGCTGCGGAATATTGTCCCATGTCCCTCTGAGGTGCGCAAAAAGTTGATCTTCTGTTGCCAGATTTTCAGGAACTTCCTTCAGAGCTCTTCTTTGCAGCATATCCCACGCATGCTCAATGGGATTTAGATCTGGCGATTGAGCAGGCCAGTCTAAGGCCCTAATATTGTGTATATGTAACCAAGCTGCTACCGTTCTCGCCGTGTGTGCCCGGGCATTGTCGTGCATGAGCAGGAAATCTTGCCCCATTTGTGTTCTGTGGGGCAAGATTACGGGCCCCAGCACCTGTTGGACGTATCGTTCTGCCGTCATATTGCCCCGCACCCAAACGAGATCCGTCCGTCCTCCAAGACGAATTCCTGCCGAAACCATAATTGTTCCACCTTGGTATGGGTGAACTTCCTGAGGGTTCTGAAGACGGCTCCATCGTCCAGGAACTCGCCAAACACGCGTTCTTCGTGAATCTGGATGGAAGCCGAACCTGGATTCATCCGTGAACAGCACATTGGACCATTGCTCACGGCCCCAGTCCACGTGGTTCCGAACCCATTCTAATGGTCGTCCACGATTGCCTCTCCGTAAAGGTGGGACCTTGTAGTAAAATAATATTGTGTGCTTTCCCATATTTTGAAACTTTGACGAAAAGACAAAACAATTATATTCATATGCTTAATAACCATATGCATTTTTTAGTTACTCATTACAGTGACATGCTTGTGTATTTTGACACCAATAGTTTTGTGGAAACTTTTAAATCGACTAGAGATACTGTGTATCTGCCTGTTAGTTTTAGACACATAATAGCACGGCTATTAGCTTTTTATATAAACTCAGACATAAGTAGTATGTCGAAGTCTTGTGTTATTAACACCACAATGGTTAGTAATAGTACTAATAATAAGGTGGTGACCTTGAATAAATATAGCTCAAATGCTATAAGTACTTTTACAAATTGTACGAAGGAGGTTCCATGTTCCTCACTCACTAGGAGCTCATTGCCTGGTAATGACATTGAAGTATTGGGGATAGCTCCGGATAATCATTTAAACTAGTTTGTAAGACAACAGAAGATACCAGTAAGAATATTCCTATAAGTAACAACTACAAGGTATCTTCTTGCTTTAAATTAATTAATTATCAAAAACATCAGCAAAATGCCTTGAAATTATTTCATCAAAATATTCAAGGTATTTCTTCCAAATTATTAGAAATTGAAATGTTTTTAGAAAAAACAAAGTTTGACATTGTTTGTTTTACTGAACATTGGTTAAAGGATTACCAAATGCTAATTAATTATGAGAACTACAGTGTAGGTAGTTGTTTTAACCGTAAATCTATGCTGCGTGGAGGTTCTCTAATCTTAATTAAAAATTGTTTAAAATCTAAGCAACGGAATGACATAGTTGGTTTATCAGTTGAACATTGCATCGAACTGTCCTGTGTTGAGCTAGATAAGCATGTTGTAGTGTGCGTTTACAGACCCCCTAATTATCAGAACTTTTCTTCATTTGAGTCGATAATGGAAGATGTCCTAGCGAAACTTGCATCCAGTAATAAAGCTGCAATTATTTGTGGTGATTTTAATATTAACATTTTGGAAATTAATTCGAATAGCAGTAGATTATTAAGCCTTTTTAAATCGTTCAATTTATCGAATGTTTTTACTGAACCAACTAGAGTAACTCCAAGATCTGCTACTTGTATTGATAATGTCTTCTGCGATTGTGATTATTTAGTGAAAGCCATCGTAAATTATTTGCCATCTGATCATAGTGGACAAACGGTAACTTTTAAGTTTAAAACACCTTTGCAAAAAGTGCAAATACAATTTAGACCAATAACGACAGGCAAATTAAGTAGATTTAATAGTACCCTAAACAATAAGTTAAATGTTCTGAGTCATAATATGGACGATGCAAATAAATTGTATGAGAATATCTTTTCAGTAGTGCACAATGAATTCAATAAAACTTTTGAAAAGAAAACAAAAAATATTTGTCCTAATTTTATTTTTAGTGACTGGGCAACTAGAGGTATTAGGATTAGTAGGGAAAGACTGTTCGATCTGTACGGCCTTAAGCCTTACATTAACACTGAAACTTTCAACAAGTATGTTGCTACATATTCAAAAATTTTTAGGAATACCTGCAAGATAGCTAAAGCCCAGTACATTAGCAACAAGATTAAATCAGCAGAAAATAAAATAAAAACAGTTTGGAAAGTTATAAATAACGAAACTAGTAGGAAAAAAATACGAAGCACAGATTATACATTGGAGACTTCACGTGGTGCCATAAGCTCTAACTTAGAAGTCGCTCAAGAATTTGTAAATTTCTTTACTAATATACCAGCTAAAACGACGGAAGCTTTAAATTCCTCACCTGATGTCTCCATTGATTTATTAAGAGCGAACGTTTTAGGCTGCCCGGTTGAATTTCAATTTAAACATATAAACCCTATGATAGTTATAAAAGCTTTTCGGCAAATAAAAATCAAATTGACCGAAGATCTATGGGGAATGTCTATCAAAGTTTGTACATCAATAATCGAGACTATAGCACCATACTTAGCTTTAATATTTAATTTGTGTGTAGATCAAGGAATCTTCTCGGATTTAATGAAATACAGTAAGGTTATACCACTTTTTAAATCTGGGGACAGCAAAGACACCAACAATTATAGACCAGTATCTGTTTTGCCAGTATTCAGCAAGGTGTTCGAAAAGGTAATGCTCAATCAAATGCTTAATCATTTTAACACCAACAAAATCTTACACGGTCAGCAATATGGTTTCACCAAAGGACGTTGTACGACTGACGCCGGTGTCACTTTATTAAAACACATATTTACAGCGTGGGAGGAGGCCCAAGATGCCATAGGGATCTTTTGTGACCTCTCCAAGGCATTTGACTGCGTTGATCACGAAACCTTGCTCTTAAAACTTGAGCATTACGGACTAGGTAAACTCGCGCTTAGTTTAGTACAATCTTATTTAAATGATAGACAACAAAAAGTGCAAATAAATGGTGTCAATTCACCTCATTTAAAAGTACAAATGGGTGTTCCACAAGGATCGATATTAGGTCCCTTCCTCTTTTTAGTATATATTAATGATCTACCCCATTTATTTAAAAACCAACCACAAATGGTGTTATTTGCTGACGATACTTCTTTAATCTTTAAGATAAATAGACGTGCATCAAATCTTGACGACGTAAATAATGCCCTACTGCAGGTACATAATTGGTTCACTGCTAATAATTTAGTATTAAATGGGAAAAAAACGAAATGCATAAGATTTGCTTTACCGAATGTTAAAAGTAGTGATTGTGACATAGTATTGAACAACGAGAAACTAGAATTTGTCGATGAAACTGTTTTCCTGGGGATAACGCTCGACTCAAGGCTGCAATGGGGTCCTCATTTGACATCTCTTGCAGGACGGCTAAGTTCAGCAGCTTATGCTGTAAGGAAAATCCGTCAATTTACTAATGTAGATACCGCGAGGCTAGTTTATTTCAGCTATTTTCATAGTATCATGTCTTACGGTATTTTATTATGGGGACGGGCTGCCGATATTGAGTCTATTTTTATTCTGCAGAAAAGAGCTATCAGAGCAATATACAGCCTACGCAGGCGCGATTCTCTAAGGGAACTGTTTAAAGACATTAACATCATGACAGTACCTTGTCAATATATTTATGAAAACATCATGTACGTAAGGAAAAATTTAAATATTTTCAGTAAGAGAGGTGAAAGACACAACTATAGGACTAGAAATAGGGACCAATTAGTTCAACCAGGTTTCAGACTGACTTTAGCCAGTCTGAAACCTGGTTGAACTAATTGGTCCCTCATCAGAGTCCTCATCAGTCCCTCAGACTCATCCTTCATGGGGTACTGCTTAAAATGTTACAATAAAATACCTCCCCACATACTCCAACTGAATGAAACGAAATTTAAATCTTGTATAAAACGCACACTATACAGCCAAGCATATTATAAGTTGGGGGATTATATCGCTGACAAAAATGCTTGGCTCAGGGCTGGTCCTGCTCCACAAGGGCGCGTAAACTAATTAATTAGCATTCGAAAATAATGTTGGAGCTGATGAAGATTGTACAACCTATCTTTGCATTGTATAAATTCAATCTCTTAGTATTGTATAATTGCATAGCACATGTGTGAGCACTATGTACCCACTATAAAGGTTACTGGGTTCGTCTTTCATTGACTTGAATGTGCCCTGGCGGCTGAGAGTATGTCATGCTCACTCAAATGTGTCGCTGGTGGTGGCGTGTGTATTGGATCATTGAGTTCCCTTCAAAATGGTTGAGCTGAATGGTGCTGATCCATACGTCATGTTCGTGAACGGGCGCCGTCAGTAGGCACTGGTCATTTCTTAGCTGCCACGGCTTATTTTAATTCCATAATTGTTTTTATCTTTTTATTACGGACGCTTTTAACGTGCACGTGTTTCTACATCGTTCTCACATGTATAATTACAACATGAATGATGTAACCACTTTTTTGTAACAATATTTTGATTTAAAAGAGTGTCCATGGAGTTTCTTGCCCGTTCTTCTCCATAGGTACCTACTACGCTTTGGAATGGGCAACTAGCTTCATCTTTCTGACTGACCGACCCCTTGACAATTCAAAAGTGCCTGTAATTGGTTTATTTGAAATAAATGCTTTGAGTTTGAGTTTGAGTTTGACCCGGAGTGGTCTACGAGAGCGTAGATTGCTTTCATGCAGTCGCCTTCTTACAGTTTGGTCACTCACAAGCACTTGGTGTTCCACTCGCAGCCTTTGGACCAATTGAGTCGCCGTTGCATTTGGTTGAGCTCGCGCAGTCATTTGCAAAAATCGGTCTTGTCTGGGGGTAGTGATGCGACTTGGCCCCCGGTGCCTCTCCGCTACTTCACCTGTGGCACGATAGCGTGTCCACAATCTTGAAATTACATTTTGGTGGGTCCCTATGGCCTCAGCAACATTACGCTGAACAGACCCAGCTTCCAGCATTCCCACAGCTCGTAACATCTCCGCCCTCGTCAAATGTTGGCGTTGCATGGCTACAAAACCTCAATTTTAACTTTATCTTTCGTTTAAAAATGAAAAAAAAAACTGTAACTAAACGTAATTCGTATTGTTTTCTAAATTTCGCACAAATGAAAATTCCCTCTCCTACACATCAAGACATTTTTATGCCACCGAAACAAACAATTTTCAAAAATTTGAATTTGGAATTAGTCTGAGATACATTACAAACAAATCGGTGTATAAAAGATTCCAATGCGGCCAGTACTTTTCGAGTTATTTAATTGAGTATGAAATATCCCTAGACCGTGTTGATGTGTGTATATATATTTTATGTGTGTTCGCGGATAACTTCGTCGTTTATGAACCGATTTTGATGTTTTTTTTTTGTTGGAAAAAGATATCCCAAGGGTAGTACCATGACAAGGAAACCAGTATCTGATGATGGCATCCAGAGAAATCGAGGGGAACCTTCCAAAATCGTAGTGGCGACTAGTGCGTTTGTTAATTTTTTCCATTAAGTATTTTAAAGCACTGCTGTTTAATGAAGGTCTGGAGTCGATCTGATGATGGAGCCGAAAGACAGTCGAGGGAACTCCTCAACGATTTACAGCAATTACCTGGTGTTTGGGCTTCATTAATTTATATTGATGAAAACCTACACCTACATGGGTTCTGACTGTCATTAAGGGTCTGATGATGAAGACGAAGGACAGTCAAGAGAACTCCTCAACGTTTTACAGTAGCTACCTTTTTCTCAAGAAATTAATTTAGCCCAAACTTAATTCATTTCTATTGATGAGAACTTTGCACCCATATGGGTTAGAAGTGCCATTACAGGTCTGATGATGGAGACCATTGAGAGTCGAGGGAATTCCTTAACGATTTACAGCAGTTACCTTTTGTTGGGCTTACTTCATACGGTTCAATATGCCAAAATGTTTCGTTCGTACAAAAATGATACTTATTATTTAATATTGAAGTTTTAAAAACAACATAGGATATGAAATTAATGTGACATTGCATAATTTAACAAATAATAATAATTTATTCCATTTAATCGACATTAAAAATTAGTTTGGTAATCATTTGTATTTGACAAAAGATAGATCTTTTATGGATAGGCAATAATATCTTCCAAAATATTGTAAAAGACAGATAGCTGTGTCGCTATCAATATTATTTTTCAATTACAGCCAAGAATTTGGCTAAACAAATTGCTTCTATTCAGCAAAGCTTCACATGTTACATAATTCAGCCAATAATTTGGTATCACAAATTGACATTAATAATAATTTAAATTAGAAAGTAAGACGACACAGGCAACCTCTAGCAATAATGTACAGAATTGTAAAAACAAATCAAATAAAAGTTTAAAATCAGTAAATATTATCAACCTGGTGCATCAAAACATCCAAGGACTTATGAACAAAGATTTAGAAGTAGAATTACTTATGATTTTTAACAGTATTGATATTCTTTGTATAACAGAACATTGGCTTAAAATCCACCAGGTCTTGTTAAATTTTTATAATTGCCAGGTTAGTAGTTTGTTCAGTAGAGTAAATGCTATACAAGTATACATGGTGGCTCCTTAATTTTAGTAAGCAATCAGCTTAAATTTAAAGAACGTAAGGACATAGTGAGCCTATCTGTTGAGCGGACAGTTGAAATAGCCTGTATAGAATTGGAGCAGTTTCTTGTATTAAGTGTCTACAGACCTCCTTCAGGATTGTATGACTGCTTTGAAAAGGTAAGGGATGAAGTGTTAAATAAGATTTGTAACTCGAACAAGTCCATTATCACTTGTGGTGATTTTAATGTTAATTTATTAGAAAACTCAGGTTCTTGTAGTAAACTACTAAGTCTGTTTCAGTCCTACAATCTTGTGGAGGCGATTGGCGGTGGCGATCACTCGCGTCCGGCCCTGGTCCAGGCCATGGTACGGAGCGAGAGGGCTTGGAAAGCCGTCACCTCCTTCTGCGAAGCAGTAATGTTCGCGGAGGAAGAGGCGGAACGCGTGAGGGAGAGGCAAAATTCGCGCCCTTACGCCCCTAGCCGCCGCAGGAGACGCCCTGGGCGTCGGGAATCGCAGGCCGATTCCCGGCCACCGTAGGCGCGGGCTTGCGAGCAATGGGCAGCTCGCCGTTCGATAAGGACCAGGTCCAGGTCAACGGTGCGTTGTGTTCCACGCGCGCCTCAAAGAGATGTCAGCACCAATGATGGGGTCCGCTAGGGTCAATGCCTGCTAGGGTTGCGGGAAAGTCCGAGAGGGATACCGTGGCCCCTGACACAGGCAACTGAAGGAACATGGGTGGGTTTTAGTCAGTAAGAGTCTGACACGCCCTCCCGCTCTGCCCAGAGCGGGAGAAGTTATCTGATGATTTCCCACCCTCAAAAAAAAAAAAGTCCTACAATCTTGTAAACCTGTTTTTGGAGCCCACAAGAATAACCCCTACTAGTGCAACATGCCTAGATAATATTTAGATACAGATGTTATACCAACCCACAAAGAAATTATTAATTTTATAGATTCTGATCATTGCGGGCAAAGGATTACAATCCAAAACCAAATCAACAAAGTAGCTAAAAATGATATCACTATCAACCCCAAAACTGCAAGTCGCTTGGAAGCTTTTAAAGTTAAACTCATTAATAAATTACCAGTTTTGTCTATTCATTCTGATCCTAATCATCTATATGATGATTTTTTAATATATACTGTAAACAATTTAATTCCACCTTATTCCCGAGACAATCTCGGTTAATAGCAACGCAGCTTTCAGTGATTAGGCTACCATTGGTATTTATAAAAGTAGAACACGGCTTTATGAGCTGTACAATGAAAGGACTTATGTAAACACTGCTGAATTTAATTTATATGTTAGAAGTTATTCCAAAGTATATAAAACAGTGTGTTGTATGGCCATGTCACGTTATTTGAGTTCGAAAATTAAAAACAGTAGTAATGTAATTAAAACGACTTGGAATATTGTTAATAGAGAAACGGGAAGGTCTAGTCACCGAAATACTGACTACAGCCGATCAGACTCACAAGTCGCCGAGGCCTTTGAAAATGTATTTTCTGATATTCCGGTTTCAACTACTAAATCCCTCAACTCATCACCTTCTGTTGCCGAGTCTTTGCTTAAAGAAAATGTTATTGTTTGCGATTCAGAATTTCATTTGAACCATATTATTACTTGTAGAGATACCATTAAAACCTTTCACACTTTAAATGTAAAAAGACTGCGGATCAGTGGGGTAATTATAGGACAATTGCGTGCACTGACTGGACAGGTCCACTCAATCTGTGTGGTTCTTTCCTCAAAAGACCATTTCGGACACCGATCTACATAGCGTTCACATGATCTGTCCAAGATTTTGTCTGGACTTTAAAAGAGACTGTGACCTCTGAGTTTGTTTCGCCCTTTCTTCTCAGAGTAGTCCGATAGGAAACGCCGACCTCATCTAGCTTTTAAAATATGATTGACGTGTAAATGTGTCTGTATAAACCTACTTACAGGAATAAAAATCATTTATCATTTAAATAGGAATACCACTACCTACTAGGCATGCTGATGCGTCAATTTGATACTGAATTTAAGTTGCGTAATCGCGTCATCTCTTGCAATACTCGTTCGTCGTGTGGCCTAATCAATAATAAAAAAAAAATATTTAAAAAAATGATAAAAAAAAAATGTTTTAATCTAAGTCAGACAACGCTATTCCTTACAAGGTTTTAACACGACTCAGAGCAACATACATCTGTCCTTTAGCGAAATTGTTCTTGTCTAGATCTATAACAGTTTTTTCTAGTTTAGTTCCCTGTAACTTGTGAACCGTAACTGCCCAACTTAAAATGAAAGGTAACATTCGGCGCTCGACATCTCCGTATCCTTTTGTTGCCTGAAATGTTGCAACAGTAGGAGTAATTGGTTCCCAGCCATTTTCATCTATAATTCTACTTGCAATCGTATCCATAACGGAACCAATTACTCGAAGGCGCCTGAACCGATTTGATTTTTTATTTTATTTTATAAGGGTATATGGTATCTTCCCAGGTGGTCCCATTTCAATTTTGTCGATATCGGTTGAGCAGTTTTAAAAAAAACAACAATAAATTATTTTTTAAATAAAAAAAAAAACCCGCCTTCAAACGGATTTGAACGTGTAAGACGTTCGTTTTCGAATTGTTGTGGTAGTATTATAACTAAAAAGGGAAAAATAAAAAACTTTTTACAAAAAAAAAACAACCGACTTCCGTCTCTTATAAGGGCCAAACTGAGACATAAACATAACCTTAAATTATTCCCGACAAAGATTACTTCAATCTCTTCATAAAGTTTCAGATTTCAAATGACAATGGTAGGATATCATAGTTTCTGTCCCTTCGTCCAGGCTTACGACACCTTTGGGAATTATAGGAATGTTATTATTCGCAGCTGAAACCACAGGGAATATAAATCTGTAATTCCTATCTGATTTGGCATACAGTAAATAATTTTGATGACGTTATTTTGTGGGTTTATGATAACAAAGAGCATGTTATATAAGCATTGATTGGTGGCCATTCCTCAGAGAATACTGTAGCATTTTGATTTAAAACAATCCAGAACTTCTATTATGAACATTTTTATTTTAAATAATGAGCAAGAATGTTACGCAAGGTTTTAGGTGCTGGAAAATAATACCTACCAAGTTCCTGTGTAGTTTTAGATAAGCTATTATTATTAATACTCTTGCTTTTCAATTTTTTTTTTTCTGGAAACTGCCGTACCCCACACTAGGAATTTCTCCTCTAGCGTGGGTGCGTTTACAAACATCTTTAACTCACATACACAAACAGCCAGACCCGGAACAACTACTTGCAGGTCATAGAAATATTTGTTCCGTGCGGGAATCGAACCCACGACACGCAACGCAGCAGTCAATCGCTTAACCATTGCGCCAACCGTGCTGTGCCTAAGTATATTCAGTCGACTTCCTGTCTAGCCGGATGCAGCTGAATACCAGTATTTTACATGAAGCGACTGCCTATCTGACCGCCACAACCGCCACAACCCAGTCAAAAGTCAAAGCATTTATTTCAAATAGGCACTTTCATATTCATATTCATTTATTGCATTTCATGTTGTTTTTAGGTTGTTACATTATGATAGTTCCAAACAATGAACCCTGCTAGGGCACAGCAATGTATAGGCGACAGGTTTTAATTAATTTAACATGCTATCATTATTAATTATTAATACAATTTGTTGATATAGATTAATTTAAAATTATTAATTATTATTATACATTATGTCATTCTTACAAACTAAATAAATAAATTATCATTTTCTGACTGATGTCTTGTAGAGTACCTAGCTATGTATGTGTAATGTGTTCGAGTCGATAGTAATTTATTTATTTCTCAGTTAAAAAATATTTTAGGCTATAATATGATTTTAAGTTTAGGTAATTTTGTAGGTCATTTTTGAATTTGTTGTCGTACTCTGTATCCTTAACTGAATTCGGGAGTTTATTATAGATTTTAACGCACATGGCCAGAGGCCCAGAACGAAATATAGCTAGTCTTGAAGTTGGTACCGCTAATTCGTTTAGATATCGGTTTCTAAGACTGCGTTGCTGTGGGCGTTGCTGTTTTGCTAGCGGAAAAAGCGAAGCGAGCTTTTGAACGTCAACATTTACATTTAAATAGAATTGATTCTAGTCGCCCCTTCCAAAAGGTAGTTTCGTATGGAGAAGAATGGGCAAGAAACTCCACCGTTACTCTTTTAAAATGTGTTACAATATTTTGTATACATTAATTATATAATTATATGTGAAGACGATGCACCTATAATAAAAATTACCCTATCACAATAGGTAAAAAGAATTTAATAAACGTAGCAATGATAAATAAGTTAATTAAGTGATAGATACTGTTACTGTACCAGTTACTGGGTAATACGTTACCCCCTGGTAAGACTGACTGCCATCTGACTACCTTTAAAGTCAAAGATCTATGAATTAATGACAGTCGAGGACCAACGGCTTAGTGATTTCCGAGGCACGGAGTGGCCTCGATATGTAATGGATAGTCACCCATCCCCGAATCAACCGCACCAGCGTAGCTTAACCTTCGATCGACTTAAGTGACTGTTATTATTTAGCCACGAGCCCCTCTCTGTATGTATAATATTATGTGATTGGTTTAGCTAATGACGTCAAGTGGGATGTACTGCAGCCACTTACGAGTATTACGAAAGCCAGCGGTGAAGATGGTGGCTATTTTTAAGCTTTAAAAGTCAAACTCAAAGCATTTATTTCAATTAAACCATTTACACTTTTGAAGTGTCAAGTGGTCGGTCGGTGGTGGGGGTTGCGATAGTCGTGGAGAGGATCCGGCAGTTGGGTCTCGAGGTGGCTTTGCACAAGTCCGAGGCCATGTCTTTCCATGGGCCCCGGAACAGGCCACCATCGGGATCCCAACTAACGGTAGGAGGGGTTCACATCGGCGTCGAGTCCACAATGAACTACTTAGGACTCGTGCTCGATAGCCGGTGGAACTTCGTGGAGCACTTCCGACGTTTGGCCCCCAAACTGGAACGGACTGGGGCCGCCCTCAAGCGGCTCCTGCCCAACCTGAGGGGTCCAAATGCCTCCTGCCGGAGGCTTTACGCGGGGGTCGTGCGGTCCATGGCTACATATGGGGCCCCGGTGTGGGCGCGTTCACTGCGGCGGAGAGCCGCCCACTATCTGAACGCGCCCCAAAAGGTGGTAGCCGTAAGGCTAATCCGGGGCTACCGCACGATCTCGGGCGAGGCGGCAAGCCTACTTGCCGGACTGCTGCCGTGGGATCTGGAGGCGATAGTCCTCGCGCGCCTGTATGAGTGGCGCGTGGAGGCACTACGCCGGGGGGAAACCCCGCTTCCGCGGCAAATCGTGGCGGAGCGGACGGACCTCCGGCGCGATCTCATGGCGGCATGGAAAGAGCGACTGTCGCAATCCAGCGCAGGGCACGCCACGATAGCGGCGGTAAGACCCCTCTTTGAGGAGTGGCTAGAGAGGCGTCACGGCGTCCTCACCTACCGCCTGACGCAGGTCCTCACCGGACACGGATGTTTCGGGAGGTTCCTGCACATCATCAGGCGGGAGGAAACCCTCGGGTGTCACCACTGCGATGATCGCCCTGAGGACACGGTGGAGCATACGGTGGGGGCCTGCCCTGCATGGGCGGAGCACCGCCGTGTCCTCGTAGAGGCGATCGGCAGCGGCGGCGACCTCTCACGCCCGGCCCTGGTTCAAGCCATGGTCCGGGGCGAGGGGGAGTGGGAGGCAGTCGCCTCCTTCTGCGAAGCAGTCATGCTAGCGAAGGAGGTGGCGGGACGGGAGAGGGAGAGAGTCTCCTGTCCAAGCCGCCGCGGTGGACGCTCCGGGCGTCGGGAGCCGCGTGACGACTCCTGGCCACCGTAGGCGCGGGCCTGCGGGCGGTGAGTAATGGGTAGCTCACCATCCGATCAGGATCAGGCCCGTGCTGGACGGCGCGTACGTGTTCCACGCGCGCCTCAAAGAGATGTCAGCATCGAAGAGGGGGCCCACTAGGGCCCAAGCCTGCCGGGAAAGCGGGATCATCCGAAAGGGGTACTGGTGACCCGGAACATAAAGGGCCAAGGAAGGAACACGGGTGGGTTTTAGTCAGTAAGAGTCTGACACTCCCTTCCGCTCCACCCAGAGCGGGAGGGGTCATTTGATGATTTCCCATCCTCAAAAAAAAAAAAAAAAAAGTGGTCGGTCAGTCAGAAATATGAAGCTAGTTGCCCATTCCAAAGCGTAGTAGGTACCTATTAATTATATTGTTACATAGATATTACTTACATCATGAATTTATAATTATATGTGAGAACGATGTGGGTAAATAAGACGTACACGTCGAGTGTCCAGAGTACAGCAAATAGAAATTTAAACACAACAATCCTTAAATAAAATAATTAAAATAAGCCGTGGCAGTTAAGAGATGACCAGTCCCAACTGATGGCGCCCGTTCACGAACATGACGCAAGGATCAGCACCATTCAGCTCAACCATTTTGTAGGGAGCTAAATGATCCCACACACGCGCCACCGTAAGCGAGACATTTGAGTGAGCATGACATGTATCAGCCGCCATATCATCATCATAATATTCAAGTCAATGAAAGAAATTCCCCGGTAAATAGTAGCTCGATAGTACATAGTACTCACATTTGTCCTATGCAATTATATAATACAAAGGAGATATAGTTAAAATACAATGCTAAGTTAGTCTTACAATCTTCAGCAGCTCCAACAGTTTTTTTTTTGGTTTTTTCTTTTTAAAAACGTTGCCGCACACTAGGAATTTCTCCTGTATTGTGGGTGCGTTTACAAACATTTAAAGTCACATACACAAACAGCCAGACCCGGAACAACTGCTTGTAGGTCATACAAATATTAGTTCCGTGCGGGAATCGAACCTGCGACACGCAGCGTAGCTGTCAATCGCTTAACCACTGCGCCAATCGTGCCGTCATTTTCAAATGTTAATCAATTAAAGCCCTAAGTTCTATGTCGTGCTTCCAATGTTAAAGTAAAAATGGTCACTATGTATTGATAGTATGGAATCCTGATCCGTTCCCGGTCCACTGGACCATGTATCAACAGCGAGCACTGTGGGCGACAGTTTCAAAATAACTTTTGTGGACAAACAATGTAATTCACTTTCACGGGATTTATCGTTTAGTGTAGTGGAAAGCGTCCAATATCTGTGTTAGGTGCGTGGAAATGTTTGGTGGCTTTTTTGTGCTGACGTGACGTATCTAGCCATTTAATTATTTATTTAACCATTTATGTACACACTTATATAAACAAACAAGAAGAAAATAACAGAAAAATAGGTACAAAGGTGATGCTTATTTCTAATGAAATCTCTTCCAGCGTACCTGCGATAGGATAGTAGATTTAGAGATGTAGACAGCGTGTGTAAGAGTAAAAGAGAAAATAAAATACATAAAATCAAAAACAATTCACTTAATAAAATAAAACAAATAATATGAGAATATACATACATAGGTACATACTTCTAAAACAAATAACACTAGAATATTAATATATACTACAACTATGACGATGTGGAAAGATAGTGTTCTTTCACTCTTCTTTTAAAAACTGCAACAGCTACTTACAGCTACTTTAAGGTTTTGAGTTACAGTCACTGTTACATGGTAATATATTAATTTTATTGCAACAATAAAATAAAAACCTATCAATCTCCCACTACAGGGCAACGGCCTCTTCTCACACAGGGAAGCCATGAGTATTAATCACCACGCTTGCTCAATGCGGGTTAACGATTTTAGATTTTCAGGTTTTTATAAAAAAATTACCCTATGGTAACATTATTTTCCTGAAAAAGGGAGTCTTGATTTGTACTACCTGAAATCAAGACATTAATATTGCTGAATAATTTTATTTGCGGTGGTGGCCCATTGGTAACGGCTGCGACTTACGAGTTGTAGGTCGTAGGTTCGAACCCGGACAGGCGCTTTACTTTGTGTAAATTATTTTTATACTACACCTGCTTAGAAAGTACCTTGATGCTTTATCAAATTTACGGTAGAAAGTACGTTATTGCATATCGAACAAATATGCGGGGAGAAAACGCATCTGAGCGGGAGAGAAAAGTGTATGAAAATCCATTTCTTACGTGGTTTTTCTTTTTTAATTTTGGGTAAGACTATGCGCCGGTAACCTAAATATCAAAAGCCAAAAAGTATTTATTTATTTATTTATAACTTTTCGCACAAAAGGTACAAAGGCGGACTTAATGCCTTAGTGAGTTTTTATCTCCAAGTTCTCAAAATGACACTGGCCACTAGCTGTGTGTTGGATGTTGGTTGGATGGTGTCGGGCTGGCAGTGCGACCCTGCGGCGGCAGGATAAACAATTTGAAAAAAGAACATGTGAAAATTGCAGACGCCATTGGCGCCATTTTCAATTTGTGTGTTGTTTGAGGATTCAGTTTTAGTAAAGATTTAGTTTTTTATTTTCCTCGTAGGTGTAGTATAAAGCACTATGTATCACTCGAGAGAAAGTGCGATTCCCGATCTCGGGTGTTTTAAAGCCCTCGCCTACGGCTCGGGCTTCAAACGACACGCTCGACGGTAATCGGTCACTTTCTCCTCTCGGTGAACAATGTACTATTAATGCATGCTAATTAGGGATGATAAGGGCAGGCGAATGATAATTGCAATGCTTGTAAAAGGCTGCAAAGTACTAACATAACGTAACACCAACATTGTACACTTAGTTCGCAATAAACGTTTAGACTTTGAAAAGAGTTGGTGGCGACAGTACCTACCAGTATTTTTTTACTGAGAAGCCGCTGTATGTTCAGTAAAACTTTATTCAGGTAAATTAGCGCTAGAGTTTAGTTGGAAAATAGCGATCCCTTCTTCTTCACCCATTTTCTCTCTGTTTTCATTTTCTTCAGTTATCCTTATCTGTAACAGTCCACAGCCGTGGATTTCATATAGAAACCAAACATGCAGGTGGAGTTGATGTGTATCTGTGCTGAGGATAAAGCTTGAAAGTGACAGGATTCATGTATTGTCATCATTCAACCTTTTACAACCCTACCATTCACAAATCACTATCTCGGCGTGCAAGTTTTTTTTTTTTTTTTCAGACTGTCTCTGACAGAGTCGACGGTGGAGTGAGCTTACCCAGTAGAAGCCTGTTCACTTTCACTTTGAAGAGATTAGGGTTGTAAGCGTTCGGAAACACAGACGCAGGTAGAGAGTTCCATTCTTCTGCTGTGCGCATAACAAAAGACATTTGGAAACATTTGAGTTCCAGATGTATGGACATAAACGAGGCAAAAGGAAAGCAATGAAGGTAAGGATCATAGCAGGTGGCGTTCTGTAGTTCCTGCCTACCCCCATTAAAAGAAGGCGTGAGTTTATGTATTATCTATGTATATCTATGTATAAATCTCTATCTGTTCAAGGTACTGTGGTTCACCAATTTATTCTACATGCCATTGTCAAATCTTTAATTCAAACATGCGCCGTAGTATCGTATTGCTTTGTGAGTTTGACTGGTGCCGATACGTTTCGATTTTATTCTGTCTATTTTTTTAGCTTCCGTTTTTTTGGTCAAAGCTAAGCGAACCAAACGAATAAAAATGGACACTGTTTTCCGACATTCCTAATAGGTACCGTATATACCAACGGTGGACTTGTACCTTGAATATGAGCTAGATCAATACATGAGATAGATCAAATCTGTAACTAATATTATAAAGAGAAAAGATTTGATTTTTTGTATGTTTGTTTGTACGGCTGAACGGATTTGGATGAAAATTTGCACATGGGTAAACTATGACCTGGATTAGGACATAGAATACTTTTTATATAGATATTCCCACAGGTTCGAGACTTATGCGGGTAAAACTACGGGGCGCAGCTAGTCTAATGTAATATGTATGTCATAAGAGAAAAGTTTCAGTTTCTCAAACGGACAACGTCTTATGAACCTAATCTTCTGTCTTAAAACTTATGATTTTTGATGAATCTTTTAGATAGGTTGAGCCCCCTCTTATTTTTTTGAGTGTTGGAAATCATCAAATAACTTCTCCCGCTCTGGGCGGAGCGGGAGGGCGGGCGTGTCAGACTCTTACTGACTAAAACCCACCCGTGTTCCTTCAGTTGCCTGTGTCAGGGGCCACGGTAACCCTTTCGGAGTTTCCCGCAACCCCCGGCAGGCATCGGCCCTAGCGGACCCCCTCATTGTTGAAAAAAAATAGGTAGTGCCCCTGGTAACTCGTTTTTGCACTTGCTCACTTGCAGTGAGTTATATAAAACACAGAGGAATTAAACTATAAACCATGCGGGTAAACTCCTAAAGGTTAGTAGTACGTAAAGTAAAGTAAAAGTTTACTAGCGCCTTCTTCCCAAGGGGGTAGGCAAAGCTTCAGAACGCCACGCCTCGGAACCGGCGTGCGTGTATGACCAGATGTATGCACGTTAACGATGCAAATGAAGTATGTAAGGATCCTGGCAGGGAAAGAAGCCGTGAGTTTATAAATTTTTATTTATTTAGTCCACGAATTTATCTACCTATATGTATTAAAATGATAAATAAATGATAAATGATTTTATTTCTGTAAGTAGGTTTGAACAATCACTTTTACACGTCAAAATATTAAAAATGTTTACAGGCGCACTAAGTACAATATTAGATATTATCTAATATTGTAGAACCTACTCATGGTAGGTATTTGCAAGCAGGCGAAGTTAAAAATTTTATTTTTATAGGTGAACAGCCCGGGATATTGCAGACGCCTCTAATTTCCGCCGGGCCCGCTACAGAGTTATTACCTGGGTACTCTTCACTGAATATTTTCCTCGAGCTTACCTTTAAGGCTTGTTATAAAAAGCGGATATCGTTTTACAACCTTCACTATTAAGGGCAAAGACATCGGAGTATAAAATGTTTTTTTTTTACATTAAAGGGTAGATTTTCTAGGATGAGGAAAATCTTGTGAGGTATTACATCATCATTAGGTACCTATCCAAAAGGAAACTTATTTCCTTATTTACCAATAATTCATAGGATGTATATATATTCTACAAATATTTATAGACAAAATACAGGGTCAAATTCAATTAGCTAGCAAAACTCCGCAGACTTTATGGGTGACGATAAAGTAAAAAAGAAATGAATTTGATGGTTTTCATTTTTTTGACCGCATTTAGTATAGTCACTTGAAATGTCAGTTTAAGAAATCTGTTTATTTTCGTGTAAACTTCAAACTTCACAGACGAGATTGGTATCGGTATCCAAATACGGTAAAACAAAAGGAAATTGATTTCCTCAATTCCTACTACAAGTAACAACACTACCAGCAGTCGTTAACCCCCAAAAAACCCCCAACATCATATATTTTTTTATTTTTTATCGTGTTTATAGAGCACGTCTGGAGAATTTCGCCAGCTAATTTAATTTGACCCTGTATATTAACAGAATTTACTTACAAATCCGGACGACAATAAATTTTAGTTTGTTCAAGAATCCCAGGTGAACCACAGCGACACCATCAAGGCCTATGTCGAAATCTCTTGCCCCACTGATTTCTTACACAAATAAAAATCTCTAGTCTCTAACATTTCTCAAAATTAATATTTACGTCATAATTAAATAAAGTGCCGAAATTCACGTTTACTCACGCGCGAGGTAATTTTAAATACCGCGGACGCGATCATGCGGCACCACTTTGTTGGGTGCAAAAAAAAATATTCGGCATTTCCATTGCAAACCTATAAAAAATATGTATCAGTAAATTTAATATGAATATTGCAAAAGTAAAAATAGCCCAAATGGCGGGGTTTCAGCAATTTCATTACGGAATGGAATTATTCAATGGGACGCGCCTCACGCTTCACCCGGATTATGGGAGTGTATAAAAAAAAGAATCAATCAGGAGTTTTAAAATTGCTATGAATTCGCAATTTAGGTTTCGTAAAATGCAGTGTTTTCGAGTTTGTTCGCATTTTCACATTAAAGCGAAGCACTGTAAAACCTCTGAAAACTTTCACAATCGCTTTTATCTGCGCTGTTGTAGCTATCTTCTCTTGAATATCGTAAAAGGGGAATAAAAGGATAATCTTTGAGCCAGTGGCTGATTAACATTCTCTTGTTAATCAAACATTCTGGAGCTCCAAACCTACACAAAGTAGGCGATCTACGTTTAAAATCGAAAACATATTAAAATAAGCTTTTGTAAGTAAAACGGAGATTTCAAAACACGTTATTAATAGCATTGTAATATTAAATGAAGAAGCAGGCTTCAAACTAAAGTGTACTTATGAACTTGAGTGGATGTTAATGCTTACGTTCCAACGATACAGTTATTCGAACAGTCACAAACATTTATGTTGTTGTAACAACTTGTGAGCTGCTTAAGCTTACTAAGTTTTACATTAATATGTCGCCGCCGTCAAAGTGAGCATTGAGGCATATGGCGTGTCGCAAAAATGGAGAAAAGATAATGTATATGAATAGCAAATACACATCATTTCGTAACTGCTAAGGGTTGTTGTACATCACAGATCTTTCTATTTGTAAGTGTCAATTCCACTTCATAGCGATTAAATGAGCTTCTGACATAGATATGGGTCACCTAGTCATATACACTCATGGACAAATTTAGAGGAAGGCAAAAAAAAATTGTGTATAAAACAAAATATCATGGTTACTTGTGACAATTAAGTTTATTAGTTTGGATTTTGCTTATTATTCGCTAATTTAAATTTGCTAACGTCGAGAAAACAAACGATCCCCAAATGTCCTTTCTTTGGTATTGTTTGTCGAATCGTTGAGCTCCTTAATACGGGTTGCAGACCAAGAGCTAAGCTAAGTTAGTTTAGCTTAGCTCGCATAGCTGACGCAGTTTTCCATACTTGTATTCATAGTTTGCGGTCTGCACACAAGTATGAAAATTTACCTCAGGTGCGCGAGCTAAGCTAAACTAACTTAGCTTAGCTCTTGGTCTGCAACCGGCATAAGTCTAAGTTGAGCTGCACGATTGCTGACAATTGCGTGCACTGACTGGACAGGTCCACTCAATCTGTGTGGTTCTTTCCTCAAAAGACCATTTCAGACACCGATCTACATAGCCTTCACATGATCTGACCAAGATTTTGTCTGGACTTTAAAAGAGACTGTGACCTCTGAGTTTGTTTCGGCCTTTCTTCTCAGAGTAGTCAGATAGGAAATGCCGACCTCATCTAGTTTTTAAAATACGATGGACGTGTAAAAGTGTTTGTTCAAACCTACTTACAGAAATAAAATCATTTATCGATCAAAAGACAAAAACTTAACCAAATTAAGAAAAAAAGAAAAAAATTACAGGAAAGAAACACTTTAGTACTTAACATATTTTTTTTCATAAATGCTCAGGAAAGACTATAACGTGGGCCCCCTCTAGCTCTTCGAACTGCTTCCAGTCTCCCTGAGTCTTATTCAAGTTATCAATAAAATCTTGAGAGATTGCGTTTCACTCATCCTGTAATGCGTTTTTATGTTCTCTCAAATTAGCGGGGGCAGGATTTCTTTCCTTTTCTTAATTTGTCTTCCAATTCTTATCCCATATAATGCTATAAGGGGCTTAAGTTGGGCGAGCGCACTGACCATCCCATAGCGTTAATTTCAACGTCTCGTAGGTATTCGACTACTACAACCGCAGTATGACGGCCCGTCTCGTAGGTATTCGACTACTACAACCGCAGTATGACGGCCCGTCTCGTAGGTATTCGACTACTACAACCGCAGTATGACGGCCCGTCTCGTAGGTAATCGACTACTACAACCGCAGTATGACGGCCCGTCTCGTAGGTATTCGACTACTACAACCGCAGTATGACGGCCCGTCTCGTAGGTATTCGACTACTACAACCGCAGTATGACGGCCCGTCTCGTAGGTATTCGACTACTACAACCGCAGTATGACGGCCTCAGCTCGCCGTCCGTTAAGGACCAGGCCCGGGTCTCGGTGCGTTGTGTTCCACGCGCACCTTAAAGATATGTCAGCAACAATGACGGGGTCCGCTAGGGCAACCGGCCGGCCCGGCCTGCCGGGGTTGCGGGAAAGTCTGAAAGGGTTACCGTGGCCCCTGGCACAGGCAACTGAAGGAACACGGGTGGGTTTTAGTCAGTAAGAGTCTGACACGCCCTCCCGCTCCGCCCAGAGCGGGAGAAGTTATTTGACGATTTCCCACCCTCAGAAAAAAAAAAATGTATGACGGCCTGCATTATCATGCAAAAAACAAATCTATATCTCCTATAAAAAGGGCAAATGACACTACAATTTCTTCCAAAATCTCAGTTACATATCGTGCCGCTGTTAGTGACTCATTCTCAAAGACGCGGAGTTCCGTACGTGTCCTCATACAAATACCTTCCTATACCATAACTGACCCTCCACAATATGCCTCTTTTCCAATGATGTTGCACTGAGCGCATCTCTCTCCCGGGCGTTTCTACACTTAAATCCTTCCATCATCTGGCTTTAGACAAAATTTGAACTGATCTGTGAATAGAACTTGACTCCAAATTTCGTCATTCCAATGTTCGTGATTGCGAGCAAAATTAATTCGAGCTACTCGTTGGCAAGTGTAAATTTATTCCGACCGATTTCACACTCACAGTTTTCGTGTTTATTATAACCCCTCGAACTTAGTGGAGCTTCGTTCTTACCTCATAAGAAGTTAAGGTCCGGTTTCTAAACACCCTGGTAACGATGAACCGGTCATCTCTGGCCACAGTTTTCCGTTAATGTCCCTGTCCTGCGAGTCTTGTGTACTGTCCGGTCTGCCTCTTGACCACTCGGTGTACAACAGATTTTGGCCACATGTTTGGGCCGCATGTTTGTAGGTGTACCCAGTTTCAATTAATGTAACATCCCTAGGAACTTAAGTGGCATTTAGATCTAGCTTTCTCAGTTTATTTTCTGTAACAATTCACACTTATCACGATAAACAAGGCTGTCTAGGCAAAAATTTAAACAAAATCAAACTCAAATAAACTCAAATTCAAAAGTTGGCAAAATTATACGCAGTATGACAGAACGCAATACGACGCCATAATTAATAATAATATTTATTTAAAGAAAGATTAAATAAAAGCAAATACAATTCGAAAAAAACCATTCCAATTTGTTTTTTATAGCAATTACTAATGTTTGTGGCCCGTACGCATGATAATTACACCGAGTTAGTAATAGTACATTGTTCACCGAGAGGAGAAAGTGACCGATTACCGTCGAGGGTGTCGTTTGAAGCCCGAGCCGTAGGCGAGGGCTTTAAAACACCCGAGATCGGGAATCGCACTTTCTCTCGAGTGATACATAGTGCTTTATACTACACCTACGAGGAAAATAAAAAACTGAATCTTTACTAATTGAAATGGCGCCAATGGCGTCTGCAATTTTCACATGTTCTTTTTTCAAATTGTTTATCCTGCCGCCGCAGGGTCGCACTGCCAGCCCGACACCATCCAACACACAGCTAGTGGCCAGTGTCATTTTGCGAACTTGTAGATAAAAACTCACTGTAAAAACTTTTTGGCTTTTGATATTTAGGTTACCGGCGCATATCTTACCCAAAAAAGGGGAGATTCCACGCTCGGCACCGGTCACGGACGGTCGCACGTCCCGCTGCCCCCGCTACAGCTTGGTGAGTCACCCGCACCCGCATACCGCTACGATTACGTAGCGCGTCTAGTAGTCACCTGACTACTCCGATCCTTCGATCGATTAAATTTATTTAATCGATCGATTTTTGATCATAAAAAGTGCCTTTTTCAAGGCAACCTATTATTTCTTTAACAAGTCGCGTTTTGCTGTGTAAATTCTCCAGGCCCCTTCCGGGCAAAACCACAGTTTAGTGGTCCTCGGTGGATACCATACGGTGCCAACGAAGCCGAGTGGGGTGTTGACCCAATACACCCGCCGAACCCCTTCAGGGCGAGGCAGAATATTGGACGGGTCCCAGAGTTAACCGGCCTTGGGGGATCTCCTAGTCGGCTCTGGTGCACAGTTTTCCCTCCACAGCAACTCACCTAGTGTCTCTAGGGTGTGTCTACACCCTTCGCGCTAGACTGGTCAGGACCCTGTTGCACATTAAGACTGGCAACAGGATTACAAGCTCAGGGCTCACATTCAGGCACTCACCTCCCTGTCTGCACCCGACAGGGAGGGTACTCATCCCCGGGCCAATCCACCCGGGGAGTTAGGTTTAGGGCCGATAGGCTATATTGATATTTAGGTTTGTTTAGACCCCTCAGCTATGGCTGACGCCCTCCTATGGGCATTTGTAAAGGAGGTCCTCCTCAAGGACCCGGACTTCGCCGCCAAGTACGGAGCGAAGTTCGCTGCTCTAGAGCAGTCCCTCACCACCCCCACCCCATCTCCTTCCGCATCCATCGCTGACTTCAGCGATGTAATGACCCTTGACCCCGTGGCTATGGACACGGAGGATTTCGCGTCCAAACGCCCCCCTACGTACGCATCGGACAACGAGTCCGTGAACTCGTCATCAGAATGCCCCTCTTCTACCCCTTCCGAGGACGACGGCTTCACGGCAGTCCAGGGGAAGGGGAAGAAAAGGAGGCAAAAAAAGGCCCCGGCTCTCCACGTGGAGAAAAAGGCCAACACGGTGGCCACCAAGTCCCCCTCTCCCACCGCGTCCCCCGCGCCCCATGCATCGGCCCCTCTGGCAACCCCCCCCTCTGTTAGCCCGTCGCAGGGCCCGCGCCCCCCCACCCCGACTACTTCCGTCCCAAGGAAGCTCCCCTCCCCGCCCCCGGTGTTCATTCAGGACAAGGGGAAGTGGACCGAAGTGTCCAAATGGTGTGTTGACCAAAAAATCAACTACAACAACGCCAAATCTACCCAACAGGGTATAAAAGTGCAAGTCCCTACGTCATCGGACTACAGGGACTTGACCCGAATGCTCAGTGTGAGGAAAATAAGTTTCCACACCTACTCGCTCCCGGAAGAGCGTCAGACCCGCGTGGTCATCAAAAGAATCCCACGCGAAATCCCTACCTCGGACATCAAGGCCGACCTTGAGGCCCAAAAAATCCCCGTCGATGAGGTCCATAGAATGCACCGCTCTCGCGCCAGAGGCGGAGAGGCATTCGACATGGTCCTCGTGCTCTGTCCCCCGGTCGAAGGACATCACCCCATCTTTCAGGTGCGCACTATTTGCGGCCTGATGGGGATCGACCTCCAGAAACCCTGGAAGAACGGGGTCATTGGCCAATGCCACCGTTGCCAATTATATGGCCACTCTCAACAGCACTGCCATGCGACGCCCAGGTGCGTCAAGTGCCTGGGCGAGCATGGCACTGCAGAGTGCTCCCGGCCTAAGGACCGAACGCAATGCACAGAGCCTCCAAGCTGTGTGCTTTGCGGTCAGACCGGACACCCGGCAAACTACCGCGGCTGCCCGAAAGCCCCCCAGAAGTCGTCTTCCTCAAAGACGGCAAAGAGGTTCACAGACAGACAGACCAGACTGTCCTCCCCCCCCCAGGGATACCCGGTTCCCTCAGCCCAGCTTCCAAGCAGGCTAAGTCCCCAAAGGGCTAGCCCTTGGAACCTGCTAAACCACCAGCAGGCTTTTCCTGCGCTGAGGACTCAGGGCCCCTCCCCGCAAATCCCCCCCCTGATGGATCCGCGTATCCGTGCCCCCGCGCCCCTTCCCGCGCATCCCCCCAAACCCGCGCCTGCTCCTAAAGCAGCCCCCGTCGCGAGAACACCCGCCCCCCTTCCCCCAACCACTCCTGTGGTCGGGGAAAACCCCATGGACGCATTCAACGTGATTGCGTCCACCTTCACGGCCTTCCTCACCCCCCGCGCTAGGAGGATGGCCAGCGAAATCGTTGCCGCCCGTCAGGCTGGCAACCTCTTCCAAATACAACAAATTTATAATGCGTATCCCGAGATTACGCAAGCCCTCGTGTCCTACACTAATGTAACCTCACAATGAATAATACACCCATTACGAGAACCAAACCCCGATCCCTCAAGTTAGGCTATTTTAATGCCAATGGCATCCAGGGACAACGCGACGAGATCGCCGAGTTCCTGCATGTCCATAAATTAGATATCCTACTTGTACAGGAAACCTTCCTCAAGCCCCGCCACCGAGACCCGTCAATTGCGAACTACCGTATAGTTCGCAATGACAGGACTCGGTGCCACCGAGGCGGTACCATCATATACTATAGAAAGGATCTGTACTGCATTCCTGTGGACGCGCCCCCTCTCTCGCGTTTAGAAGTGTCTGTCTGCCGGCTCGGCATGACAGGTCACCAGCCGATCACTCTAATATCGGTCTACATCCCCCCGCAACTATCAGAAAACTATTCAGAGTTATCTGACGACCTCGCTATCCTATTTGGCTTGAGTGACTCCGTTATCATAGCGGGCGATCTCAACGCCAAACACACAGCCTGGAACAGTAACAGGATCTCGACCAGGGGCAAACATCTGTTTGACCTCTGTCCCATCCTAAGCTTCGATGTCATCGCCCCGATGACTCCCACTCACTTTCCCCACGCGCCCCTTCATGCCCCTGACGTCCTTGACGTGGCACTTCTAAAGAATGTCAACCTTCGGTTGGATTCTATAGAGGTGGTGCATCAACTGACATCCGACCACCGACCTGTAGTTGTGACATTAGGCCCCCGACTAGGACTCCCCGACCCCGACAGACCGCCCCTCACCAAAGTAGTCACGGACTGGAGGAAAGTAAGCGAAAGACTGAAATCCTCCACATCCTCCTGCCCCCGACTAGACTCCATTCCCGATCAGTTCGACTCGATCAATGACACGACAGCCGCGATCGACTCACTCACGGATCACGTACAATCCGTCCTGAACGAAAGTTCTAGGGAAGTTCCAGCGATGGACGACCATCGCTGGAAGTTGCCGGACGATGTACGTGAACTGCTGACTGAGAAGAACGCGGCTGTACGTGACTACAGCAACTTTCCCTGCCAAGCTAACAAGGCCCATATGCGCTATTTACAGAGATCTGTAAAGAAACGCATAACGGAGCTGCGTGACGCTGGCTGGAACAAGATGCTGAGCGAGTTAGAGCCCACCCACCTGGCCTTTTGGGAACTGCAGAGGAAACTCCAGTCCCAAAATGTAGCCTCCATGCCCCCACTGGTGCGTCCCGACAAGACCATCGCGTTCGATGACATCGACAAGGCCGAGTGCCTTGCCGACAGTCTTGAGGCCCAATGCACACCCAGCTCCCAACCAGTAGACCAAGCTCACCTCTCTGAGGTTGACGCGGAAGTCGAACGTAGAGCCTCCCTCCCCCCCGTCGAAGACCCAGATAATCCTCTGCACCCCATCACCCCAGACGAGGTGCACGATATCATCAAGGGTCTGAAACGCCGTAAAGCCCCCGGCCCAGACGGAATCACGAATAGGGTGATCCAATTGTTCCCCGCAAACCTCATAATGCTCATGACCATCATCTTCAATGGTGCTCTGAGCAACAACATCTTTCCCCAAGCTTGGAAAAGGGCCACTGTCATCGGTATTCCAAAGCCGGGCAAGCCCAAAACCGACCCCTCTAGTTACCGCCCCATCAGTCTGCTCAATGTTCTGGGCAAAATCTATGAGAGGCTTATATACAAGCGACTCAGAGATTTTGCCGAGACCAAGGGCCTCATCCCCGACGAACAGTTCGGATTCAGATCCCAACACTCGAGCGTCCAACAGGTACACCGCATCATCGAACACGTAAGCGCTGGTTTCCAGCGTGGGTTCATGACGGGTGCTGTGTTCTTCGACATAGCGAAAGCGTTCGACAAAGTCTGGCACAATGGCTTATTATATAAGCTTTACCAACTCGGTGTGCCAGACCGTCTCGTACTCATCCTGCGAGACTTTTTGGCTAACCGAACCTTTCGCTATCGTATCGAAGGGGCGCTTTCCTCCCCCCACCCTATCCGCGCAGGAGTCCCTCAGGGCTCTGTGCTAGCTCCCCTCATGTTCACCCTATTCACCAGTGACATCCCGAAATGTAAAAATGCGCAGTTGGCTCTGTTCGCAGACGATACGGCCATTTATTACACTGGGCTCGTCCCCGACACGATATCTCGCACTCTCCAAACCGCAGTCAACAAGCTTGGCGAATGGTTCAGAAAGTGGAGAATCGAAGTTAACCCCGACAAGAGTCAAGCGGTTCTCTTCTTGAAACCGCGTGTCAAACGCAGACATGACGACGCCCGCCCGATCAAGATGTTTGGCAAGCCGATCCCTTGGGAGAAGCATGCCAAATATCTGGGTGTGACTTTGGACAGACGTCTCTCCTTCGCAGAGCACATAAAGGTGGTTCGTTCGCGAGCCGCCTTTGCTCTGAGTAGACTACATTCCGTCCTAAATGCAAGCAGTAAATTGTCACTCAGGTGCAAACTGCGCATTTATACGGCATGCATCCGACCTATTATGACATACGCCTGTGCTGTTTTCGCACAGGCCCACCCCCGGCACATCCACAGGATGCAGACCCTACAGAACCGTTTTCTACGTAAAATCACGGGTTCCCCCTGGTTCGTTCGTAACATAAACTTACATTTAGATTTGAAAATCCCCACCATTCAACAATTCATGAAACGCGCTTGCAAGCGTTTCTTCGATACCGCTGGCAGCCATCGCAACCCTCTGGTTGCGAAGGCCGCCAGTTATGTCCCCTCTAGAATCAGTAGAATCCGCCGTCCAAGGCACGCACTGACCGACCCCGACGACCCCACCACCCTCCTCCAGGAAAGCAGTAGGGCCACCAGTACAGTATACAAACACAGACACAAAACGAAGTTCCGACCTCGCCGCCGAGGTGCTTCGCATCCGCGTCCGCGTCCGCGTTCCTCCCCGATAGATTCCTCTTCCCCTCCCTTGATCGGATCCACAGAGCCAGCTGGTGGCGTAGCTGAGCCAGTAGTTTTACCCCCTAATAATAATGAACCCACTTTGATCCAGCCTGTCCCCAACTTGCTGTCCTTCCCCAGCGACGCCCTAAGCCGAGGTCCGTACCCCACAGGGGGTGCCCTTAGGTGATGGTCGCTTAGTTTATAATTAATATTATGCCCCTGGCTGGAGGCTTTGAGTTAGCTCGAAGGCACCACAGGATTGACCGGTTAAGCAGTCACGGCCTCTCAAGGCCAACTGCGAGATGCCATACACAAAAAAAAAAAAAAAAATCTTACCCAAAATTAAAAAAGAAAAACCACGTAAGAAATGGATTTTCATACACTTTTCTCTCCCGCTCAGATGCGTTTTCTCCCCGCATATTTGTTCGATATGCAATGACGTACTTTCTACCGTAAATTTGATAAAGTATCAAGGTACTTTCCAAGCAGGTGTAGTATAAATATTTTTTCTTGTTCCTCCTGATTTGTCCATGAGTGTACTTAGATATGTAACGAATTATATTTGGAACCACAGTGCAAACTTTTTCTTAGGTAAGCACGTTCTAATTGTAAGTTCGTAATTCCGTCTAATTCAATTGATATAGACGCTTCGTCAGATAACTTTCTGAATATCTGACAGACTTCTTGACAATTCCAAAAGTTCATGGAAAAGATATTATTGAAATTAATGACTTTAGAATTCTTCTAAATTGAAAACAATAGAATTGCCAATAATGGAAGTCAGCACCTAAGTAGGTACTGACTTCCAATTAGTCTCAATAATTATCTTAGAATATAATTCTTTTTTTGTTGTATTTGTATTTGTAAAATATTTGAAAAATCGTACGGAAACGTGAAATTTTGTATGAAAGTCTGTATGGAAGTTCGTAATTTTTGCCGATGGTAATTCACATCGGGCGCACGGTTCGCTTTGAATAAATATTAGTAATAGTTAAGTAGATCTAAATATTTGACGGCGCGACATATGACATTTGGCGTTTGCGGTCAACGACGTTGGAACGTTGGAACCAATGACTAAAGACTAAGAGAGGACATGAACTAAAAGATCTATATAAATTAAATACATTATGGAAATATCATACGATTCTATACAGAAATAAAAAAATATACATGTTTCTTTCTAACTTATGCAATTCTGCCAGTGTCAAAAAGAGAAAACCGTATTTTGTCAGTTTTCTAAAATTGCAATTCAATTTCAATTGACGTCACGGAAGCCCTGCCCATCGGCCGGTTCGCCATTTTAGTTTCTGGTTTTGAGTACTTCTCAGAGTGTACATGAAGTGTCATTTGGCGTTATCGTGCGACTAAATATTAAGTTTTTTCCATTTTGAGAACATTTTGAGTGCTGTAAATTTGACTGAGGCTGTCTGTGATAGAGGAAACCATGCCTAAGTGTTGTGTGAGGGGCTGTGGCTCGAATTACAGTAAAAAAGCGCCTCTGATATCCCTGCACAAGTAAGTCGAAAGAATTCATAGATTATTAAGTTTCCTATATAAATTTATACCAATTTCTAGTCTCAATTCATGTTTATTACTGTTCGGTCATAGATTATTGCCTATTCATAGTCTTTCGAACGATATATTTCCTTATTTTGGTTTTGTTTACTACGTATTTTTATTGACAAATATAGTGTTGTGATTGTGTAATTTGCACAACGAATCGATTTAGCATCGATAAAAACCAAATTTCGTTTGAATATTTAGCATGAAAAAATATACACATTTATGTTAGTTTGCGTGTTTTGTTTGTGTTTTTAGGTTACCAAAAAATGATAAACTTAAAAGTAAGTGGCTTGAATCATTGGGTCAAGAAAATATCGACTCCAGCCAGGAAAATGTTTGTTCACTACATTTTGAAGAGTCTTGTATTAATAGAAGTCTTGATATAGTGAGACTTCACGACAATGCAATACCGACAAGGCTCCCTAAGGTAAATTATCACATTTTCATTGTAAGCCTACATTTACCCATATATTCGAAAATAATGTTGGAGCTGATGAAGATTGTACAACCTATCTTTGCATTGTATAAATTCAATCTCTTAGTATTGTATAATTGCATAGCACATGTGTGAGCACTATGTACCCACTATAAAGGTTACTGGGTTCGTCTTTCATTGACTTGAATGTGCCCTGGCGGCTGAGAGTATGTCATGCTCACTCAAATGTGTCGCTGGTGGTGGCGTGTGTATTGGATCATTAAGTTCCCTTCAAAATGGTTGAGCTGAATGGTGCTGATCCATACGTCATGTTCGTGAACGGGCGCCGTCAGTAGGCACTGGTCATTTCTTAGCTGCCACGGCTTATTTTAATTCCATAATTGTTTTTATCTTTTTATTACGGACGCTTTTAACGTGCACGTGTTTCTACATCGTTCTCACATGTATAATTACAACATGAATGATGTAACCACTTTTTTGTAACAATATTTTGATTTAAAAGAGTGTCCATGGAGTTTCTTGCCCGTTCTTCTCCATAGGTACCTACTACGCTTTGGAATGGGCAACTAGCTTCATCTTTCTGACTGACCGACCCCTTGACAATTCAAAAGTGCCTGTAATTGGTTTATTTGAAATAAATGCTTTGAGTTTGAGTCATAATACATTATTATTTCCCTGTACATTTATTGTAGACAGGCAGACTTTATTGTATTTCACATTATTGGTGTACTTAATACTAATTACAAACTGATATTATTGTATCTATTTGAAATAAAACGGTTCTCCCATTAAATGCATAATATCGATTTCTGTTGTTTTATTTTGTTAATAATCGGTATAGTTTTGAATTCCTTGTTGCAGTTTTATTTACTCTTCTTCTAGCTTGCAACTATTAATCATAGAGTAAATAATATCAAGTACAATTAATTTTAAATGAACCGCCAAATTGATGATTTTTGCAAGTTTTCAGTCAGATTACGCAACAACAGGCTTTTTTGTACTTAATCCATAATGCGACGTCCTAGAATGAGAATCGAATAACAACCTACTTACCTACTATCTACTTAAAATCAAAAACCTTATTTTAATGTATGTGATTTCGATTAATCGATTTGTAATCAACACGATGAACAAAATCATTGCAAAGAATGAGCAGAGGGCAACACTAGGTAATGGGCGGAGCCTACGCCATTTTACTTTCCACGCCGGCACGCGATACAATCTTTTAGTTCATGTCCTCTCTTATTCTTTAGTCATTGGTTGGAACAGAATGGCAGCATGACACAATGTCAGCTGTCATTCCAGCGGAACGTCACTGGTTGGAGTGAGGCGGCCATCTTGGTCACTTTTGGATCGAGAACCGCCAATGCACCACACGCTCGACGGATCGCTACATACCGACGCCATCTTCTACTTTTTTTTGTCTTCATTTGATATTATTATAATTTATAACTATCAGTGATTAGTTAGAGTGTGATTGAATATTATTTTGTGAATTAAGGAATAAATCATTGGAAGATTAATTATTTTAGACTTTGTTCGAGCATCTGACCCACATAAAGATGGAAGATTCTGATATAAGCCATTCTGAGTATTCGTTTATTTTATAATAACAGGTACTAAATATTGTACGCTTGACTATCTACTACCTAACTTCTGAATACCGACAATATTACAAAATTATGTAAAAGGTGGAAAAGCTGGTGAGCAAGTATGTTGTTAAATGATCGAAGAGTTCTTCATCATTGGAACGATATTGTAATCCTGATTCTAAATTCCGACATTTCATGAATGATCTTGATTTAACATGAAAATCTTTGAAAGTAAGTATGCGCCTAATTTTTCAGAGTAAAGTTGAAAAAAAGGAACCTGACCTGCCATAATTACATTAATTAAATCAAAAGTACACTGTTCATATTGCTCCTGTAATTTATAAAAATGGGTATCGCGTAGGAATTTTAATTATATTTAATTAATCAGTCGAGATTAAGTGAAACCTTGATTGCGGCTGAAAATTTAATGAAAATGTTCGCTTATTACACGCAGAACCTGCATTTTATTACGTACAATGATGTTTTATGATCATTTTCTTTCGCTTTAGAGAGAAATATTAAGGTAGGTACTTATTTCTTTTTTTTTTAAATATCTTTGTTTGAAAAAAGGCTTCTTTGGAAGCCTCGTAGTTTTACAAAATAAATAGAAAATTAGTAATAACTAGGATATTAACTTAATTAATTTGACAATCAAGTAATATAACTTAATAGCTAATTTGCATGTAGGTTTAGACAACATAAAATGACACATGCCAACATAACTTAACCTACTTACTAATTTCTTCGTTTCATGTTTGTTTGCTTGAGCATTCATTGGTACCTACATTTGGAAGTTTTTTATTTGTTACGAATTTAATTTGAATTTGAAAGTTTAAGCTCAAAGTTATATTACTTTTGTAGACTCTGTACTCGAGAATGTAGTAATGGTTTAAATATGAAAAATTATTGTAATTCAGGTTACTGTACTCCTGTACTGGCCAAACGCCTCCTGCCGGAGGCTCTACGCGGGGCTCGTGCGGTCCATGGCCCTTTACGGGGCACCGCGGTGCGGTGTGTGCGCGTTCCTTGAGGCGGCGGCCAGCCCGCCGGTTGAACGCGCCCCAAAGGGTCATGGCCACCCGGCTGGGCCGGGGATACCGTACGAACTCCGGTGAGGCGGCGAGCCTCCTTGCCAGATTACCGGCATGGGATCTGGAGGCAAAGGTCCTCGCGCGCATATGGTAGTGACGCGAGGAGGCGTAACGCCGGCGGGATCTCATGGCAGCATGGAGAGTGCGACTGTCGCAACCCAGTGCTGGGCACGCCACAATTGTGGCGATAAGTCCCTTCTTTGAGGAGTGAAAGAAAGAAAGAAAGAAAATGCGTTTATTGGCATTACAGCAAAATAAATACACCTTAATACTATAAAAACCGAATACAAAAATTATAATGCCAAACGGGCCTCAGCTCAGTGCTCAGTGGCTAGAGAGGCGCCATGGCGTCCTCACCTTCTGCCTGACGCAGGTCCTCATCGGACACGATTGCTTCGGGAGGTTCCTGTTCCACATAAGGCGGGAGAAAACGCCCGGGTGTCACCACTGTCTGGATCGCCTGGAGGACACGGTAGAGCATACGGTGGAGGTCTGCCCGCCTTAGGCGGAGCACCGCCGTGTCCTCGTGGAGGTGATTGGCGGCGGCGATCTCTCGCATCCGCCCCTGATCCAGACCATGGTACGGAGCGAGAGGGCATGGGAAGCCGTCACCTCCTTCTGCGAAGCAGTACCTAATGCTTGCGAAGGAAGAGGTGGAACGCGTGAGGGAGAGGCAAAATTCGCGCTCTCACGCCCCTAGTCGCTGCAAAAGACGCCCTGGGTGTCCGGAATCCCAGGCCGTTTCCCGGCCACCGTAGGCGCGGGCTTGCGGACGGCGAGCACTGGAAAGCTAGCCACCCGATAAGGACCAGGCCCGGGTTGACAGTGCGTTGTGTTCTACGCGCACCTCAAAGAGATGTCAGCACCAAATGAAGGGGTCCGCTAGGGCCGATGCCTGCCAGGGTTGCGGGAAAGTCCGGAAGGGTTACCGTGTACAGGCAACTGAAGGAACACGGGTGGGTTTTAGTCAGTAAGAGTCTGACACGCCCTCCCACTCTGCCCAGAGCGGGAGAAGATTGGAACCAACCACAAAAAAAGTCAGTCTATCCATCATTAAAAATGAATACGGATTGTCATTTCCTACGAAACGTATGGGAAAAGTTTTTTACGATTTCTGAAATTTCTATTACTAAGACCTCAGTTGCTCCGATGAGAGTTTTTTGATCCTTATAAGAAAAATAATATAGTGCTTAAAAAAGCTTTGGTGCAAATTGCCCATTGTTTAGCTGACTGCAATTTTATTTCAAATTCTGTGAAAGCAGAACAAAATTTCTCAAAAAGGTTAGGTTAGTCCAAGACCGTTTTCCTGAAGCTACAACAGTTAAGGTCCTTACTGCCCCATCTCAAAAATCCACCCTGTATATAGCCATTTTGTATAGAAGTTCGACATTTCATCGATGGAAAATCGCATCAGGGCACGGCTTGTAGTGCACAGAATGCAATTGAAAAACTACGTAGGTACCTATGGATGTCATACGTCCCATTTTACGTGGTCTCACTCCTAACATTACGAATTACAGACATATTCCTAAACTTGTTTGCTGGGTACACGACGTGGATGTGCAACGTGACCGGACCGATTCAGACGACGCTCTGCATCTGTCCACAAACTCACGTCCCTACAGAAAATACGAATAAGTGTGAACTTACATACTGTCTGCATATTTGAGCCAGCGAGCCTGAAAGTGGATGTAATTTGTACTATGAACGAGGTAAATGATTGTCTATCTTATTTTTATATTTTTGGGGATAGTTATTAGTTAATTTAAGACGTTACAATACAGTTTAATACTTTTTTTTACTCCTTTTATGTTTTTTACTCTTTTCTTCTTCTTCTCTTTCTTTTCTTTCTTTGCACAAAGTACGCGCTTGGACGTGGAGTTACGGACACCAGCCCGGTATACATACAATACAATTCCATAGTTCTCTAATGTCGATGGCATATAATTATAGTCATATTTATTGTGATATACTCATAAAGGTTCAGTTATTTCAGTCTATTTTTAAATTACACAATTTTATCATAACAGCTCATAAAAATACTTTCCTATAAACAAACGAACCTCAGCGCAGCAGTTGCTATAGGAAAATTTAATTCTAATCTCCGCCGCGTAACGTAGCACAAATAATTTAATCTGTTTCTATTAACGATCTTGATTTTGTTGCCCGGAGTGGCAATTATTACTTAAGTAATGGATTCTCTAGCACTGTAATTTTCACTAACATATATGATTAAAGTGGAGAATTCTTTGTGCTCCAATTTTTTATTTTATACTACATTTTATAATTGGAAATATGTATTTATAAATGGAAATTGAATGTAAATGGCCCCATTAAATTGATTCTGTTATCTGCTGAAGTTCGGGGTTTCCAACCAACACATCACGTTGCTACCCAATTTGTGCAACCGCAGGTTATCTTCCATGTTGCTTTACCTACACCCTTTTTTTTTTGAGGGTGATAAATGATAAATGATAAATGATTTTATTTCTGTAAGTAGGTTTTTACAAACACTTTTACACGTCAATCATATTTTTTTTTAAACTAGATGAGGTCGGCGTTTCCTATCTGACTACTCTGAGAAGAAAGGCCGAAACAAACTCAGAGGTCACAGTCTCTTTTAAAGTCCAGACAGAATCTTGGTCAGATCATGTGAAGGCTATGTAGATCGGTGTCTGAAATGGTCTTTTGAGGAAAGAACCCCACAGATTGAGTGGACCTGTCCAGTCAGTGCACGCAATTGTCAGCAATCGTGCAGCTCAACTCAGAACTTAAGGAGCTCAACGATTCGACGAACAATACCAAAGAAAGGACATTTGAGTAGGTCGCACAAGTTACTCAAACTGCCAGATCATGATTACACTAAGAGTAAAATTACAAAAAAAAAAAGCAATGACCAACATAGTTCTCACATTCACAATAGTTAAAATAATAGCATAATACTTTACAAAGTAAATACTCTTGTCATAGTATATGTATATAAAATTCATTAATGTCAATGTGTATATAAAATCCGGACATAATCATTGAGGACCATGCAGATTGGTGTCTGAAATGGACTTTTGAGAAAAGAACCACACAGATTGAGTGGACCTGTCCAGACAGTGCACGCATTTGTCAGTAACCGTGCAGCTCGACTCAGAACTTAAGGAGCTCAACGATTCGACGAACAATACCAGGGGAATAGGTGGGAAATCATCAAATAACTTCTCCCGCTCTGGTCGGAGCAGGAGGGCGTGTCAGACTCTTACTGACTAAAACCACCTGTGTTCCTTCAAAACCCATCTGTGTTCCTTCAGTTGCCTGTGCCAGGGGCCACGGTAACCCTTTCAGACTTTCCCGCAACCACGGCAGGCATCGGCCCTAGCGGACCCTTGCTGACATCCCTTTGAGGCGCGCGTGGAACACAAAGCGCCGTCGACCCGGGCCTGGTCCTTATCGGACGGCGAGCTACCAATTGCTCGCCATCCACAAGCCCGCGCCTACGGTGGCCGGGAATCAGCCTGGGATTCCCGGCGTGAGGGCGCGAATTTTGCCTCTCCCTCACGCGTTCCGCCTCCTCCTTCGCGAGCATTACTGCTTCGCAAAAGGAGGTGACGGCTTCCCATGCCCTCTCACTCCGTACCATGGCCTGGACCAGGCCAATCGCCTGCACGAGGACACGGCGGTGCTCCACCCAAGCCGGGCAGACCTCCACCGTAAGCTCCACCGTGTCCTCCGGGCGATCTACACAATGGTGACACTCGGTCGTTTCCTCCCGCCTTATCCGGAACAGGAACCTCCCGAAACAACCGTGTCCGGTGAGGACCTGCGTCAGGCGGAAGGTGAGGACGCCGTGGCGCCTCTCTAGCCACTTCTCAAAGAGGGGACTTATCGCCACAATTGTGGCTTGCCCAGCGCTGGGTTGCGACAGTCGCACTCTCCATGCCGCCCTGAGATCTCGCCGGAGCTCTGTCCGCTGTGCCGTGATTTCTCGCGGCAGTGGAGTTACGCATATGGCAGTGACGCGAGGAGGCGAAACGCTGGTGTTTCGCCTCCTCACGTCACTGCCATATGCGCGCGAGGACCTTTGCCTCCAGATCCCATGCCGGTAATTCGGCAAGGAGGCTCGCTGCCTCATCGGAGACCGTACGGTATCCCCGGACCAGCCGGGTGGCCATGACCTTTGAGGCGCGTTCAACCGGCCGGCTGGCCGCCGCCTCAAGGAACGCGCCCACACCGGTGCCCCGTAAAGGGCCATGGACCACACGACCCCCGCGTAGAGCCTCCGGCAGGAGGAAGGAAGTGTAAAATGTAAATAAGTCTAAAACGTAGGAAGTGCTCCTCGAAGTTCCACCGGCCGTCGAGGACGAGTCCCAGGTACTTCATCGTTGACTTGACGCCGATATGAACGACTCCTACCGTTATTTGGGAACCCGACGGTGACGCGTTTCGAGGACTATGAAAACACATGGCCTCGAACTTGTGCAGGGCAACCTCGAGTCCCAATTGCCGGATCCTCTCGACGGTTGTCGCAACCCCGCGTGTCGCTAGTTCGGCCGTAGCCTGGTGCGACCTCCCCTGTGCTAAGACCAGCGTGTCGTCAGCGTAGCAAAACACGCTGACGCCGCTAAGGAGGTCGGCGCGCAGCACCCAGTCGTAGCCGATGTCCCACAGATGCGGCCCCACGACCGATCCCTGTGAGACACGGCACGACATCTCTTGCCGGTTCCATTTTCCCTGGTGACCGGGGTAGATGACGGCCCTGTCCGTCAAATAGGCCTCGACCACACGACAGAGGTAGGTCAGCATCCGGTGATACCGGAGTGCCTCCCTGATGCAACTCCAGGGCAGGGTATTGAAGGCATGGGCGATGTCTAGAGACACCGCCAAGACGACCCCACCCCGGGCCACAGCATCATCCGACGTGAGGGCCCGCACGCGCATGATGGCGTCTACCGTAGAGCGCCCCCTGCGGAAGCCAAACTTGCTCTCCGCCAAATCCGGCCCTACCCGCACCAGCCACCTGATGAGGCACTCTGCAATGACTCTTTCAAAGAGCTTGCCCACCTTGTCGAGCAGCACGATGGGCCGGTAAGCGGACGGAGAGTCCGCTCGGCGCCCTTGCTTTACACCCTAACGTGCTAACTTTTCGAAAGGATTTCGCCTCGTTACGACTTTTATTTATATTCAAAGTATTATGTAAGTACCAAGAACTTCAAAGCCACTAGCAAAATTGACCTGTAGTCTGTCAAAAGTATCTTATAAAATTGTAAATAAACCCTGTTCAGGTTAAATACTTACGCAATTACTCACTAAAGGGAATATTATTAACACAATCATCTGTATTTCGAAAGTTTCAACTTTATATCTCACCACTTTTTCCAACAATTATTGTTTGAATATAGCACTATTTAAATTGTAATTAAATAATCTTCGACACTTTACCTTAATCGTCAAATGAAAAACATCGTTGAGGTACTTATTTAATTTAACATTAATTATTCTAATAATCAAATCAAAGCACTCAATTTGTTAGTGACACAAAAAATGACATTCACAGGTACGTTTTCAGATCCATTTGTTTACATATTAATCAGATCGTTTTGAACAGACCATCACGTACTAAAAAAGAGAAACCAACTTTCTGACCATTTCATTTCCGTCAGTCATCTTTCATGCCCCAGCGTGGTATTCCATAACAGAATATTCTTTCACAAGTGTGAAACCTTACCACAGTTATCTAGAAGTTACAAAGCGAGGCATCTCAAGTGCTCCAGTTAAATAATATATTCTAAACATGCGTATATGCACGAGTGCGGTGTCGCCACCTGTCATGTCGCCCGCGAACTAGCGCTGTTGATAGCTCTCCAGTTTCAAACATTCATCACTCTGATCGTTACATGAGTTGGGGTTACATTAGATGGATAGATGTGGTTTAACCCCTAACTTTTGATAATGATATGCCTACCTACATACAACATTCGAATTTGACAGCTTTCAGGGCTTGGAGGAATAAATAGTAGATAATGTAGAATGAGAAAACCTAGTGTAGAAACTTTTGAAGTTACATGAACTGGCCGCCGCTAAACGTGAGTTTTAGGTATAAGGTCTTTGGCACAAACCGTGCGAAGCGAAAACAAAAAAAAAAAAACAAAAAAAACTAGCCGCCACTGATTTCAGAATGACACCAAAGAAAACATACATCCACCTTCATTCATTCATTCATTCAACCTACTAAACTTTACATAATCAACTTCTCTACCTTCATTTGACTCAATTGACCTTGATCCCAGTAGTTCAGTTCCGACGAGAAAATGTCTACTAACGTCTGCGGCATTCGATTGAAGGAGGCTTCACATATTTACCCCACAAATCGGAGGGAACAAAAAACAATACGAATCTAATGACACCTCATTCGCCCTAATCGCCGTTCAGGCTGAACGTATAAAATAGACCCACATTATAAACGTGTGGAATATATTGGTACCTATTCTTTTTAATTCGTTGCTGGGCAATAAAACAAAGGCAATGTCAGGGTACTGAAACATGTATTATTTAACGCGTTTACACTATCGTCTTCGCCCATAACTTTCTGGCATGATTGTCTATTTTATATCAACTTGGCAATTTTGAGCTTGTTTTAGCAACAATTCCATTAAGATAAACGATAAATGATTTTATTTCTGTAAGTAGGTTTGTACGAACACTTTTACACGTCAAACATATATTTTTTTTTAACTAGATGAGGCCGGCGTTTCCTATCTTACTACTCTGAGAAGAAATGCCGAAATAAAACTCAGAGGTCACAGTGTCTTTTAAAGTCCAGACAAAATCTTGATCAGATCATGTGAAGGCTATGTAGATCGGTATCTAAAATGGTCTTTTGAGGAAAGTACCACGTAGTTTGAGTGGACCTATCCAGTCAGTGCACGCAATTGTCAGCAATCGTGCAGCTAAACTCAGAACTTAGGGAGTTCAACGATTAGGACCATAGGCATACAATTCTGGCATCTATTGCGTTGATTATTTCTCTTATACTAGGTAGTCTAGGTACTGTCTTTGTAAAACTATAGGTACGCAAGTATATCCTATCGTAAAAGTAGAAGAACACCCCTAAAAGTTTTGCCAATTACAAGTATATAAACAGTTACTCAGAAAGTGGTCAACTTCTGAAATGTTAGTAGAACTTATAAGCCAGTGCGATCGTTGAAACCCACACATTACAGTTCCGTGTGGCTGCGAGTGGCTTACAGTGGCGCCACCCACAAACTGTGAACTACTAAGCGTGCTCATTAATTGGGTTTCCACACCCAAATGGAAATCTGGTACAACCGAACCCTGTGTGTGTATCTAATCTGTTTTCAGTCCCCTTTTAAGCTTTATTTTGTTCATTTAGGTTTAAATCGGGTTAGTTACTTTGAAGTAGAGATCGTCAAACCTAATACCACACGGATATTCTGTTTGTGACACGGAGTGTAGTCTAGGCTCAAAAGTACCTCCTGGATTTCAGAAAAGCGAAGCAAATTACATCCACTTTTACAGCTACACACCAGCCTTGCTAGGTACTTAGTTTAGTTTTTTTATACAGCAAAACGCAAAACTTTTCTGTGAAAACTAAATCCACTGGAGACCAGAAGTTTTCTAAAGAACGATAAGGAAGGTGAGTTAACCAAAATTTCAGGGAAGTGGTGACGTAGTGTGCACCATTTTACGTCATTTACTTCCATTTAACTTCCAGCTAAGCTTGAGAATACATGGAAAGTTTATATTCCACGGAATTGAACCATAGTTTAAAGGTGCATATTTGGGATTTCTAGTGAATTGCCAACATATAAATATCTATACATGATCAAATTAAACTAGCTAGCAAAACTCCGCAAGCTTGGTGCGTATCGATATCTAAACATGATAAAACAAAAAATATATTAGTTTGATGTATTAGGTTCTTTGGTCATTGACCGCAGTTAGTGTAGTCACTTGAAATATCTGTTTAAAAATCTGTTTTTTTTTTGTGTATACTATAAAAATGTGATGGGTTTCGATATGTAAACACGGTAAAAAAACAGATTTTCTCAACTCAAACTTCAAGTAACAAAATTACCAGCCGTCACGTCGTCGACCCCCATAAAAAGAAAACAAATCTTTTATTTTATCGGGTTTAGATATCGATTCCCATCACGTCTGCAGAGTTTCGCTACCTAATTTAATTTGACTCTGTATAATATGTGGATGGGAAAGGTACTCACAATGGATAACTTCTTCGACAGCTCGGTTGCTTGGTTCTTAATTTGTGACTTAGAACATCAAGTCAATTTGAATGTAATCACCACACAACACACACATTCACTTATTTGCACATGTTTGAGAGAGTTTTGATGGGTCCGCCTGGTCGACATGTCCACTAGCGGTAGATCCGTTGCGGAGAGGAGTTTGAGTGAAGGTCAATGGAATGAGTTATAGGAACAAGGAATGAATGCTTCGAATGAGTGATTTATGTTGAGAGTTGCAATGTGTAAAATGGGATCATTGGTTTTCAAAGAAAATGCATATTTAATGAAATAGAAGAAATGGCGCAGACAATATGTATATCACAAAGGTAAAATATTGTTTAATATAGGAAACAATTACTGGAAATATCTTGCTTGTGTTGTCCAAAATACAATAATAACACATTAGTAGTTAGTAAAGTTACCATTACAAATTGTTTAAAAAAAAAACCTAAATGGAAAACAAGGGTAGGTATACTTTAAATTCCATCGGCTAAATTCAAAGCGGCAAAAAGTAGTTCAGACCCTTACATTAGCTGATATTTATTATTCACTAATCCAGTACTATGGTAGAATACCAACCAATACCAACCAACCAACCGACCAATACCGACCAATGTTAGTAAATAAGAAACATAATTTATTCCGATAACTTTGTAAAAGCGTTACATTCATGTAAAAGCACAGGCACAATTTTTGTGCGGAAGCCCAAGACCAAAATACCTACATGCTTAATTTCGCTTATTACCTACGTGTTGTTATTTGTAATAAAATTAATTATTTACGGATAAATAAAAAATCAGTAACATAAGGCCCGTTCAGATGTTTAACACTAAATGCGCAAATTATACGCATTTTAAGAATGGAACAGACAGCTTACAGAAAGGTACAGAGAGAAATCCAATTTTGGTGCCACTGATTTTCAATTTTGGTGGATGATTTTCAATGTTGGTGGCCGACTAGACTTTGAACTAAAATATCTCAAAAACTTATCGAGATATTCTCAGACCTCTTGAAGATCCTTTTAGCTTGAACTTTCTATTCTTATACCAGGTCCTTATTCTTCATGAAAACTGAAGAAAAAAATACGCCACCCAAATTGAAAAAAAATGCACTTTGTTGATATTGGTGCCGATTCCCTTGTACACAAACTAAACTAAATTTAAGTTGAGTGCCTCTTTTTCTTTCTATTTCATTATGAAAAGGACAGAAGATAAATATTAGTTTAGTCCTGTCAAATTAGTCAGCACCTGACGTAATTTGCTGTAATTTTAGTTGTCAACTTTTTAATCACGTCTAAACTTGTATGGAGTAGTGTCAGGCGCTGATAAATTTGACAGGACTAAACTAAAATTTATCTTCTGTCCTTTTCATAATGAAATAGAAAGAAAAAGATGCACTGCACTTAAATTTGGTTTAGTTTGTAAACAAGGGAATCGGCACCAATGACCCAGATGATGATGTTTAATTGTTAATCGAAGTGTCGAAAACAAGATTTAGCATAGTACGCGCTTGACACCTGGTTATAAGGCTTAACACCTGGTCATTCAAAGAGTGGTATAGACCAGGCTAAGCGTAGCGTGGTGATGATTTTGCGTGTGGTTATGCTGTCTTCCAAAAACAAACTCTGCAGGCATTAGGATAAACGAGAAAAATCAATAAACTTACCCACGCCGCGTGCTCAAGTGTTTATGTTCTTGAGGTGGTATAACGCATCCGCGATTCAGGAGACATCCAAAAAGCAAGGCATCGAAAATAAATAAAAGTCCCCAACTATAAGTATGTATGTACGCAGAACTATTGACACACCCGAATTCATACAGCCACCGAGCCAGCGAAGGTCAAACTTTCCAAGATTTGAGGCAGAGTCTCGTTCGCTGGTATTTGCTCAGGGCAGGTCAACATCGCTGCGACGAAGGTCCATAATTGAATTTGTAAGGGTCGCGATAAGCGGCAAGTGGAGACAGTTAACATCACGAAGAACGCCATAGTCGGAGGACCTTAATCCGCAATTAGGGTAATTTGATCACGACCTTATTAGCTTATGACCGACGTAAGTAATATTTTATGAGATTTGCATATTTACGAATTATCATTTAACTATGCAATACTAGGTTATTTGGCTAGAATTTTATTAGCTTAGCTTAAAAATAGAAAGAAATAGGCCTAAGTATTCAGATGATTTATGAGATGATACAGTTATTATAGGTATAGGTAATAGATCACATCATAGTAATATCATCTCTTTCGTGTATCACATTATCATATCACCCAATATATCATAATGAACACTTTTCACAGCCTTCCGGGTTTAAGCCTGCTTTCTTTTTTCCCATTATATCCAAACTTCTCTGTCCCATGTAAACGTCTACTGAATATCAGCCGAACCGAATTGGCTGAGGGGAATAATACTCTATAATCATATGAAAATATGTAGATAATAAGTCTTACTGGTTCAAAGAAAAAGGCTTCTTATTCTGCTATTACGTCAAAAATCTGACGAGTTTTATACAACGTGTTGTTTTGCATCCTCGTCAAATTTCAGGAGGCTGTGATGAAAGACATAAATAATCAAAAAAATTGCGATCCTGCTCAATAATTAATACATACTTGTTTTTTTAGGTATTTAAGTTTGACAGTATTTCAGAATACTTCACTTTCAAAGAACAAAATCGCCCCGTTGCGTATGCGGTAGGCAGTGTCGTACGACTATGTCGCTGTGTGCATGCGTTACAGTTACAGCGCAGTTACAGGGCGGTATCACACGGGCCCTACACATGCCGATTTCCGAAAAAAAATACCTACTTATTTTATTATTGATTCGTGTCGAGAATCATTAGCATAGTTACCTCCTCGAATTTGACGAGGATGCAAAACAACACCTTGTATGTGTTGCAATATAAAACGGATATATATTTTCGTTATTTTTAACAGTTGTACATATCTAACGTATAATAGTGTCCCTTATTACACAGTGACCGTAATACCTATATTTTATCTCACTGTACGAAAACAATATGAAAGATACGAATCAGTTTTTTTTAAATAAAAAAAATAACCAGTTTAAATTAAATGAAAATGTTATCAGGTATATTTATGGAATACTTTTCCACATAGGTAGCAGACGCTTTCCAGCATCATGAACAGGAAATATCTTATTAAACTGCGCGTCTGGTGGAGACGAAGCGAATGAATTCGTAGAAATTCTCTCAATAATTAGGTTTACATATAAAATGTTTTAAATTGGATTGGGAAACTCAATTTTCTGTCTTTTTTACGTCAATAAATGCTATGTTCATTTTGTTTTTTTTTGTTGCACAAAAAAAACTTAATATTTATTCGGTTTGTTAGTTATTTACATAATCTCTTTGTTTTAGTTTTTATGATAGCCCATAACAAAAAAATGAAACAATTGAAAATACAATGTTATTTTCAGATGAAATCGAAAGTTCGCAAACAAAAGTTTTTACTTTTAGCAGATTGTTGTTCTTACCATCGCCTCTTAGTTTCGTCTTGTCTTTCAACAAATCAGAACTTTTCTATTCAAAAGAAGCAAACTTCAAGCAAACTGTTGGTACCTACTGTATAACACTGAAAAGTAGAAAATTGAAATCAAAATCGTTTATCGAGCATTTTAACATTTATTTGCGGTTGAATAAAAGGTCTCAAATTCTCTGTGACACGTCCTGCTTAATCGTGTAAATATTTATAGAACATATTTTGGGAAAATTTATTACGTTTTTGGTTATCTTTGTCCTGTACAAATCTTCTAAAAGTATTTGCTCAGTGATCCTACAAGATTATGCTATGGAAATGCTTGCGCTTGCATAAATGTATTTGGAATTATTCATTCGGTCCAATTCGTTCACTTTGTGTGGAGTGGCCGGAGATTTATGTCGTTGGAACTTCAACTTAGTAACGTACGGTGGCGCGACCGACCGCTCTATGCCTGAATAAATCAAATTATACCCTCTATCTACGTATATTCTCACGTCTCTATCCATGATGTTTGGCGACATATCTGGGAAAATCAATAATTCGAATGTAATTCGCTTCGTAAGTAGTTAGCCACATAAATTGAGCTGCTTTACAAAATTGAATCTTATTGGTTTCACTTCACTATGTACTCTTTTTACAATGATTACCTAATCTAAAACCCTGATGGAAATTAAAATCACTGTAGCGGTGAAAAGACTAGGAATAAACGAGCAAAAGTGCTAGGTAATTTTAAGTAAAATTCAATTTTAAATCCTCTAGTCAACGGTCTAAAACATCTTGCGTCGTATACTTATAGCTAGTATAAAAAGGCACATAACGTACAATTTTACACGAAAATAATGAAGCTAATGAAGATTGGTAGCTAGGTAAAGGCCGTACATCCCCGAGTCGTTATTTCTCGTGGAAATCGTAATTAAAATGAATCTCTTCAGGACAAAGCTTTTGGACACGAAAAGTTAAAAAGGAGAAAGCTTTAAGATTTTTTGGCCTCACGTCTAATCAATTTATTTTGCAATGGAAGCGATTTCCGTCCTCACTAAATGTAGGTTACGTCTCCGTAAACTGTTTGTTCAAATAAAGTCTGTTCGAAGTTAAATGAACCCTATTTAAAACTGTAGGTAAATGAGAGTTTATTTAATGGTACATACGCTACGTGTTTATTTGCATATTTTTTTAGCATCCCGACTTCGTAATATAGCGTGGCAGGGACATCGACGCGAAAACTGTAGATAACCATGACTTTAGCAGATGATTCTAGACCTCGCGTAGAAAATTTTCGTCGGTCATCAAAAACAAAATCAGCTGTTTCATATAAAAGTGCAATCAATACCTACGCGGTCAAAATTTACGGAACAGCAATTTTTTTTTAAATAACCGACGTATAATTTCTACTCAAGGGGCTCAGAATTATGCACTGAATCCATGGTAGCGTTGTGCGTCGATATCCCTGCCACCCTGTACACTGTATGAATGATGTTCTATGTGATTTTAGTCAGTGGGGGCCAAGGAAGAAACTGAATAATAAAACTTATGTTGTTTCAAAGCGAATTACACCAGCGGAGCCATGTATAACATAACACAAGGGCAACTCCAGATAATATTATGTTAGGTTACCCACTTTGACCAAGAGAAGTGTACCATTTATAACAGATGGGACAGTGAAAGGATATTTCGGCGTGGCTCGCGTTCACTTTTTTCTTTATTTTTTTTTAGGGAAATCACACATGTATCATTATTTGAATGAGAACAGTTTGAAACTAATTTAAATGGAAAAGCAGTTTACTACGATTGGATTAATTACAATAATATTTTTTTTTTAATAATTGTTTACACACCAAATTGTATTTGTTTAAACATATCTAACACGCTATATTTTCATGTTACAAATGAATTAGATATCTGTAGCCGAACTAGGCTAAAGCCAGTATTTCGGCTATCAGCGCTAAAACCCTCAAATAATAAACATTTAAAAATAGCCATGTTAACATTTGTAGATTTAGATAAAAAGTGATGATAAATAACATAATAATTCGACACATTAAAATAATATAATCATTACAAATTCCTCTTATTTTCAGAATATGCCAAAAATCAAAACAAAAGTTAAAATAATATCTGGATGTGTGTGTGTGTCCTGATCTTTGTTTGAACCCCGTTGCTATAATTATTAGTCTTGTCTAGACGATCACTATCCCCAATGAATCCGTGACCTGATTAAAAATCACGTTATGTGATCTGTTAACTCATAATGTTCCTTTCATCTTGCAACGGAGCATTTTGATTCGTGTTCGCTTTGAAGGAATTTACAATTTGCGCTCCGTTCATTCATTCATTCACTCATGTAATGACAGCTTGTTAACGCGATCATTAACTTTAACAAGCAGTTGCTTGTATCAATCGTGTTTAATCGAAGATACTGTGTTTGTCTCTTTGTATAGAACATTACCTTGACACGGATTTTCTTATATTTTTATTGTGAGTAATTGGCAGCCATTGGCTGTATTTTCCTTTTCATGCGGATCAAAGCTAAGTGGAATATGGATTATTTGTAGTCAGGACAGAAGATTATTTTAATGTATAGTCAGGGAAATACATTTTTTAAGCAAAGTGACTAAGTACCAACTTTCGTAAATTCAAATCACAACTGTCATTCTTTGATAGTAGTATGAAATGGCTACAACACGGCATAAAGACGTAGGGTTCCAATTCGCTTAATAATTAACTTGCCTGTCTGTACATAGTCATTAATTTATAATATATAATGTATCTACTGAACGGAATCATGAATAAATAAAACCAGTTTTTTTACATTCGTGTTTCCACCACATAACTATCGTCCCACTTTGTTAGAGCTTCCTTGCTCCGCAATCGTAAAAACATTGAACGCTGCACTCAGGCGTACACACACGCACACAAAAACACTATTGTTATTTCGACACTAACCGTGTTGTTTTCTCAACACCTAGCTTTCCAGAGGTGCTGAGACTACATTTTTATCTCCAACGTATAAATAGTTGTGTCATTCTTGCGTACAGTCAGCAAGACTGTTAATTAACCAAGAGCACAAAGCACACGCAAATATTATATAAGAAGGATTTACATATATATTTGTATCATATCATTATTACTTTTTTTATCTTGACATTTCTCGGGACCCTGGGGTCCCGGAGTTTTGGAAGGCGTACGAGGGGTCGAAACCAACTTGCAGAGGCCCCTTAGACAATTTTAAGTGTTGAGGTACCAACCGACGATTGTCCCTGTATGCTCTATGCAAGTGCACCCAAGGACAACCTCGGGTTGGTGCAGGACTATTGCAAAACATGGGAACAAAACTTATTGGGCTATGGGTTAGGGTAGCTAGAGTGTATTGGTTACCTAGAACTATGGAAGGACCCCTGCCTGATCAATGTTTTATTATACACGGAAAAAATGGCAGGGGGTGACTTGCACACTCAATAATGGGCCCCCGGAAACTGTCGCTAGCACTTAGTGACGTAGCGACAAGGGAGCAACATAATTATCCCGAGGTGCTTGAGAGTGAAAAGGTATTCCACGACCATCAGAACAATCCCAGAGCGCGGAAGATGGTCAAGATCCCTACCAGCACTTACTGGAATACTTCCTTCCTCCGAGCACGTTTGCTCTTGCGAATCTCCACTCAAGCCGGACAATAAAGGCAAGAAAGAGGTGGGAGCTCTGTTCCTCGTAATTTTTCACTCCAGCCGGCCAATAAAGGCAAGCCAGGGATGAGGAACAAGACTTCTCTCGGGAGGTAAGGTCCGTGGGGTCGCTACTGCCCAACAGCTCACCACATGCTGCCCTGCGGGTTTCTGTATCCCTCTTGATCTGGCTCCTCGCCGTAGACCTGTTCCAGCAAAGTAAACTCTATCAGTACAGACCTAGAGTTCGGAGTGCGCAAGCCCCACCACGACGTCAACGTAGAGATACGGTGGTGGGGTTATTATTATTATTATAGTACTCGGAAGTAAATAAGGCGCGTCGAGATTTAGGAAATGTTCGGATTTGTAGAGCGTCGTCTTCTCGCTCATGCCGAGTGTGACCATCTCTTTCTGAAGCTTGATTATATTTATGCCCCGGTACTGTATACAAGGTGTAACCGAATAAACGCAAGTCCTGAAAGTACTTTGCTCATAATTGACTACTGAGTCAATTTCAGTAACTATTAATAGAGGTATTTTTTTCAAAAATTATGTATTTTGCAATACTGACCACTGATTGAGGCAAAGAAAATTAAATCTTATTTCAAGGCAATAAGACTCAATTCTGTCAAAGTCAAGTCAAGTGTGTTCAAGTCTTATTGGTCAACACGATTTTATTAATAATAAGAGTTAGCTATAAAAAAAAATGTAGTTTAGTTTTGGTCATTGTAAATATTATTCTTTTAACTCAGGTAACAGGTACTCTAACCTAGCTCTGGAGCCAGGGTCTCAAATGAAACTGTAACCGGTTTTTATTATTAAGAATTAATTTATTATTTATTTATTTAACTCAATACTCTAATTGGGGTGTATGAGGTCCTGCGTTAATTATGTTACACGTTGTATAGCTGCCAGGCCAGCTAACCTAGAACTAGAAGTAGTGCAGACAACAGTAGACCTCAAATGAACCTGAAACCTTTAGTAGCCTGTGTTACCTACCATTATATTATTTACTCTATAGTTTTATGCCCTCCTTGTTGTTGCCAAATCCATGCTGAAGGTAAATTGTATTAAGAAATCGATATGGGCTCAGTGCAATAACAGATTCATACATGAATCTGTTATTGCACTGAGTCCATATCGATTTGAAACGAAGATTTTTCTACTTGATGTTACTCTCGTTTCAGGTTAAGTTTGTAAAGCATGGTGATAGTGTTCTCATAGGTTAGTAAAACAATAGTGCTTGGAAGTGTGTGATTAGTTCCTTGAGCGGAATCGTAATTTTTTTTATTGGCTGGGGTTAATTTTATTGGATTTTTTTGGCTACGATGTTCAATATGCTTTACAGATTGATTTTGAGAAGCTGAAAAAATCAATCTAGAAAAGTGGTAGTGTGTTAAGACAACTTCAAAGAAAAAGGCGACGCGGCGACGCAGCGGCCGTGTGTTACTTTCTTGTGTTTCTTATATTCTTTACAGATTTTGAGAAGCTGTAAAAAACAAATCTACTTATATTACTTATCTGACACCAGTGTCTGATATCGATCAAAAACTGGGTTTTTTTTTTTTTAATAACGTTGCCCCACACTAGGACTTTCTCCTGTATCGTGGGTGCGTTTACAAACATTTAAACCCACATACACAAACAGCTGGCCCGGAACAACTAAAGTGTAGGTCATACAAATATTTATTCCGTGCGGGAATCGAACCCGCGACCAGCAGCGCAGTCAATCGCTTAACCACTTCGCTAACCGTGCCGTTACATATATGGGCCACTATACAGTATGGGTACCACATATATGCAATAAATGAAACCACATATTTGTTATCGCCTTTATTGACGATATACAAAAAAATTACGAAATCGGTCCAGCAATTAGGTGAAAAAGTAGAGTTTTAATATTGAGCAAATTTTAACCCAAACTCAAACCTCAGACCGAAAGCATTTATTTCAATTAAACCATTTACAGGCACTTTTGAATTGTCAAGTGGTCGGTCAGTCAGAAATATGAAGCTTGTTGCCCATTCCAAAGCGTTGTAGGTACTTATGGAAGAACGGGCAACAAACTCCATGGACACTCTTATAAATTATATTGTTACATATATATTAGTTACATCATTAATGTTGAATATAGGTATCATTATATGTGAGAACGATGTAAATAAGACGTACACGTTGAGTGTCCAGAGTACAACAGTAACACTCCGTAGAATTGGATCACTAGGTCGATGATTCAATGAAGTTGAATCCTTGAACATTGAAAAGTGACGTTGCCACGTAGTGCAAACTATCACGACGCTGTTAGGTATTCTAAATTATTTACCTAAAATGTAAAATCGGTACACTTCAACGAGAGGCTGGAATTTAATGTAAAACATTATAATTAAGGGGCTTGTAATTAAGGGGCCTTCTGACTAAGCTATAACAGCCGCACGGGCTGATCGATCAGATTAAGCTACGCTTGCCGCGGTTGGTCCGTTGATGGCTGACCATCTTTATATACCAAGACCCCTCCGTGCCTCGGAAAGCACGTTAAGCCTTTGGTTCGGCTATCATTCTTTGACAGTCGTTACGGGTCGTCAGAAGCCTGAAAGTCAGACAACCAGTCTTACCAAGGGGTATCGTATTACCCAGGAACTGGGTTGTGCAGGTCAGACTTTAATCATTGTAGGCTGGTTATTAAATTTAATGTTAATGTTGTTTTTTTTTGGTAAATTACTACTTGGAATTTCCTAGTAATGAGGCGCTTAGACTTGATTTTGCAATGTGCAAATTGTAAAGTAACAGTGTACTCGCACGTGCGCGCGCGCCTTCCCCGTAGGGTAGGGCACCTGTTATCGACCATTAGCTTCTTTTAAAGGGAGTATAGATCGATAAACAAAAAAAAAATATATAAAATTATCGTGTTGTTATCATAATTTTTAATAAATAATAGTTTAAAAAATCATGCTCTTGTAGATAACCGGAACTAAAAAGTAGAAAATAATTTTCAATAAGTTTAAATTAAGAATAGAGTGGTTAACAAAAAAAAAATATATATTGTAAAAAAGCGTGCTAGATGTCAATTGTTGTAAATATATTTTTGAATATTTGTAAAATTAGCGTCATCATGAAAATATCTGATAAAGCACCCCGCGCTTTTTTACTTTATACGGTTGTATGTGTATGTGTGTGTGAGTGTGCGAGTTTTGATATTGTATGGTTGACCGTAAGCATTGTGTTCGGTCAACGATATAACCTCTATTCTATACACATGTAAATATAATTTAAACCAATTTCTTGTTTTTATATATAACTTATAATTCGCTATATTATATTTAATTTTGAATTTAAATTATCATTTATCATTTAGTGCCCACGGCAGATCTTTCAAATGTCTGCGTTATCAACTGTCGATGGTCGGTTCTGTGGTTAACCGGGTTATAAAGAGTGAAAAAATTAAGCTAGTCATATGCTTGTCTCTAAGATCAAACCGTAAATGTCTCATACACGGCTAAGAACAGTAGTTATATGATGTGCAAAACTCCCTGATTACCCCTCAACTCCTACAAGTAGTCGTATGCTTGTCTCAAAGATCGAACCATGCATGTCTCAATGCACGACTAAGAACAGTAGTTATATGACGTACATAACTCTCTGACAACTCCTACGAGTAGTCGCATGCCTCAAATGTTGAACCATGCATGTCTCTAAAACGTGGCTCAGTTTGTTTTTTTATTTATTATTACATCAATCCACCGTCAAAGTGAAGATTTTAGCTACAATTGAAATATATTCGATATAACTTGTTGTAAAACTACAGTACCTATACAATATTTTATTCACAGTCGGTAACTTATGTAAGAAATCGGAAATTTGCGCGCCTGCTGCCTTCCTTGGATGTGGTAGCCGTTTCTCAGGCTCCCTCTCCGGAAAGTTTATTGTATACGTGCACTTGGCACAAAGACACTACCGGGTATCAGGGAAGAAAAAGTCGTCAATCCTGAGGATCCTGGCAAGGATAATGAGACAAACTATTTAAATTATTGCATTGTCATCGGCCCTTGATAAGTGTGCGAAGTTTAAAATCAATTTGACGTTTTGAAGGAGATGAAAATCGAGTTCAAAAATCCCGATACATAGATTTATAGATCCATAGATACATACCAAGTTAATAAAAGTGTGTTGAAAACACTACGCATAAGTATTTAATTTAAACAGCTTTTTTGTCTTTGGGTGTTCTTATTAAATATTAATATGTAGATTTAGAGTTATTACATTGATTTTACGTGTTATATGTATATAGGAATGAACCTATTCAAAAATCGTAGTGACTTACCCGGTTGCTACTCAGGAAGCCACCCACAAAACGGTAGTTTCGTAAGATCAATCGTACAAAAATAAACTTTTTTTGAAATAGTTTATCCTTATCATTAATATTTTGTCAATTGTTTAAAATATTAAAACATTTAAATAACATTAAAATACTTCAAGTATTTTGTTTAGGCAGTAGGTAAGTTAGTGTAAAAAATTATAGATTAACGATAATTGCTCCGTTTGCCCTATTTAAGACTTTTATTTTTTTCGCCTATTTGTAAGTTCCGCTTCATTGTCAGTTCACCGCGAATGTTCCGGGATAGAGTGTGTGTGTGTGTGTGCTTTTGCTACTTGCGCGCATTGCTTCTAGTGATTTTAGCAAGTCAAACTATTAAACATAATTAGTTTAGTAAAAATCGGTGAAATGGACAATTATTAGCTACTTGACTTTGTGTGTGTGTAAATTGTGTTTTTAAGTTTATATGAATTATTTTTTTACGGTGAATTTGTCAGTAGTGACTTTTGGGTGTACATCTTTGTTTTGTGAACAAAATGCCAAGACAACAGTGCTACACACGTGGTTTTATTGTATGGCGAATGATGCCAAAATTTGGCGTTAACTCTACGTACTTGGCGTCCGGACCCTCCTGGGAGAAGTCCAAGGATCAGGGGAAATTAGCACATAGTGTCCAACACTCATAAAGGTGTTGCTCTGCGTCACGTTCCATCCTCTTTTGAACAAGGAGTCTTAGACCACTTTGGTCGGAACCCAACCTGCAGCAAGCTGGGCGTGTGAGCCATAGAACAATACATCGAGTTCAGTTCAGTTATCGCGAAATAAAAAAGTGGCGGTAAAAATTAAATGAACATAGTGAATTTTAATTTCGTCGCTTAGTGTCAAACGAATCAAAGCCGGCACCGACACAAAATGCCGCCAACGCCATGCCACCCGCGCGCATCATTGCCGCTCTACTTCTGGATCAAAGTACGTTGTCTTAACAGAGTGTTTACTTTTGATGTTTTTTTTTTGTTTGAAAATTTCTCTGTTTTTATGTACGGTTTTTAATTGAATATTTAATTTTGATAGACTTCTGTGGATTACTAAACTGGTGGTTTCATTTATTGCATATACATTAGGTGGTTTCCATACTGTATAAGCGGGCTCACAGAAAATGGTAATAAAATAAAGAGGACACCGGACAGCTGCGTACTTGGTTTACGACTGGCAATCGCATTATTTTCCCTCTCACGCTTTTTGAGGCTTAAAAGTCCACTAACCCACCAAAAGCAACAGTTTGAATTTAAAAACATTACTTTTACTGAGGGAGTATTTAATCATTGTTTTTAAATAGTGTTGGCGAAAAATAGGAGGATAGCTCGAGTATTTTTTGGGAGATTGCGGGCGCTCATTCTATTTGGATGACCTCGTATAACTTCAAAAAATTGCAAAATCTGGTTACATTTCAGTAAAACCATTTGTGGTAAGTTTAAAATGACCCGCACTATCGTAAAATAGATAAAATCATCTTATAGTCCAGTGTAATTAGGTTTATACTTCGGAATCCAGCTATTATGAATGGATTTTGATTTTTCTGGTTTTTTTGAATTTCTTATACCAAAAAGTAAAAAGTTTACCTATTGAAACCTTCCGCTAATGTTATTTTTTTGTTCGAGACCTGCCCCATGATCATTATGCTATTTCTAGTATAGTACATTCCGTTTACGGCTATATTTATTTTTTCTCGTCGAGAATAACTAAGTTTCTATTTAAAATATACGAAGGGATACCAAACGTCCTTAAAAAGTAGGTATTGCAGGTATAGAAAAGGGAGTAGGTAGAGGGGCCAGTGGAGAGCACGAGTGGCAGATGTTATTCTACTCTGAAAACAGTTTAGTACGGAGCCAGTGCGTTAGTGAAACGTTATTTTGAATATTTTGTGCAGTGTTTGTTGAAATAGTCAATTATATTTGCCAATAAAAACATATTCACTTCCGCCTGACATTAGGGACTGCCAAACTGTTGCAGTTTTTAAAAGAAGAGTGAAAGAACACTTTCTTTCCACTTCATCATAGTTGCGTATATATTAATATTCTAGCGATATTTATTTGAGAAGTATGTATGTATGTTTGTATTTTTGTATGTATGTATATTCTCATATTAAATAAATAAGTATCGTCTGACATTGCACACAGCACCATCTAGTTCCAAGTTAAGCACTTAACACTTAAGGCTTGTGTTATGGATACCAGATGGTTGATACACTACTTAAATACATTTTTTTTTCGTATATACATACATATTATAAATATACATCCATGACTCGGATACAAATGTCCCTAATCATCATACAAACATTTGCCCCTACCGGGATTCGAACCCAGGACTATTTGGTTTCGCTGACTACACTTAGCCACTGTAGCCACTACACCAAGCGTGTCGTCAAACATATTATTTGTTTTATTTTATTAAGTGAATTGTTTTTGATTTTATTTTCTCTTTTAATCTTACACACGCTGTCTACATCTCTTAATCTACTATCCTATCGCAGGTATGCTGGATGAGATTTCATTAGAAAAAGCATCATCTTTGTACCTATTTTACTGTTCTTTTCTTCTTGTCTGTTTATATATATGTGTACATAAATGTTTAAATAAATACATTTATATACATCACGTGTCGTTACATCGATAATATTTTAGGTTAATTGTTGAAATTAAAAGAGGATTGGGAACTTTTAAACAAGCTTCTGAGGAGAGAAATGATGAATTATTACAATACTTAAATACGTGTGAAGTTGTATAATTATGCTCATACATCATGTCGGCAGAAATATATTATTAAAAAATACATTGAAGCCTATAAAAGACAAGAAAACAACGGTGATTTTTTTAGTTTATGGTATTAGAAATCCAAAAAATAAATCATTCAAATCCATTCATAATAACTGGGTTCCGCCATTTTTCATTTATAATTGCACTGGACTATTTCTCTTTTTTTTTCGTCGAACGTTAAAGCCTTGAATCTAGTGCTTCGACCTCGGTGGGGCGAATTGAAAATTTATGCAATACGCCCCTAAGCCAATTGCTTCAAATACAGTATTTGAACTGTGTTGATGTCCTTTATGTTGCGTGTTATTATTACAGAAAATGTCTCGGAAGTATCAAAGAATGGCACTACGAGCATCATGGAGTGCAGACGACTTATAAAAAAAAATAAAAAATACAACGTGTTGTTTTGCATCCTCGTCAAATTTCAGGAGGCTGTTATGAAAGACATAAATAATCAAATAAAATTACGATCCTGCTCAATAATTAATAAATACTTGTTTTTTTTAGGTATTTAAGTTTGACAGTATTTCAGAATATTCCACTATCAAAGAACAAAATCGCCCCGTTGCGTATGCGGTAGGCAGTGTCGTACGACTATGTCGCTGCGTGCATGCGTTACAGTTACAGCGCAGTTACAGGGCGGTATCACACGGGCACTACACATGCCGATTTCCGAAAAATACAAAAAATAAAAATAAATACCTACTTATTTTATTATTGATTCGTGTCGAGAATCATTAGCATAGTTACCTCCTCGAATTTGACGAGGATGCAAAACAACACCTTGTATAAAAACGTTTATTTTGGAACAATTTATGTATCCATATACCTAATTAGTACAAAAGAAACGATGATAGCTACAAAAGTATAAAACTGAGGCGCACCTATCAAAGCCCAACTCAATAAACAATGAAGAACATTTGTTTCAGACTACCATGGTAAATTATTTACATTAAGTATAGAAATTACAAAGATATGCACTGGTATGTGTGGGTGTGGGTTAACTTAAACAAAGCCATGCGTAGTGTACCGAGGAAAGAAACAGGTGTTAATGAAAAATAATATTTTTAGTTGATTTAGTACCTACAACTTAAGTTTTATTCAAATGTTTATTTAAAAAGTCTGATTTGATAAAGAGACTGAGCGAGTGCCTCATACTATTTTAAGTTAGATTTAAAAGATTCCAATTGCCAAAGTAATTGTTAATTTAAAAAAAGATAAGTTTAAAAAATGCAAAAATATATTTTTTCTTTTTTTTGATTCGGGCCTATTGCAGTTGGCTTCGAGGAACCTATTCTGCGTAACCTAGCGTTGGCGGGGCCAGAAGGGCCTCTCGCCTTGAAATACAGGTTTAATTAACTAACTAAATTTAAGTAGCGTCACTAAGGGCGCCCCATAGTGGGGCTCGAACCTGGGCTTAGCGCGCTACTGGTCACTGAACTAGCGGTCGTGAGACTCGGATCTGAGTGATTATTATTATTAGGGACATTGTTTAATATTACAGGCTCCGCACGGGCGGGCGGGGTCAAGGGTCGGGCGGGGGTTGTCTATCAATGATTATGGGGCATTTTATAATAAGAGTGAGTCGTATTAGCCAACTATCATGTGACAAAACGCCCCCCTTCAGATTAAAAAACAATATTGTATCCATTGTTTCTATTCAGATTACCAACTTTTTTTTTTTTTTTTTTGAGGGTGGGAAATCATCAAATAACTTCTCCCGCTCTGGGCAGAGCAGGAGGGCGTGTCAGACTCTTACTGACTGAAACCCACTCGTGTTCCTTCAGTTGCCTGTGCCAGGGGCACGGTATCCCTCTCGGACTTTCCCGCAACCCTAGCAGGCATCGGCCCTAGCGGACCCCGTCATTGGTGCTGACATCTCTTTGAGGCGCGCGTGGAACACAACGCGTCGTCGACCCGGGCCTGGTCCTTATCGAACGGCGAGCTGAGCCATTGCTCGTCGTTCGCAAGCCCACGCCTACGGTGGCCGGGAATCGGCCTGCGATTCCCGACGCCCAGGGCATCTCCTGCGGCGGCTAGGGGCATGAGGGCGCGAATTTTGCCTCTCCCTCACGCGTTCCGCCTCCTCCTTCGCGAAAATTACTGCTTCGCAGAAGGAGGTGACGGCTTCCCAAGCCCTCTTGTTCCGTACCATGGCCTGGACCAAGGCCGGACGCGAGAGATCGCCACCACTAATCGCCTCCACGAGGACACGGCGGTGCTCCACCCAAGCCAGGCAGACCTCCACCGTATGCTGGAGCCGTGTCCTCCGGGCGATCCAAATAATGGTGACACCCGGGCGTTTCCTCCCGCCGTATCCGGAACAGAACCTCCTGAAACAACCGTGTCCGGTGAGGACCTGCGTCAGGCGGAAGGTGAGGACGCCGTGGCGTCTCTCTAGCAACTCCTCAAAGAGGGGACTTATCACCGCAATTGTGGCGTGCCCAGCGCTGGGTTGCGACAATCGCACTCTCCATGCCGCCCTGAGATCTCGCCGGAGCTCTGTCCGCTGTACCGTGATTTCTCGCGGCAGCGGAGCTACGCCCCGGCGTTTCGCCTCCTTGCGCCACTCGCAAATGTGCGCGAGGAGTTTTTCCTCCAGATCCCATGGCGGTAATCCGGCAAGGAGGCTCGCCGCCTCACCGTAGACCGTACGGTATCCCCGGACCAGCCGGATGGCCATGACCCTTTGGGGCGCGTTCAACCAGCGGGCTTGCCGCCGCCTCGAGGAACGCGCTCACACCGGTGCCCCGTAAAGGGCCATGGACCGTACGACTCCCGCGTAGAGCCTCCGGCAGGAGGCGTTTGGGCCCCCTAGATTGGACAGGAGCCGCTTCAAAGCAGCCCCGGCCCTTTCCAGTCTGGGAGCCAAATGTCGGAAATGCTCCACGAAGTTCCACCGGCTGTCGAGGACTTGTCCCAGGTACTTCATCGTCGATGGCGCGTCGACGGTGGCGCGTTTCGAGGACCATGAAAACACATGGCCTCGGACTTGTGCAGGGCCACCTCGAGTCCCAATTGCCGGATCCTCTCGACGATTGTCGCAACCCTGCGTGTCGCTAGTTCGGCCGCCGCCTGGTGCGACCTCCCCTGCGCCAGGACCAGCGTGTCGTCAGCGAAACAAACCACGCTGACGCCGCTAGGGAGGTCGGCGCGCAGCACCCAGTCGTATCCGATGTCCCACAGATGCGGCCCCAGGACCGATCCCTGTGAGACACCGCACGACATCTCTTGCCGGTTCCACACTCCCTGGTGATTGGGGTAGATGACGGCCCTGTCGGTCAAATAGGCTCAGATTACCACCTGAGACAATATTGTCAAAATAATAATAATAAAAAAAAAACAAAAAACTACTTTTTTTTTTATTACATATTTAAAAAAATTAGGGCGTATTACATTTTTCTACCCTATCCATCATGCTCGCAAAGATGATAACAGTTCTGTCTTATTAGATTATAAGTAGACATTGGGATTTTGAAGAATTCAAGACCCAAGGGCAGAAAAGAGATGCCTTAATCACACCAAGACGCTGAATAATGAAGTCTTTACATGTCATTATTATCAGCAATGTGTTTTCCCTTGAAGCGGCTCGTCGAGGCACGCGGGTGTAATGACCACCTCCTCCGGATTTATATGGGGGGCCATAAAACCTACATTCTTATTCATGTTCATGTTTATGGTCATTGATATGGGCCCATATAAATGGAGATGGCTTTGAACGGGACATAAAACATCTATAGGCAACGACGTACTACTAGACGTGCCTAGCTCTGTTGAATTTTAGCGCAAACTAGTCTATTTTTAGAAGTACCTAAAGGTCGTTATTTAAAATCATGTCAAAATACCTTTTGGAAGAAAATACTTTAGCTATAAATAGCCTTGGAGGAAAATCCGTCTAATGGGGGACCGTCCCTCCTGCACATAATTTGTGTGTGAATGAGTTTATAGAAAGTCGTTATGTCCTACCTTGTATTTATCTATCTATCCTAACAGACTCCCAACTATAAGGCGTTTCAGGGTCACATAAAGTACGAAGTACTTTGACGCTAAGCTAAAACTAAGTGACGACTTAGTTACAGCTTTCGGTTTCAAATATTTCCCAGGTCTTGCCTAGTCACGAATTAAAATACCGTACTATACCGGCTATCCATTTAAAACGTTGTTCATTCTATTCAAAATACGAGACTACATTTTATCATTTGAATGCATTACACGGAAAATACTTTAAAATACAGAGTACACGGTAGCTAAATGCAAATGTTTGTACGTATTTAATAAAAGATGACTTGTTCGCCGCCTGGGCGGGCCCGGCCCGGGCGCCGCGCCGGGCGGCGGCGCTTCTACGCAGCGTAAACTAACAAATTGCTGTGCCTGCCTTCGAACCTCCTCAGTATTCTCAAGTAAAAGTCTTAAAAAGAAGCTTGAAAATTTCTCCAACAGTCGTCAAACTTTGTCCACTATATTTATAGACGATATTTCTCGGCGGGACCGTCAATTATCGTCGGGATATTTTCATCTACTACTTTTGCGAATGAATACAAAAATATTTTTCGTGCTCTCTTATAGGTTTTTGCGTTCCTTTTAATAAGTGATTTGAAGTTGGCGAGGCACTTATTAAAATGTTTCGATTTGAAAATGTATCCACAATTTTAATGTAATTGGGTACCCATCGAGGAGTTTATAATTACCTAATTATAATTTAATTTATTTTACCGTGTCAAGTCTTCAAATTATTGACACCATGTCCATTATCGTCGTAGCTATAATATGACTTTGTGTTCCGTGTGAAATTAATTTAAATTACTACGGAGCTCAATCAGTCTCTCCTAACGTTCTTTGATTAAAATCCCCACAGAGCGTTTACTTAATTTAGATCTTTGTGTAAGCATAGCATTGGAATCAGTAGGTACCAAAATCCGAGGAAATACCTGCAGCCCATTTATTTTTTTCCGGAATACTTTAGAGTGCTTGGAGGAATGCTTAGGTATGTACGAAGCCTGCGTGAATCGTACCTTTATTTGTACGGGCTCTCTTGAGTTAGTGTAATAGGAAGTGCATATTACTACTCATATAATATAATATGCGCAGTTAGTAATGATAGGAGCATTTAATTTGAATTTTATAAATACTTTACCTTAAATTTTGCCAAAATGTGATGCGTGCAAATGTCTATTTAAAGATGATTCAATACAAATTTATACATTATCAACAGGCAAACCAACCGATAGTTTTCTTTATAGTACATACATGAGAAAGGTTATTACTCCCACCATTGTTTTTTCGATCTTTCGATCTTCGAGCAAAGGTCGAAAACACACACTCATTGAGAGGAATTTAACACATAAATATTAACAATGTTAAATATTCCTGTTATCACTTAACTGCAATGTTTTACATTCAGTATTTAATTTTATGAGCGTCCATAAATGGCATCTATTTATGTTTTACGTGACAGCGCATAAATATTTTTTTACGTAATACGCCATATTTATGCACGAATGCTTCTTATGCTTTTATGTATTTTATGTGATGGCACATAATACGGAGTAACTATTATTGAGGACAATATTTAAAATCAATAATGGGCCTATTTCAGTATACCGTGCTTTTACGTGCAATTGTTACTGTCTGATGTTAATGATGTATCTGTCTTTCACAGTCGCATTTCTCTGAAACTATTTTCAAGAAAGCATCTATAGACAATCTGTAAAAATATTAACCAGACAGGAAAACTCTTCTCTCGTTAAGGTTTCTCTTAATGCTATAAGGTCTGACGTAGATAACCCATTTAAAACAATAAAAAAATGTTGTTGATCTCCACAAGTAGTTTGATGTTCAATATTGTTATTCGTGATTATTGTGCTCAGCAATTCGGTAGCTATAATTAAATAAACAATCAGAACGATAACAGAGACGGAACGCAGAAGTTTAATTAATAAGCGCCCCCGCCAGTTTATTTTGTTGTGGAATTCATTCTATGCTATGGAACTCTCGTTCCTAGCGTCAGAAGCGGTTCAAATTAATGAAGGGCTGCGTGAGTACTGAGTTCTTGCCTTCGATAACTCTCTTTTTTTAAGTTGGATTTTTTTATTGGGTTTTTTCCATCTGGAATTTCTATGTAGCAGCCGGTAGTCTAAATTTGTGTCCGAATGAGGAATGTTCATATGTATGTAAAATCACTTGAAACTTCGTTACAGTATAGCTTTTATATATACAAATACACTAGTTTTGTATATATTACCAAGTAGTTTTGATTTTATAAGCATTCAAAGTTTGCGTAAAAATGTTGCCCCGCTAAAAAAAAAAACATTTTTTCCGGCGTCTTGGTGTAGTTTTTGTACATTTTGGCACAACACAGCATTTCCGAGAACTAGGATTGGACATATCCAATGATTTTAAGGGAAACGTAAGGCAGCGGTACGGAAGAGCGCAAACGAACTGAGCGATTGTTGGAAAAGACATCACGAGGCGCGAGCGCGAGCCAACGGTCGCGAGCTCACTTTAAATTCTATAACTTGGGAATTAATTAACGTATCAGAATAATTCTTTCACATGTATTTTTTTATTTTTGACAGAGACTACATTAAGCTAAAATTCAAAATTAGTGAATATTCTCAATTGGCTCGCCCCTTATTACATGGGACTTACACATAACTCGCGAAATGTGGGAGCACTATAGGTCTTTATGTACACGTCTGCCTAACTTTCGGGGAATACAGCTGTGATGTTATGTTGAGTTCATTACAGTTAACTTGTATTTCAGGTGCTATTATTTTTGTCCTATCATTACAGTTAACTTGTATTTTAGGTGCTATTATTTCGTCCTATTATTAAAGTTAACTTGTATTTTAGGTGCTATTATTTCGTCCTATTATTACAGTTAACTTGTATTTTAGGTGCTATTATTTCGTCATATCATTAAAGTTAACTTGTATTTTAGGTGCTATTATTTCGTCCTATTATTAAAGTTAACTTGTATTTTAGGTGCTATTATTTCGTCCTATTATTAAAGTTAACTTGTATATTAGGTGCTATTATTTCGTCCTATCATTACAGTTAACTTGTATTTTGGGTGCTATTATTTCATTCTATTATTTTAAGTTAACTTGTATTTTAGGTGCTATTATTTCGTCCTTATAATCACTACTTTAAAGATGTTGACATATATAAGGGTGTATGCTTATGAAGTTATGAAGAACATTTTGTTGTAATAAAACAAGTAAGAAGTATTAAAATGTTATGTCTAGTATAGTTAGAATACTCGCAGGGTTCTGTATGTGTGAATTATATACTAATATAATTTCAACGCCTACCTATTGCACATTTGTTTATTTGTGATATGTTATTATTATTTATATTCAATTTCTCGCACACAAATAAGGTACAAAGACGGACTTAATGCATTAGTCATCTATCAGTCAACCGAGGAACATAATAATCAAAATAAAAATATATTAAAAAGATATAATAATGAATTTTAAATAAAATAGGTTAGGTACCTATAAGATATTGTTGAACTTACCATAAACCTTTTCGAAATGAAATTAACTTTATTTTGGTGCGCGTTAGAAACCAATATGTAACGTTTAAAGCTTATATATTGAGGAAGCATGTAGGATTTAACGATCCCTGCTAGAGTATATTTGCATTTATAGTGACAGGTTCCAGTCTAAGAGGATCGTAGTATTGTGTGAGCAAGCCAAAACCTTTCTCACAGTTGGAATAGCTGCAACTAAACAAATAAAGAACGAAGTCATACATGTTCCAAGTCTTTAGTAAACGTTTTCTATGGTAATGAAAGTAAGTAACTCACACCGTTTGGATAGCATAAGCCTAATTAATCTGCCTATAACGTTCCCACTGCTGGTACACAGGCTTCCTCTCGGTGAGAGGGAGTTGACCGTAATCCACCACGTGAGCCCAGTGCGGGTTGGCAGATGTCACATGTCTTTGAATTTTTGGCACTAGGACATGCCGGTTTCCTCACGATGTTATCAGAGCAGTGGTGATGATATAATTTACACAAAGTAAAGCGTCAGGCTTTGAACAAATAAATAAATAACGACCTACAAGTTGTAAGTCGCGTCTGTTAACAACGGGCCACAACTGCTCCACCGTTAGGATACGTACTATTGGCTAAACGTCTTTAGATAAATTAATTGCGACATCTGGAAATGTGTCGTCTTGCAAGCTTTGCGTACATATTTGTAAGTAGCCAAGCTAACAAAATAGGTTTTCAGAATATTTCAGGAAATCATTTGTAGCTTTGTTTCAAACAGTGCGTTTGCAATGGCAAACAATAGACTTGAATCGACAGTCAGTATCAATCAATGAACAGCACCTGTTGGCTATACAATACATCAACCGTAGCATCCCCTCAGGCTACTAACACTAGAGGCCTGTCAGGCTACACTCAGACATTACCGACATGTCACAGATTTACTGTGAGAAGTCTACATACGATGAGCATACACTGTCGATACGTACGTTTGCAACAAACAATGAACCTGAATCGACATCCAACATCACTGATTGAACATCGCTTATTGGCTGAACACAACTAGATATGTGTGTTTTGCTGTATCTAGTTCCTGGTTGTAGTGTAGTATGCTAAAAGCAGTGCCGTCTGGCCGCCGTGCCCACAGCTGGCCGCACACTGTAAACTATTCCTTAGAGTTACCACGATCGAATCTAACGCATGATATCTCCGAGCCATCGATTCCCGAACGTATCTAGTAGCGAATTGATAAAACCGGTGCTCAGACTTCTGTTAGCTCTATAGTGAGTTTGTGGAAATATATTTCTTAGCAATAAATTGCAGTAAGTACTTAATATTTTTTAATGAAATCAAATAATGATTCAGTTATTTTTATTTTAAAAGGTAGTCATCATCTCTTCAAACAGCGTAATAAATTCTAAATCCTAATTTTGACTTTTCCACATTTTCATTGCCTCCGTTAAACAATTTGTTCGCTTTTCGTCCTAAAGTATCAATAAACTTAGCATGTTCCCGTGAAAATTTAATGAACATGCGATATAAATTATTTAATAGCATACATGTTAAACTTAGGTAAGTACATGATTACCAAAAGGCTAACAATATACTACAACGTATTTAGTTGTACCGAATATTTATCATAAAGAGAACCTCAATGTATTGTTGTAGAAGCAACAAACAACGGATAACAACGTATAACAACGTTTGACGTGGAGCACAAACATCCCTGGTATTTAGTTTGTTTTGTAAGGCGAACAGTTTTCATTGGGACCGGGAGCGCTCCCCGGTTTAAGAGCCAGCTCGCAGCCATTAAACTAGCGTTTTGATGAGGATACATTTTATTTTGATGACGCAAACGTACGGACAGCGTGTAAGGACATCCTCTTTTCGCTAATGGGTCTACGGATAGTGTTCACTATTAAGTTACGGTCAAAATAACCTTTAGCAGATTAACATTGTCGAAAGTGTTCTCTAAACTTATCTCTGGTTCTTGATAATACGATAGATCTATTTTATAAGACGGTACAGTAGTCACATCACCTCAGAATCTAAAATCAGAATACTTCTTTGCACATTATGCATTTACCTTGAACTTTAAAAGAACCTAAAGTTGTTACTTTAAACCGGATAATACTTTAAAATAATGATGCAACTATTTTTGGCGGTTTTATAACATTTTGGTGTATGCACTTTACAATTACTATTGCATGTTCAGCGTTCATAGCGATGTTAGAAAAATTGTGAATTGTCAGTGGTATAGTCTTTTGTCCTGCGATATTGTATTTTATTAAATCGTGGCACTAACTGTAGTAACCTCGTTTCGAACAATGCTCACGAAATACTGAACGGAGGCATGAAAGGCTTTCGTGTTTGTGCGCTTTGCTACAATAGGTACACTCTATTGTTATATAAATTGTGTACAAACTTCATCGAAGTGCATTAGGAGTATGTCGTCGTATCTGCTTCGCTGCTCTTAACAGCAGACTGTGTGGCCTTACACTCACAATAGTTGATTAAACCTATGTTCTTCCTCTTCATTGCCTCTTTAAATTAAAACTCTTTCCTTCAATATTACGTTTGGTAAACGTTTTTGTATAGACGAAGCTCAGCGTTTGATTAAGCTCGCCAGAGTGCAGATTCAGCATTTTTGTTCAGTTTCAGTGTAAGCGATAATACTCATTTTCACTGTGAAACATTTCCATTATGAGGGTTTTAAGACTGGCGAATTTGTGTCACTGAAAAAGGAAATTGTTTGAACATGATTGTTTTTGACTGAAATAATTATGAAGACCAACACTGTCGTGTGTCTTTAGACAGTAATTAAATGGTGTAGTAGTTCGTGCTTGATATATTAATAGGCGAGATTAGCCGCACTATTTATCGAATCGATATCCAATCGCGTTTTGTGTCGGACAGTGAGCGCTGGGGCCCGGGGCTTGGAGGCAGGGAGGCAGCAAGGGCGGCACGTTGGCGTGAAATCTGTCGCCTTGCGAGCTCTCCAACCGCTCCCTGGGGCAGAGTCGATCTGTTACAACAAATAATACGCCAGACGGCGATCCGTTAAACCACTTTTCAATTTTCCAATAATTGTTTTAAATCGCATCTATAAATATTGTTGGCATTGCGTTATTAACCACCATTTCAAGCAATACTTCAAATAGAAACACAATATTTAACGATGAGTAAGATTCTATTCAAACGATTTCTTAACTGAGAGAGATATTGAAACATAAAAACGAATCTTCAATGAAAATAAATGTCACGTAAATAATCTAAGACATTCTCAATTACCCGGCAAGTGCCTTGAAATACATACAAATCGACTTATGTTAAACAAATCAACCGAATCTTGTATCTCTCATGAATGTGTGACAAATGTCAAGCCTGTCTCTTGCCAGTAATAAATAGGTAGCGGGCTTGTGTCAGCTTTGAATGATATTACTGGTTTTATACGAACCTTGGATATTGAAAAGAAGCACTGCAACTTCCTCAGAGGAAATCCTATCATAAAGGCTTTCTAATTCTACACGATATTCCAGTAGGTTACTAACATTAAGTCATGATGTGTAGGTATGTGATACTGGGTAAAGAGGAAATTCCAATCAGGATTTAAAAGGGAATTCCTATGTGGTTTGTTACCCTGGTGAGTTTAAAATGAATATGAGAGACGAGGTGATTTAACCAAATGTAAGAAGGTAATAAGGCAATTTTATTTAGATTTTAGTCAAATAAGGTTGACAGAAAGCATGGTATGGTGTAACTTTTTTACTGCAGTAAATTGTAATGTAAACGTCTTTATCGAATAATGTAACCGATTTAAAGGTAAATTATATAACGGAACAAGAAAAGTGATAGCTAATCAAAATGTTGCTGATATTATGTTCAAACAAAATTGAGTCGCGCACAAGAGCTTAGATCTTCCAGTAGATAATAATAAATATTACATGTACAAAACCACATTAAAGGATATTGAAGTCGCCGCTCCTCAATAAGGAATAGCCGTCTCTGCAATTGGCATTTCATTTGTCAACAAATATCTTTAGTAGAACGCTCAGTGGGTAGCTCTAATGGTTAATACGGGTATTCTTGAAATAGTTCTGCATAAATAAATTCCTTCATGATCTTATTATGGCTATTACGAACTGAGCTAGGCTTAATAAGGTCGTGTGCTTGACTTATGCGTTGTAAACGAATTGTTGGGAAGACGTGATTTGGGTTTTATGTTACGTGACAATATTCATGAAAGAATTTAGGTCAGAGATTAGGTCCTACGCTTTCATTTCTAATAATTAAATTTATTATTGTATATCTAATATACAATAATTTGGTTTTTGTGAAAAAGAAAATGCTTTGTGAAGGTTTCTGTTTTTAATAATAATCCCGCGAAAGTATGGAGGTCGAGGCTTTTTAAACGCTAAGACCCTCCACAATCGAGAGTTATGCAATCTCAGGGAATATTTCATAGAAACCGACGTGGGTATGCATCGAGATGTAGTCACGGTGGACAAGGGCCTCACCCCGCTCTCCTTGGCTAAAGAGAACTGGCGCAAACCTGTAGTGCTTGACACTAATGATCGCATGGAGGTATGGCAGAGTAAGGAGCTCCACGGACGCTTTTTCCGGGCCCTACATGGACCGGATGTAGATCTACTAGCGTCCGTTGCCTGGCTGCGTTTCGGTGACCTCTTTGGAGAAACCGAAGGTTTTGTCTGTGCAATTATGGACGAAGTTATGATGACGAACAATTACCGGAGATTTATTGTGAAAGACGGCACGGTTGACATCTGTCGGGCATGCCACCGGCCGGGAGAATCAATCAGGCATATTATCATCTCCGGGTGTTCTCGTCTAGCTAACGGAGAGTACTTGCATAGACACAACCTTGTAGCCAGGATAATCCATCAGCAGCTTGCTCTGAAATACAACCTTGTGGAATCGGAGGTACCGTACCTACTACAGGTATGTGCCCGACCCAGTTCTCGAAAATGGTAATATCACATTGTACTGGGATCGATCCATCATCACTGACAGGACTATTGCTGCCAATAAGCCTGATATAGTGGTGGTGGATCGATTGGAGCGACGCGCAATGATTGTTGACATAACCATCCCGCATGATGAGAACCTCGTGAAAGCCGAGAAAGATAAACAAATCAAGTATCTTGACTTGGCTCACGAGGTTGTCGACATTTGGGATGTGGACTCAGCGGTCATTGTACCGATAGTCGTGACAGCCAATGGGCTAATACCCAAGAGCCTCCACCAACACCTAAGGAGGCTCTCGTTAGGCAGCTGGATCAAGGGCTTGATTCAGAAAGCGGTACTTCTAGACACGGCCCGCATTGTTAGGAAGTTTCTCTCTCTGGAGCCCTGACCGCCGGTAGCTTGGACCCTGTTCCCGATACCGGTGGGCTACTATTTTTTATATTTTTAAATGTTTTTGGTATCTTTTTGTTTATAGAATTTAGAATAGAATAGAATTTGTCTTTATTCGAGTATCCATGACTCATCTGTTAGTATAACTTACGACTATGTTAGTAAACACTGATAAACAAATAACACAACAAATAATGGTGGATCACTGCTGCGACAACCCATGAGTAATTGCACAACAGCGACCCACATAAACACAGTCCAGACGACTGGCAATCATTCTTAAGATACTGTTGGTACTGCCCCACACCCTGCGCACCAGGGAAGCGCACTTTTTACGCATTGTTGCATAAAAACAATCCACATGCGCATCCGCAAACATCCCCGACGCACTACAGAAGCGGGGCAGCCCCACCAGCATCCTAAACGCGTTATTATACTGAACGCGGAGAGCACTGTACGATTTTCGCGCACATCTAGCCCACAGGCTGCACGTGTATAATGAAGTACAGTACGCTCGAAAGAGCGTAACTTTGACTGGAAGTGAACATCGTGCAAACCTGCGAGCCAACATGTTCGCTCTAACCGACACTGCCCTCCGCTCTCGCTCAATGTCATCATCGTCCTTAAAACCAGGGGTCAATATATGACCAAGGTATTTGAACTTCTGTACTCTTTGCAAAGGTGTGCCGTACAGAAGTACAGGAGGCACTCTGTCAGGGCTTTTACCCCCAGCCTCAAAGACCATGACCACAGACTTCGTACAATTATACTCCAATCCATGTACTTTGGCGAACGCCTCACACTGGGCAACCAATTTTCTTAAGCCACAGACTGACGCACTCAGCAGTACCATGTCGTCAGCATAACTGATATTATTGACACAGATACCGTCCACGTAGCATCCAACCCTGGTACTGCTGAGCTCGGCAATAAGTCCGTTCACATAAAGGTTGAAAAGCATTGGTGAGCTCAACCCCCCCTGTCTCACCCCACACTCCAACCCGTACGGACGAGAAAACGCCCCAGCCCATCGCACAGTGTTGATCTGGTTTCCATACCAAAACTTTAAAATATTGACAAGTTCTATTGGCAAATTAGCCCGCTCCAATTTATTCCATAACACATCATAGGAAACCAAATCAAAAGCCTTAGATAGGTCCAGGAAGCAGGCGTAAATCGGCGTCTCGCGCTTCGCGTAGTATGTGACAGCATGCTTAAGACACAAAACTGCACTCTCAGTTGATAACCCCGCTCTGAAACCGAACTGGTTATCATGCAAAGTTATACTTTTATTTAATTGCTTATTAAGCATGCTGTCAAAAACCTTCGATATCACAGTAGCTAGTGAAATGGGCCTATAGTTACTACTGTCGGCGAGGTCACCAGTTTTGTTTTTAGCTATTGGCACTACCACTGTTCGCATCATCTCGCCAGGCAGGTAACTATGGCTCATGCAGAAGCTATACAGCATAGCTAGTACCCTATTTATAAAAATATTTAAAAATGTAATTGATATGTATGTAAATTAAATAAAGGAGATAATAATAATAATATGAGACAACATCCACACAAGGTCCCGAACTAGGCAGAGCCTGTACTACGGTAACCTGATGACTGATATACATACTTATATACATATACACACCCAGACACAGGTCAAACAGACATGTTCATGCACACAAATGTTTGACTTGTCCGGGGATCGAACCCGGTTCCAGTGGACCAGCGGCTCAGAAGGCAGGATCGCTACCAACTGCGCCAACCGGTCAGTCAAAGATGATGATGTTAAGATAATAATAATCAGCCCGGTATTATACATGATATTTAATATTTTTGAGTGCCCGAAATCCCAAATATGTAGCACGTTTACAGAGATGCTTACAAACCCTGTATTTTTCCTTAACCGAAGTTTCCTTACACGCATATTATTAAAATTAATTGGATAGAACAAGGGAATGTAAAGACCGCTGTGTACAATTACAGTCTGTAGGCAAAGTCAATAACATTAGGTACATACGTGATAGCTAGTGGAGTGAATGGACGCAGAAGTGGGTCACTTTCATATTCATTGATGCTTAACTATTCAAAAGGATTTCTTGTACTTGGAAGTGTGAAATGCTAAAACCAGAATTCTATACTTTTGTATTTGGTGGTGCGAATGAATGTTTATGTGCAAATAAGAGTCTGGTTTTAATGTAGTGTTACCATAAAAATAAATGTACACATAGACTAAAAACAGTTCACAAAGAGGTCGACATTGAAATAAATCGACAATCGAAAAAGTTTTACAAACAAAAGTAAACGTGAGGAACACCATTGGCAGACACTAGTACGATTTAGTAAGCACCATGTGCTGCTGTTCAATAACGCGTTTGTTTAGCCTGTACTGTCCTATAGACACCAGATATGTGAGCTACAAGTAAATGGTGAATCAGAAGTGGATTCTACAGTATTCCCAGCGAAAATTCCCAAACGAGATAGGAATATCAATTGCTTTCCTGCCCAATTTCCCTGTAAATTGCCACGGAATATTGTGCCGCGAAATATCTAATATTTGCATAACGCCCACGTGCGTGTGAAAAAAGTTAAGTGAAACTGTAACTTGAAACAGGTGTCATTTATATTGTTTGTTCTGTTTTACAAGTGTTCGCCGTGTTTGGTTATTGCGAATATGATGGAATATCCTGGGAATTTGTTGTTTGTCCCTAAATATTGAATAAATAATAAATAAATCTATATGACAAACAGGGAATGTAAACGCTGTGCGTCCACATCATGTTACATTTTCTGATTGTGATTTTATTCCGATAATAGTAGGTATATTATGCAATTAGTGAATAAAGGACGGATTTAAAGCGAGGGCCATAGACGAATCACGAGCTAGTGAAGGATTCTAACGACTGAATCACGAGCGTAGCGAGTGATTCAAGTATTAGAATCCTGAGCGACGCGAGTGATTCATGGCCCTCGATATAAATCCGTTTTATTCAAGAGTTGCATACTATACTTTATACCATGACTACGAGAAAAAGAAAGATTTAAGCGAAAATAAACATTTAATAAAGAAAAAGGAAGCTTAAATTAATTAAATGCACATTAAAATTGGAACAATTACTAAAATTAAGAGTAATTTTCTTGTTATTATTATTAGGATGGTCAACTTGTGTAGCGATATAACAGTGAGTAAAAGTGCTTTTTATTCACTGTTTTCAGTGAATAAAATAAGCTTTTTAGAGGGGGAATGGTATAATAGTTATTTGTTATACAAGAGTGCAAAGTTGCTTTTTAACCGCGTGTTCAATTTTGATGACCGAGCAAGCGAAGGATTCTAAAATTGAATCACGAGCGCAGCGAGTGATTCAAAATTAGAATCCTGAGCGTTAGCGAGGGAATCAAAAGAGCACGAGGTGAAAAATCTTTGCACTCGAGTGCAACACGTAACTTTTCATTCCACCTCAGCGAGGAAATGACTAAATGCAAAAAAAAAACGTTTACAATCACAAGATAGGTACACTTTTATTTCAGTTTAGGTATTAATTACTACATTATGACAGGTAAGTATTACAGAATAATCTTTAAATTATAACAAAATAATACTAAGGTATAATTAAGAAAATTTTAAAGTAACGTTGCTACAGTTATTTAAATTGAGTGTAATATTTTTGTTTGGTACTGTAATATTGGTGTTAGTCACTTGTGTACTGTTTTTCGGTAAACTATCTGTCATACTTAATAGTTGTACCGATTCATCGGATTCCCTTGGCGTGAATGTTGGAGAGAGAGGGAGATGGTTAGGTGTTTCATAACGGCTTATTTTTGATGTAGAAGGGCCAGTCCAAGGATCCGATTGAGGCTCTTTCAGTGTAATGGCTCCTACGATGCCTTCACATATTTTAGACTTATTTTGGATGGAATCCTCTATGTATCCCTCTACAACTGCATTGGACTTCCAGCCTCCGTGGCGCTTAAGGGACAGGAGATCAGCTCCGGAATCAGCCAAAAGTGTGGCTGAAGTTCGTCGGAAACAATGACCCGTGTACAACAGGGGTTCTGGAAGTTCAAGAAATGTTGCTATTTCTCGTGGGATACTGCCAATTTTATTAGTACCCATAGGCTGTCTAACACACTTTCCATTGCGATACTGTAGAAAAAATCGATTGATTGGAGTGTTAGGCGGGCGTAAGGCTTGATATTTCTCAACAATCGTTACGTATTCCTTGCGAATGACGAAGTTGCGGTCTCTTTTTGTCTTTGTATTAGGTAAATTAATTAATAGTAAGTCATCTGAATGTTTCTCAATGTTTTTGACATTAAGTTGTGTTAGTTCATTAGTTCGACATGCTCCGTTTATTCCAATAATAAGAACAACCTGTAACGTAAAGAGTATTGTAGTAGATAAATGAATAAAATTGATATGAACGCATAATTATGCCTATCAACATCTACTAAGTATACTATTTAATTGAGATTAATATACTTAAGTAGATACTGAATGTGCAACTGACTTACTTTTGCCGCCAAATATACGGAATCGGGTGCTTCGTTAAGAAACTTTTCAATATCAGATACTGTGAAAACCTTCGATTTTTTTGGTTGATGACCAGATGAGGCTCTTTTTAAAAATGCCACTAATTTAGGATAGGTATCGATATGTTTGTCTTTTTTCATCTTTATTGTTGCTTTTAGCATCGAATACGTACTCCATAGAGTGCTTGCTTTCTTGTTCTCGGATAATTCTATAAAATATGCCAGCAAAACGTTTTCTGAGAAAGTTTTGGCTCCTTTTGCTAGTCGCCACGTGTTGAACATATCGTACTGTTTTAAATACTTCTCGCGTGATTGTTGAGGGAGAAAGCTCATTTGCGCATTATTAACAATTTCAGTCAATTCTGTTGGCGTCAAGCAAACTTCCTCGTCGCTAGAATCACTCATTTTAGTTTTTTCACTTGTTTTCAAGTTTCTTGTTTTTAATATAAGGTTTAACAATGACGTGAAAAAATGCCGCGTAAAGAACCGCGTACAAAGCAAATTGAAAAAAGAACACCAAGAAGGTTCCGAGTCTGAGTTTTTAACAAATTAAAAAAAAGTTGTATGATATATTCGGCACCATAGAGGTAGCAGTAAATAGGTTTAATGTTTTTTTTAATTCACAAACTTAGTGCACACGATGTTCTAAATTCAATTTACTTTATCCTCTAGAGAATAAAAACGGCTTTTCCACTCAGATATTGAAGATTAAAAATACTCTTTCCGAGATGGTGGGATGAAAATAATATTTCTATACCAATAGTCCCATTGTTATTGCTGTCAACTGTATCATAATTCCAATAGGCCGAGTTTTTATATTTATCTTAGAGAGCTGTATTTTTCGTCGGCTATATAACGTAAATAATTTGGGTTCGATAAAATTTTCATCATCCGTTATTCATTAGGATGTCAGGCGTCAGACGGTCATCATGACTTGCCTTTTTCCTTGAATTAAAATCGACCCGAACCCTCACCAGACCTAAGTGGAAACACGGCAACATACAGAACCTATAGAAAATGAGAGTAGGTAGTGTTTGAGGTCATCCTTAATTAGTTTATGACGACACAAAATGTAGTGCGTTGTCATCATATAAGTACACACTAGTATACGTGGGTCACACTGAAAGTTTTTAGAAAATAAAAAACGGAATGATATAGAAGAGAAGAGAAGAATGATATATAAAATGATTATAGCTTTTCGAAGTAGTCTCCGTTCCTTTTTAGGCACCGCAGCATGCGATGGAACCATTCACTGAAGCAGTGCGCCCACTCTTCTTTAGGGATTTCTTCCACGCCTTTTTCAAACGCAGCCACGGCACCGTCACCAATGACGGGGTTTGCTAGGACCGATGCCTGCTAGGGTTGCGGAAAAGTCCAAGAGGGTTACCGTGGCCCCTGGCACAGGCAACTGAAGGAACACGGGTGGGTTTTAGTCAGTAAGAGTCTGACACGCCCTCCTGCTCTGCCCAGAGCGGGAGAAGTTATTTGATGATATCCCACGCACAAAAAAAAAAAAAAAAAAAAAGCCACGGCACCTTCAGGGTTCATAAAACAAATTCCTCTAAGTTTATCTTTTATTTATGGAAATAAATAAAAGTCACAAGGTGTAAGGAGGATGACTTACCAATCCACACTTTCGATAGACAAATATTCGATAGTCCGTCTGGCGGAGTGAGCTGGAGCGTTGTCGTGGTGGAGGAGGGTCCTGGTTCTTGGGCGCTGCTGTCTAACATTTTCCAAGACAACTGGTAAACAATGACTGAAATACTAATCTGCAGTAACAGTATTTTTATCTTCTAGGACAATTGTTGCGAAATGACCCGTCCGTCAAAAGAATGAGGCAATCATCTTTTACCCTTGACTTCTGCCATTCTTTACTTTTGTCGGCAAATTTTCGAATGGAAACATCCATTGCGCAGATTGTCTTTTGGTTTCGAATTCGTAACAATATATCCAGTTTTCATCACCTGTGACGATGTCATATACAGCATTCGAGTCACATCCGTCATACTTTTCAAGCATGTCGAATTAGCAAACGACGGCATTTTTGGTCTTCCGTCAAATTATGAGGTATCCATCTAGTACAAAGCTTTCTGACGCCTAAATGTTTATGTAAGAATTTGTACTTGACTCATTGTAATGCCTAAAGCTGCACGAATCTGTTGAATCATTAGCCGCATAGCACCCACGTTATTTTCAGTAGTCGCCCTAGAAGGACGTCCTTCTCGCGAATCATCAGTGAGTTAACTTCTACCACGTTTAAACCAGTTGCTAACAATGGCACGGGATGGGGCTTCGTCATGAAATGCTAATCGAAGTCTATCGTAACATTGTTGTTGAGTAAGACCGCAACGAAAGTCGTAATAAATCATTGAACGAAAATTTTCTCTAGTCAAATCCATTTCGATGCATGACAGACACTTTTTAAATTGCCGCCAATTTGTAAAACAAATCTATATATATAAAAGAAAGTCGTGTTAGTTACACTATTTATAACTCAAGAACGGCTGAACAGATGTGACTGAAAATTGGTGCGGAGGTAGCTTAGAACCAGGAGACGGACGTAGGATACTTTTTTTTTTGTTTTTTATTATGCCCTTATTATTTTCTTTTATTAAACCATTATTTCATACTTATTTACTATACTATTTTGTATCTATCTTAATATATATAATTCTTCTGTACGTGTGTTTGTCACCTAACTTCTCCTAAGCGGCTGGACCGATTTGGTTGAAATTTTGTATGTATATTTCAATGGGTTCCTGGATGGTTTGAAAACACAATTGGACCCGGTAGGTGGCGCTGCTGTCGGCATGTCACCAAATTTGATTTGCTGTACAAGAGAATATTACACAATTTTGAGCGGTACTTTTTATTGCCTAGCTATAAAGAATAACACAAAAAAACAACATTCAGTATGCAGAAAATTGGAGCAACTCAATCCCAAGCCTTTTTGTCCTCAATATAATCTTTAACGATATAAAAGGCTTTCTGGCACAACTAACGTTTAATGAATCATTTGTATATTGTTGTAATGTTGATGTTATTGTGATGGATTGTAAACAGTTTAACAACATGCAAGTACAAATTAGGGTACAATGCCACGTCGCTGTGGTCCGAGGACGAGGAGGAAATATTGGTCGTCGCAAACAAATTTGTCAAACGATTTATACGCGGCGATTAAATAGAACCGCAGAAGAACGATTAGCAGAAAATGCAAGTGTAAGAGACCAGATTACAAGCACACGTGCAAATGAACGACAAGAACATCGCAACCAACGACTTCGGGCTTATACATTGAGGCAAAGACGGCGAAGGCGTGTAAATAAAAATTATAAAAATATGATAATTAAATAGAAAATATAATAAGTTATATAAGAAAAGTGTATTTAGTCCAGAAACAAATAAGCGGTATGGGAAAACATTGCCATAATTGTGGCCAATGGATGCCACGAAGAGCTTCAAAAAATTTTATGTGAGCATTGCAATAAAATAATACACTAAGATTTAATTCGGCAACGAACATCAACAGTAGCTGCATTGAATGCGACTCCATTAATATCATATCCAAAAACTTTAATCATTGTGGTGGCTTGGAAACGACACATTACATTGAACGCTAAAAAGGAAGGAAAGGACTAACCTAAAATCAAAAGAATTTAAAGAAAGGATTCTCGCCAATACATCCAACATAGAAGACTTGGATGAAATAGAAGAAAATTTAAATAATGTAGACATAGGCCAATAGTAAACAGTGAGTTATCAAAACATTATGACTCAACCGTAGATTGGTTAGAAGTAATTATAGAATCGTAAAATTATTATGTTATATTTATATAAGTGAAGTTGCTATTCCGGGCATTTGTCTTTCATTATTATTGTGTTTTTTTTACTTTAATGTAACAATAAAGTTAATATAACTCGGCTAATTACTAAACACAACATTTAATCATTCTAAGGCGGTACGAAGTTCGCCGGGTCAGCTAGTGGCATATACATATATAGGATATATACAGATCTTTGCAAAACCTCTTGAAATATTTTGGCAATTTTTAGCTAAATGCCATTTCTTTGAGCGCGGTACCTTTTTCTATTGATTTATTTTTTGTTTGATGTGCAAGTGGAGATTTAACTTTTAATTGTTCGTTATGTCCTTGTGTGTTGACCATTGTCATGGGCATTGGTCATAAATCAAAGATTTCATAAACATTTAACTACGTACTAGAATTAAATAAAACGCATGTTTTATCTACATTTGAATGCGACAGGGACGTATAATTAAGATGGCGGCACATAAATTAAGTTCCGCCTATCCTGTTAAGGGTGGCAGTGAAATGAGCCAGAACATTGAGCTGTGGGCCGCGGGCAGAAAACCGTCGCCTGGTAATTGTAGATCGTGGACTACTGACCTACTGTCTACGAACTTTTATTTGCTTTGTTATATATTTTTTGTTATGATGATCTTTTTAGGGCCCCGTGCCTTGTGGGTTCGTGACCGCATGACTGTCTGCGTGTCATCGTCGTCGGTTATATGAACTACAAACTTTTGCTTGTGGCTTAGCCCGCGCAGAGGTCGGGAATTAACCCACGGGAACTTACTTCTGGGATAAAAAGCCTATGTCCTAACCCAGTAGTGCTACTATATAAAAATCTCACCGTAAAACTTATGCAATTTGTGCATATTCACATTAGAATAAGACTCATAAAACTGTGCAGCAGTGGTAGCCTAGTGCCTAGTAGTAGCCTTCGAACCCAGACAGGCGCTTTACTTTATGTAATTTATTTCATCACCATTGCTCTCAAAACGATGAAGGAAAACATCGTCAGGAAACCGGCATGTCGTAGAACAAAAAATTCTAAGATATGTGACATCTACCAACCCGCACTGGGCCCGTGTGGTGGATTATGGCCCTCACCCTCTCACCAAGAGGAGGCCTGTGTCCCAGGAATGGGAACATTACGGGCTGATTACGCATAAAATTAGCAAATTACAACTGATAACTTAACAAACTTAGGGTTCTTGGAAATTCCTTATTAGTTTCTCAGAATAAAATAAATATACTAATAACATAATATATCGGGGTTTATACGTTTTTGTATCATAAACTCAAATAATTAAATAATTTGTACCTACAACATGTTAGATAATTATTATTGAAGGGCCTCGAGCTTTTAAGCTTTAATATTGAAGATATAATATTTACGTGTGTTTTTCGTATCCTTCATAAAATGATAACATGTTTTTGTTAATGTTATTATTTAAGGAAAATTCGCCGAAGGCAGGCGTACATTATATAATTATACCGTCTCTGAACATTGGAGCATGTACCAATTAAGAAGCTTTTTAAATAACAGTTTAATTAATTACTGTTTATTACTTACTTCTCAAGTTTAACTTTAAATTACTTATCAATTAAGTGCTGTCTATACATAATAAAATAAAATTGAAAAAAATACTATAAATATAAAATCGTAGTGAAGTCAAAACTGTGCATTGTTTTTTATTTTTTTATTAATTTTTGCGAGCTCCAGGAACGATTCTAATGCCGCAAATATATATTTTTTAGAATTTCTGTCTGTTTGACTGAATGTGAGTTACAGCGTCAGCAATCTATGTGGAAGCTAGAATACCACATAGATTGTGTTTAATTTTGCATAAATTCGATTTTGATTAGATTTTGATTTTAGAAGTCGGTAGGCTACTATTTATCACCCTATTTGCTATGGGGGATAAGTAACATTGCAATTTATTCGTATTCTTCTACAGTTTACCGTAAATTGAAAAATGACGACCCAAACAGTTAGAATATTGAAGATTGTTACTGTTGTTGTTTAATCTTTTAAATGATTATCATCACGCCATACTTTTATGGAGCTATTCAGTCAAACATGACCTACACAGGGTGGATTTTTGAGATGGGGCAGAAAGGGCAGGTACCTTACTCGTAGCCGCTACGAACGGTCTTAGAAGACTGTTCTTAACTATTTGAAACATTTTGAAATGAATTCACAGATTTTGAAAAACAAAAATACTGTCAGCAAGAAAGCGGCTATTTTTCACAAAAAAAAATCTGTTTCTTATGGATCAAAAAAACTATAGGAGCAACGATATTTTTTTTATTTTGTGGGGTGGGACTCATCAAATAACTTCTCCCGCTCTGGGCGGAGCGGAAGGGCGAGGCAGACTCTTATTGACTAAAACCCACCCGTGTTCCTTCAGCTGCCTGTGCTAGGGGCCACGGTAACCCTTTCGGACTTTCCCGCAACCCTGGCAGGCATCGTCCCTAGCGGACCCCGTCATTGGTGCAGACATCTCTTTGAGGCGCGCGTGGTAACACAACGCGCCGTCGACCCGGGCCTGGTCCTTATCGGACGGCGAGCTACCCATTGCTCGCTATCCGCAAGTCCACGCCTACGGTGGCCGGGAATCGGCTTGGGAGTCCCGACGACCAGGGCGTCTCTTGCGGTGGCTAGGGGCGTGAGGGCGCGAATTTTGCCTCTCCCTCACGCGTTCCGCCTCCTCCTTTGCGAGCATTACTGCTTCGCAGAAGGAGGTGAAACACCACCGTTCCTGAGGTCAACACCCGCAGCCTTCAATAGTAATTGCGCATTGTTTGCAGTTTTTCGTTTTTAGTAAAATAATGATCTGCCTGCATTCCTGCATATACTACCTAATGGCACAACACTGTTGCATTGACTTGCAATTGCATTGCATTGACTGTTGCCATACTAAAGCAAATCCTTATTGGCTTAATTTATCTACCAAAACTTACCGACAAAACAGAGTATATTGTGAAATAAATAATTCTGTAACACGAGTTCTGTAACCTCTTTAGAGATGTGTGAACCAGCATGAGACAACTGCCCATCAAAAGAAAAAAAAACATTGAGAAGGCTGCGCCTTTCTTTTGCAAGATACTATGCATTACACTCATGTAAACATAATGTACTCGTATGTAAAAATAATATTATCCTTTTATAAACACGACATTTTTCCAGATTCTGAATAGGCGAATTCTAGTTTTCTCTCGGGAGCCGTAAATTGTATGAACTGGATGGGAAGCAGCATTTTCTTGTACTCAGTTAAGATCACACTGATATTAGAACATGAATGCACTTGGGCTTTTCTTTGTTACTTTTATACTGTACTCAGCAGAGTTTAATTAATGCTCTAGTCTCTCTGCAAATGTTTCTCGTAACTTATTCTACGATCAATAGCCTTATCTCTTATTTTTTTTACTATTCCTGTACTTCGTTATAACTAGATATACCTATTCTGTGTTGATAATTTAAACCATTTAAAAACGTACAGCAGTCTGTACTGCACAGTTCACCATTAATTGACCATATTTTACCATAATAATCATCATGGTGAAGTGTTTGGCTTGCCGCGAACTGAGCAAAGAAGTCGTACTGATCTCGTCCCCTGTGACGTGTACGGTGTAGGAATGTGTCAGCGGAGTCCATTCTTTCTCTCATAAATGTCTACCAAAAGGAGTACGTACACTTTTTGCTACCCCGGGCAACAAGACTTGTACATCTTTAACAATATTATGATTCCTTCTTGCTGTTATAACTGTATATTGAATTTGGATATCAAAAGTTTACATGAGAATTGCCTTTCGGTTTTTAACATTACAACGTATCGACGTCAATCAGTGCTCCCTAAAACTTCAAACATACTTCAAATCTGTGGCCATATTTAATTGTTAGTCATAGAGAAACGATGATTGGCAAAGGGGCAGCGCTCTCGACCGGCTGCGAACAGGCGGCGACCGCGACGGGCTGACGTGTCGAGTGTGTCCGAGTGTCCACTCTGTGTACGATACAAGTCAGCATGACTGCAGTACAGCTAGCCAGCACTAGTCTTGTTTGAAAACGTTATGTTTGAAATAGATGGCTTTTATTGGGGCTGTAGTTTTGATAACATATAGCCTTTTACAAGAAAGTACTTACGTATCTTTTGTCGGACTCTTTATTGGAGGTACAAGTGCCCATAATCAGGTGAGAACCAAGTGATTATTTGCCAAAAATAAAACTGAACATGTATAGGCAGTAAATCATGGAATTAATTTAAGTACTAAATGGTCATCTACCTTGCAAGAAAGTTTGCTCGTTTGGGCAGCGTCCTTGACTGGCTGTGAACAGGCGGCGGCGGACTGACGTGTCGTCGAGTGTGTCCGAGTGTCTACCCCGTCCACGATACAAGTCAGTACGACTGCACTACACACGGGTCTTGTTTGAAATATAATATGGCTTTTGTTGGGGCGGTAAGTTTGATAATATACAACCTTAACAAACTTTTCCAAGAAAGTGCGCAGAGCCCCTAGCACGAACGCCATTTTTGAATTGAAAATACAACTATGCATTTTGTTTTAAGCACAATAAGTAACGTTTACTGCGTGCTCAAGCTAGGCCACAAAACTAGGCCACATGTATCTTCTGTTAGATTTTTTGAGGTCGGCAACATATCGGCCTCTTTACTGGAGGTACTAATGCGCACAACCCCGGCAAATTAGGGAATTAATTTAAGCATTAGGTTTAGCTTTTAAGCGTTAGGTACTCATTTCCTTTGCAAGAACCGAATAGCCTTCATACGCGAATATGTTACTAGGAATGCGGTGCCCTAATTACTGCCTAATTACTTAGTTGGCTATATTTTGTGGAAGGATTTTCCATTAAATTATTTGCACTAAGTACCAAAGTAAGTACTCATGTTTATGTACATATATCAGTACGTAATGTTTATGTATATACGTAACGTAGAGATTATAATATTAACACGCTATTCAGTTGGGATCAAAGGTTGTGTTACGTGGACTGCATTCCCCGTTTTGATTGGCTCACGGATCTGGGGGCCTACTCCCGCACGAATTTTGTCGTTTCGGCCGAAGTTCTGGACATTTCCTACTCCATCACTTAAGGACATAAAATTAGTCCGTTTTGACATTTGTCCTTACTACCGATGTGTTTTTGCCCGTCCAGAAAAGTTATTAATCGGGAGTCGGGTTCACTTCTAAGTATCGAACTACTTTCGGACGGGCCCGTATCCTCGTTGCCGGACTTAGCGAGTAGGCCTCCTGGAAGGATTGTGATGCCGAATCAAATCGCCACGCATTGTGTAGAACGCAGCCTGTGTGAACGAGCTTTATAGGGGAGTTATTAATGTGTATTATACGATTTTTTCTAAAGTCAATGAGCTATACTTGCGGTAGGTTATTTAGTGTTGGTTTTGTGATCCATCACAAAAAAAAAAACACTTTAAGTCGCGCAAAGTGGATCAACACTTCAATTTTATAAATCGTAATTAATCACTCCAGTGCAAAGGCCTCTCATAATATTACATTAAAATCGGCACAAGACGAAACATTAAAAGAATATTAACTCTTTTACCAAATGAAAAGAGTTTGACATTCGTCTTAAATACAAAATGCTGAAATACAATGTATCGAATAATCTGTATCAATTTTTATGACGTGTAAAAGCAGCAGTGCTATTCGACTTTTGTCGCTGACCGTACCTCTTGTAATACCGATTATGCAAGTATACATACCTACCTGCGTAAATCTTGTAACCTAATATAAAAATTAATTTTATAAGTTAGGTTCGACATCATTATTTCTTACTCAATAAAAAAATGTGTGTCAATTTCCAGTCAAATCTCCTATCGAAGGGCTTTCGGGGAAAAATCCATCCGTGAAAATATATCGCTAGTTTGTTCCACATGTAAAGTTTTATGACCCCGGGCGTACATAAAGTATTATGTCGCCCCGTCACTTTACCTCCAATATCTGTATTTCTTCGAGAAATAATGTTATTGTGGGTGGTATTGTAACGGACGATTATTCGCGCTTGTATTTATAGTGATACGAATGAATGAAGTTGGTACTTCTATGTAAGAAGGCACTTGGCACATTGGCACATTATGCACTCAATCATACCTATATAAAGCACTAATTGGTATCCGATTTCTGAATCGAGAATTTGACAATCTTTACTTTAGCATTACCGCCTTAAGGTGATTCCTTCATTGTAAGCCCGTGAAATTCATCTTTGCAAAAAAAGGAACGCATAAGTAGAGTATGACTTTGTAGTGAGAAACTAAAATCAAAATTAAACAGCAGCAATGAGTTAGGATCAATTCTTTGTAATACATTTAAATTGTAAGATTGTGACTTTGAGCGTCAGTCGTATTTTTTATCCATTTCTTTTAGTGACAAATAAAGGATTTTTTCAGATTATCAAAGGCGCGTGAGTCATTGCCGGAATGTTATGATTGAATAAATATTGTTTATAAATACCTATAAAGACTTAGAACTAGGCATTGTGTATTTATTTTATTTCTTATTGTGTTATTTTATCTTAGCGTTTGCTGCACCGGTTGACAATATCACGTCATCGCCAGCTGTCGCTGAAAACCAGCGCTGGGTCTGTCTTGCATTGGGTCGAAGCATTATGCTGAGCGATGGCCGTTTTGCGTGAATGTGACGCATATTTTCCGCCAACTGTGTATGTGTTCGTTCATGTTTATTGCAAATAAACGTATTTTCTTTGTTTCCTGTTTATTTCTTACTTAATTTTTTGATGTGAAACATCTATAGCCGCACGTAAAACCGATTGCTGGCGTGGCGACGCATGCCGTGGCGACGCGTCGCCATGCGCAAGCGACTGTGCGATTCTTTTATGTTCATGTTTATTTCCTATAATAAACCATAATTTCATGCATATTTTCTATATTATTATTAATTTTGGCGTGGTAATGAAAAGCTGCCAAAAAAATTCTCTCATTTCCTAACGTGGACATCGAGTGGGCTGCCTGTTTGTTTGCTCTGTGGCATAAAAAAAATAACGAATAGAATTAAGATAATTAATGCTTTTTTATTAAACTGTCTCGTTGGCCGCAAGCGCTACTGCTGAGGATGAGGTTCTGAGTTCGATTCGCAGGTCGGGCTAGTGTTATTTTGTTTTTCCGTCTAGAATTTCTCAATAACAGCCCATCTGGATTTGTGTCCGGATAACGAAAATAGGCTTGCCCCTCATTACATGGGAATTAAACATAGCTGTTGTACTATAGGTACACTTCTGCTGAACCCTTAGAAGAACCCAGGTGTTATGTTACGATGATGATTTGTAATAACAGTGATTGTCGGTCACCCATGGCAATGTATAATATCTCTACTAAATATACAGGGTTACTTATAATTTGACGTATATCCGCCAGATGCTGATAGGGGGGCGTAAGTGTAAAAAATTGGAGCCCCATATGTATGGTCGATATTATTTTTTTTTTAACGAGACAACATTTTTGAAGCGAAAAATGAAAATATTGGTAAGTCATTAAATCGTTCTTAATTTTAATTATTTTGTTGACATAAGTACTTTTAATTATGTTCATAGCTTAATTGTAGTGCCAGCTACAATACCATTTTTCAATGGTACCTATTCAATATATTATTATAGTTTTAGTTTTTGTTTTTTTCGAAAACTATTAAATTTCGGCCATACATAATTATAGGGGGTCGATTTGTTGCATTTTGGCCCCCCTATGAGCTCCTGACGGATATACGTCGAATTAGAAGTACCTAACCCTGTATACTTACTTTTTTTCCTTTGGGGAAATCCTAACTATATAATTATATGCTTAAACTACCTTATTTTTTAGCCGGCCATCATTTTCTCAAAAAGAAAGGCAGGTAAAGATAATGCCTGACATTTTCAACCTCTCCCAAAAAAGAAACGTAATGATAAATGCCCGTAGTCCCCGAGTGCTGACTAAGCGAGTTCTTACATTATCTATTATTATGTTAAATTATATGATTTTAGGGTCTGTCGTTCTTTCGTTTTCTATGGAACATTTTCAAGCTGATTACATTATTCTATTCTACTTTTTGTTACAAAAGGTATCTACTTATATTTATAAAGTACAAGCCGTGTGCCCTATGGGAATTCCCATTAGCAAAAATTACGTACTTTCACTTTTCCGTACGATTTTTCAAATATTTTCTGTCTTAAGAGCGTTTATACCTTATGAGTGGCAACGTCGCAATTTTGTGTCATATTTCGTGGTTTTCAATTTTTATCATTTAATCGGAGCTATATTTAAAAAATCTGTTTAATTAACTTTTTAGAATTATGTGAAAACTGTGTAAAAGGTAAGAAATCGTTGCGTTTACAGTTCTATTTATATGCAAATAATACATTGGAAACTTGCAGGGCGTTATTTTCATTGTAAAATAACTGTAAGCATTACGGTTACTTACTTTTTAAACACTTTCACGTAGTTCTAAAAAGTTAATTAAACAGATTTTTAAAATATAGCTCCGATTAAATGATAAAAATTGAAAACCACGAAATATGACACTAAATTGCGACGTTGCCACTCATAAGGTATAAACGCTCTTAATAACCTTATCCTGACAATTACACATACAAAAATAAAAACTAACCAAATAGGTGCAACCGCTTTGAAGTGATGCGCGGACAAACATTATTGGCAATTGATTTTTTTTATTCAGGGTTACTTGTAAATCGACGTATATCTGTCAGGAGCTGATAGAGGGGCCAAAATACATCAAATTGAACCCCCCATATTATGTATGGCCGAAATTCAATAATTTTCGAGATATTTGAATTTTAAGGGTTTTCGATATTTACCCAATATTTTACATGTAATTACAACAAAAAAAACTACACATTGAATGTGTAACATTAAAAAATTATATTGTAGCTGGCACTTCAATTAAGCTATGAACATAAAAAAAAAATAACAAGTTAGGTACCTACTTAATTCAACAAAATAATTAAAATGATGAAGATAAAAAGTTGTTTTTTTAACTAGACAACATTTTTTAAAGCGTAGAATGAAAATATTGATAAGACATTATTCTTAAATCGCTTATCATTTTAATAATTTTGTTGACTTATGTACTTTTATATGTAATGTTTTTATTATTTGGAATTAAATGTAAAATTCTGGGTAAATATCAAAAAACCCTTAAAATTCAAATATCACGAAAACTATTGAATTTTGTTTTTTTTTAAACGTTGCCCTTCACTAGGGATTCCTCCTGTATCGTTGGTGCGTTTACAAACATTTAAACTCACATACACAAACAGCCAGACCCGAAACAACTACTTGTAGGTCATACAAATATTTGTTCCGTGCGGGGATCGAACCCGCACACGACACGTAATGCAGCAGTCAATCGCTTAACCACTGCGCCAACCGTGCCGTATAGTAACCACATACCATCATAAGTGAGTGCCAACATAGTTGCATTTTGGCCCCCCTATCAGCTCCTGACGGATACACGTTGAATTACGAGTAACCCTGTATATATTTATGTATGGCTCCGCGAATAAGACAGTATAATAACTTCTGATTATCCAACTTGGTTAAGTTACCCGGTATAAGCAGGTAGGTATTTAATTTTTATCCGTCATATCACTGGTGTAACTTTTAATCTCAGACTAAGGAAAAGAAGAACTTTTAATACACTAAGTAGGTGCAGTCTGGGAAATTAATCAAATTGACACACTACGTCAACATGCCGCGGTATAGCATTGAGTTAATAAGTCAATGCGGTATAGCCGTTTCAAACAACTTTCAAAGAAGGTCAGTCGTGATTTGAATCAACAATCAATCTAAAAAAATAGTTTCCCTGACTGTACAACAAAATGAACAAAAAATCCCGTTTACGTAAATTAGTTTTATCTCCAGTAAAACAGAAACGGAACCCTTTTCATTAGTATGATACCTCACACCTCACAGTAAGCAGGCTTAATAGAGTGTCAATGTGAGAGGATCCGTTTATCTGCGAGGTGACAGATGGCCTTATTTATCGCGCACCGCTCAAGGCACTGCACACGCCTAGAATTTGTTATTGACGCGTGGCTTTTCCCTCGATATTCTTTTGCAATTTCAAGCTGGTGATTTTAAATGAGAGTTTAACGGCATTTTTCTGTTTTCCAGGAATATTTTGTTTGCACTTTAGTGGCTTTTGGTTGGTTGTATCTGGCGTGGAGAGTGTTGGGCGATTAGATGGACAGCTGAACTATTCATAACATTTTAATATGTTCGTTAGCTATCTCTGGTAAACCAAATGTGTATTTTTTTAATTATCCCCCAGAATCCATCATTATAGCTCTCCGTGGTCAAAAATATCAACTGGTAACTATTTTAAATATTCAAAACATTACACAGCCAAAATAGGTAAATTCACAAAGTTAACATGCCAAAACTAACCGGTGTGTTACGAAAGTATATTAAAATTTTCGTAACATAACTGATTTTAGTTCCGTCTTATAGGAATGTGACGTCAAAGCAGATATTTATGAAGGTACACGAGACGCGAGAATACGATGCTTTGCACTACATACTTTACAGTCGCGGCGTCTCTGTGTATGATTTAATAACATTGTTGAGACAAGTAACTGTCTACCGTGTACGGAACTTCGCCATTATTTCATACTTAATGCTTTCACTGAAACAAAAGAACTGCGAGATATTGTACTCCTTTTACAATGCGACAATTAGTTATTCCGTTGATAACATTTACTTTAAAAATGATTTGCGTTCTTTTTGAGATAAAGGGTCTTCTTATTCTTTCGGGTCATTGTTCAATTCAGGCTAAAGAGTTGGGGCGGGTGGGCATTCCTTTTGATGAGGTTATTGCGTCTCTCATAATACAACAAAGAACGATGCTGACATTTTTATCTTTTATGGATCATTATAAGCGACGTACCGATGATGGCTATCGTGATTCGACAAGAAAGGTCGATTTTATGAAGGGCTCTTGACGCAGCGCTTTACGTGGCGGGGTGTCCGACCACGGAAAATACTCATATATCACTTTGGAGCTGCTCCTGACATTTATTAAAAGTCTTCGGCGTTTTGATTACTGTTTTGAAATACTTGACGCGTCGATAAATTTTCATTAAAGACGTCGTCATAAATATTTTTACGAAAGGACTTAGCTTTCACAACAATTTACGTTGATACAAATATTTTGAGCAGGTACTATTACTATTTATATTTTGAAATCTACTCTTATTTACGGTTCGATCCCCGGACAAGTCAAACATTTGTGTGCATGAACATGTCTGTTTGACCTGTGGCTGGGTGTGTATATGTATATAAGTATGTATATCAGTCATCAGGTTACCGTAGTACAGGCTCTGCCTAGTTCGGGACCTGAAGACCTTGTGTGGATGTTGTCCCATATTATTATTATTATTATTTGTACAGTAAAAATATAACAAGCTCTTAGCCAAACAGTTCTGTAGTTTATCCCGAAAACTGAGCAAAACCATATTATTATCCCTAGCACCAAGCAAAACACAACGTTTGCCCCACACAACTGATTCCCGCCTAAGAACGCGTTTTCTATTAACATTCTTCATGTAAATTAATTCACACACCTATTTATAAGTATATCTGTACAGTATAAACAGATTAGAACGATATATAAAGCAAGGCAGAGTTGTTTCCTTGCAAATTTAATATGGAATCTGTATAAATTGTAAATATTTAACAAGCCATGGATGGTAATGTCTTGGGATTTAATCAGAAAGCTTCGCCTTCTGCGAATATAATTTCTTATTTCAAATTGCTGTTGACTGGTCCATTAATCGGAATATACGTATTTAGATGGGGAATGTATGTATTTTATTCCACACATAATTGCTTTTACGTTCGGCATGCGACTTGTTTATATGTATTCGCAGCCAAGACCCAGTTTGCACGGCATGCCATCATAATCGCGGCAAAATAATACCATATGCCGACAACACGCGCTAAAGCCAGTAGCCAACTGTTCGAAATCGCTCAAATAGGTTTTTTTTTATAATTAAACGTTTTATTATTATTCCGTTTATTTATTTCCATACATATAAATACATTTTTTTTAACACATAAAAAAAATTGAAAACAAAAATAGTAGTCCGCCGGTGTCGGGAGTAGGGTCCAAGCTACCGGTGTTTAGGGCTGCAGAGACCGGAACCTCCTCACGATACGAACCGTATCGAGGAGTACTGCCTTCTGAATCAGGCCCTTGATCCAACCGCCTAACGAGAGCTTCGAGAGATGTTGATCGAAGCTTTCGGCCATCAGGCCATTGGCCGATACGACAATCTGCACAATGACCGCCGAGCTCACATTCCCCATGTCAACCAGCTCGTGTGCTAAGTCGAGATATTTAATTTGTTTCTCTTTCTCAGCTTTCACGGGGTTCTCGACATGTGGAATGGTAACATCGATAATCATTGTGCGGCGCGCTAATCGATCTATCACCACTATATCAGGCTTATTGGCGACATAGGCATCATTACTGACAGTAATGATAGACCGATCCCAGTACAACGTGACTTGGTAATTTTCGAGAACTGGGTCGGGCGCATACAGTTTGTAATACGGCACCTCAGTTTCCACAAGTTTATATTTTATAGCAAGTTGCTGGTGAATAATCCTGGCTACTTGGTTATGCCTGTGCAAGTACTCGCCGTTAGCCAGACGAGAACAATATTAAACTCGATGTACTTAATGCCTAACAAAATGGCTTCCGTATTAAATAAGAAAACGGTATCGTTAGCAATTTTATTTATAAGTTCTAAATCAAGGCCTTAATTACCAGAAAGGATTACAATATCACCTAACTTAGCACTTAATGGATATATCCTGCGGCCAAAAGCTTGCGAGTTTTACGAGTGGCCCATAGAACGGTACCAAGAAATTATCTGTTCAAAAGACAATTTATGCCAGTGCAATTAAACGGTGCTAGGTCTCCTTAAATTGCTGGAACTGCGTAATTGTATTCCCTCCTTAATAAGGAGTACCGTCTTACCTCGTAAATATAAAGCTCCTTAATCCTGTTTAATTTTCTTGTTTACAAAGTTGGGACTACTTTTCCTATTAACTTTGGTGTTCTATGTAACTAGAGGTCGGGTATCGATTACGTTTCGTAACAACCCTTTAAAGCGCCTATTGATATGAATATTCATTTTACCTTGTAGGTGAGTACTTAATTGAAATATTAATGATGGTGGAAATTGAATTATTATTGCCTCTTTAGCTGAGGCGTTGTGGTTTTTGCATTAAAACAGTAGCATTCTTGAAGAATTACAAGCAAAGCTTGATTAAACTAATTTTTTCCTTGAGATATTTTCTCATGCTTGCAAAGCCCCGGCGTCCCCTACTAGGTAGCTACTAGTATCTGTATGGCTATTGGCTACATTTAGTATTTTATACGGAACTTTCTTTTAGCGCCTGCCATCTGACCCCCGCAACTTGTAATATTCTGTAAGGACTTTACCGTGGTAATTCGCTGTACATACTGGGGTACTTAAGTCCTTTCAGTTTATTACCTACAGTTAGCCCGAAACACTTTAAGGCCTTGTTTATTCGCAAGCTCTTTTGTATATTTTTTTCAATCATTTGCATAGCTTAAATCTTTTATGACCTTCCTATTAGCATAACCGTTTTATAAATACTACCAGGCTAGAACTTTACAAGTTTTGAATTGTTATACTATTAGCACCTATGAGTTCTCCAAAAGAGGAGGACATAATGATTATTAATAAATAAATAATAAATATGAGACTACATCCACACAAGGTCTTCAGGTCCCGAACTAGGCAGAACCTGTACTACGGTAACCTGATGACTGATATAATAAAATAAATTAAAATAAGTTTATTAACACAAAAACCTTAATATACAAAGATATACAATTCAAACAGGGACATAACTTTGGGAAACAAAGGTTGCATAAATAGTGAAAACCCTGCCTCCTAAACTAGGGGGGACCCTGTGACTTAGGAGTCAGTATTCTACTGTAACCTCGTGTTCAAAAAAAAAATCCTTTATTTATGTGTGATAAGTTGATAACATTTGGATCTATAATGAACTACGGCTATTAATGTGTAAGGTATGTGTGTTAAAGGAGGGAAATGTGGTTGTGTGGTGTGGTGAGGTGTGGTGTTGTGTGATGTGGTGTGGTGTGGTGTGGTGTGGTATGGTATGTTGTGGTTTCGTGTGTTGTGTTGTGGTATAGTGCGTTGTGTTGTGATGTGATGTGTTGTGTGTGGTTTATGAAAGGGGGGGGGGGGTTTGAAGTTGCGTTTTGTGAGGGTATGTTCTGATCATATGGTGTTACATGGGTTTCCGTATTCAGCTTTGTAGAATAGTGATTATTATTACGTGCCTAAATTATGTTATAAATAAGAGCTTCTGTACGAGAATAGTCCTGATTATACAGCCAGTTTGGTAGGTTGGTTTTAAGTTCGTGCTTGTTTAAATTGCTTATTTGGATATGCTTATCTACCCTTCTGTAAATGAGCGAGCTTATTACATAAAGTTGGCGGCCAGCGAAGGCTGTTTTGTGAGGGACAGATGGACATGCAGATTTGGCTTTACGAGTGGCTGTGTCCAACAGAGGAACCTGACTATGCTTTCTGAGGGTGGCATTAAGCACAAAGAGCTGTCGCACAGTAAGTACCCTGCACTCCGCATACAATTCACTAGTGGGAAATCTATACGGCCTGCAGAGCATCACCTTAAGCACAGCCCTCTGGGCTCGCTCCAGCCCAAGGAGTCTAGTCTTTGCGGTGCCTCCCCAAACCGGAATGCAATAACTGATGACAGACTGGCAAAGTGCAAGATATACCATTTTTAGTGTTTTGAAGTCAGCGCAGTGCCTTAGAGACTTAAAGATATAAATAAGTTTCCTCACCCTTGACGTTAGGCTTTCAACGTGAGAGTACCACTTTAGTCTGCCATCAATCACTACACCCAAGTATTTGGTTTGACTGACACGAGATAGTGGCGTACATGAACATGAAGTGGAGCCTAGGCAGGAATGAGCAAAAATCCTCAAATCAGATGGGGCTTTGGTCCTGTGACTAATAGAGAAAGGAATGTAGTTAGTTTTTGACAAATTAAGTGATAGAAGGTTATTTTGCAGCCACGCCACGACTGTCTGCAGGGATTGTTCTGCATAATATTTCACGTCAGTCCATGTATCCCCACCAACCACGATCACAGTATCATCGGCATATGTGAAAATCTTGGTGTTGGGGAGCGCCAATGTGCAAAGGTCATTAATATATATTAGGAAGAGCGTAGGCCCCATCACACTGCCTTGTGGAACTCCGTATGTAATGATTTCTTCATCACTAGAGTATGCATCAATCTTAACACGGAGTTTCCTGTTTTGGAGGTAGCTCTTGAAAAGGTCATGCGCTGTTCCCCGAATGCCAATGGCCGCCAACTTCGACAGAAGATTAGGAACAGAGACTGTGTCAAAGGCTTTCTGTAGGTCCAAGAATATCGAAAGGCATTTACGATTATCATCTAGATTCTTAGCAACAGTTTCCGTTAAATCAGCAATTGCGTCATCAGTAGAAACACCTTTTTTAAAGCCATATTGATTTCGCGCAATGATATGATGTTTGTATAGATAGTTGAGTAGACGACCATTTATCAACCTTTCCATAACCTTTGACATTGCTGAAAGAACCGAGATCGGTCTGTAATTATTCACACAGTCCCTGCTCCCACCCTTAAATACTGGATGGACCAAGGCCCTCTTAAAGGGTTCTGGGAAAATTCCTTTAGCTATTGATAAATTAATTATCTGTGTGATAACGGGAACAAGAGGTTTGCGACACATTTTTAGGAGAATAGAAGATATTCCGTCCCACCCAGTGGCACAATCATGCCTTAAATTCATGATGGTAGACTCAACCTCAGAATAGTCAACGTCAAGGATGACAAAAGAATTAGGGGAGGAAGTTATTGATGGAGAAAAAGTCTGTGAGGGGGCTACAATTTTAGAGGCTAGGTCTGTACCTATGCTGGCGAAGAACTTAGAAACTTGATTCGCTGCACTATATGGGTCCGTAAATATTTATAAAAACTCTAAAGGAGGATCACATCTTTTTTTGGTATGTGTTATCTCTTTTATTTTGTTCCAGAGTGTTCTAGGGTTACGTTTGGCTTTTTCTAATTCTGATATTTCATAAGCAGTTTTAAGCTTCCTTAGAAGATTATTACAATAATTCCGGTATCGTTTTACGAGATTTGGACGATATCACTGTTGGGTGAGTTACGGGCTTTTTTTATGGAGATTATCACGATGTCTAATGCAGCGTAGTAAACCCGGAGTAATCCAAGGCTTTAGATTTCTTGCTTTTTTAGGGACATTGATTATACGAGTGTGTTTTTTCAGAATTGATTGAACTATGTTTACCAAACAAGAGGCTGCCTTATCAGGGTCGTCCGTGTTAGTGACTTGAGTGAAATCCTGACCTTCCATATCTTCTACAACATTAGGATAATCTATTTTTGGGGTCTTATAAGCAGGAGTCGTCTGTTTCACTAAACCCCGTCCATCCATACATATTAGTAACGGAAGGTGGTCCGTGATGTGAGATTCCAAGACAAGGATACTAGTAGATTTTTCGGATTTTAGGCAAACGTGATCAATACAATTATTAATTCTAGTGGGGAGGTAATGTCCAGGTAGAAGACCATGGGTGGCATTAAGGGTCAGGTAATTAGCACTTCGGTCATCCGTATTAGACGGTTTAATATCGATGTTAACATCTCCGATGAGGTATGTACTATTACACTTATTAAGTATCCCAAGAACACCGTCCAAACTGTCTAGGAAATTATCAAAATCTACTTTAGAGTTAAAAGAGGGCGAACGATAAACGGCAATGATTGCTAACTCGTTATTGATTTGACACGTAAGACAGTTACCACTAGTGAAGACAGGCTCCTGAATGGTGCACTGAATATTGCTTTTTATGTACATTACTACTCCTTCATTCTGATTCCTATTATTGTACGTTAAGTGGGAGTTATAGCCATCTAACCCAGGAAGGTTTGTGATTTTACTCAACCAGCACTCAGTCAGTATAATAATATCACAATCAACTTTAGTTAAGGATAGCAATGCTATGAGTTGGTCAAAGTTCTTTTTTATGCTGCGAATGTTAATGTGTAAAATTGTAGTGGAGCTATTTGATGTCTTTAAGAATTTTGTACACTCTTCTGGAGAACAGTAATGAGAATTTGCAAGTGAAATGTCGTCCAAATCCGATACTATATTATCCACTAAATTGGCCATTTGAGTAACAGAGAGCACAAACACAATGGAACCCCACAAGGATAGAGAGAGTCTTTAGTATTGACGGGAAGGTGTACGGTAAATACGGCACTACAAAAATTAGTTACTGTACTAATTGTAAATATAATAATAATATGTAGCTTTTTGTATTTTGTTAGAAGTATGATGTACCTATAAGTGTAAGTGTGTTTATTTGTGTTTCTAGAATAAGAATTTGTAAGTGTTGATTGAGAATGTGTTTATAAGGCAGATTAAGAAAAGTAAAAAACATAATACTAATAAGACTAAAAATTACCAATTTAGGGTTCAAGCACAATAATTGAAGTAAATTACGTGCCTTCCTGCGAAAATGATAACTTAGTAATATACATACTTATATACATATACACACCCAGGCACAGGTCAAACAGTGTTCATGCACACAAATGTTTGACTTGTCCGGGGATCGAACCCGGGACCACCAACTCATTATTGATTTCATGATAAATAGAAAGTGGGAAAATATTATCGAAACTTTATTTCTGTAAGGCAACTAACTTTGTAAGAACAAAATAAAAGCTTGTGATGAAACCGTACCATCAATTAGGATCTCCCAAAAGCCGGTTATTTAGCACCGTAATATTCTCAGTAACATGTCGTATGATGGGTGTGCGGAACCAACAATATAAGTTGAACAATATGTCTGTGGTTGCCGCGTCTTGCGACAATTCGTATGGCGCTAACGGAGCGCGAAGGACTCGTCATATATCAAGTAGTCCCTAGCAACCCTGCCCGGGTTGCTAGGGACTACATACTACTTTCTTGGTATTATTTTGTCTGTATTTCTTAGGTGAGGAACAAAATTATAAGAACATTCCATAATAATTATATTGGGATAGCAAGAATGTCTTCTTATCTTAAAATTACCTACGTAAATTAAATTCATTTAAATGAACAAGTAAATAAAGTATTTCGTAACCCCATTCGAAAGATACCACAACTCCAATAGATCCATATTACGAGGAGCATGCTAAAAGAAGTTAGATATTCTTTACTCATTTATTTGACACTGGCAAGTTAAACACCATCTTATACGCCGGTTGTTCATTAATATAATTTGAAAATAGAACACACATCCTTTTTTTATTTATTTAGATGAGCATTATTTTTCCGAGAATTTGGCGGGAATTCGCTTACAGCACAGATCAAAGAATCCAAGTACTTACAGCAATAAAGCTCAGCCGACGTGATTTTCGCGCTATGATTTATTATGACTATAAAAAAGGTTTAAAGCCTCAAGAGTGTTTTGAACTTTTGGCTACTACTTTTGGCGAGTCTGCTTGTTCGCAAGCAACGGTATTTAATTGGTTTGCTGAATTTAAAAGAGAACGGGGATGTTTCGAAAATGAAGCGAAGACAGGTCGGCCGCCAGCCGCGGTCACACAAGAAAACGTACGTGCAGTCGAAAAACGTATTCGTTTAAACTGACGAATTACATAATTATGTAGAGCTGGAGCGAGAACTGAAAATTGGATCAGCAGCAATGCAAACAATAATTCACGACCATCTTTCTCTCCATAAGCGTTGTTCGAGATGGGTGCCACACAGATTTACCGATGAGCAGAAAGACCGTGGATCGTGTCTATTCATGATATATAAATTCGACGCCGACGTGAAAAAAAACGTGTATGATATACTGACTGGTGTCGAAACAAAGCGACAGTCGACTGTATAGTGCTTTGAAGATGCACACAGAAACAAATGGTCGCCTCGTTCTACTGCGGAACGGGTAATATTGCTACTGTAGTGCTAGAGGATCAAATAATAGTGAACTCCGAATGGTATGTGACAGTTGGTGCTTCAACAGTAATATTAGCTTGTTGTGACAAGTGACTGCATTCAGGAATCCTTCTCTGGCATCACGACAATGCGGCGCCGCACACGTCTGCCAGAACACTCGACCTTTTTAACTAAAAAAAACGTGTCTATCCTCCCTCACCCGCCATATTCCCTGGACCTAGCCCCTTGTGATTTTTACTTATTTCTAAAAATCAAAGAAGAACTATTTAGGGGAAAAGGTTTGAAAGCAAAGAAGATGCACTGGCTGCCTACAACTTTGACATTTCTGAGGTGTCTAAAGAAGAGTGGTCAGAGGTATTTTACAATTGGTTCAGAGGTATGTAAAAGTGTATAAGTGCTCAGGGTGAATACTTTGAAAAGATCGATACTTGTAATAAAGAATTACTTTTATAATTTTTGAGTATCTCATTTCTTTTGGCATACCCCTCGTAAATAACATTCTTAAGTATTCATTTAATAGACTTGACACAATGATTCTAACGAAAATAATAACGTAAATCTTCATTCCATTTAAAATTGAAATGGAAACGTAATGGAATCTCTTGTAGTAGTGTCCAAAAATAAATTGAATTGATCAAATGAGGTTCTTATAATGAACGAATGGAGTTAGAAGACTGCTTTACGAATAACCATTCAGTCCGTGCGACGCCAAAGTCTAATTTTGTATTAAGTGCTCAACTTTAGTTGAGTTGGAATTAAACTGTTCCTTGAAAAAGTGTGATTTAGTTAGAAGGGTAGTAGGTAGTTACTTTTCAGGTGTGTAAAATAATATCGAATTTAAATATAGGTTTGCAGTCATAAAATTAAATTGAAAAGTGCACCACTCTCTCATCCCACTTCTTAATTACATTGTCCATCGGTTTTATATTATATAAATTGTAGTCAACCAATCAATAAAATGCAGAACCTGTTGACTATTCATACAGTGCTACCTATAGCATAGATCCACTGATATTTGTATAACGTCAAAGAATGATGTTTCTAGTTAACAAATAACAAGAGCTATCGTAGATTTTTAAATGTAAAAATAAAAATCCTCTTAAAAAATAAAAGTACATTTCTTTTCGTTAAACTAGATGACTTTAGCGAAGATCGAGATGAAGTCTGTGGCATACGGTTTGACAAAAACGTTGCGCCCTGTGTCCATAAGTCATGGTAAATGGCGAGATGTCGCCCGACCACTTTAGCTGGAGCTGCTAAGGCCGTTAGATTTATTGATGCTACGTGGGAACATATTTAATAAATTTGCCGTCTGCTCTGCTCCTGATAATGTCTGAACTCACCAGTGTAAATATTAGCCAAAAGGAATACCGCTCTCTTCGCCAAAGTGTTAATTAATCTAATTGTATAGAGCAGCGGCGATCGAGGACGGGAATTTGTTACACACACGCGCCCAAAAACCGAATGGGTACATTACACAGGGTCGAACTTTGTCACCTTTCCGGTATACGAGTTTACGGGTCAAGGGATAATGTATGATGGATTTGATCGGCAATCAACCGTTATGGAATAGGATGAAGCAACATCGCACCACACTAATATCTCTCAGAACCACTATAAATAAAGAACACAATGAAACGTTTCCCGAGCACGCAGCTTGAAATCATAAACATTCTCTCTTTTATTTTCGTAAAGCTGGTTTATCAAATAAATAATTTGTTCCTCCAAGGATTAAACGTGAATACATGTGTACATTGTAGAAACCAGATAAAATCAGAATGTTCGTAATTGCCCGTATTCGCTAGAGATTTAAAGCTTCGTTCCATATCCCGTCACAGTAATACGGGAGGAAACTGAGTGAACAATTTTTTGCTCATTCTGGGTGTCAGACAAAAGAGAAGAAGGATCAGAGTTCTTTGTCGTTTAGCGAGCTGATGAGACTGGCTCGCCCCAACTATGTTCTTATCTCATGCTAATCAGCGACATCTGGATTTGTTTTATTATTCCCGATAAGTTTTATTTTATTATCTTATTATTTGAAGTGAGAATCTCTGTAGCTGTCAAAAAGATTCAACTTAGTTGTTTAAAAAATCATATCTGTGAAATATAGAGTTAAGAACGTACAGAAAAAAAACGAAAAATTGCTTTACTGCTAGTTTATTTATTCGCTCAGTTCGCATTCGAACCTTTCAGATCCCTTGGCATTTCAGCGAACATTTAATTCATGGCGGGGCCCTCGATGTTATCTAAAATGGCGCGCGACGTGTGGTAGGGGAGTTGAACTGGAGATATTGCCAACTGTCTCGAAGCGCGTTTGTCCTTTACGTATCGATGCAATCATGTGTCTGGTCCTTTGCACTGGTAATTGAATTACATGTACATACTTCAATGCTGCTATCTATAAATGGCTCATTTTTATTTATTTTATAGTTATCATTGTGAAAGCCAATCCTTTTAATTATTATTCGAACCAATGCTCGGTAAAAGTTAAAGATCGATTGATCATTAGTCTTGAAATTCATCTTTCAGTGAAAAGAAAAAACAGAGGTTAGTTAGTAGGTTAGATAGTTAAGGAGTCGAATAATTAATGAATTTTTATCCGTGCTGTTTTCAACCTATGAAATAAATATACTGGTTTTTGCGTAATAAAAATCACAGATACGGAATTGCAATTGGATCCGATGAAGCGTGATAAGTTTACCCCTATCAAATTAGGGGCCTTTTCTCGCCATCGACGCACTGCGCACCCATTGGAAATAAATACACTACATTACTTTTAGTATTATGGGTCCATGATATTTACATATAAATGTGTGAGTATGATAGCTTATTTTGGTACTGAAAACATAGAAGATAATCATTTCTTTTAGTTGCGTGATGTTTTTAGGAATGAAGGAGTCGCACGTTAGGGAAGTTTATACTGTATCGATACCTACTATATTCAAAAACACTTACCAATATTCTACTTATAGTATTTATTTACCTTATTAAAAGTCCGGGAGGGATACCGTGGCCCCTGGCACAGGCAACTGAAGGAACACGGGTGGGTTTTAGTCAGTAAGAGTCTGACACGCCCTCCTGCTCTGCCCAGAGCGGGAGAAGTTATTTGATGATTTCCCTCCATCAAAAAAAAAAAAAAAGGGAAGTTTATATTGTATAGATACCTACTTTATTCAAAAACACTTAAATACCAATACTCATACGTATAGTATTTATTTACCTTATAGTATTGGTAAGTGTTTTTACCAACAAACATCAAACACAAACTACCTAAGCTGTCTCATTTATTTAAAGCTGAAACATAAAACACTAATATGCTAAAGGCTCGAAAGCGCTGAGCCTTAAGTATTTAAAATAGAGCCAGCGTCAATCTGATCGAAGTGAGCTAACAAAAATGCCATGAAACTTAACCGTTTGGGATTATGGTCGTGGGCTGAAACCGAGGCCCGCACTACTCTCCCATTAGATGGACAATTTGGTTGGCTACAGGCGCGTAAGCGTTTAATCTCTCATAGCACTCGGCTGCAAGAGACGGGCAGGTCGGAGATCAGCTATGCGTTCCATTTTAACTATTATTTTTAGAGTTTTAAATAGAGATTCGATTGGAAATCGACGTACCGTTTAATTGGTTTCAAATAATCGATTTTAGATTTAAAAATCATGTGTGGTAAGCATTTCATAACGGTCGAGTGTTGATATGATTGCGTTGGGTTTTGGAACTGATTTGATATTGCAATATTGCGTTTCACAATCGTTGTATTTGTTTTACTTGGTTGTGAATATCGCGTTTATTAGTCGCAAATTTTGAACATTCAAAATAGCGAGTAAAATATCTTTTCGTATTTCCCCAACAAGCTCTCTTTATTATGTAAACGTTCATATAAAAAACACAATATCTGACAACATAACATGCCTGAACCGTCTTTTATTTTATGATACAACGAAGATCCTACACACAGCAGCTACTAGATACTATACGTTTACATGTTAGTATCAATTCGACACAAAAAAAAACCGCCCAAATGCCTGTTGGACCACGCACAATGAAGGGTTCCGTAGCTGAGATGAATTTATCCCAAGAACAAATTTAACTATGTATTTGAAAAACATATTCTCCCATACATTCCAACTGCAAATGTAAAGTACGCACTATATTGAGAGATTTACCATGTTATTTTCAGACCATAGACTATTTACAGGTTTTCCTGTAATATTTAAGCAAACAACTATTTATTCTCTCAGATGAGACCCTCACTAGCCCTTTCATCTTTAAACGGTACAGTTTGCAAAACTTTTTTTTTGATTTTCTAATTTGCCCTCCAAAAATATTCAAAATTCGTTTATTTACGTTACTCGACCGTATTTAGGTCACAGTGATGTATATGTGCACAAAATTTCAACTTAATCGGCCCAGTAGATTCTGAGCAGAATGGCTGTTACCGACAGACACACGAGTGATCCTATAAGGGTTCTGTTTTTTCATTCGGACGTACGGTATCCTAAAGTGAGAATTCTCGCATGTAGCCGACCACATCAGCAGCCACTTGTGCCACAGACACATCGTCGGCGATAACAAATAGTAAACTATTCTTCTCTCATTGTGGATCATCAATAACAAGCCTTTTTGGCAACGAACTGTTTAATACTTTTGCACTTCGTAAAACATCGTCACCATACAACTTTCGATCTATCAGGTATGGCGTAAGATCGATCGCAGGAATATTCCTCTCGTATAGCATTTTTCCATAGTCAGGACAGTGACAATATTAGAAATGAAAAACATGCGGTGGTCCAAAAAATGGAAATATATCCAAAGTCAAATAATTGTGGTATACCTAGCTGTACCTAAGTTAGTCTTAAACCTTGCTTGTGCTGTAAAATCTACCTACGGTTACCATGAACTTCTAAGATTCAAGAACAAATAAGTAGAAGTCTTTATAGTAGTAAGTAATTTTTATCGTTACCAACAATAAAAATGACAATTTCCTTAATAGTCTACCTTAAGATGTTACATATTACTCTAATAATAGCTTCAGATTTTGTCGTAGTGACCCATCACAATGAATCAGCCGGGATTTTCCTGTACCTACCTAATTATTTCCTCATGAGTTCCATCAAATAGGACGTTATTAACAGTACCCAAATAGCTGACCTTTGTCCTTTCAAAATATTCTTGTTTCATAAATTCATCGTCTGATTTTACTTAAGCATTTAGGAATTTCTGTAGCGTAATATGTAACATTAATATCTTGAGACTTATTGTTGTTGCTCTGAAATGTAAAAGGAATTATTTGAAATTTGATATAGACTGAAATCTATGATGTAAATTGTACAGAAATATTAAAACGGGTAACTGGTTTTGCTGACACAAATTAGTTGAAAGCTTATGTTACACAAAGATAGATATATTATTTCGCATAGGATTCTATTAAGTAATAGGTATTACAAATCGACCTGCAAAGTTGTGATATTAAGTACCTTTAGCTTTGCGTTTTTTTTTAGTGGCTTTAATGTAGCTATGTATAATTATATAATCTCAAACTCAAAAACTCAAAGCATTTATTTCAATTAAACCATTTACAGGCACTTTTGAATTGTCAAGTGGTCGGTCAGTCAGAAATATAAAGCTAGTTGCCCATTCCAAAGCGTAGTAGGTACCTACCGATGGAGAAGAACGGGCAAGAAACTCCATGGACACTCTTTTAAATTATATTGTTACATAAATATTAGTTACATCATTAATCTTGTATATAGGTATAATTATATGTGAGAACGATGTAAATAAGACGTACACATTGAGTGTCCAGTGTACAGCTAATATAAATTCAAACAATTAGTAATTTTATACAATCCCCAGTAAAACTACATTAATTATTACGTTTCACGATTGAAACAAATCTAAAGCTTCAACGTGATATCAAAACGAGACAAAGCAATATTTAAACTCGCGTTAAAAATGACCCAAGTATTAAGGAGAAAAAGTTATTTTTCTTTCACCTCAAGCTCGAAAAGTTTGAACAAAAAGTCAAATGATAAATCGGTGTATCTAAGTTAAGGGAATTAATTGTGCTCGTAGGAACACAAGATTGGAATTGCTCTCGGGTTGGATACAAGTAAATTCTTTATTCCCCTGTGAGCCACCCATCACTTTCACGAACTTACGTTTATACAGAAATTTCGGCTTGTTTTTGCTTTGGGAGCCAGAAAATGGCTTAAGTATATTTTTATGTTGTAAGTATGATAGATACTGCGTCAATTTATTAAGGTTATAAACAAAGTTTTTGAGTGAGCCTGTCTGTTATCGTATATCGAGTTAATATTGTTATTGAATGTGTATTCATGTGGAAAGATTGAGGTAAATAATATAGGCGTAATATAACTGGCTGGTCAGATAACATTAAATAGCTATTTATACATTAATTGAATTTTCTTTGCTGGAGTAAAATACCAACTGTGATACTTTATTTATATTATGTTGTGTTCACGTTCAACTTTAATTTCTGATTGTTATTGCTGTTTTTACGCAATTGTTGATAATGTTTCAAAAAGGGTATTTGTTACAGTTTGCAACTGGCTGCGCATTTTGAAAACTTCACGGTGCAGTTCTCACACTCCAAGTAAGAAATTAACAATGATAAATGATAAATGACTTTATTTGTGTAAGTAGGTTTTTACAAACACTTTTACACGTCAATCATATTTTTTTTTAAACTAGATGAGGTCGGCGTTTCCTGTCTGACTACTCTGAGAAGAAAGGCCGAAACAAACTCAGAGGTCACAGTCTCTTTTAAAGTCCAGACAGAATCTTGGTCAGACCATGTGAAGGCTATGTAGATCGGTGTCTGAAATGGTCTTTTGAGGAAAGAACCACACAGATTGAGTGGACCTGTCCAGTCAGTGCACGCAATTGTCAGCAATCGTGCAGCTCAACTCAGAACTTAAGGAGCTCAACGATTCGACGAACAATACCAAAGAAAGGACATTTGAGTAGGCCGCACAAGTTACTCAAACTGCCAGATCATGATTACACTAAGAGTAAAAATAAAAAAAAATAAAAAAAGCAATGACCAACATAGTTCTCACATTCACAATAGTTAAAATAATAGCATAATACTTTACAAAGTAAATACTCTTGTCATAGTATATGTATATAAAATTCATTAATGTCAATGTGTATATAAAATCCGGACATAATCATTGAGGACCATGCAGATTGGTGTCTGAAATGGACATTTGAGAAAAGAACCACACAGATTGAGTGGACCTGTCCAGACAGTGCACGCATTTGTCAGTAACCGTGCAGCTCGACTCAGAACTTAAGGAGCTCAACGATTCGACGAACAATACCAAAGAAAGGACATTTGGGTAGGCCACATAAACTACTCAAACTGCCAGAACATGATTCAAACTGGAACAATGACCCACATAGTCCCCCCATTCACAACAATTAAAATAATATAATACTTTATACAGTAAATATTCATGTCATTGTATATGTAAAACGTTATAGCAATAAATATTTATTAAAGATTACTTGCTGAATGCTGACAAGAATATGGATATCTTTGCAGTTACAGCTGGCAATGCACAAACTACAAACGCTACAAACGGCTCTTCTTTCGTGAATTGATCATTCATTAATTTCCACTTGTAGATAAAATACAACAACCCAGAACTCAAAATAACTACAAATGAGATAATATTAATTGATCCTCTGAAGCGGCCATGTTAATCATTTGATCCGGGTAAATTTTGATTTCCAATTAAACTACTCATGATACTTTATTTTCGTATTAATAATTAGTTTAACAAGTATTCGTTTCATTACTGATTAATAGTAATGTATGAATTTGTGTTGTTCATCATCATCATTGTGAATATTATTTTGCTTTGGAAAAGTATATTTTTTTTATTAGCTAAACAGCGTGTATTAAAAAGGTGTGGTCTGAGACCATCAAACTGAACAACTTCCTCCATGAGACCAACATCGTAATCAAGAAGAAACAATATGTCGTCCCATACATTTGAGTCGAGTAGGTATTGAAGTTTTATATGGGATTATTACTGATTAAAAAATATCTGCTGGTCCCTACATTTTGACGAGTTTTGCAAACATAAATGTAGTGAACAGCTGATTTTTTTTTGCGATTTCATTTTTGGTCCTATAGTAAAAGTTGTTAAATGATAAATGATTTTATTTCTGTATGTAGGTTTTTACAAACACTTTTACACGTCAATCATATTTTTTTTTTTAACTAGATGAGGTCGGCGTTCATAATGATGAGTACAATGACCCCTTAAGAGGTTGATGGTGTTTTACCAGTAACCCTGTATTATAATATATAGCGTCTTGGTAAGAAATTCTGCCACCAAACCAAGTCTTTCAGTTCGAAAGGTTTACCGGTACAATTACAGGCACATGAGATTTAACAACTTTCTCACTGCGGTGAGCAATGCATAAGCTAATCCTTTAACTTTACAGAATCTTTCGCACCTGGTGGGACTTCCATCAGGCGGGCTCAGACACACAACTAAGTCGTGTTTAAGGAAATACTTTTTATAAATGCAATAACATTTATGTGAAGGAAACCCTAAGCAACACACTTTCTATCACAATCCGAAGGATTTTGAAACAAATTCGTAATCCATTGCTACATAACATAAAACAACGCCTGTAATTCTCGAAGGGTAAGGCAGAGGAGTACCTTTTAGTAATACTGACATTTCGCCATTGCTTAATACGAGTATGTTTGACAAAATCGTCTGCTTTACAATTTTATTTGAGTAACGCAATGAATATTGTTCAAATCACAAGTCATTTATTCAAACTAGGCTGAGAATCACCACTTTTTGAACGTCAAAAATACATAAGACAGTCCCCTCAAAACGCCTGCCCTTCACCACTTCCTAGTGCTTAGCTGGGAAGAAGAAGTGGCGCAACAAACTCCCCAGCAGCACTGCTGTCTGTGAATGAAATGTCATAATGAATACCATTGGAATTGTGAGTGTCTTACACAATTACCCCGCTGACATCAATTAGTGGGTAGAAGATCAAGCAAGAAAATCCTACCTTTCATTTCACAAATTTTGATTAGGTCAGACTTGACACCCGCCATGTCGGATTTCCATAATTAACGCTAGCCAGCCAGTTACCGTTCCGCATACCGATATACTGATTCAATCGCGTCCCGTCAAATTGATTTAACCGGGTAGGTGCTATCTAATGGGTAGTGTACATAATGAGTAATGCGGATGCTTATTTAGCTTAAGGGGACTACATGACCTAAACGCAAATTTTATAGTGCCTAAAAGTATATTTATTTATTTATTAAAACTTTATGCACAAGTAAAAAAAAATACTGTACAAAGGCGGACTTAATGCCTGAGGCATTTTCGACCAGTCAACCTTAAGGTGATGTATACCATGGCAGGTAAAACATACGAGATAGATAGCTCGGAAATGACTTTAAAATGCAAGAATAAATACTAATACATAAATACATACATATTAACAAAATAAACCTTGGTCAGGAGAAATACCGATCGGATGTGGAGAAAACGAATCCAAGAACTCAGCGCTGGGATGTTTCGACTAACTTCTGACGGATATGTTCACGTGTCTTTACTTTAAAAGATAACCGACTGGTTGCTGTCCTGATATTCAGAGAGAGCGCATTCCAAAGAAAAACCGCCTGGACAAAGAAAGAAGAATGAATGAAGCCGGAACGGTGAGAAGGACATCGTAGATAGTTGGTGGATATGGTCCACTACAGGAAACAAAGTCAGAAAAATATATGATATTCTTCAGGATATATGCTAGTTAGAACGTGTGTTGAAAACAAAAGAAAAAAGTTACGAAGATACCTCTAAAAATTTATTTTAACGATTTAAAACCATACTAATATACATGCAATCATTCAGGTTTTATTTTTCAGATTGTTCTTCAAGCAACATTATTAACGTGATAGTGTTCTATTTTTTAGTCCAATCAATAGATTTTTTGTAAATAGAGAATTGCTCTATATTTTGCAATAATTTAGCAGCTTTTTGACATCGCGCCGAGTCCGACAGTGACCGCGCCTTAGCTGTTGTCAGTCCCTTAATTACTTGGAAAGCCATGTTGATATTTTATAGTTAAATTAACTATGGTTATACGTTACATTTTATTAATAGTCTTCAAAAGTATTTCAGCAGGTACTTGCAAAAATATTGAATGACCACTATTTTTATACAACGAAATAAATAAATGTTTTGGTATTAGAAATTATAAAAAAAAAGTCTAACAAATTACTGTCTCTCCAAAGAATAATTTATTTCATCAACATCATCATCATCTCCCAATCCATCTATCCAACAATTTTCCAACTATGTTGGGGTCGGCTTCCAGTCTAACCGGGTGCAGCTGTTTACCAGTATTTTACATGGAGCGACTGCCTATCTGACCTCTACAACCCAGTTACTGGGTAATACCTCCCTCCCTCCCTCCCTCCCTTGGTAAGACTGGTTGTCAGACTTTCGGGCTTCTGACGACCCGTAACGGCTGTCAAAGATCCACGAACGACAGTTGAGACCAACAGCTTAATGTAGTTTCTGTAGCACGGAGGGGTTTTGACATGTAAAGATGGTCACCCATCCACGGACCAACCGCGGCAAGCGTAGCTTAACCCGATCGATCGACCCGTGCGGCCGTTATTACTAAGCCACAAGCCCCCCATTTCATCATCAGACAAAAATGATAATTACCTCTTCTCATTTAATTATAATACATAGGTACGAGTACTTCAGTAATAGGCTAGAATCTTGATTAAAACTGGGATGAGTGGTCATTGTTATTTAAAACCGTCTGAAGTTCAAAACTCGATTCATGTTATACATGCGTTGAAGTACTCTTAAAAATTTAATATATAGGATACAGATGCTTGAGATATTATAATATCATATCTTCATAACTTCGCCGTCAGTTATACCCTTCATTTTATTTTATAACCGTATTGAAATTCAACAAATATCGAGAATATTCCCGACGGATATGCGAAAATGTTATTCTTACAGCATGTGGGTAGTGTCGACGCTGTTTATATGACATTATATATCTAGGTATATAATATGTAATGATTGTGGGCAGGTGTGTCGCCCAAGGGTAGTTTCTCTCGGGCCATTGCACGTCGAAATTGCTTCGACACCAAAGTAAACTAGCCGTGTTTCTAATCGACCGTTTTTTATTTTAAATTGTTATTAATAAACGTTAACGTGCAGTAACGAACACATACAGTACTACGTGCTGACAAAAGAAAGAAAGAAAGAATAACGTTTATTTGGACACAGTTCGTGAAACAAAAAATACAAATAACAAAATATAAAGTGAAAATAATGTTTTAACAACAATAGTGTGTGCCTCACGGCTGCGCCAAAAAGGATCATTTCAGCATTAATGCCAGACAGATGCTGTCTGACGCTGGTTTTCTAACGAACCTTTAGGGACAAGTGACGGGGAGTACAAACAGTTTCGACATAGGTAAATACCTAATAAATAATACATATTTTTATACTTATAAATAAATAATACAATAAGACCAACAACAAGAGCCAACTCAGCAAAACCTGTTTTTAGAAAGCATTTCCTTTGGTTACACTGATGGTAAAGATAACAGTGATGCTTTTCTAATATTCCAAGAGCGCCGGTAGAACTATTCAAAAGGTTTGTGAATGGTAACCATAGACTATGTCATAGATATGTCCCTAATCAATTACTCTCTACTCTCCTCATTGACCTTTTTTTCATCCGTTACTTAAAAGTTATGATAGATTATTAATGACAATTTTAACATTCATAGATATACTCTCAACTACCACAATATGTCACACAAGTATTCATTATTTTATCATTTGTGACGACAGACACAAAAACAAGTGTGACGGGGCTTAAAAAAATATCAATATCCAATGGGCTTGACCGACCTCAAAAAAACAATGGCGACAGATACACCCATGCAATGTCGAAAAATAAACACAGTATGTAACAAAGCACGTATATTTTTGTTTACTCGGTGAGATTGATGTGTGCAGTTCGAATGGGTCTATCGGAAATTAACTGTGTGTTTAGGAACATACAATAAGACGTGAAGTAAACATGATAACAACCGAGCGAAATGATGAATATATGTCAATGATATCACCTTTAATCTTTCTTTATTAACCACGACGACGTATTAATAAGATGGCTCGGGGTTCCTTGGCATACATATAGGCATAGGTAGGTATGGACTTAGGTATATGTTTGAGTTTCCCGCTTTTGAAATAACCAAACCTGACGAAGCAAAATATACTGCTTTTCTGAGTTGCTACGATCACGTCGTAGACGCGCTACGACAATGCTACGGCGTAGCGGCAATCTCGTCGGCAAAGCGTAGCATCTAGCAAACAATAAATTTAAAAAAATAATAAAGCAAATAATAAATTTTTCGGTGTTTAATTTTCAATTTGTAAATAGTATTACGACGTCGTCGACGTTGTCCTGTAAATGTTGTTTTAGCCAATTTATATGTAAAACGTAAAAAGTTGGCTTATTCAACTTTATCTGTTTGATGTCGTAGTAATATGAAACATAAAATCCACTTGAATTCTTCGAATTCTCTCTGAAACAGAAGTTTCCACTTATGACCGCAACAGCAAACAACCCCGCAGGTGAGCGTTTGTTAGTTCATATGTGGGGTGAGTGTAGCGTGATCCAACTTACAAGGAAAATGACAGAGTCAGCTCTGTCGGTTCCCACGCAACTCGATGACTCCGGGGTCTAAAACGGGATTTGTTATTCCATTACTTACAATAGTCCCCCAGTTTTAGGGAACCCTGTTGTGATTTTAGTAAATAGAAAATCCGGAGTGCAGCGGTGCGGAGTGGTTCGACGAATCCCATTTTATTTTGACCGTTTTTTGAGCTATGTCCACCATCTGTGTTTTGAAATGCGAAACATCACGACCTTTTAGAATGCACTTTCACATAAAACTATAAACGGGATAATCATTAAACTACTCATGTCATTTATATCTGTAATTTATATGGTGTGCATACAAAATAAAGAGTATTCTATTGTGTTCTAGTGTGATTATTCCGAGTTTATTTCTTCAGCGATACGAGCGATTTATCGATTTCGTTGTGAGAAGTGCTCTTTCAAACGTTTCCATTTATTGTTACTTGAAGATTATTAATGCTATTAAAAGCTAAATAAACAGTTAAAGCTAACATCGGATAGCCACTAAGTAATGAATGTGCTGCGCAAGTGCATCATTAAAAACTAGTTAAGTAAATCGGGGTAACTATTGTATGGTATAATATAACTTTGCCCAGCAACTAACGGAAGCTACACCGTGTGCCTTGAACCATTTAACATTGTGTACTTTGTCAGCGCCGCGTCGTATTTATTTACCCTCATGCACAGAAAATCAAAACAAATTGACACACCAAAGTGAGAGTATTCAGACTACTAATTCCTCTGTATTGTCTTAAAGACTTTGTCCCAAACAGTGTTAAGTTAATAAATAAAAGGATCACGTAAAACTCAGTACAAAATCTCGTTCGTCACTCACAGATGTACAAAGAAATAATTAATCAGTAAAATGAAGTTAGCGACACACTTGGGGGGTTATTTGCTTCATTAGCAGTTCAAGATGAAGACGGACTCTAATTCTAACTCCAATTAACAAATGTGGAAGTTCTGCGTTGTCAAGGAAGGTCAATTAGGAAATATCAAGCTATGAAAAGTACAGTAATTAGTCTAATTTAAGTTCGTCTGGCACATTAAGGATTATTTAAGAAGGCATAAATTATACGGATTTCTTACTTACCTACCTACTTTTCCTGATGTCATCGTTTGGGTTTATTGTAACGGAGTTGTCTGTTCCAAATTTACTCTTAATAAATTGTGTTTATAACTTTTTGCTAGTGATATTTAAAGTATGTAATTTCTTTTTGTTTGGTTGTTGGTTATGTTGTTCCTGCCTACCCCCATGGGAAGAAGTGAGTTTATGTATGTAGGTTTTTAATTTGTTTTTTTGTTTGTTTAGCCTATATAGTCCCACTGTTGAGGAGACTGAATGAGGAGAGCCTAAGATCGGGCTCAGTGGCGTTCACTAGGACTGGCCTTCGTCCAGCAGCGGACGAATATAGACCGTTGGGCAAAGGCCCCCCGAAGTCCTTTCAGGAATTCTTTTCCCGCGCCTCCTCGATCCAGCCCTCGTGGTACGTGTCCAGGTCATGTCGCCAACGCTTTCTAGACTGACCTCGGCGGCGCCGTCCATCTTCAGGTACCCATTGTGTGGAGACTTTTGTCCAGAGGTCATCGTGCATGCGGCTAATGTGACCCTCACAATCCCATTTGAGCCTGGCAGCCTTTTTGCCTACTTTATTGGAACGCAGCGTGGTGTTCCGAATTGTCTCCTGGTTTTTTACACACAGAATGCTGCGTTACGTCGCTCTTTGGCAAAACTCCAAGGCGGAACTTTAGCGACTCGGTAAATGACCAGGTCGGAGCAGCGTAGGTTAGGACAGGCAGGATACACATGTAGATGAATTTGAGCTTCAGGGAGATCAGTAGATCACCCTTCATTAGCGTCTTCATAGACCAGTAGCTTATCCAGGCGTTTTCAATTCGGCTGGTGGTATCAATAAATAATCAAATAAAAATTCGGTTTCATCTGTACTTTCAATCAATAGCACCGTGATAAACAGCGATATCTACCAAGTCAAATTAAATTAGCTAGTGAACCTTCACAGGTGTGTCGTGGCGTGGGTTTCGATATCAAATGGTGATAGAATAAGTTAATTTAATTTGACCATGTACAAAAATGAAGAAGTTATTAACTTTGAAATGAAACCGTTCAAAAATAGCATACCAATCTTTCTTATAATGAGCGATCGCAAGTCGTTTGAAGGCTTTGAGTCCTCAAAATGAGTATTCGTTGTACGACAGTCTAATCTACCGGGGTCTAGCTCCTATTGCTGAGATAAACCTTTGAAGATGCCTGAACGAGCCCTTTATTATTGTAAACTAAGTATTCTGTGACATCTTCTTGATAACTGAAGCTTGTAATTAATATTACAGTTTTCGAATGCAAAGTAAATATTTCTTTAAGAATATACATACTTAGTGAAACTTTACTTTTTTACCATTCTTGATATTTTATCACGGCATTGTCTTGTTAATTTTACGATAATCATTTAGTTGAGTTAGGTTTTAATATCGGGCCTCTGATAACATTTTAGTCTAAGTAAAACAGTCGGAATCATATAAAATAGAAGAATACACCGGTTTAAATCAATTAATACTTAAAACAGTCCAAATATTAATTTAACACCATGCCATAGCGTTATTCTCGCGAATCTTTGTACTAAAACGTATCTCGTTGTTAATTTATCTTTGTTAAAAACTTAATTATGGCAGCAATGAGCGCCGGTGGACATGCCGAGGCGACGAAGACAATGGCATTCATTGTTATTGTTTACAAAGGAGCCACCAGCAACTTTTACTGCAGCCTTAACTGTTGTTTAGATGACATAATGTAATTTGATAACCAAAATAAACTAATTAGTGCGAATGTTTGTTAAAAGTTTTATGGACATTTCAGTAATTGAGTTACTTTGGATTGATGTTTTATTTTAACTGGGGTTATTTTTAACCCTCCGTTTAGGGCGATTGCTTTACTTAATTAAAAATTAGCTGTTGTTGTGTTTTTTGTTATTTTTTATTCAATAAATACTGTTTTGTAAGACGGTTCGGACGTCTCGTCTTACAGTATCGCTTCAGTAAACCGTAAGACAAAATACGTGTGATCGAGACAGGTTACTCTAAGTACCAAGAATTTTGTTTTAGGTACTAAAATGAAACAGTTATGATACTTAGATCCCTTTGTTCAGTCATGTTAATTCTGAGTTGATTTAAAGAAGATTCTACTACGACTAAAACCTATTCTATTATTTGTTTTTTTAGTCACACTTAATTATTCGCATGGCCTGTTTGTTAAGAGCGTTTATACCTTATGAGTGGCAACGTCGCAATTTAGTGTCATATTTCGTGGTTTTAAATTTTTATCATTTAATCGTAGCTATATTTTAAAAATCTGTTTAATTAACTTTTTAGAATTATGTGAAAACTGTGTAAGAGGTAAGAAATCGTTGCGTTTACAGTTCTATTTATATGCAAATAATACATTGGAAACTTGCAGGGCGTTATTTTCATTGTAAAATAACTGTAAGCATTACGGTTATTTACTTTTTAAACACTTTCACGTAATTCTAAAAAGTTAATTAAACAGATTTTTTAAATATAGCTCCGGATAAATGATAAAAATTGAAAACCACGAAATATGACACTAAATTGCGACGTTGCCACTCATAAGGTATAAACGCTCTGAAGAAATAAACAAAGCCAACGTTTTTAAAATAACTCAGGTTTCGCACTAGTCTCTCGGAGGATAACCAGTGACATGGAAAATACAACACGTCTGCTAATCCTTTACAGTGTGCGCCATTAGCGCTCCTCGTATTTATGCTCTCCCAGTCCCAATTATATAGTTTTAACGAACTGCACACAGTTCACTGCAACTTCAAATTAATTCCAATTTGTTTAATTGTTATCATAGAAAGTCGGGAGTGGAGACGTCTATGATATGCCCAGCTTTAAATAAACCTTGCAAATTGTGCTCAGCAAGAGTTGGGGTTAAGAAATGAATATCTGGTGTGCCCGCATGTAGTTTAAATTGCGTTTCCTTTGAGTGAAGCACAAAGACGCCTGGATGCGAGGAACTTCATCTAACGGAAGACTTTGCCAATGGCCTTTTTCAGGGTACACAACTTCACGATTGCCGGCGCAGTGCTAGCGAATCAAAAGCTGCTAAGTTAGCAACTGACTGCGAATCCATATTTTCTTCAACTTCCTAACTCACTTCATATTAAACTTACTTTAGTTTAAGAACAAATCTTCAGGACTTATGAATAATCTTCATGCAGCAGACCTTTAATGGCTTCTATTATTAAAATAGCCGTGTTTGCTAATAGTTTGGTGAATTAAAGCGAAACTTATAATTACTCTTGTTAGTTCTGTGTTGGTCGGAAGTAAATAATTCTAGCAGATAAGGCTACTTAGTTTACAGGATCAGGTAAGTAAGTAGTTATAGTCCACTATACCATAATGATAACATTACTTACGTACTGAGTAGGACCACACTGCTACCTACAATCATGAATGTGTCCCACGAGTATGTTCATTACAAACACATAATATTTTTCAAGAAAGATAAAAATACGAATAATATTTCCAGCTAGTAACTAACAAAACGTTGTGCTAACGTAAACTCGAGCACTATAAAATCCTCGCACACACCAAACACTAGCACCGTAATAGCGAGTAAAGAGAAAAATAAAAGTACGGGTTGGGAACCTATCTTAAAAAGAAGTTTCCGTCCTAGAAACCTCAAAGGCAAGAGCGGAAGTTTAAAGAAAGGCAGAGGCGAGCATTTCAAATGGAAAGTTTAAACTGAAGTTCGATCGAACTGATAAAACCTTCGATGTTTGCTCTTATAATTTTGTCAAGTCTAGTGGCTCGGATCAAACGTAAAAGATGGCGGGTAATCAGTTCTTGGCACAGCTCGCTGTAGACTGTTACGTATAACGATAACTAAATATAAGGCTGTAGGTAGTAGTGCTTCGATTTTAATTAAAACATCAATTGGAGTGATTTCTCGGTAAAGTGGTTTGTCATTTAATTAATAATAACGGAACCTTATATTTTAGTGGATAGAAAATGTTATTTTAATCGTTGTTTGATATTTTTTGGCTTTGACTTTGACGTTATTCGACTTCATTTTAAGAGTCAACAAAGGTATCGTTTACAAAAGAAACGTCATATACGTTAAACAGGTGGGTCAGTTTATATATCTGCCGGTCTATTCTGTAAAAGTCTTACCGTGAAAACTTAGGTGAAGTGAGCATGAAGTGAGTTGTCATTTCACTCGATGCAAGTGGTTGACATTATTGACAGCTCAATTCAAGCTCACTTCACCTTAGGTTCACGGTGAGATTTTTACAGAATAGATCGGTTGTATGTTGATGACATCAAAATGACCTCACTAACTGCATTCACTCACCCATTTAGAATCTGAGTTTTATATTCCATAATTTTATATGTAGATAAGGAGCTTTCACAAGAGTAAATAATACACAAAATTGCTTTCATTTTATCTATTTCAGTGTAACAAACATTATTCATTATTTTATTCGTAGAATCATCTACCTACCTATTAAAGTTAGCTTTTTTTTCAAGTAATCTAAAAAGGACAAAGTTTGTGTTATCAGCGAAGTTTTACGAAGTCATTAAGGATAACGCCAACTTTGTCCGGACTATTTACATCTAAGCTAAATTATTATCTAGTTACATAATTGATAATTTAAATATTACACAAATTCGCTATGGATCAACGTGAACTTATTTTAATATATGGTAAAGCTGGTACCATTCAATGGCTTGCGAAGATGAAGTTTCGATATGGAATACCTTATAATTCAATGAATAAGAGAGTATGATGGATATTTTAGAAGCGTAGCGGTTGCATCTACAGCGCGCGGCTCGCTGCTTTTACAAACTTAATGAAATGGTACTTTTGAGAACAAATATGATTTCCAACTGCCAAAATAACTCAAAGCAAAATGAAACACGACATTCATAGTAACAGATACCCGCGCGAATGTCAGAGTTCGTCGTGTACCTCAGTATTCAGTGAGTGAAATAGTTCTTCGTAGGTATTCCATATCAACTGCGTCACAGTGCTATTACCATCTAAAATAAATAACACGTCGTGTAAAACATTATCTATTCAGCTTTAATTATAGATATTATTTTCTATTAAAAAAAAAAACCCTATAATCCATCTGTGAGATTTGTGTGTATCGTTTTTATTTTTCATTTCCAATTCCTGTGAAGTGCTCAAAATCCAAAACGGGACGATTCAATTTAATAATATTTTGTTGCCTGAATTGCGTGTGATAGAAATTTAAATATTTTTTCGTGCATTTATAATTTTATACGAATTGATTTCCAACGATTAAATTGCTTTGCAGAGTTATTTTATTATGCAAGGTGATTTCCATTTTATTGTTCGGCGGAACCCCGTTAGGACATTAAATTTCCAGAGTATTTAGATTATATTTTACATCGTGACTTAAAAATAAGATAAATTTACAATAGAAGCATATTCATTTTACGGACCAGCAGTATATAGCGAAAAATTTCGATAAAACAATTTCAGATTAAAGTTTCTACATACTTATAATTGACAGTAAGACAGTTAGTTAATAAACTGCCATTTCTACCCACATGGATGTTCCAATATTACAGTAAAATATATAAAACAATGACAGAACAGCATTTGAAAACATATGAGCACAATTGATTGAAGCGACATTATTTTCCTACTTATCCAAAAAGTCTTTGGAGGTTTTATGCTATACTATTCTAGGGGATTCGTTTTAGCTTTTATATTCAATATTTACATAGTTCGTAGTTATTCGCAGGTAGTCGTCATCGCTATATCTTGGTAGCTATATCAATACCGATACAGCTTCGCTTCCGATACGTTCTCATTACGACCATGCACACTATTATACCATAAAATCTTTCTGAATCAAATTGGAGCAATATTCATTACACGTCATCGCTCCATTGTTTCAGTTTTACAAATATATTGATGACTACGAATAATAAGACTTTTAGTATTCGTAGATCGATGGTATAGAAATTGTGAATATATCGATATCGGGACTACCGTTTTTAGGCCTGTACTAATTATTGGCTCAGATAATCACAAATTCATCTTGAATGATAGCAACAACATCAAAGTAAAGGTGCTCGTTAAAAGTTTTAAAATGTTTTAAAGTAAAGTTATAAAAAGATACCATTATATATTTTTTTAGAACTTTACTAAAGAGTTTGGCTCATACGAAATCAACATCAATATTCTAAAAATAACATTAACTTTTCCTGTTGACTGTTGTCTTACAAGATAACAATTTCGTTAATTCAAATCGACATCTCAAGTTAATGTTCTCTAGCTAAAGCTCGGTTCTTCGGTTTCATATCGAGAGCGATATATTCATACAGGCCTAAAAGTGCTAAACTAATAAATAACCGGTCTCTGCACTACGGTTAGGTTAGAATATTTTCGACGCAGCGTTTGATTCATGTGGTTGTTTTCATGTAGCAGAGCGCTGCTCCCTGCAGTTAGATTTATACCCCAAGATAAATCAGCCAAATTGAAACTATACTCGTTTCCATGTTAATTAAGTATTATTATAAAGATTAGCATGGCTTTAACCTGGTTTTGTAACTCGTTTAAGCTATTTCAATTTTATTTCAGAAATGAAACTCGACAAATTAACATTCTTTGTCCTTTTCATGCCTTTGGCAAACAAGAGTGTCTGTGATATACTCAATTTAAGTTAGAATATTTATGGCACCTTTTGAAGGGTCAACTATACAATTTCTGTGACTTTTTTAGCGTTTACTCAAAGATAGCACCTACCAAATGATAACAAAAAACAATAATCTTTCTCACCTTGATTCCGCATTTTCTTAACGCACGTCTTCAAACTTTCTGTGTCATCTATATTTCGTTATAAGGTCCTTAAGTCCGGTTACACGTGACAATATTCAAATAGGACTTGGGGTTGCTACTGTATTTTTGTGGACAAAATGTAAAGGCAGCAATTAGTACCTGTCAATAGTTACCCAACGTACACTTAGATATATGAATCACTCCAATCTTCGAAACTAAAGATGAAACACTCCGTATCTTTAAACTAATTTCCACTAAAGAGTCAATATCGTATCGTATCGTTTTTTATAAAAAAAAAAAAATACCACAAATATCAAATTTCCACATTAGTAGTCTTCTTAGACCCGAGTGACGATGTTCACAAGTACTGAGTACTAATTCACGTAATTTTATTGAAAGTGACATTCAACTCGCACTTCTAAGGTCCCCCATCATCAATTTTAAAGGTCAAGTCTTCATACCATCAACACTCACGCTAATTTCATCGTATTTCAAAGTCTTAGCACTGGCAAGAACAGCACGCAGCACAAAAGGGCTCTGGTGACGCTGATAGCGTTGGCGGCGGCGGAAGCGGCCGGCGCGGGCGTCGGCGGGCCCAGCCGCGTGTTCGCACGCACCACCTGAGATCTCCAGCGGATTGTGTAGAGTGGCTGCTGCCGGGATAGTGCTACTAACCTATGGGGGAAAGGAAGTATTAGAATTGGTTTGACATCTAAGTATCTTAGTAGTGGCGGGTCTTGAAGATGTGTACTTAACTAGGTCTGCTAACTAACAAAATCAAGTTATTTCGCCAGGTTTAACTTTTAGTCTCTCAAAACATTCTATACACACAGCCACGGAATAGAAAACACAGCAATATAACATTGGCTTCCAATATTCTACACACATTGTCTGTAAAATTTAGCGCAACACGCATTTAATAGCCAGCAGCGTAACGTATAGGATGTACGAAAACTTTTTCCTATTGGCCATTATCAAACGCCCGAAGTGCAAGCGTTGTACTGGAAAAAAGTGTGGTCGAAAACCAGGCCGGCCAACACGAAAGGCTGCAGAGGGCGCTTAAAAACATTATTTTCACAATCCCACCTGCGTCCACCAAAAACGACGTTTTGCGTCGACCTCTCGATTCATCGACAAAGGTGTGTTTTCACACATCGTTATTCAGGATTTACGAGTGAAAATGTCATTTCAGAAACACGCCACGCACCCTCTTACGGCTTCCTCTAATATGCACAAAGAAAAAAGATCTTTGTACCGAGAGAGCTAGCTAAATAAAAGCATGCGCTCTTACGTATTTGGCACGTCGGTTGGTGTATTAAAACCGAGGCCATTCATAAATAATTTATCGTGGCGTTTTCTTTCTTTTGGAAATTGTTTAGATCGCGCTAAAAGCTCAGCGGAAGATTTCTTTTGACTTCTAAGCAAGGCGGGCTGTTTACGCTTGCGGAATATGAATGGAGTAATCTTCAGTAATCTGCATCGATTTGCATTAGATTTGTACAAGCATCGGTTTAGTATCAAAAACACCAAAAACATAGCATGCATCATAGACATTTACGGTGTGAATACACAATTAAGGTGCGCTGTTTTGATCAGCCGGACAATTGATCTCGTCAACGTTGGGGCATGTGTGCCGTCATACGTGTTGAATTAATACATACCTAATGACGACGGTGTTGAGCCGCCAGGGCAGCGTGTAGGTGTGGTTCTTGTGTCGCGCACAGAACGTGTACAGCAGCTCGCCAGCGGCCGCCGCCAGCCCCGCGTCCGCCCCGCCCGCGCCCCCGCCGGGCCCCGACCACTCGTGCAGCGTGATGTTCCACGAGCCGCATGACTTGTCCTACCACAACATTTATATGGAATACCACGCATAGCTAAAGCCGCGACAGCAAACAGTCGCCCGAATTTACAGAGGGTTCTCGTTTTCTAAAGCAACATATTTGTCATTGTTTTGAGTTAAGAGCGTTTATACCTTATGAGTGGCAACGTCGCAATTTAGTGTCATATTTCGTGGTTTTCAACTTTTATCATTTAATCGGAGCTATATTTTAAAAATCTGTTTAAAACTTTTTAGAATTATGTGAAAACTGTGTAAAAGGTCGTTGCGTTTACAGTTCTATTTATATGCAAATAATACATTGGAAACTTGCAGGGCGTTATTTTCATTGTAAAATAACTGTAAGCATTACGGTTACTTACTTTTTAAACACTTTCACGTAATTCTATAAAGTTAATTAAACAGGTTTTTAAAATATAGCTCCGATTAAATGATAAAAATTGAAAACCACGAAATATGACACTAAATTGCGATGTTGCCACTCATAAGGTATAAACGCTCTTAAGTGTGCTACGTGTGTCATCAGTACTTTGAGTAGTATTTTGGATTAATAAAGGCACGTCACTTCAGCTAATTGAGATAAAGTTCAGATAAGTGCAGTAAAACAAACCTTACAAAAAAATTTTGCTTTTCTGCTCTGTAAATACAATAAATACCTTTATAAAATGAATTGAGTTTCCACCACTAGAAAATCCACAAGAATAAATTGAAGTCGAGAAGATGAGTAAAATAAAAATAAAACTCAACAGCTTTTTATCGTGGCTTACCTGTTCAGACGTGATGGCAATGAACAACTGCCGCTCAACGTTGGAGTCTAATACCCAAGTGCATTGTTGATAGAAAAACTCGTTCAGACTGCCCGTAACCGACACGTTCCTCGAAGAAATTTCACCTATAGAAAGAAAAACTAAATTAAGACCTTGAGAAGAGAGAAAAATAATAAATTTAAAAGACAACGACGAGACATCTACCTACGTGGGCAATAATGCCACGTTAAGGCAGTGCGAGTCGCAATAGCGACGTTGTAATTGGAACTTTACGATCTTGTTCAAGGTTTTTTCGATTCAGTGTTACCCTAGGCGGCGGAAAACTGGGTCGTACCACGTAATTTTCTCGGACGCGCCCCGCCGCGCCAGCACCGAGAACAATATCCGACGCGTTTCTCCAAACGTCTGAGACGCGCCTCGAATGTCAAATAGAACTGTTTGTTTTTCGCTTTATGTGATTGGGGTCTATGGAGTTCATCGGAGATAAATTGCCGTTTATTTGCCCCTTTCATTGAGATAACTTTATCGAATTATCCGGGGATCGTTTCAGCATAGTGTTTATAATAGCCGCAGTGTTTACAGGTGAACGCGATGACTGACGTTATGACGCTACGCTTACCGGAGTGAGTGGTGTATGTACGCTGACCGCACATGGCGTCATCGTTGAAACTGTATGCGGCCGCGTAATCAAAACCGCGGCTCGCGTAAGTGTAATGCGCCACCGAATACTCCAACCGAACACTCGTCCAACTCCGCACCACGACAGGCAGCCACGCCGCCTGTGACAAATAACAATTACGTATATTAAATTTACAGTCACCGCAACAGCTGAAACGAGGACAAGAAAAATACAATTTACAACAATACAGATAAATCTTATCTCCACAAAGTTTTATTTGGTAAAGTGATGATAGTCACTCGTAGCCAGTAAAAAAGTAAATATTTTCTTTAGCTTCAACATAAAATCAGGGTCCCATCAGATACGCACCGTCATCACAACTGTACGGACGTGTAGCGTATTGATAATTTCAGCGTGCAGCGGTCTACGCTAACGCTACCCAATAGCCATACGTCGGCCGCTACTAAGTAATTGAATTTTCAGGAGCGAGTCTCTGAGCTGTCGCCCCGAGCCGCGTCGTCGGCTGCCCACTAATAACAGGGGCGGACGGATGACATGCCGCCAGTTAGCCCATGTTTTATGAGTACCGGGACATGGTCCGCTACGCTGCCACCCGTTTTAGACAGGGCCCTGAGTCCATTTTGGAACAATGTCAGCTCGTAACAATTTGGCGCGGATGGCGTCAAGCCACGACGGGGGTAAAGTACTGTTAATAATTAAATTAACGCGCGTTTCGCGATATATATAAGATATAACAAAGCAACGCATCATATCTCTTCGTTTTGTTACACGTCACACCTCTAATGTAAATACATCAATATAAATTTAACATAAATAGGTATGCCGGAAGCAAACCACCTTACGCTGTTGAATAATAATGTGCGATACCATCTTTATAATTTTCATTCGGGTATTGCTAAAACAATTTGTTCTGAATAAATGTTTTACGTGATAATAGTATTTCATCGCTTCGATTTTGTTTACGTCACATTGATTTTTGCCTATTGACATATTATAACGACTCATTAGTTTAGGCTTTTTGTTTTTTTGGTAGGAAATCTTCAATTGTTTTTTTCGCTCTGGGTGGAGCGGGAGGGCGTGTCACACTCTTACTGACTAAAACCCACCCGTGTTCCTTCAGTTGCCTGTGCCAGGGACCACGGTAACCCTTTCGGACTTCCCCGTGACCCTGGCAGGCATCGGCCCTAGCGGACTCCATCATTTAGTGCTGACATGTCTTTGAGGCGCGCGTGGAACACATTGCACCAGTTGCACCGTCGACCCGGGCCTGGTCCTTATCGGACGGCGAGCAACCATTGCTCACCATCCGCAAGCCCACGCATACAGTGGCTAGTAACCGGCCTGGGATTCCCGACGTCCAGGGCGTCTCCTGCGGCGGCTAGGGACGTGAGGGCGCAAATTTTGCCTCCCTCACGCATTCCGCCCCCTCTGCCTCTCTCTCTCTCTCCTCCGCCTGGGCGTTTCCTCCTGCCTTATCCAGGACAGGAACCTCCCGATGCAACCGTGGCCTGTGAAAACCTGCATCAGGCGTAAGGTGAGGACGCCTGGCGCCTCTCTAGCCACTCCTCATAGAGGGGACTTATCGCCGCAATTGTAGCCTGACCATCATTAGTTTAGGCTATGAAGTCAATTTGAGAGAGTAAATATAGTAGTAATAAAGTTATAACTATAAAAGACCAGCCGTCATCCCAAAAGAAAGTAAACTTATCTGACCCTGAAAGAGTACTAAACATGGCAACTAAATTATTAAGCGGTATATTTGCTCTTATATAGGACTCCCTACACGCTCTGGTGGTCGTTCTACGCTTTATTGCTGTTACATACTTAATAGTAACCCTCTTACTTAATTATGCGGCGGGCACCGCAGCCGGGCGCGCGGCTTCGCGGCGAGAGGGATGCTCGACCTTGCCCGTGTTAGTATAAGGCCCCAGTAACACGATTAATTTATTTGTTGTCGTATATTCAGAGCTCGCAATAATTAGATCATGCATTTCGGTTCCTGTTTGCTAAAGAACCAGTGTTTATTCAACTTGAAAATGAAATGCTAAAAGTATAATTCAACAAACAAATGTAACAATTTGTTCAGTATTTCAGTAACGCTTCACTGTATTATGTATCGGTCCCCTGATTTTTCCTGTCGATTACCCTCAATGTTTCCCTTAATATTTCAAGCAATTAACGTCAATTTTCTTGTCGATGGTTTCCGAATATTTCATTCGCTCAGATAGCTGTAATGAACGTCGATTCCAATGACTGTCACGTCGAGTCAGTACTGTTATTTTTTGAATTGCAAATAAGGGGCGCTACGTCATAAAGTTATAGGTTCTTCTTTAAATCACCTCATCTTATATTCCAAGTGAGTGGGACAGGTATTGAGTTGAGTATTTCAGACATTTTTAGTGTTCTTCACCTGGAAAATTGGAATACTTATAGGTGAACCATGACTGCTTATATCAAAGGCTCTTCTTGTGGGTGAGAAGATGAGTTATGGCCACATAGATTGGATTATTATCGTACTTTCATTTACATAGAACGTAAAGCTAAATAAATAAAAAAAGTAAAAAAAAAAAACAAGTAAGTCATTAAAAGGCACTTAAAAACGGTAACATTTATAAGAATATAGAATCGATTCTAGTTTCCCCGTCCAAAAGGTAGTTTCGTATGGAGAAGAATGGGCAAGAAACACCAAAGTTATTCTTTTAAAATGTTTCCAATATTTTGTTTACATTAATTATAATTATTATATGTGAAGACGGTGTACCCGGAATGAAATAACGATACTACAATGGGTACAAAGTATTAAAAATCAACCAGTGACCGATATATGAATTAAAGTTTATGGTTTTCTCACCTGAAAGTCTCCACAGAGACAGGACAGGTGCGTGCCATCACCAGCTACCAGGGCAACATGGTCGTGGTAGTAGAGTGCCGTGTTCGACCTGCACTCGCACCCCGCGTCCCCACAAGCGGTGCGGCACCCGCCCGCGCCCGCAGTGCCCGTCGGCTCCGCGCTCCACATTCTCTCCAGACGCTGGATCTAAGGGGAATCATGACTGTTGTAGATGAATCAATAAAAAAATCATGCGACATTGATGAATGTTCATCCAATTCCACGGTGTGCTTATAGATAACCTCGTAAGTGTGACCGGCGCACTCTGGACAGTCAGCCTCGCTAACCAACCATGCTGACAGCTTAGTATTTTAATCAGGATCAGCAGGTCAATATCTCACTCTATTATCGAATAACTTGTAAATACCTAACAGAAGGTGAAGAGCAAAAAATGTTGCTATCCGATGCTTTAAACAATATAATATAATTTTACCTAAGTTTACTATTCCTTCTACAAAGAGAGAACTTTTGGAATCAGATTTACTGAAAAACTGACACCAAAAAAAATACATTTCAACCACAGAACAACGTAGCATCAAAAACCGGCCACAATAAAACATGCAGCAATAAAAATAAAACATTTATCACAGTAGAATGTTCTGGAAAAAACTTTTAACCAATATTGTATGTTTTAAGTACAATATATTGTACAAGTTTTCTTTTCAACCACGCACTTGCGGACGAAAAAATAATTATTTTGCAGCACAACAAAAGTGGATTTAAAAATTCAGTGACACAGCATTGTCTACATACACGGCGGTAGGGACATCGACCCGCAAACCGAACCATGAATGCAGCACATGATTGTTGAACCCCTCGAAATCCCCGTCGAAATTTTTCGTTGGTTATCTGTTATCAGTAGGTCAATTCTCGTACTTAAAAAACGTTCAAATTCAAGTCGCAATCTCATTTCAGCGACAATCAATGTCAAAAACCTGTCAAAAATGTATGTAAACTTATTGTAATTTTGACAGATTGAGACTGAGATTAGAATGCGAACGGTCTTAAAAATACGGGAATTGCCCCTCTGATCTGCTGTTTCATAGAAAAGTGCAATACCTACGTGCTCAAAAAGTATGGAACAGCATTTTTTTTTTTCAAACAATCAACGCAAAATATTCTGGGGTCATCATGTAACACGGTAGGAATTTCTCCAAGTATTGTGAGTTTGCACATCGATGTCCCTGCAGCTACCCTGTATAGGTAAATAGCATATCAAAGTCACAAAGCAACGACATGTGATCGATATATGTAGTATGTAAATAGCCACGACAACAAAGTGTCGTTGTAGCAGTTTTGTCGACGAAACGTTACTCTGTACAGGACCTATCAAAGTTATTCGCTATTTATCAGTCCAGCGGTCAGTGTACAACGTTCCTCCCTACGTAGGAGGTTAGGCTAGTAGTTCGCAGAACTTTATGAGATGAATAGATAAATATCGTAATCATCAGATTAGCCAGTCATTAAGAATGGTAGTACCTGCGACTGCCCAGGTTGCACCTAGCATACTAAAGCAACGGTAAACCTATTTTGTGTAGTCAGATTAGTCAGTCCACTTACTTCAATAGTCACGCTCTGGTTCGCAGCGGGTATAAACCGGTGCGTGCAGAGCAGTCGCTCCTCGATGTTCCAGAAGATGTGATGGTGTGAGGGTGCTGACACTCCTCCGTGAGCTGGAGACGACAGCCCATAGTGTGTCGCTGCACATGTGGCATCCGGAGATGCTGTTCCTTCGTGTTGTTCTATATAAAAAGGTTTATTATCGTTTTATTTAGTCACTAAAATAAGTAATAAATAGGAAGGTGTAGTTTTACAAGGATGGGAAGTACTTCCTTCCATTTATTGACCGATTTCAAGCAAGTGACACATTACCTACAATAAAAGCAAATGATGTTTTGATACCAAACTTTTGTATGAAATCGCTTACAAATACATTATTTTTATTCAAGCAAGCGATAATAACGTGGCAATGTATTTTCCATACGTCGTGTGTTTTTCCTCTCACCAGTCGTTGTGTATGTCGCACATACACTTACATATAGAAGACACTTCACATAAACATTCACATTACCCTTAGTAAGCACCAGTAGGATTTAGCCTCTGAATATTATTTTGTCTGGCCCTTTTCTTTTTCACTTTCCATAAGTCATCAAATATCATTGTTTATGTCTTGTTGTGGAAGCGAAAATATCATTTTCCTTTCACGTTTTCTTCTAGTGTCTAGTGTTGTTTACTCACCATCATGAAAGGCGAAGGCTCCGTCAACAAATTCTTCTTCGTCTTGATTTTGTTGGGCCGCTCTTCGGACTAAGATTGTCAAATTCGCACTTTTGGACGTCACTGCCTGACGGATTAGGAACCTGCCTGAGGGATCCCGGGCCTCCCTCACGGCTGGTCCACATACCCTGTGGAGAGCTCGGTCTCCACGTTCGGACCTGTCTCTTTCCCCTCTGCCACCAAATTCGTGAAGTCCTTCTAAGATCTCAATATGAGATCGACAGCTTTGTAATCTGATTTAGAAAAACATTCCGGGTATGAGTATTCAGATTCAGAAAACTTAGACGAAAAATAAGGAGGTACATAAGTAGGCCTCGTCAAACAAACAAGAGACAAAAAAATCCTAATTGGGTGCGTTTACGGAAGAAAAATTAATAAGGAAAACCCTCAACAAAAACATTTATTGAACATTCGAAATTAAATTTCCGCATCATAAATTTATGATTTCTAAGGGCGGGTATATCAATCAAATGCACCCCGGGGAGTAGGCGGCACAAACAGTCAGTTAATACGGAATTGGGACTCGAGATAGATACTGGGTCACCATTCAGTTGTCTTGGAGAAAATATCGACTAAATTGAACCAAACATGATTCACGGTATGCACATAAATGTAATAGCTTGGTGCATTTTATACGGTGATGTAACTCAATACAGGTAGCTAGGCATCTATGAAACGGCAACATGGTCTGACCCGGTGAACCGGAGAAAATACGAATGCTGAACTAAATGTGCCTTAGTTTTAGATTCTAACGTGACGAAACGTCTGTTAGTCAGTAATTCGTTCTCGTGCTCTTTTGTACTCATTAAGGTTTTAATTAAGAGACATGTGTGTGAGTACGCTTATTTCAAATTCCGGTATTTTGAGTCTCCTTTAATGAGTACCATGCTGTCACTAGCAAGGAAGGCCGCAATACATTTACAAAATATATGGATGGTAATATAAATTCATTCAAATTCCTTCCGCTCTATTAAACTGATAGAGGGCTACCACCATGAGCATTAGATCTCCCCCTAACTGTAATAGGGGACATAAAGGAGGAGCGAACTCCTTAATTTGTCGAGCACTTACCTTAAATTATAATTAAATAGCGATACTTGGACGACGTCGGTGGGCGCTCCGAGTAGGTGTATGACACACTGGGAGCGCCACGGGCCGGCCCGGGAGTCGAAGTGTCCGGAGCGGGCGCCCCCTGGGCCGTAGCCTCGGACAGTGGCGCCACAGCCTATACGCGCCCCGCTCCCCCCGGACACTTCATTTGTCATTCCACTACTATCTACTGATATCCTATCCGCTGAGAAAAAAATTAAAAACATATTTGTAAGTAGACATGTTTCGTAAATGTACAGAAGCACAATGTCTAGCTTAGTTTTTGTTATTCCAAAGGATAGGTTTCATTCTTCTATGACAACATAATTTATTGCACAAATGAAAAAACCAAGTAATACGAGAACAGAAATAAAACACAAAAGTGACGCACAGAATTTAACTAGCCAGCACAATTGTTAGGGCCAACGAATGGAAAAAGCTTATTGCGGCTTTTTATAATGGACAACAAAATGTATTTTTTAAATTCAGTATTGTAGCTGAGTTTCATTATTAATAACCCTTTCTTTCTGTTAGAATTTATGGACTTACTGCAGTGGTAATGCAATATTCTTTTCATGGTAATTTATAAGGAGGTACTCTGTTATTATATCACATCTGCTAATTTAATGGTATATACTATAGTCCACGTACCTAACCATTTATTGCAATTTCAATAAGACGGGTCCAACTTGAAGTCCAACCATGATTATTTTTACGACATGAACAACGGAGGATGATATCTAAGAAGTTCAAAGAGACAGGTGCTTACTGCTAGTCTTATTGATGCTTAGACTTTTATTTTATTGTCGTAAGTGCTAAATTGCGTTATCGTTATCTCAGTATGCTAATGGTATTCATGCAAAACAAAAGTTACACAACATTATTTCAGTAACATGCATGTTACCTGCAACATGTTGTCAAACAGTTTGAATGTGAAACATGTTGCAAACGCCACAAAATGATGTTGCGCCACAATGAATAAAGGCTTTTATTTACCATGTTGTATATGATGCGTCAGTGCAGCCAGGGGCGCAGAGGCAGGAACCACGGTGGGTGGCGAGCCACTGCTGTCGATCCCCTCAATGAACTCAACCTTGGCTATAAATCCGTTGTAGTCGTACGGCGGTACTAATGGCCCGGAACTGAACACAGGTAGCGTCATGTTAGGAAAGCATCGTATATGTACAAGGAGTAAAGAAATAGTTGTGCTCTTTTAGATGTAAGGACTGTTTGGAGTTATATGGCTATATTTTTAAACAGTCAGTATTATAAGTAATGTTCATCAGTCTGTCCTTCATAAGGAACGCCAAATACGCAAAAGTCGCCAAAAGCCTTCACACCGTGTACAGAAGAACTGATCCGCATCGTTGTGTGTCTAGGTATACCTAGACAGACAACGATGCGGATCAGTTCTTCTGTACACGGTGTGATCGGGTTTTGAAGACCTAATTTTGTTTTGCTAGTTTTTAGAGAGTTCACAAAATAAAAGAAAATTACTCTGGGTCGCTGTTGCCGGATACGGGTAAGACTATATAAGTAAAGATCATCAATATTGAAAAATCTTAACGACATTTTCATATTTTGTAACATAATGCAATTGTTCTCCATTATGCTCTATATTTTTTTTATATTTCATGATCTCTCTCTGGATAATCAATTAAGTGTAACAGAAGCTTTGGAAAATGTTTCTTAGATTTATTTGTCCCAGTGCCTTTCAATAGCTCAATGTCGTGTGTGTCGGGACTTATGTAAGGTTTAATTTAATCTTGGCTGTCGAGACTCTAATATAAAATGTTTAACGAGAAACGAATTAGGGCTTAGATCTCGTGTTGAGTTATAAATAATCACCTTTTGATACCAGTAGCCATGAAGTTATGTTTGCGTCAAAAATAGGAATGAACGATTAACTATTCAAAATGGTCTTTTGAAAAACAAAATATAGAATACCTTGATGGTTGTTTTATTGGGATCTTTGAGTATTTACTTTAAAGGTCTTTAGTGAATGAAAGTATGTGTCTTTACTTTATAATACACGGTCAGGGAATTTGATAGTTGACTACATCAATTTGGCGTGCTGTAGCAACGTAAAATCAACTTGACTTTGCTAATATAGCTTTAGCAAAACACAAGCTTATTCCCCAATTCAAAGTGAACTGCATATTCTAAGTGTTATTCAAAGCTTACTTACTTAAATTCCAACAGGAGATTTGGCCCAGGATGTTCGAGCGTAGCCGTGCGCTCAGAGCATAGGGTGCCGAGCAGCGAGGCAGAGGGCGAGCTACCCGCCCGTAACGTCAGGTAATCCGTAGTACAGTGACTGGGGAAACGATATTGTTTTACTGTATAGCTTATGAATGGATTAAACGAGCTCCGTTTTGAAGATTGTGTTCATGGATTTTCGACTTATTTCTCCGTTCTACGGGTTTTCGGTAGAGAATGTGGTTTTGGAAATAACGGATTTGCTGGTATACAAATAGTTAGGTGTGTATAGTTCTTTTCGTTCTTAACGAAGGAGGAAACATCGATTTCCCTACACAATGTACCTACCTAATGATTTTTAAGCACATCGTATTTCTGTATGCATAATATAATTCGAAAAAAAGTCGTGTCAGTTATGAGGAGGGTGCGGGGGAGTCACAACAGCACCCTGAAAACTATAGTTGAAGATGTACGTGCACCTGTGTTGAGGCATTTCGTTCATCTGATGATCTTTTTTTTTGTTTTTTTTTTTATCTTGACGAGGCGGCGTGTCTCAGCACAGGGGCATTTGTGTACAGAATTAGATATATATGATGAGTGTTGTCGTTTGTAATTGTAATTACGTACTAACAATCATTTCTAAGTTTGTGTGTAACCTTTGGATATATAATAGTTGAACCAAAATAAATAATTTTGAATTTGAATCGCGATCACAAATTGAAAGCCAAAGAGACGTTGGATACGAATAGCTAGTCTTACACAATTCCTCGAAGACTTTATGCTGCTATGGAACAAGTATTTATCAATTCTTACATCATAGCAATTCCTTCTGTGAATGCAACTCATTGACGATGAGTCGTGATGAGATGAATCTTTGAATGCATCTTAGTAACGTCACTAAAGAGACGAGATACGAGCTAACCTAACATAAATGTGATCCTCAAAGACTATAGAGCTACCAAGAAACATTCAGTCCCCTTATAAAGTCCCCTCACTTTTATGAATACGTACGTCTCATTGACGCATAGGTAAACTAATGTGCCTCCGGAGATACATTTGTGTTTCTAACGTAAACTGAAACAATCTTTGCTATGAAAATTGAGCTTTTCGTAGTATTTGTTCAGATTTGTTGAAATACGGAAAGCTAAGACATTTTGTTTGTGTACCGACAAAGATTTACTTTTACCGTCGTTATTTTCGGATTCTGTATAAGTATATGATTAGATTGTTACAATAAAGCAAATTGAACGTTACTCGTGTTTACAACCAGGGTTGTGTCTAGTGGTTTCATTTACCGTTTAACCTAAAATAACCTAAAAGTTATAAAGACTAGTTTTATACATAATAATAGTCCAGACCAGTCCTCCAGACCGAATCTCGGTCATGGCGGCCAATCTCAGCAGAGACTAGCCATCGACGCGGGAGAAATTATAGTGCACCTGTGTTTGCGCACGGGTGCACTGTCTCTGCCCTCACTCTTATAGTCCGATGAGACGGCTATCCGACAAGGCCGGAGAGAGATCATGCGCAGGACCAACGGCTTAAGAGCGTTTATACCTTATGAGTGGCAACGTCGCAATTTAGTGTCATATTTCGTGGTTTTCAATTTTTATCATTTAATCGGAGCTATATAATTATAAAATCTGTTTAATTAACTTTTTAAAATTATGTGAAAACTGTGTAAAAGGTAAGAAATCGTTGCGTTTACAGTTCTATTTATATGCAAATAATACATTGGAAACTTGCAGGGCGTTATTTTCATTGTAAAATAACTGTAAGCATTACGGTTACTCATTTTTTAAACACTTTCACGTAATTCTAAAAAGTTAATTAAACAGATTTTTAAAATTTTATATTGAAAACCACGAAATATGACACTAAATTGCGACGTTGCCACTCTTAAGGTATAAACGCTCTTAACGTGCTTTCCAAGGCACGGGGGAATCACGCCACCTACTTCCGAACTCCGGGCTGTTACTGAGAAATTCCTAATAGAAAAACTCAGTAACACTTTGCCTGACCTGGGAATCGAACCCAGGACCCCACGCTCAGCAGTCACGCTTGCGACCACGACATCAACAACCAGAGCGGCCTATACATAACTTGTAGAAAACAGGTAAAAAAGTGAAGAAAATAGTTCACAGTGCACGTCTTAAACAACATCAATGCTTGTATGATGTTTATATACGACATGTATTTGACAAGTTTTAGCATGACTAGTCGAAAACATTTGTATCACAACTTGTCTGTGGCGGTAAACGGCCCCGAAGTAACGGATTTCATAGCATTTACTCCGGCGGTTTCTGATTACAAAATTGTAGCACTTGTTCGAGTAAATATAGTTTTACGAGGAAAAATAGTACAATGTTCTTACATATGAAACGTACTAACGTATCTTGCGCTGAAACGGAGTGTTTCTACAAATGTAACTGAAACGAAATGATAACATCTCTACACCGTACTCGTCGTTGCTAGATGTGCCATTACATTATTTTGTGGCATTTTATTTGGTCCACAGAAGAATGAAATATAATGGTACGTGCCATTTTTACATACACCCAGGTAAAGTTGATTAATTAAATGGTTAGAAAAGCTGGAATACGATTTGTATGAAAAATTGTATTCCATCGACTTAGAAACTTAAAACTTGGCACAAATACAAAAAAAATATTAATCCTTACAGAAAAACTTTAATGATTAATTTTCAAAAACTACCTTTTAAAGAAACTTGTTGGGTGTTGTAGTTCGTAGTCGTAGTAGTATAAATATTTCTATAAATGCATTTCTCTATTAACAGTTTTACCTACAGCTGCTTAGATTACACAAACAGAACTACTAGGAACTCATATCATAGCTGCAGATAGTCACGATGTAGGAGTAATGAGTACCATTTCCTCCATAGGTTTTAGGTAATGCTCTGACCTGCTCACTTAAGCTAACGATATCCTTGAGAGTAGGCAGGAAAGATAATATAAGGAAAAAGGTTTTCTATCTGACATTTCTAACAGAACTGGAAATCATATTTCTGGGACTTCACATTATTTACCTACTCCACCTAAAAATAGTGTGTTCGTGCCACCTCCAAGAAATATTCGCAAAAATCTAATCTTTAAATAATTCACACACATTTAAGTTCAAATAAACGTTTAAATTACGATGAAGATCAAGATGTTAGATCATATCCATTTCTTTTTTAATAATTTCTTGCCCATTTATACCCCATAAAATCACTTTGATAAAATACATGTAAAATTTGTAAATAAAGAAGAATTTTCTACAGAGAAAATTCTTATTACATAATATCTGTATTTCCAGCTTTTCATGTAATGTTGTGATTTTGTTATACTTAGAGCAGTTTACAAGTGAATGGGTTTCTTTGATTGAATCCTGGTTTTCACAAAACAAACTACTAGATAATAACTATGCAAATAACTACAATCCACTTTACATTTCTATGAATAAACAGCTGTAAACAGCTTTCGCTGTAGAAGTTGACATTCCAAAGTGTATCACAACAAATTCGTTTTGAAAGAGATCATAAAGCGCAGCGTTTCTTTACAAACTTTATAGCGAGTGTGTTTGCGTTAAATCTGGTACCTAAAGTGCCTCGCTTCGTGTGAACATACTTCCTATTAGTATGTCGGAAAACGTATTGCACAAAGATAGCACTTTTATTACTCCCTGGCACTCCTGTGGGATTTATTGTAGAAGCTCTGTTAGTGAAACAAAATGTATCAATGTGTGTACGTTATCATCATCTGTCTGGCCTTTTCCCAACTATTTTCTGGATCGGCTTCCAGTCTAACCAGATGCAGCTGTATACCAGTATTTTACATGGAGCGACTGCCTATCTGACCTCCACAACCCAGTTACTAATAGGTAAGACTTTGGTAAGACTGGTTGTCAGACTATCGGGCTTCTGACGACCATGGCAGTAACGACTATCATAGATAGCAGACATAAATGAATGACAGCCGGGACCAACAGCTTAACGTGCTTTCCGAGGTACAAGGGTCTCGGTATGTTAAGATGGTCACCCATCCCATCCACGGAATGTCCGCGGCAAGCGTAGCTTAACCTGATCGATTGACCCGTGCAGCTGTTATCACTTAGCAACGAGCCCCTCAATGTGTGTACGTTATCATTACAAGTAAATATTGCAGATGTAAGGCACGGTTATTTCCTATTGAAATGTTTCAATTTCCTTCTGTAATGATTATTTTTCTCGTAACGGGCTCAAACAGATACAATAATACAATATTCTAAAAATATATTACGCCTCTTTCAATATCTGACCCCGTCACTAAAAATCACATCGATCTCCATCAATAAACCTCGACATCTCGAACACCAGTTGTATAATATAAATTGCAATCTTAAAAAATACTTCCATCAAGAATTTCTAAATATACCAATAGCGAGCAATATCGGCAATGTAAAAATATTTAAAATTCCCCATCTGCCGGCAGAATCCCGATTTATATGAAAATACGTTTCAATAATAGCGCGGATAATTGGGAGAATGTATTTAATAAGGGTAAAGGCTTTGCAAATAATTGTGTGTGAAAGTCAGTAATGACAAACATATTGCTCTGTAAGTGTACGACATTTTATTACGGAGACAGTCAAGTCGGCGAGATTAAAGAAAGACGGTTGACATCGCATTAGGTACAAGGAGCCAGGATATAGCAATTACTCCTAAGCCGAGTACGCTACGCATGCTAATCAAGTTTATGTTTTGTCTGAAACTCCTAATATAATGCTGTTTTAATACAAGTAGCGGTCCCTTGAATAAAGCTATAATATTTACATAATTATGTATATGCCGTCGTTAAGTTTAAGAGGCCCAGCACAGAAGTATATTACACTGGTATTAACATCACCATCACCAAATCATTATCTAATTGAAATAAATGTTAATATTTTTGTCTGTAGACTTAGATAGTAAAGATATTGTTACAGTATAAAATAAAGCTTTTTATCTTTGTAATTGACATACTAACAGCCACTAAAAGAGATTATAAGTTAATTACTTTCAAGTTACAGCATAATTAGTTAGATTTTACTTAAGATTTCTTAACATAATTAACTTGTTCAATGGATACTGTTACTATGTCAACACAATATTTTGATTATAATATTTTGATACGGTCTACTTGGTAACTAATTTTAAAGTTTCAAATTAGCATGTTAGCATACTCAGGTACTTTAATTTTCCAAAGAGTACCCCATCGAACATAATGTAATGTGAGAACAATCAAAAACATCAAATAATCCCTAAGGTTATCCTCAATTAAATAAAGAACCAAATTTACTTGACTGAAATCTTTATTTAAAATAACTAGTTATTTTAAATAAAGATTTCAGTCAAGTAATATTCAATTTTGTTTTCCTTACCTTGAAGTTATTGCTAAGCGTTCTTTACGGCAAATGGGTTCTCGTATCTAGTGAACGATCTGCTGATATATTTTCCTTTATCATATTTTATGTTGCATCGAAGATCTCAGTCGTCATTCTGAATGCATTAAAAAAACGATCTTCATACAGTCTTAATCTTGTATATAAAGTTCGGTGTTGTCTGGTGTCATAGATCCAAATTCTTTTCTTAACTGGTGAGTCAATTAAGGCTGAAAATTGAGCCGTCGCGGTACGCCTGGCAGATCGAAAATCATTCTTTCATACTTATTCACTATACAAAATAGTATAGTAAATAAGTATGAAAGAATGGTTTAATAAAATAACATAAATATGGCATAATCAAAAACCAAATATTCAGTTTTTTTAAAGAAATAAACTGTTCTTTATTTAAAATATAGCGTGGCGACGCGTCGCCACGGTACGCGTCGCCATGCCAGCAATCGATTTTACGTACGGCTATAGATGCTTCACATAAAAATTGCAAATTGCAACAACTGGTATCAACCCTCATAATTTTATTACTTGTTTAAATTACCGTCCGATAATTCAACATCCACTTCACATACATACCACCCACACCAAACACATTTAGTGAAAATCGTCGCCAAACCCACACGGCTGGAAGGGAGATACGGATGGCGATCCTTTTATATTTACTGAAAACGATTGTTCCCGGCGTTCAAAACGAATGGATTTCATACGGGTTGACAAAAATACTTCCGAAAGAACACTGGGAACGTGAAGCCTTTGTCGTAAGCGTAACAAATAACCGCTTCATCAGCCTTGTGTACCAATGGTTATGATAAAAGGAATCAATAAAATAGAAGAAAGTAGAAGAAATCAGACACGCTACAGAACAGACGATTTATGTGTAATAATATTATGTTACGTTGGTGTAATAGCTTCTTAGAAGGTAATGCTAGCTCACATATTTTATCTTTCATACCCTAATTAATTTTATATTTAATATACAGGGTTATTGGTAAAATACCATCAACCTCTTAAGGGGACTACATGACCTAAAGTCGAGTTTTATAATGCCTAAAAGTATATGACCCCCTGCAGTAAAAAAAATATAGAAAAATATATGATATTCTTCAGGGTATATGCTAGTTAGATAGTGTATTGAAAACATAATACAACTAATTTGGTACGATAGATAAAAGTCACGAAAATACCTCTAAATCTTTCTTTTAACGATTAAAAACGGGTATCATTTAAGCTATTACCAATTTAATTAGTTTTGTGTTTCTTAAATAATAGGGTTTGTCCTCCAAATAGTAGATCTGTCACCAAAATGTAGTCACCAAACAATGCAAAATCAGTTCCACAATAAATCACCTAAAATCCTGAGATATAAGGTCTAGTACCAAATAAATGTTTTTGTATGTATTATAATAGGTGTGTCCTAATAAGTATTTAAGCAAACTAATTTAAAGAGATCACCAATAGTAGTAGTTTTCTTATTCACCACGGATCGATTGATATACATAATATGTCGACGGTAGGGCTTGGTCGACGGAGCCCCGCTTCGCGGGGCTCCTACTTCTGGGTGGTTTATAAAGAAATAACCACGAAGGGGATGGCGGGGTCTCTCGACCCCGCCATCCCCTTCTAACCTAACCTGTCCGAGTCGGGGTGCCCTAAAGTCCAGATTGCATCCAGTTTCTCCTGGTAATTTGTCTCGGGTACCATTTAAGCTATTACCAATTTAATTAGTTTTGTGTTTCTTAAATAATAGGGTTTGTCCTCCAAATAGTAGATCTGTCACCAAAATGTAGTCACCAAACAATGCAAAATCAGTTCCACAATAAATCACCTAAAATCCTGAGATATCAACCTGGGAACAATTTTTGTTTATCTGAGAACGAAAATATTTCGTGGCGATAGATCTATTTATTAGGTGATACAACTTGATGACAAATATAAATTTTGGTGATAGAAAATATAGTTCCCATTAAAAACCATACTAATATACATGCAATCATTGTGTGTTGTGTTTTGTAGTGTGTGTTGTAGTGTTTTAATTTTTTTGTCCAATCAGTAGATTTTTTGTAAATTGAGAATTGCTTTATATTTTGCAATAAATTACCAGCTTTGTGTCATCGCGCTTCTCTTTCTTTTCTTCTTTCTTTTTCTTTTCTATGCAGTTCGATAGTGACCGCGCTTTAGCTGTTGTCAGCCCCTTAAGTGGTCATTATACTCATCATTTTGAACAACTTTTACTAGAGGACCAAATATGAAATCGAGAAAAAAAAACAGCTGTTCCCTACATTTATGATTGCAAAACTCGTCAAAATGTAGGGACCTGCAGATTTTTTTTTCGCGATTTCATAATATATGGTCCCATAGTAAAAGTTGTTCATAATGATTAGTGCAATGACCCCTGAAGAGGTTGATGGTGTTTTACCAATAACCCTGTATACATAAATACTATATTATGTTTATTAAAAGGTAAGCCGAGTATGAATGCTGAAAGCTTTAACTTTTTTACTACCTTAAACTTGATGTACGGTAGCTGAAATTAATATTGATCGGGTCCGTGACGCACTGACTTATGGCCATGAATTATCTTGGCCTATTACAGTTGCTTTCATTAAGTTGCACACGTCATCCTGCATCAAGGCTACGAATTCTCTATACTTACAAACAAATGTGCTTGGTAACAGAAATAGATTATTGTTATATGTTCACTTATTAGCTTATAAACTACAAAGTAATCTTGGTGAAACGCTGCCCTAATTATGCGAAGCTTCAATATAAACTGCCACAGTAGACTGCGTTACAATAGCAACTGAGTACCAACAGTCAAACGAGGTCACATTTGTTAGTCTTTGGCTTTTAGGTTACTGTTCTGTTAGACTAAGTAAGTCTACTCATTGAATAGGTATTCGTCTCTACAATGTCTTTTGAGCAAGGTAGTAGGAGTAATAATATTACGGCGGCACGGTTGGCGCAGCGGTTAAGCGATTGACTGCTGCGTTACGTGTCGCGGGTTCGATCCCCGCACCGAACAAATATTTGTATGACCTGCAAGTAGTTGCTCCGGGTCTGGCTGTTTGTGTATGTAAGTTTAAATGTTTGTACACGCACCCACGGTACAGGAGAAATTCCTAGTGTTAGGAAACGTTTTTTATTATAAACAAAAAAAAAATTGTGTTCCAGACCGAATTTCGGTCATGGCGGCCAATCTCAGCGGAGATACAAGTGAGTGTACAGCTCGCGCGATAAGAGTTTGGCTTTGACCGTTATTGCGCAGAAATCAGAAATTGGGTATCAACGGGCAATTAGCGGGGTGCGGGGCGGGTGTGTAGGCGCACGCGGTGCTCTGATTGGCGCTCCAGTCGTTCCCTGCCTCTCGCATCGATACGACGTACCGCGCACTCCTGTTGTACAATCAAAAGTTCAAAAATCCGAAGGTCAAAGCCAAACTCTTATCGCGCGAGCTGTACAAGTGTGTGCGCAGACACAGGTGCACTCTCTCTTCCTTTACAATTATAGTCCGATGGGACGGCAATCCGACACGACCGGAGAGAGGTTAGTAGGTATCAAAACCTAAAACCAGTTTCATTGAAACGAGACAAAATAAATGTTGACAAAATAAAAGTTGATTTTGAACTTTTTGAGAACTGAACTGCTTTCAGTTCAAAGTTTACCAACAATTTATTGAATTAAGGTAAGGTCACAAGTCGAGTCTTTAAACAACGCAGGGTGTTTTAAAGGAAACATAAAAGAATTGCATTGCATTAGATCAAAACACATATTAGGTTAAATAAAAAACTCACAGCGTGGGAGCAAAGTGCTTTCTGGAGAGTTTGGGAAACTTGTATGACTGATAGCGACAGATGACAGTTCACCGTCATGGTTTAGATGTGAAGAAAGACGGATAAGCAATCAATACTCCACGCCAAGCGGTTCAGCTGGAAGGCTTCATTTACTTTAAAACCGACTCCCACCCACCCTTGGCCAATTTCTATACCTGCCCGAGGCTATTGTAAACTGAACAAAAGTGTGGAATCGCTAGTAATTAAAACAAAATGTAAAACCATAATAGTCATTAACATAATAGGTTTCACCTTTTGTGTTCGCATTATCGCCCTGACCCTTGATTCGTTAAGTGTGTAATTATCGAGTTTCACTAGCTGTGACACTGTTGTCTCCAATATTGTTCAAACTGTTCATTGCACGGTAGATAATGGAGACTGTTTTACAATTAAATAAAATTAATTAATTATCGTTTATTACAGGCAATTAAACGATACTAAATTTAATTTATGAGGCATTCGTTTTTAAGATCACTTGATGGAACGAATGTCGTAAGGCACTTGAAGGTACATTTGATAGACTGAAAGACTCACGGCCAAAAACTCTAACGCAACTTAACTTTAAGTCACTGTTAAGTCTCTTGCTGTCGCTGTTAATCTTGAGTGTGTTATAGTGACAGAAATACTTTTAAGAACGGCTTAAAGCTAGTTGGCGTTTGAGTATTCGGGGGTAAAGGAAGTCCTTTATATCAGATCCCGGTCCCGTATATCAGATTACGGGTTTGGTTTGCCTGAATATTTTCATCTGCCAGGTACTATAGTCATCAATATCTTACCCTTATCCCAATTAATTTGGGGTCGGCGCAGCAAGTCTTCATCTACCATACTTCTCTAATGACACTCAAGGTCAAATAATACGGTTCGATTACGAAAATCCCTGTAACTTGTGTACATGCATGAAACTAACTTTATATTACAGAGAATTTTAATATCGTATGAAACAAACCCTTATATGATCATCAATGTAATTTAAAAAATATATATGAGTATTTTAAAAACTTTGAATTAGGAAATAAATTAATTTCGCGCACGCTTGTTTTCTCACTTTTGTTTTCAATCTGTCAAATCAAAATGATAAAAGGAGGTAATTGTCGTCTTTCACAATTGTTGTTGAATTACTATCATGTCGCTAACACCAGAAGAATGTACACGTATCGTCACTATGTTAGAAGAAGGCAGATGTCAGCGAAGTACAGCAAGAACAATAGGTGTGTCTCTTTCTACAGTTCAGCGAGTCGTCCAACGTTTCCGAGAAACTGGGCAGAACATAAGAAGACCAGGAACCGGCAGACTGGAGATGTATTACGGCTCGAGAGGATCGATTTATTGTTACGGCCATGCTCCAAAATCTGCACCTCACCGCACTTGAAGTAACAAATCAACTTCGGGAGACCCGTAGCGGCGGCTCCTTGAAGCTAATTTGACCCCACATAGGGTGGACATACATGGTCTAAAACTTAAAAGGGAACATCGGGTAGCAAGCTTACGTTATGCCCGCGAACACGCACAGTGGGGAGACGAAGAATGGGCAAGAGTAATGTTTTCTGACGAATCCTGATTTATGCTGTATGCACATGATGGGCGGCGAAAAGTCTACCAACGGCAAGGGGAACGTTTTATTCTAGCTTGTTTTGAGGATAAAGTGCCGTTCGTTCGTGGATCTGTTATGGTTGGGGCTGGAATCTCTTCAAAGAGCCGTACGGAGTTAGTGCAGATAAAATCAAAATCAAAAGTCATTTATTCAAATTAGGCTGAGAATCAGCACTTTTTGAACGTCAAAATCACATAAGACAGTTCCCCCAAAACGCCCCCCCTTCACCTCACTCACCTTCACCTCAATTATTTCGTGTTCCCCTACTCTTAAAGCCATCTACGTTCATACTCAGTACTTTCCTCACGACATGTTACTACAGTAACAGATTCTCTATTAAGACATATAATGCGCGTACTAAGAGGTCAAGTCTTTGTCGTCGCTCATCTGAACGTGGCCCATGTTACGCAAACAATTACCCACAATAATAGTTGCCTTCGTACCATCGTAGTAACATATTAAGTTATCGTTCGTTGCTTGAGTATTTAACCGTTTTGATATAACTGTATCAATTAGCAACGATGTGGACTGTTTTCGCTTTTAAAAGTCAAAGTTTATTCCAAGTGGGGACTCAAATGTCACTGCGACCCTGTTGTATGTTAAGGTCATGGTCAGCTTCGATTTTGGCTTAGTGATGATATTATGATATGATATCCGTTTGGAGTTCTTCAAGCTAGCGTTTATCAGAGAGTATGATTTGAGGCGATTTTAAGCTGGAGTAGGATAAGCAGGTATTAGGGTTCTTCAGAGGCATTTATTTATATATTTTCAATTTATTTCTTAGTTTTCACTGCTAAACATTTTATTTTTCGCAAAAGCTTCTTCAAAAAAAACATCACTTGATTTCTGCTAAATAGTTTATCAACAAGTAAGAGGAAAAAAGACATTTCCGTTCGTCACTCACTTACTGAGATTACGCAAATGAAGACTTCTGACTAACACGCCCATTAAAGTTAATGCCCGCTTAAAAAACATTAATTGTGTTAGTTTGTGTTGCTTACATTAAATTTTTTAATGCACCATACTGTTTCATGTTATGTTTTCGCTTCCCTTTTGGGAAGTTGTGAGATTTCACGTAGGTTCCTATATTGTGTCACACACATAACAAATATGAACATATATAAAAGCTTTGTTCTGATAAAAACATCAATACGGTACGGTACGGTACGGTATTGGTGTACTCATCAAACATTTATAATAAAGATTGAATACAATATAAGGTATAATTTGAATAGCAACAAAGGTTCCAACTTCAACTCTATGTATAAAAAATTGTGGAAACTCCCCCAAATGTCCCGAACATGTTAACATACATATCATTATGAATCACATGACATACTCGTACCTAACATAATTTGATGGGATATGTGGATCCATCTACCCACATGGGTATCCCTGACTTATCAACTGCTCTTTTCAATTTAGGCAAGGCGGTATCCGTCCCAAACCCTTTTCAGGGGAACCTCAATATGGCGCCTTCTTTGTGAACCATCCACATTTGTTATACCTCATAAATTTAAATAAGTACCTCTGGAAAAAGTTTGAGTTCATTCGTTGCGTGGAACGGAAACGTCGCATGATTGGTATTGCGGTTAAAAGGTAAGGGGTTGTTCGTAGAGTTTACTCAACTTTGGTGACTTGAACTCGAGGTTACTTGCGGCTTGATCACTTATGTAACCGCCACTTAAACTAAGTGTGTTGACCGAGGAGACAACGTGACGGCTTTTCTTAAACGACGGAACAAACACTACATTGTCGGTTTTGGTGAACAAAACTCAGTTACATAAAGATTTGCGTCGGAGCCAACTTCCTATGGGATTCTACTCTCGTATTCGTTTTCGTGTTTACCTAATAATGCAGATCGTTGATTCGTGTAAGGATGATTTTTGTTTTAACTTTGTATCCAAGAAAAGTATTATTTAAATATTTGTGGACTATAAAATAGACCCTTTAAGAAACACTTTCGTAATTATACATCTCATAGGAAAAAAAATCTACCAAATACAATATTATAATGATAATACTCACTTTCTAGGTAACAAAATAGAAGTGAATATGATCTTGACCCTGGTGTGCACGGAATTTGTGGCGAACAGGTACCGGCAGCGACGGTGCGGTGGGTACAGACCTGGGTACCCAGGACTGGCAAGCACGCAGGCCCCTGGACCCCGACACGATACGTCTTGGTATAACCAGTCGCAGTCTGTGGAAGGAAAATGGCGATAAGTCTCTGGTAAATAAAGTATCCACTTGGTAACAAGGGGTAGAAGAAATCAATTATTATTCAAAAATTTATAGGTCGATTATAAAGTTAGGCTCCAAAAGATCATAGAAAGAAAATGAAGATGTGCTGAAGGGGTTCGAACCTTTGTGGCATATCCGACCCGCCGTCGCGTTATTTAGATTTTTTTTCCAAAGCTTCCGCGCACGATATTAATGTAGTTATTATGGGGACACTTATACAAACAAAACATGTCAGTAATATGGTACCCTAAAATGTCACGTTCCCGATATAATTGGAAATATAGATCGACAAAAATGCAGCAATTACGTGTGTATACGCATTTTGCTATAATAATACACATATATATATAACATATAAAAGTGTTTAAAATTCATGGTCTTCCTTTTATTAGTGATAATATGTTATTTAGTAAAAAATAATCGTTATGATGAAGCCTTTCGATCGGTATGATAAAGCTACAGGTGATTATTTTTCTCGTGTAACGGGTTCGATTTCCGGTTCAACCATGTAATTATTTAAATATCTATGAATGCAGTTTAAATTGTTTTTTTTTAATTCAAACAATGTCTTATTTCAGTAAAATGTTCCATTTACAATATTCAAGGTACTTTCCCTCCATGTGGCATATCCGTGGGACGCACTGTTTACTACTTTCAAAGAGCGAGGAAACTTTGAAAAAAAAAAAACAAAATGGCGGCGGGTGGATATGCCAGCTTCCATAGAAAAGTGTTCGAACCCCTTTAATATGATCAGGAAAAATGGCATCAGTAATTTATTTTCGTGATGAAATTGTACTGAATGTAATGACTGTTTATTTATTAAAACTCACAAGTAAAAAAAATACTGTACAAAGGCGGACTTAATGCCTGAGGTATTTTCTACTGTTCTGTTAGTTTATATACAAACGGTTCCAAATAGCACCGTATATCAGCTAAAGTAATTTCAAACACATTAAACATTTCCGCGAAAAGTTGTTACAGAGCACACGAGTTATTCCGCTAATATATATGGGAAAATTACAGACATTATTATTAACACGCATCATTCGGCACGTATAATTTGCATGATTGGGTTTCATAAATAAGTGGGATTCAGCTCAATCACGCCGATACACCGTTGAAATATTGCACAGTCGTCGTTTACTGATTTTTTCACTCGTGCAAAGCTATGGTGAAGTAGATCGGACGGATACGCACAGAATTAACACTGGGTGGATGACCATTAAGATGAGATGAAGTAAACAAATACAAATACTTTAATCTTATGACTTTTGATTTACCCTTATATCTTCTATATAATAAAAATAAAATGGTGTTCGTTTGTAAGCGCATCACTTGAGAACAGCTGGACTAATTTGGCAAATCCTTGTTTTACAAAAAACCACCGATGACACATGAAAAGTAATTTTTCACAATGTAGTGTTTTTTTTTTTTGAAGTCGGTGGTTTTTTTTGTGAAAAACTTGTCATTTTTAACTTTTTGGTTGTGGTACCTACCCTAAACAAAGTCGTATACCACTACTTGCAATGTAAATAACAGTGACAGGAATTTATTACAACATCATCAACATAAAAAATACGTATTATTAAAGCTGACTCAAAAACCACTCATCAGAACTTGACCAAATTTATATGGGATCAATCGTAAAGTATATCCTTTCAAACAAAAGAAGAATTTTTTAAATCGGTTTATAAATGACGGATCCTGACATATAAAAAAAGTTTAGCTGAATTGAGAACCTGCTCCATTTTTAAGTCGGTTAAAAATGGTTATTATATCCAAATCAGGTTCATATGGCAACAAAAATTTTAAAAGTTCTCGAGAAAGTAGGAAAATTCGGGAAAGCTGAAAGTGAAAATGTTCTATGGGAATACTGTATGACTTATTGAAATTTGCACCGGAAAACTGGTCAGCTTTATAATTATTTAATATTTTAACAAAGCGCGTGCATAACGATCAAAGCACAGATAAAAATAAACTAAAGTAACTTTCATCTCCCTTCGAACAACATTTAAAAATGGAATACTAGTGTCTTTTAATTTTCAGGTTGCCAGTACCAAACTCATGTTGTATAAATAGGATCATTTTAAGCATTGAGCGAGTATAGACTTTTTTAAATCATGGAGGCAAAATACAAAACTGAAAGGGGAAGAAGTTAGGTAAATAATTTAATTGAAATCTACGCCAAAGAAGACACACGCCGTACAAGAGATGATCTACTTCCACGCATGTACTTCTATTTACACTCAAACGAAGTTGTAGATCCTAAACAAAACCAGGAAAGCCACATAATAAGGTGTGTATTTGACGTATACACAAGTAAATGTTATACAAGTATATACCATAATGTTATGGGTTGAATAGACGCAATAATTATAAGGCAACTTCTGACGAGGGTCGCCAACGCCCGCTACACTTGCGCTACTTCCCAAAATATTTTGACAAGACAGCTATCCTATACTTACGAGTATGTAGGTTAGTTGTGACCATGTTTATGTCATAAACCTTCAAACCTTATTTATTTATTATATTCAGCTGAAGAAAGTTATAATTACCTGCTCATATTGTCTTATAAGATATTCATGGCAAGAGTTTCATGAAAGAATCGAGTTTCTATTTCTGCAGATACTTTAAGGAAAGTATCTGCAGAAATTGAGACTCGATTCTTTGAATAGATCGTTCATTATCATTGAAAACTTGTTCGATAGAGGATAAAAGTGTATACGAGTAAACTGGATACCATCTAATGAATAGATACATGGCATTGTAAAGGGCGTTATAATAATATATTCTAGCAATTCATGTTCATTCAAAAGTAAAGCAATTTTTATACGGAACTGCAAAAGACCATAATTTCTATATTACGAAATAATTTATTTCGTAACAGTCTTTATTAAAACATAACAGGGTCTATTTATAATCGTTGCGTTAAGAGACGTTTAAACGTCAAAAATGTATGGTTAAACAGTCGCTATCTAATCATTACTTAACTTTAAGCAACAGTTATAAATGAAGGGATTAGAATGTAGCGGTATCTACATCGCCACATGCGAATTACGCATCACACTGACGTCACGAAAATCCTGCATCGCGCAAGCAGAGCTTACCGCGCGGCTAGCATATATACAACGTCCCGACATCAATCGTCGGGCAGTTGCCCACCAGACACGACACCCGTCTGGTCGGAGGATCCTCCCTTTACTATGGGTATGAGTGAACTTTACACCCTGTTCCTCATACCTCTACAAGAATACGTAAGATTACTGGAGACCTTGAGGGGAACAAAAACAGTAGCTATTTCATTATTTAGGGCACGTTTATTTTCATACAAGCCAAATACACATAGTTGGCAGCAGTATCTTTCCGCACAATGAAAGCCTTATGTCTACAGTGAAAACCCTGTAGGCAACGATAATAGACAATGGGCCAAGGACGTAAAACCGGAAGCCACTATTATATCCTCACAATATGGATGAAGGAAACGGTCATCTGCTTGTTAGTGAGCCTCTCACCGATGATACCTCCTAGGGAGGATAAGACTAGATAATGAATAGCCAATCATGTCTCAGCCTTTATTCGACCTGTCTCATTAGCTATAATTCAACTGTAAGACAAAAGAGGCCAAATACTGGCACAAAAACTGACGGCCATATTGTAAAGGTGAATTATTCCATGAATGGCCGCCGTAATTTTTCTTAAAGAGCAATTTCGGCACATTCATAATGGTTTCATGTAAAAACTTGTTTTCTTAAAGCAAATTGTGAAATAAAACCGGGTAAGGTGCCTTTTGAAAGATAAAACATCCTTTGGGAGTCGAGTTTTTACGTAAATATTAGGTGTTAAGTTTCGGAATTAGATACTAAGTAGTAAGTAAAATGAGAGAGAGAGAGAGTACGAATAAAAACTGTCAGAAAAACCATTTCCCACCTTGAATTTTCGTTTACGGCTGTTAATAAAAAATACAGTACATATTGAATGTTGCTATGTTAATATTTACCTGTGTGGGGTATCCGCGAGCCGCCCCTCGGGTGAAACCCAACGCCTTGGGTATTACTTAGCGACGTGAAACTGAAGTACGCCAGGAACTGTGACCTCACGGTCTTTTCTGTTATCCTGGTAACAAAGGGCTGTGTTAAAAGCGCTTATGAATTTTTGTTGATATGTGAGTAGGGTTACAAATAATAAAAAAAGTTCCATATTCTTTTCATAAACTGTTCAACTTTTATCTACGTCTATTGTACGTTGACTGGCTGACGCAAGCATGTTGTCGATGTGTAGTAACCTTAGCAAGTTTCTGACACGATTATTTACAGTTCTCCGACCACGCTACCCTTATAACAAATGGCAGCACATTATAATTATCAACTGACATAAAATCTACATGACACGCACATTGCTCGGCGCGCGACGTCCGCCAGTACGTAAGTTCATAAAATCAAGCAATTCAACGTCGTCAGCTGACAAGAGCATTTGCAGCACTCCCTGACAACCGGCCACAATTCCGAATCGAGCATTACCGGTTCCGCTGTGACGACCTTTTGTTCCGATTCCGACTGCCGCTCACTACCGGAATTCGCGTTTCCGAACCGAACTGCAAATGGAGATAAATTCTGAAATGCTCCACGCGGCCGCCTCGCTTCACTATCCGGAAATAATGCTCATTTGAGTGCCTGCCGTTCCCATTAGCGGATGAAAATGTAATTAATTATTGTTCATTTTGGTTGGATTCATTACCACCGCGCGAGTAGACCGGATTGCTTAACGCGTTACCTTCAATGATCGATGAATCTACACGCGCACGGTTTGGATATCAACTATAAATATGTAGATAGGCGTAGGAGGATAATGTCGTCCGCATTCTGATATCCGTAGTGGCGGTTTGCCGCAAATAATGAGTTTATCCTGATACGGTTATGTACATCGGTCGACAAAATATTCCTTCGTATGTACAACATTGGGGTTTCTGGGTTGGATGCGATTATAATAAGTGCTTGCACAGCTTTTAGGCTTACCGAATTCCTAAGTATACCAATTAAGAAGGAAATTGTATAAAAATTGAATTTTAAGAGCAGCCTGTTCAAACTTTGCTTACCATACTGAAACAACAGAGCAACAATTTAGGAACGGTATCGACCATTTACTTTACCATTAGGATACCTAGTTTAAATGCAGAATTTTATTTTTGGCGCGGACTTTTCATAGTATTTTCACGTACTAGTATTATTTTACCGCATTAACGTGCCATAGCAGCGTTGTGTAGAAAATTTGTAAGCAATTCGCGCTGGTTTTCGCAATTTTAGCAACAAAGTAAATACTTATGGGATAATTTGGCTAATCTAGTGGTCAATAAGGACCTCGAGTATTTACCTAAACTCTAAAGTAGAAGCGCCGTAGTCAGCGAACAGCACGACCGGTGGAGTGTACCGCTCGTTGGCACCGCACAGCCGGGTCTCGGCCACGCCGCCCGTCGGCACTGCGCTTGCACTGCCCAACTGGAGCCAACCTCCCACGCAGCTGGGAATAGAAATAAGGTTTAGTTCAAATGTTTTTATATAATAGTAAAGTATGCTTAAATTAACTTAGGCACGTCTGTGTATGTGTGTTCCTACAAACCATAAGTAACAATCGTGTAGATCCCATCGTGAAATTATTGTTTAATGTTGGAGCGGAATGAACAAAAATATGTTTTACCGCCAAGTTACCGCCAACGGATACATACGAAATATTGTGCACAACATAATCCAGACATATTTGTCTTGGATCCAACAACGACTGCGGCACTCGCCGTGTGGAAGCCACCGCTGCCAACAATGTTATAAGTATACGCTTAACTCGCATAAAAATGTACCGAGACATTATGAGCTCACAAATACAAGAGACTTACAATATTCTACTTTATGCTACTGCATTATCGAGATTCAGCAAATACGAATACACGGTATTCATATTCAAGTAGGTAGCACATTAATCAAATACCGTGTACATTTCTGAGGTTTCGGTTATCGCGACAAAACGGATATAATATGCACCCCCAGCTGATAATGAAGCTGTAATATTCGGTCTGAAGGTTTGTCTAGTGTGGGGCGAGTGATTACAATCTTAGTTATGTGCTCATTTATGATCGACATCCTATCATCGGACAACGTATAGAGCTCAGATCATATAACAAAGCGTGACTAAGACACTAATAGCTATAGGATGACGTCACGCTTGATGACTCTATTTGGGGTTGAGAATGAATAAAGTAACTTTGTCTCAAAATAATATGATCGGCATAGCGACAGACACGCGAAGAGGCGGTACGAGTTTGATACGTATAGACAGAATATCGATGCGGTGGGATAATACAAGCTAAAAATAAATAAATAATAGCCTCGGTTTATCTTCAGTATGCCTTACAAAGCATATTGTAACACACGTATTGAACGATATATTAACATGGACGGTGTCTATCCTAAGACGATCTTCTGGAAATATTCAATTTGACGGGACATTGATCATAGCAGTGTAGGGTAACCTCGGACCCGTCACACCCGATTCTCTCCCACCAATCACGTCCCGGTCCATATAAATCTCACACATGTTCAGCGAAACTATGATTCCGATCGACGGATCTGATTTTATGGATTGCTTTTTAAGATACTGCATGGGACACGGATTTTGACTGGTCCATCCGTCGTAGGTCAATCACAAAAAAAATAAAAACTGTAGCTTTTCAACATTGAAAAAAAAAATTTGAAGTCTGAGATTAACATTCTACAAACTTAAGTAGATATTTTACGTTTTAACAAATAAATGACGACCTTTATGCGTGGTCGGATTGGTGTTGCGTGGTGGCATTTGATTTATTAAATTGCTTTTTAGAATTAATGTTCAACCTATAAAGAAAATGGTTGAATATCAAATGCGTGACCAAAGCGAATGCAGCTGTACCTAATTGTTTTATATGAATTAAAGACTTGTAATTTAAATATTTAATGGGCGATAACCGAAATTAATGTCAAACGTAGGTAATTGAATCATAATTCAAAACTATATAAGTTCAGAACATAAAACCCGTATGTTCATAGTAAATAGATTAGTAAATTAGGATAGTTAAATCGGGACTAAGTTTCCAATTGCATAGATAATTTCGGAATGAATTCATTGCTTTTCAATTAAGCTAATTATGTCAGTCAGCTGCAAGAGGAATTATAGGCAGTTTAAATGGAGTTAGAATATTAATATTGCATTTCAGATAATAATGCTATTTGTATTCACGAACGATAATAATATTTGTTGCGACTGAAAGTAGAAATTGACTTGGTATCAAAAAAATATTGTTTACTGAAATCGTGATCTGAATATAGATATCCCATCAAGTTCTTTGCGTAAAAATAATAGACTCCTTTGAAATCTGTATTTAATGGACTCGAGATTATCAACATGAGAGAGAAATAGAAAGACAGTGCGGTTGTAGTGAAGAGAAGTAGTGAAAGAGTAGTTGGTTGCTTCATATTTAGCATCAAAAAAATTTTTTTACGTGATGCAATCCCCTCTATGCCTCTGAGAGCACGTAAATGTGGCTGTGCTGTGTCTGATATCTCTCTCTCTCTATCGGGTTATGATAGTGACAGAAGACAGAAAGCACAAGCTGTGTTTGCGCACACACTCGTGCACTATAATAATTATCTCCTGCGTAATTGGCTAGTCTCCATTGAGAGAGGCCGCTGTGACTAAAATTCTGTCTTGAAGTAATATATATTTTTCATTACTCATCGTCGGAAAGTAGGTCTGAAGTTGCCTGAGGAGCGGATTGAAAGTAATACTTTTCAGCCCTAGGGAGAATCGTATTCAACTGACAGCTGTCAAATTATATTAAAAAAAACTAGTTCTATTTTCACATTTCTATTGCACCATGTTCCAACTTCCTATACAGCCACTTAATTACAGCGCGATGTAAAAAAGTAATAACATAAAATTAAGTATTCATTAAAGAATGTAGTTTTTTAAATGACTTTATTTTAATTTACTTTCAACAATTTCTTTAAAATAACATAGATTTGGGCAAAATATTTAAAAATTTTTCAATGATGGAAATTAAAAATAATGGTTGAATAGCTAGTAGCCGGTCAGGGAAAAGAAACTAGGCGTTAAAGCGGCAATCCGATCTTCGTTTGTTTTTTCGAGTTGTAGAGTTTTGTTTTTACTTCCGTATAGCAGAGATGTGTATTAAAACACAAGGAGTTCATCTGATTCCGATATGGATTTAGCGCCTGATTTCATAAGAGAAGAGGCTAATTTTTTCTTTAGCTAATTCATGTTTTTATTTTTACTTTCCTTGTATTAGTGATGAAAAGCACAGTGTTTACTTCGAGTTAAAGACTTATTTAGTCCCTCGAACTATTGGCGCCCTCGCCCCGAGCATAATGAGTTACTTTCACCCCTAGGGTAATAGTGTACTATTATTTACCTGGTGCCATTAAACTTGCCGACGGAGACGAGCCGGTACAGCTGTATTTCGACCCGCTGGCCAGCATCTGGTTGCAAGAAGTAGGAACACGCACCAGGACCCTCGATGGAAGGCGACTTGATCTGACCGAACGTCTTGCCAGACTTGCTCTTCAGAATTCGGGAGTCGATTGTGATGTTGCACACTGAAAGTAAATGTGTATTTAAAACAAATTCATATGCCAGCTGCTTACATATTTAATGTAAATAAAGCTGGGGAATGTAGGTGTATAATAAAGCATGTTCTAATTTTTTATCTACATATCTAGCAGGGGTTGCTATGGCCACGACGCCGATGACTAGTGTGAAGCCAGAGATTTCTAAGCTTCATCTTTCACGACTGTGGTATAAAAGGTAGAAAATAAATCAGTCGTTGGGTTCTTGATTAGATTAGGTACTAGTTCGGGCAAAAAGTATTACGTACCTACCAAATTTAATTTGTCTGGTAGAAAAAGTTACAATTCTGATTCGAGATTGGCATTTCTCCGATAAATAGTGTTAGTACCGTCCCTATTACCTAACATCTTAGTACAGTCAACGACGACCTGTGAATATAATTATGTATTCTAAAAACCTTAGTTTGACCTTTGGGTCGAGACAGTTTGGCAGATCTTCTTAAAAGTACCTTTCCCGAACGGGTAAACGTGGTGACGATCTCCTAACGTCGTATATTGAAAGTGATTGATAGGGGTTTGATTAGATTATTTAACGTCGATTAGAAACCAGCTATTTCATCAGATCTATTACCTAGACCGTTAAAACCGTGTTTGTCGAGAATGTGTTGAAACTAGACCACAAATCAGATAAAGGGATCCTAAAGCTACTGTGTAATAACAACGGTCGTAATATTGATAGATTCAACAATGGAGCACTTTGCTAAACAAATGGATTATAATTGTAGTCGGTTTCGATCTATGGGCTGTTATGAATTTAATGGGTTGAACTAAATGTAGCGTTTCGTGGTGAAATGTGTTTTGCAGCTTATCGTAACGAGTGACATATTTGAATTCTACATAATCTACATGAAATAAAAATAAGTATGTATCGATGTTTGTGTAGATTCCGAAAAATCTTTACCTTTTCATGGACACTGAATACTCATATCCGTAGTAAGCCTTTTTTTTTTTTTTTTTTTTTGAGGATGGGAAATCATCAAATGACCCCTCCCGCTCTGGGTGGAGCGGAAGGGAGTGTCAGACTCTTACTGACTAAAACCCACCCGTGTTCCTTCCTTGGCCCTTTATGTTCCGGGTCAGCGGTACCCCTTATGGATGATCCCGCTTTCCCGGCAGGCTTGGGCCCTAGTGGGCCCCCTCTTCGATGCTGACATCTCTTTGAGGCGCGCGTGGAACACGTACGCGCCGTCCGGCACGGGCCTGATCCTGATCGGACGGTGAGCTACCCATTACTCACCGCCCGCAGGCCCGCGCCTACGGTGGCCGGGAGTCGTCACGCGGCTCCCGACGCCCGGAGCGTCCACCGCGGCGGCTTGGACGGGAGACTCTCTCCCTCTCCCGTCCCGCCACCTCCTTCGCTAGCATGACTGCTTCGCAGAAGGAGGCGACTGCCTCCCACTCCCCCTCGCCCCGGACCATGGCTTGAACCAAGGCCGGGCGTGAGAGGTCGCCGCCGCTGCCGATCGCCTCTACGAGGACACGGCGGTGCTCCGCCCATGCAGGGCAGGCCCCCACCGTATGCTCCACCGTGTCCTCGGGGCGATCATCGCAGTGGTGACACCCGGGCGTTTCCTCCCGCCTGATGATGTGCAGGAACCTCCCGAAGCTTCCGTGTCCGGTGAGGACCTGCGTCAGGCGGTAGGTGAGGACGCCGTGACGCCTCTCTAGCCACTCCTCAAAGAGGGGTCTTACCGCCGCTATCGTGGCGTGCCCTGCGCTGGGTTGCGACAGTCGCTCTTTCCATGCCGCCATGAGATCGCGCCGGAGGTCCGTCCGCTCCGCCGCGATTTGCCGCGGAAGCGGGGTTTCCCCCCGGCGTAGTGCCTCCGCGCGCCACTCATACAGGCGCGCGAGGACTATCGCCTCCAGATCCCACGGCGGCAGTCCGGCAAGGAGGCTTGCCGCCTCGCCCGAGATCGTGCGGTAGCCCCGGATCAGCCTTACGGCTACCACCTTTTGGGGCGCGTTCAGATAGTGGGCGGCTCTCCGCCGCAGTGAACGCGCCCACACCGGGGCCCCATATGTAGCCATGGACCGCACGACCCCCGCGTAAAGCCTCCGGCAGGAGGCGTTTGGACCCCTCAGGTTGGGCAGGAGCCGCTTGAGGGCGGCCCCAGTCCGTTCCAGTTTGGGGGCCAAACGTCGGAAGTGCTCCACGAAATTCCACCGGCTATCGAGCACGAGTCCTAAGTACTTCATCGTGGACTCGACGCCGATGTGAACCCCTCCTGCCGTTAGTTGGGATCCCGATGGTGGCCTGTTCCGGGGCCCATGGAAAGACATGGCCTCGGACTTGTGCAAAGCCACCTCGAGACCCAACTGCCGGATCCTCTCCACGACTATCGCAACCCCGCGTGTCATCGCGTCGGCCGCCGCCTGATGCGACCTCCCCTGCGCCAGGACCAGCGTGTCGTCAGCGTAGCACACCACGCTGACGCCATCAGGGAGGTCGGCCCGCAGCACCCAGTCGTAACCGATGTCCCACAGGAGCGGCCCTAGTACCGATCCCTGTGGGACACCGCACGACATCTCTCGCCGGTTCCACTCCCCATCGCGACCAGGGTAGATGACGGCTCTGTCCGTCAGATATGCCTCGACTATTCGACGGAGGTAGGTTGGCACCCGGTGATACCGGAGTGCCTCCCCAATGCAACTCCAGGGCAGGGTGTTAAATGCGTTGGCGATGTCGAGTGACACCGCCACGACAACCCCGCCCCGAGACACCGCGTCCCCCGTCGTGAGGGCTCTAACGCGCATGATGGCGTCCACCGTCGAGCGCCCCTTGCGGAAGCCGAACTGACTATCCGCAAGATCCGGCCCCGTCCTCACCAGGTGCCCGACGAGGCGGCCTGCAATTACTCTCTCAAAGAGCTTGCCGACCTCGTCGAGCAGCACAATGGGCCGATATGCGGACGGAGAGTCCGCAGGGCGCCCTGGCTTCCGAATGAGGACCAGCTTCCCCGTCTTCCAACGGAGTGGAAACTGGCCTCTCTCCATACATGCGCTTAAGAGCGCCTCCAGTCGAGGCCCAAGAGCCGTCGAGGCCAGGACCCAGGCTTTCCCTGGCAGGCCGTCGGGTCCTGGGGCGGTATTTTTGGCCTTCAGCCTACCTACCGCCACTCTCAGATCTACCCCAGTCACTTCAGGGGTGTCGTCGTCGTCCGCGTGGTCCGTTTCAGGCACCGCGAGCGGCGGAGCCATGGGCGGGGGAGTATGCTCCCCCCGTGAAGGGAACAGAGCGCTCACCACCTCCTCCACCAGCTGGGGGCGGAGACTCTGCGTCAGCGGGGGGGCCCAGGTGCGGAGTTTATTCCGCACCATTTTGTAAGGGCGCCCCCATGGATCTCCGTTCAGAGTCTCCACCAACTCCTCGCGGGCCGTATATTTGGCCCGCTGGACAGCCTCTTGGAGGGCGGTCTTCGCCGCTCTGTATCCCTCGTACAGCTCCGCCTCCGTCGCTTCCGCATCCGGAGGGCGGATGCGGAGCCTACGGTGCCTGGAGTACAGGTGTCGCACTGCGACGCACGCCTTGCGTAGCGTCTCCAGCTCCTGCGACCACCAGTACACCTGACGTCGGGCGCTTCCTGGACGGACTCGGGGCATTGCCACGTCGCAAATCTCGGACATGGCCTCCCGGAACCACTCCGCCTCATCGTCAATATCGGCAGGCCTGTCCGGTGATGACACCCAGGCCTGCACGATCGAGGCTTCCAGGAGGAGCTCCCGGTCCATCTGCTTCAGCGCCCACCGCGGACCACTCGGGGCCTGTTGGACCAGCGCGCTAGAGGTCTGGGCGGAGACGTCGAACCGGATATACCGGTGGTCGGAGTAGGTCTCCACCTCCTCCATGACGCGCCAGTCAATGACACGCTGTGACAGAGCGGGGCTGGCAAACGAGATGTCCACCACAGACTCACCCCGCATCCGCACACACGTGGGAATAGAGCCCCGATTTAGGACGACCAGGCCTGTCTCCAGAGCCCAGTCCTCCACCATCCTGCCCCGCACATCAGTGTTACGGGAACCCCAAGCCAGATTTTTGGCGTTGAAGTCCCCGAGCACTAGCACGGGGAAGCGATGGTACCCGGCGACGACGACACTTAACTCTGTTAAAGAGTTCTGGAACTCGGCGAGAGTTCGGCTCGGAGAGAAGTACACTCCCACTACTACTATCTCCCCGAACCGTGCTGCTACGCACCCCTGTCCCTTCGTGACACCTTCGAGGGATGGAGTGCCGGCGGCGGCCGACGAAATTATGGTCACTGAGCCGCTCAGGTCCTCAACCCAGTCATCCCTGGGCAGGACAAAATACGGCTCAGCGACCACGGCAATGTTAATCGACCACTGCGCCATGCTCTGGAGCAACAGGTCCTGAGCGCAAGCGCAGTGGTTGATGTTCGCCTGGAGGAGTCTCAATGGAGCCGTTACTCCTCCATTTCAGTCTCCTCCCGGGTGGCGGCAGTGGCGGCGGCGGCAACAGTGGCAGTGGCACTGGCCGCGGTGACGGTGGTTGTGGCTACGGTGGCGGAGGGCCTGCCTCTCCTCCTGGTTCCGGCGGGTGGAGCGCAGGACTTACTGCCCGCCCGGTGATCGGCCGGCTTGCCAGCACCCGCACATGCTGCGCAGTGCGGCGCGGCTTCGCACGAGCCGGCCTTATGTCCGGGCTGACCGCAGCGGAAGCACAGAGTGCTGCGGTCCACCTCCGAGGTGCACTGGACGCCAACGTGGTGCCCCACATGGCATCGGAAGCACCTCAGAGGTCTGGGTTCCAGCAGTTTAACCTGCGCCGAAACCCAGCCCACCAGAAGCCTTCGGCCCTCCACAATCTTTTTGGCCGCCGTCACGGGGCAGCTTACCGTTACGGTTCGCATACCCGCGGGGTCCGGACGTATGGTGCCCGCCTTCACCTGGTCGGCCAGACACCCGCCCGTCCTGACGACGGCGGCCACCACCTCTCCCTCCGTTACGGAGTCATCCAGGCCCAAGACTCGCATGTCTGCGCACTTGACGGGCCTGGAGACTCGAGCCTCGTCCGCATTGAGGAACGCCCTTAGCTTCTCAGCTAGGGCGTCAGCGGTGGGGCCACTTGTCGCACCGGGGATCTCCAGCATGCGAGCGCCAGTTGCAGTCACCCTGTGCCGGAGGCCGTCGGTGATCCCCAGCTCCTGGAGGTCCACCGTCTCCCTCGCCTTGGTGAGCACGTCACGGTACGTCACGCCCCTCTTTACCGCGTCCGGCTGTAGCGTGATCACTACAGCCGCGGTCTTTGGGGCGCGGAGCCTTGCCGCGACGGCTCGCTCCTTGCGGCGCCGCCTTTGCCCCTTTTTTCTGGCCGCCTTGGCCGCCTTCTTTTTCTCCCCGACCACCTGCCACCCGGCGTCAGTCGTGGGAGATTCATGTGGCCGGGAAGTAGGCTCTGGGGCCTGCGCCTCCCGTGCCGTCCTGCCCTTACTGTTCCTAGCCCCTGCTGGTGTTTTGCTGGCCGGCGCCGGGGCTCCACCGGCTGACGCCGGTTTTGCCTGGGCTCCGCCTGCCAACACCTGGGCTCCGCCTGCCGACGCCGGTTTGGCCGGCGGCTGGGCCCGGCCAGACTGCCCGGGCTTAGGGGCGGCGGCTCCCGCAGCAGCCGCATACGAAGCCACCCTCGGCCCCGGTGCCGTCCTGCCCGCTAGTGGTGGACGCAGGACTATGCCCTCCAGGACGGAGAACCGCGCCTGGAAGGCTGCCAGCTCCTGCCGAACCAGATTGAGGACCTGGTTCTCCTCCGGAATGGGCTGGCTTGGCCGAACGGGCTGGTTTGGCTCCTGTTCCGCCTGCACCTGCCCGCTGCCGGTGGCCTTCAGGCCAGCCAGGTCCTCCCTCAGCCTCCCATTCTCCTCCCGGAGAAGTTTCATGGCGGCCGTCAGGCGAGCGACCTCCGCCCGCAGTTCGGCCACTTCGCCGCCCGAAGGCCCGTTGATTTTGGCCGCCTCCACCGCCGCCATGATGGAGGCCGTTGCCGCGACCACGGCCCTGCTTTTGGAGGACTTAATTTTTTTTAGGGTCACCTTCCGAACCTCAGCCTCTACTACCTCCTTGAGGCTGGTTGTACAGGCCTCGTTGTTGTCGGGGCCATTCGACAGGCTCGCCTCGTCGCTTGAGGGCCCCGAAGCGACTGCACGACCAGTCACCCCCTCCTTTGCGGGCCCCTCCGCTAGCTTCGCTGCCTCCCGGGCTGTGAGCCCCCTCCCCCTGCCTCGCTCTTGGACCCCCCCTCCCCGCCTACCGGTGGGGATTTTTCGAGCCGATTCTCTCTCGCCGTCAGAGGACGACCCCTGGCCGTCCACTGATCTTGGCCGCTTACTGAAGAACCTGATATTCTTCTTCGTTTCAGCGGCCAACTCCTCCGCGCGGCGGTTGCTCAATGAGCCTCCCGTTCTCGCGCCACTTGGCGCGGTGTCGGACTCCGACCCCGCACCACTCCTCCCCTCCTCGGTTTGGTTTTTGTTTTTGACCGTAGTAAGCCTTTGAATATATATAAGCCCCTCTGAATATATACCCAAGTACTTAACAGTCATATTAATGTCTGTTCCATTTGAAATCTTCGAATATGTCTTAGTTGTCGTCGCCTCTTCAAATAGATACATTGTTCGGAGGCACTCGGAGGTCTGTCTCAACAATTTGTCTGACTACAGGGCTGGCTCGTTCTTTTGTCGAAGAGTTCACTTTACTATTCAACGTGGCAATGCTATCAGTCTTCTAGGCATGTTATGTATTTAACGCATATTTGGATGACTAATTTACTTAAGTGCAGATATGTTTTTATGTTAATTTTCAATTTTAATGTTTAGGTTCCGAATAAAGCGGGAGGAAACGCCCGGGTATCACCATTGCCTGGATCGCCCGGAGGACACGGTGGAGCCTACAGTGGAGGTTTGCCCGGCTTGGGCGGAGCACCACCGTGTCCTCGTGGAGGCGATCGAAGGTGGCGATCTCTCACGTCCGGCCCTGGTCCAAGCTATGGTACGGAGCGAGAGGGCATGACAAGCCGTCACCTCTTTCTGCGAAGCAGTAATGCTCGCGAAGGAGGAGGCGGAACGCGTGACGCCCGGGACGACGGCGCGTTGTGTTCCACGCGCGCCTCAAAGAGATGTCAGCACCAATGACGGGGTCCACTAGGGCCGATGCCTGCCAGGGTTGTGGGAAAGTCCGAAAGGGTTACCGTGGCCCCTGGCACAGACTGATGGAACAGGGGTGGGTTTTAGTCAGTAGAGTCTGACAGGCCCTCGCGCTCCGCCCAGAGTGGGAGAATTTACTTGATTTTTTAATTTACCCGCCCGAAAAAAAAAGATAATAATAAAGGTAGGTACTCGAACTATAACTGCCTCGTTGGTCTCGTGGTCGTAAGCGCGACTGCTGAGTTTAAGGTCCTGGTCTCAATTCCCGTGTTGGGCAAAGGTTTATTGGTTTTTTCCATTAGTAAATTTTCGGTAGCAGCCCGTAGTTTGGAAGTTGGTGGTGTGTAACTCCCATGTCTCAGATAGCATGTTAAGCCGTTGGTCCTGCGTCTGATCTCTCTCCGGTCGTGTCCCATTGGACTATGAGAGTAAAGGAACAGATAGTGCACCTGTGTTTGCGCACACACTTGTGCATTATAATATCTCCTGCGTACTTGGCTAATCTCCGTTGTGATTGGCCACCGTGGCCTAAATTCTGTCAGGAGAATTTATTTACGTGAACTATAGGATAGTAATATAAGCTGACAAACTTGTCGTTTTAATTTCCCTCACGCCAAGATATTGCGTCGAATTAGGTAATATTTAAATCAGGGTTTAGTTTATTTCCGAACAAAAGTAGTTATTATACATACTATATATACTATTCATAGATAAGTTACAACCTTTATATATGTAGTTTTTATGAGTTTATTGGTTTTATTTAACTTTTACAATATTTAACACAACTAACTATTTACACTTGGTACTAAATTAAATGACTGACTAACTAACTACACAAATAAATACAACAATAAAAGGACACTTAGGCCTCGAAGTCCTCGTCCGCATCGCAGTCATCCGGAAACGTGCCCAGAATACTGACAGCATTGCCACGTTGAATGGAAATGCTAATTCTTCGGCCAAAGAATAACCGAGCCCTCTGGTCACGTGAAATGTCGACTAGTCGGCAAATTATCGGCAAAAAAGTCGGGAATTTCTTTAAAAGGAGACGCGCACTCGGGCGCCATGACCCGAACGTTTCGACCCCGAACGGCTCAACACTGTAGTTACCCATAACGTTAAAGTATTTGTCCCGCTTGAGGGTTTCAGCCGCAGCAGCGGTGCCAGCACAGCCTGACGTGCTAGGAACATGGGATGGCGCAAGGGTGTCGACACAGGTTGCGTCCCACACCAGAGGCCTACCCACCTTCTAAGGCAACAACGTCATGCCATCTGGTCTCTTCCCATCGTCACGTACCAAGCCGTTTAACATGACGCCGCTCAACGTGAGGTGACGTGTTTACCAGTGTATTCCGTATTCGGCAGACCGGCACGTCCCACCGTCTCTGGGAGGACGGGTTGTCGGGCAAATCCGTATTGAAAGCAGCCATTTTCCAAGCATTCAACACATCGGTCAAACTTAAAATCGACCAGTGAGGAAGATGAAATGTTCCTGGTTAATTTAACAGTACTGTGGACCAAGGAGAGGAAGGCCCGTCAACTTATACTTGAAATTTTGCGGACGCCGAGATCACCCAGGCGAATTGGAAGTGTGACTTGCTGCCACGCTCGGTCGTCCAGGGCCACATTTAGGGTCGAAGTTAGTTAATTATAATATAATGTTTTGACTATAATCTTCCTCATTCCTATTTATTGTCCAATATTTATTATTGAGTCATGTGTATCGTACCATAAAATTAAAAATATTAATTTTCCACCGGAAAAGGAAACATATCAATGGTAGTTTGGCGCTCTGCCAGCCGCATAGATAATAATTGAATTTCTTGTAACAAAGATACATCTTGTCTGTGGAGAACAGTAATTTTGTATGGAATAAAACTGGAAGAAAAATAAAAGCTAAGTGTGGTGGATACGACATGGAACCTATTAAGACTCTCATGTACAACGGCCAATTAGCTGTACTTTAACATCTGTTGCGGTCGTGCAGAAAAACTGTTTAAAGAAGTTAGTTATCTATTGAAATAAATTACTAACTTACATGTCTAGTTATGAAGACATGAAAGAGAACTGCTAGTGGTAAGTATGTGGATAGTGGTATTATAGTTGGGGGCTTATTTTTTTTGTTATAGGTATTATCGTTGTTTTTCCAACAAAACATGTGTGTTATCTTGTTTATGTGGATACTAAATCGCGAACGCAGTATACTTCCAACTTGCCCTTAAATTAAGATATTTTAAGTGAACATGTCATCATCCGCCTGACATTTTCCGAACTGTGTTGGGATCGACTTTCAGTCTAACCGTATGTTGAATACCAATTGAGCGAGTGCCTTTCTGACATCCACAACCCAGTTACTGGGTAACACGATAAGGGTAACAGTTAAGGGCACAGGAACATCAACTCCACTTACTATTAGCACAATACTGCTCCATGCCGCACTGCGCGCAGCGCGCAGGCGCGACATCCCCACAGGGACAGGCGCCGTCGCGCACGCAGCATGCGCAGTCCTCGCCATCGCCGCCGGGACACGCGCAGCCCGACGATGACTGTGTCCACAGATCTACTTGACCTATAAACAGAGAACGTTGTTTGTCCTAACTCCTACTAAGGAGAAAAGCTTGACTTTTTTAGCTAAGTTACCAAATGATCGGGAGATTTAGTCTACCTTTCATTGTACTCATCTTCTGAACTGGTGCCAAGTTCAAAGTATTCCGATGGTGCTTAGTTAGTACAGAAGAAAAACGCAGACCTTTATATTACTCTCTAATGAGTTACAGTTGATCTATTTGGGCAACATTTATATTCGGGCAACTTTTTAAGGATTTTAGCGACATTATTTTGTAATCTAATTATACTCACTGCTGCCGTCGAGGAAAATTGGCGTCCACGCAATCTGCGCGGTGCAAACGGTGCACGCGGCAAGCAGCAGCAGCGGCAGCGGCGGTCGCATGGTGCAGTCACCGCACACCTCGCCCCGCCCCCTTCCCGCGCCGCCTTCGCATTTGCACCCCCTCAAACACCCTCACAACCACACTCGAACACAAGCACACTGTTCACACAACGCACTAATCGCATTTTTGCACAAACTTTTTCTAAAACCTTTTTTGATTCCACTATAGTTTATTGCGGTTTTATTTGAAATCATCGAGATCTTCCTTTTTCCGTTTGATTGCGTGATAGATTTTCGCCGACGTGTTGTCTGCAACAAAATATTATCTCTGTTACGCCTTATTACGCTCTGATAGGCGAGAATCAAAGTAATAACACTAAATTGATCGTTCATCTTTATGTCTGGTACAGATTTCGTTCATTTGTTACAGGAAACTTGCGGGAAACACACCTAAAAAGTTATTGGCTAAGACTAAACAAAGAATAAGTACGTAAGTGGATTGTTTTGTCGGTCGTAACTTCAGAGGTTCTTTTCATGAGTGTAATAAATTATAATTAGTTTGGTACCTACCTGATGCCGTCTGAGAAGTTTCAGGTGTTAAAGTGTCCAGACGCTTTTTCCACCATTGGTGGATTGGTTACATTTAATTTTACGATTTGGACACAATTTTCGCCAATGTGCAATGACATGATTGTATTATAAGCGATCGCTAGACGATAACTGCAACTTTTTAAACCCATTTTCAAACATTGTTTGACGTAGCGAAGCAGCAAAAAAACCCAGATTATTACTGTCGACGGCGTGCACACTTCCACAACTTATATCCCCTTTTATCTAAGGCTTTTCTTTTTCCACCTATCCGGCGCCGGCTTTTCGGCCTGCATAGAGCTGACGACCTGACTGAAGGTACCCGTGTACTCGCTCGGCTAGCCACAAGTAGACTAATAGAGACGAAATGGCCGGTTTAGCCAGCACAATATCCACTCAGGAGATCTACCCCCTAAGCACGAAATCGTTGATTCGGCCGAAATTACGGGCGTTTCCGATTCCGTATCACTTACGGACATAAGCGGGCCCGAACCACAGATTACTCATATGTAGCAAGCTAGCCCGAACTAAGAATTAATGACCGCACGATTTGGCAGTTGTCCTTACTTCCGTTGTTCTGTGCCCGTCCAAAAACGTAAATTAATCGGAAGTAGAGTTCACTCCAGTGTAATTACAACTACTACTTTTAGACGGGCCCGTATCTTCGTTCATTGTAACATCTATGTCTTCGTTGACCAGGCCCCCAGATACGATGATACTTACACCCCTAGCGCTAAGTCCTCACCATTCCTCTTCTTTCCACCTACCCACCCCTTCGCTTAAGTGAAAACTGAACCTTTTTTTTTGGACGTAGATTATGCCTCTGTACGCATAGGTACTACACCCTGGCAAAGGGTGTGCTTATGCAGGGTTCACATCCACTAAAAATTTCGGCGTCTATGCCAAGATGATGGGCTACTGCGTACATACGGCCTCATGGTTGACTAGCTCTTTGGCGATGTCACAAATATCATTATGTAGGTACCTCTCAATGGTGACATCATTATGTACCTCTCAATGGTGAATACTGGAACTAACCCATGACTAATTATGTTTACTTCAATCAGCAGATTCTAGTAATTTTTCTGTGTTGCCTTATGATGTGTCTTTAAATAGCACACAATGTGCATCTGGGTTAAGGGATCAGATAAAGAAATCTGTATGTGTAGTGTGGCCCTACATAAAGATATTTGATGAAAGTCTCTAAAATATAGTTAAATAAAATTTAGTTCTACGACTACAAAATAAAAATCCATAAGTATGTTGCAGTAAAATAGCCACAGTTGGAATTTATAAAATCTAGCTTAACTGACTATATTACTGTGACAATTTTTATATATCAGAATAAAACACTAGAATTATGAATGAACTTTACTTACAAAAACATAGCCGCCAGATTGTTTGGGCATAAGGGAAATAACGAACACAAATAATTTACGGACTTTCACAGATGTTTCATTTATAGAAGAGTTCGCTTCATCCTCAATAGGGACAGCAGCTTGTCGGGTCCGGGGGATGCGCGTACACACAGTCTACGTACTGACACTCGGGACACTGCGGCTGACCATACGGAGTGCAAGGCGCATATTGCGCAGGAGCCCAACACGGTTCACAATTCGGAGGTTTCTTTCTCTCGAAATGGAAGCAACAGTTCCCCTGTTTATAAACAAAAACAAACTTAATAAAATCATAAACAATCAATGGAGCAACAAAGCGACTCGAAGAAGATAAAGAATTCATCCAGAATCAACAAATAAAATTCATATTTCATTTATAAATCCCTACAGGGGACGGCAATCTTCTTATTTGCATAAGCAGATAAGTTTCTGAACTGGAATCCCGTAAATTAATTAACTTTTCAGGTAAAAAAGCAGGAATCATAAGTCCAAGTTCGTATACAGAAACTTTCCTGTGTTTCGGATAATAACTACGTTTTCTGTTAATTACTGGGCTTAGACGCAGAGTGTTAAAAGTTTAAATTCAGTTAGAAATTTGTTAACTTTCTTTCGCGTTAAAGGATACCAAATGGCCCAGGTGATGGTGTGTACAATTCGTTGAATATTCAATTGTGGAAATCGCGCTCAAGTTTGCGGCCTGCAGCGGATTAGTGAACCATCACGTTAAGAGATTAAACTTTAATTAAACTGTCAAGTATGTCAAACAATAAAATGTTTAACTAGACAGGAGCAAGTCAGCGGTTGTTTCGTGTACAGAGCCGGCCTAATTCTGCGAGCCTTCGGATTACGGGGTCCAATCACGAAGAGTCGTATCTTGAGCCCCAGTCGAAAATAAATCCCCATCTGAACCCATGTCGCGTTCACCGAATAAACATTGTGGTCCGCGAGACGGCACGATCGATGTCAAAAACACACCAAACAGGCGTACTCCAAATAACATCTAATCTCACGTAAATTGCTCGTAAATAGTGGAGCAATTTAATTAAAATTCTAATTCTACGGATAATCCGATTCTTAAACACACATTTTGAAGTTGACAAATTGTGTAATTTGGTTAGACTGAGAACTAGGAGGTTCCTTTAACCTTGCTAATGTTGTTTTAGTCGTAGATTGGTTTGACACTATACGGGGTCTGGCAGGAACATTGACGCGCAACCAGTTACTATGAATGGATTCAGTACATGATTCTGGACTCCCAGCGATAAAATTATACAAAGGTTATAAAAAAATGCTGTTCCTAAAATTTTCACCGCGTAGGTATTATACTCTTCTATTACAAAAGCAGTTTTTTTTTTTTGATAACCGGCGAATAATTTCTACCCTAGGGTGTTTAGAATTAAGTGCTGAATAAATTCATGGTTACAGTTTGCCACCTTGTATAGGTATGTTTTCAAATGTACGCGTAGGTATTGTACTCTTCTATTACAACAGCAGTTTTTTTTTTTTTGTTGATAACCTGCGAATAGCTTCTACCCTAGGGTGTTTAGAATTATGTGCTGAATAAATTCATGGTTACAGTTTGCCACCTTGTATAGGTATGTTTTCAAATGTACGCGTAGGTATTGTACTCTTCTATTACAACAGCAGTTTTTTTTTTTTTTGTTGATAACCTGCAAATAGCTTCTACCCTAGGGTGTTTAGAATTATGTGCCGAATAAATTCATGGTAACAGTTTGCCACCTTGTATAGGTATGTTTTCAAATGTACGCGTAGGTATTGTACTCTTCTATTACAACAGCAGATTTTTTTTTTTTGTTGATAACCTGCGAATAGCTTCTACCCTAGGGTGTTTAGAATTATGTGCTGAATAAATTCATGGTTACAGTTTGCCACCTTGTATAGGTATGTTTTCAAATGTACGCATAGGTATTGTACTCTTCTATTACAACAGCAGATTTATTTTTTATTTTTTGATAACCGGCGAATAATTTCTACCCTAGGGTGTTTAGAATTATGTGCTGAATAAATTCATGGTAACAGTTTGCCACCTTGTATAGGTATGTTTTCAAATGTACGCATAGGTATTGTACTCTTCTATTACAACAGCAGATTTATTTTTTATTTTTTGATATCCGGCGAATAGCTTCTACCCTAGGGTGTTTAGAATTATGTGCTGAATAAATTCATGGTTACAGTTTACCACCTTGTATAGGTATATTTTCAAATGATACGCGTAGGTATTGTACTCTTCTATTACAACAGCAGATTTTTTTTTTTTTTTATAATCGGCGAATAATTTCTACCCTAGGGTGTTTAGAATTATGTGCTGAATAAATTCATGGTTACAGTTTTCCACCTTGTATTTGTATAGGTATGTTTTCAAATGTACCTACCTATGCATAATCGATTAGGTACCTACTTAGTTGGTCGTTGGTTGTTTTGGTACGTTCGTTATTAGGTATGTTTGACGTCGCAAGCGACATTACCAAGGTCAATGCTTTAGCCCAAATGTTAGTACCAATTAGAAAGACAGTTAGAAGCAATGTACCTAAGTACCTATTTATTTTTTCTACGTTTTAATAAGTTACATTTTAAGAATTAATACATTGGTTGTTGCATGTATCTTAAGAGCGTTTATAACTTATGAGTGGCAACGTCGCAATTTAGTGTCATATTTCGTGATTTTCAATTTTTATCATTTAATCGGAGCTATATTAAAAAAATCTGTTTAATTAACTTTTTAGAATTACGTGAAAGTGTTTAAAAAGTAAGTAACCGTAATGCTTACAGTTATTTTACACATAAAATAACGCCCTGCACGTTTCCAATGTATTATTTGCATATAAATAGAACTGTAAATGCAACGATTTCTTACCTTTTACACAGTTTTCACATAATTCTAAAAAGTTAATTAAACAGATTTTTTAAATATAGCTCCGATTAAATGATAAAAATTGAAAACCACGAAATATGACACTAAATTGCGACGTTGCCACTCATAAGGTATAAACGCTCTTAATATAGATATTTATATATAGCTAAATGGATTCATAAAAGTACGTTTGGGCATTTCCAAAGTATAAAGACATGTTTAAGCCGAACACACAAATGAGCTTGCGTTTTGGGATGCAATTATTTCGCTTGGTACGAATTAATTTGTGCCGAACTTTTCGGATTTTTATTAAAAGAATTCTAATCTCATTTTCCGGTTGTGGTCCACGGCGGATTCATTTTTCTAGCACTGACTGGGTTTGTAATGAAATTGAATTTCTCCTCGGCGACACCGACGGCATTTATTCGGCTTTATGCTTTGGCTTCGGCTTCTAAAAGGATATTGCGTGGGAATCAATTCAGGTGGCGGTTTTCCATCCTCCTACTGAATATTAATTTTTCATAAAATATCGCCGAGTTCAATTGCAATCCACTGAAGTTATTTGTTAAGGAATACTTCTTATTCTTCCAAAGAATAAATTAAACACAAAACGATCTCACGGTCGCTAAACCTAAGAGTTAATACCTTATTTGGAAATACTGAAGTGGTACCTAAGGATTAGTGGTTTGAATAGGAATATACCCGTTCATCTTCGGAATGGAACCGTCGTATCTCGTTGTGAGGGTCTGCAGCATATGACGACACCACGAAAGGTTTCCGCTTGCGCGTCCCGCAAGCCACCTCACAAGCGCGGCGCATCAGCAACGTTGGTTGATTTGCCTGAAACAATCCAAAATTCCATTTCACTAACTATTTTTAAAATAACGATCCTACTTAGTCCCGTCAAAAACCAGTAGGAAGAAATAATGTTTCATGTTGAAAGAAGGATACCTATTGTGTATCCAAGATTAGAAAACCCGTACAACGTAACCCCTGCAATTATAGAAGAAAGCCGCTTACATGAGGTGGTTGCATTCATTTTTGTGGTATTATTTAATAAGAATCGCTTCAGTTCTGGCTAGCTCGAGTCGTCCAATATATCTTCAAGTTTAACTTCAATAGGCTTCTTGGGGTTAGAACGGCCGAGTGCGTGTTTGGGGCAATAAAGAGGTACTTTGGCTGGTTCGGCGACTTTGACAGGGTTCAAGCAGACTTCACATTCGATGGCAACGTCTCGAGGGTGCCTTACAAGGAAATTCGCAGTGCCTTGCGTGGAGTGCTCAACGTCTTGCATTCCATTGCGCTTGAACGCGCTCACGGGGAACCTTCTCACCTGCAACGGACCAGACAGCTGCAGTTTAGTTACGCCCTACTCAGGCATTGCGAATTTCCTGGTATGTTCGCAATTTAAACAAAAATGATTATGGTGAAATACAGGTCCAAATTCAGTTTGAAGGCCCTGCTTTTGAATGTTTTACGCTAAAGCATGTTCTACCTATCTGTTTAAATGCACCACAGTAATGATAACATATGCGTCACTTATCATTGCTGTTATATGCCTTAATAAACGCTACTCATTACTTAAATTACGCACCGTAGAAGAGGTCAGCGCTTCTTTTTAAGTACGGAACATTTCTTCGTCGGTTTGACGGGGATGGAAAAAGGGTAGTAGCTCCACAGCATAGTTTCCCAACACTTGTGAATGTATGAAACACTGCCGCACTCATTGTATTTGTGATCTTGAATTCCGTTCCGTTTTAGCGCAGATGACGGCAGAGGATTTACCTGCCAGGTGTGTTCTTTCTTATTTTCTTTAAACAAGGTGAATGGCTCATACTAAATAAGTACATCTACGCTAAGTAAGACTAATTCTTTTTTTCCTTTCTCCTTCTAACAGGAAGCATTTCTTGTGTGACTTTTGGGTACAGTCTATTCATAGGCTCAACGGAGGTGTAGACACAAGATGCGCCGTTTGGTCCTTCGCCCGCACATATGTATCGGATAGCTCCGCGATACCCATGCATTTGATCCTGCATTCCGTTTCGACGATATGCTGACTGGGGGAGTCTACCATAACGTGTTGGAACATACCGTTCCTGAAACTAACAACAAAACAATGGAACACGAAAATATTCACAAAGACACGCCCGGCTCGGTAATGTAGCAGATCCACTGAATAATTCAAGCAGGTATGTTCAGAATACACTTCATTGTAATTCTTTTATACCCGAGCTTTGATTCAAGGAATACATTTTGAAAATAGGACTTTATTGAATAAGTAGTGTTTTCCCAAAACATGCCCTTGGCTACATACCACCAGTTTCAGTTGGTACGATACACCTCTGCTTGCGTCTTCGAAAAATATAGACGTGTTGTTATGATATATTATATTAATTTAAATATGTTGGTTTCAGCACGGGTACTTAAACATTATGTTCATGTTACTTTAAAACTACCTAAATTATGTCTAATACTTTCTCTGTTAAAAATAAATAAATTTGTTCTACACGGCACTTACGTAAACAAACAAAGTGAACTTGAATCTACTTCTATTTTGTTGGAACAAAACTTGACTAATTCCTCGAGATAACACCATTCATAAACATAACTTACAATTCGTCCGTCTTCGTATCTGTAGCAAGGCATTATATATTTTGTCTTGACTGGTTTGCAAGGTGGTGGCTGGTAGCAACAAGAGTCACAGCTCGGTGGTGGTGCCGCGCATAAGCCGCGGCGGGGTGGGGAACAACAGCCTTTCTGCGGAGGGGCGTCACAACAGTCATAAACCTGTGACCTCTTCGGCGGCATCTGGTCACAGCAGTAGTACGCTGGCTTCTGGCAACGTGGCGAACGCGGGCAACATGGCGGTCCGGGTTCACAATATTTTCGGGAACAATTTGGAGACATCAACATCGGAGTTACAGTGTACTGCCCACAATCAACTGGATAGCAACATTCCATGTTTTTTAATGTTTTCAATAATAATAATATTGTCGTTTCTTTTTAGATATTCTCTTTTCTTCTTGTTAATTTTGTTTTATTAAATAAATATTGATACTAAAATTTACATTTATGCCCAAAAAATTGTAATTTTTTCACTGTCAATTTTAAAACAAGTTCTTTTTTTCTTTTTTTATTTCATGTTAAAGTTGCTGTCAATTATTACTGTAAAAAGTATTTTTATAGTGTAAAGTGTCCACCTTCTTGGTGTGGCCTAGTGTCTTGTGATTATTAATGAAAGTTACTGGACGTATTGTTTCAAATAAAATGCAAATCCAATGGCGAAACTGATGGCCTGTACTGATAATTCGGTTCTTAACTGAATTCGACACCAGAGCGTAAATATTGGCACAACAACGATTCAATAAAATAATCGGTACAAACATACAATGTGATTTGCCATAAAGTCCACAAGTGTCTCCGGTTTACGTCATTTGCTTGGCACGGCTTCGTCTTGCCGGTGGCAACGCTAGGGGCAAAACTCTAAGCAAAGCTTTTGCAACACATTTGCAAACATTCAGGCGCCGCCGCCTTCTTGTCGCCGACGATTCGAAAATGCAATTTTCCCAATGCAAATCGAACGCTCCAGACAGATTTAATGCCTTTTACTTGCCGATTCCGCACATCATTTCCGAAGAGAATTGGTGATGGCCAAGTCTACATCCGTCAATATTAGAAAAGCCCAATAAAAATCTTATAAAGGTAGGTACGCTGACAAGGAAATGTTTACCGTCCATAAAACGTAGCGTTTGATTCAATGGGGTGAAATTGATTTATCGTTTCGGTAGATTACTTTTTAGTTTATTTCTTTTACTCCTCTTTGCTTTTTCAATCTTTATGCTCATCTTTGGTTTCATTGTTGAATGGTAAAACGCAGTTTAGAAGATTAACAGCATCGAGTTCAATTTTGTTAAAGTACTGATTCGAGGACCGTTTTGGCGAAGATTGAATAAAACGTGAAATATTCACGAATATTGGTGTGCTTTTTAAATTGCTTCAATGTAGAAAATTTACTCGTTGGATCTATGAAAATGCACTCCCGATGCGTTTTGTTTGTATTGCTCGAGTCTGCCTGGCAAACATTTTACTCGGCGGTTTACGAAACGTCGGTAAACTCTCAACGCGTTCAGAATACACTTTTCCAACACTCGAAGTCTCCAATAGAATGTGTTTACATTAAAACCAACTTTATAGTTTTCCTTTGTTTCTCTAGATTTCGTTTTTATTATTATTATTATTTATTCATAAATAAATAAATATCGTCTGGCATTGCACACAGCACCATCTAGTTCCAAGTTAAGCACTTAATTAAGGCTTGTGTTATGGATACCAGATGGTTGATACACTACTTAAATACATTTTTTTTTTTCGTAAATACATATTATAAATATACATCCATGACTCGGGTACAAATGTCCATATTCATCATACACACATTTGCCCCTACCGGGATTCGAACCCAGGACCATTTGGTTTCGCTGACTACACTTAGCCACTGTAGCCACTACACCAAACGTGTCGTCAAATTCATAATAATATAATATTATATTATATATTCAATATAATAATAATAATAATATATATTTAAATAATAATAAATAATACTTCATAATACATAATACTTCAATATAATATTATATTCAATATAATATTCATAAATTCATAATCAAGTAACAAGACTCATACTAATTATTAGGCACACAATTACAATAACAATACAAACAGACAATTAAATTAAATTAAAAACTTATTCACTCTCAATCAAATTACATTATTGGTCATCTAAAAATAAACACAATAATTATAATTTTCTAATCGGCACTGGAACAGCAACATGCCTGCCACAGCAATGCCGGACATAAGGGCAGTCCAGCGGTTTTATTTTGTGATGAATAAGTAATTTGGACTTGCACTGAGCAATCAAATGGCTTCTTCGTACCTTGACGGGATTCAGACACATAAGTAGGTAAATGGCCCTGTTAAGCAACAAACACCTTCTCTACCATAAGATAACTTCCCATTCTAACTATTTACTGCTATAATTTAAGGGCAGAATGATGATAATCAAGCATTACACTTGCAAAACTTTGAAGAACTGGTCAAAGATCTGAATAATCTTTAACAGGAAATCACATCAAAAATAACGACTTCTACGCCGGCTTCATAGATAACATCATGACACGTCTACTAGTCACGACTGATTCCATCCTGAAAATGAAGATTATTTCCAATCGACTTGTTCCTTTCGCTCTGTCCTTTGAAGTGAATTCGATAGCGATCCTCTCGTACGTACCTATTGTATGATATTTCCTCTTTATAACCTTCTTATAGCCCACATTTGTGAGTACTGTAAACATGAGTGAAACGCCATTTACACGATGTAAGTTTCTGGAGTGTGGCATACAATAAAATAGAAGCAAAAAATAACTTGCATCGTCTTGAGAGGCTTGTGGCTAAATAATAACAGTACGTGGCACGGGTCGATCGATCAGGTTAAGCTACGCTTGTCGTGGTTGATACGTGAATGGGTGACCATCTTTACATACCAAGACCCTTCAGTGCCTCGGAAAGCAAGTTAAGCCGTTGGTCCCGGCTGTCATTCGAGGATCTTTGACAGTCGTTACGGGTCGTTAGAAACCCGAAAGTCTGACAACCAGCCTTACCAAGGAATATCGTAGTACCCAGTAACTGAGTTGTGGTGGTCAGCTAGGCAGTCGCTCCGTGTAAAATGCTGGTATTTAGCTGCATCCGGTTAGACTGGAAGTCAACCCCGACATAATTATGAAAAGGCTACGTAGATTGAAATGACTTGCATGGTTTAAACAGTATTTAGATTATGCAACTTTTATAGTTGCCTCAACTTATGCCATGCCACAGGTTATTAAATCGCACCGTTTAAACCAGGCTTTACTTTCTACAGTGATGAGCTTTCCCTTGAAGCCAAAACTAAACCGAATGCGATGACAAAAAATATATAGGTATACTCGTTTCTGTACCTAGTATTTATAATTTTCTTACACGAAACCGAAAAAATATCACAAATCACCATAAAAGGACACCTTTGACAAATGCGAAATATGTTTGTATAAACGCCCATTTACCATTATTTGCACAAAGGGAACATCACTTGAAGGAGTTCCTCGAGTGGCGGCAACCGTGTAAGAATGTATTTATTTATTTATGATGCTACTTTTGTCAATGGAGGCTCGGGTTCATTTGGGTGATTTATGACCCTTCCAACAAAGAGGGTTCATACCATACTTATTTATCGAAACGTAATAAATTCCTTCTTATGTATGGCATATAAAAGTATTGAAAGTGGGGATTTATGTCTCTATATAAAGTATATGAATAATATAAAGTATGTATATACGTAGGCTGGTAGGTATGAAACCGATATTATGCCACCATTTTAATGCGAGTATAGGAGTTCACTATAGATCGAGAAGAATGTGACCTTTGATCGATTTTACGTTGGAAAACCTACGGTCATCTCTAGTATTTTTTTTTTGGCGTAAAGTTAAAGCTCCGTATACTCGGAGTAGAGTTGCAGCGTCGCAACGACAGGCTAAGTGCCAGCGCAAATTGTGCGTCTTACAGCAAGACTGACGCTGACCTGTCGCATGCGATTGTCATCGGGTGTGCGCGTGTACCGTGCGTCTAGCCGCGGCGCCTAGAAGTAGCTAGAGTGTGCAACTTTGCCTGTCGTTGCGACTCTGTTGCTGGACGCTAAGTGAGCGGAGCTTTGAAGAAAATATACTGACGAGCAATATAAAGCAGCCACTAAATTATCATGAAATATTTGAGAAACCACGCAAGATAGCTTCTTGAAGTGAAAAGCAACATTCAAATAACGCATTAAAAAACGCCAAATTGAAAAAAAAAGTAAATAATGTAATGCGTGTTAAAGAATAAAAAAACCAAATAACATTTGGCCAAAAAACGATTAACTCTTAAAGTGGGTTTATGAAATTGAAACGATTTTTTAAAAATAATGTAATATTTCGTATTGCCTCCGCGTGCTCTTATTACGGCTTCGACACGATTTGGCATGCTGAGTAACAGATTCCTCAGCATATTCTGAGAAATATTCTCCCATACTTCAATAAGTGCATTTTTCTTGGCATGCAGTGTGATTGGAGGTAGATTTCGGCTTCTAACACGTCTGCCGAGCTTGTCCCAGGCCAATTCGATAGGGACAAGGCTTCTCGCTGGCCACTCCATTTGATGGATTCCTACGTCTTGAAGGTACTCGTTTACCACATGAGCTGTGTGGGGACGGGCATTATCATGCATAAACAATGCATTGTCGCCCATATTGACCAAACATGGACCCGCAATCTCACAGTGGTCAGATTGCTATTTTCTATAGGCACTAGCGCCGTGCGATCATCAGATGAAATACCGGCGCACTCGTGTACAGAACCTCCCCGTATAGGAATTTTTCTTCGAAACATGCTTGTGTATAACGTTCTCCTGGCCGTCTGTACACTCGACGTCTCCCGTCATGATTATACAATAAGAATCTCGATTCATCAGAGAACATTACTTTCCTCACCCCATTCGATGTGCTCACGGGCATATCTTTATTTTCGTCTCCTGACTTCGATTTCTTAACATCGTTGTTACGATTAATCGATCTTCTCAGGCATTTGTGCACATTGTTTGATCTTCTTAGGTTAATTCCAGTTTCTCTAAACCTCCAAAGCACTGGTTAGATAGTAGAATGTCTCACACCCATTGTTGTGGCCGTTTGTCTCTAGGATTTCCCCAATTCCACCATAGTGATGATCCTGGTACATTCCTCGGGTGTGAGAGGCATGATGATACCTTTATTTACAAGTCAACGTCTGCCGTAAGCACTTTTAGTTAAAAACACGATACGCACAGGTAAACTTTTTTTTAAATCAACGTGAAAATAAAAGTTTCCAAATGTAATCCAAAATTAAGAAACGCGACAATTTTATTTTGAACTTTTGCTACCCATGACTTCGAACATACCTGTATGTAATAGGGTTTTAATATGCAATATAAAACTGTTTTCAAGAATTTTTTACTGGTGTGGTTTAGGAGATATTTAGATTTCTTTAAGCACTTTGCAAGTGGCTTTCGTATATTGCTCGTCAGTATACATAAGAGAATTGTCGGCCACAGCCTGTCATTGCATTTAGTCGCCGAGCTGTCGCAGTCGCATGTCGCATAGTGTGCCCCATGTCTAGCAAACAGCCTGACGTAACCACATGCGGGCACCGCGGCGCAATTACAAGTTAATAATGTAAGTAGTACTAATACAGTTAGTAACCATAATATGGTTACTAACTGTATTTAGTACTACTTACAATTTAAATATTGATCTATCACGATTTTCTAGTTTAAATAAAGTACACTAATAGACATACAGAGCTAGAAATAAGCACTGGGTATTATACTGTGTTCAAAAGAAAAATATTTCCGTATTGATTCTCCGTTTATATCCTACGACCAAGTGTATAATGCCATTCGGCATTAAAAATACTTTCCATTTTTATACTTATTTCTAATAAGAAGCTTAGTGCACTATAGTGTTTTCGCCATAAGATGAGTTCGCTGACAGTTCATTTTTTTCCGTGGCACGCATACTACTTTAGACGAATAAAAAATAAAAGTGGCAAAAAAATTAAAAAAGAAATGATAAAAAAATATTGCCTTTCGTAAATTACTAAGTAAATTATTGTAGTTATAATTAACAGTTAATAAATTAAGTAAATAAAATAAAAAAGTAAAAATCTTAAAAATGTCTAATGCGTTGAACGGAACGTCGGCCAATAGAGATTGACACTACTCAATACACTAATCGACAAAAAATTTATGAATCGGAGCGGCCATTTTGTAATCGCGATCGAAGAAGATTCCGATTCCGATATGGATATGAGTTCAAATCAAGAATCAAGTTCTGATAGTGAATAATAAATAAATAATTATTTTAAACAGACTGCGTTTCATTTACCACTAGCTGTCCCCCGCGGTTTCACCCGCGTTATGTCAGGTTTTTGCTCTGCTCCCGTGATGTTATGTAGCCTATGTCTTATTCTGATGTATAAGCTATATTACTGTAAAGTTTCATCAAAATCCGTACAGTACTTTATGCATGAAAGAGTAAGAAACATCCACACACACACACACATACTAACTTTCACATTTATAATATTAGTAGGAAGTAGGATAACCAGTTTATTAAAAAAAATATTATGAAAATCTAAAATCGATAATCCGATTCCATTTTCTTTGCCAACTGAATCGATATTATAAAAAATCGATTATATTTCGTTAGGTCACGTCACTACAATTGTCAGACAAGAACTGTCAGGGAACTCATCATAAGGCGAAAAGACTATAAGTAAAGCCAAACTATTGAAGCTTTTAAGTAAACAATATCTTTCAGCAAAAGAAAATATTTATTCATTCTTTTACCTTGTTTAAGTAAGGAATAACATGAATGATGAGTTTATACTTTATGGCTTATAAGCATACCATTTTTTTTTGCGGTGTCGGAAAATCCTCATGGATGTCCGCCGCCCTGTCAGACTTAAGAGTCTGACAGGGCGTTGCTGACTAAAAAACACCCCGGTGTTCCATCTCACGCCTACGCCGGGGGTCGCGGGAACGTACGATCCTTCCGCAACCCTCGACTGGTGCCGGCCCGCAACTGCGGGCCTCTTCGGGTCTGGGGGGGGAGTGAGGTGTTTGACTCCCCCCGCGACGTCTAAGTGGGGCGCGCGTGGAACACTACCCACCGCCACCTCGGGTCCTGATGTGTAGGGGGTGACGGACGTCCCCGAGTCCGTCGCCCCTGGACCCATTTAGGGGGCTGGACGAGGGCGTTGTCCGCCCTCCGCCGACGCCCGGTGCGCCTTCTGCAGGCCGGGTGAGTCGGTGAGATCTCCCTCTCCCTTTCCGCAGCCTCCTTCTGCGAGACGACTGTTTCGCAGAAGGAGACCACCGCGTCCCAGGTCTCGGCGCTGCCGACCATCGACTCGACTACGGCCGGCAGCGACAAGTCACTGCCTACTTCTGAGATGAGGGCACGGCGCGGCTCCTCCCAAGCGGCATACTCTGCCAGCATATGCCGCGCGGTGTACTCCACGACGCAGTGGTGACACCGGGCGTCCGGCTCCCTGTTTATGTGACACATGTACTTCCCGAAGCAACTATGCCCCGAGAGTACCTGCGTCGCCCGAAACGACAGGGAGCCGTGCCTCCTCCCGAGCCAGCGCTCGAGCACCGGCCGGACCGCCTCGATGATGACGAGGCCGGTGGTAGGGCGTGAGAGCCTGTCCCGCCATTCCGTCACCAGGACCTCGCGAAGCTGAGACCGACGCAGCTCCATGTGTCGCTGCATCGGTCCCTCGCCCCGCGCCCTCGCTTCCTCGCGCCACCGATACAATGACGCGAGTACTTTCGCCCTGAGGTCCCAGGGCGAGGATCCGGCCAGTATGCAGCCCGCCTTGTAGGAGATCGTGCGATACCCCCTGATGACTCTGACGGCCATCGCCCTCTGTGGCTTTCGCAAAACAGCGATGCTGCCGGCTGTCAGGTCAGAGGCCCACACCGGGGCCCCATACGGGGCCATGGATCGTACGACCCCCACGTAGAGCCGCCTACAGGCGGCGCTCGGGCCCCCCAGACTGGGAAGCAGTGTTGCGAGCGCGCCAGCCGCGCCCAGCAACTTGGGCGCCAGCCGTCGGAAGTGGGGCCCGAAAGAGACTGTGACCTCTGAGTCTGATTCGGCTTTTCTTATCAGAGTAGTCAGATATGAAACGCCGGCCTCGTCTAGGTTTGACGTGTAAAAGTGTTTGTACAAGCCTACTTACAGATATAAAATAATTTATCATTTATCATATCTACTGTATTTTCACGTTGCGTAGCTCAAATTAAAGGTAGGTAACTACTAGTGGTATAAAAATGCTAATAATAAACGTAATAATATAATAAACGTAAACAGCAGACTATGAAGTTACCGCTCGTTTTGGCTTATTCTATGTATTTAGATATGTGGCTGGTAGATGTAAATAATATATATTCGCCCGCATCCCGCCTATAAAAACGATTACACATGAACATTTCTCCGAGCCATAGAGAGTTCAGGAAAAGCACCCAATAGCCGCAAAAACATCGCAATAAAGGAAGACTAGTAAACGAATGTCGATGTAACGACTTTATTTATAGACGCAAATACTATGTACACATAAAACGGGATTATTCAATCCTTACGCTCAATAGGGAGGAAACTATACTAGTTTACGATCATACGACATCAAAGCGTGGAAGGAAATATAAAATGGTATGGGCCTGGAAAACGATACAGTATTGTAACGAGGGACGTCATTTGTCAATAGAAGCGAGATTTAGTTTCCTTTTTATAACACGTTCGCCCACAATGACGCGGAAAGATCGCGGCCGACTCGTAATAACCTGAATAACCTGAGACTTATATACACGGCTTCGTTCACCGCGCAGATATAACGAACTATTCAAAAGGAAATGACACCTCGGATTTTATGAAAGCGCTATATTTCTCTTGTGAGTTGATGTTGCGCCGTCTGGACGCGCAGTTTAAGTACAACCTTCATAGTGAAAAGGAGAATATTAGACTCGCTACAACGAGTTGAATTTGTATAAAAGTCGGGATCGCCATCACGAAATAATTGGTTTGGCTTAATACGGGTATAGGGTCGAATAAAAAATCTAATATGGGTAAATGTAAAGGATATTTTCATTACGATTCCGCAGACCGAAACAGCTAAAATGGACCGCATTTAAATTTTGATAGGGTCTCCCTATCTGTGCATCAATAGGGAGGGCTGACAGAGAGCGCCCTCGGTTACATTAAAGGCCCTTTGTTATACGACATTTAATCGAGTGACTTTTATCTGGACCCTCTTAATTACATTTTTATTAATTTAAATAACGTTTTATTGTTTTATATTCATTTAAATATCTTAGGATACAGAACAAAGCATTTTGTACCGTTTCGAACAGAAACCCATTTTCAAGTAATTCTCTTGTAGGTTTTAAAAATACTGGATTATTATGGCTCATTAGATGTTAAAGGCGGTTTCCACGAAATGCCATGATAGGAGTAAGTCGCAGCTTGCCTGTGCATAATTCTAGGAAATGGAAACCCAGAAAAGAAATGTGTTTCAACAACGTTAGTTAAGTAATTTATCTTTATAAGATGTTCTGACTGCCGCGTTGATTTTGTGAACAGAAATGAAACAGTTGAGCGTGGAGTCTTGTGTACGATTCCCAGGTCAGGCAAAGTGTCAATGGAGGTCTGCCCGGCTTGGGCGGAGCACCGCCGTGTCCTCGTGGAGGCGATTGGCGGTGGCGAACTCTCGCGTCCGGCCTTGGGCCAGGCCATGGTACGGAGCGAGAGGGCTTGGGAAGCCGTCACCTCCTTCTGCGAAGCAGTAATGTTCGCGAAGGAGGAAGCGGAACGCGTGAGGGAGAGGCAAAATTTGCGCCCTCACGCCCCTAGCCGCCGCAGGAGACGCCCTGGGCGTCGGGAATCGCAGGCCGATTCCCGGCCACCGTAGGCGCGGGCTTGCGAACGGCGAGCAATGGGCAGCTCGCCGTTCGATAAGGACCAGGCCCGAGTCGACGGCGCGTTGTGTTCCACGCGCGCCTCAAAGAGATGTCAGCACCAATGACGGGGTTTGCTAGGACCGATGCCTGCTGGGGTTGCGGAAAAGTCCAAGAGGGTTACCGTGGCCCCTGGCAGAGGCAACTGAAGGAACACGGGTGGGTTTTAGTCAGTAAGAGTCTGACACGCCCTCCTGCTCATAGTCTGCTAATTCACCGCCGCGTTCCGTGTCTCGGAAAGCACGTTAAGTCCCGGCTGTCATTCGTGGATCTTTGACAGTCGTTACGGGTCGTCCGAAGCCCGAAAATCAGACAACCAGTCTTACCAAGGGATATCGTATTACCCAGTAACTGGGTTGTGAAGGTCAGATAGGCAGTCGCTCCATGTAAAATACTGGTATTGAGCTGCATCCGGTTAAAAGTTAAATTATAAATGATTTTATTTCTGTAAGTAGGTTTGAACAAACACTTTTATACGTCAATCGTATTTTAAAAACTATACAGGGTGTTTTTGACAGCCCTCCACAAAAACACAGGATTGATTCAGCTCCTTATTCTGAATCATATCCCACTGGAAATTTTCCCAGGAAAAAAAAAAAAAATATTCCGTAACGTAACGTAATAAAAGACGCGGCCCAGGTGCGCCGGGGAGCGCGCGGGGGGCGGGGGCAGCCTCGCTCAAGCTCGCTGCGCTGCCGTCCGCTACGTGCGTTTTGCCACGGTAACGATACATTGCGTGTGAGGTAAGTGATCACGATGTCCCCCCATAAAACAAATCTGGTTTTTTGGATTCCCTTAATGTTCCTGAAAGAATTTCATGTACCGGTCATCTTAATATGATGTACTGAAGCCACCCTATCAGTTTGCGGAGGGCTGTCAAAAACACCCTGTCTAAGGTCGGCATTTCCTATCTGACTACTCTGAGAAGAAAGGCCGAAACAAACTCAGAGGTCACAGTCTCTTTTAAAGTCCAGACAAAATCTTGGTCAGATCATGTGAAGGCTATGTAGATCGGTGTCTGAAATGGTCTTTTGAGGAAAGAACCACACAGATTGAGTGGACCTGTCCAGTCAGTGCACGGTCGTACCTGAAGCTGACACCAACATAGAGTGAAAACGCTAGGCAAATGATGAATCTGCTAATCCAGCAATACACCATAATATTATTTCCAATCCACATTTGACAACCGAACAAGGTATCGTTATGAATATTAGAAGCTGAATCATAAGTAGGTACCTAACTGTTATAAACTAAGATAAACACTTATTAATTAAAGTTGCATTTATTTCCCAACAGACTTCAATACAGGTTTGTACAACATGGCTGACCGGTCGCGAGAGAGAGGGGTAGCAAATCTATGAGCAGTACAGATATACTGTTAGGTTCCAATATTACAATAACCTTTAAACTTATAAAGGTTTGCACATAGCAGTAATAGCTGCATGTTATCAGGCCCGTCAGTCACTTGACGTCGATCCACGTCAATCGAACCATTTCTAGGCAAGATGTTATCAAAGGACTAAACTATCGGGGGAGTGTGGCCTCTCCGGCCATTGTTCATGGAACTTAAAATATCATCTGTGGTAAGGTCATTTGTCTGCAAAGGTCACTGCTCCGTTGACTTTGATACATTTCCATAGATAATGAGCCGTTAACCCCGTTGATTGTGTTAAATATTGACGTAAAATTACGATTTTAAATATAATCTAAACTAATAAATTATAGAGAAAGATTAGAGTTTTTGTATGTTTTACGCTTTCACGCTTAAATTGATTGGGATGAAATTTCGCACATAAGTAGACCATTACCTGGAGAAGGACATAAGGCTTTTTTCATTCTGGATCGCAGACGAAATCGCGGGTACACAGCTACCTAACACAACTATATGTAGACAAAGAAAGAAAATAAGTTAATTCAACCCAAACTAAAACACTAAAACTGGTTAGCATTTTGGTATTCTTTAAAGAAGATTAAACATCTGCATAGAATTAACGAAAACAATGTTTTTATTTATGTGCCAGCTAACCCTCGAGTGCCAAAAGAGTCCAAACAAGGAAGATTTATGCTTTCCATAGAAAAAGGGTTTCTGTTTCATGGCGATTGTTTTTTTTTTATTGTTTGTGCTCCGCTAATTACAATTTGGTTTTGTTCTAACAGCTGCTTCATCAGTTACACAAGAAAATAGTTTCGCAAGTTGCCACTAGTGACGAAGCTGTGTGAAAATATATTTCAGGTTCTTGTTGAGTATAATATTTTCTAAAGATTGCCATCTGCGACGATCATTCCATACTCCTTTTGCTTCGTTAAGCCATTTTATATTTATTAAAACTACGTAGAGACAGTATTAAATAAGTACTAGCGCAAATATTAATATAAACAAAACAGATTAAGTATCAATATCATAAATTCAACGAGATAGTTTATTACTTACCAAACATTTATGATGCCAACAAAATCCAACACAACAAATTAACCAATGCTGCCATCCAACGCCATCACTAAAATCAAAGCAATCACACTCTAACCACTAAACTAAAACCGAGTCACACCGACCTCAATTTTCGCATTTCATACAAAAGAGCTACAAAATGAAAAACTAGTTGAAGCGGTCGACTAGCTCACAAAACATTTCGACGAGACACCCAAACGATGTGAGCGAGGCGCCAAGCTCTTTGGAACTTCGCGAACATAAATCTACGCGAGTTCATGAAGTTTAATGAAAGCTCCGCCCTCGTAATTGTTACCCCTGGGACTGCATTGCTGCCTACATAAAATTGTTATATAATTTTATACTCGTTACGTCAACGTGTGTTAGGCTAACTCCGTTATGAATATAATGGGGACGAGTGAATGTACCTTCCGATTAGGTAAATTAATTGCTAAGCAAATCACACGTTACGTTAATTTGCCGTGTTATAGATATAGAGGTATGAGGAACAGGATGTAAAGTTCACTCATACCCATAGTAAAGGGAGGATCCTCCAACCCAGACGGGTATTGAGTCTGGTGGGCAACTGTCCGACGATTGATGTCGGGACGTTGTATATATGCTAGTTGCGCGGTAAACTATGCTTGCGCGATGCAGGATTTTGCGTGACGTCAGTGTGATGCGTTGTTCGCATATGGCGATGTAGATACCTCTACATAGCCATTTCATGCTACTGCCAAAGATTGACAGATGTGATTTGTATATACGGCCAATTTAAGGTGGTAGTCAATTTGCTTTCCAATTAATATCCCCGACTAACTACGTAAGTATTTGTACCGGAGTGGTTCGGCTACAAATAGAGCGCTATTACGTTGTATAGCTTTTGTGAGAGGCGACTGAGGGATTAATCAATCAAGGGACGCTGGCATCGACCTGTGTCGTACATAATTATACTGTTGGTTGCCAGTCCGCCTGCCAGGCGAGGTGATAATTTCGAAATCCATGCAATTTTTTGCTTACAGCAGCGTATTGTAAAGCCCCAGAACCAACAGCGAAGGAAAATTACTTTGCGCGTTCTAAATTACAAGGATATGCCCATCAAGGCAAAGTTTGATGACGGACAAGTTGCAGAAAGCATTTATTTAAAAAGAAAACAAAGATTATAAGGTTATACTTAGTGAGAAGTGAGAAACAATCCTTTCAATACCTCGTTATACATACTAGTAAATGCCTGTCACTAATGTAATTTCTATTGCCTGTATGTGGCTAGTTAAGTTCAGTGATTCAGTAAAACATTACCTATCTTGTTTGGTGTGAAATAAAGCCAATTGAATACACTACACAATGTAATCACGAAGAAATGCGAGCGAGTGCAATATCTTGACAGTTGAGTTGATTGACATGACATGACAAACAACGACGGCAACGGCGATGCGGCGATTGCGACGGCTTTTTTGTATGTAATCGATGGCTCCGCAAAAATGCGTGATCTCATATCATCATTAGCCAAACCCGACACAAATTGATCTCGTAAGTTTTCCTCGAGTGTAGTATTGAAATTACATGTCACTGGCCAGAGGGGCAATTCCCGTATTTTTAAGACCGTTCGCATTCTAATCTCAGTCTCAATCTGTCAAAATTACAATCAATTTCCATACATTTTTGACAGGTTTTTGACATTGATTGTCGCTGAGATGAGATTGAGACTTGAATTTGAACGTTTTTTAAGTACGAGAATTGGCCTACTGGTGTTTGAGTGTTTGTACATATTCACTGAGCGATTCACCCGTGTTCTGACGTCTTTGTCTGAAAACATGGCGTTCGGCAATTTCGGAGCGTTTTGGTTCAAGATGATCACCCACTGTTGTTACTAATTCCCGAAAAGTTTTATTTTCTGGAAGATTAGGTGCACATAGATCACACATTAAGTCATTGAATATGTGGCCGCTCCGACCAACGTCACCAACGTTGCAACTTGTAACTGTGGTTTTATTTCGTTTAAGGTTATGAATTGTTCCACGCGTCTGATATACGCCAACCACTTTTTGCTTGATAGGTCAAATTCTTCAATTTTCCCGATAGGCATCTTGAAGTCCCACACTTAAACGATGTAAACCACATTAATTTAATTGTTTTCCTCGTCGCCAGTTGTATTTATGAAATATAATAGCGGGAAGCAATGAATGAAACTGCGATTCCGAGTGACGACTGGTTTATTTTCACATACCCACATACAACACTTACTAACATACCTTACAACAAGGATTAGGGATGCCCTTACATTAGATCCGTATTTTGAACAAAATCGATACCGTTTAGTACCCAGCGTGGTATTCTATTTGAAACATTACAATGCATCTCACTAAGGGCGTTTGTGCATTACCTCGTATTGTGTTCGTATTCGTGATTCGATTAAAAATATAATTCGAAATAGCCTTCATAATAAATGTATGGTAGTTTGTGCACTGTTTCGTTTTCGTCGTTATACCTATTCGTGAATTTCTCACATCGAGTCATTTTTGCGGATTGAAGTAGCCATCGTGATTAGTATTGGGCGTTTTGTTCACTCCGTCGTATTCGATTCGTATTCATGTTTTTCACGAATACGAACCGAATACATATGAGTGAGAGCAAAATGCTGCACACATTATGAACGCGATCTCTGCCTACGAAATGTTTTAGTGAATACTCGAATCTCGGATCGATGTACGTGGACAATCGTATTCGTGTTTTTAAAACAGATGATGAAAAATTCCCCATAACTAATCACGAATACGAATCGACTACAAGTGAGTGCACAGCGCCCATTCGTAAATTTCTGATCCGCTTTTATGCTGTTCATAAAAAACATGAATATGAATCGAATATAAAAGATAATTAATTACATATTTATGATGCATGGATTAGGATACGAAAATAGGTTTTGTTGTTGGATTCTTTTCACACCTAAGGTAGTACCAATAAAAACGTCACACAAGTCAATACAGAAGGATTCATACTCTAGAGCGAAGAAGGTTGAAAAGGAAAGTACGTAGGTACCTACGGATGCGTATGACATCCGTGAGCAGGTGGTCAACTCAAGTAATCTCGCATTCGATGTGTGAAATGTAAGATTGGGCATCACTAATTGTCATGTCAAATCTAATTGTCAAAGATGGCAGCTTTTTTGATGTGATGTCGTAAATAATTACAGCTCTTTTAATTTTGTTCATTATGGAACGCAGAATGTCCGTTATATACAGATATTCGCAATTACTTTAATAAAATATATTTAGAATTATTATGTACGTCAGATATTTGTTGGCCCTGGGGCAAATTTCGACGATGTCCTTTCCAGAAATATTTTGTTTTTGTTTTAGTTATTTTATGTTTAAATAGATACATATGTTATGTACATAGCACCATCGGAATCAGCCTATAATGTTCCCACTGCTAGAACACAGGCCTCCTCTCGGTGAGAGGGAGTGGGCCGTAATCCACCACGCGGGCCCAGTGCGGATTAGTAGATGTCACATGTCTTCGAATTTTTTGGTTCTAGGATATGCCGGTTTCCTCACAATGTTTTCCTTCGCCGTTTTGAGAGCAATGCTGATGAATTAATTTACACAAAGTAAAGCGCTTGTCTGGGTTCGACCCTTCGACCTGCAACTCGTAAGTCGCGGCCGTTACCACTGTGCCACCACTGCTCTCCCTGCACACCCTGTATTAGGTACCATATTTCGCGAGTTATGTTTAAGGCCCTTGTAATAGCGGGCAAACCTATTGCCATTAATTGGGCACAAATCCAGACTCCAGGCTGCTGCTGAGAAATTCCTGATGGACAAACCCACCAACATTTTCCGTCTTATTACAAAACACGATCTAACTTTAGCCCCAACCTACACATTCGATTTAGTTTTTGTATTTGGAACTTTATGCCGACTTTAGTAAAGTTCTTAATACAAAATTGACAATCTAAGACCGGACTAAGTTGACAGTTTTGTAAAAGGAACTGTATTTCGATTTCAGTTATGTTCTTATTTCAAAAACAGGCTCGATGGTTTAAACCATGTCAAAAGAAAAACCTTGTTTTGTAATAAGGCCGTTTATGTCTAGGTGTTAGTAATTACCACATATTAATATCAGCTTGAGTAAAGCCTGTTCTCATCTACGAGATTTATTACGTCATATTACACCACGTGAAAGTGAGATTGTTAATTTGTTTGTTTATCCTGCTTTCACGTCTTAACGCCACAACTCATCGTCTTGGAATAATAATACAAATATCTAGTAAAGCAGCTTCGTAATTGCGTAACACACTTTCAATAACAATCCGAAGGGTTTTGAAAGAAATTGCTAATCCATTGCTTCATATGTTTGAAAAATTCGTCTCCTCAGTAACTTAAGTAACGCAATGAATGCTGTTGAACTGTCAAAATTAATGGCATTGCATTTGTAAGTGTGTTGCGCAATTTCCCGAAGTTATATTAAACGTAGATCACTTTATTTTCAAAGCAAAAGTAAAGGCTAGGACTTACTTATTAACTTATTTTATAACCGGTCACACCACGCAGTAGTTTGCAAGACGCCTAAGTACAAGTTTCCCAAGAGTACTAACAACTTAAGACTTGCCTTTCATTCAATACTACTTGTCCTTACAAATAAACGGTGTTTAAAGCTAACTTTCATAAGTTCACAACCTTAGTTCTAAGTATCGACATGGTGACACTAGTGATACACTAGTGTGACTTAGGTGCGGGCCATACAGAAAGGAAGTGAGACGAGGACGGGGCGCAGACGCGGAAATAGTATGCAGATGGAATAGTGACGCTCCTGCGGCTTGTCAATGTTTGTGCCAGACCGCGTTAATATATTTGTATGAAGAATAATGTTGATACTTAAAAGGGATGCCCTGTCTGCGTCCCATTCTCGACTTACGTCCCTGAAAATTATACTTTTCATTTATTAAGGAATTCAGGTATAAAGTAAGTAGTATAAATAGATTAAATAGTTATTGTCTGCCTCGTCGGGGTGGTGTGGTCGTAAGCACTACTGCTGAGCATGAGGTCCTTTTTTTTTGAGTGTGGGAAATCATCAAATAACTTCTCCCGCTCTGGGCGGAGCGGGCGGGCGTGTCAGACTCATACTGACTAAAACCCACCCGTGTTCCTTCAGTTGCCTGTGCCAGGGGCCACGGTAACCTCAGTAGCAGCGTGAAGTCAAGATTTGGGCCCGGTTGGTAACAATACTGACTAATTGACTGACCGGTTGGTGCAGTTGGTAGCGACCCTGCCTTCTGAGCCGCTGGTCCCGGGTTCGATCCCCGGACAAGTCAAACATTTGTGTGCATGAACATGTCAATCCAACAAATTTAACCCAATTTGATATTCAATTTTTTTTAATGAGACAACTTATATGCAGAAAAAAGAAATTGCAAAATGAAAATATTGGTAAGATATTATTCTTAACACTCTCACCGCCATACACATTTAAGGTTTTTCTAGAACTTCAGGCCATGTGGGCGGCGCGCGGGCCATGCAATGTCTTTTACACCACGCCACGCTAGGCTATTGCAGCACGCCATGTGGACGGCCGGCAAGATACGTTATTAAATTATTATCTAGCAAGCCAAGCTCTATAGAAATAAATGAATTTGTGGGATCACCGCGGACCACATGGCCTGCTGGTAAAGATGTACAAATCTATAGTGGCTAGCTGCACTGACATTTTTGTGGGCGGCCAGCAGACCACATGGCGGTGAGAGTGTTAAATCGTTCATCATTTTAATTATACCTTAAGTAAAGTATCAGCTACAATATCATTTTTTTTTATGATACCCATTCAATATGTAGTTTTTTTTTTAAACTTGGAATTAAAGTTCATATTTTTGATAAATATCAAAAACCCTTAAAATTCTAATATCTCGAAAACTATTGAATTTCTGCCATACATATGGGGGTTCAATTTGTTGCATTTTGGCCCCCCTATCAGCTCCTGACGAATATACGTGGAATTACACCCCTAATTTAACCCTGTTATAGGTACCTATACCTTGGACTAACCCTTTGCGGAACCTAGCGTGATGTTAAGTATATTATGTGTTTAAGCAAACATGTATTTCTACGTGGCCCTATTTAATTGTCTAAAGGACTATGAAACAGTAAAGCACATCAGTTTTATTATTGAGCTCAATTTGATCCTTTGATCTCAAAATCTCTAAGACGACTAACCTCAAAGCTAGTTCTTGGGTTTTTCCGTTTTCGGTTTAGTTAATCTCGTAGGCAGACATACACGTGTATACAGACACTTTGGTGGTACAATTTAGACAGTCCTTTTATTCCGTAGGAATAAGACTTCTTTTCGTAGTTCAAAGTGATAGGTACGACTGACGTCTGAGTGACTGAACCTTTTGTTCGCCCTTTTGTTATCATTTTCAACTGATATAATACAATCAAACAAACACTTAATTACCGAATAGACTGGCAAATGTACAATTATTTAAATATCACTGTTAATTAAACAAAGCTTTCCAACTATCAAACAGAGGTAATCAAAAATAATTGTCACAGTAGAACGTAACGTGATTCTGTGGCAAAAAACTCACCAATTCAATTAAATCCGCGAGTGTACCTTCACTTTGGTTGCGTGTTTTCAGTTTCGAGGGGTGTACAGGTTTTATTAGAGAAATAATTTTGTGCGGTATTGTACCTGTGTCGTTTGTGCTATAACGATCGTACCTATACAGGGTGGCAGGGACATCGATGCACAACCTGTCACCATGGATTCAGTACATGATTCTCCAGAATCATCCAAAAAATTTCAACGCTAGGGGCCTAACCCGTTTTTTTTTTGTAAGCAAATTGCGGTTTGATGTCCCTTCCACCCTGTATACCAATACCTAACTTTACTTTTAACATCATGCAGTTGGTAATTGGTACATAGATAAGTTACCAATTTTAATTTATACTTGTTCGCCATTGTATCAAAAAATACTTTAAAACATACCTCTGAGAATCTGTCAACTCCAAGCCGAAGGGAGCCGCAAAAAAGTAGCTATAATTTAATTGAGATAGAGTTTTTCATTCGAGCACCGGTTTGCCGGAATTTTCCTTATTCCCATAGCCATAGGCATAAAAAACGTTAAACGCTTTCCCATAAAACAAAATAAAACATTCAAACACGTCCGATTTGTACATACCAATTGAATTAACGAGCACACAGGTGCGGTAAAGTTGTTATTTGATTCCGGATATGATTGGATTTCAAATGAGCCCCAAGCACGGCTTTGTCCCCGAAGTGTACACCTATTTAGATATTAATTAAAATACAATGTATTAACGAGATTGCTAACGTTAATGAAGCAATTACCTTCATTTGCAAATACGAGCCAGTTTGTTGATAGCTATAATTTATTTTGTGTGTTTCACGTTTGATATAAGCTGCGGTGTGGATTTACAATAGTCACACGGACTTGTTATTACTGATTGAAAAATTATACAGATTAATATATTATTATACATAAATAAATAAATAAATATCGTCTGACATTGCACACAGCATCATCTAGTTCCAAGTTAAGCACTTAACACTTAAGGCTTGTGTTATGGATACCAGATGGTTGATACACTACTTAAAACATTTTTTTTTTGTAAATACATACATATTATAAATATACATCCATGACTCGGGTACAAATGTCCATATTCATCATACAAACATTTGCCCCTACCGGGATTCGAACCCAGGACCATTTGGTTTCGCTGACTACACTTAGCCACTGTAGCCACTACACCAAACACAATACAACTATAAGCAACTTATAGCTACGTATTAATTTCATATCTTTCCGTTCTCGGTAACGGATTTAATAAAGGAAGATGAACCTTTGATCTTTGTTTTAGCTTGTTATATCAGAAGATATTATTATATAAATAAAATTGCTATTTATGGCTTTCGTTTCAATTTTGCTATTGGTATCTATAGCTAGCTTGGTACGTACCTCGGTGACAGTGACAGTGGTACAATTTCCCGTGAACGCAGCCTTCCAATGACTTAGATTTTTAGGATTCCTCGAAACTCATCCATTGCTCTTTTGGTACCGTTCTTAAAGGAACAGATTTAATCTGTTTGTTGTAGCAGTTCTTAGAGGAAGCGTTTGTTCAACAAGTACGTAATTAGCTAGAATGATAATTATGATGCTGATAATATAAAATGGAGGAGCCAGTTTATAAAAGATGGAAAGATTGATAGGGATGTGGAAAGGAAAGTAAATGCGGGAAATAAAGTGAATGGTGCTACACATGCAATTGTGACCAAAAAGGCACGACTGGCTGTTCACAATGGTGTACTGGGGCCGTACTATGACGTGTTAATTCCATCATTGTTCCAGCGTGGAAGAGAGACGGAGCTATACATGACCGATAGCACTATCTCTTTTTCTCAACGGAATCATGATGGCTTTAACAGGTCATAGTACGGCCCCTGGTGCCAGTTCCTTGCGAAGCATGTGTGGTGTGACTAGGAATGATAGGCTGAAGAATGATGTGATAAGGCATCGGTGCGGTTTAAAAGACGATGTAGTGACAAAAGAGGGTATGCTTTGATGGATGTTGAGAGGGTGAATAAAAGAAGACTAACAAAATGTATTTACAAGGCAGATGAAAGTGGAAACGCCGGAAGACGCCCTAGGAGCACATATTTGACTGACCGGTTGGCGCAGTTGGTAGCGACCCTGCCTTCTGAGCCGCTGGTTCCGGGTTCGATCCCCGGAAAAGTCAAACATTTGTGTGCATGAACATGTCTGTTTCACCTGTGTCTGGGTGTGTATATGTATATACGTATGTATATCAGTCATCAGGTTACCGTAGTACAGGCTCTGCCTAGTTCGGGGCCTGAAGACCTTGTGTGGATGTTGTCTCATATTATTATTATTATATTATATAGTGACCTTATTGGTGATGTTCTTCAGAAAGATCAGCCCGCGAATTAACGGTAAACCAAAGTTTAGCATCGTTTTCTTCATCATATATTATTTTCAGAAAGCAGTGATTTTTAACTGCTTATAACACTGCAACAACCTAAGTTGAAAACAACAATAATTACAATATTTTTTTATTTGTGTAAAATAGGTAGTGAATACAGTTCTTAAACTAAAGTTCATGGTCAGTATGTTATGCCAAGAGGCGTACAAATATGGTTACTTACATGCGAAATAAAATATTGGTCATGCGAGAGTAAACGTACATTATTTGGTATTTCATCTATTAAATAATTAGTAAATGCATTTGCAATGTAGGTTTTGAAAAGCTCAGGTCACATTTATTAATGGTCATTATTTGTTCTTTACCAGAGTTGTTTTTATTCAAAATAAACACGTTGCTCAACTTTTACATGCAGTCACGTCACGGAGCTTTACGCTTGTGTATACCCAACATGATATTTTAATAATTCTAAACCCATTAATAAGCTACTACGACTGTATGAGGTGATACCACATTATTCTCCCCCATATTAAACTATTTTAAAATGGGTCACTATCTATTTGGATAGTAAAGTAGCCCAGTTAAGGCGCTTCCCCGAGCGAACGATCTTGAGCGTTCGATCCTTCTCTGACCCGCTCTGTCCCGCCCCCTCCACACGCCCCTTTATGGCCATTCACCAATTTTTTGGAATTATTTGAATAAAAAAAGAAAAGCGATATTTTGAAATAAAATTAAATGTATCCCCAAATTAATAGAACGTCACCTTTAGCAATAAATTCATGCAAACAATAATTTCATTTATTTATTTTTTACGAAGCGATTTTAAATGTATTTATAACACATAAAAACAAATAATAATGTGCAATGTCATGATAGGAAATCGAACGTTAATAATGTGCTTTTAGATGTAGTTTATTTCTCTTAATTATTGAATTAATATCTATTGAAAAACGCACCTTCGCAAAGTTTTTCCCGAGGTAGCGCCTTAAATAAGTTAGGATATTATAGGTTAGAGCCGGATCTAGTGCCGTAGCTTGGCATACTAATGGCTGCTTTGGCTGCGCGTTGTAAACCAAAATGTATTCCTGTGTTTATAGTTCGGCAGTTTGCAACTTTTGTATCATAGAGCTAACAGTTTTTTGCTAAACTTGGAGTTGTTTATTTATATTTCAGGGATATTAAAAAGACATTTGCAACAGCATTGTTTAAAATAATAAATCTGTAATTAATATTCCGTATTTTTATATTGTAGTTTATTTTTAGTTTCCCTTGTAAGAAATTGATTGCGGAAATAAATTCCTGGTACCGAAACCCAACTAGCGAGCACCTAAAATTTTACACGCATTTCAATGAAACTTAATTTACCAATTTCAATTTACTTTCACAGAAGGCTCAAAGGAAATCAATTTCTATTTTCAGTCCATATGTTTCCACAGCCGAAGAATTTAATGTAACGAGTACTGTGTACAAATACAGCTATATTTTACAGGTAGCAAAGGTATTTCATAATTACGAACTATTCAGTGTACAATATGTCATTAACTTGGATATTAGTTTTGGGTGTAATTAAATAATGTCACATGATGGAGCTGGCATGTACGGTTCATATATTACCAGTAAAATATAAATGTATGCATATTTTACTATATGTTGGCGTGATTGTTTGTCCAGATATTTAAATGTACATCGTGTATTTCGCACTGTGTTATATAGGAGCTTGAACGTTAATTTATGCGCTGCAAATAGGCCTCCTATTATAAATAATATTAATAATACCAGCCGATTACTGTCCCTCCGTAGAGCAGACACCTATTCTCATGCAGAGAAGGCACGAGTATTGATATCACGACGGGTTGGTGATTTCACGTCCAGGTTTCCTTACGATGTTTTCCCTTCACCGATGTCAGTGTAGTAACGGTCAAGATATATTTAGAAGGTCGGCCGAAGCCCCAGGCAAAAGCTAGTAAAAATAAATAAAAATTATGTACCTAAGGAATACGTCTCAGCTATACCAGTAAATATAAAGTCTTGTTAGACGATTGAACTGTTTCAAGGGGCCTATTGTGTCGTGATGGCCCGTAATCAAGCCCTCACCTCTCATGTCTGTGTGTGCTTGTCTGGTTGTGGGTTCCAATCCTGGCAAGTATCTAGGTACCTACGAATGTGATTTTTCTATATTTTAGTATCTTCTAAATTTATCTTGGACGTTACTAGACTGACATCGGTGAAGGGAAAACATCGTAAGGAAACCTGGACGTGATATTAATACTCGTGCCTTCTCTGTATTAGAATAGGTGTTTGCTCTACGGAGGGACAGTAATCGGCTGGTATTATTAATATTATTTATGGTAAAATTAATGAGACCTAAAAAAGTTGTTGTTTTAAAATGATTTTTGAATTTAGAATGATCTTCCTGGAATGCATTCCTAAGAATACTCTGAAAGAAAACGAAGCATGGATAACGAATACCATTCGGAAAATATATTTTATGCGCACTTGACAAGATCTTCTTCTCTAGGAGTAAGTTAGTTGTAGGCATATTTTTGAAGCTTCGAAAATGTAGTTCATTTGCCTAGAGATAGGAAGGTAAGATACCATACGAAAATTTATTAAAAAAATACTTTTTGCACTTGACCTATCTTCTATACATAATTATAATACGAAGTCAAAAATGTTCAAGATTAATTTTTATTTTTTATAAATGCTACAAGGTCTGGGGACGAGTCTGATACCGAAAATATAGTTTTAAGGACTTTAGTCCGTTTCTCTGTTTGTCTGGATGCATGTTAGGGTACTTTTAATCCCGGTAGTTCGTTCCCGTGCGATATTTTCCGACATCCACGCAGTTGATGCCGCGGGCAAAAGCTAGTCTTGATTAATATTCAACAAAACATTTCCATCCTCCATTCCATATTTTCACCCTGTAAGTATTTATCCATAATATATAATATTATAAACAAGCCGTGCGCCCGATGGGGATGCCCATCGGAAAAATTCCGAATTTCCATACAAATTTCACTTTTCCGTACGATTTTTAAATATTTTCTTTCATACAAACCTTTTTTTTTTCTTTTTCCTGTTTATTTATTAGGGTCTTGCAACCATTAACAGGTCATGTCAGCCCCATAATTTCCTTAAGCAAGTTACTTTATTGCTTGCGGGGTAAGCCAGAATACATTGAAATTGACCTAAATCATAATCTAATAATAATAATAAATAAATAAATAAATAATCTAATTTTAATTTTTTACATATTGTTGCCTTTCAAAGCTATTGCGAATAGAATTTTATTTATATGGAGGAATTGGACATCTTCTGGTTTATCACAAACAATACAGTTAGGTGAAAGGGATTTCTTTAATGGTACATGTTCAGATCGTATTCTTAAAGCTATTTTAAGTAATTGCCTATCATTTTTTTTTTGGTTCTGTTGTGGAAAACCCTCATGGATGTCCGCCACCCTGGGGCGGGCGGCGGGGTCTGTCAGACTCTTACTGACTAAAAACCACCCCGGTGTTCCATCTCACACCTACGCCGGGGGTCGCGGGAACGTACGATCCTTCCGCAACCCCCGACTGGGGCCAGACCGCCGCTGCGGGCCTCTTCGGGTCTGGGTGGGGAGTGAGGTGTTTGACTCCCCCGCGACGTCTAAAAGGGGCGCGCGTGCAACACTACGCGCTACCACCTCGGGTCCTGGTGTGTGGGGGGCGATGGACGTCCCCGAGTCCGTCGCCCCTGGACCCATTTAGGGGGGCTGGAAGAGGGCGTTGTCCGCCCTCCGCCGACACCCAGTGCGCCTTCTGCGGTCCGGATGAGTGGACGAGATCACCCTCTCTCTTTCCGCAGCCTCAAACCACCGCGTCCCAGGACTCGTCGCTGCCAACCATCGACTCGACTACGGCCGGCAGCGACAAGTCACTGCCTACTTCTGAGATGAGGGCACGGCGCGGCTCCTCCCAAGCGGCACACTCTGCCAGCGCATGCCGCGCCGTGTCCTCCCGGCAGTCGACGCAGTGGTGACACCGGGCGTCCGGCTCCCTGTTTATGCGACACAGGTACTTCCCGAAGCAACCGAAGTAACCTTCCTAGTTTAACATCGCAAACCACGGTATCCAAGGAGGCTCAGATTGCATAGTTTTGTACATATTCCTTTTTCTCGAGATCTGTTGTCAAAATGTTCTTTTCACTTTTGTTGCCATATTGTCTTATACCGTGAATAATATTTTGAGTAATCAGGAATTATGAATACCTCGCTTGCGTCTGTACAAGATCTTTTAGCCAGAATGTCAGCCTCCTCTTACCTCTCAAGACAACATGTGAAGGGATCCACTGCAATCTCAGAGTTACATCATTAGGCATGGTATAAATTTTATCAAGAATAACATAAGCTAACGCTGTCCCTCTGCAACCATTTGTCAAGAGAATTACAAATACAACAAAAAAAATTATTAGCCAAATAGGTGCAGCCGCTTTAAAGTAATGCGCAGACAAACATTTGTTTTTTTTTTTTATTATTTATTTGTATATATGGCATCTCGCAGGTCAACCTAGGAGGTTATCGGCTGCTTAAGCGGGCTTGCCTATACTTACTTTAATAAATTAAGGCCTCCAGCCATGGCTTAAAAACGTATAAACTAGGCAACTACACGCTAAGGGCAACCCCCGTGGGGTACGGACCTCGGCTTAGGGCGTCGCTGGGGGAGGGCAGCAAGGGACAGGCTGGATCAGAATGATTATTTAGGGACGAATTAGCGGCGCGGGCTGGCTCGAGCAGAGGCCGGGATGGGCGTGGATTGGGGCGACGCGGCGGGCCTCGGTGGCGAGGACGGAAGGACAGCAATCTGTTATTGTATTTACTGAGAGTACTGCATGCCTTACTACTCTCCTGGAGGAGAGTAGTGGCGTCGTCGGGGATATTTAAGATATGCCTCGGGCGGTGAATCTTACTTATGCGGGAGGAGTGTAGCGGGCGGCCGCTTTAATCAGAGGATTGGTGTGCTCTATGCCCCAGTCAAAAAAAACGCTTTGAAAGGCGTTTAGGTAAAGAGTCACATTACGGAATAGAACCTTTCTGAGGAAACGGTTCTAGAGGGTCTACATCTTATGAAGATGGCGTGGCTTATCGTGTGCAAATACGATGCAGGCATATGTGACTGCGGTGTAGATGCGTAATTGTGAAGCCTACCGAGAGCGAAAGAGGCGCGTGAACGAGCCTTCTTTATGTGCTTACTGAAGGTAAGGTGGTGGTCAAGGATCACATCTAGGTATTTAGCTTGCTTCTTCCAAGAGATCGGCATGCCATACATAGATACATAGAGATCGGGCTGGGGGGGAGCGATGTGGTCTCGAGAAGAGACCGGGAACGACAGTGCACCCTCGATGCGATAGCGAAAAGTGGTATTCGACAAAGAGTCCCGTAAGATGGATACGAGACGATCTGGCAATCCAAATTTGTACAGCTTATACTATAACAAGCCGTTGTCGAATGCTTTCGCTATGTTGAAAAATAGCACGCCCGTCGTCGTGTTTCGCTGGAGACCTGCACTTAAGTGCTCAACGTTACGGTGTACCTGTTGGATGCACGAGAGTTGGGTTCGGAAGCCAAACTGTTCGTTGAGTATGACTGTTTTTTTTTTTTTTTAGGATGGGCAATCATCAAATGACTCCTCCCGCTCTGGGTGGAGCGGAAGGGATTGTCAGACTCTTACTGACTAAAACCCACTCGTGTTCCTTCCTTGGCCCTTTATGTTCCGGGTCAGCGGTACCCCTTTCGGATGATCCCGCTTTCCCGGCAGGCTTGGGCCCTAGTGGGCCCCCTCTTCGATGCTGACATCTCTTTGAGGCGCGCGTGGAACACGTACGCGCCGTCCAGCACGGGCCTGGTCCTGATCGGACGGTGAGCTACCCATTACTCACCGCCCGCAGGCCCGCGCCTACGGTGGCCGGGAGTCGTCACGCGGCTCCCGACGCCCGGAGCGTCCACCGCGGCGGCTTGGACGGGAGACTCTCTCCCTCTCCCGTCCCGCCACCTCCTTCGCTAGCATGACTGCTTCGCAGAAGGAGGTCACTGCCTCCCACTCCCCCTCGCCCCGGACCATGGCTTGAACCAGGGCCGGGCGTGAGAGGTCGCCGCCGCTGCCGATCGCCTCTACGAGTACACGGCGGTGCTCCACCCATGCAGGGCAGGCCCCCACCGTATGCTCCACCGTGTCCTCAGGGCGATCATCGCAGTGGTGACACCCGGGCGTTTCCTCCCGCCTGATGATGTGCAGGAACCTCCCGAAACATCCGTGTCCGGTGAGGACCTGCATCAGGCGGTAGGTGAGGACGCCGTGACGCCTCTCTAGCCACTCCTCAAAGAGGGGTCTTACCGCCGCTATCGTGGCGTGCCCTGAGTATGAGACTCTTTGCTTCGGCATAGTCTTTGAGTCTCTCGTAAAAGTTACTTTTAATTGATTATTTTTTTTTGTAATTAGGTATAATATACGTGTAATTAGGTATTATAATATCTGTGGAAATAACAAATGTATCACTTACCTGCAGCAGATAGACAGATAAACCAAAGATAACTTTTTTAACTTATGTTTAACTTTGACTTTTACACAAAAAATCTTAAGATTTATATCAAATCCCGAAACAGTCGTTTCTCTTCACCGCTAACTTATCATTTTAACTCGGAGTTAAATGAAGAAGATATAACTCAAAGTACAAAATCTTAACTGTATTCATATTGCAAAACGTATTTCCTCCTTCATAAAAGCGCACTAAAATACTTCACATTGAAGCGTAGATGTTTTAAATAACAAAAAGGGGATTATCACAGCTAAAAATCCAATAAGACAGCAATGTGGTGAATAAAGTAACCGAATTTGAATTGGCAAGTCTGTCCCATACATATTCAGCTGCGAAGGAGGGAGACGCAGTGCGCAAAACTTTTGGCATTCTCACTTGCATACATATAAAAAATGAAAGTGCTAGGCGGTCGAGAACTGGTGCATTACCAACCGTGGCGTCTGACCTTTTTAGCAGCTATCACCTCTCATGTATTGTGAACTAATTTGCCTGATGTGACATTACGTTAGGTTAGATTTTATCGCGCCAGTGCACCCCTATTCATAAATACAGTGAACAGTACCGTTTTAGAGCTGACCATTCGGTGGCATTGTTTTGTGCCGTGGGGGTGAAATGAATTTGGGTCAGTGTTAATAAATCACCCTTACTTGAAAGCTTAAGGGTCGGTTTGATAACAATTTAGATATTGATAATTTAAATTATTTGATATTTACGTTTTGAAAACGGTTTTATGAAGTCTTCTCCCAAATGTCATGAGGTAGTTAAACTAATCGGGTCACGGAGTCAAGAAGCATGTTATCGTTTTGGTAATTATCAAATTAATACATAAAAATTAACCCACGTGTTATATTAGAACACAAAGGTCGTAGGTTTTGAGAAGCTACGTGACGGAAACAAGCAAAAAAAATAAGTTATCAAGGTTGTTATTTTGGTTTATCCGAGTCAAGAATAAGTTACACCTCCCTGACACAACCTACATGTTTTATAGAGCCTAAGTAAAATATCAAGTTTCTGTCTAGACTATGAGAATAAGCGATAAGGCCGCCCATTGTATATTTTGTAGTGATCGATTTCTTTTTTGTTACGTATTTTGTGGTGTTCCATAAAGAATATATAAATAAATAAATAAGAATAGAGAACAAACAAAGTGATGTCAGACATTTTTGATTGTACTGTGTGTCTCAATGTGTTAGTGAAACGAGTGTATAAACAAATTAATGTTGAAGGTTTTGCGAGGAACTTATTGGGTAACTAATCGTATTTTTACACACATTATTTATTTATTAATATTTTATTTTTAGCTAATATTTTCCGACTGCAATGCAAATGCCTACCTTTCTCCGTTCCACTTCTCTATATCCTAAGGTCGTGTGGACCCAATCCTGTCTGAGCGTTTAAGAACCTCATAAGTACTGGCTCATAAAAAATATATACACAAATACGCGTCGCCTGAGCCTCCTCCTTTTTTTCGTCGGTTAGAAGTGTGTTAACCTCCAAATTTAGTAGCAAGTGAACTGTAAACATTTTTTAAACATTCTAAAAACAACCTGTAAGCGGCATGAATAATATAAACATGAACAGTTAAGGTACATAAGGACTAGTAGATAAAAACGTAAATTGTTTGTTTGTTTGAGTCTCCGTGACAAATTAGAGGTATTCTCGACTCATCGAAAATTCGTCTCTAACGTGGCAGGTTGACTAAGTGAAAGGAAATTTTACATCATTATGTGTCTATAAACGGTGAAACCTTTTGAAATGCGATATATCCACGGAACATCTGTTCCGTGGATATAGGTAGAAGGAAATTAATTAATAAAACTATTTCTCTATTTAAATTTCGATTAAAAGAGCATTACCTTTCCTCTATACTGTGAGTATTTATATATATATATATATATATTTATATATATGCTTATATATTTTAGCATTATGTATTTATTTAAGTATACAAACATGTTAATTATTTTTATTTAGGTATATTTAATATTTTAGCTTTAGACTTCACACATTCATATTTTTCTCTTCTTGTTCTCACGCACTATTGTCTACGTTTCTTTTTTACTTCTCCTTTCGCAGGTCTGCTGGAAGAAATTTCTTAAGAAATAAGCAGTACCCTTGTACTCAATTTATAATTATTTCATATCTCTTGTATTTTATTGTGTGTACATAAATAATAAATAAATAAATAATAAATAAATTAGCTTATTGACAACCAAAAATATATTGAAATACCTACTGTAATTTTTTGGCAGTGGCACAAAATTACTGTAACACGGTAAATTGACTTAGTTTGTCAATTTGATAAACAACTAATTTCCCCGAATGTGAATTACAAGTTTTAAGACCATTGCTTTTTCCGTTTTCTATGAATATTCATTCTTAAAGTCTGATTATAACCCATCAGTGTAATTTGTAATTAAATATCATGTTGTGTTCCGTTTGACCATAGATTCATTTATATCAGGTGGCAGGGACATCGACGCTGTTACTATGGATTCCGTTCATGATTCTGATAACACATGCGTTGAAATTTAAGCGTTGAAATTTCTTGTAGGTTATTTTTTTTTAATTAGCTCAGCCATACATTTTGACCACGTAGGTATTGCCCGACCACCGTAGGCGCGGGCTTGCGAACGGCGAGCAATGGGCAGCTCACCGTTCGATAAGGACCAGGCCCGGGTCGACGGCGCGTTGTGTTCCACGCGCGCCTCAAAGAGATGTCAGCACCAATGACGGGGTTTATTTATTTATTTAACACTTTAAGCACACAAATGTACAGAGGCGGACTTAATGCCATAGGCATTTTCTACCAGTCAACCTTTGGGTGAAATCGCGAAAAAAAAATCCGTTGTTCCCTACATTTTGACGAGTTCTGCAAACATAAATGTAGGGAACAGCAGATACTTTTTTCGCGATTTCATACTTGGTCCCATAGTAAAAGTTGTTCATAATGATGAGTACAATGACCCCTTAAGAGGTTGAGGGTGTTTTACCAATAACCCTGTATATGTAGATAATTACCCAGTAACTGGGTTGTGGAGGTCAGATAGGCAGTCGCTCCATGAAAAATACTGGTATTCAGCAGCATTCGGATAGACTGGAAGCCGACCCCAACATAAATGGAAAAAGGCAGGCCTTATGATCAGTGAGGCAGACAGATGATCATGATATAGGTAGATATAGATATTGTTTAAATGCTCAACATTGAAAAATAACAAATACCTACATAATATACTATTTTAGTAAGGATTAGCATAATCAGCCTATAAATATCCCACTACTGGGACACAGGGATTCTCTTAGAGAGGGAGTGGGCCGTAATCCACCACGCGGGCCCAGTGCGGGTTGGTGGATGTCTCGTGCCTTCGAAAATCAGGTTCCAAGAAATCATAAATCATGGTTTCCCTGCTTCCTAGAAATCATGGTTTCCTCGCGATGTTTCCCTTCACCGTTTTGAGAGCGTTATATCGGTCTGGCAACAACCTCATATACTAAAGCAAACAATAAATAATTATTAGCTTATCAATTTTATATTTTAGCATATTTAATTTTCGTGTACTACGTAATGTATGTTTATGTTTACATAGTAACAACAACCCGCTCACGCTTCACTCGATAATATTTGTGTAACGTAACATGGTCATAGGACCTGTGTATCTTTATATCATTAAACATATTTTTCTGAATAATAATCGAGATAAAACCCTCATCACAAACAAACTTACGCCGCAGATTAACTTACGAAATACCCTTTTAGCAAACGTATTATTTTCATTTTCATTTTTAATATCGAATGTAGGTATTCTTTTTAATATTACAAGGCGGAAAGAGATTTATACATACATGAAATCCTCATTGTTTGTTTGTTTTATACGCTTGCACGCTAAAACGGCTGAACGGATTTGGATGAAATTTGGCACATGAGTAGACCATGACCTACGTTAGGACATAGCATTTTTTAATCCTGATAGTCTCAAAGTGTCGAGACTTATGCAGTTGAAACCGTGGGGCACAGCTAGTGAAAAAATAATAAAGATGTGTTTAGACTCTTCCAGCAGCAGTAATTATAAATCTTGTACGTTTTAGGTAGTCTGTACTGTATTCACATAAAAACCCAATGGAAAGACTTGGAGGAGCTTCTATTTCTGCGTAGATTAATGTTTTATGTGAATATAGATTATAGTTTTAAAGAGATTTATGTAGTTTCAATCATATTTTTGAAGTTTTCTGAACGTTTATAGGGTAGACAGTTAATATTCAGAATAAAAGTACCTTCACTTATATTAGTAACTGTTCTATCTTATGTGCCGGACGTAGGTATATTTAAGAATCACAAAACTGGCTGTTTTAGTAAAGAATAATAAGCAATGGAGATTAGAGAATTTTGTGATTTTTTGTCTAGACAAAAAATCACCAAAATTTAGTTTATTCCTGTCAAACGACGATTTCCCATTCTGAAATTGACTAAAGTGACACAACTTAACTAAATTTTAGTTTGACAGCACTAAGATGGCACTGAGATTATAATTTAGGGAAAATGGCAATTTTGCTATTCTGAATTTTACGTTTTTCACCAAAAAATTTGATCGTCTACCTAAATCTGCCTATTTTTAATCGCGATTAAAAAGGTTTGGAATAAAATTAGTTGTTATGAACTAAAATTCACACCAACACCTCGACTTCAGATGCAAAAACAGTACTGTATTTTTTTTTCTTTTCTTTTGCTTATACCTCGAAAACGGTGTCCTATCGCAAAAATAATGAAAATTTCGACCCCCTTTAAAGACCTCCGAAACCTCTAAAATCCAGCGTGTTGGTAATTATTTTTCATATTTTCCATACAAAAAGTGTAAAATTCCATACAAAACATGACGAGGCTGCAAATAATGCTCACCTCCGGCTCTAAAAAAAAATCACGTGGTACGGCAAATAAGTACCATGTGGAGTCGCAATTGGCAAATTTGATTTTAGTAGTGTCAAAATTATTTTTAAAATTAGAGATTTTATTTTGCAGAATAGCTTTAAGATTGTCATAGCCAAAAGTAAGGAATTTTAGTGATAGTTTAGTTAGTTTAGTTCGGTGTACAAAAGAAACGGTACCGCTGTCTAGCAAAACTACTAAATTCATAATGTTTAGGAAAATTCCCAATCAAACGAAACGTTACGCAGAAAACCTACAAACCAATCAATTTATTTGATTGGCAATGTTATATAAGCTGTCATTTGTGATACAATGAACCGTAGACAGAGAAAACTACCGTTGTCAGAAATAAAACAACAGCTGTTGTTAAAAAAAAAATGTACCTGAAAGTGACTTTTCCCTGTTGCCGATAAAAACATACCATAATGTCACGCCGGTTTACTGCGAAGGGACTCATAACATACTCTCTCTGAGTATGTTATGAGTCCGATTTGTTAGGGCGAATCTAATGCAATTACGAGGACTTAAAACCAGTCTCCAGTCAGATTCTGATAATTCCTTTTAGTAAAACTCAATGACACTTTGCATGACCTGGGGTTAGAATCGAGATACGACAGTAAAAAGTAGGTTAAAATTGACGTCTAAGATTTTATCACATTGTTTGTTACAAGTTAGTTAGTTACAAGTGACGCTAAAATAAAAAAGCTTGTTAAAAAACATGTTTCTTGTATGGAGACCCCTTTAATTTTTACTTTATTTTGTTTGATTGTATGTTGTTATAGCGGCAATAGAAATACACACTGTGTGAAAATTTCAACTGTCTACCTATTACGGTTCATGAGATACGGCCCGCTGACAGACAGACGGATGGACAGCGGAGGCTTAGTAATAGGGTTCCGTTAGCACCTTTTGAGTACGGAATTTTGACAAGTCCTGGGCAATCAGCCTGCAGTCACTTTGCTGAATGGCTAATCATAATATCTACCCTGACATAATGCTAATCTCTGCCTTATTACAAATCATGGATGTTCTTTTGGCATTCTTTAAACCATCATGACAGTTTTTTGTAATAAGAACGAAGAAAAAGAACTGTGATTGAAATTATAAAGTTCTTTCAATGATGTTGAATGGATAAACATTGAAGAGTTTATCGGAGACCCGATCCTTAGCTGTCAGTTTGAAGTGTATGTTAAGAAGCTTACTGTAGTCTTAATAAAGCTCTAAATTCAAAAATGCTTCCATGGTTTGAACCGGTGTCTGAAGATAACCCCCCCCCCCCCCCCGTCCTGGCACCTGTTTTGGAAATAACAATGATAAAGTTCTACATTTGTATCTGTAATTTATATGGCATAGATAATAAAGAGTATAATATTCTATTCTTAAATTCGTACATATAAGAGATAAAAGGTCGAAGGCTCCGTTTCAATATCATGTATTTGACGTAGATAATATAACGAGGATGCTGAACGCTATAGATTGAGCTCCACTTGACTCCCGTCTTTGAGTAAAGACGCGCTGAAACTTCAGGCTATTTTCTGAGTTGTTATTTATGGCTGACAAGTTGTCTTAGGGCAACGTTTTACGAAATAAACTGTAGTGTTTATCAGCAATATGTATATCACGTAACTGATTTTAATTACAATTTTAAAGTAAGAAGATACGATTATGTGATAAGTTGGTTGATATTTGACAATGCTTAGATTTAATTGCAGTTATGAAACATATTTAAAAATTAAGTTTCTATGCAGAAACTTAATGAAAAACGTAAGTGAAACCTTTCCCTGCTGGCATGATCAATCATAACTATTTGTTATAAAATAAATTATCTCCTAGACCTAGATGGTCTAGAAGATAATTTACTTTTCAGTTGTGTTAAATCGAAAAATGGTACTGGTGATGGAAAGATAAGGGAGAAGCTTAGTTTTGAAGGTTAATCATCAAGAATCCCAATATAAATAAAAAACCGTATATTAATACGTTACCTTATTTACTTGTTTTTTAACCGACTTTTTACATTATCAACGGTCTGTTAGTTTAAAAGTATTTAAGAAGGTAATTCTTCAATTATTGTATGACTACATCGACTACTTTGACTACTTTACGTCCACATCGAATGTGTAAGCAAAGAATCTACAAAATAAACCCGCCAACAGCTCTTATCTACACACAACATTCCTTTAAGAGTTCAAGTATACTCACCAAACATCACGTTCTTACATACAAACATCTATACTGTCCGTATTGGCACAGAAAATGTCAAACAACCACAATATGTTCACTCACTTTACTCACTTCAACGTGTATTTTTACAAGAGAAAAAAGCTTTGGTCTTTATTTAAAATCACATGCGAGAACACGGAGAGTTCTGTTTCAAGTTTATATTTTTTTATTTTCTCGTGACTTACGTAAGTACGCACGCGGTGTGCCGGGCGCGCTCGGGTCGCGCTCGTTCCGGGCGTCGCGCCGAATGCCACTGAGCCTGGCTTCCCTACCAGCCGCGCACCGCGCATGCCTCCATCACAATAAGCCCGAGCTCACACGAACATCTAAAGAGCTTGCACATCCCGTGAAACTGATTTTTATTTTAACAACATTTCTATCGGCGGCGGCGACTGAATCCGCAATGTTTTATGTAGCAGTTAGCTTTGCTGAATTTGGAATATTGAGTTCCTGCAAGTCTCGTAGTTGAGGTTTGCGATGTATTTTTCTGGTTCATGTGGACATTTCCTTAGAGGTTCACATTTTAACTATTCATGAACAGTTGGTTCTATGTTTGCCGTGCGGATTACCAACCGGGTGATAGCTTCCTTATCGTATATTTAAAGCGGTCACCGGTCCTTCAGTTGGACATTAAGTGACACAACCATACTTTATTTAGTGTTGTAGTTTATTAGTGACACATCTATTCTTTATTTATTTTTTTAGGTCACTCTCTGATATCTCCGACGACCGAATCAATTATGAATGGCAAGTCCAGAGGCGATTCAAACTTTTTATTGAGACAGCAAAATGCTGGATGATTTGATAAGTCTGAGGAAACTTCCCTAATAGGATGTGCACGTTCCGGTACTGCTGAGACCCGGTAATACAATATGCTAGAAATTGGAGTGTCCCCGCATTATAAAGCGAGCAGCTCCTAAGGATCCACTTTAATATGTAAAATGCTTTTTATTTAAGAAGCTATCGTATATTTAAGACAAGATTTATCATATTTTTACTCTGTCGTCTACTTTTCCTGAATATATGTATATCCTGAGAAAGTTTCTTAGTGTTGTGATGACTGCTCTGTAGCGGTAGAAGAATGAAAAATCTCCTTTATGTGAATCAATTCACGTATTTCAAATGTGCCACCTACTATTTCAAACCAAAATTAGTTTTTATTAATTTTTAAAGTAATTCTGATTTTATGCAAGAAAGGCAAGTCTTAGGGTATTCTTATACTAATATTTGTTATTATTCTCCTTCCTTATACATATAAAAAATTTTTCAACATTGCTACCACATTAGGGACCAACTCCATTACATATCCCAAACATGGTTGAATGATGAGCGTGTAAACAATATTGTACTCGCGTAGTTGATGGTACATATGTATGTGTTTACAAGCTCATTGCGAGCGCACACGTGATCCGAATTAAGTGGGTGCCCGGCACGTTTTTATACGGAACCATGTCGACCCAAATATACGTGTAAACATCCAATAAATAATTCTTTTACTATTTTGTTACTAGTGTAGCGGCAAACTGAGGTAATAACCACGGGTGATTGATTCCCAGAAGTGAGTGGAGCAGGGTATTTCTATTTTGGAAGATAAGTAAATAACTAATAATAATAATACCTCTGCCAAACTCTTCGGGAGTACAGGCGTGATAATATGTCATGTTGGTTAATAACTACGGAATCTTTCTCAGATCATACAAACACAATGATCTGAAGAATCTTTAGAAGGATACCTTTTAAATTTCAACATACCCCATAAATATCCGCGTCACCCCACCAACACCCTTTCCGCAGAACTGCTTCAGGGTGTAACTCTCCAGTACCGAGACTTTGCAGACTTCTTAACAATTGTGATGAAGGGATCGATATCTGTTGCACTTCACTTCAAAAGTTGAAGCGCCAAGTCCAGCAAAATATTAAATTTCAACTATTAATCAACAATTTGTGTTGAAATTGTGTAAAAATTAAGCGTCATTTATGCCCTTATTCCTACTCTATTTATTTTTTATTGTTTTTGTACGCTGTGTCTATCGCCTAATATCGTGCACTTGGCTTGTTTGCTTGTGATCTTGATTTTGATTGAACAGTGTAACGATTGTAGATAGATGTTTTTAAGTAATTTTTGCAAAGCGTGAGGCACCTTATCTGTTGATTATTTTTTCATTGTACATTAATTGCAAATAAGAATTGTAATACCGTTCTTGATATTATTTGTAAAAGCTTGTGAAAGATTTATTTTTAGCAAGTTTGATTTACATCGTCATTTAAATTACCTGAGATGATTGATTTTCTAAATTGCATAAATAATATAAGTTCACATCTTTATTCCCCACTGTTTTTAAACCAATACTGTACCAGCAAAGTCAGAGTCGAATAATTTATTTCAAGAAGCCATTAAAACGCACTTATTTATAAGACAAAATAAAAAATACAAAGTAAAAAATAACTTTAATTTCAGAAGTCGGTGTCTTTGGATCTGTATTTTCGTTTTTGCCACCGATTTCCGAAATTAAAGTTACTTTTCACTTTGTAGTGTTATTTTTTTTTTGCAAGTCGGTTGTTTTTTTTTTCACTTTTTAGTTATGGTACCTACCCCACACCAATTCGAAAACGATCGTCTTACACGCCCAGGTCCGTAAGAAGCTGGTTTTTTTTTATTTAAAAATAATTTATTGTTGATTTATTAAAAACCGCTCCACCGATATAGATAAAATTTAATAAGTCCAGACCTACCAAACAAAAAAGGAATCATAAAAATCAATTCATAATTGGCGGAATAATCGCGAAACAAACTTACAAAAAAAAACATACAGTCGAATTAAGAACCTCCTCCTTTTTTGAAGTCGGTTAAAATAGAATTGATTCTAGGTGCGCTTTCCTGAAGTTTGTTTCGTATGGAAAAAAACTGTATATAAGTCCTATGGTCCTATATCATTGGTACCCACATTTTTAAAGCAGAACTGTAGGATGGAGAAATACATTAAGAATGTACCACGTTTGCCGCACTGGGCTTGCGGAAATCTGAATGTATCAGCCGCTTACGTTCGTGCAGAAGTTGTAAAAGTCGAATTGAGGGAAATATAGTCCTCCCCTCACGCGATAGGTTACCAACCCGTTACCGCTGCCTTTTTGCAATTACTTTACATAACAATTATTTCATGTAACACTGACTTTTTCCCGCGGCTTCGTGCACGTTGTGTTCGGAAAATTTCCCATGGAATAAAAAGTATCCTATGTCCTAACTCAGGCTATGGTCTACCTGAGTGCCAAATTTTATCGAAATCTGTTTAGCTGTTAAGGCGTCAAAAGGTAACTGACAGACGCACAGGGTTATTTTAATATTTATAATATTAGTATTAAGTATATTATGTAACATAAATAAAACTTGAGTTAGGATTGAGTGTTGTAAAAAAAATCTGAACACCTATTTATAATATTGGAGTTTATTTAAATTGTATCAAAGCATTACAAGGTAACGATTTTGAAAAGTGTATTTAGGTAAATATTCAATCCGTTATACACAATACCATCAAGACAATTCTCAAATAAGCCCCATTCTAAAAAAAAAACTTATTTCACCAAAGCGAAATATAGCATCGTAAAAATAATAGCGGTAAAAGATATAAAGATTACGTCTTATTCTTGGTCTGAGTGTCTTAAAAAAGGCTATTCGTCCGTGTCCTTAATATCTTACTATAAAGTTACATGCGACTGTAATCAGGGCGAGGCATCTAACACCCCTGAAGATCCCCCTAATGACCACGAAGACGCTCCATGAACAATTATCAACATCTAATTTGTATGATACCCTAGTATATTACGTGGAATTCATGATAATTGAAATACGTGTTACTCGTGATTGATAAGATTATTATAGGCTTAGCTATAATAACTATCTAGGTTCAGGTCGCCTAGGAACTGTTGACAGTCTTGATAGTAATAGTGATAGTCGTTTTCAAATCGAGTATGTTTATTTGTGCACACGGGTTATAAGGTGTTGGTGATAGTAGTCCCTGGACCTTTGCAATTCCCGGATTTCAAAATTAGTGTATTTATTTATTTTTATTAAAGATGGGTTTGCTCTTGACTCTAGTCTAGGTCAGTGGTGACAGAGACAGAGTCGACGAAAGTTATTGTATTGCATTTCGGATTTCGATTAACTTTCTTGACACAGAAGGCCTAAAATGTTGGTATTTTTCAACGCGCTGCATGCTACGGCATAGCTACGCGTCACGGCGTAGCTACGAGCTACGCCAAGTTCTATAATAATAATGCTCGTCTTCACCTACTCGAATTCGTTAAAAACTCATGCACAATGCAAGTTACACAAGTAAGTACAATAATTTTAAAATCAATCAAAATCCCAATTCTCAACAACCGTTTCATCGTTAACACCCTATTAAGTCTACGAGATTCTCAGTTCAATAAAATTAAGTGTTAAATGTAGGAGTCACCGATTCAACAAAGTTGTTGATATAATTTTAGGGCTCGCCAACGGTGCGGCGGCGGCACCGATGCTGAAAATAGCCGCAATCAATAGAAACAACGCGCATTATTTAGTACCCGACGCCCTGGCTGTATCTAAAGCGAATAATACGGTAAACTTCAGTCCATTATACACGGTCCTGTTTTTATCTTATTTGCTTTTCATTCCACAGAATAATGTTGTATAAATACGTTTTTATTATGAGGGATGTAATCGCTTTCCTTGTGCAGTCTTTGAGGACAATTTGATTGTTTTTTTAGTATTGAAAGTTAAGATGATAATTTAGTTTTTAGTAGGTACTGTTGTTACTTGAGACGAACCACTCTAATTTTTCAACACACTTACATCATGCGATCCTAGACCATACATTAGTCCAAACACACAATTTACAAACCCGCACAAAACTTATACATACAAAACTTACAGCTAACAACGCTTCGCTCGATACACAAATTTTAAATCAGTGTAAAATATTCGGCGCACTCGACGACATTGTTAGAATTTATTGGGGAGCGGAGGAAGACGCCGGCGCATAGTTATGGACCGCGGGCTTCCCCGCGATGTTACTTTCCGCAGACTCACTGCATTTCAATGAATTCCGCGTTGTCATGGAAATATAGCGAATACCGCATACAAAAGGCGAAACTTTGATGTCCTACTATATGCAGTGCAATCTTGCTCCAAGTTGTTCTCTTCAAAACCTACTAAACAGAGTTCGAGTCGGACGTCGGCATGCATGAGCTGAAATTAGGTCAAAAGTAAGCTCATATTCTAGAATGAGCCACGTTCTAATTATGAATTCCCAACTCTGATGAAAATGTGCGGTTTTTACACGACCTCATCATTTCTGTAGACGTTTAGCAACTTTTAATATGTTCTGCGAGCATATTGAAGTTTCTATTTAGTGCCTAATATTAAAATAATATTTAACGAATCGCACAAGATTTGTCACATTTCGCGCGTTTTTTTTTACATTGTCACCACTTACGTCATACTTATGCATGCTGATGGATAGGTCCATGAAATAAACCACGGCAGCCGTTATCCCCTTTTTTGCGTGAGTTTAATGCTTTTGCAAGCCAACTATGCGAGCAGCGAAACACTGATGGCTCGATAGCGGACTGTCGCAGGGTCCTGATTGCTTTTGATTGGCAGCGCCTAACAAGAAAAGGATCGATGAGCTCTCGCGAACTGTAGCACGGGAAAGGTTTTATGTGCGGCTTAATCTGTCCCAGGGGGCAGTTGCCATTAATTAGGTCGGTCAAGCGCTGCCTCGGCGGTTTTTGCGGCGACAATGGACGTATGTCTTTCTGCGATGTCGCACGGATATTACCGGCTGGGGTCATAGGTAACGCTGCGGTTATTGACAGAAAATACGCCAGCGCGGTAGTTGATTTTACGTGTGCCAATTTGGTGATTCGAATTATAATTAGATATTATAAATGTCGATTCTAGGCAGGTATATGATTCCGTACATGGCTTCTTGTTCATTTTCGCTTCATGAGTTTTAATCATAGTTTAATAATAAGGTCAAACACGTTGCTACAAATTAGAAGATCAGTCATCCTGGAACGAGGGTTATAATTACTACTTTTATTAAATGATACAATCTTAAAATGACCACTATGAAACACATGCTACATTACAATTTTAAATTGTAGTGACGGGGAAATTGAATGCATATTTACGGCAGCCTCGGCAAAGCGATCACGGTAATAGCCAGTCAACTACGTAACTTAGCGGAAAAACTTCATGAATATTCAAATTAGCAAAGTTCCTAGATTATTGGTCGCAAGAATAATGCTGGCATCAAAATATTCAAGTGTTTATATAGGTCAAGGAGATTTGCTCATAATAATACAAAAATAATATAATTCCAATAGTAAATTTAACGATAAATCATAGACAGTTAATTGAAAAATAAACAGATAATTGGATAATCTGATTTCAAACTTTTACTTCATTAGATTATCCCGATTGATTGGCAGCAAAAATTTTGTTTAGGGCTAATCCATTGTTTTTAAAGCTATTTCATAGACTTGTAGTTGGTATCTGTATAGAGATAAAACAATTTTTTAATAAAACGTGTTTTCAGAAAAGCATGCACAGAGGTAAAAGTAAATAAAAAAGTGAGTTACAGAGTAGGATTACGTAAAGGATTATGGGAGACCGTGGTTACCATGTATAACTAAAGAAATTTGATGTTAAGTTTCCTTTATTCTGATTTTATGGAGAATCGGTCAAGCTTACATGTGTTTTTCGAGGATTATACATGTAAGGTCAGCGCACGTAACAACACGTCACTCAGGCGCCATTTAAGACATAATAAGTAAGTTATTCAAATCACGACCTCTTTGACAGCTGTATGAAATGACTATAACACTCAGACTAAGGAAAAGAAAGGACTCGGCATAACGAACAGTATACAGCATATCTCACTGCGGCCGGTCGCCATGTTTTGTCACAGCCAACAAGTACATCAGTTGTCATAGCAACTTGTTTCTTTCAGTGTTTTGAAGAAAATTTTGATATTATAATGCGCGCAGCTCTACCGCAAGCCGCCGTCTTTGTGCCAGACTCACAGTTTAGGTAGGCACGTTTTTTTCGTAGGTAGGTATGTCATGTCTATTCTTCTTTTCCTTAGTCTGAGCTATAACACGGCAGATTGACGTAGTGTGTCAATTTGACATACAATGAATTTCCCTTAATGTATAAAAAACGAATAATGAAGAAGTCAAGCTTCTTCATAAATCAGTGTTATGATTTTATGACGTATCGGTCGAGGTAACACGAGTTTTCTAGGAATATAGGTGTAAGGTCAGCGCACGTAACGACTCGACACTCAGGCGCCATTTTGCCAAAAGCCATTATTATCATGTTGAGTGACACATTACCGTCGATTGTAAGTTTCCGTATGGAATAAAGTACGTATTTGCGAAGTTAAGATGGGTTATTGGTTTATTTCAGTTTTATTTAATACTAGCTGTGCCCCGCGGTTTCACCCGCATAAGTCTCGATCTTGTGAGAATATCGGGATGAAAAGTATCTTATGTCCTAATTAATCCAGGCCATGGTCTACCCATGTGCCACATTTCATCTAAGTCCGTACAGCCGTTTTAGCGTGAAAGTTTAACAAACCAACATACAAATAGACAAAAAATCTAATGTTTTCTCTATAAAATATTAGTTTAGATATTTAGGTGTAGATTATGCAATGAGCAAAAAAGTTTTTCTTGGAGTTTAGTTTATTTATTTAGGCATTTATGTACACAAACAAGAGAAAATATAATATATATAATCAAAAACAATTCACTTAATACAATAAAACAAATAATATGAGAATATACTTACATACCTACACACTGTGCCTGCACACGTACATACAAACCTACATCTAAAATAAATATCACTAGAATATTAATAATTATAATGTAATTAAAATAATGAATAATAATAATAATAATTCTTTATTTCAGATAACTAAGATCCAAAGTGTTAGTAATTACAATAATGACTTAAGACTATTGTTAGTAAAGTGACAAAATACAGACGCAACTATGACGAAGTGGAAAGTTAGTGTTCTTTCAATCTTCTCTTAAAAACAGTTTAGCAGCCGCTAATGTCAGGCAGAAGTGAAATCCATAACCGCACCGCGTGCACAGTGAAGGAGTAGAAGTAGAAGTTGGTGGAGTGGGGAGGTTTCTAAGATGCAACCTGCAAGGAAAAAACGCTCTCGTGGATAGGATGGCATTTTAGGATTATGAAGGAGGTTGAACAGCAGACGAAATATCCGAGAGTTCCTGCGAAGTCGGATGGTGAGCCACTTGACTAACTTGAGTAAGCGAAAGTTGGAACCGTGATGAAACATAGTAGTTAGTTTTGTTGGTAATTCAAAAATAAATCATTATCTCTAGTGTTCTAGGTATAGAAAAGAAACGACAACAGCCTCCCAAGCAACACGTTTCTACCTGTTACGATAGGAGCCTTAACAAAAGACAAGAATAAACTTAGAATCTACTTTTATTAAGTCCTACAGTATTGTACATAAAACAGTACCAATTTCTTATCAGCACTTGACTTATTTCTATTAATTCATTCAAAATAACAAAATGCATAACAACTACTTACAGTGAATATGTATTTTGTGAAAAAAAATATCCTTTTGTAAGTATAATAATTAATACTATTATAATTAATAATTATACTTAATAATTATGATTAATAATTATAATTAATCATTATGATTAATAATTATAATTAATAATTATAATATTTATAATTCCTATATCCGCTACAACGTACAAGGGAATACTTCTATTTGATTTTTTTACATCCCTCTGAATTACATAAGAATTGTGGGGGTTACAAAAATAGCGGTAACACTCTGTATACACAGAATTATAAAATATTTATGTGAGGATTCGGCACTGGGTCGGCCATTACATTGTTTCCATGGGTGATTGATTCTAATATTGCCTACAAAGAAACAAAGGATTCTCACCTACGCAATGTGTGGTTACGAAATTAAATGTACGATTTTATCTGTTAAATATAAATTATACCTTTGTTTTACTTGAGTTGATCAAATGTTTGTAATAAATAAAAGTAAACCTATTGATTCTTTGGTGAATGAAAGTATTTAATTTGTATTTCAGCACGAGATTATTTTATTTGTCGGATTATCTTCATAATAATAGTTTGAATATTGAAATAAAAGAACCCGATTGTATAGGTTCCTATATTTAATAGATTTATGATGTGAATCAATCATTAAAAAATATTAATTACACAGCCATAACCGAATAAACTCAATCACAAATCGCTGACAGCTCTTGTTTAAGTTCCCAGCAGATGGAGGGCGTGCGCTGCCAACAAGTTTCCCAGAGGCAAACTCCTTATTATTCATTGCAACATCGGCTAACTGATAATAAAACTTGTGAACGCTTAAATTAAACTACCCGCGTTTAATCCACAGGAATGTGTTGGTTAACTAACGCCACTATCGATTTTTAAACTTCCATATCCGTAGTTCATTTGTAGTGTTTCATATAAGGTTGATGCCTATATCTTCCTCCCTCTTTCTAATACGTTATGATTAAGAGGATGCAACATCTCTCTTTTAGCTTAAATTAGGTACCAACCACAATCACGCACACAAAAACAGTGTTATGAATGTCATGATCATTCGCATGTACTTATCGGGATAGCTAATTTCATCACTAATTTTTAAAAGCAGTATTTATTGAGTAATTCAGGCTATGCTAAGATTTTGGATCAAATCTTAAAACGCTTGTCTTAATTTCTGAATAGATTTAAACTTATTCAAGTCTTTTATTTAACAAAATGGACGAATAATAAAGTTTCTTTGTCCATTTTGGTAAAGAAAACGACTCTATAGACCAATGTGTGGGCTTCTAACAAGTATACATGACCCGAAGAGGTATACCGCAACGTGGTTACTACTGTCACTATCTTACTCCGTACTTTGAAGTTAACTGACAGCAGTAGACAGACAGTAATAGTGTTATAATATAACACTATTACTGTCTGTCTACTGCTGTCAGTTAACTTCCCTTCCGTGCGGCATGATATCATATATTATATGATATCATGCCGCACGGAAGGGAAGGGAGTGACGGATGGACAAGCGACGTCAACATAAATGTTATAGCTCTATCTAGTGCAATACTGGGTATTGTTATATAGAAGGGTTATAGATTAGAGGTATACATTTGAAATATCTTTTAGATGTCATAGAATCACATAACATCACACGCCTGTAATCGTCACATGTGGTCAGTTTTGCTAAAGCTCCATGTAATAGGGAGTGAGCCTATTAATCTTGCAGGTGTCCTCTTCTAAATACTGTTACATTTTAATACATATTTCAATCACGCTCACACTTTTACAGTTTCGACAAGCAAATCGGCATGCAAACATACAGTTTTATAAAATAGCTACAATAATGTACACTAGAGTCACAAAAATAAAAGTTGTTACATAAGTGCTTCTAAGCTCTCAAACATGACACATCTACCCTTGAAACAAGTGCAGTTTTTCAAATAATTGGCAAGTAAAGGCGGTTCACACATATTATTTGGCACGACCACGAGCTTCGGACTTGTGACCTAGACCTCCAAAGACAGAGGTCCACCACTGCGCCTTTTGGAACGAAAAAGCTTTGTGTTTTAGCTATAGTACGAATACGTTCAAACGTTTGCCAAGTTGTTAGCTTTCTGACTGCAAGAACTTTGGAAGATAACCTTGGTAAAGTTGGGGCACAGTTGACACGACAAACATGGGGTTGTAAATTCTGTACATATTCTATGGGTTTATGTGAGCACAATCCAATTCTGTGTGGATACTGAAAAATAAATAAATAATAAGTAGGTACTAATAGTATCATTTTTAAACAAGGTTTACCAGTTATTATAAAAACTGCGCAGCAAATATTTTGTTTCCTAATTAAAATTTTAATAAGATATCATTTATACAGGAACACTCCATTACATTTTGTTTTACACGTGGAACGGTGGAATTTAATGATGTTCTTAAATCTATTTGTTTTTATTTATACAACATTTTGTTAATGGTTTGTAATAAAATCCCCAAACGAGGGTAGCTACTTAAACCCCTAAATATCTAGCAAAGCACTGAGTATTCCTACTTAAGCTTAATTACGTGCTATTATAGGATTTGTTGAATAAAATGGGAAAATATGGTTTGGCGTGAAGAGCATGATTATCGTGTAATAGTCTTTGTTCATTACCTCAAAAAATATAAAAAATAAATTGCGACCACAACTTAAATTGATACAGCCATAATTTAGTAAAGTGTTTCTAAAAGTGGTGAGAACATAAGTATTATAAACCAATCTCAGCACGAGCACGTTAATAAGGCACATGGAGTCTCCGTGTCAACTGTACTGTAGACACTGGTCTTCGATACTTAAGGGAGAACAGCCAGCAAAACATAGTCGCCCCTGGCTGGAGGCTTTGAGTTTCACTTAAGGCAACCACAGGATAGTCCGGTTAAGTAGTAACGACCTCTCTAGGTCTACTACGAGAACCCATAGTTAGGAAAAAAAAAACAAAACATAGTCGTAACATAAGGTCCAGTTGAAAATCAGCGTCATTCACTAGTTGTCTGGCATTTATGCTGAACTGGGCCTATTTGGCGCAGCCGTGAGGCACACAATAATAATAATAAATCGTTTATTTCAGGTATTAATAACCCATAGTATAACTTATTACATAAATAACATTAAAATAAAATCACATTACATCATAATAAAATCATATTAAAATCAAAATTAGAAATTATAATTAAAATTTAATTAAATACATCTCTCAATATTAAAATAAAAACAAAATTAAAATCAGAATTAAAGTCAAAAATTAAGAATTAAAATCAGAATTAAAATCAAATTAAAAATTAGTATCACAATCACAAAACATAGTCAAATTAAATTACATTACATTTACTTTACTTAAGTTTTCTTACAAATAATCAAATAAAATAGTAGTAAAAATAAAAATGATAAACACAATAATTATAATTTTCTAACCGACATTGTCGGAGCAACATGCCTGCCACAGCAATGGCGGATATAAGGGCAGTCCAGCCTGCTAGCGATCATCGCCAGGATAGCATTGGGGCTGGCCCGCACCCGACGCACCAGGGACGCACACCGCTTGCGCATAGAAGCGTGAAAACAATCAGTGTGTGTTATCGCGAACATCCCCAATGCGCTACAGAAACGGGGCAGCCCCAACACCGCCCGAAACGCGTTGTTGTACTGGACACGGAGGGCACTGTACGTCCTTTCAGTATAGTCAGCCCACAAGGCGCACGCGTATAAGGATGTGCAGTACGCTTTAAAAAGTGTGACCTTCACATCCCCAGTACAACGCGAAAACCTGCGGGCTATCATATTGGCCCGCACCGACAGTGCTTTCCGCTCCCGGTCCATGTCAGCATGGTCTTTAAGGTCCTCGGTGAGTAGATGCCCTAGGTATGTAAATTGGTCCACTCGATCTATTGGAATTCCAACTAGAGTAACATTTGGAATGTTCATAGGCCTCGACACACCGACGGCCTAAAAAGCCATGTATTGGCTTTTCAATACTATTTTAAGTACTTTCTGTTTGTCTGTTTTTGTGTGCTTTAACCTGTTCAAATAAATTTATTTTCTATCTTTCTTTCTTTCAAAACCCACTCTGGTGGAGATTCATAGATGTCTCCACACATTTTTTTTTCATGATTGTAAGTTGGTTCCAGTTCCACAAACGATGGGACAGTTAAGGCACTGCCCAAACGTAGGACACCGTAAAACGCTCAGTTTTTTGTCGCTCAGTTAGGCATATTGATAAATATGACAAGCCAGATTTGCTTTGTCTATTGTCAAATGTTCAAAGAAAAGAGTTTAGTATTCAAAAATATTTCCCAAAAAAATACTTAAAACCTGTTGCACGATTTTTTATCATGTTACAATTAAGTATTTTTTATTATTATTTATTCCAAATTTTTTCGTCGACTTATTCTCAAAATGTTGAGTGTAAACTGTCATATTTTATGTAATGACAACAAAGGGAATTCAATCAACTAAAGAAATACCTAAAAGTTATTCCACTGAGCCGCGCACTTATTTTTTAATTTGATTAAAACTGCAACTTCACTTTTATATTAGTGATCATTCAATCCGACTAACATCAAATGCATCGCTGTTTTGAACCTTATTTGTTGCCGCTATGCGTTATTTCCAATTACCTAAAAATTTGCTTCTTACCACGTCTTAATATTGTGTCCTGCATATCCTGTTGTCTACACGTTACAGGAACTGATGAATGCTACTGGAAGTGCCAAACTCGTCGCCGAATTCTGGGCCGGCTCGATTTAGATTGCCATCAACACGCTAAGAAGAAGAGGGGAGAAAAGCCTGTACTGTACTAGCTGTCAGTCAGTTACATCAATCTCACATCTTCAGTAGTGTAACCATCCACTTTTAAGGGCTAAACCACTTTGTTTTCTGTACAATCCTCAACAAGGAAAAAATTTACACGGGCAAACTTCGCAAAATTGTTTTAAATAGTTACACTTCTGGCCAAAGAAAGTTATCGACGGGCGGCCTGTTAATTCTGTGTTAATAATACTTATAGCAGCAATTCCCAGCACATGGCGCCACCATTTTGAGTAGATAATAGGATTTTAATTGAGATGAAGCTTTACAGAATAGAAGGCTATTTCGAAGTCTATAAATTTTTATTCATTACCATTATCGCCAGTGCCTGGGGTGCATATTTGAACGTCGATATTCATGGTTAAATATCTATTTTAGGTCATTCGGTCGTGTTCACTGCATTTAGTGGACCGTAAAATATCTTATCGTTCGGTCCGTATTAGAGTAAATGTATCGAGTGAACCTGATTACGGGATTAACGTCTATGTCAACTCTGCCGGATGATTTTGCTTATACATGCTTAATTCGAAAACAGCGTTTATATTCTTATATTAACAATAAAAATGCTTAATTAACATCCAAAAACCATACGTATACACAATCAACCGGATTAGACAAAAGATAATAAAATTAACTTGTACAAACCAGACCCTGGTTTAATCCCCTACTAGTGCTCTACCTTAAGTCGTCATATTTCTCGGCTTATACATGCTCCATGCCACGCTTGCTCCCATACATAGTGACGATATCTCATTCTGTCCCGCAGTGCACGGACAGCATCGCGCGGTACCTACGACACTTCCAACATACTCCAGGAGCTCGGCGCCAAAATATTACACCTCCCATCAACAGCACTAGCTATAAAATTGGAAGATCATAAAATTTAAACGTGCGATATTTTAACGGAGAGCTATTAACATGACACATTTACCGGCTACGTGACCGCCCCCGGAATTAACGGAGCCTGCATTGGACTGTGCCAACTGGCCAGTTAACGACTATTTGCCTTTCATCCATTAAATATATTCATCCGAAGTGTAAAATGGTAAGAAAACAGTGTTTGGTGTGCGTTGACCATAATTATGTTCTCATAAAATTGCTGCCTTGTTCTGTGTAGACACGCCCTATTTCTCCACATTCCCGGGTTTTTTTTTTCCTTTTCACTTGAACGGTTAAAGCCAATTAGGTACTCTAATTAAAGAAGTTTCCTTTTGCTTTACTTGGTAACTAGCAGTCACCATACATATGTGTCACAGCGGGGCTGCTACTTTCTATTAAATAATTGTGATTAGCTTTACTCGTTAACGTTCCATTTATTTGTAGGTACCCCATTGGAGTAAAGGTTTTTAACAAGGAAGTAGGTAGCATCATAATGGTACTTTGAACTCATATCTTTGTCTGACAATATTTAATATTAATCTGTAATTATAATATTAATATTTACCCCATGTTGAGGTATGAATGCAAAAATACATTAGTTGAATGGTTAAAAGCACAAACATATGATGAAATTGAACTTTTACTAACCAGAATTTGCTAAGTAGAACCTGTAACCAATCTTAACATACATCAACCGATTAATCATTACCTCACATACACCTACTCACACCACGCACCCCGCACATCCACCTTCCACACACATACACACACTCACACACCACAAACATTATAAATACCTGAACTTGATACAATAATTTTGTAACATCCTTGAACCTAATTTATTTTTACTTATTTCTTATTTTATTTTGTATTTTAATTACGTCTCAACATTGTAAACTGTAACCCATGGGAAGTTGCGAGGTAACCCCATCACAAGTATCCTTATAACTTAACGGGGCTGCCTCAGTTTTGTGCTGTAGAACAATTGTATGAAGAGAATTGTGTGAGAAACAATAAAAACTTTTTGATTTGATTTTGATTTTTTGTACAGAGAATTAGGAAAGTTGTCTTCGTTAGAGGTTGAGGGTTCGAAATGTATACTGTACTTACGAAAGATTTTTAGAGACACTGTGGTTGTCTCACGGTGAAGGATACATCGACAAACCTGCATCACGTTATAAGCAAGGGTGCTGATCAATGCTTGTTCTATATACTTACCAATGAGAAGAGCCCTTTTGTGGGTTAGTGTTCGATTGATGTGCTAACTAAATAATAGCTGAACTGTTCCGCAATCTTGCCGATTACTGAATAAATATTGAGCTCCACCACACCACACTTCCCAGAATTCGGTCAGTTACTAGCTATCTATAACAAAGTTTAGTTAGCAAATTGTTGAAAGAAGAGATAATTTACACCCATATTCTAAGTCAAAACCTCATAATTTCTTCGATCTGACTCAACCTCACTCACTTAGGTGGTTTGATATTCACAGTTGCAATTTTACTCCTCACAGTTTCCTCGATCGAGGTGAGTTTGAGTTGAGGAACCAACTAGTAAAAATAGTCACATATAATAGTCACTTATAGGTATTAATAGTAGTGAACAAGCCTTTTTTTTAACTTTTTTTTGAGGATGGGAAATCATCAAATGACCCCTCCCGCTCTGGGTGGAGCGGAAGGGAGTGTCAGACTCTTACTGACTAAAACCCACCCGTGTTCCTTCCTTGGCCCTTTATGTTCCGGGTCAGCGGTACCCCTTTTGGATGATCCCGCTTTCCCGGCAGGCTTCGGCCCTAGTGGGCCCCCTCTTCGATTTTGACATCTCTTTGAGGCGCGCGTGGAACACGTACGCGCCGTCCAGCACGGGCCTGGTCCTGATCGGACGGTGAGCTGCCCATTACTCACCGCCCGCAGGCCCGCGCCTACGGTGGCCGGGAGTCGTCACGCGGCTCCCGACGCCCGGAGCGTCCACCGCGGCGGCTTGGACGGGAGACTCTCTCCCTCTCCCGTCCCGCCACCTCCTTAGCTAGCATGACTGCTTCGCAGAAGGAGGCGACTGCCTCCCACTCCCCCTCGCCCCGGACCATGGCTTGAACCAGGGCCGGGCGTGAGAGGTCGCCGCCGCTGCCGATCGCCTCTACGAGGACACGGCGGTGCTCCGCCCATGCAGGGCAGGCCCCCACAGTGAACAAGCCTTAAATTAAAATTATCTTTTGACTTTAACACTGTGCTTTTTACGTGGACCTTGATGAAGTTGTACTCCTAATACTTTTGACATTGATTTTGACATTTTACTTACTATAATTTTGACATTGTATTTATTTGTTGATTTGTTTGTTCTTATATGAATTGACTCTTGAATTAAACATTTCACATACATTATAATTAGGCTTTTATATGTATTGTTTCTGCATGTGATAATTTTAGTTAACATTTTATTTGGTACCTATTGTTTCTGCATGTGATAATTGTATTTAATATGTGATGTTCAACACAATGTAAATTCTTTATGAATAAATGAATGAATGTCAAATATAAGGTAAGTCGGCATCTACCTTGAGGCTTCCATTTGGTAGTCAACAAGGAAGTTTATCCAAAACACGCGAATTTTATCCGATTTTCATAATGTCTTTTGAAGAATTTATTTAATATCGACGTATTCGTGACGTATCACCACGACTCACACTCATTCAAGGGACCTCATAATTTCCTTAATCTAAGGACTATGTGTACCACCGACTTTGCGGGTCTTCCGATGCACGCCTTGAGGTCTCCTCGACAGAGTTGTGAGTCGAATAGCTTTCGAGGTTACGACTTAGAATATGGGTGTTAGTCTATTTTAAAGCAACTTAAGCTAATACAAGTGGTTTCATGCGAAGCGATTGCCTTAAGATTATTTCTAAAAGCTTTTGAAAACTAAATTTCCGTAGCGGTGTTGTTCTAACAATGATTTTGCTATCTCCCGTGAGCGAAGTTTCACTTGTTGTTAATTGATTTATTAACTTGGTTGATTTAATTGTAGAACAATAATTGTTTTTTGGTTTAAATAGCCAAACAGTAATGCTATGAAAGCCATAGTAAATGTTGAATGGAAGTCACCATAAAAGAAAATATTCAATAAAATATGCTATATCGGCTATATTTTCGCTATTTGTGGCTCAGGTTTATTTTCAACTTAATAACTAAGTCGATACCTAATTACAATTCGTCTTATAGTTATGATTTAGAAGTGAAGATACCGTAACATGCACAGACTGTGAGAACATGTTCTCATTGAATATGTAATGTATATTTGATTAATTTAGTAGCAGGTTGATCCAGGTATTGCTTATTCAGTCCAAAACATTCATATTTATTGGATTCAAAGATTCTGAAAATGGATTCAGATTGGATTTTGGCAGTTCATTGTGCTATGCATTATTCATTCAGTTAGTCCGTTAAATCAGCCGCTTGCGAGACAATAGAGACACAATAAACTGGCGTGATTGAAAATACTTCCCCAGCCAGCTGAATTTTAATAAATATCTTTGGCATTCAGACCTTTTGACTTTAGAATTTCCTACTTTCATTAAATAGAGTGTTTTCCTAATGCCTTCCTTTGTACAGGTAGGTTTATATTCTGTTTTATGGAGTACGGCGTGGGGAGACGCGTCGTAATCGTTTAAAAACCAATAACGTATCATGTTCAAGGACTGTTATACCACAAAAGGCACACAAAGGGGAAAAAGGCCTTAATTTTCCTCAACCAGTCTTGAGGTAAATGAAAAACTATTTCTTGCAGCTTGAAATCTTTTCCTACAAACAATAAAAATCTTCAGCGCGTCGCTTTATTTGATACAAAACAACTGCAAGTAGCATTTATTTTAATTGTGAAAAATAAAGAGCAGCTGTCGCAGATAGCTGCGGCACTATCATTAAACTTTTTACCGCGCAGACCGCTAAAAAGTGCCGTACTTATTCTGGCGGCGCCGCAGATAAATTCCAGGATCGTATCTGGGAAGGCAATTAAGATAAGGGAACACTGTGCTGTCACTGTTGCTCAGTGTACGTTTAGCGGACGCACGCTCGATTTATGCCCTCCTGCCAGGATAACTGGCTTCACCTACGCTGCATTACGTAACTTACTACGAACGTCTGCTGGAGCAGTGATAAACACATCAGTATGACTGATGACGAACTGTTGCTGGACCTCGTAAATGTGTTGTCTCGTAACTCATATTGTATGCACTTACGGACGTTTCCTTCCTACTGTTGAAACAACCTATAACTTTTTATTTTACTTCCATAAAGGAGGAAGGTATTTCAGACGTGCGTTGAAAGCAAAATTATTATGCTTAAAACTTCCATTCGCTGTGAGAGCAACGAGCGGGTAAACGCTGTTTATGCTCTATGTTACTTCTACGTCTTCTTTCACATTACCTACAGAGTAAGTAATAGCATCTATGCACGTTTAAAATACAGTAATATTTATACTGGAAAACGTGTGTTCATTTCAAGAGAGACATCTCATCATTGATGCCTTTCTCATAAGTTCATTTCTAACAAAATCAATCAAATGAACTTATGAGCATGTCATCAATGATGAGATGTCTCTCTTGAAATGAACACGTTTTCCAGTATAAATATTACTGTATTTAAATTATTGCACACATACAAACATGGTGTAGGTATAGCACTATTTAACAAACTTTTTAATTCGACTTCTTGAATACAACCTTTTGATTTCGAAGCTCGATGAGAACGAACTTAGAAACTAGGCGATGCTCGAATATTTCCATTCCGTTTCGTTAAAAAAACAGCACTTTTATGGTAACTGTCAAACGAGACACTTTTAAACTTAAAGACTACACTATGTTGCAAAAATCACATACTTTCAATTTTATATTTAGAAAAAAAAATTTAAAATCACTACAAAACTTATTATTATTTGGAAATCATGACACTCTCGACAGTATGACTCCACTCTCCTAACAAGAGTTACGTAAAAGCTTTTGTTAAACAAACAAAACTGAGTAACATAATATTCGTTAGGGCGTATTATTTAGTTCACAATGTAAAAGTTTCCACAATGGTTGTCGCCACAACATTCGAAACCTAAACTATGTTCCGGTTTGAAATCAGCGTTAATATTGTTATAATTTAGAGCCGCCCATCGAGGTGAGGGGAGAGTAATAAATATGAAGTAAAACTTTCTGGCCTTTTGTTAACAAATTATACGTAACTAGGTAGTCAGTCTTTGTTGGCTAGAGAATCCCTTTTACCCTCAACGCTTTTCAGCCTTAAAGAATAGTCAGTAAGATAATGATGAATGAGCCTCCTTTCTTATGATAATCTATGAATGATAAATAACATATCCCTCACTGTACACGGTTTTTGTTCTTCATGTTGATCTCTTTTTAATGCATCAAGGAATATGAAAACTATTAAGGACGTCAATTATGTGAGAGTAATGTGATGGCTGCTACCAAAAGTTTGTAATCTCTGGATGTAATCTCTTACGGACCAATAACTTTCTGTAACATTATATGGTCGTGTAGGTACCTAACAAGATTATATTTTGAAAGCTTTATGGTTTTGCTATGTGTTATTTTCGTGAAATTCCGAGAGCTGTTATTGATCATTCACTTTTCTATGTCTATACATATTATAATAAAATAGTAACGAGGTCAGAACTGTAGAGAAAACCTTTTTGAAAAATTTTTTTTTCCTACGAGGTACGGGGAACGGAACGAGTCTGATCCCGAAAATATTATTTTTAGAATATTTGTCCGTTTGTCTGGATGTATGTTCTAGATTCACGCAAAAACGGCTAAACGGATTTGGATGAAATTTGCCACACTGATAGTTTATAATCTGGATTAACACATTGGGTACTTTTAATCCCGGTAGTACGGTAGCTTTCTATTTTCGTTAATAGTACATTACTGCAGCGGCAGCGGCCAGCAAAAGAGGCATTGATGGACGAACGGGTATGTCACTGCAGGGATCCATCAGAATATCAGCGTCAGATACATTTGCCTGACACGTGCTGAGCTGGACTCCCATTTGGTGCAACCTTGAGACGCACACCGCACTGTGTATATTCGCTGTTTTGATTTGTAGTATGTCATGGTGTCAATTAATTTCTATAATTATGTTTGATTTTTTGTATGTTTGCACCTTGTTTTTATATTCATGTCATTTGTTATAATTTAATTGTGTGTTGTGCTACGTCTTTTGTGTGCACTGAATAAATGGTTTATCTATCTAACGGGTAAGTACGTCGTGTACACATACGTTATCCATCAATGCCTAGTTGTGGCCAAGGCTTGTAGAGTACTTTTCTCAAATAGTGCGTGGAAATTAAAATACAATTACTTTTCAAAATCAATGTCGAACAACGAACAACAATAATTTTTCCCGCGTTAAAGTATTCATTTGTGTTTTTTTTTCAGTAACCACTTTCTATTTGCAAGCCAGTTCGAAATTTAAATAAAACGTTTGATAAGAAGTTACCTCCTTGATAACTTATTAAACGTTATGTTTCGGAGTAAGAGGGTAAATTACACGATAGATATGAGTTTACTATGTAATTTATTTGGCCGCTAAACCACGACAGATATGTATTTACATACAACTTTTGCCGGCCACTGTTCGCATGTATTTGGCCAGTACAGCAATTCCGATTTATCTCGAAGAAGGTTGTCATAATAATGCTCAAATTTCCAAGCATGTTTAAGAAAATGTTATTATTTAATAAATGGTTCAATAATAATTATTTCTTATCGAAACCATTTATTCAAACAGCCTATTATAGTGTATGCAATCAATTTCTGTAATTCAATCACTCTAGCTCAATCTAATTAAGCTAAAGTAAACCTAACGTGGAAATGGAAAATCTAAAGACGGGCAACTTTATGAAGTAGTTATACAAGCGCCGTATAAACCGTATATAATAAGAAGAAGTTAAAATAATCTGTGTTTACAATGTCTAATTGCAACTTTTTATAAGTTAGAATAAGGTTTAAAGTTGACTGTCGTTTTTGCGGTTTATAATAGCAATTATCGTAGAGTAACGCGGTGTGAGAGGCAGCATGTTAATGCACAGTATGCACGCAAGCCACGGGTGCTTGGCCACTGAAAATGTAGAAAAAAGGAATCTAATTAAAAATGTAATCACGTTTGTTACAGGGGTACAGATTTAAACAAAAAAGTTGGGGTTGTTCCGTGAACGAAACTGAATTTTAAATCGAGCATTTTAAATTCATGTCTTGAACGAGGGTATCGGTTCAATCTGCTCTCGAAATGAACGAGTTTAAATCTCTCAAGGGCATCGCGTCAGGTTTCCATCACGAAATCACTCACATCGCTTTGTTCAGACCGCGGAGCGCCGAACGGAACGCCTGTCAAACAAAATCACGCCAAGAGTATCACAAGGCGACCGTTTACATGCTAATGAATTCGCATTACACCCGATCCCGTTTACTAGGCGCTAATATATGTACATACGTAGGTACCTAGTGCACATATGAGAGTATTATAACAGACATATTTAAATGATTTCGGAGAATATAGTTTCCGTTTCACATAAGAGTTAGGTACTGACTGTGTTGACAATCAGACTACTAAAAGAACGTGGCCCGTTATTCTGAAGATCATGTGAAGGGACTATACATCAAAACACTGAATTCTAGTTATAACAGCTGTCCACTTATAACCATTTATACCTGATATAATGTATTTGTAACTATCAAGCTAAAATTGAGTAGCAAAAGAATCAGCGCATGGGAGATAACCCATTACTAGATTTTGGATTCCATGAATACAAAACGGATTATATTTCTCTAAATGAATATTCTCAAGAGACGCGTATGAAACGTGTCACGTACGGCGCAACCTTCAGAGCAATAAAATAATCGATGTCTACTTGCTATGCTGCTCGACGGCGATCTAAACAGAGTGTTAGAAAGCGAGAAGTTGGTCTAAACCGAACTCGTTCGTGCCCTCGGCTCCAATCATCGAGTCCCAAGTCGGGAAACAACAACTGGGAACGAGCTCACTTCATTCGTGCCTTCACAACTTGGGGAATAACTTAGAAATTCAATTTGCAGACGGTGAGCGTTGCAGCGGCCTGTACAGTGCCACCTATGCAATGTGAACTTAGACATTGCCAACGTCACCAAACTTGCTGAATCCGACACCGTATGAAATTCACAGAGCACGTAGAAAAAGATTAACAAACTAGGTGTGGCTGTGGTGCAACGATTTAGAGCAACGCTTCCTTTTAAAAGGAAATGAACGTTGAAAGTAAACATAAAGTTGTTTTAACCCAGTTTACGACGTCATTTTTGTTTTTCCATTAGCACGAAAATCTTTCTGTATTTTTGAAAATTTTATTTTATAACGGTCACATTATTACTTACTTAATTGCTCAATCAAATCTTTAATTAACAAATTTGTAAACCAATCGTTGCTTAGGTACAGCAGCCGAAACATAAAACAAGAAACCAAGACCTCATTAACGAGCATTTTAATTAAACAATTCTTACAATGAAAATTATAAAACAAACAAAAGTGAGCGGGAAATAGACGGCTAATGAAGTGTTGGAAATTAATTAATAAAGACTCAAATGAAAATCTGAGTAAACAAGGACAATTTGTTTATTTCTCCAGCACTCGTAAATAAAGTTGCCGTGGTGAGGGTGGGGACAGATTCGTGCAATTATGATCACGTCATTATAACGGTCCCATTCTTAAATACCAGTGTGTGTTCATGGCTCTACGTAACGTTTTTTTGTAGGTACATATCCTATATTTACATTTGTAATTCTTGCTTAAGCTTGATGGTAACGCTCATTTAGTTTCAATGTGCACACATGGTTTCCAGGAAATCGGAATGAATTTGCTTTATCGTATGAATTAAGTAGATGAGTAGTTCGATGTTGCGTATTGAATGGAGAGCATTATGCAAACATATAAAAACATAATTATATTATTATTGCTTCAGGTACCTCCAGGTAGCTTCAGGTTTTGGATTAACTAGAATGGTAGGGCAGACTTAGTTAAGATTCTAAACACTTGGAGCATACTACGCTTTTATTGTACATAAAAAATAAAGAGTAAGTATAAAGATTTTTCGATTCAAATTATAAGTAAGTTGGCTTCTTAAAGTATTAAAAATGAACATAGCTTGCAATTTAAAGCGAAAGTAAAAAATATCGCCTGAGGGCGCATCCCTGTCATGAGTCTATCTGGAGACCATCAGTCTTTTTCCATACACCAATGTTTGTCATGCTGTGTTGTGCCATACGTAATGATGATTACAAACAGTGGCGACAATGTTTGTGAACGTGCAAAATACTTAATAGATTATGTTAAAACAATCTTTTGAGGCATTAGAAAGAAACCCCTGATTGCGTTAGAAACCACATACAAAATATTTTGTATGTACAACTACCGCTGTAGGTACTTTATCTTACTCAAATCACCCTAACGGTGCCAAACCGGCACATAATACTCCACAACAACAAAAAAACGACCCAAACGTTCACACAATACTGATTGTCCAATTCATATTCAAATAAACTGCGTAAATCCGCTGGTTCAAGGGAAAAATATTGATAAATAATAGAGTTAATAGGCGTTTATCGGCGGGGAGCGATGGGCCTTATTCCAAGCGATCGATGAGATCCATATTAATCACCAGGGACTTCGTAAATCGTTCAATGTCGTCTGCAGGCGCAATGAGTGCGAATCGCGCGACACTGTCATGACTATTTTGTCTCGCTTTATAAATTAATGTCGAAAAACAAACAGTTCAATAAAACGTTTAAAGTAAGCGAGAAAAGTGTTTTATTGCGTTCAACTTTGAAGTGCTTTCGTATAATATAAATCGTCGTTCAGATATCTACTGCGAATTGAGTTTTGAAATGAAAATAACAAACGCGAGTGAACCTGACGTTGAGGTTGTGATTCGATCCCTAGGTAGAGCAAAGTGTAATTGGATTTTTCGATTTGGAAAATTCTTAATTACGGCCAACAGTTTGGAATTGTGTTCGGTAAATGCTGTATGCAGCATAATATGTATGCAGGGAATACAAGCTTGACAGCCACCAAGCTTAATATTTTGCTCCATTTATTAAAAACTAGCTGCGGCCAGCGGCTCTGACCGCGTGTCAAGTGATTTTTTTAAAAGCCCCGAGTGAAAGTGTGGCCTTTTTTCTACTTTACAATCACAATTATTTTAACGACCTTTGAAACACATGCGTCTTCCAAATATCATCAAAATTGGCTTGGTATTCTAGCCGTGAAAGCGTAATAAATAGTCTCATTCCCGCTTTTATAACATCATCGTACGAAATACGTAAAAAATCCGCTATAAATAAATAAGCTCTTCAAAATAATAAAGCGATAATTCCTTCGAAAGAGGTAACCTTCGAGTTTCAGAAAGGGTGAAATTTATTGGTTCACAATACAGTTATCTCGCCGCCTGCGATCGGCGGTGGCGGCTTCCTCGCCACTTGACAGCAATCCGGTATACCACACTTTTTAACCGACCACCCTGAGTATAAGGAAAGCTGACAATTTTATATAACATATCAAGTTTTTATAATTTATTTCAAATAGGCACATAACAGGCAACTTTGTACGTCAAAATTTACAAGAAAATAGAATTAACTCTAGCTGCCCCTTCCAAAAGATAATTTCGTTTGGAGAAGACTGAGCGACAAACTCCACATGAGTGGCAGTATTTATATATGTCGTAGGATAATTTGATACTTCGAATCTTCGCGAAAATCCTAGGGGTTTTGCGAAAACGCGGATAATTAGACATAGGCGATTTAGGTTAGGTTATGTTAGAACAGTGACCATTAGCACGCGAAGGCGAGCGAGCGAAGCGAGCGTGCCGCGGCAGCGGCCGCCAAGCGCCAGATACCCTTCTATTGTTGTTGTATCATTTAGGTTAGGTTATGTTAGATCCTGACTTTGTCCAGTAAGATTTGATAATTTTTCGCCTATGTCTAATTATCCGCGTTTTCGCAAAACCCCTAGGATTTGTCCAGTAAGATTTGATAATTTTTCGCCTATGTCTAATTATCCGCGTTTTCGCAAAACCCCTAGGATTTTCGCGAAGATTCGAAGTATCAAATTATCCTACGACATATACAACTCGATGTGCCATAGACTGTACCTACATACAGTAAGTAAACAATAGTATCAGTAATATATTATATACATACATTAGAATATGTATTTAACTTCGAGATAAAAGATCAACGTCTTATTTGATATTGGATTTAAGTGAAAATAATAAATATTATGAAAAGTGTTTTCTTTTTAATATTTTTGTCTCAAAAACCCTTAATCCTGTTTGAAAAATGAAGATTTAATTTTGTGCCAAGGCATTCGAGTAAATATTTCATACAAGTTTATTTAACGTAAACTGTGACTCAATGCGTGCATGAGTTCCATTCATCACTCAACTGTACTATTATGTATTCTGTGACTCAACTGAAACCTTTGTTTATGTTTCGATAACACTCGGTGTGTTCCCACTTCACAACTGTTTTTTTTAAGAACTAACCTTTGTATAATTCCTTTAATATTAATATAAAGCAATACTATCGACAATAAACTATTTACATTTGAAATTCGAACATCAATAACGACAGAACAGTTTGTGCTCGAACGTCCTCTACTTTTAATTTCCTCGTATCTATTAAAACTGTATTAAATATTTTTATTGTAAAATTTTTATAATATTTTTTTTTATAATATAATATAATATTTTTTATTTTAAAACTCAAGGTATCAATGGTTTAACATAGTATATCGAAATCAATTTATCTATCAACTAATTAAAAACACGTGCCACCTTGCTATTTTTATGTTCTCAAGAGTCGCCCGGTAAGCCTTTTTCCTTCAGTTGACAAGCGAGCAGCCAGACAGCTTTAGTTTCTCTCAGTTTATAGATTTTTTTAAAACTTTCAGCAAAAAATTTCTTCTGCGAATCTCGCAATTAGTGCGATGAGGGAGGAAGGTCTGTAGCCTTGCTTTTACTTTATACAAATGACTTCTCCCTCCTCATCAAGTCGTAAAAACTGTTGCTTGGGCTTGAATAGGAAAATTATTCTTAGCGACGCCAATGGTCACATACTCGTAAGTACTGTAGAAGAGTTTGTAGTTCAGCAATCGATACGTCTGTAGGTCGTAGAAGGTGCCGCATAACTGCTGGCTGGAGACCAATAGGTGTTTTATTACGCTATAAGCATCAAACTTACTAGTGTGATGTAATGAAGGCATTGAGGAACGTAAGTGCTTTGGGTATGTGGGTACCTACTGTGCCTATGTAGGTAGTGTTACCAAATGTAATGGGAAAACTTAGGCGGTAGTCACGGAATTGCTTCTTTCATATTCATAAGTGGCCTACGTAATTGAGTCTAGGATGATTTTCTACTCCGAATTGTCCCAACATGCTCAATGGTTATGTTATAAAAAAAAATACGAAAATGTGGTCCAATAACGGTGAAATAATATTCATTTTATTTCTGTGGGATAATATTTAATTTTTTCCCTGTAATAAATATCTGAAACAGAATTTTCCAAGCCAGTTATCGAAATAGCCATTTTTCCACGTATTTCGTAGATCAAGGTCACAATTCGTGTAACATTTCCATCGCATTTCTCACCGTAAATGTGTTTCCTTGTTGTTAGTTGATAAACTGAAACAAACAAGGAAATAATGCATAAACTTGACTAGGAAAGTACCATAAATATAATTTTTCTCCTTTGTAATCGATATTGTCAGCGATTTACCACGTAACCGCCTTGATGGATGTTTTGCCGACTTTGAAAACACCGGCCTGTTTTGTCTTTCTATTTTCGACCGGCTTTGTAGTTGTGAATACGTAGGAGTCTGCATGTTCGTTTTATTATCGTTTGTTTAGAACAAAATACGCTTTGTGAGCATCGAAGACTATTTGATGTGTTCAATCGATTTCTATATGTAAAAAAAGATGGAAAGGTAGGGAAACAGTACGTAGGTACCTATTTATTATTGTTTAAACTTACGTACGGTCGCTCGGTATCAGTACCAATCGCTTAAGTAAAGATGTTATAGCTAAATCAGTAGTATAATTTAACAGTGGAAGGCAGAGTCGGTAGCAGTGTTCATCCCAACATAATATTATAAATGCCATAGTAAGTTTGTTTGTTACCGTTTCACTGTTCACGTCTAAAACGCTGAACCGATCATTCTGACATTTTGCATATACGTTGTCAGGGATACAGAAACGGACATATAAGGTACCTTTCATCTCGAAAAAAAGACCTGTTCCCGAGGGAAATGACAATAACGTTCTTATGATAATAGATGGCGCCACGTGTAGTGTAGTGTGTTAACTGCACTGACTGGACGTGCACTGACTGGACAGGTCCACTCAATCTGTGTGGTTCTTTCCTCAAAAGACCATTTCAGACACCGATCTACATAGCCTTCACATGATCTGACCAAGATTCTGTCTGGACTTTAAAAGAGACTGTGACCTCTGAGTTTGTTTCGGCCTTTCTTCTCAGAGTAGTGAGATAGGAAACGCCGACCTCACCTAGTTTAAAAAAAAATATGATTGACGTGTAAAAGTGTTTGTAAAAACCTACTTACAGAAATAAAATCATTTATCATTTAAGAGTTTATTTTTATTTAAATACACATTTTTTGAGTCTATAGTGTCGATAGACCCGTTTTTCAACATCCTAATTATAATATTATAGATGCGAAAGTAAGTTTGTTTGCTTGATACCTATTCACGCCCTAAAAAAAAAAAAAACCGCTGAACTATCATCATGACGTTTTGCTTCTATGTTGTCAGGGATACAGAAAAAAAATACCCACCATTCATCCAGATAAAAAGTAATTTTCTGAGCCCATGAGTGCAACGGCTAAACAGATTAGGTACACACGGCTACACATCAAGCTATAAATTTCCAGTTTACATTGACCTCTCATTGTAAGGAAATCCTATACAATGCGAGATCAGCTTATACTGGAAATGTATAGCTTGATGTGTAGCCGTGTGTACAACCCGAATTGATTGTCAAAACCAAAATAAAGTTGGGTGATTAAGATGGTTTTATAATCTGCAAAGTATTATAAGCGTCATGCTCTTTATTTTCCGTTTATTCCCATAATCCCAAAAATTTTAATAAAAAACGCTTTGCATAATCCAATATTTTTACGTAACAAGCATTTTCAGTCCCTTGATATATGTAGATATGTCTAAATAAACTGTCTTAATTTCCCCTGAGCCGGGCGCCACACAGTGGATCGACTCCATACAAAGTTTCGGACATAGGATTTTTAAATTACACTTTTGCGATTTTTGAAAAACTAGTGATGCCAATCTGTTCTCCTATATGATACAAGACCAAATCATTCTTATACATTTTTCGATTAAACTTCAATTTGAGAAGATATTTGACTTTAAGTGATTTCAATGTATGAAAATGTATATTCAAGTTAATGTATCTTCTGATTTTCTCACATTTTCTCCTTTTGACTCATATAGCAGATTTGTAGAGGTGTTTAGCAAAATTTTTCCCAAACACACTTGTGCCCCCCCGGGCCCCCCTTAGAAAATATTAAATTATTTTAAAATATAATTTATTTTGATCAATTAATTAATCTGCAGCAGTAAATACTAAGATAAATTAAAATTTAAGAAAATGTTACTTAAGATTAAATTAGTTTTATCAAATATTAACTCAAATTTAAATATAAATTAGGAAAATATATGATATTAAACTATTATCTAAAAATCCAGTTTTAAGTTTGAATGGAAACAGGAACAACTTAAGTTTGGCTATTCCTTGCCTGACTTACAAAAGTTTCCCAGCTACGAAATTTTAGTTAGAAAATATAAGACAATTTTAAAAATTAAATTTATTTTTAAATTAATGATTTACAAAAGTTAATATTTGGGTATAAAGTAAGTTATGTAAAGTAAAGTAATGTAAAGTAAATGTTAATCTTACCAAATTAATTTATTAAATATAAAACAAAGTTACTTTAAGGTATTTTGAAATTATTTTAAAATATAAAACATTCTTGTAAATACATACCTACAAATTTTACATTATAATGATTATTTACATTTTTACAAACAGAGAAGGTACAGAAAAAATAAATAAAAGATGACTTAAAAAAAAAAGATTACAAATGAAAAAAAATATATAAGAAATTAAAGCCTACGCTAGTGTATCTTCTTCATTATCCGAAGATTCACTAGCAGTATCTTCATCGGTGTCACCGAAAATTTCATTCCCATCCACGAAATTACTATCAACAGGTTCTTGGACGAGAAGTTCGTAGGTTTCCTTGAAAAAACCTCTTTTACTTTTCGTATCCATGCGTGGTTGAATTTGAGCCAACACAGGATCCAAAGAAATCAACAGGTTGTTCAAGATGTCTTCATTACAAGCTTTGCCACTAATTTTACGAGAATGGTGCTCTCTGAATCTTCGGAAGTCCTTATTCCTGGACTCTGAAACTTCTTCCGAAAGGAAACCTATTGGGACTACTGAAAGATGCTCTATGATTTGCGACCCATGCACAAGCAATTTATGAACACTTGGAGGCATGTTATACCAGGGATATAATTCCATATACAACTTGTTTGTTTCCTGGCAGAATTGCTTAAACTCTGGGATCTTAATTTTTTCACCTGATGAAATGCACTGTAGAATAACTGCAAATCTTTTCACAAGACCAACGTCTAATCCAGTCAGTGAAGCAGTTTTGTCAGGATCTCCAAAAAACCGACGAGCGCTGTGGCCATCGTTAGTAGTTCCACTACCTTGTTTCACTACATCAAGCAGCAATCCAGTTTCTCTTCTGAAATCTTCTTGGATTTTCAGTTTCCTGTCATTCATTTTTTTCTTATTTTCGTCTCCTCTAGCCTGCCATGTCTTAAATTACAGCCTGTAGGCAATATGAAGAAGACTCTCCATGCATCGAATCCAAGCATGCAACGAACTTAGTCCATATTTGTACATATCTTCATTTGCTGGTTTGTCTTCAACTAACGCCAATTCATTCATCTCTCTTGGTCGAGCTTCACAAATGGTACAAGAGGATGTGGGATTGTCTGAAATGTACGATGCTATATTACCATCAATCATCGTCATTAGTAGCTGGTGTTTGATATGACTGTTCCGGATTATTGTAGGAGTAAGTTCTGAAATTTCTGTGTCAATCTCACTCTTTACAGACAATACGTTAGCTTTATTTTCTTTCATAAACTTCCACATTATTGGACGGCAATATGAAGTTGATGAAGGACGCTCGTTTTGCATAATAACTTCACCGTCTTCCGTAACTAATTTCAGTGGCACTAAACTAGCCATAAAAACACTTGCTATTAGGTCTTCGTTACTTTTCTGTTTATAAATACTTTGATCGGAAGCGCCATCAAAGCCCCATTTACTGATTAGTATTAGTTGTTCATCAGCAATTGTGTTACTATCAACCAATGACTCAAACAGCCTTGCCGTAGTTAGGTCTAAAAGAGCTTGCAAATTGATTTTTGCTGATGTCTCTGTAACAACAATATTACTTTTGTCGGGATAACACTTTTTCTTTTCTTTTTGTAGTTTGTAATAACTTGGATATTTACTTATGCCTTCGTTCATGCTAAACTATCTAAGAGTAATGTAGCGCCATTTAGATAGTTTCAATGTAATATACAAGGCTAACGCCTTTACTGCTGGTATTTCTATTTGTAAATTTGGAGATTCTCCATCGATGTTTCTTTTGATGGCTGAAACAGCTTGTGGATTCTCCAGCATATATTTTAATACTTCAGCAACTTCATTATTTCCGGTTGACTTAAGTGCTTCTACAGTGGAAAACGCTAGTTCGTTAGCTTCACTTTTCGTACGTACTCGTGCGTTCTCTGAAAGGCGTCTACGTTTCTGACGTTCACTGAGATCTTCAAATGGCTTACGGGGCAGTTTCTGTGTAGACGTGGAGGCATCTTGCTTAGGTGATATATAATGTTCTTGTTTTGACGTTGATTCACTAGTATCCGGTGGTGATACAAAGTCAATTGGCTCGACACTTGCTGCAGGTGCTGTTGCATTTTCCTTGTTGAACAGCGGCCATTGTATATCAGACTTCGTAGCTGGGAAACATTTTGTAAGCCAGGCAAGAAATAGCCAAACTTAAGTTGTTCCTGTTTCCACTCAAACTTAAAACTGGATTTTTAGATAATAGTTTATTTTCATGTATATTCCTAATTTATAATTAAATTTGAGTTAATATTTGATAAAATTAATTTAATCTTATGTAATATTTTCTTAAATTTTAATTTTACTTAGTATTTACTGCTGTAGATTAATTAATTGATCAAAATAAATTTTATTTTAAAATAATTTAATATTTTCTAAGGGGGGCCCGGGGGGGCACAAGTGTGTTTGGGAAAAATTTAGCTAAACACCTCTACACATCTGCTATATGAGTCAAAAGGAGAAAATGTGAGAAAATCAGAAGATACATTAACTTGAATATACATTTTCATACATTGAAATCACTTAAAGTCAAATATCTTCTCAAATTGAAGTTTAATCGAAAAATGTATAAGAATTATTTGGTCTTGTATCATATAGGAGAACAGTTTGGCATCACTAGTTTTTCAAAAATCGCAAAAGTGTAATTTAAAAATCCTATGTCCGATACTTTGTATGGAGTCGATCCACTGTGCGCCACTGAGCCAGCAATCTGCCCGGCCGTCTCATTATGAAGCTCGTTGTCTTGAGACACGGTTCCGGCCCGGATCCGACGCCTGGCGCCACATCAAATGCATAATACTGCACCAATGAGCCGAGAAGAATTTACTCATATTGTTCAAGTACTTTCTACTAAGAATTCTGCCCTTGGTTTTATTAGTTATGTAACGAGCTAGACATGTGTGTGGTTGCTCCACTCTTATTATCTTGCAAAGCACCGCCGCCGTTGCAATTAGATTCTATTGAACATGAGCAATCAACATTTATAACATTACTTAAACTGCATATAGTCCGTACAGAGAGCATAAATGCGGCACTTAACTATGAGCTCCTGCTAGTATGTAGTACTTGCATTAGCATTAGTACAGCAAGCAAATTCCCAAACGTGTAGCACTGGCTTAATTCACGCAAGAAATCTTCGCTCGAACCATTCCCTTGAGTGCTCTCTAAAGACTTGCTACGAAAAACTCCCAACCGCTTCGCCACTTGCACAATTTATGACGGTAGTTAGGCCAACGCAGCGCCTCTGTTACCGCAAACAGGTAGGAGCCATTGTAGCGACGGACACCCCTCCCCCCGCACAGCTCTACCAACATGACCACCGAGGGGTCGCACAAAGGAAATAATGAGGGTCTATTTTAAGTAGTAAGTTTGCAGCCAAAGCAATATACAAGCGAGTTGAAGACGCGACGCGAATGCCTGATGAACTTTAATTACAGCGGCGGAACCAACGTGGAAGCAATTGCCTGCCAGTGTATTAGCATAATCATTTTGTAGCCCTGCAGTAGCTAATTGATGTGAAATTGCTGATTTAGGGTGCCAATTTTAGAGGAGTGCATATACTTTAATCTCAATCATAATCGTTTCAATATTACAGGGGTCGTTTAGCAATACGATCTATCGGTCCTTGAGTTTTATTCGTCTATGTAAAAATATTGATTTCGATAAAATGGGTCAGATGAACCTTATTTTTATACGTCGTAACAGACCTCCGGATACTTTTAAAGTATAAAACCGGAATGTTTTTTCTGGAGAAATTGTATGTGTTAAGTCAAAAGGCCAACAGTATAAATAAAAACGTTAACGGCAAGATAGTTTTCGTCGGCAACCCTAAATTTGGGAGATTTATGGCCGATTATCACTATAAGAATATTTAGCCAGTAAAGTCCTTTTATTTAACAAGTTTATTCTATTATTCAAATGTTCGTTGTGACATTATTAATTGGGAATTCATTTTATTTCGCGCAATTCCAGTAAGCAGATAATGAGCAACTGACATTATTTTAATGATGTAATTATTTTTGACAATACAACTTTACATATCCATGAATATTTATATGGGACATGAATAAAGCGAAGAGAAACACTTCGATAGCTTTATGATGGATAGATGCAAATTCCGAGGCCGCGGGAGAAAAATGATGAGCGTCTTATTGTTCCCTGAGAGTATTTTAAATTCAAATCAGACAGAGAAGAGTTTTTGGGCGCCACCTTGGAAAATAATACAAGAATACTTGAGTTGCGGGAGGTGTATATATAAATTGTGACATTTTCGTCCCGTTTGTCTTGAAAAAGAAGATTACAAAAAATACTGAGGTGCCCGTACCTGTGGTTCATACGAAGGTAGTCAAGTAAAATGAAGTACTTATTACAAAAAAAACTACTCATTTGAGCAATGATAATATGCTAGTCTTCGTTAAAGTTAATATAGGTATTTGCTGACTAAGAGTTTAATATACACTCTACGAAATAAAAAAAATGAGGACCTGCAAATAACATCTTATCTTTTTTTTCTACTTTCTTTTGTTTCTAAGAAAGCAAATACTGTTTATCATAAATCATATTGGAACGAAAATACATTTTGAGTAAAATTATATTTTATGAGAAAAATGTTCGTCACTTAGCTATGTCGCGTCCACATAAGAAAACGTTTCACGCGATACTAAAACAGTCAAGTTTTAATTTACTTATCTTCTTAACTACACTTTCACAATCTGCCTAGCCGTTTCCTAAGGGTTGGCTTCCTGTCTAACCTGGTGCAATTGAATACCAGTATTTCAGATGGAGTGACTGCCTGTCTAACCTGCACAACCCAGCTACTGGGGTAACACGATACCTCTTAGTAAGTCAGAATTTTTGAGCTCCACCCGTAACGACTGTCAAAGACTAACGAATGATAGCTGGGACCAATGGCTTCACGTTCTTTCCGAGGCACGGTCTTGATATGAACTTAATGAATGGTAACCCATCCATGAATCGACCTCAGCAAACGTTGCTTAACCTTGAAGTCCCGTGCGGCTGTTATTATTTAGCCACGAGCCCCTCGACACCCACACCTTGGAATGAAATGGTTCCAGGAAATGCCAAATATTTTTTTACACATTCATCTCTTACTCGTATTTATTCAAACGTGAGACAAATTACGCCATGACTCCAAGCCCATTTGTAAAAATTGCGCCTTATAAAACAAATGGGCCTGACATATAGCACTTGAACTCTTGAACTGTATGAACTTCCTCATGGCATGGGGTACCTATTTTTCATTCAAAAGAGGCTGGTTTCATTCAAAGTCGGTATAACATAATACGATTTAGATGAAATTAAATAAAAATACTTTTAACTACTTACAGTGCTTTTTGTATGCTGATCTTTCACACAAGAAAAATCATTCGAGAAACCGTAAACAATGAAATAATACTAACGTAGTTATCCATTTACAATTCTGTAGACATTAAAACATTCAATTAAACTCCATAAAAACTCATTAAAAGGGTTACAATTCCATAAAATACAAGAATAATTAGCCAACTAGCAAAATCCCGACGAATACACTACGACTTAAATTTTTCAGCATTTAACCCAGCTGACTATGAGAAATCGTCCTCAGCAACATTCATATATTTTATCCTTTGTTTTGCATAACAAAAACATAATTTTGTAGAAAATCTGAAACTATCACGAAACAGCACTAATATTGTGGGAGATTTTGTATAATATAATACTTTTGAAAAATGGTCGTTTTGAACATTATTTGAAATGTAAACTACTATTTGTCATATCTTATAATTACAAAGGTGAAAATGTACTGGGGAATGAGGACAGTAGGAGACGACACCAGTCACATTGAATGTGATATATTAATAGGAGTACCGAAGCGTCGCAAGTAACCTGCCTGGCTGTTTGTGTGTGTGACTTTAAATGTATGTAAACGCACCCACAATATTACAGGAGAAATTCCCAGAGTGGGGCACCGATTTAAAAAAAAAAATAATAACAATCACCGGGTTTTCTAAGTAGGCCTTCAAGATATTGGTGTAGTCACCAATCTTAAATTATTGAGGGAATATAATAATAGATAGACGTGGAGACTGGTGATCGCTGTTCCTAAATTGTTACTAGCATATCGAAGGACACTGCTGCCCACCCTCATGTCAATAGACCTTAGTCACTTTTCTGGAGGACGTTGCCTGTATTTGATAAGCTTTTAGAAATAATTATAGAATAATGCCTAAAATTGAACGCATTTAATTTCCGCCCAATGGCGGAGCAGTCATTATACGGCAAAGTAATTTATAACGCGGCTGACCTAAAAATAAGTAAAAGGAGAAGTGGGTACTATTTATCATTGTACGGTGAAGAGCGGGGTGAATCAATTAAAACAGTGCAGGGTGCATACTGTAGGGGTAAGATACGAACAGGCGAGAAGCACACAATTGTTAGCTGCCCCACAATCACTCTGATATTTGGTTGAAATAGTTCTTTAGGTATATTTGGAACCGGCACGAAAGCGCTCGACTGTTTATTTCATCTAATCTCTTCTTTTAAAACTTTTATCTATAAAATAGTATAAATAACAAAAAAGTAATGAGGCCATCGTCGTTATTTTATCATTGTTTCTTGAGATTCAAAGCAATAAGGTGCCAAGCATTCAGACGAGAGCTTTGTTGTCACCTGCCCCAGACTACGGACTACTCTCAGTTATTAGCTAGCACAGCATCTTTATGGATCCTACCGACCGACGCCGAAGCAATCCTCTGTGTATTTTATCTAAGCTGAGACACTTTTGTTTTAAAACTTTGCTATACACAATCTCGAACTAAAAACGGTTTCTTTGCCTGTATAGCTGAGTTTTTAAAATATAAATTTTAAAATTGGCGGAGTGCCATCTTCATGGCTCCATGGTCGCAGGTATTCGTGTAGTTACGAAATATATGTCGTCCGCTCATTTACCAGACTGGCGACCTTCGTTTGACAATACATAAACTTGTACAGCTCTCAACGACACAAATCAGAGAATACGGTTAAGATAGCTTCCCTTTAGTAAAGTAAAAGTTGAAGTATTACCCCTACATGAAAATCTAGGGTGGAGATTCCCCGACACCATGCGGAGTACCTCCGTGTCATTGTTCAGCTTCCGTGAAATATATGAGGGCCCGTCATATACCATTTTATATATAGGCACATGTCTCTATGACATGCATCTCCAGTAACCGTTTTTGTATCTAAGTAATTCACTCAGTGGGATTTGCACTGTGAAACCTTTTATGGTGGTGAGGTGTGGCTTATCAGTATGTACCTAAGGCTTTTAGGCATTACGCTTCAATAAAATAACCCAATGTTTCCTTGTTATAGGGTAATATTTAACTGATCCTCTACAAACTTATTGACCTTCTCATGATCGACGCTTTTTAAATTAATGAACCTCTAAAAAAAACTACACTTCTAAAAATGCACACCTTTTTAAATAATTGAGCCTCTTTTTAACTTTTTGCCACCCCGACCGAATGCATTAGGTTAGGTTAGAACTGTGACTAACCGCGTTTCTACATCCAAGTTGGTCGCAGTCACTTGACTATTTCTTATTTTTAGGACCCCAAAATAGGAATAATTTGAGGTTCACAAATAGAGACGCAATCATTATATCAGAGTGTTCAATATGTTTTTTAGGCAAGCAAAATGGGAAATATTTGAGGTTCGATGAAATAGATGCCCTTGTTATAAGTCCGAAATCTGAATAAGTAAATCGTATGGTTTCTTACTCATGCATTGGTTATATAAATTATCATTGCGAAGAAGGAGGCTTATTGGATATTTTGCCAACAATTTGTACTGCACATAAGGCTCCATATCCATGATACATGGAGTTCTTTATTTTTTTTTTCAAACTAATATTATAGTAGGTATAGCATAGCCTATAAATAAAGTCAGCGTCTGATGTAAGGTTTATGCCTGAAGACCTAAAACTGAGCTAGATTTATTCTAACGAGGTGTTATAATAAATTGACTCCACCCTATGCTAAACGCCCGATATAGTTATCATTTTATTTTAGACCACAAACCGTACCGTTGTCGGAAAATTGCGCATTTTAATTTCTTGTTTCCATTTTAAATCGACCTTTGTTATTCAGCATTTTCTTATTATACTTGTTATACAGTCCACTCTCACTTTAATTTTACTATACCACGACCTATCGTCGCGATCACTACTAAACCACGCACTCTTTATCTTCAAGCCAGGTAGTTTCACGTAATGTCAGATTGTGATTTGTAGGAACACCCACAAGCAAAAGTAAATTGAACACAATGTTATTAGAATGAAGTCTAAATGTCAAAGTAGAGTGATTAGTTCACTTTCGTATTTTGAAATGTTTCTCATCTAAGTTATACATAAATTCTGGGTGTAAGTCGTCGTAGGAACTTTCTTCAGTACTCGGCAGTATCACAATACGATGGAATTAAATACTACTATTTCAAACCCGTTGATGAAGGTTTAGAAGTTATAACGTCAACGCAGTTTATTGATAAACTGATATTACACAAGCAGCAATTGCACAGGTTCTGAAAATACCTGACAGTTTGTAAGTAAACGAATGCTTAAAACTGAACGAGTATTCGATGGAAAAAGACATTCATATTTTTTTAAACGTGTTTTTGTTTTCAGAGTTGTTGTAAAAACAAGAAGATGGGGTGGTGCTTTTGGTTCTAGAGTCAATAGGCACAGTTTTGCAGCATATGCAACGGCATTAGTGTGTATAGTTATTAGGCATATATTGAATTTGTATCTTTTGTTATGTAACTTAATAAAGAACTTTGTATTTTGTCTAACGAACATAATACATGGTAACGTAAGAATATTAAATTTTAAGAATGATGGTCTGCAGCTGTAAGTTACTTTTATACTAGTTATGGCTCGTATACATTTCTTCTGAGCTTTGAATGCCGCTTCTTTATTGGTAGAATTACCCCAAAAAATACCACAATACTTTAGAATAGGTGCAACATAGCCGTTGTAAGCTGTAAGGACTGTAGAAGTACTGACGGTTTGTTTTCAATGCATAAGAGAAGATATTCAATTTAGTGCATATTGTTGTTCTTTAAAAATTTAAATTATAATCTTTATACCCAGAAATCTCGCAACGTCAACTTCTTGGATCTTATTATTTCGGTAATTTATGTTCATATTTGCTATTTTACTTACTCCACTCCTGGATTTCATGAAAATTATTTTGTCAAGATTAATATGTAAATTGTTTGATGCCAACCAGTCTATAATGCTACCTAAAGTCATATTTATCTCAGGTTCCATGTGTAATTTATTATCTCCTGTGAACAGTACGGTACTATCATTAGCAAATAGGATTGTGTTGTATTTTGTTGCTTCTGGAAGGTCATTGATGTATAATATAAAAAGAAGCGGACCTAATACACTTCCTTGTGGAACTCCAGATGTAACCTGTCTACATGACGATGGATAAGTTATAATTTTTTTCACATAATATCCTTGTTATTATGGTGTTATTTGCGTCCTATTTCTTAAGTAAGATTTAATCAGGTTATAGATGTTGCCTCTGATATCATAAGCGTATTTTTTTCCAAGAGTATTTTGTGGTCCACATAATCGAAAGCCTTTGTTAGGTCCATATACAGTGCACACGTTTGTTTACCTCTATCCATCTGGGTTACTATGTTGTGGAGAAAATTATATACTGCTATATCAATTGATTTATTTTTACAAAAGCCAACCTGTTCTTTACATTTTTTTTTTCTTTCAAAGTACCTACAAATACCTTCATGGATCACTCTCTCAAATATCTTCGATATACTTCTTCATGGCGAGAAATCGTATTTGAAGCTGACAGGCCAGGGAGTAATGATACAAGCCAATTATTTGACAAGCCCAAATGAACTAATATCAGTGAATTATTCGATATTTGGTATAGCTTTAACCGAGGTCGAGGTATACTTTTGATAATATTGACTGGCAGTAAATAGGCTGTTCGGGCGGATATATTCGAAGATGCTGGTCGTACCTTGAATCCAGCTATAGAAGTGGGCCAGGTGATATTTATTTTGTGTATTTTGTCTATGTATTCCAGATTATAGATTCAGCAATCAATACACATCTTTTCATTTGATTATTTACATAAAGGAGGATACAGGAAGGAGCATTCATAATGGCTACGTCTTTGTGGACGATGGAAAACACAGTTTAGAACGAGGGTACTGGAGAATTGTATAGTGCCCGAACGTGGACTTACAAAATCTTTGGTGCTAAAGACATTCCTTACGATTTCCGTGTTTATTTGAGACGAATAAAATCCAATCCTGTTGGTATTTTGGGAGCTGAATGTAAAATAATAACTTAACCTATACTATATATACATAGTTACGACAAGGATATATATTATTTTAATGCTTACCTACTTTCTATCTAATTTTATATGTTTATAGCTACTGGTGCACCTCCGTGCTGCCTTGATTATGTCATAGTCCAGTCATTGAGAGAAGCCATAGAAGCCTCTCGAAAAGACAGTGGCCACGATACAAATTATCGTTGTTTAAGAGCGTTTATACCTTATGAGTGGCAACGTCGCAATTTAGTGTCATATTTCGTGGTTTTTAATTTTTATCATTTAATCGGAGCTATATTTAAAAAATCTGTTTAATTAACTTTTTAGAATTACGTGAAAGTGTTTAAAAAGTAAGTAGGTAACCGTAATGCTTACAGTTATTTTACAATGAAAATAACGCCCTGCAAGTTTCCAATATATTATTTGGATATAAATAGAACTGTAAACGCAACAATTTCTTACCTTTTACACAGTTTTCACATAATTCTAAAAAGTTAATTAAACAGATTTTTAAAATATAGCTCCGATTAAATGATAAAAATTTAAAACCACGAAATATATTATGACACTAAATTGCGACGTTGCCACTCATAAGGTATAAACGCTCTTAAGTAAGCTACTGAACATTCTTTGATTAGGATCCATTTCTAATCATGGCAGTTACTCTAGATACATGGAAATATTGCCAGCAGGTGCTTGCAGGCATTTGGATTGTTTACGATTTCGTTTATCCTTAGTGTGATTTACTCTTTCGTTAAAAGCATGTTTTGCGAATTGTGGCGCTTAGTTTATAAAAGACACAGGAATGAGGTAAAAATCGTCAGGACAGTTTTGAGTATGAATAAGGATAGCTATAAGAGTAGGGAAAGACAAAGGAAACGATGGATGATATGGCTAGAAAGGGGGTGACTACCAAGATGACCACTAATAGATTAGTATGGATGAAAAATACATGCGCTGACCCTAAATAAATTGGCATAAAGGCAAGAGAATTATGAGTTTATAAAAGACACTGGCAGCAAGCATGTGCTATATGTATAGGAATGGGCGTATTTTTGTGCCTTGTTATTTATTTACATCTTTACATAAAATATTCCTGGTAACTGTTAACCTATAGTTCATGGCGTATGAGTTAGCTCCAACTTAAACTGAAATAAAACTTCCAGCATCCTCCGGATATAAAAGGACTGTTAAAGCTATAAAAGAATAACTTTCAGTCGTAGTTCTTCAATTAAGGAAGGAGATAAGACAGACTCTTACCTAATTATACTTTTATATCATTGCTCAGTGTCACATAAATATTTCATCATTGAAATGTAATAAGAAAATACCAGTTTTTTTTTCTAAGATGTACCGATACATAGAGAAATTCCCGATCATATGTTTGGTGACCATAATTTGGTATCCCTACTATATCTAGGCAAATAGAGCAAGAGTAACGAAATCAAGCAAATTAAAATAATCAATATGGTTACAGAAGTCCCAGTTAATCTGGAAAGTATTGTTGAAGTACTTAGCTGATGTAAGAATTGAAAAATTTCTTCTGTATTAAGGAGCTGAAAACAGCTAAAGCGCGGTCACTGTCGGACTGCATATAAAAGAAAGAGAAGCGCGATGACACAAGTCTGGTAATTTATTACAAAATATGAAGCAATTCTCTATTTACTTACAAACAATCTATTGATTGGACAAAAAAATTAAAACACTATCACGTTAATTTGTTGCTTGAAGAACAGTCTGACAAAACCCAGAATGATTGCATGTATGGTTTTTAATCGTTAAAATAAATTTTTAGAAGTATCTTCGTGACGTTTTTCTATCGTACCAAATTAGTTGTATTATGTTTTCAACATACTATATAACTAGCATTATCCCGAAGAATATCATATATTTTTCTGATTTTGTTTATTCCAGTGAATCATATACTTTTAGGCATTATAAAACTTGCATTTAGGTCATGTAGGGGACTACATGACCTAAATGCAAGTTTCTTCGCATAACATAAAGGTCGAACGATTTATGTGAGCATACAAGTTGTTTTGATTTTTTTTATTTAGAGAATATTGTCAAAGATAAGTAAGTTTATGTACTAGAGAGATGAAAAACGTTGTGTAGAACAGTATGTGTATGTTATTGTGTGTAGGTGGTGTGGTGATGTATATATGTTGTGTATGTCTGTAGGGTGACGTGCGATGGAATGAGTGTAGTGTGTTTAAGTGGTGTGTGTTGCGTTGTCGTGTGTGCGTGGGGATGAGGGGGGTGCTGCCGTTGGGAGGAAGGAGAACTATGTAATAGAATCAACAGATCCAGGTGAATAAATATTCAACAGCCTCATACTCTTGCTCAATAATCCACTCCTCAATTTTAGATTTTACCCTGTAAGCATCCAATTTAATAATATTTATTTTATTATTAATTTTGGTGTACAAGTGTGAACTAAGAACATAATGCTGGCTTCTAGCAAAAGCGGTCTTGTGGGTTTCCGTAAAACAGAGAGGCATTTTCTTACGGCGTGTCGGGTCAGATGGAGGGACCTTGGAGTGTTTTTTCAGTACGGATCAAACCACAAACAGCTGCCTCACAGAAAGTACTTTAATATCTTTGTATAATTGTGAAGCGGGATACCTGAAGTGTTTTTTAGACATCACTTTAAGGACTGCTCTTTGTGCTCGCTGCAACTTGAGAAACCTAGTCTTAGCTCCACCTCCCCACACTGTAAAGCAGTAGGTGATGACGGACTGGCAGATAGCAATATACACCATTATAATCGTGTTTAGGTCAGCAGAGGACCTAAGAAGCTTGAATATATAAATCATGCTTCTAACTCTGGTGCTTATCATATCCAAGTGCAAGTACCAGTTGAGTCCGCCATCAATCACAACTCCCAGATACTTGAGATTATTTACCTCACTAAGGGACAAGCATGAGCAGTGCGACTGGCCTTTACAAGTGTGAGCGTTAATGGTAAAGTTTGTAGGTGGTTTCGTACTTGGATGTAGCTTGAAAGGGAGGTATTCGGTCTTATCCAAGTTCAAAGTAAGGAGATTTAGCCGCAGCCATCTAATAACGGCTTCGAGTGACGCTTCGGCAGCAGCTCTAACATGTTCCCAATCGGCCCCATCCCACTCCATCGGTCAACATAGGTGAACTAATTAGAGTTTATGAGAGGTATGGAGCATAGCTCGTTGATGTAAACCTGGAGTAAGGTCGGCCCCAGCACACTTCCCTGCGGGACACTGAAGGTGGTGGTTTCCTCACTACTAACGTGGTTACCAACTCTAACACACAGTCTACGATTAGTGAGATAACTTTCGAAAAAATCGTGAGCCAGTCCGCGTATACCGACGTCCTTCAGTTTAGAAAGGAGGGTGGGAACAGAGACTGTATCAAACGACTTTTTTAAGTCTAGGAATAGGCCTATGCATTTATTTATTTTATTTATTTAATAAAACTTTATGCACACGTAAAAAAAATACTGTACAAAGGCGGACTTAATGCCTGAGGCATTTTCTACCAGTCAACCTTAGGGTTATGCAGAGATACTCGTAAATGCTCGGAAATGACTTTAAAATACAAGAATAAATACTAATACATAGATACATACATATTAACCGAATAAACCTTGGTCAGGAGAAATAACGATCGGTAGAGGAGAAAACGATTCCAGCAACTCAGCGCTGGGATGTTTCGGCCAACTTCTGACGGATATGTTCACGTGTCTTCACTTTAAAAGACAACCGACTGGTTGCTCTCCTCATATTCAGAGGGAGCGCATTCCAAAGAAAAACCGCCTGGACAAAGAAAGAAGAATGAATGAAGCATTTATGTTTTTCATCAAGCTTTCTTGCTACGAATTCACTTAAGTCAAGCACTTCATCTTCAGTCGAAACTCCTTTTTTGAAACCATACTGATTTTGTGCAATAACGTTATTTTTATCAAAGAACTGAGTACCTAAGTCTGCGGTTTATCAATTTTTCAAAAGTTTCTGAGATAGATGAGGGGACTGAGATAGGTCTATAATTGTTCATACAGTCACTGTTCCCACTCTTGTAGACTGTACTTCCAGGAAAACACCAGTGGCTATTGAGCTGATTGAAAATATGCGTGATTGAGGTGACGCGAAATTATGATGACAGAGTTTCAGAAAATTGGTTGAGATAGATGCCATCCCATCCAGTAGCAGAATTAGGACGTAGGTTTATGATGGCGTTGTTAACATCCGATTCATCACAGTCAAGCAGAACAAATGAGTTAAGGGGGACACTTTTGGATAGATTAGAGGATGTCGACAGTGGTGAAGTGATTTTAGACGCGAGTTTTTTGCCAACGATAGCAAAGTACTTACACACAAGACCAACAGATACTTGTGGATCAGGATCAATTTTTAATAAGTCCGTGGAAGGTGTGAGGGATTTTTTTGTAGTTTGTAATGACTTTAATTTTATTCCATATTGTCTTAATATTAGTTTCAGCTTTTTGCATCTCATGCATGTCAAACTGGGTTTTTAGATTCCGTAATATAATGTTACAATGGTTTCGGTAACGATTGCAGGTAATTCTAAGGATATCGTCGTCTGGTGACATTTTAGTGTTCATATGAAGTGTACACGATGGCGAATGCAACGCAGCAGACCCGGTGTAATCCATGGCTACATAATAATTCTATCTTTTCTGGGAATGTTAACCTCGAATGTATATTTCTTTATTAAGCCCTGGTTATCACCGATCAGTTCATTCGCGGCAGCATTCGCATCGTTCATATTCATGAGGTGTGAGAAGTCCCTACTTTCAAGTTCCTGAACTAGCCTAGCGTAGTCCACCCGTGAAATGGTTTTTTGCGGTTTATTGGGTAATTTTGTAGTCTCAAGATAGGTATAGCAGAGTTGGCAAATGATTCATGATGAACGATTCTATAATTAGCGTTGTTGCTGGTATTTCACATCTATGTATGATATGATCGAAACAGTTTGCTGCTCTCGTAAGGGCTTGATGAGCCGATAAAAGTCCTTACAATGCACTTAGAATTAGGTAATCGGTAGAGCGGTCATCGTTATTAGATAGTTTAATGTCAATGTTAACATCGGGGGATGTTATTATTGCAACAGTTTAAGGGCTGATTTTTCAATAGTCAGATAAATTTTATCTGAGGAATAATTAATATTGCCGTTTGACAGCATTTGTATGGAAAATATGTCAAACTGTCAGATTTATTCTTCAGATAAAAGTTATCTGACTATTGAAAAATCAGCCCTTAAATGTTTTTAGTTGAGTAAGTACGCCATAAAAACCAGTCAAGAAGCCTTGAAATTGATATTTTTTATAAAATGAAGGCGAGCGGTAAACAGCGACTCATGCTATCCTATTATCAATTTCGCAGACGAGGCAATTGGCGTATGAAAAGTCTAGTTCGTGAACAGAACAGGTTTAGTGAAAACCACAATCCCGTCATTTTGATTTTGTGTATTTGATGTAAAATGTGACGTGTAACCGTCTAAAATTGGAATATTCGCAACCTTACTCAACCAACATTCAGTCACAATACTAAAAGTTCGTTAAAATTCTTATTAATGCTGCGAATATTTAGGTGTAGGATGTTTAAGCCTGTAACAGATACATAAATAAAGTCCGAGCACTTATCCGGTGGGCATTTATAAGTTTTTGCAATCCAAGTCAGTGAGGATCTCCTCAACAGGATTAGCAGAAATATAAAATAAAACGTTCCCACAAAACAAGAAGCATTGCAGGCATACACACAACAATAAACAAATGGATAACCAAGTGATATTCTGTAAAAAAAAAAACCTAAAAAAGAAACCGAAAAACCTTTAAATCATGCCAATGCAGTCGTGCATCATTAAGGACAAGATATATTTTTTTTTATATGGCTAATATGAATTCAATCAAGAAAAATGTTAATCGGTAGCCGAGGGTAGATGATATTTATTTTTCAATCAACCCTTATAATAAATCATGGAATTCGTAATCTTGCTAGTAGTTTATCTAGTTAATACCCCTTAATTGTGAGAATAAAGTAAATCTCGAAGTGACGCAACAGGAAAGGGTCTAACTAATCACTGTAGAAATACAAACATAGTTAGAGCATTCACTCAATCACACGCTTAGCTAAAAGGGCGTAGGTGTTAATTTTGTCATATCACACATACATACGTTTCTCGTGCAAATATTTAATATTAAAACAGCAGACAGCGTACTGTTTCAAACGGGCTTCGAATACGGCTAGAACTAAGCTGCCATTTCCTTCCAATTACGGCAAACAGACATACGCCCTTTTAGTTTCCACACAGTATATACAGCCGGGGGTGAAATTGTTGACAGGCTGCTGGAATGAATTATTGTTAGTCGCGGAACGACGCCGCAGAAGACGTCTGCTCGTTACTGCGCCTCGCACCTTTTCTCGTCGACAAATTTGACGAAGACGCAATTTACACCTAGAGACAAAATATTATTCTACGTGGTCAGTATTAGTATACGTCTTTTGGATACACAGATTATGTGGGGAAGAAGTACGATCGGTACATGTTTTGTTACTACTTACAGACTGAGTTAAATTCACGTTTAATTGCATAATCCTCTTATTCAAGTCATACATTAACTACATTTCTTTGTCATTCTCCGATCTTCAAATGATCTGCTACTGTCAGACTTTTTTGCTGGAAAATTCTCAGCTTTAGACCAAGACAAAATAAGGAGGTTATAGTATAGAAATGTATCTGGTAAATGACATTGGACTTGCACCTTTTAAACAGCAGCATATGTGTTGTACAAAATGAGACTACTGTGCTAAAAGTCTCACATAACAAAGGTGTCACAAAACAAATTGGCAATCCAGTGTATCTAGATAAATATGCTCGCACGCACGTCCTGAACAAATGACCAACGCGACGGGGAAATTGTATTTATTTGTTCCACTTTATTGAGTCCATTTGTACTAATTTCCTTCGAGGCGTTAGTGACGCCGTGTAAATGAATGAAATTGATTTTCTCCCTTCGGTTACAGGAGAAAAGCGGTTTTATTGTAGTTACAAGAATTTAAACCCAACTTCTTATATCTATTTAATTACAATATGAAAGAAGTTGTACTTAAGTTTAAGTGCCCAATAGAGTGTTAAATTAAAAACAGAAATAGCAAGACGTATATTCTATTCCAGCTTCAGACCAGAATAATTTGGGTTAAATTGACAGGTTCACAATATTTTTAAAAGCGTATATTTACACTTGATCATACAACACAAAGTCAACACAAAATAAATATTCCAGTCTCGCAGCCCTATCGTAAATATAACACGTAATCGAGACTTAGCCGGTAGCCGTCGGCATTGGCTCCTCGCTATAGTGCGCAGGCTATTTTCCGCTACGCTGACTCCCTGGTCGAACTGTCACCCTCTGGGCTTTGATGTAAAATGATACCTAACGCCATTGTCTTCTGCGTCATCTTCAATCAAATACAACGCTATCTCTATAGGCCACGATACCCCCTTCAAGATGACTTGAGCCATCTCCTTAAACTAGTGAAGTAAGTAAGGTTATATTAATAATGACAGTAGTCGCTTTGAGTTTTTGTTAGCATTTAAGTAAATTGTGTGGGATTTATCTTAAGCTTTATATTATCTGTGTTGTCATGTCAATAGTGCTGTAAAGTCTCGGTTTCCTGGAAGAGCGGTACCCGCCACATTACGTCAGCAGTGGCTGCTGTCATGAAAATGATGGCAGCGGTGTTTGACTTTACGGTGGCAAAAAATGTTCTTTGGGAAATCACACCGAACAAATTTCAAAAATACCGTTTCAGCGACGTCATTCGCCGGTTAATTGCACACGCTATGTGGCGGCCACCGCTCTTCTAGGAAACCTTAGCACAGCATTCAATTTTGTTATAATTTTTTTTTTCTAGCAGGGCATTCATGATAAAATCGCTCACAGGAATGTCCATTCAATAATCGACACTGTCGGTAGTACCAGGAAATAAATGTAAAATCAGAAAAATATTTTATTAATTTTGAAAGGAATTGCACGATTCATGTCATAATGTTCCGGTGTGGGTGACACCTGCCGGTGGCGGCCGCTGACCCTTGCCAAACAAAGTAGCGAGATATTCTTTAATAAACGGGATGCGTAGACATTTGCATTGGAATTAAGACTTTATTTAGATGAAGGAAAAGCTTATAATCTGTTGAAGGTAAGATGGCTGAAATATTTGACAGCTTTCGTAGAGGGTAAAGAAAATACGCAAAATTGGAAATACATTAAGTTAATGTACAAATTGATGCATCATGGCGACATGTTCTTTTCTGATATAAAAATCTATAAAAAAGTAAACAATGGAAAAGTGTGAACAAAAAGGCTTGCTTTTGAGAATAAAAAGGGACGCTAAGCTAAGTAGTAAAAGTTTCATAGCAATAAAATTCTAAATCCTATTTTTATTCATCACCGACGATAACAAGAATGCAACACAAATGATGAAAAATAAAACTACTTTATAATAAAATAAACAAACCCAAACTATACACGTAAAATTTCATAGAGATTGAGAAATGAATAACATGAAACAAAAATCATTGGCAAGGGGTTCCGTAGTAGGTACAGTAGTCATTTAAGTAAGCAATAAACTCAGTTATGTCCGTCCCGGCGCCGAGTCCGTCCACATAATCAAATAAACCCTAGTACAAGCAATAGATTTATGACCAACAAAGAGACTCTTTCCACCTATAACAATATATAAACGCTTAGGTAGGATCAGCTGACATTATTACTTTATTATCTTTAAGTGACATATTATGAAGATCGTCGTTCATGCTATCGTAATGAAAGCCGACTATTTGCTATAGTTACATTCATCATCTTAGAAAGACTTCCACTGGTGGACACACATGCCTAATTTTGAAAATCTCTGATTATTTACGATTTAATTTAATTTACGACCGAATTTTACAATGCAATTTATGTGACAAGTAAGTAAGTAAAGTGACAAGTGAAGAGCAGTGGTGACCCAGTGGTAACGGCCGTGACTTACGAGTTGTAGGTCGTAGATTCGAACCCAGACAAGCGCTTAACTTTGTGTAAATTATTTCATCACCACAGAGGGGTAATTCCCGTAATTTTAAGCACGTTCACAGTCAGAGGGGTAATTCCCGTAATTTTAAGAACGTTCGCAGTCTGATCTCAGTCTCAATCTGTCAAAATTACAATCAATTGCCATACATTTTTGACAAGTTTTTGACATTGATTGTCGCTGAGATGAGATTGCGACTTGAATTTGAACGTTTTTTAAGTACGAGAATTGGCCTACTGATCTCAGTCTCAATCTGTCAAAAATACAATCAATTTCCATACATTTTTGACAAGTGTTTGACATTGATTGTCGCTGAGATGAGATTGCGACTTGAATTTGAACGTTTTTTAAGTACGAGAATTGCCCCTCTGCTTTCAAAACCGTGAAGGAAAACATCGAGAGGAAACCAGCATGTCCCAGAACCAAAGATTCGAAAGACATGTGACATCTACCAACCCGCACTGGGCCCGCGTGCATGGTGGATTACGGCCCACTCCCTCTCACAGAGAGGAGGTCTGTGTCCCAGCAGTGGGAACATTATAGGCTGATGATGATGAACAGTGACAATGCTGCAAGGATATTGTGGCGTTGGAATGACGTTGACAGGGTAAACATTTTGTGCAATTGTTTTGAGAAATGTAATGAAAAAAACAGGATGACGGCGTTAGTTCCTAGTCTACGCGTCAAAAGATCCTTGTACACTGTACAGCTGCATACAGGGTTACTTGTCATTCGACGTGTATTCATCAGGAGCTGGTATGGGGGCCAAATTGCAACAAATTGAACCCCCCAACCAATTGATTGATGTTTGGCCGAAATTCAAAAGTTTTCGAGATATTTGAATTTTAAGGTTTTTTTTTATGTTGATTGAAAGAAAAAGGTTGTTGTAGTTATTTGTACGATTCATGTCATAGTAATTTTTTAACGAGACAACATGAACATATTGGTGAGATATTATTCTTAAATCGCTCATCATTTTAATTATTTTGTACACCTAAGTACTTTTAATTATGGTCATAGCTTAATTGAAGTACCAGCTACAATTTCTTTTTTTAATGGTACCCATTCATATGTAGCTTTTTTTTTATTGTAAAATTTTGGGTAAATATAACAAACCCTTAAAATTCAAATACTTATATCGAAAATGATTGAATTTTGGTCATACATATGGGGCGTTCAGTTTGTTGCATTTTGGCCCCCTATCAGCTCCTGATGGATATACGTTAAATTACAAGTAACCCTGTATAACTACATCAAACAAATGAGCAGTTTCAGAAAAAACTTCAACCACAAAAATAATATTGCTACCTCTAAGTGAAATATGAACTTACGGTCCGGCTCTCGTGAGAATGCGTTCTTGACGCTCGTCAGTTTCATACAAACGAATACGTGTTTTGCGAATTTGATCTTTATCCGTTACTAGAATTGTCGCACCGGTGTCAGGAACGCATTCTCTCGACGGCCGGACTGCAATACCCTTAACCTTATCCTTAACTTTAGATACCATATCTTAGTTAAACTAGCTTAAATTATTAAATAACACTAATTTAAGTGCAAAAATCAGCGGCCACGGGTATAATACCCGTTTCAATGCTCTACCGCATAAATACTCTTCTTAATAAAGTAGAAACTCTTCCATTCTCACATCTGCTGCTTCAACAATACTTTCAAGATTAACTGGAACTTCTGTAACAATATGCATTATGATAAACTAAACTTTGATTGTTCATGTGTGATTTGATAGGCCAATATGACAGCTGCGATCGAATAACTTTAAGCGATACGTTTTGAGTTCAAAGATGGAAGAACTGCCGATGCGTAGAATATGCTTAGTGAAGAATGTACGAATGTATGTAGTGGTCAACAGGAACTTGCAGGAACCATATGAGAAGCTGACTGATGTAAAAGGTCGATTGCAGCTTTCTAATTAAAAATCGGAGCTTAAAGATGATTTAGTTTGGGTTTTTTTTACCACCAATCATAAGTCGGGTAGTTCATGCGTGCAGCAACAACTAAGTATTTTTAGTAAGAATACCAATTAAAAAGATAATTATGTAAATTAGCAGTTAACACTTACTCAAACAAAGATAATTTGTATCGTGGCCACTGTCTTTTCGAGAAGCTTCTATGGCATCTCTCAATGACTCGACTAAAACATAAGCAAGGCAGCATGGGGGTTCACCAGTAGCTATAAAGATATAATTAAAAATATTATTAAGATTTAGAAAGTATTCTTCCAACTATGCCCAATAAATATATTACAGTAGTGTTTTACCTTTAGATCCCAAAATACCAACAGGGTTCGGTCTTTTTCGTCTTAAATAAACGCGAAAATCGTAAGGAATGTCTTTAGCCCCCATTATTTTGTAAGTCCATGTTCGGTCGCTGTATAATTCTCCGGTAAACTCATTGTAAACTGTATTTTCCATCATCCACAAAGATGCAGCCATTATAAATGCTCCTTCCACCTATAAGAACCAATAACCTGAACGTAACTTGTTTTTTTTTTAAGTTTTTCTACAAATTAATTCATAAAACAGTTTGTTACTTTTTAATAAACAACATCATCTAAAGTCAAAATATATCTTACCTGGCCCATATCTATAGCTGGATTCAAGGTACGACCAGCATCTTCAAATATATCCGTCCGAACAATCCATTTACTGCCAGTCAATATGTCTACCTCGACCTCGGTTACAGCTATACCAAATATCGAGTAATTCACCAATCTTGGATCATTTGGACTCGTCAAATAATTAGCTTGTAACAAAACTCCCTGCCTGTCAGCTTCAAATACGATTTCTCGCCATGAAGCAGTAGGCATGGCAGCTCTAAAAGGCGCCAGTCTTACTTTAATCTGATCACAACATCTAATAACGCAGTAGGCACAACATTCACTGGTTATGCTAGAAGCTGTCGCAAAAGAATTTGGGGTTGCAAAGTTAACACAAGGTATGACTGACACAGTCTCAACAGGGACATTAAGCTCGTAAGCTGCTACTTGTGCCATCTTAGTGAAAATCCCTTGTCCGATCTCAATACCACCAATATTTATGATCACACTTCCGTCACCATGGTACACAGACACTAAAGCTCCATAATTACCGAGGTATTGGGTTGGAAAGGCCATATTGTTCAGCTTTATCCCACGTTTCTTCCATCTGTTAAGATTGTTGAACTCTTTTATGCGCTCTTGTCGCTCTTTAAAGTTTATTCTCTCGAGAAACATTGGCACTAAGGTTGGTAAATCGTTGTCTTCTCTGCGATAGTTAGCCATGCGAACTTCTACTGGGTCTCTATTTAGTTCTTTGGCTATATGGTCCATTATGTGCTCTATTCCTGAAATTCCTTCAAGGCCGCCTGAAAGAAATATTCGTATAATATAATTTGTTTTATTCTATTCTTTTCTCAGTAAAACTGTTTTAAAATATTGCTTTTTAATTTAATTATATATATTGTTTTCAAACTTCTACGCTAAATATGTTTCACAATATTTAACACAACTAACTATTTACACTCGATACTACATTAAATGATTAACTAACTAATTATACAAATAAATACAAAAACAAAAGGACACTTAGGCGTCGAAGTACTCGTGCGCATCGCTGTCATCCGGAAACGTGCCCAGATTTATTTTAAATTAATTGAATAATGAATTAATTTATTTTAAAATTATATCCCAACTTACCAGGGGCACGCATAAAAACGTTCGATGGTGTATCTGTAATAACGCCGAAAGAATCACATTTCCATCTACGGAAATCATAACAGTTTTTTAAGGAATCTGTAGAATACGGATTCTCATTTTCATTACGGGAAATACCATCATTCACATAAAATACAGCGTCCATATATTGTATTTCCCCTCTGTCGTCCACCCCAACCTAATTTTTAAATAATGACAATTGATTAAAATAACAGTTAGAAAAACCTTCAAAAAAATCATCTTTTGGCACATCAATTAGTATTCTATCTTCCATACCTCGTAATCAAGTCTGGTGTTTGGTCTTTTTCCAATAGCTCGTGTAATACTGTGCATAGGCATAGACATTCTACATGGCTTATTGAGTTTTTTTGCTACTAACGCCGTTGCACAGGCTACAAAACTATGCCGGCTGATTTTACAACCAAAACCACCACCACACCTTCTTGTTTTAACTATTATGCTGAAAGCATAAACACAACTGTAGTTTAAATGTCTATTCAAATCGAGAAATATCTAATGTTAAATAACGGTTTTCTTACAAACTCTCAGGCATTTTCAAAAGCTGTGCGATTGATGCTTGTGTGAAGTCCATGTACTGAGTTGACGATATAACTTCTAATCCTTCATCAACGGGCTTAGTAACTGTCGTATGCAGTTCCATCATATGGTGATACTGCCGAGGACTGATGAATTTTCCTTTAATAACTTTTGTAGTATTGGCTCCTCTGTCTGTTGGTACGATACCTGGATAAGGGTAAAGCCTATTTTCCTCTTTCGGTGCACGTATTGCATCTTCAATGGTAAAAACAATAGGTTTTTTTGGAACATTCTTATAATTCACTTTAACTAAACACGCCATTTTATCAGCCAATACTTGAGTAACTGCAACGACAATAGCCACTGGCTGATTGTAATATAGTATTTTATTGCTAGCCATTAATTCTTCATTCTCAAACATGAGCATAAAATCTGCTCGAACTATGCTGTTAACGCCTGGTATGTCCGCGGAAGTCAATACCGCCAAAACGCCGTCAACTTTCTAAAATATAACAATATCACTTAACAAATTCTGTTCATTAACTCAGTAATATTTATTAGCAACAATTTGTATACTTACCAAAACCTCAGAACTATCAATACTTTCTATATCTGCCTTTGCTACAGTGGAGAGCACTAGTGCAGCAAAAACTTCATCTTTAATCGCCGGCGTATCGTCGCTATAGACTGCTTCGCCCGAACATTGAATCATTCCTTCTTTCTTCAACAGCGGCTGTGTTATGGGAAAGTCCTTTTGGTCTGTGTCATATTCTTGATAGCTGCGACTGACCAGTGGTCTGTCGTCACTCGGAGTGGTAGCCCCAGATTTGTAAATCGGATTTAAAATGTCTTTTGGACAAAGTTTGATAATACACTGTAAGGAAAGATACTATTAAATATGTTAAATACTAAAAGTTCTAATGCTTCTTTTGTCTAACCCAGTTTTTTTTTTATCAATTAATCCTTAAAAGTCTGTGTAAAAGTAAAAGGTGTATCTATTCATACACGATATATTTTAAGATATACACTCATAGCTGGTACAGAACCAATAGACACGATTTTTTTTCTTTATTATTTTTCTTTTTTTTCTTCCATAGCGGCCGCGGCGCGCCGCGGCCGCTATGCCACCACCCGCTTCAATGACAGTAAATACTACGTACTAAACTAGCGTAATGGATATTAAAAAATAAGAAGGAGCCAGTATTTATTGTGTGTCAAGTAATTTCAAATGATTAATTTTTTTAAATAATATACTTAGATATAAAATAAAAAAAAGTTTCTATGGCTTCTGTACCAATATAAATATATGTCGTGTATGAATAGATACACCATTTATAGTACAAAAATGAATTGCCGTACGTTAGTCTGGCAAAAACTCGAAAATAGCTCAACCGATTGGGATGAAATTTTGTTGTGTGCGCACCGGAGAAGGCTCCTAACAAAAAAAAACAAAAAGGCATTGCAATGCATTAGAGCTAGTAGATTAATAAAAAGCTCGACACCGAAAATATATAAGCCAGTTTTCGTAAAAAAAATCGTTTATTAAAAAAATAAACCAACGTTTAAAAGTGTAGCCTGTATTTTGTAAGAAATGTACTCACCTTATAAAAAAGACCCAAGGCCACTTTTTTCCGAGCAAATGGCGGTGGATAAGGTGGTCGAACATCAGGATTAATTTCTTTCTCCAAGACATGCAGAGCCAATTGTAAAGTAGGATTGTTAAATATGTCACGTCCAATCAAAAACTTCTCAGTATCATAAGCGTGTGTAAATGATGGATTAATATTTCCGTACACAATGGACGCTTCTTCTACGAAATGTGTATGAGGGTTGAATTTCAAAAGAAAGCCTGAATTTATATATGCCTGAGCGTTTTGTTCCCTCGGCGTAATCTAGAAGCAAATGTTCATGTTGAGACTTCTTTGTTGGTCTTATAACTGTTTTGGCTTTAGATATAGGTAAGCTTTAGTTTGGCAAAAATCTTCGTAGATACTATAACGTAGTTCTTATTAGAGTGTGTTGCCACGCGATGTTATTAGTATTCTATACAGGTTTTATATTTGAAAATAAGCAAGTCTGAACTAGACATTTGTACGATTTTTCAATATTCATATATATTAGTTATTGATTGATTAGATATTAGTTAGTATATTCAAATATTAGAAATCGATCGAAATTCAAAGACAGAATATAACAATATTGCCAACAAAAAAGTACGCTTTACGTTGTAGATCAGCATAAATGTAACAAAAAATACACTACATCAAAAACAAAATTTCTCACCTTATAAGTAACTAATTCATAGTGTCGCGATAGGGGGCGTAGTTTTATTTGTGTCATTACTTTTCCTCTTAGATTCGTAGTCAAAAACTCAGGTAATTTCATATCCGTCTGCCTCATCTCACGGTCAACTAGAATTAAAGTATATTTACTAGCTGCGACCCGCAGTTTTACTCGCATAAGTCTCGATCCCTTGAGAATATTGGGATAAAAAGGATCCTATGTCCTTTTCCAGGTCATGGGTCTCCCCATGTGCCAAATTTCATTCAATGAACGGCTTTGAATGAAATTAACACACACTTACTTTCGCATTTCTAATATTATTAGGATATTTGTATTGTTCAAGCGATTCTGTTTTGGCGATAATAAATATAAACATACCTAGAGTAACAGTAGCTCCAACACAGTCTAATAAGAGAAATATATCTGATTGAAAACAAGGATCTGAATTTTTCAGAGCCAAATTACCAGCCAGCGTTCCGATCTGAAAACGAAAACGAGATATAAAAATGAATAAACATTGACCTACCAAAAAATTATGATGTAAACTGAAACAGATGAAAAATAACATGTAATTTAAATTAACAAAGGGGTTCATTTAATTTAATGCCGATAACGCTGTTAGAGTAGGTACTCCGTTAACAATGAGTCACGTTTTTAATAAATAAATAAATATCGTCTGACATTGCACACAGCACCATCTAGTTCCAAGTTAAGCACTTAATTAAGGCTTGTGTTATGGATACCAGATGGTTGATACACTACTTAAATACTTTTTTTTTTTTTTTGTAAATACATACATATTATAAATATACATCCATGACTCGGGTACAAATGTCCATATTCATCATACAAACATTTGCCCCTACCGGGATTCGAACCCAGGACCATTTGGTTTCGCTGACTACACTTAGCCACTGTAGCCACTACACCAAACGTGTCGACGATTTTAATTCAGTAAAATATTAGGAATCCTTTGTTTACTTACATTCCTCACAGGTATATGAGCCACTCGTTCCATGTGGTCATACAGTATACCTAAATACCAGAAGTCCTCATTTGATTCACATAATTCTTTGAATAAGTGCATAGTATCAGTCAACGTCATATTGGCTCCAAGGACCAAGTTAATGTCCAAGTAATGGGTAGACAGTTCCTTCACATCACTTATGTCTATCAACAACTTTGGGTAAAATAGTATTGGACGGACTCCTGAAATCAATCAAGGTATTCTTAGGATGGACTTAATAACTGTTGAAACTAAATGTATAGAAATGTCATCAAATAAATTCGTCTCATAACATTGAGGGTGGCAGGGACTTGACGCGCAACTTGTTACAATGGATTGAGTACATGATTATGTCCCCCGTTTTTTTTTTTTTTTTTTTTTGATGGTCGTAAATCTTCAAATAGCTTCTCCCGCTCTGGGTGGAGCAGGAGAGCGTGTCAGACTCTAGCTGGCTAAAACACACCGGTGTAGCTTCAGTTGCCTGTGCCAGGGGCCACAGTAACCCTTTCGGAATTCTGTACCCCCCTACGTTCAAATTGATGTTCAATTTTCTGTTCCATACATTTTGACCGCGTAGATATTGCACTTTTCCATAAAACAGCAGTTTTTTTTTATATCCAACGACAAATTTCGAAATTGCTAAGTGGTCTAGAACCATGTGCAAAATTTTCAGTTACAGTTTTCGCGTCCATGCCCCTGCCACCCTGTGTACATATCTTGAATTACCTTTGGCAGTATTACCAGCGACCAACATGTAAGAATCGTAACCAACATCGTCTAAAGCATTAAATATTGATCTTATATCACTAACAGAGTACCACAGCCTTCCATCGGCGAGAGATATTTTCTTAGGCAAATCTGGAGCACTCATATTTTTCATATTTACTAAACACCAGTCCTCGTTGATCCCACAAGTGCCACCACACGTTTTACCGGATTTAGGACATATTTGCTCAGATATATCTTCAATATCCTTTATCTTCCTCAATGTATTCTCGTCTGGGTGGACGGCAAAAGATTTGAATGCTTCTAAAATGGGACGGTAGCCGGTACACCTACATAGGTTGCTACCTAAAGAGTTTTCTATTTCTCCTTCTGTAAGATGACGGTCGCTGCCCTGTACGAGGCTGGAAATATTGAAATAGTTTACTATCATTAAGATGTCGTTGTTTCAAGTTAAAATGGATACACAAATTGAGGAGATTTTCTTTAGGTTTAAAGAATTTTATTCTCATAAGAACTTAATTATTAACAGTTCACTTAAAATGAGATACAGAGTGCTTATATCTAAATAGATAATAATATATATTTTTCTTTTCTTTGGTCTTCTTTTTTTTTAACATTGTTATTTATTATATGTGGAAGCTTGTAATTAGCAATTCTCAGTTTTTTACTATTTCATTACCATTTGCGTGTATTAGTCTGTAAGCTTTCTTAAAATTGTAAAAATAATAAATAAAATAAATAAATAATATTTGCCTCTAGAGTGTTTGTAACGTTACAGGGAACATACATGTTTCTTGAGTTTTTTTTTTAAATATGCTTAAACTATCACACTTCTATATATTATCCGGTAAATTATTGAATAGTTGCGTTCCCTCATTCAATATTGTTTCCTTGCCTTAATTAGTCCGTGCACGTGTAGTCGTTAGTTGAAACTTGTTGTTACTTCATGTGTTGTATGTAGGTGTTTTTTTATGTAGTTGTAGGTTTGATTGTACGGAATTCATGATAATTTTTTTAATGAGAATGCAGGTGTGATATGTATGTAGTTGTGTGAGATTTAGAAGATTAGTCTTTTCATATAGTTTTTTTTGTTGGATATAGGTAGGGATAATGAAATACCTAGTACTTTGATTATTTTGTTTTGTATTCTTTGTAGTGGGTTTAGGTTAGATTTAGCGGCGGATTTATTATTCTTTTACTGGCAAACCAAAAAACTTCTGTACACAAACAACCTTATGACCGAACAAGCATTGTGGTTAACACGGTTAACCGTACGCGAATATTAATTGCAATACCGAAATTGTATTGTAGTTTCTATGAAAATCTTTTGCAAAAAACACCGAATAAATACACGCGCGCCAACATAGAAACTAATTTTGATGCAGTTAAAAACCGCGTCCGGTTGAGTGTATTAGGTGCCTGACCCTACAGCCAACCAACTGATGATTTTCTGCTAATTCAATTACATACCTGTACATGCTCATCACAAATCCCGGGCTGCAGTAGCCACACTGTGATCCAAAAAAATGGTTCAGTCGTTTCTGAATGATGTTGTACCCAATCTTCCTGTTTCCGATGCCTTCAATAGTTGTTATGTCCCAGCCATCGCAGGACATGATGGCAACAAGACACTAAAGCAAAAAGAAAAGCTTAATATTCTTGTTTTGTACTAAGTAATAGTTTCATTTTATCGAAACGTAATAGGCTCGTTTTTGACTAGTTTTCTTTTTAAGTAACTAGACAAAGTTAGGACAATCGTCTAAGGGACAAGGGCCATACTTAGTATTTTTGATTGAGTGACACTTTTTAAGACATTTTCTCTCAGGCAACATTTCATGCACCAGGTAGATTTGATCTTGGAGGCGCGGCTTATTATAGTATGCAAAGTAGAATCGGCCCCTTAACGCATGCAGGTGTATAAATCGCCAGCCTGTACAGTAATGAAATAAGGTTTGATGGTCTTAGGGGTATCCTTACAGAATTAACAGAGAACGTGGAGATCTCCTGTATGCCAGGCGTGTGTGCTCGTACATTGACCACGCACGCTCCGCAGCCTCCCTCACGACACATGTACTTAGTGCCGCGTAACTCCGCATACCGGCGGATGTACTCGTTTAATGTCAGGTCCACTGTGAACTCGGAACCAGCTAAAAATGTCGACAAAAAAAGAATATTTTTGTAGCAAAAAGTCTAGACGTAAATCTTCGGGCAGTTGCAGCCACTGAGATACAGCATAAAAAGCACTATTTATATTAAAACGACAAAACAGACTTACCGCTATAGTTTCTCCCATTTATCGTGAACTTCACCCGATCCATAGTCTCTGGTTTATCCATTATGTTAAAAAACTAAATTACCATCACTGAATAACTAAAATAATTCTGAACACTGAAACTGGCTTGTTCCAAGTAAACTAATTTAAATTAAACACATTTATTCCAACTACCATTAAATAACCAGAATACCCGTGAACAGGTATCTATGCAATTAATAAGTGCATATTTTGGTGTTAAAATTCACACATTCATGTATGCAATCATTTGTAATGTTATATCGATAATGCAACATCGATTAAACCGTTTATCGAAATGTTTCAACAACGTGGATTCTAGACATCCGGCAATCAATTATTTTAGTCAACACTAGTATTACACCCACGTTGTTGAACGATGGAAATTATTTGTCTGTCTGTTCGTTTCATGTTCGTTTGTAATGTCTTTACGTCGTGTTTGAGTCAAATATCTCAAAGAGGTTAAAAAGGTCAATGTCAAATAATTTATTTCAAATAGGCACATAAAAGGCACTTTTGAGCGACGAAATTTACAAGAATATAGTATTTATTCTACTTGCCCTTTCCAAAAGAAAGTTTAGGTAAAAAGTTTGGCCAGTGGGTCATCTTAGGGGCTCTACTAAAACTACTGACATGTTCACTGCTTGTTTCCAAAATATTAGTGATTGCTTTTGTATAATTGGTGTGCTCCGTGAATCCATCCATGTATCGAAATATTATCATTTCAAATTACGTAAGTACTTACTTAACTACCTATTTTTTTTAAACCTTGTCCCACACCATGAATTTCTCCTGTCTTGTGGGTGCGTTTATAAACATTTAAACTCATATACACAAACCGCCAGACCCAGAACAACTACTTGTAGATCAAACAAATATTTGTTCCGTGCGGGAATCGAAACCGCGACACGCAGCGCAGCAGTCAATCGCTTAACCACAGCGCCCACCGTGCCGTATATCGCTATGACTCAATAATCTTTGCTATCAATTATACGATTTCATCATTTGAATATTTCAGGTCATTCAAGCGAATATCCGCTACTTAAATACTTGCCGTTCCTCATTTCCAGCCATTTAAAATGTCTAATGTAGGTAATGTTTTTGTAGAATGTATAAAAAATATTTGTGTATTCAGTAGGTAGAATAAAATACGTGAACCTACTTGAAAAATAATGACGCGTATACACAGAATCATGTACTGAATCCACGGTAACCTGTTGCGCGTCAATGTCCCTGACACCCTGTATACCGAGGGATTTTTTTAAATGTATTTTGTGGTGTAGAGTAAAGAATATTGTATATATAAATAAATAAAAAAATCTAAGTAAACATTAATGAAAACGGATATACTACTTTAAAGGTTATTTAAAAAAAAATAAAACTGAGATGAAACGAAAATACGAAAAAAGTAAGCCTTGTGAACTGGGGGTAATACGAGTAAATGGAGCACCGTGCACATCTATCGAGGTTAATCCTTACATAAGGTATGTTAATAATTATCTGCCTTCATAAGATTTTTTTCCGAGACATTATTATAACTAAGTAAAGTAAGGCCAACGAAGCGATCTAAAGAATGTAAACAAACTTTCAGGGGTTCATAACATTTTAATTTAAAGAAAGATTTTCCCGTGGTGAATTGATATATTTCAAAGGTTGTCTAGAGCTGCCAGGCTATGATTCCATAGTTAAAATCAACAACCACTCACTATAGCAGTAAAAATCCACAAGAAAAACTTAAAATAACCGATTAATCAGTTATCGGATTAATTTTAGATTTAACAACAAAAAACTAAACAAATACGGAAACAAAAATTTCGTATCACTTCGAACGCAATTCAAACAGGGATGAACTGGACCAAATGTTGATAGCTGCTGTACCACGAATCACAGAACGAAAGCCGTCGTCGACCAACTGACGTAATTATTGCGTGAAAGAGATAAGGACAGAGATACTTATCGCTCGCTATCGGATTATAACTCAGTAAAGGTCAGGTTGTTTACGTTCCTTATCCCGTCTCGTTGGCCTTACATTAGGTAGGTGTTCGCGACGCTACGTCACCAAACAATTTAAATAAAATAGTGTTTTAATATTAACTTATAGATTCATATATAGAATAGTTATTAATAATACTAGTTAGCATCAAATTGTGCTCACATTGTGATTTACGTACAAAACCGTAAGTACAAGGGATATAGAGCCGTAATTTATAGTATAGTTTGTAGTTTTTTTTATGTGTCCAGGTACCCTAGAACGTGATCTAGCTCTGGATCTAACTTTTAGATATCTAGTCCTTCAGAAAAGCTATTTAATTGAGTTTATATATGTTGTAAAATTCTTAGTTCGTTTTGCCAACTAGCATTCAATGGCACGTCACGTGCTGAAAAATTTAGATCTATAATTTTAAATACTAGATTTTTGTAGCTTAATATACCAGGCTGAAATTTCTTTTTGAAACTTAGGAAACGGTTCAGCACTTTTCAAATAAATTTAAAATAGTAAACGGTTTTTAATTTAAGAAAACATTTGTTTCCCATTTACACTGAAATATATTTTCAGCGGGAGTAGAAACAGTTATTATAGCAGCCTCAGTAGATAGGTATTTTTTAAGTAGTCTTGTGATATATAAGATGCCTTGTATATCTGCAAATTTAACGTGTGCAACGTAAACATAGTAACAAAATAGATCAAATAAAACTTTAGGAACTGATCTGCAGTTCTTGGTGAGGTAAAGGTGTTCAGTAGCCAAACGCGCATGCAAATTTGATGAATTTGTAGTCATCGGCAAAAAACGTTATAGCTTCTAATGCTTCAACTAGTACTCCTGAACAGTACTGCAAGCGGCGACACTTATGATGACTTATCATTCCGGTGTTATTATTTCTACGTCAAGAAACCCCGTCAAGACTTCAGGACATAGCCGCCAGCTGAATTCACGAAGATACCCGGAACTTATTGATGCAGAAAGTCAGCGCCGCCTGGACTGGAAGAAACCTACCCTGACAATTTGAACACTTCGTGTCCAGCGATCACGCCCGTCCGGCACAGTAAGTATGTACCAATCGTAACACGACAAATCATTTCTTTCTTACTTTTAGGTCCTCTGGCATATTATGTAAATATAACCCCATCAAAAACCTAAATGTCAAAATGGGAGCCAAGTTCTGTAGATAATCCTAAAATGTATTTAAATGAACATACAACATTCTAAAATAAATTTATAACACAATTTCTTGTGTTTTTCTGCTACAACAATGTTTGCTATTTAAAAAAGCAAATAACTTTGGATAAATTGAAGACCAAGATTGGATTTAGCTAGTTTTCACATGTAGGTATGTAAAATTATCCTAGATTTGACTAATCAATTAATTTTCGTTTTGTTATATGCAAGTTACTGTATTTATATTGCAAAGTCAACATAACTTAGTCTTCTAAAAATTTGGTTTGCTGGTAAAAAGTAGCCTCGCTGCTGTGTCCTAGTTCCTTTTTTTTTAACTTGGGTTCATACGTTACCGCATGTCTAGATAACTTATGTAACGTTATCAGTACCTACCTAAAGAAATAAGTGCTCTTTATAACTACAATTGGGTTTAATTAAAACTCTAATAATCCCTGTTTTATAGAGCCAACATAAATAAAATTGAAAGGTATAATAAAATATACCAAAGTGAAGTGAGATATTTCAGCTTTACTGAGCTCTCCAATTGCGAGTCAGTTTAATTAATTCATCTGAAGTTAAGACGTTTCTTTTATTGTGTTCCTACCACTTAGCAACGCGAACATTGGAAATACATTTATTAATTAAAATTTGTAAAATAAAAATATGAGCTCGTTTACATATTTCGTTAGTTTCAATTTTTATGCGGATCTCTGATTGCTTAGCAATTTAAGTAAAAAAACAGTTCGGTTTAGCGTTTGTGTGTTATTAAATGATAAATGACTTTATTTCTGTAAGTAGGTTTTTACAAACACTTTTACACGTCAATCATATTTTTTTTAAACTAGATGAGGTCGGCGTTTCCTATCTGACTACTCTGAGAAGAAAGGCCGAAACAAACTCAGAGGTCACAGTCTCTTTTAAAGTCCAGACAGAATCTTGGTCAGATCATGTGAAGGCTATGTAGATCGGTGTCTGAAATGGTCTTTTGAGGAAAGAACCACACAGATTGAGTGGACCTGTCCAGTCAGTGCACGCAATTGTCAGCAATCGTGCAGCTCAACTCAGAACTTATTTATTGAGTGTGTTAAGAAACCAAGTAATTATGACGTATAAAAAAGGGGCCAAATGTGAGTCTGAACCGCACACGAAGTGTTCCGTATTTGTATATGTTTCGTAGTATATAGTTTATTTTTTATTTTTATATTCATTGTTTTATTCATTCCATTCCATTATTATATATATTCCATTCTAGTAATGAAAATATATAATTTTAAAATCATTTTTTATTTTTTTTTATCAACCTATTTTAGTATTGAAATTATTATAAATTTTGTGACTTTTATTTAATTGAAGTTATAATTAAATTAAAATTTAACAATTTTAACCATAATCTGTTTTATTTCATGGATTCAGTCAAACTTTCGAATCAATATCGACATCGATAAAAACATCTATGGTACGGACTTCTCTATCCGGACGAGCAGCTTTTGTTTATTTTCTGTAGTAGCTACTGCGCCCGCGTCGCCCGCCAAACGTTAGACTTTTTTGTTCAGAATATTGCGCTAATGCCTTCTCCAGTGTTATATAGGTACTCTAGAGCACACAGGTAAACCAAACCGGATTTTTAGTAACTAGCAAAAACGTGTTTGGTCCCTAGACACTTTTGATGTGTGTACTTCAGTTTATAAGCTGATATTTCCACAAAGGTACCCAGAATTAGTGTTAAGCTAAGGTTTCCTAGAAGAGATGGAGTTGTGGAGTTTCTTGCTCCATTCTTCTCCATACAAAACTACCTTTTGGAAGGCGCGACTAGAATCAATTCTATTTTAATGTAAATGTTGACGTTCAAAAGTGCCTTTTATGTGCCTATTTGAAATAAATGCTTTGACTTTGACTTTAAAGAGCGGTGGTCGCACCATAGCGTCTTCAATTGAGCGGCGAATAACTTTACTGAAACGTTATTTATGGATGTACTCGCAAGTTGGTGTGTTTTCCTTGAGTACGTTTTTTGTCAGCGTAAAGTCAAACCCCGCTGACATCATTTTCATAACAGTCGTCACTGCGGCCGTTATTGTGACGGTCACCGCTCTTCTATGAAACCGCAGCTTTACCAAAATCTCTAGTGACGTGAACCTGCTAAATAATCTAGAATATCTTAGTCATAGTGGAACACATGTACAATACCAGCCAGATTCTAACACACATCGAATCCTCGGAGTATCTACCGACAGTGAATATTAACCGTAGGATTATCTCGTCGGAAGTTGGCTCGGCGCGCTCACACTAATATCTCAACTACGTGTTTACACTGGGATACGCGAATTAGACGGTATTATATTCGTTACCATGGTGATTAGAAGGCTCACTAAACCTTCGATGGTAAGCCTGTTTCGCCACTTGTTAATAAAGCTATGGATAATTAAGTGCGGGTGTACATTGTGTAGATATGTTGGCGTGGTACCGACACTGGTTTATTACGTGCTGCTAAAAATAAATTGTTGGTTTATTTTGCATTTTTACACGTGTAAATAAATTAATTTACGTTTAACCAAAGAAAAGCAACTGAGATAAAATAATAAACAAGTACCGACGGTCTTCTATAGACAACCGCGAATTGTCTAAACATAACTGGCCGGGTACGTATTATTTTTTTCACCTTATGTTTTTGTCGTCTCGGCATGCCGCGATAGCGTAGACGAAGATGGCGGGACGAGCTTGACTCCTACTGACTGACTGGCAAGACAGAATTGTGTGGAAAAGGGAGAGGGAGGCCTGTGCCTTGCAGTGGAACAACACAGGCTAATTAGATTAGATGTTTTTTTATCAAATATCTTTCTGCAGTGTTTACACACTAGGTACACATTTTTTTGCAAAATAAGACGTTTTTTTTTGTCAAAGACTTCTAACATCAAATTCATGAATGCCATAAATAACTCGCTACCAGTAGTAGTGGTCGAATTCAGCAAGACACCAGAGATTTAACTAGTAATTGCTCTGTTGAATATTCAAAGCCTGATGATCGCTAGACGCGGTAACACACCCTTGATTAGTACACCTAAGTACGATGTCTCACACCATTCCGTTTATGGTTAAAGAAATTTGTTTCTCAATAAGAAATTACAAAGATTTCACTTACTTGATAACATTTTTAAAACTTAAATATATTATAAGAACTTTGACACATAAATTAAGCAGCTATGTATTGTTTTTTTTTTTCAGTTTTCCTTAATATACTTACCTACAGTATTATTTTAATACGTATTATAACTTTTGCGCTACTTTTTTTTTAAATATGCAGCGCTTGAGGTCCTGCTTTCGATTCCCGGGACGGGCATGGCGTTACTGTGTTTTTCCATTAGGAATTTGTCAGTAGGAGCCCGGAGACTGGATTTATTGATGGCTATAGGCTCGCCCCAAATTACATCGGGCTTAACATAACTGGCGAAATGTGGGTGTACTTAGGTACACCTCTGAATAACTCTACGAGAATGATAGCGGTGACATTCTGTTACCTACGTGTTGTTTATAACTTTGTGTGACATCATTATTCTTGTTTACCGATTTTCTCACCTGTTTGTCACGTGTTTGCTGAACTAGTAGCTACAAGCTCGTTATCTCACCTTGGATTCATGACTAAAAGCTTGACTTGAGGTGGATTTACTAAGAAAAGATATTTCAAAGTTTTGTTTTTCAGTGTCCTTTTTTTTTTGGTGGATAATCAGCAACTAACTTCTCCCGCTCTGGGCAGAGTGGGAGGGCGTGTCAGACTCTTACTGACTAAAACCCACCCGTGTTCCTTCAGTTGCCTGTGCTAGGGGCCACGGTAACCCTTTCGGACTTTCCCGCAACCCTGGCAGGCATCGGCCCTCGCGGACCCTGTCATTGATGCTGACATCTCTTTGAAGCGCGGTGGAACGCAACGCGCCGTCAACCCGGTCCTGGTCCTTATCGGACGCCGAGTTACCCATTGCTCGCCGTACGCAAGCCCGCGCCTATTGTGGGCGGGAATGGGCCTGGGAGTGCGAATTTTGCCTCTCCTTCACGCGTTCCGCCTCCTCCTTCGCGAGCATTATTGCCTCGCAGAAGGAGGTGACGGATCCCATGCCCTCTCGCTCCGTACCATGGCCTGGACCAGGGCCGGACGCGCCATGAGATCCCGCCGGAGCAAAGTTCACCCCCTGAACGAGCGTTGGCAACCCGGGAACAATCAAGGGCAAAAGCCAGTTACCAATAGGTATTTATTTATGGAGCACAAACTACATATTATTTACAATACATTTCACATTTCTTTTTACGTAGGATTTTCGTTCTGTGTTAATATGCCACTTAAAGGTGTACACAAATCGTGCGTAATATTAGACAGTAATTTAAATTGCATTCAGAAATCATCATCATCAGGCTATAAAGTTCCCACTGCTGGGACACAGGCCTCCTCTCGGTGAGAGGGAGTGAGCCGTAATCCACCACGCGGGCCCAGTGCGGGTTGGTAGATTAACATGTCGTCGAATTTTTGGTTGGTGATTCAGAAATAAGATTGAGAAATACATTGATAATAGAACCAGAAAAACCACCACCATTGAAGTCCAGAAAAACGCAATTTGTAAATTTGTTATGTTTTTATATTTTGGAAACTCTTCACCTTTTTATACTTTGTTTTAGAAGCTATACTTTGCATTATGATCTAATTTTTATTTCCTTTTATATTGTTTATGTCTCAGTCTTAAGTAAGTGGGCAAAATGACTGACCGATTGGCGCAGTTGGTAGCGACCCTGCCTTCTGAGCCGCTGGTTCCGGGTTCAATCCCCGGACAAGTCAAACATTTGTGTGCATACATGTCTGTTTGACCTGTGTCTGGGTGTGTATATGTATATAAGTATGTATATCAGTCATCAGGTTACCGTAGTACAGGCTCTGCCTAGTTCGGGACCTGAAGACCTTGTGTGGATGTTGTCCCATATTATTATTTATTATTCCTTTATTTCATTTACATACATATGAATTACATTTTTAAATATTTTTATAAACAAAAAGATACCAAAAACATTTAAAAATATAAAAAATAGTAGCCCACCGGTATCGGGAACAGGGTCCAAGCTACCGGCGGCGGCGGTCAGGGCTCCAGAGAGAGAAACTTCCTAACAATGCGGGCCGTGTCCAGAAGTACCGCTTTCTGAATCAAGCCCTTGATCCAGCTGCCTAACGAGAGCCTCCTTAGGTGTTGGTCGAGGCTCTTGGGTATTAGCCCATTGGCTGTCACGACTATATTTATTATTATTATTAAAATTACAGTATTGATCGTCTAGTAATTTTATTTCCCTTTTTGTTATTAGTCTTAACTTTAAGAAGTATTTTGCCATAACTTCTTAAATTTAGGGCCTTTAGTTTTATTATTATTATGTTATCACGTATTTCTGAGATTGCTGGTTATCCTGTAATTGGCGACTGTGTAAGTCCGAGGCTATTGTTACCTATTATACACAGAAGCTGTTGGTGTACCTTAATAAATAAATAAAAATGAAATATACATTTGAATTAAAAATTAATAGGTAAGGATTTTAATTTGGTTAGGTAGGTACATTTGATTTAATGTATTACATACATTTGATTATTTTGATAGGTCTGTCACTATCATAATCAACCTATAATGTTCCCACTGCTGGGACACAGGTTTCCTCTCGGTGAGAGGGAGTGAGCTGTAATCCACCACGCGGGCCCAGTGTGGGTTGGTGGATGTCACTAGATACCTCAAAATTGAGGTAACCCTAGGTAAAAGAGTTGGTCGGTCGGTTAGTTGCTACCAATGAAACTACTAAGCTTGGTACCCAAAAAACGAACATAGGTCAGTTGCGAACACTTTTCACAGGTTAATTGAAAACTTTTCACGTGGGGGGTAGAGTCGTGGCCTCCGGTAGTTTTTCTATAGAACTTAGTACTAGAAGTTTGTACCACTTGCACTGTGCGGCCTTTTCTCAAGGAAATAAATCACTGAACCGACTTCGTAGAAGCTTTGAATAGGTAATATTTTTTCAATATAATTTTAAATTATTAAGTAGTGCTGTCACGCAAAGTTAAAAGAATTTCCTCAAAAACTACTGTAACAGTATTCTTCTGAAGTTATTTGTAACTTTATTAAGTATAATTACGACATAACCCGTTTTCATCAAAACCCTGAAAGATGGAAAGGGTAAAAATAATATATATATATATACATATATGTATCTACTTCTTTTTCTCTCTATAAATTTAAAAGGACAATTTTTGACTAACCAAGATACAATTTTCCGGCTTTTGGAACTTACGCGGGGCGATGCACGCGATGCCTAAATGGAAAGCTCATAAAAATGAATGCCCCCCAATATCTTGAAAGAAACGGAACTATTTGTAAACGCTTAAATAGAAAACTTCCTTCCTTCACAGTTACCTGCTACTCCAACGGCAGTATCTCCACTTGAGATAATAAGTTCCCATAGCTGTCTTCAGCCCAGCTTGATTACTTGTAATGTACGCCACAAAACTATCTTGATTCAGAGAATATGTTGTGAAAGTACGTGGTAGAATAACTCCGATTCTGTGCACGTAATTAATTAAATGATGTGCCGGTCTATTGTTAATACCTTCGATCTTCAGGGAGCTACTTGGTGGAGCATACTTGGTTCTTAATAAACAACGTGGCTCGATTAACTGGCTGAAAAACTTAGCGTGATTGTTCAATCGTGAAGAACCTGAGCAGATGAGTCGACGAAATTGAATCTCGATTGTTCTGCACCTATCCATTTATTTTTGCCCGTTTTTCCTCACTCGTACATGATGATGCACTCGCAAACACCCGGCGTCCCGTGCTTGGCCGGAAAAGTATGTACGAAACTATAGGATGGGGCCCACGGAGCAAATACAAAGAGGAGATGTTGTAATAAGGTTTCTGTATGAAACAACGGGTGACACTTTACGGGGTGAGGGGTGATCAGATCCCGCCCACTTCTTTATTTTACATCTACTGGTCAATAGCAAAACTATTCGCTCGTCCTGTTGATTTTACTTTGTAGTTATGTAACTATCTCACACTAGATGTCACTACATGCAGAATGAAGAACTATTTTAATAAATTACGCATAAAATTACTTACAAATGAAATGTGATGCCATCCATGGCATCAGAACGTCTATCCGAGTAGTTTTTACAAGATAAAACACCACACTTCATTCTTTTTTTCTTCTAGCGCAAATATGCTGTAAAAACGGAACGTTTACAGAGCTGTGCATAGGACGAACGCCAACAATACACTGACATGATGACGCCACGCCTACATGATGACGTCAGGACCTAGTTGAGAATCACAGTGCACAGTTGCTTAGGCCGTCTCCTCTTTGTATTTGCTCCGTGATGGGGCCTACTCTCTAAGTCCGTCAACGAGGATACGGGCCCGTCAGAAAGTAGTTCGATACTGAAAAGTGAACCTAACTCCCGATTAAATAACTTTTCCGGACGGGCAAAAACACATCGGAACTAAGGACAACTGTCTAAACGTTTTGTCATTAATTTTTAGTTCGGGCCCCGGGGTAATCTTATGTCCGTGAGTGATACAGAGTAGAAAACGTCCGTAACTTCGGCTCAAACACGACTTCTTCGTCGGCTTCGACACAAAGCCGCATGAAAAGAAATAACCCTTAAAGATTATCACAAGTAAACAGACTCATCTCTGCGTATTATGAACACTAGCTTGCTCACCTCTGCCGCGGGTGCCAGAGACAGCAGCACTTATTTTCTACTCCTTAGTCTTCAAATCCATCCAAGGTCTACATCAATCGGCGACGTAGTAGTTACGACTCCACTGCAATTACCATCTTTTACAAAAGTACCGAGCAAAGGCGGGAGAAACAAAACATGTTGTTCTATCTACCACGGTAAATAACAATAAATAAACATCAAGTACTAGTACAACATACTGGATACTTGTGTATTCAGCTCACAGAGCCGAAGCCGGGATACGCAACGGTATTCAATTTACACAAAGTAGGAGAAATCGTAAGGCTGTACTAATTACTGAACACCGTGTTCTTCCGTTCACTTACCGTAATTGCTTACCTAGTTGTTACCTAAGAAACATTTATTCAAATTATAAGGAACGGAACTTTATGGTCGAATACGTATTCCACATTTTTTGTGCTTCTGTAGTTATTTTTCGAGCCATTATTTTAGACTTATATAACATAGGTACTATTTTAGTTTTGCGTTGGTGGTAATACATGAAAATACAAAGGTACTTCATTATTTACAAGATTTTGAAGTTCACCACGTTGCACTGTGTAGGTAGATATTATTTATAGAAGTTCCTTTTTCCCAAACCGTTAACCGGTTGGAGCTCCTTAGGCACTCTTCCGTTCTTTGGTAACCGGTCGTAACGTTACAAAAACAATTCCTTAAGTTACTTCGCCCCTTACAAACGGAAGGTTAATTCGACCACAGAATTACTCAACTGGATTAAAAACTCCAAATATTTTCTGCGGATGTAACTTTTATGTCTTCTTCCAAAGTTACGCAAGTACTTACGTAGGCAGGTAATAAAGATACCTCTGTGTCACTGGATAAACTTATATAACAAGAGTGTTGGAGGCTCTTGTAAGGAATTCCTCGCTCGGTTGCCCTACCAAGTTTGATGCTCTCAACTAAATTAGGGTACGTTATTGTTCATAACATCAATATATGAGCAATATGTGGTAGTAAGTTTCCTTGCGCAGTTTTATACGGAATTCGGAAGATACATTATGTGTAGTGTCCATATACGTCAAGTACTTCGAGTAATCAAATACCTAGTGTACATAATTTATAAAACAAGTTTTTGATTCCAAGTCCTGAAAATTAATTACCCCTATTTTGTAATGGATTATAATTCAGCTTCGTGTTTCTCTTTATTGGTCATTCTAAATGGGAACAATCATTATTGGTTGAAAAGTTAATAATTGGGTTCTTAATTCTTTACTTCGCATTATTGCAAGAGTTCATCACAAACAAACCATAGACCTAAGAGCTTGATTAAAAGTTTGAGGTAAGTAGAAATCTACTCCATAACAGAGCCATTTAGACCAAAAGGCAAATTACATGGAAATGCTCTCACAAAACCCCAAGTAATTGGGTTTTTCTTTTAGTTACAGCCCGGGATTGTAGTAAATGGCGATTGGTTATCGACCCTCCGATCCATGGCATTAAGACTGTCCCAACGCTAATGTCTCAATACTAGTGTATTGTCTAACAGTATTCAAGTACTAGCTGAAAGTAAAGTAATGCAAGTAGTTTTTTCTTTTTTGCCTAAATTTTAAATGAATTATAGTTAAAACAAACAAATCTCTTGAAAATGTGTCGAAATATACTGTCATCCTTTTACTATCCACTGCAAGACAAGATATTCCTTTTTCGTGTTAGCCATCTCATTCTAGGAAAACATAGTATCAACCAGAATCTGAAATACTAAGTAGGTATATCTTAAAAATCGTTTACATGAAAACAAATTGTGAAAACTTAAAACTGCGTGCAATCATTACACACGTCCGTCGGCAAATCATAATATACTTAATAAAATTAAATTGGTATATTTACATGAATGTTGCGAAACGTTAAAGTTAATTCTACTTCTTCGGATCCTCCTTTTTACCAGTCTTCGCCATTATAGCCGCCGCTCCTTTTATAGGCGCTTTCTTCTTTCTAACAACCCTTTTCTTTTGTTTTTTTTCTTGTTCAGGAACGGCTTCATCTATGGAGTCGAGCTTGGGCTCTTCAAACTTGAATGCTGGAAACGCAGTCATGTCGACCCCTTTGCCACCTCCGTAATTCTTCTCAAGTTTCTCCAATTCGTTCTTCAGTTCCTTTAAAACTGCTGGGCTGGGATCCACAAGATCGTCATTAGGGCTCTTAGTCCTGTACTCTTTTAATTTGTCGAGAAATAGCTGCTGAACAGGATCGAGACCCGTTCCTTTACTCGTTCCTTTGTTCCTGGTAAAAAAATTGGAGACCAACGCCCCCCTTAAGCCACACACAAGTTTATAAGTAAACATATTTCTGAATTCTTGATGAAATGATAATATTATATATACTTCTACACTGTTTAGAAGTGGTTTAGAATATTTTAACAATAATGACGTGAGGGATGACAGTAGAATGTCAGTGATTGATATTCTCTTTGAAATACTCTATGAAGTTATGTTGCCAGCAAGGCTGCACTTTATGCATAAAATCATAACAGTAGATTTGCTGATATTATAGAGTCCATGCAAGACACTCACGACAGTGTAAATTAGTAGCCTACGTCACGATTTGTACCTCACGCCCCGCCTAATTAGCCAATCAGGAAACCTGACACTAATCTAGTACATTATGCGGCACGCAGCATGGTTGACAGTTGACCTCCTAGATTTCCATACGGACTTCATTAATACCCCTGTCTGGCATCAAAGGACTGTTATAATGTCGCGAGCTTGGTCGTGGGGTCGTAGGACATATCTGTCCGAGCTTACTTAAGTGCTTGTAAATTAGCGTGTGAGTGATAATTATTATTTGATATAGTATTCAATGAAAGCTAAGTGGAGTGGCCTTTGTCTAACATTGAGATGTAGCACGTTAGAATAGAGTCAACAATTATTATCCAGTGCAATAAGCAACATAGTTTTAGGAGGTTAGTGAAACCGTCGTACCTACCTACATAAGCAATCAACTTAACTCAAAGCATTTATTTCAAATAAACCATGGCACTTTAAAATTGTTAAGGGGTCGGTTAGTCAGAAAGATGAAGCTAGTTGCCCATTCTAAAGCAAAGTAGGTACGTATGGAGAAGAACGGGCAGGAAACTTCATGGACACTCTTTTAAATCAAAATATTGTTACAAAAAAGTGGTTACATCATTCATGTTGAAATTATACATGTGAGAACGATTTAGAAAGACGTGCATGTTAAAAGCGTCCGTAATAAAAATAGATAAAAACAATTCAGGAATTAAAATAAGCCGTGGCAGCTAAGAGATGACCAGTGCCTACTGACGGCGCCCGTTCACTAACACGACATATGGATCAGCACCATTCAGCTCAACCATTTTGAAGGGAACTTAATGATCCAATACACACGCCACCACCAGCGACAGATTTGAGTGAGCATAACATACTCTCAGCCACCAGGGCACATTCAAGTCAATGAAAGACCAACCCAGTGAGAGGGTGTACGGAGTGAGAGGGCTTGGGAAGCCGTCAAATCCTTCTGCGAAGCAGTAATGCTCGCGAAGGTGGAGGTGGAATGCGTGTGAAAATTTGCGCACTCACGCCCTTAACCGCCGCAGGAGACGCCCTGGGTGTCGGGAATCCCAAGCCGATTCCCGGCCACCGTAGGCGCGGGCTTGCGGTCGGCGAGCTACCCATTGCTCGCCGTCCGATAAGGACCAGGCCCGGGTCGACGGCGCGTTGTGTTCCACGCGCGCCTCAAAGAGATGTCAGCAACAATGACGGGGTCCGCTATGGCCGATGCCTGCCTGGGTTGCGGGATAGTCCGAAAGGGTTACCGTGGCCCCTGGCACAGGCAACTGAAGGAACACGGGTGGGTTTTAGTCAGTAAGAGTCTGACACGCCCTCCTGCTCCGCCCAGAACGGGAGAAGTTTTTTGATGAACCCCAAAAAAAAAAAAAGTAAGCTTTATAGTAGGTGCATAGTGCTCACACACTTTCACAATAGATCATACTCAAGTACGTACGGCACACAGTAGGCCCTAGGCATTCGGTGATTATCGCATAGCTCCGACACTAAAAAATACAAAAGAATCGTTTCTAAAATTCACACAAAGCCACAGTTAATAACGTTCATTAAATTAGGAAGAAATATAAGAGAGGGTGACCAGCCTTATATCCGTAACTAGTAGAACTACTGTAGCCGTGAAAGCCTTATGATCTAGTGCGGCTAGATTCGGGCTAATTAGGTGAATTAGCTGCACATGCCCGACAAAGCTTTTAACCGAACAGCACCAACCTAGTCCGGGTGCCTTAGTTTTATGAATAAATTCAAGGAGATTTTCATGAAATAGACTGAAAGAAGAATAAAATGGCATGTATTTAATCTAACCTCTGATAATTCCCATTTGCGCCCCTGAAAATATTATTGAACACTAATAAGTATAATGATTGCACCTCTTATTGTGAAGCTAATAATTCCTATTCGTGTTCCTACAATACCAAGTACTGCCAAGTAACTGCGACCAACTTGGATGTAGCGCTCGCCGGCCGTGGCACCCGATGTTCATTATTTTAAAAAAAGTGTCCATCATTAGAACGTCAATAAACTATTCCCGAAAAAAAACCGTGTCAGTTTTTTTTTATTGAAAGGAACAGCATACAGTTACATTATAAGAACTTATAAGTAATTAAACAAATACAATTTTAGTAATATTATAACCCACAACGCTATCCACAGGCAGACATAAAAGTTTAGAAAAAAAAAATTGTGAATTCGCTAGGAGTTTTAGTAGCAGTACGTGCAGCAATTGTGTATAATGAGCATTCATTAAGTTAAAATAAATATTACATAAATTATATGTGTTTAATGTTGTTTGACTATATAATTATGCATTACTAATCGACTTGAACCACGATAACAAATCCTGACATTTTATTATTTTGTTGCATTTAATTAATTAACTTTATATAATTAGTAGCAGAAACAAATACATATGAAAGTGCATGCCTTCACGCAGATTATGGAGAGACCAATGTACGCATTATTATGTTATCTGAATTATATAGGTACCCATTTTCGCAATAAATGAACTTGTACTTGAACTTGATCGTCGTGTAATTTAATTTAGTTCCTGTCAGTGTTAATCAGTTCTCCTATTACTCAAAGGCTTGCAAGCAAATAGATATCCCATCGATGCATCGAGGTTGGAGGTTATTGTCATCGTGGGTTAAGTACCTCGCTTTTGTAATGAAAACCTTAAAAAACTCTCGTTGCGAAATTAAAAATGCTATCTCGAAATAAATTCATTAGTAATCTATGCGTAGGTACACTGAAGAATAAAGATTCTTCGTATTTTTGTTCATTAATCCAAAACAAAAAGATAGATACCTACTAAAAAAACAATTTATTTTCGTGATAAAAGAAAATGCTTTCTTGTGTGAATAAAAACTTTCAAGAAGCATCGAAAGTCTTAAGTATATAAAAGTTACAATGATTAAAGATCGTTAGATGGCAAATAGACAAAAATATATGTAGATAATATCTACATATATTTTTGTCTATTTGCTGACTAACTATATTATATACAGCAAGTATATATATAATATATATATATTTTATACAGCAAGCAGTATTAGTTCCTACCGCGAATTGGTCCGCGTGAAATTTCGGTGACCGACCCACCGCGTCGCATCCTATCCCACGCTAAAATTTCGTTTTCGCACTTTTTTTGTTTTTGGTAGGCTCCTAAGGGTCATAGCGTGATGTTAAATAGTGGGTACGTATTGCAATATCTTAAATTAAAAGAACTAACGTAAAATAACCTAGGTACGTTAAAATCCCTAAAATCTAAATACCTAATGTCTTTAAATACCTAAGCTAATAACGCTTCAAAATGACAAATCATACAATATGCCTGCGACTAGATTATTAAACAATGTTAAATACATTTTTGCGGCAGATCGTATGATTCGTCATTTTGAACTGGGTGAAATAGGTTAGGTTAGACAAACCGCGCGCGAGCCGAGCGAGCGGCCGGCGAGCGCTACTTCCAAGTTGCTCACAGAAATGTTTTCACATGATATTTAGGACATTCGATACTCTTTACTTCGATATTTAGGTCATTAGATACTGTTTTTTTTTTCGATATTTAAGCCTTTCGATGTGCGGGAGGAAACGCCCGGGTGTCACCACTGCGATGATCGCCCCGAGGACACGGTGGAGCATACGGTGGCGGCCTGCCCTGCATGGGCGGAGCACCGCCGTGTCCTCGTAGAGGCAATCGGCAGCGGCGGCGACCTCTCACGCCCGGCTTTGGTTCAAGCCATGGTCCGGGGCGAGGGGGAGTGGGAGGCAGTCGCCTCCTTCTGCGAAGCAGTCATGCTAGCGAAGGAGGTGGCCAGACGGGAGAGGGAGAGAGTCTCCCGTCCAAGCCGCCGCGGTGGACGCTCCGGGCGTCGGGAGCCGCGTGACGACTCCCGGCCACCGTAGGCGCGGGCCTGCGGGCGGTGAGTAATGGGTAGCTCACCGTCCGATCAGGACCAGGCCCGTGCTGGACGGCGCGTACGTGTTCCACGCGCGCCTCAAAGAGATGTCAGCATCGAAGAGGGGGCCCACTAGGGCCCAAGCCTGCCGGGAAAGCGGGATCATCCATAAGGGGTACCGCTGACCCGGAACATAAAGGGCCAAGGAAGGAACACGGGTGGGTTTTAGTCAGTAAGAGTCTGACACTCCCTTCCGCTCCACCCAGAGCGGGAGGGGTTATTTGATGATTTCCCAACCTCAAAAAAAAATAAAAAAAGCCGAACGATGTCACGATTGTCGATAATTAGATTTTAGATATATTGGACGTAGGCTATCTAACCATTCGACAATATACGAGTAAACTTACGTTATTTTAATTTTCGGTTTTATGGTCGTTCGATATATAAATTTTAGGGATTTTGAACGTAGGTTTTTTTACGTTAGTTCTTTTAATTTTAGATATCGCAATACGTACCCTAAATACTCTATAACCTTCGTCAAGAAATGGTCTATCAAATGAAAAAAGAATTTTTCAAATCCAATTGGTAGTTCCAGATTAACGTATTCAAACAAACAAAGAAAAAAACAAACTAATTCATCAGCTTTATTATAATATACAGTATTTCAAACCAAATAAAGCAGTATTTTAGCAAAATAATCTAATCTTGTTGATTGCATAAATCTGTGAGTAACATTAACCTAACATTCCCAAAATCATCTATCGTGTCTTGTCCTAAGGCAGACATTCTCACAAAAATAACAAGATCCAAGCAACTTTTTGAAATATGATTTACTAACAGAAAGAGAAAAGTAATTCGGGATATATTTAATTATTCAGCAGAACGGATTGTTTCCTGCGGCGAAGACCCCAGAATTGCTCCGCTTTGGACCGTACGCACACTACGCAATCAAATGTACCGACGCTGACGCCGAATATACCTCGTTTACTTATTCCGAAGGTAATATTATTGTGATTGATTTAAGACTGACTGAATTAAGTAAGAATTTAATTAAAGCTTACTTAAAAGCCATCCCGCCTTTACTTATTCATGTTTAAAATATTAGTAAAGTCTGTAACAGAAAATTATATTTAAGTGGGTACGTTAAATATTAATATGAACGTAAAAATACTTGCAAACTTTATATTTTATTTTAAATAAAGTTAATCCGTAAAATTATCCCAGCAATTATGAATTACGCCGTTGAATATTAACAGCAACACGCCTTTACAACAATGATGGCGAAATGGGTCAGCCGTATTAGTAGCAACTGAAGCATACTGTAACTTCGGCCCTGAACAGGGAAAGTCAATTCCAACTGGCAACTTTTTTCAGAGAGCTTAAGCCGAGCGGCATTGAGTCGACCTTTTCTATTGATTTTTAACTCCGCCGCGCCGTACCTCATTGTTTTTCTTGTGATTGTCTTGAAACGTTAAACAAAGAATTTCGAAAGCTTACTACTCCACAAATGAGTGTGTGTATAGAGAGGTCATTTTTGTATTCTATCTGTCTTGCGCTGACTAGTTGGGTGCTCCACCTAAAACAAAAGATGTAATAAAGTTTAGTGAACCGCAAATTGCGCGGAAGGCAACGAAGCGCAAGATTCCCTAACAAGAGCGGCTCCACACTTGGGGAACACCACTTTATTCTTTGACACGGAGAGTCGCTCTTTTCCTATTGCCTACCTGCGGAATTTTCCAAGAAGTTGTTAAAAGCCACTGACACGTAAGTTGTTATCTAATTTTTTATAAATTTTCTAATTTTAGTAGTCAATTAAATCATGCCCCAGGAGCGTTGTAGAAAGAAAACAGATTCACATTGTTATAAATTACAATTTACATCTAATCTTTGATCTCTAAGGAGAATTTTCACTGAACCGAATAAGTGAAGTATTATCCTACATGTTTAGCAGAGGTACCTAAGTGAATGTGTGCCCACCTTTACTCCCACAGCTGGCTGTTTAACGTGAAGAGTTCAATTTCTTGTTACAAAACCTATTTGGTGCTTGTTCATACATTAAGAGGTTTCCTTAGATAATTTTGTGTTGTAAAATGCTCTTTACTTTGTTTCAAAAGCTTCTGAGAGCTCTTCTCGAGTAAATACCTAATGTATGATATATTATTATAAGAACTTGTTAAGATAACTATTAACTAGGTAATAAAATATTCGACACGCTCTCTGTTTCTTTTAGATTAGACGATGTTTATTATAAGTGATGTGTTCCAGCGGAGTAATGGGCATAACACACTAACTGTAGGTATGTCTTTCATTTTGACAGTTCAACAACATTCATTGCGTTATTTACGTTGTTGAGCAGACCAATTTTTTGAACAAATGTAGCAATGGATCAGTAATATTCTTCAATATTATTCAGATTCTGATTGGTAGTACGTTACGCAATTAGGGTGCTGATTTCTTCTAATGCTACCGTTGGATGTACACTGCCAATTTAGCTTGTTTGTTGAGATATAAACCTTATGAGTGGCAACGTCGCAATTTAGTGTCATATTTCGTGGTTTTCAATTTTTATCATTTAATCGGAGCTATATTTTAAAAATCTGTTTAATTAACTTTTTAGAATTATGTGAAAACTGTGTAAAAGGTAAGAAATCGTTGCGTTTACAGTTCTATTTATATGCAAATAATACATTGGAAACTTGCAGGGCGTTATTTTCATTGTAAAATAACTGTAAGCATTACGGTTACTAACTTTTTAAACACTTTCACGTTATTCTAAAAAGTTAATTAAACAGATTTTTTAAATATTGCTCCGATTAAATGATAAAAATTGAAAACCACGAAATATGACACTAAATTGCGACGTTGCCACTCATAAGGTATAAACGCCCTTAAACGTGGAGGAGTAGGTATTTGGATGCCTATGCACTTTAATTCTAAATATTTTCTTATTTTTTCTTATCTTAGTGTTTTTGTTATAATTATGTACTTATATTTAAGATAATGGCTTAACTATTATCTAGCCATGTTACATGCCAACTATATTTCAAGATCCTCGCTTTATGAACCCTTGTATCAGACAATGTATGTTTTTTTTTAAACGTTGCCCCACTCTAGGAAATTCTTCTGAATGTTGGGTGCGTTTACAAACATTCGGAACAACTTGCAGCAGGCGTACCATGCCGTTTTCTATTTCTACGAAGAATAGACATAGCTTTTTCTATACAAAGTGACATTTCGTTTCTTCATTTCTGACATTGCAACGTAGAAATCCTTCTACAATCCGTCATTTTGTCTTTCATTTCTAACGATCTTTGTCTAGGTCTTTTTTTATAAGTAGACTATTTCGGAAGAAAGTTTTCTGTGCTGTGCTTACTTTCAAAAACACACTGATAACTGACATTTGTCTAACTAAGTGAAGACAATTTGATTTTGGAATCGCCAGTAGAAAACTTTCTACTCGACGGCCACAAAGTATAAACGGTTATCTACAAAATCATGATTTTATAAGGGAACGTTTTGAACGCAAACCTGTGATAATTAATAGAAGAACAAAGCTATCTTCTCCTATTTTACATAATTTAGTTAATAGGGCATAATTACCAAGGAAATAGTTAAGGCCAATATTACTGTAAAATTGTTTGATCCAAAATACGGCATTACGACACTTTGAGAAAAATTGTTGTAGTTGACGTGGCTTAATCAGTAAAAATTGGGAATCAAACAGAAAAAAAATCCTATGACAAAACAAAGAATTCTGAGTCGAAAAGAGTGAATTTGCTGCCGTCGTACTGGTCTACACGGAACGTCATTTTTGTCTACTCTTCCGTCGACAACACGGTACTCATGCTACGCCTGCAGGTCATACAAATATTTGTTCCTTGCGGGGATCGAACCCGCGACCCGTGACGCAGCAGTCAATCGCTTAACCACTGCGCCAAGCGTGCTGTTAAATGCCGTGCCGTATTGACTTGCATATTCCCTGAAATCCAACCAGGATACCTAACGGCTCTTTACCAGCTCTTTGCACCATAACACCATATCACTGAGTATAGTAAATCCCGAGAGCTCAGCGCTTTCATGGCAATATCTATAAACCCCGCGATCCGCATGTCCCAGCAATATGGCCTGAATAATGAATGCCACACGACCCGCCATATTGGCCCGTTTTCGTTTTTAATTTTCCATTACTTACATGAATAAATAATGGAAGGAACGCAAGACAGAATGTTGCGTTTCATTGATTATTCACTGTCAAGTTATAACGCCTTTCAGTGTCTGTTTTGGGCGGTTCCTTTAATATGATACAATAATTTATTTGTGTGTATATGGTACATTAAGATCTTAATATTAACAAACAGCTTCACCGGCCTATAAATATTAAAAATAAACAGTGTTGCCAGATTACCTGAACCACAAAGAAATAATAAATTTACTAGATTCTGATCATTGCGGGCAAAGGATTACTATCCAAAACCAAATCAAGAAAGTGGCTAAAAAGGATATCACTGTCAACCCCAAAACTGCAAGTCGCTTGGAAGCTTTTAAAGTTAAACTCATTAATAAATTACCAGTTTTATCTATTAATTTTGATCCTAATCATCTATATGATGATTTTTTTAATATATACTGTAAACAATTTAATTCCACCTTTGTTCCCAAGACTATCTCGGTTAATAGCAACGCATCTTTCAGTGATTGGGCTACCATTGGTATTCATAAAAGTAGAACACGGCTTTATGAACTGTACAATGAAAGGACCGTTTTAAACACTGCTGAATTTAATTTATATGTTAGAAATTATTCAAAATTATTTAAAAAAGTTTGTTGTATGGCCAAGTCCCGTTATTTGAGTTCGAAGATTAAAAATAGTAGTAATGTAATTAAAACGACTTGGAATATTGTTAATAGTGAAACGGGAAGGTCTAGTAACCGAAATACTGACTACAGCCTGTCCATTAAAGACAACATAATAAAATCTGACTCACAAGTCGCCGCGGCCTTTGAAAATTTCTTTTCAGATATTCCCGTTTCAACTACTAAATCACTAAACTCATCACCTTCTGTTGCTGAGTATTTGCCTAAAGAAAATGTTAATGTTTGCGATTCGGAATTTCATTTTGAACATATTACTTGTAGAGATATAATTAAAACCTTTCACACTTTAAACGTAAAAAAGACTGCAGATCTGTGGGGTAATTCTGTAGAAGTTGCTAAGTCTATTATTGACATTGTAGCACCTACTTTAGCTCTTATTTTTAACAATTGTATCGACTGTGGAGAGTTTCCTGACCTCATGAAAAATAGTAAAATAATACCTTTGTTTAAATCAGGTAGTACTACAGACCCCACAAATTATAGACCTATTTCAGTACTACCTACCTTTAGTAAAATTTTTGAGAAATTAATTTTAGCCCAATTGCAAAGATTTTTTAATAAACATAAATTATTACATAGTAAACAGTTCGGTTTTACAAGGGGTCGTTCAACTACTGATGCCGGTGTTGAACTTTTAGGACATATCTATAATGCATGGGAAGATAAATGCGATGCCTTGGGCATTTTTTGTGATTTGTCCAAGGCGTTCGATTGCGTTCTTCATGAAACGCTAATCAGGAAACTCCGCCACTACGGGATCCGGAACACCGCTCTGGATGTTCTTACTTCATACTTGAATAATAGGGTTCAGAGCGTTGACGTTAATGGTAAAAGATCTCCCGGATCTATAGTAACAATGGGAGTCCCACAGGGCTCAATTCTTGGTCCTTTTTTGTTTCTTATTTATATTAATGACTTGCCTTACCTCATAAAGGATAATCATGATATAGTGTTGTTTGCGGACGATACTTCACTTTTGTTTAAACTTAAACGTCAGCAGCTGGTTACTGACGATGTAAATAGCGCGATCTCAAAAGTAGTTCACTGGTTCAATGTTAATAATTTACTACTTAATGAAAAAAAAACCAAATGCATTAAGTTTACGTTGCCTCACGTTAGACAGGTGTTAACTAATGTATTGATAAAGGGCAGAGAATTGAATCCTGAAGATAGCACAGTATTCTTGGGCTTAACTTTGGATGCTAAGCTTCAGTGGGGCCCACACATAGATAAATTATCAAAAAAGCTTAGCTCCGCAGCATACGCTGTTAGAAAAATTCGTAATTTAACTGACATAGAGACAGCCCGTTTAGTGTACTTTAGCTATTTTCATAGTGTAATGTCGTATGGTATTCTGTTGTGGGGAAATGCCGCCGACATTCAGACTATCTTTGTTTTGCAGAAAAGAGCTGTTCGATCAATTTATAAATTAAGCCCGAGACACACTCTCAGAGAGAAATTTAAGGAGATTAATGTAATGACTGTGCCTTCACAGTATATTTTTGAAAATCTTTTATATGCCCATAAAAATATAAACTTGTTTAAAAAATACAGTGATATCCATAATATAAATACTAGGAACAAACACAGCTTCGTTGTACCTACAACAAGGCTCAAGAAAATAGGTGGCTCGTTCAGATGTCAATGTATACGCTTTTATAATAAACTTCCAAGCCACGTTCAAGATCTAAGCCTTAATAAATTCAAATCATTCATTAAACGTAAGTTGTGCCAGAAAGGCTTTTATACCGTTAAGGATTATATTGAGGACAAAAAGGCTTGGGATTGAGTTGTTCCAATTTTCTGCATACTGAATGTCTTCTTTTATTTCTGTTACATACACTGATAAATTGATAATTATTATAACAGAACGATCAATTATTGTGAATGTGAGGACTATGTGGGTCATTGTTTCAGTTTTAATCATGATCTGGCAGTTTAAGTAGTTCATGCGGCCTACCCAAATGTCCTTTCTTTGGTATTGTTCGTCGAATCGTTGAGCTCCTAAAGTTCTGAGTTGAGCTGCACGGTTACTGACAAATGCGTGCACTGACTGGACAGGTCCTCTTAATCTGCGTGGTTCTTTCCTCAGAAGACCATTTCAGATACTAATCTACATGGTCCTCAAAGATTATGTTCGAATATTTATATACACATTGACATTGATGAATTTTATACATACAATGACATGAGTATTTACTTTGTAAAGTATTATATTATTTAAATTATTGTGAATGTGAAGATTATGTGGATTATTACTTTTTTTATTTTATTTCTTAGTTAGTTTCACGATCTGGCAGCTTGAGTAATTTATGCGGCCTACCCAAATGTCCTTTCTTTGGTATTGTTCGTCGAATCGTTGTGCTCCTTAAGTTCTCAGTTGAGCGGCAAGATTACTGACAAATGCGTGCACTGACTGGACAGGTCCGCTCAATCTGTATGGTTTTTCCTCAAAAGACCGTTTCAGACACCAATCTACATGGTCTTCACATGATCTGACCAAGATTATGTCTGGACTTTAAAAGAGACTTTAAACTTTACAATTAATATCCCTATTAAAATAATTTTGTCAGTTCAAAAATGTTTTTTTCTTTAAGTGATAGACGATTAACAGTAAGCTGTAATAAAAGCCCCTTTATATTTAAAAGTAAACTAGGTAGAAGAAGTAAATTAGTAAGTATTACTACCTCGTTGACCTAAACCTGACCGGAGTCTGGATTGGATTTGGCCCAGGTCTCCCACTATTTGATGGGATTTAAATAAAACAGGCGTAATAAGAGTGTACTACTTATAATGCTTCTGCCTACCTACCTGTTCGCGGTATACAGGCATGATAATATGTTAAAAGCATCCGCAGGAAAGCTGGCTTACAAGTTATTTATATTAAAACCGGTTATGTTATCCAAAAAGGATCGTTCTCAAGGTCGAAGACTCTTCTTAGAAATGCTACGAACGATTTCTGCGTAGCCATCTAGTCCAAGAACCTTTCAACTTTTTTTAACAGAAAGGGGTCATTCTAATTTTCCACAACAATGATTTTATATAAAACGCGGGCGAGCTACACAAATCGTAACCTATCATAGTATTTGATTCTGAATTTCGAATATTTTGGACCGAAATTCGTTTAAGAAAAAATCTGGTAGTTTCGGTTAGATCGAATGTCAGGTTAAACAATTTAGTTAACTTAACATCGCTTTTACGCACAAACAACAACGATTACGAAATAGATCTGTTGACGAAGATGAAGTTAATTATAACTCCATTAACTAGCAAAAATATGAGACCAAAAATCTTTAATCCACGATGCTATTTGCAGAATTGAAATGTGAGAGAATGGAGGAATAATGAAGGAGGCCCACCTCGACCGGAAGCCATTCCTCCGTCCCACGTCGCTCCGGTGCGACGATATCCGGTGCAGCTCAATTTCCTGGACCGTGGAAATTCCACTGAGTTTTTATTTGCCCTCCTGATTCCTGCGTTCGTGCCGCTTTTATCCTCAAATGTTATCGCAAGCTTTGTTCTGTTCATCCGTTGGTATGATTTGGGATCTCCTTTCTCTATGTATACTTACTTATATGTCGCTGGCTGATGAGAAAAACAAATGCTTTTGACATACAATTACGACAATATTGAACATTGACCATAGATAAAATACTAAATGTACAAACATTGACATCCTTTACCAATATTTATATTAGTATACAGTCTTACCCTTTTGTTAACCAAGTTTAGTATTAATAATAATTTAAAAAGATGCCGTTTGGATATGAATGCAGATCAAGGATTCTTAAACAGGTGCCGGCTAAGCCAACAGTTCGGACCGGACCCATAGCAAAAGAAACACCCATTCCCGGTCCAGCCCACTATGACCCGCCACACATATGCGGTAAGGCATTCGTACCTGTTTGGGTTCTGATAAGGAAATTCTCGTTACTCAACTATATGTGTTGATACAAGGTGAAAAAGGAAAAATGCAGGAGCGTCTTTCATATAACACTCACAAGTAATTGCTATCAAAAATTCGCCTGCTGAGTGTAGAGATAATAATTATCAACGTTTAGACCATTAATTCATGTTATCATTGGAACGGCAACCTACGTATTTAGTGCGGATTTATAGACAATGATTATGTTACAATTCATGATTAGACAATGATTATTTAAGTTACAATTCATGATTTTAGAAACACCCTAGTGATAACATTGTCCATAAGAAGCCTAGTCACAACTACGGTGCATCTACCTTGCTACGAATACCTAGCTTAGAATAGATTTTTTGTAAAACTCTAAGCCATAACACCATCTTGGCCATCTCTGTTTTTCCTTCACAAATAATGAGCGTGATAGTAATTGCGTAATATCTTAGAGAAGTTACCAACCAATTACAGTAAACTTCATTAACGCTAACCGCCCCCTCTCGATTCCAAGTTTATAAATCTTATCAATTACAGTTGCTATTCAGCTTTGATGTCAACTCTCCGAGACATAATCTATTGTTAGACAATCATTACTAGAAATTAGAATAATACTCAAAAACTTGATCGGATTCGACAGAAAGCTTTTCAAACCTTTGCAATAATTTTTGGATGTCATAGATGATTAATTGTGGCTTCGCAATTGGCTTTCAGTCAATACAAAGGTTTCCTTATTTTCTAGGGGGGCGCGTGGCTAAATAATAACAGCCGTCCGGGTTGACCGAAGGCTAAGCTAGGCTTGCCGCGGTCAGTTCGTAGATGGGTGAACATCTATTAAATATCCAGACCCCGCCATGCCTCGGTAAGCACGTTAAGCCGTGTTGGTCCCGGCTGTCATTCGTAGATCTTTGACAGTCGTTATGGGTAGTCAGAGGCCAAAAAGTCTGACAACCAGTCTTACCAAAAGGTACCCAGTAACGGGGTTGTGGAGGTCTGATAGGCTCCATGTTAGAGTATGGAGTTCAGCTGCATCCGGTTGAGCTGGAAGCTGACTCCAACACGGTTGGGAAAAGACTAGCCAGATTTTTTTCTATAGCTGAATTTTAGTCAACCCTGGACGAGGTCAGTAGGCCAATTCTCGTACTTAAAAAACGTTCAAATTCCAGTCGCAATCTCATCTCAGCGACAATCAATGTCAAAAACCTGTCAAAAATGTATGTAAATTGATTGTAATTTTGACAGATTGAGACTCAGAATAGAATGCGAACGGTCTTAAAAATACGGGAATTGCCCCTCTGACATTCGCGCTGAGAATAGGTGCCTCCTCTTTGGATTCCATGCTTCCCTGCTCTTATTACAGTGTGCTCAAATATTCTCATTTGATAGCAACAGAGACCCAGTAATACCAATTACAGTTTACAAGGATTAAATAATAAAGGGTAAGAGTATTTTCAGACCTCTTAGAACATAAATTACATTTTAAAAACTTTCTAGTCTTAACCGATGTTTGTGGCTGACACATTGGTGCCGATTCCCTTGTTCACAAACTAAACCAAATTTAAGTTCAGTGCATCTTTTTCTTTCTATTTCATTATGAAAAGGACAGAAGATAAATTTTAGTTTCGTCCTGTCAAATTAGTCAGCGACTGACACTACGCCATACAAGTTTAGACGTGATTAAAAACATGCCCACTAAAATTACGTCAATTTACTTCAGGCGCTGACTAATTTGACAGGAATAAACTAAAATTTATCTTCTGTCCTTTTCATAATGAAATAGAAAGAAAAAGATGCACTGAACTTAAATTTGGTTTAGTTTTTGTACAACAGAATCGGCACTAGTATATACCTAAACGACATAAACTTGCAAATTCCCTAAGTAACGTTTATTAATGTATTGCTATTCATTATTTCCAGGCGGAAACGGGTTTTCAAAAATAAAGCGTGCGCCAGCCTACACCTTTGGTCGAGTATTAAATCCTTATTTTCCCCCGCCTGTCAGACCTAATGCACCATTGCTCGATGTTAGTGGGATTAATGCAAAATTAGGTACTTAATACATTGTTTAATTTCTAATACTAGCTGTTGACTTCGTCAGCGATCCAGGATGAAAAGTAGCCGATGTCCTTACTAAGGTCTGTCTGTGCGCCAAATTTCATTCAAATCCATTCAGCCACTTAAGCGACTTTAAAAGCGTAACAAACAAACTTACTTTCGCATTTATAATATTAGTTAGGACTTTGTAATCAGTAGTTACCTAGTCCTATAAAAAAAATATACGAGAACTACATGCATTAATATGAACGATGTCTCATGGTATATGAATATTCAACAGGCGGCCACAAAATCCCGGGAGGGTTGATGACCCCAAGCAATTGGCCCCCAGGCGACAAGCTCAAAGTGCCCGGGCCTGGTACTCATGAACCATTGCTGAGGGCAGGTGTCAAGCGCGCGCCAGCATACAGCTTGCGGCTTACTACCAAGCCTCCGTACCAGCCGTATGACATGTGGACCCCGCCACCTAATATGTACTGCCCGCCGATACCGCAAAAGTAAGTGAAAATATTCATAACTATAATAACGGGTGTAAAAAAACGTGTAACAAAGCTGAGAGTCACTTGTACTCCTTGTCGTTGTGATCAATTTTTATACTCGACCATACCTTAATTAACACCTTAACTTCTGATTACGGAGATATTGAAGGTGAAATTTCCAACTCTGTCATTACTTTTTTTGACGAAAACAAGTTTTAAATGTTATACTTAACTATCTTGCCATTATAATAATAATAAAACATTTATTTCAGGCTACTATGGCCCATAGACATTTATCTTACAAACTAACATATATAAAGTTCTTAAATAAAACAAAACTTGTGTTAATAATAGCTTAAAACTATGTTAGTAGCACTTCACTAGCTTGTCCTTGAGCTATCCTGTGGTACTTGTCCGCGGAAGCGACGGAACACCACGTCCTGCGGCCAAAAGTCTTCTTCCATGACGACGGGCAGATAATAATTCGGTACGCGCACCACGAACGCCTTGAAGTTGACGTTGCGGTGCGACTCCAGTAACTGCACCCTCGGCATGTACCTCGTCTTCTGGCGCACGTACTCTACGATGTCTTCCGCCTTAGTAGAGTAGTGTAGGCGGGAGATGGATGGATGGATTATACCCCCCACAGCCCCCGTAACCGTTGCATGCACCCATATGCATATTCTTTTGATCAATGTTACTTAGTTTGATGTACAGATTGCGTAGATAAAGGCTATGTGGTGGCTTTTCTTACAGCCTTTATGCTATTGTAATTTTCTTTATTGATTTTAAATATGAGGCTTACAGTATACCAACACATTACTCATACACCTCTAATAAGGAGAAAATACACATTAATAATACCAGTTTTACTTTCTAATGAATTTGTAAGAAAATTCAGCTCCATTTTCGGGTTAATCTGAGGACTTAAAACCTTGCACTTGGCTTGCTTAAATTATGCTCTTAGTGCTCTAGGATTGTGGCTATTGCAACTTAATTATGGATCTGTTGTTGTTACTAAGTAACTTAGACCGTGAAGCAAAGCAACCGTGATCAAATCAGCTTGATACTTCATGTTTCAGACTGGTTTAGAACTTACTCGTAGTTCACAGACAGTGCAAGTATATTGAGTCTCGATAAATGATTTTATTTCTGTAAGTAGGTTTGTACAAACACTTTTACACGTCAATCATATTCTAAAAGGTAGACAAGGTCGGCGTTTCCTATCGGACTACTCTGAGAAGAAAGGCCGAAACAAACTCAGAGGTCACAGTTACAGTTGTGACGCGAAATCTACATCGCCACATGTGAACTACGCATCACGCTGACGTCACATCACAATCCTGCATCGTGCAATTACCGCGTGACTAGCATATACAGTGTGGAAACCACATACTACTTGTTATCGCCTTTACTGACGATAAACAAAAAAATTACGAAATCGGTCCAGTAGTTAGGCCAAACAGTAGAGTTGTAATTTTGAGCAAATTTTAACAGTCTGTAGAATTGGAGCGGTCAATAATTCAATGAACTTGATCTTTGAACATTGAAAAGCGACGTTGCCACGCAGTCCAAACTATCACGACGCCGCTGTTACGTATTTGCCTAAATAAAAATGTAAAATCGGTACACCTAAACGATAAAGTACGGTGGGCTGCATCAATTGGTTACCCCAGTTGTATTAAAATTAACTTTGAAGGGGGGTACCCACATCGTGACGCTGACTGTACGAAGACGCGTCTAAACACAGTGTTTACTTTTACTGAATTTATTTTGATATTTATTTTGTTTGAACATTTCACTTTTTTTTTAATTTACGGTTTTTAATTTAGATATACTTCTGTGGACTAGTATCACTTGTGGTTTCAGTTACTGCTTATATGTGGTTTGCATACTGTATATAACGTCCCGACATCAATCGTCAGGCAGTAGCCCACCAGACACAATACCCGTCTGGCCGGAGGGTGCTCTCTTTTCTATGGAGGACGAGTGAACTTTACACACTGTTCCTCATGTAATAAAGTACGACATTCAACAATAAAACCAATAATATGTCTTACTAGTGGTTTTACGTCACTCAAATTAGATCGTGAATGTCCTGTCGACGTGATGTGTCTGTTCGCATCTGGCATTGGTCTATCACGGGCGTTCGTCGAATGTATACGCAGCGTAAGCACTGTGCAAACGCGACGCTAACGCTGAGACGACGCGAGATTTTTCTCATTTAAATCAAAACCAAATAAAACAGCTAATCCCCAACGTGTTGGCTTTATCGCGAGAAAATCATAAGTTTGGCGTTGCTACGTGTTACAATGATCAAAGCCGTAGTGTATTGTGAGTTTGCGACTCCGTCGGATAATTTTTCATTAATATCTTTAGCATTAATACGAAGACCTACCGATACCGAATATAATAGGTATTTATTTACCTATGAAATTGCCGTTTTACAATACTGGCCAATTGAAACGTAATTTATGTATAATGGCTGGCAATGGTGCCGATTCCCTTGTTCACAAACTACACAAAATTTAAGTTGAGTGCATCTTTTTCTTTCTATTTCATTATGAAAAGGACAGAAGATAAATATTAGTTTAGTCCTGTCAAATTAGTCAGCACCTGACGTAATTTGATGTAATTTTAGTTGTCAACTTTTTAATCACGTCTAAACTTGTATGGAGTACTTAGTGTCAGGCGCTGATTAATTTGACAGGACTAAACTAAAATTTATCTTCTGTCCTTTTCTTAATGAAATAGAAAGAAAAAGATGCAATGAACTTAAATTTAGTTTAGTTTGTGGACAAGGGAATCGGCACCAACTAATTCTAATTTCAAATGAATTTTATTGAAAAAATATGGAAATCTATTTTCAAACGCAGTTATTTGTTTATTGATTAGTGTTTTGTTTTCACTACATTTGTATCTTTTTCATCAATATGGACACGAGAAAAATAAGAGTACTTATGAAATACGAGTTCCGTCGCGGTAGCAATGCCGCACAAACGACTCGCAACATTAATTACGTGTACGGGGTGAACACTACAAACAAACTCACGATAGTGGAAGCTGACGATACTCAAGCTACGGCTGAGTTAGCAGCAGCTTTCAACGTTAGCATCAAAACAATATTGGTCCATTTGCGTCAAATTTGCAAGGTAAATAAACTTGATAAGTTGGTGCCGCACAAACTGAACGATCGCCAGCGCGACGAAAGTGTTGAGGTATGCCTTGCGTTGCTTAACAGACACAGAAACGAAGGGATTTTGAACCACATTGTCACTTGCGATGAAAAGGATTATTTTTGATAATCGTAAGCGGTCATCATTTTGGTTAGACCCTGGTTCAGCGCCTAGGCAATCCGCCAAACGAAAACTTACCCCTAAAAAAGTCTTGGTAACTGTTTGGTGTTCTAGTGCCGGTATCAAATAGCACCAGCATTACTACTTACGGAAATGTACTATGAGGAACTGGACACAATGTGGAGATGCTAGCAAATATCCGGCCAGCCTTGGTTGATCGCTCGTCCCCGCTGCTCCTACACGACAACGCTTGACTTCATACGGCACAACAGACGGTCTCTAAGCTACAAGAGCTAGGGGTGGAGGTTTTACGTCATCCACCGTACTCACCAGACATTGCACCGACAGACTTCTACTTTTTCTAAAATTTGGACAACTTCTTGGCAGGGAAAAAAGTCAAAACCCGAGAGGCAGTACAAAATGTCTTTGAAGAGTTTGTTGGCTCCCGTACACCCGACTTCTTCAAAAAGGGCATGGAAAAATTACCACAGCGCTAGCAGAGATGTATTGATAGCATGGGTGTATATTTTGATTGATAGAAATAAAAAATATTTATATAAAAATGACTTTAACTTTCTGTATACCAAACGGCAATTTCATAATATGTAGTTAGTTCGCAGTATACCATTTAGCCACGGAATTGTAAATTCAACGGGAATTTAGAAAAAACATAACTTTTTACTCGTTTTTATTGTCATGTCCTCAGAAGTTTTTTTTTGTTTGTGCAGAAGATCACCAGCATATACCTTCGGGAACCCACGTTTTATCCTCCCCCCTTTCAACCCACCTGGCCCAGGGGCACACGACCCAAATCACAAGTACGTCCAGAAGACGAAGCCAGCGTTCTCTTTCGCGCCTACATTTAGGCCGCTCCGAATTACTGAAAACACTCCTGCGCCTAACGTCTACTGCGAACAGAAGGTACAGAATCATCGGTCCATAGTGGGACACACTGAAAGTTTTTAGAAAATGAAAAACGGAACGATGTAGAAGCCTGTTAATATTTTTATTGCTTTTCGAAGTAGTCTCGGTTCCTTTTTAAGCATCGTCACATGCGATGGAACCATTGACTGAAGCAGTGGGCCCACTCTTCTTTAGGGATTTCTTCCACGTCTTTTTGAAACGCAGCCACGGCATCATCAGGGTGCATAAAACAAATTCCTCTTAGTTTGTTTTATTTTTGGAAATAAATAAAAGTCACAAGGTCAAGACTGTAAGTAGGATGACTTACTTAACTCCACACTTTCGATAGACAAATATTCGATAGTCCGTCTGGCGGAGTGAGCTGGAGTGTTGTCGTGGTGGAGGAGGGTCCTGGTTCTTGGGCGCTGCTGTCTAACATTTTCCAAGACAACTGGTAAACAATGACTGCTGACAACCAATCTGCAGTAACAGTCTTTTTATCTTCTAGGACATTTGTTGCGAAATGATCCGTCCGTCCAAAGAATGAGGCAATCATCATTTTCCCTTGACTTCTTGTCACTTTTTAAGTTGCCGCCAATTTGTAAAAATAAATGACGTAATATAATTAATTCATTACACATCTACAGATTCCCAAAGAGTTTTTAATTCGAAGTTTCAATATGTTTTTATCGACTGCTTTTCTTACTGGCCTATTCTAAAAACTTTCAGTGTGACCCCCGTACTAATATTGTAAATACGAAAGTAACTCTGCCTGTCTATCAGGTCTGTCTGTCGATCTATCTATCTGTAGGTCTGTCTGTTGGTCTGTCTGTCTATCGGTCTGTTTGTCGGTCTGTGTGTCGGTGTGTCTGCCTGTCCATTTGTCTATCGGTCTGTCTTTTGATCAGTCTATCGCTCTGTCTGTCGGTCTATCTGTCGGCCTGTCTGTTGGTCTGTCTGTCTGTTCGTCTGTCGTGTCTGTCGGTCTGCCTGTCGTTATGTGTTTCGGTCTGTCTGTCGGTCTATCTGTTCATCTGTCTGTCCGTCGGTCTGCCTGTCGGTCTGTTCGTCTGTCTGTCGGTCTGTTTTTCAGTCGGTCTGTGTGTCGGTCTGTCTGTCGGTATGTCTGTCGGAATGTCTGTCGGTATGTCTGTCGGTCTGTTTGTCGGTCTGTATTTCGGTCTGTGTGTCGGTGTGTCTGCCTGTCCATTTGTCTATCGGTCTGTCTTTTGATCAGTCTATCGCTCTGTCTGTCGGTCTATCTGTCGGCCTGTCTGTTGGTCTGTCTGTCTGTTCGTCTGTCGTGTCTGTCGGTCTGCCTGTCGTTATGTGTTTCGGTCTGTCTGTCGGTCTATCTGTTCATCTGTCTGTCCGTCGGTCTGCCTGTCGGTCTGTTCGTCTGTCTGTCTGTCGGTCTGTTTTTCAGTCGGTCTGTGTGTCGGTCTGTCTGTCGGTATGTCTGTCGGTATGTCTGTCGGTATGTCTGTCGGTCTGTTTGTCCGTCTGTATTTCGGTCTGTGTGTCGGTGTGTCTGCCTGTCCATTTGTCTATCGGTCTGTCTTTTGATCAGTCTATCGCTCTGTCTGTCGGTCTATCTGTCGGCCTGTCTGTTGGTCTGTCTGTCTGTTCGTCTGTCGTGTCTGTCGGTCTGCCTGTCGTTCTGTGTTTCGGTCTGTCTGTCGGTCTATCTGTTCATCTGTCTGTCCGTCGGTCTGCCTGACGGTCTGTTCGTCTGTCTGTCGGTCTGTTTTTCAGTCTGTCTGTCTGTCGGTCTGTCTGTCGGTATGTCTGTCGGTATGTCTGTCGGTATGTCTGTCGGTCTGTCTATCGGTCTGTCAGTTAGTCTGCCTGTCGGTCTGTCTGTCGGTCTGTCTGTCTGTCGGTCCGTCTGTCGGTCTTTCTGTCAGTTTGTCTGTCTGTTTTCACGCATTATTGGCTAAACGGATTTGAATGAAATTTGGCACACAGATAGACCATGACTTAGGTTACGACAAAATATACTTTTACGATGGGTAATTGGTACGATGCGTCCACTTGGGTTTGTTTCCGACCTGCTCGTTGGCGAAATTGTGAGTAAAAGCTGGTCAATACGTAAGTCCTGACTCACTGACTGGCTCATCAACGCCCAACTCAAACCCTTATATGTACCTACCTGAAAAATTGTCATTTTGCACAAAGATTCCCTTTATGATGTAGACAAGAATGAAGGCCGGATTTTTCGAAATATCCACTGGATTGGGAACATAGGCAAAGTGCTATTGATAATTAAACACGTATTATTTACGATTTGTTACACTGAAAATCATTTTATAAGTACTAAGTTCAGTTTCACTTATTATAGTACCTGATCTGATAGATAGCGCTTGTCTGTACACTGTGAAACAAGTATTTTCTCTTATTTATTTATTTGGCCTAAACCCAATTCAAGCTAGCACTGATCTTGGCTATTTAACATTTTATTCTGAACTAGCTTTTGTCCGCGGCTTTCGCCCGCATGAATTGCGGAAAATATCCCACGGGGGCGTTCGTTCTACCGGAATTAAAAGTACCCTATGTCATCCAGGTTATAAACTATCTGTATGGCAAATTTCTTCCACATAAATCAGCCTTTTTTGCGCTAATCCGGAACATACATACAGACAAACGAATAAAAATTCTAAAATCCATATTTTCGGCATCAGACTCGTTCCCACAACCCGTAGCAAAAACATTTGTTCAAAAAAATTCATTGTTTTGACTTGGTTATTATTTTATTATAATAGGTATATATTTTATTATATGTCTAGATATTGTAGATTATGTCCAGACTGACGACCCCTATATCTCTTTTACTCAAAGTTGACCCATGGCATCCCATGGCATCGACCCATGGCAGCCCAATGATATTGAAAGGAATATCATATACGAGTATTAATCAACGAAATATTTTTTTATTTACCCGGCAATCAGTCGCAAGACTATAAGCAGATGGATTAAATGGATATGGCGTTTAGGCGTCGAGACCAATGTCTCGACTGCCTTTTTAGAGCACATCCTTCCTTTTCAGCCTTTTCACCGTTAGGGAAGGTTTAAAAAGATCATTGGCCAGGGTATTTCGATGAACCGAGAGCCGAGAGCTGATATTTCCTCTTGAATTTGTCAATTTCAGTCTGAATAGTGGGAACGCCAAGATATTTATGGATCTTGTAATTTCTGGAGAACCACGGGGCACTTGTGATGGTACGCAGGATGTTGTTTTGGACACGTTGGATGAGCATGACGTTGAACATTAATGTTATTGCCAAAGGCTGCTCTAAAAAGCATTACGTATAATTTGATTGAACCAAATCGTATTTTTATGTTCATATTTACTATAACATCAATGGTTAGCTGATTGAAATAAATTGGACCAGATTCTGAAACCCTTGCTTGCTTAGATAGACTATATAGGTAATAGGTATCGTAATCGTTTTGGTAATTGTTCGCAGTTTATGTTCGGCAAGCCCTCGATTCCAGCGCCTAGTTTCGGCATCCACCACACTCCATACTTGGGAAACCCAGGAATACACACGAAACCTCTCGATCTTGAGCAACGGATGAGTCGCGTCTGAGAAGGTACCTACGAAATGATATTATTATACTGTATTCATTTGAATACGGATATTACTTCAAATGAGACTATTTTACTGTTTTTATGTTGTGTAATGTTCACAGTTAGTTTAAAGGAGTAAATAAATTGATAATTAGATACAATTGTTGAATCTCCTTGAAAAATATTCTGTAAGAGCAACCGTTACTTAATGGGTTAACTTTAAAACGAATTCATAAACTAGTTGGATAAAGACGGCTTGGACATAAATTGAGATTTAATACTTTACCACGCAAGCACGGGTATTAAAACGCGATCAAAGTTAATTTTGCAAAGTTTCGCTGAAAGTCGGCTACTGTGCTGATTTGTATGCAATGTTTACCGGACCCGTGACGTCACTATGTTCTCTCGCTTCTGTAGAGCCTCTTGAAACTTCACCACTTTTGACCAAGCATTTCACTTACCTTGACGACACGTTTGGTGTAGTGGCTACAGTGGCTAAGTCCTGGTCAGCGAAACCAAACGATGGTCCTGGGTTCGAATCCCGGTAGGGGCAAATGTTTGTATGATGAATATGGACATTTGTACCCGAGTCATGGATGTATATTTATAATATGTATGTATTTACGATAAAATAATGTATTTAAGTAGTCTATCAACCATCTGGTATTCATAACACAAGCCTTAAGTGCTTAACTTGGAACTGGGTGGTGCTGTGTGCAATGTCAGACGATATTTATTTTTTATTTACTAACTGTTATAGCATTGTGGTCTCGCAATCTATGCAGCGTCAGTCAAGCCGTTTGATATGCATTCAACACAGGTAGCTACCATGGAAGCTTAGAGGGGAATTTTGAATTTTATTATCATACATACATAAACTCACGCCTTGTTCCCATGGGAGTAGGCAGAAACCACAGAGCGCCACCTGTTACGATCCTCACATCCTCCTTTTCCTTCGTTTCTTTTCTTTCTAGTTTAAAAAAAAAATTATAATCTTGCCCCGCACTAGGAATTTTTCCAGTATTGTGGGTGCGTTTACAAACATTTAAAGTCACATACACAAACAGCCAGACCCGGAACAACTACTTGTAGGTCATACAAATATTTGTTCCATTCGAGAATCGAACCCGCGACACGCAGCAGTCAATCGCTTAACCACTGCGCCAACCGTGCCGTTACGTTCATACATTTCGTAAGTCACTTTAGTAGCAAGTCAATAAATACGTTGTATCTACATCAAATTATTTATTTGTTTATTTTATTTATTTATTTAAACACACATACACTATCATCACAGGCTTACCTAATACAATAGTGTAGCAATATTAACTTACAATTTTGTTACAATTATATATTATTTCCTTTATTTCATTTACATACATATGAATTACATTTTTAAATATTTTTATAAACAAAAAGATACCAAAAACATTTAAAAATATAAAAAATAGTAGCCCACCGGTATCGGGAACAGGGTCCAAGCTACCGGCGGTCAGGGCTCCAGAGAGAGAAACTTCCTAACAATGCGGGCCGTGTCCAGAAGTACCGCTTTCTGAATCAAGCCCTTGATCCAGCTGCCTAACGAGAGCCTCCTTAGGTGTTGGTCGAGGCTCTTGGGTATTAGCCCATTGGCTGTCACGACTATCGGCACAATGACCGCTGAGTCCACATCCCAAATGTCGACAACCTCGCGAGCCAAGTCAAGATACTTGATTTGTTTATCTTTCTCGGCTTTCACGAGGTTCTCATCATGCGGGATGGTTATGTCAACAATCATTGCGCGTCGCTCCAATCGATCCACCACCACTATATCAGGCTTATTGGCAACAATAGTCCTATCAGTGATGATGGATCGATCCCAGTACAATGTGATATTACCATTTTCGAGAACTGGGTCGGGCACATACCTGTAGTACGGTGCCTCCGATTCCACAAGGATGTATTTCAGAGCAAGCTGCTGATGGATTATCCTGGCTACAAGGTTGTGTCTATGCAAGTACTCTCCGTTAGCTAGACGAGAACACCCGGAGATGATATGCCTGATTGATTCTCCCGGCCGGTGGCATGCCCGACAGATGTCAACCGTGCCGTCTTTCACAATAAATCTCCGGTAATTGTTCGTCATCATAACTTCGTCCATAATTGCACAGACAAAACCTTCGGTTTCTCCAAAGAGGTCACCGAAACGCAGCCAGGCAACGGACGCTAGTAGATCTACATCCGGTCCATGTAGGGCCCGGAAAAAGCGTCCGTGGAGCTCCTTACTCTGCCATACCTCCATGCGATCATTAGTGTCAAGCACTACAGGTTTGCGCCAGTTCTCTTTAGCCAAGGAGAGCGGGGTGAGGCCCTTGTCCACCGTGACTACATCTCGATGCATACCCACGTCGGTTTCTAGGAAATATTCCCTGAGACTGCATATCTCGCGATTGTGGAGGGTCTTAGCGTTTAAAAAGCCTCGACCTCCACACTTTCGCGGGATATACAGCCTCATTACCGATGATCGTGGGTGATGCATTCGATTTGCAGTCAGCAGCGTACGGACCCTCCTATCCAGGGCGTCGAGTTCGGTCTGAGTCCATTTGAGTATGCCGAAAGAGTACATCAAAACTGGCATGACCCAACCGTTGAAGGCGCGCACCTTGTTTCCGCCTGATAGAAGACTATTAAGTACTTTTTTCAGGCGGCCAAAGAAGCGTTCCCTCAACGACTGCTTCATGTCAGTAACATTGATGCCTAACGTTTCCGACATACCCAAATATTTATAGGTTTCGGATGCGGAGAGGGCTCTAAGGTTTGTGGAATCCGAGAGTTGGGTTCCCACGGATTCAACAATCTCCCCTCGCTTTACATGCATGACCGCACATTTGTCCACACCAAATTCCATCCTGATGGCGCTACTGAAAGTTTGAGTTACTTTCAGTAGCTCCATCAGTTGCAAATTGTTGGGGGCAAAGAGTTTTAGGTCATCCATGTAGAGGAGGTGCGATATAACCTGACCACCTCTCCTCAACCGATAGCCTAGACCTGAATCCTCCAGCAATGTGCTTAGAGGATTCAAGGCTAAGCAGAACCAAAGCGGACTTAAACTATCGCCCTGAAATATGCCTCGCTCGATCCTTATCGGTTCGCTATTCCCATGAATATTTCGACATCCTGGATAGTGAAGGACCGTCCTCCATTGCCGCATACATGACATTAGGAAGGTGCGAAGAGTTGTATCTACTTTATACAACTCTAACACCCTCACGAGCCATGTATGCGGCACCGAGTCATAGGCCTTCTTATAATCTATCCAACATGTCGACAGATCCTTTCGGGAACGACGAACCTGTTGGCTAATGGTCATATCAATGAGGAGTAGCTCCTTAGTACCGCGGGACCTATTCCTACATCCATTTTGAGAGGTAGACATGATGGAGTTGGTGTCTATATGTTTGTTAATATTAGCTCTCAAAATGGATGTAAGAACTTTATAGACCGTCGGTAAACACGTGATCGGCCTATAGTTCTTGGGTTCCGCGGTGCTACCTGATTTATGGAGCAGGTGGGTTGATCATCGAAGATCTATATTTGCCCTTTATTATCGACGAGTCGGGAGTAATTTATAGTAATAAAACCACACCATGTACTCAGAACGAAGACATTTATTTAATATTTTCGAAGTCTCTTATACCTTGCGTGGTAACGAAACCATAGCGCGAATTTAAACCGGCCAACGCCATCTATCGAGCCATGAGGTAAACTTTTCCTACAAAATTGGTTTAATCTATTAAATATTACGACTTTAACATTCCGCCCACCAAGGACCCAGTCCTTTTAAGCCGCCCACCATGACATAATTGAGACTAAATATGTTGTAAACTTCAGCGTTTTACTGAAGTCCTTGGTTTTTGGAGACTACAATGTTCACATTCTCTTAATATAAATAACGTAAAAATAGTTTAGGTTTTTAACAGGATTACATATTCAATGTGCTTACTTTTACATTTCTAAAATTAGCAACTGAGTGGACTGTATATTGTATAACTTAAAAAATAAAAATTAAAGAAAAACAATAAAATTACACGTTTATCATTCATCGTTGACAGGCAAAATGCATAGCTTAGAAGTTGGACGTTTGACTCGGGAGTCCTTACACTGAAGGGTAACTACGCGCACTAAATTATCCTTGCCAGGGTGTAATTCGACTACCTTCCCGTATAACCACTTAGCAGGTGGTAAATTGTCCTCTTTTATGAGAACAACATCACCAATCTTCGGATCGCGCGTACGTTTAGCCCACTTGTGTCGTTGGAAAAACATAGTTAAATACTCCTGAGACCAACGTTTCCAAAAAGATTGAAGCATTCTTTGTGTCAATTGCCAACGTCTCAAGCTACTGACTGTCACGTGTTCATACTCATAATCTGGTACTGTTACCAGTGGTTGACCGACCAGGAAATGTCCTGGCGTCAACGGATTTGGATCTGACGAGTTCACACTAGACTGTGATATAGGTCTGGAATTCAGACACGCCTCAATTTGGGATAAGACGGTACTCAGCTCCTCAAAAGTCAGTGTCGATTCGCCAATCACCCGTTTGAGGTGATGCTTGGTGCTTTTTATCCCAGCCTCCCATAGACCTCCAAAGTTAGGAGAATGAGGTGGGATGAAATGCCATTCGGTTCCATTATTAGCCAATATCGGCGCAATTTCGCGGGGAAGAGATGCGCATTCATCGCGAAACATTGCTTTAAGCTCTTTTGACGCCCCTACGAAATTGGTGCCATTGTCGCTGTAAAGGCGACTACAATGACCCCGTCTAGCTACAAAACGTTTAAATGTAGCAAGAAAGCCTTGAGAGGTCAGATCCGAGACCGCCTCTATATGCACAGCACGGGTTGCCATGCATACGAAGAGACATACGTAGCCTTTGTAGGACTTATGTCCACGACCCTTTGCTGTTCTTATTTGAATCGGTCCCGCGTAGTCAACACCAGAATGGAGAAAAGGCTTACTAGGAGTCACTCTGCATGATGGCAACTGACCCATCAATTGATTTTTCGTTACGGCTGCATGACGAATACACGGTACGCATTCGCGGATGTGAGCCTTGATCAAACTCTTTCCACGAGTAATCCAATATTTTGACCGAAGAAAATTTAGTGTTAATTGGGGTCCGCCATGTAGTACACGCTCATGAGCATCGGATATGAGTAATCTTGTCAAATGGGATTGATGAGGAACTATGATGGGATGCTTCATATCATTGCTTAGTTGCGAGTTATGGATCCTACCTCCTACTCTCATCAAGTCCTTATCATCCAAGTAAGGATTCAAAGAAGACAAACCACTGCTTTTGCTGACGTCCCTTCCGGCTTGTATTGCTTTGATTTCTGCTTCAAACCAAACCTTCTGACTTTGCTTGAGACAGCAATGCATGGTGTCCGTAATCTCAGAAGCTGCAAGGTAAGGTGGCAACTTTGTCCGTGATTCTCTGGCAATCTTTATTTTCAGGAATCGTCTGCAACAGGTGAGAGTCCTGATCAACCTACGGAACGATGAAAATCTGGACCACATTAGTTCAATCGGGTGATCATCTATCTGTGCTGCATGAACCTTGACAGATTTTAGTTCCAGTTTAGTCATTATAGCCCTAGGTCTGCAGTATTCTATGGTATCCGCAAGCAACCACGACGGTCCATGCTTCCAAAGCGAGTCGTCTAACAAAGATGTGGATGTTGTACCTCTCGAAGCAATGTCAGCTGGATTGCTCTTCGTATCGACATAATGACATTGAGTAGAATCAAGGGAATTAAGGATTTCAGATGTCCGGTTTGCGACAAAGGTTTTCCATCTACTCGGGTGATCGCTTAACCAAGCCAGCACGACCGTTGAATCTGTCCAAGCATGTAAGTTGAATTTTTGGACATTCAAGACACAAGCCACTTCTAAAAGCAATTTGGTAACTAAAACTGCCCCACATAATTCTAGTCGTGGTATAGAAATTTGCTTTATTGGAGCCACCTTCGTTTTTGCAGTTACCAGATTACAGTGGACCAGACCTGCAGCCTCGACGACCCTGATGTAAATAACCGCGGCATAAGCTACGCTTGACGCATCAGAAAAACCATGCAGTTCAACCGTTTGATCATCGCTTTTTCGTTTCAGCCACCTAGGGATTCGGAAGTGGTTGAGGGTATGCAACCCACTACGATAAGTCTGCCACTCTGTTAAAAGATCCTCAGGCAGCTTGTCATCCCAATCCAAACCAGCTGTCCATAGTTTTTGGATGAAGATTTTAGCGGTAATTATACATGGTGCAATCCAACCTAGCGGATCATATAAACGGGATATCTCTGATATAACGCTTCTTTTAGTTTCAGATGCAGACGGCGGCAACGACGACGATGTTGAAAAGGGTAAGTTTACAGTATAATGGAATTCATCGGAATTGCGATTCCAGGTAAGTCCTAGAATTCTCGTGATTTCATCTTCCTTTATTTCCAGATCTCTTCCAGTATCCAGCCTTATCTGTTTTAGCAACTCTTCTCGGTTACTTGTCCATTTTTGCAAAGTGAAACCGGTTTTGTTCAATAATTCATGAAAGTCATTATAGATTTTTACAGCTTCTTCATCAGTCTGGCAACCTGTCATTAGGTCATCCATGTAAAAATCTGTCCTAACCCTACTAGCAGCGTATGGATACGATTGGCCTTCATCGCTAGCCGTTTGCTGCAATGCCTTGACTGCCAGGTAAGGTGCGCTAGATGTTCCAAATGTAACTCTCAAAAGCCTGTACTCCTTTATATCAGAATGAACGCCATCCCGCCATAAAATCCTTTGAAAGTCCACGTGATCATCAGCTATTTTAACTTGGCGATACATTTTTATGATATCGGCTGCCAAGCATACTGGATGCTGTCGCCACCGCATAACTGTATGACGCAAATCAGCCTGTAAGAGTGGTCCTACCATTAAGGTTTCATTTAATGAGACACCATCGGATCCCTTGGAAGACGCATCAAATACCACTCTTAATTTTGTAGTCGACTTGTCTTCGCGGATTACAGCGTGATGCGGTAAGTAAACAGCGCCAACTTTCTTCTTGTCTTTTTCATTAGAAATCTCTTCCATATGACCTAATGATAAATATTCGTTTATTACTGATGTATATTGTCCTTTAAGCTCGCTATTTTTTGCTAGCTTCCGTTCAAGACTGTATAATCTTTTTAACGCTATTTCCTTTGTGTTGCAGGGCGTTTTACTGGATCGAAAAGGCAGTTTTACAATGTAGCGACCATCGGCATCCCTACATGTGGTAGCAGCAAAGTAATTTTCACATGCTTGCTCTTCAGGGCTGAGAATTGACCTTTCAGAGCATGTTGGCTCTGCCTCTAGTTCCCAAAACTTTTTTAGGATTTCATTTTCTTCGACCTTGGTGTGCATGCTTAGAATTACATTGTGACAAGACATCACTCCATCTTCATCGCTGACTTCTCCCGATATGATCCAACCAAGGTAAGTATCTTGAGCCATTGTTTTACCCTTAGGGTCCTTGATTAAGCCTTCTTTTAAGACTTTAGTATAGACTCCCGATCCTAACAAAATGTCAATTTTGTTAGGCTTATTGAAATTTGGATCAGCCAAATGATTAATGCTTTTAAGCTCTGGCCAATCCACCAACGTGAATTTCCTTTCAGGTAACATCGAAGTCACCTTACTCAGCACATAAGCTTTTATTTGAAGGGTGAAGTCAGGATCCCATAACGACTGAATGTTGACTCTAACCATAAACTTTGACGTTAGATCGCTCTGACCTCCCCCTACACCTGAGATAGACGTTTTTACTGCTATCTTTTTTAGCTTCAATAACTGAACCGCAGATTCCGTAATAAAAGAAGCTTGTGAACCCTGATCTAACAGGGCTCTCAAGACTTGTGGATACCCATTTTTCGATGTAGCCTTAATAACGGCTGTAGCCAGTATGACCTGACTATGAATATTTTTTGCAAAATGGGTTGCAATGTGAGGTTCAGCCGTGGTCTCGTTCTGTGGCGTTTCCTTTTCCAATGGAGACACAGAACAGCTTGCCTGTGCGTCTGAATCCGTTTTTTGGTGCAAGAGAGTATGATGCTTTCTGTTGCATATTTTACATTTGGTATTGACTCGACAATTAATATTAAGATGACTTGAGCGAAGGCAATTAAAACACAAACCCTGAGATTTAACTATTTGACGACGCTGATCGACTGTGGTCTCCTGAGCAAACTTTTTACAATAACACAAGAGATGCTCCTCGGAGCAATGTGGACAGGACATTTTTGAAGCTACGTGAAATGCTTTTGTACTAACTTTAGACTTAATACTTTGAGGTTCTACAAATTCAAAGGCCCGAAAACGTTTATCCAAAAAACCCTGAAAATCCTTGAAGGTGGGAAGATCCTCGCAAGATTGACTTATCTGCAATTCCCACTGCTTCCGAGTCTCAACGTCCAACTTGGAGCTAATCAAATAAATAATAATAATATCCCAAGCGTCTACTTGCACCCCTAGATTTGACAATTCGTGTAAGCAATCGGTTGTGGTATCTAAAAGCTCTTTGAGAGCAATAGATGACTCAGCCGTCATTTGTTTTTGGTTTAGTAAACGCTTGAGAATACAATTGGCTAAAAATCTCTTATTATTGTAACGACTATTTAACAGAGACCAACATTTCTTATAATTTGCATGCGTGATCGGTATGTGCTTTATGAGTTGTGATGCTTCACCTGACAACTGAGATCTTAAATAATGTAAACGTTGTACATCATCAAGGGACTGATTATTATCAATTAATGACAAAAACAAATCTCTAAACGTTGACCAATCCTGATATTTACCACTAAAAACAGGAATTGTTATTTTGGGCAATTTAGCAATTGACATCATTTTCGGTTGGCTATGGTCTGGTGAGACATCACTCATTACAGAAGACTGAGATTTAGGTAAAGCATTTTTTAATTCTACTTTATACGTTATAAAAGTGTCTGTAACTGCTTCAAACACATCATTTTTCACGTAACTGGTTGCACTCAATTCACTTTCTGTGTAGTTGACCAACAGGTCTTCATGTTTTCTTGTGAAATCTTCAAACTGTTTATCTAAAATTTCCAAACGTGAGTCCACATATGCCTGATTAAGTCTGTCTTTTGGTGATTTTTTGAAATTAATAAGTCCTTTCTGAATGCGACCTTTTATATCTTCCAATAGTCTTAACTTAGCTTCCATGATTCCAAATACTTCGCAAATAATTCGATGTCTAATTTGCTAAGTGTCAGTTTGGAATTTCACAAGGTGTTTGAATGTCGTAATTTTTCTAAGTGTTTGAACTGTACTTTAATTCTAGGTGAAATCGGGCATAGATTCGGGGTCTCTTCACTTTTTTACGAATTATTCTAAGTCCCAAGTTTCTTCAAATTTTTCTAAGTGTTTGCATTTAACTTTAAATTTTTACAAGTCTCTGACACTTGGAACTTTTAATTAAATAAAATGTACTCACAGTTTTTTAAGTTGCACTTAGATCACACACACTTTCCTTTAACACTCCACTTAGCTTTGTCGATCTTGCTCCGCTCAGCTCAGCTCAGCTACGTCGACCACGCTCCGCTCGTCGCACCAATTTGGCTCCCAACTCCGACACCAGAGGGCGCCTTTGGCTTTTCTCAAAAACCGTTCCGGATCGTAGGACCTTATAATATGATCATCGAAGATCTATATTTGCCCTTTATTATCGACGAGTCGGGAGTAATTTATAGTAATAAAACCACACCATGTACTCAGAACGAAGACATTTATTTAATATTTTCGAAGTCTCTTATACCTTGCGTGGTAACGAAACCATAGCGCGAATTTAAACCGGCCAACGCCATCTATCGAGCCATGAGGTAAACTTTTCCTACAAAATTGGTTTAATCTATTAAATATTACGACTTTAACATGGGTAATTCCTGTCGTTAGGAATTGGGGTAGCGAACCAGATTCCAAAGTAGTCTGAATCTTGTGAACCATTTAATCCAAAAGTTGTGCAGTCCATCCGGCCCTGGAGACTTCCAGTTGGGTAGTGGACGGACTGCACGAGCTACATCTTGGGGGCAGATGGTAATAGCCCCCATTTCTGGTATCGGATCGCAGGCTCGCTCGACTTCCCGAGTCCAATCACCTTCGGTGTGACTGACAGGTACCGACCAGATGCTGCGCCAGACGTGCCTACCGGATGATGATGCCATGTGTTCCTACACATGGCATCATCATCCGGTAGGCACGTCTCAGTCACGCCATGGTCCGGTCGCTCCCAACCCCTATAAACCCACCTTTCATCGCTCTGGAAGGTGCGATTCTGAGTGTATCGCTCTACTCGCCGCCTATACCGACGAATACGGTTTGCCCATGCATACACTTTCTGCTTCAGGAAGTCGATGCGCTCTGTGACACAAGACATATAGTCTTGGGGACTGATATCAGTCCCTGAGAATGCCTGTCTCACAAAGCGCATCACTCTAGGGCGAGTATTGCCCTCCTTGAAGCAGATTAGTTTGCCGATGAGCGTCCTGGCCCCACCAATACGGCGTTCAATTCTGCACTGCCAAGCTGGTACGTTTGGTTTCGGTCGTGTAGCTCTAGTGTCATTTGTAAATTTGACGTGAGCTACACGACATGCTGCTACTGCCGCGCAGTACAGAATTGAATGAATATCGATGAGGTCTTCGCAGGTATCAAAATAGTTTGATAACTGCGAATCCAGGACCGCCACCAGCGCCCTATTTTTGTTATGCATGGGCAAACGAGGTAAGCGTGGCCTAAGTTAAAAAAGAATTATAAAACAAATAAGGAACTTATAGTATTGTCAAGAGAGTTACAATATTCTAACACACATTGCACTCAAACAAAACAGGATACATACGAGAATTGACGAGAATCGACGACGGCAAACTATTGAAAAGTTTAATATAAAATTTTCGAACAAAGAAAATATATTCCTAGAACATGGAGCGAACGAAAGACAACATTTACCTATCCTATTCTATCCTATTTACATTCTGTGATTACTTTAACTCACACACTGACATATTACTTGTCTAAATAATTTGGTATATATCACATAATTAAATTATTTGTCATCGCTACCTTTTTTAATTATTTTTACCTATTGTGATAGGGTAATTTTATTATAGGTGCATCGTCTTCACATACAGGTTGTTCGGCAGAACGTTGAACATACGAAAATGGCAGATAGACCCCATAGTTTTTTTTTTGTATTTTTTTTATAACCGAGTTTCATGAGTTTTGTTAACTTTAGCTTTAGAGCTTTTACGAATCAGGTACTTACCCAATACACTATCGATTTTAAATTTTTACCACGATTACATGACGAATTTTGCAAAACATTTTACATTTCACAATAATCTAATTGTATTAAAATCCCCTTTTTGAACTAAAATAGGTCAAAGTATTTTTTTTTAAATTAAACGAATTACATACCGTTCGAAAGGCCATACACCAAGGATGTTTCGATGAAATCCTAAGTCTTCAACCACCCAGGTTTACGTTGGCCAAGTGATGCTATTCACTTGTTCCGTATTTGACTACCGAAGTCAAATATCACTTCAAAATCGAATTATTATTGGCAATCGAAGACTTTGCTATTAATGCCTTTTAGTGCATATTTGTAGTAGGTACTGCGAAAATGGGTTGAGCGTAGGATATCATATCGGTAAGTAAGTGTTGGTTTTTGCCTATTCCATTAGTACAGTACCCCCCATCTGCACGATCATCATCCTACATTTTATTAGGTGCTCTACAGAAATATTGTTCAGTTACTTATGTATCGAATTCTCCACAAGGTTCCGGCTCCAGTGTCGTAGCGATTACTGTCAAGTATTTCTAGAGTTTCCACTTGCTCGCGACGAAGTACCCAATTTTCCTGACAATATTTAACAAGGTAAAGGAGTAAATAACTACATATGTGTACGTATTTTAAGGATTATAAGTATAAGCCTGAGTTTTTACATTGCGGGGCAAAGGCTTCCCTACAACCCTTCCAATTCTCTCTATCTGGGGCTACAAAAGACCATCCTTAATCAATGGAGCCCAGTTCCGCCTTCTCTGTATTTAAAGCATGCCTGATCACTTTGTAATCCAGGACGTAAAAATCTGTTAAATGAAAGGAAGGACATTAAAATCGAATTCACGATAATTCCATTCCATTTTTATTACATCACTAGCTTTTTCCTGCGGCTTCGCCCACGTGGAGGTTGAAAAACATTCTGTAAATCCTTCTCCATTAAAAACACATATATATTTACCTATGTCTAACGGTGTTGGAGTTCACTGTAGACTCACAAAATGTATTACTTATATATTTTTTTAACTCTAAACACACTACTAAAATTTCTAATAATATAATTCAATCATGATTCGAAAGACACGTAGCGCCATCTAGCGCCCTAAAGCAATTGTTACCGTTGAAGGTTATTTTTTCTTTCCCTCGGGAAACCTTTTTTTTCTGATGGAACCCTGACAACGTATATACAAAATCTCACGATGATCGATTGAGTGGTGAGGATTTGTGGGGGGGGGGGGGGGGGGGGGGGCGCCCTGCAAATGGTGTTATGAGCCGGAGCGGCGCGGCGCCCGCGCCTAAGTGGATAATCACTTCTACCGCGATCGCGATACTGATGCGAAACCACTCATGTTTGATGTCAATTACGGGGCGCAAACCGTGCTAATTATCGATAGGCTCGCGGGAACACCTAGCTGCTGTTATGTTTATTAAGGTTAAGATTTTTGTTGGTAGTTCGGCTTAAAATATATTGGTGACTTGACCGGTGTTGAACGAAAATCTCGTCAGAAAAAAAAAAAAAAATAGTAACAAACACGTAAATCATATGGTGGTTCTCGAGTACTACGTAATGATTGCACCAGCGGTATGTAAACCACAGATCTTTTAAATGGTGGTAAGTAATAGATACATGCAGTCCCTTCAGAGTTATTTCACCTCTGATATTGCTCACTCTCAAAATCATAGTGATCTATATTGTCATTACTTATTTATTTATTTTAGTAAATGGAGGACTTACAGCTAATAAAAACAGACAAAAAAGGGGCACCATAGTCACCAGCAAGCCAATTACAAATCCTCACGTATAGAGTTATAATAAAATTTATTTATTACAATAAAACCTAATTGTAATGACAATATAGATCACTATGGTGGTGATCACTGTTGGATTGTTGTTACTAACAAGTTTGTCAAAATCACAGTGATCTTTATTCTCGTTATCTTAAGGTTGCTATTGAGTTGCTGCTGTCAGAAGTAAAATAACTGAAAGCACTGTACCTACATTCTCATTTTTGTTGGTTTTTATTAAAATAAATACAGCCTGTTTATTAAAACTCAGACATCTCGTGTTATAGGCGAGTTAGTTTCTAATATCAAATCCTTTTTTAATGAAGGCGCGTCTTGTTTACCTTCATCGTCATAAATCACCTCTCAAACTCAAAGATTAACTTGATCTACCTATCAGGCCGTTTTCAAAATAAAATGTAGGTATCACTAACTTGGGAGTGACAATCAATGACTTTTAGCACTAGAATCTTACAATCGTTGATTAAATATTTTTTCAATAGATAGTAAAAAAAAAACTATTATTCGCTAAAACTAAATTTAAAAAACAATATAAATGTATTGGCTCCTTAATTTTAATATAAGTTGTAGGTAATATTTTGATCTAAGCGGCGTCGCGTCGGGGGATGGCTAATAAAAATAGGAAGTTAACAGCAGGTATCCTTTCCACGATAGCAGACATTCATTATTGCTGGGTATAGGCCGCGTCTATTTGCCGTTTTCATTAGCCGTCCCCCGATTCGAGGAGACTAGGAAAACTAGCAGTTGGATATCCTGCAAGCTCCAGGTGATGCTGCAGCATCAAGCAAGGTTACTATGTTCTTCTCACAACATTGAAGTACTGAAATACCAAATTTCAACCCGATCAGACCTGTGGAAAATGCTCACATCCATTCATCAACTAGAAAAGAGCTGATGATCTTCAAACAGCTGCACAGATTAACACTTCCGATCAATCGTTTAGCCGTTTCGGAGCTACGGTGGCGCAGACAGACACACAGATACATACGTTAAACTTATAACACCGTTGTTTCCGTTGGGAGTTAAAAAGGCCTCGTTGGCTAACTAGATTTTTTTACGCACTGCTAAGTTTTTTGCCTAATAAATCCTCAGTAGGTAGCAGCTTGGTGTCATATGATTTGGGACCGAATGTGCCAATTGTGTCCCCTTTTATGTGACTTTTAACAAAACTGGTCTAAACGTGAGTGTTCCTAGTACCCGCCTCTGCCACCTCTTCGGAGAATACAGGCGTGACTCTACGATGTATTACGCTAGAGGGTGGGTTAGTGTGCGGTTGAACCATGCTGTTATATAAACTAGCGTGTTCCATTACTTGAGATGACGTCGATAGATTATTCGACACAACACTACCACAGACCACAGCGCTGCAGCACCGCTTAGCGGTTTATGCGGGTCTTCCCTCTAGCAAGGAATTATTGTGTTACTTAGCTATAACAAACATAACTAACTTTATTTCTAGATAAACACAAGACTAGAACAATTACGAAACAAATCAACTTCTCAGACACAAACATCTCGCAAGTTTTGACAGTTTACAAGCGTGGTAGACCTAATTTGGCAAACTTGGCAGTTATGTTAAGACTGGCTTTTTATATAGGTATAACGATTTTAACTCAGTGTTAAGATAACATCATTAGTTTTTTTTTTTTTTTTTTTTTAATCTGGATTAAAAGTAACATAGTACATGTACAGTGCGGCGATTAGGTTATCACATTAATTGAATTCTATCTACATTACGTATTTTAAACATATAATTAATTACAATTAACGTTCTAGCCATGGGACCTTTTTTCGTTTTAGTATTTTACAACATAAAACTTAATTTGTGAGAACGGAAAATTAAAGGCTGATTATGAGGTAACATAAACTTTATGGTATTATATTAATTTGTGGTTGATACCATCTCCCCGCACGTGTCTAGTGCCATATTATCAAGGCTGGTTATTTCGTGCAAAAATGTATTAAAAATTAAAAATTTATTCATTGTGTGTACATAATGATTACAAGATACCTACATTTTGATACAAAAAAATTTTTTTTTCTACTTTTGTGTCTGTATTTTTATGGTGTACATAATAAATAGTATTCTATTTTATTCTAATCAGTTTTAAATTTTCAGTATAATTGTTTATTTTATTATTTTAACACACTGATAACAACTTTTAATAACCGTTGCACTATTTAATGTGATAACCGAATCGCCACTCTGTATAAAGTGTGCCAAAGTGCATAACAGATTGTTGACAGTTGTTCTCATCTAGCAATGGTTTACACATTTTGAAATTTTGAAAACCAATGTGCTTAAATTAATAATAAATAAAAAACTTAAAAAAAAATATTGTCAGGCATCAAGGCCCATAGGGTGTTAGTATTAGTACTTTCAAACTAAATTAGTAACATGCAGGAACACTAAAAAGAAAAGAAAAACATAATCACAGGAAGGTTTTAGCTTTGTTGCCAACATACAGCGTGGTAAACCTCCCCATTGTAGGCCCATCCAGCCTCTCTGCAAACACCTTCAGAATGCTGTTTCTGCTTCCCCTCACTCAGGATGTTACTGACGCAACTTTCTTCTGCATTATCGCAAAGTAATCGTCAGTGTGCGCATCAGCGAACATACCTGACGCACTAAAGTAAGGTGGAAGCCTCAACAGCGCCCTGAAGGCATAGTTGAATGAGCAGGGCATTGTCTGATTTAGGGTATGGTTATCCCAAAGGCTGCTGATGTAAAATGTTCGGCAGTAGTTTCACGGGAACTGAACAAGCATGAAACCTTCTGCATATCATATTTCCCCTCACAGCGATGCGTCACAGTATAAATATGGAACAGTACGGAAACTAAGCATATATTATTTGATGAAATAATTACCTACGCTCCATTGAAGCAATAGGGTTGTAACTTTTAATGTTTTTGGTTTTGTTTTTTTTATTACAACATTTTTGTTATGTAGTGATCAATCAATCGTATTGAAATAAATAATTTCAATTTAACTGACGCCATGAGATTACCTAAACTCATGGCGTCGGTTAATCTCAGCAAAAGACTATAGTTTAAAACACGGAAAACACTTTAATGCTAGCACACAACAACTTGTAGAACTATCGATCTTTAACTTGGTCATTACGGCGCGCAGCGTAACCTTTTACACGTTTTGGCGGGAGCGTACGCGAGACGTAGTTGGACGAAAACGTTTCGTGCGCTTGTCGGATCGCGCGGTATACGCCGCAGCGCAGGTGGCGCGCGGCTAGGGCGCATGAACGGCTGCGAACCGTACCGCGTTTCAATTAGAAAATGCGTGTGATACCTGATAATTAAAAAACCATTACATAAAAAAATACCTTTATTCTTCTTATTATAAGTTATTTACAGAAAAATACTTACATCAGCAACGACACGATCGGAATTCTTTATTATTGAATTTTAGTGTGTAAAATATTCTCATTCTAATAAATAGTTTCTTTAAATAAACTGTTGGGAAACAAGGACAAGGTACTATGACGGCATGGTTGGCGCAGTGGTTAAGCGATTGACTGCTGTGTTACGTGTCGCGGGTTCGATTCCCGCACGGAACAAATATTTGTATGACCTGCAAGTAGTTGTTCCGGGTCTGGCTGTTTGTGTATGTGAGCTTAAATGGTTGTAAACGCACCCACGATACAGGAGAAATTCCTAGTGTGGGGCAACGTTTTTTTAAAATAATAAAAAATGCATAGCTATTGCAGCCGCCATCTTGAATTCACTTTTCGACAGCAGTATCTGCTTCAACACCCTCGAAAACCAGGAAAACGACACCCATGACGAAAATGTTGATAATTTATTGCAGCCGCCATCTTAGATTTACATTTTGACAGCACTATCGGTTTTAAAAACCCTCAAAACCGCCGCCCATTCTGTATTTACAAATAAGTTCACGAATTCATTATGATCGGTCACAAAGACTTATAATTCGATAACGATTATATGTATAACAATAACAATAAATCATTCTTACCTTCCAAAATCAGCAGGAAGTTTATAGTACGATAGCTCCAGATTTAATGAAGCCAAGTTCAAACAGCCGTATACCACGCAATACGCTCGTAGCATTTTTAAAAAGATTGCAGAGATAAATTTTGCGTGACCACTCGTCTTGACGCGGCACTCACTACTGACCGCACCGCGACAACCGCTTTGGTGAGGTTAGTGCGTTTGTGTGAGTATGCCGTTTCGAGCGTTTGTATGTAGGTTCCGTACTGTTCATATATTTATACTGTGCCTGCGTTCTAATTAGTTATGCTAAGTAAACTATAAAATAATATACCTACGTCGAGATAAAAAATCTTACATTTAACAAAAGGGCATTATTTACGCAAACGTGAGGTTTAGTACAATCATGGCTATGGACACGATGAGAGATAGTGTTTTTGTATAACTCTTTTAAGTTGGTCCTTAGCTCAGATCATATAAACACAGGAGTTAAGGCAAGAAGGCGTGGCGCTTGCGAACTCTTCCGGCCGGAAAGTGTCATGATGCCAGTTTCGGCCATTAGTCGAATGTTAACTTGCAACGTCTTCGCGGCTGCTCATGATTTTTGTCAAAATGCCACGTTGTTCAGTGACTGTTTTCAAAAGTAACAGCTGTATTGTGAATTACATGAAAGATGGCATCTCATTATCATTACACACGTAAGTACTAAAATATTATTGTTTTTCTTATCAAATTTATTAAAACATTACTTCGTGATATTAGAAACACGATGAAGTACCAAAAGCAATTATTTTGATTGGAACAAAAACTATTATTTGCTTATTACACATCGATCAAGGAATCGGCTGATCTAATAGCGCAATGGATAAGGGTTTTTACTGATACTCTCAGTCATACGATAGTTTCGTGAAGCGGCCGCTGCGGACTAGACGCTAGCGATGTTTTGCCAACATACCTATAATTACGACTCGCTCCTTAAATTCGTCCCCACCTGAAGCTGAAAACTTTTTGCATAATAGTGTACCCAAATGTAGTCGCTTATTTAACTTCGAACATGTAACACCTCGTGATGTAATTAGTATTTTGAACACGCTCAAGTCAAAAAACACTGGTGATTACTGGGGCATCTCCATTAAACTTGTAAGTAATATAATCGACATCGTAGCCCCCTATCTAGCTGTTACTTTTAATAAATGTGTTGATTTAGGAACTTTTCCTGACCTCATGAAGAGTAGTAAAGTCATACCATTATTTAAATCTGGTAATAAAAATAACGTTGGCAATTTTAGGCCTATTTCTATCTTACCTGCATTTAGTAAAATATTTGAAAAATTAATACCCAAGCAGTTGCTAAGACATTTTAATTTAAATAGAACAATATGAACAATATGGCTTTACAAAAGGTCGTTCGACAACAGATGCGGGTGTTGCTCTGCTGAAACACATATTTAACGCATTGAGAGCTCGCAAAATGCTACAGGAGTTTTCTGTGATCTCTCCAAAGCCTGTGATTGCGCGCATCATGACACGCTTTTGCGTAAGCTAATTCATTACGGTATTCAAAACGAAGCTCTTAACGTATTAAATTCATATTTACATAATAGGCACCAATGTGTAGATGTTAATGATGTGAAATATTTCAGGCTACCAGTTCAGTTAGGTGTACTCTATACTGGGCCCATTTTTATTCTTGGTGTATATCAATGACTTACCATTCTAATTAAAGGGTATCTGTGACGTTGTACTATTTGCTGATGATACCTCTCTTATCTTTATAGTAGACAGGAATAGACATGATTTTGACGACGTAAACAATGCACTATCAATGGTTTGGTTTACCACAAATAACCTAGTTCTCAATGCCAAGAAAACGAAATGTGTAAAGTTCGCCTTACCGAATGTTAGAAATCTAGGACCCAACATCGTCTTAGATAAAGAGGTGCTTGAAACTGTAGACTCGGCAGTATTTCTGGGCATAACAGTTGATGCCAAGCCTCAGTGGGGATCACATATATCATGCCTAGCGGGAAGGCTCAGTTCGACCGCCTATGCCGTCAGGAAAGTAAGACAATACACTGACGTTGATACAGCTCGGCTAGTCTATTTCAGTTATCTTCATAGCGTCATGTCCTACGGCATTCTGCAGTGGGGCAAAGCCGCTGATATTCAAAATAAATTTGTTCTACAAAAATGAGCTGTTCGAGCAATTTACCAGCTAGGTGCTAGAGTTGCTCTGAGAGATTTTTTTTAAGATATTGGTATTCTCACGGTGGCCTCACAATTAATCTTCGCCAACATCTTATATTATTTGGCAAAATATACACTTATACACAAAAAACAGTGATATTCATAATATTAACACTAGAAACAAGGACAAACTACGTGCTCCCTTTCACCGGCTTCATAAGGTCCATAACTCATTTGTTGGGCTTGGTATAAACTTTTATAACAAGCTTCCCTCTTCTTTGTTAGAAATGCCTTATAATACGTTTAAAGTTAAAGTAAAATCCAACCTTTGTTCAAAGGCATACTATTATATCAAGAATTACTAAGGGTCAGCTCACACCGAGACGCGACGCGACGCGACGCTGCGCGCACATTTTAAAAGAGCGACTCAAAATACAACTTTATTTTCTACACGAAAAGATACACATTTCATTGTGAGAATTGCGCGGCGCAGCGCGGCGCAGCGCTGCGCCGCGCTGCGCCGCGCTGCGCCTCGCGGCGTAGAGCGACGCAGCCGGTGCGCGCGGCGTGCAGGAGCGGCGCTGCGCCTCGCGGCGCAGCGCTGCGCCGCGCTGCGCAGCGCGACGCCGCGAGGCGCAGCCGAGGTCACCGTGGCGAACTATTTTCGTCCAGACTTCGTGTAGTCTTCCTTACCCGATAAACCCAATTGTTCACTTATTTTATCCCACGCATTATTTTTTGCATTTCTGTCACAATAGTGTTTTGATGATACATTATACAAACATTCGTAGCGCTGCACGAAAAAAATTAACTTCTCCTCGATCTCCATAATGCACCCGCCAAATATACGTCGTTCTCATGCGCTTGCAAATGGTAGAGTGCGGGTAGACGGGCGGGGCGGGTGATCGTGGCGAATGCAGCTACACGTTCCGCTGCGCCGCGCGGCGTCTCGCTGCGCAGCGAGACGCCGCGCGGCGCAGCGAGGCGTCGTGTTGCCAACGATTCCAAGATGCGCCTCGCGACGTTGCGCTGCGCCGCGCGGCGCAGCGCGAAATCACTGGTCACGTCGCGTCGCGTCGCGTCGCGTCGCGTCTCGGTGTGAGCTGACCCTTAAACGATAAAAATAGTTGGTCGCTATGATTAACTCAAGACAATGTTTATGTTCTTTCTCCAGAATTAGCTTACCTAGTGACAAGTTATATAAGTTCATATAATTGTTTATTTTATTTGACTATATTAGTCAATTTAGTTTAATTTAATTTTTATTTGTTATTGACATAATCTACTCATTTCAATGTTTTTTTGATGAGTTGTATTGCAATATATGGTTAGCTAGCGACCTCGACAATTGATCATATTATTCTTTTGAGCAACCGGCCGCAAGTTCATCATGCTACCTTAGATGTCAATGCTTGCGGTAGCGTCGGGGGTCAGGTTGCCTCCTTCCCTCAAATATGGCGAGGGGGGTAATGGCTGATCTTTGCTGGGTGCTGCTTGTGGTGACCGGTCATCTTGCTGACTATGGTTTTGTTATTGTTATTAGTAATTAACTGTTTCTTTATTTTACTTCGTAGGTCCTAGTTTATCATTTGTGGCTACAAGTTACAGCTACTTAAATAAACATAATGCAGCATTGCATATGTAAGCGGGCACGCCCTTTATACCTGGAGGCTTTTTACTATGTATTAAGTTCAGTTTACGTTCTTATTATTTATTTCAGCTTGAGTATAGTCTTCGATATTGGCGTGTGCTAGCTGACATATTATGGCAAAAAATTTTAATGTGTTTGTGTTTCATAATGTTAATTACTTATGACTGTATAGAATCCAGATCTTCTAACTGAACAGACAGCAGTGCTGCTGGGGAGTTTGTTCCGCCACTTCTTCTTCCCAGCTAAAGCACTAGGTGTGAAGGGCGGGCGTTTTGGGGGACTGTCTTATGTGATTATGACGTTCAAAAAGTGCTGATTCTCAACCCAGTTTGAATAAATGAGTTTTGATTTTGATGTGATGTGACGTTTGTGGTTGTCGATATTTTAGTTTATTTATTTAGTTACACCAGGGAACAAAATTTTACTTTTTTTTTTGTCGCATGGAATTTTATGGCTGTTGTTTACTACTCGTGCATCATTGATATCATCATCACCAGTCACACCTTGCTTTTATTTTAACATTTTAGATATCCGAAGTATCCAAAAATAAAAGAAAAGTGGATAAACGAGACAGGAAGGGGTCCAAACTGGTTTCCGACAAAAAATAACACAATATGTTCGTCTCACTTCGAGGCAAAATGCTTTCAACCATTGAACAAAAGTTCGTCGGTTCTTCGAATAGTCGGTCCACTATTTAACTAAGAACCCAACACTTATACTGTCAAAGTAGCAAGTTTTAACATTAATATATGTCGTGGATAACGATATCATTTTAATAAAAGTCACTCAATTGATTACTGTAGTAGTAGGGCAAACGCCGTATCGTCATTTGTCATTTTTTTGAATGACGGTACGTGGACAGAGTCGTGTTGGAAAGTGCGGAGCGAAAAGTTGGCAGTTCACTTTGAGACACAGGTCGAGGCACTTGTCTAATATGAAACTGTCGGTTTGCCTAGCGTAATTAAGTACCTAGTTATACTGTGTGTAGTGATAAAGTGCTATTTGAATTGTGTTTTGCGTTTGTGATTAAAAAGTGAGGTTATAATTACACGTGGTGTTATTATTATACAAACGCTTATAAAATGGACCCTATACCACCGAATCCTCATGATGACGGGTCTATCGCTCAGCCATCGCCGTCATCAGAAGTGGGATCTGAATCTCACTGGCGTACTATGTTTGACCTTCAGCAGAGGAATATGATGCAGTTGATCGAGGCTATTAAAACCCCAGCCTCGTCGTCCAAGATAGCTCTGCCGGAGATTAATCCAGAGCAACCGGATTCTGATCCACGTGCTTGGTGCGCTACAGTTGACATCTGCATGGATGAACGCCCACTGGAGGGAGCATCGCTCATCATAGCTCTCAGTAAGGCACTCAAGGGTGGCGCCTCGTCATGGCTGTCGCAAATCTCACACGTGGGTATGACGTGGCATCATTTTCGTGAGTTGTTTCTTGCACGCTATGATTCGTCGGAGACGCTCGCGGCGGCGCATATTAATCTGAATAACGGCAAACCAAAGGAAGGTGAATGTCTGGCAGCATACGCGAGTCGAATAATGACGTCGCTGTTGACTAAATGGAAGAATCTGAGCCATGAAGAAATTGCCTCTTCTTATGTACTCGCTCACATTGCTCAATTTGATTCGAGGCTTTATCGTCTGGCATTTACGAGTGAAATTAAGACCCGTAATAAATTGCTGCAAGAAGTGAAGGCTAGTGCTAGTTTGAAGCGGAAGTTTGACCGTAGCAACGGATCTACTGGACGAGCAGATGGACCGGATGTGAAACGTTTTAAAATGCAAAACTCTGTGTTCAAGTGTCATAATTGCGGTAAACCAGGACATAAAGCGGTTGATTGCCGCTCAAAGTTTATAAAACCGGTGTCTATCGCTAACAACAATAAGGGACAATCGGTGTCGACGGCTGCGCCTGGAACCAGTAAACAAGTGATATGTTACCGTTGCGGTGAAAGCGGTCATATTGCATCCAAGTGTCATCGTGACAACCAGGGCGCTGGTGGCCCATCGTCTTTAGGTCATGTGGCCTATAGCAGCGGAACCAGTACCGGCACCGTGCGACGCGTCGATAGCTGCCAGGTGGCAGGTGTTTGTGGTCAATTTGAACTATCTGGTGAGTCGTACTATTTTTATTTTGATTCCGGTGCCGAATGCTCTCTTGTTAAACAATCTGTTAGCAGTAGTTTTAATGGTGAACGTACACACGCAATTATTCGTATACAAGGCATAGGTTTCGCTAACCTAGTGTGTACTGAACAAATTCTTTGCGACGTGCTTATTAATGATAATAATTTGTCAATTTTATTTCACGTTTTACCTGACGATTGTTTAAAATATGATGTAATGATTGGGCGTGAAATTTTAAAACAGGGTTGTACAATCAACATGTCTGATTCGTCTTTGATAATTTCGAAACAAAAGTCTATTGCAGCTTGTAGTTATGAGCCTATACCTGTGTATAATCTTAATGATGTAGATACAGATATTCTAAACAAAGACTCTCTTTTAACTTTGCTTAAAGAATTTTCTCACGCTTTTATTGATAGTTTACCCCGCACTCGTGTCACAACTGGTGAACTAAAAATCAGACTTCAAGATCCGAACCGCACTGTATATCGTAGACCTTACAGACTTAGTCCAGACGAGAGGCAGGTGGTACGTTCTAAGGTTAGGGAATTGATGGATGCTAATATCATTCGCCCTAGTCAGTCTCCATTTGCAAGTCCAATCTTACTTGTAAAGAAGCGTGACGGTTCTGATCGTATGGTGGTAGATTATCGCGAGTTGAACTCTAATACTGTACCTGATAGGTTCCCGTTACCTCTTATAGCAGATCAAGTGGCTAGGTTATCTGGTGCGAACTTTTACACGTGTTTGGACTGTGCTAGCGGTTTTAATCAAATTCCAATCCGAGATCCTGATAGTATTGAACGTACAGCCTTCATCACTCCCGACGGGCAGTTCGAGTACCTCGCCATGCCTTTTGGACTACGGAACGCGCCTAGTGTATTTCAAAGAGCGGTATCTAATGCTTTAGGTGATTTGCTCTTTTCGTATGTGGTACTGTACTTGGATGATATTTTGATACCATCAGGTTCTGAGGAGCAGGGTCTCTTTAGGCTGCGTGAAGTGTTAGAAGCCCTAACTAAGCCGGATTTTCTTTAAACGTTTCTAAGTGTACCTTCCTGAAGCGTCATGTCGAATTTTTAGGCTATGATATTACTGCTGGTGAGCTTAGACCTAACCCCAGAAAGACGGAAGCTTTGACGAAATTACCTCCACCCGAGAGCATTCATCAGCTCCGACAATTTATTGGTCTTGCCTCGTATTTTCGGAAGTTTATTAAAAACTTTTCTCAAATTATGACCCCTTTATTTTTGCTGACTACCGCTAAGGAATTCACGTGGAAACCAGAGCATGAGCAAATAAGACAGCAGATGATTTCGGCTTTGACGACTAAACCGGTGTTGACTATTTTTAATCCTGAACTTCCAACTGAATTACATACCGACGCTAGTGCAATTGGTTATGGCGCTATTTTATTCCAGAAGGTGGACAGTGAGCTTTTAGTAGTTGAGTACTTTAGTAAGCGAACCGCGAAAGCTGAGTCTAAATACCACTCTTATGAGTTGGAAACTCTAGCTGTGGTAAATGCGGTGAAGCACTTTAGGCATTATTTGCAGGGTAGGCATTTTGTAGTTATTACTGATTGTAATTCGTTAATGGCTTCACGTAACAAAGTTGAAATTACTCCTCGTGTACATCGATGGTGGGCCTTTTTGCAAGCTTTCGATTTTCAAATCAATTATCGTGAGGGACGTCGTATGGCTCATGTTGATTTCTTTTCCCGAAATACTTTACCATCTTCAGATACCGTAAGTGTCTCAAAAGTTGAACAAAAGCGTGTTGATCTCGCTACCTTATCAGAAAATTGGCTTTTGGCAGAACAGTTGCGTGATCCAGAGATTCAGTCCATTGTAACTAAACTCAAAAATAGTCAATTACCGTCTGATATTGATAACACCTACGAAATGCGCTTAGGTGTCCTACATCGCAGGGTGCAAAGAAAAAATCGTACTCGTTGTCTCCCAATAGTCCCCCGAGCCTTTCGCTGGTCAGTGATTAACCATGTGCACGAATCTCTTATGCACCTTGGGTGGGAGAAGACCCTTGAAAGAGTATACGAGCATTATTGGTTCGAGCACATGGCTAAGTACGTCCGTAAGTTTGTCGATGGATGTATAACTTGCAAGCTGTCAAAGTCACATTCGGGTCGTGTCCAAGCCGAACTTCATCCAATCCCCAAGATTAGTGTCCCGTGGCATACTGTGCATGTCAACATAACCGGAAAACTTAGCGGCAAAAATGATTCCAAGGAGTACGTAATAGTTTTGATTGATGCGTTCACTAAATTTGTTCTTATGTACCATACTCTCAGAATAGATTCAACCAACGCAATTAAAGCTATTAAATCTAGTGTGTCTCTGTTTGGAGCTCCTGCTCAAATTATTGCAGACCAGGGTAGATGCTTCGCGAGTAAAGAATTTAAAGATTTTTGTGAGTCTCATGGTGTTTCTCTACATTTAATCGCTACGGGTTCAAGTCGTGCAAATGGCCAAGTTGAAAGGACAATGAGTACTTTGAAAAGTATGCTTACGGCCGTAGAAACGTCTGATAGGTCTTGGCAAGAAGCGCTAGGAGACGTTCAACTAGCCTTAAACTCCTCTGTCCATCGCGTAACAGGGGCGAGCCCACTTGAGCTTTTGATAGGACGTGTAGCTAGACCATTAAATCTTTTAACTTTAGACGATTCAGAATGCGAGGTTGATATTAATAAGACAAGAGAGCAAGCGGTAACGAATATGGAAAAGAGTGCTAATTATGAAAAATCTAGATTTGATAAGAGTAAAGCTAAATTAGTTAAATTTGATGTTGGTGATTTGGTTTTAATTCAAAATGAAGAAAGAAATCAAACTAAGTTGGACCCAAAATACAAGGGACCATTAAAAATTGTAGAGTTGCTTGATGGTGATCGTTACCTATTGAAGTCTTTGACTGGAAATCGAACATACAAGTACGCCCATGATCGCGTACGAAGGATTCCTCTAAGTGATGTACCAGTTGAGTTAGATTTGCCTGATGTAGAAGATGGTGAGGAGGGTGCCTCCACCAGCAAATAGAACACATACGATAGCTAGGTCGCACTGCACGCACTAGTCTGTAGTCGTAACTGTGACTATTGGTAGTTATTCAGGGAGCGATGGGCAGCTAGTGGTGTGGCGAGGACCCGGGTCTCGGAAGAGACTATTGTGTGGTCATGTATTGACCTGGGAGTCTGGGACTCTAGATGAAGTGTTGGTCGTATCACATGAGGTGATGACGATATGGGTGACAATAGTGAATTGTCACTAGCTGCTGGGGCAGCCGGGCTATTGATGTATGTGATCTATTGCGTTGATGATGTGATGAATTGAGATTCGATAATTATGAGACTTAGAGGAACCTTTTGTGTTTAGCTTAGACTATTTAGAAGTTTATTTGGTTATAAAAACGTACTTGTAGTTGATGTAATGTAACGGCACGGTCAGGTTGGCCGAGTGTGCGCGGACGCTTTTAAGTTGGTTATTTTGTTACAGATACTGGAATACACGAGGACGTGTAACATGTCAGGCTGGCCGTGTCGTGGATAACGATATCATTTTAATAAAAGTCACTCAATTGATTACTGTAGTAGTAGGGCAAACGCCGTAACGTCATTTGTTATTTTTTTGAATGACGGTACGTGGACAGAGTCGTGTTGGAAAGTGCGGAGCGAAAAGTTGGCAGTTCACTTTGAGACACAGGTCGAGGCACTTGTCTAATATGAAACTGTCGGTTTGCCTAGCGTAATTAAGTACCTAGTTATACTGTGTGTAGTGATAAAGTGCTATTTGAATTGTGTATTGCGTTTGTGATTAAAAAGTGAGGTTATAATTACACGTGGTGTTATTATTATACAAACGCTTATAAAATGGACCCTATACCACCGAATCCTCATGATGACGGGTCTATCGCTCAGCCATCGCCGACGCCGTCATATATTTACATTTTACTGGTCAATAAAATCCATATCAATAAATATCTTGAAGCTTTACTTTTGTTCTCCTAATCTAGATTCGAGAAGTTGATATCCTAATAGTTTCTTGGTAGTTTGGATTAGTTGATATTTATATTTTACTAGCTTTTGCCAGCGGCTTTGCCTGCGTGGATGTCGGAAATTATCCCACGGGAACCGTAAATTTTTCCAGGATAAAAAGTAGCCTATGTGCTATTCTGCCTATTCCAGGTTATAATATATATATGTATATATCTTTATATATATATCCACATCTGTTCAGCCGTTCTGGCGTGATTGAGTAACAAACATGCATACATCGATCCATCCATCCAGACTTTCGCATTTACAATAGTAGTAAGATGAATAGCTGGGATTTTGTAGCATGTCCTGACACATACTTTAAGAGGAGTTTCCGTCACCCTCGAACGTGCTCCATACAAACGAAGTTTGATCATAATTTGAATATTAAATAATTTGAATTCTAGAGACTAATATCTATATCCGTGATATATCCGTTAAAATATACAGTTTTGAAGTTACACTGAAGTTATACTAGAATTTAACTGGAAATTTTACAAACCACAGACATTTACTCGTATATATTGTGTTTGTGTTATTGTATTTTATAGGCTCTAGATCATGTATTGTTTATTCTGACAAAATTTTACTAACTTTAGTTAGTTATTCCAATAGCTAAGCTCGAGGGAAACTCATGTATCGTTTTATTTTCACAGTCTCTATAATCTTTAGGAAAAAGAGCAGATATTGTAGGTAACTGAATTTCATCGAAATTTTTCTACGTTTACAACTTAACATCACTAGTTGCGTAACTTGCATATGTATGTATACTGAGTCCGTAGCTTCAGTTAGAAGCGCCGCCCCCTGTTTGCATGTGCTCTATTAGTGAGTTTATTAGTGTTGCTGAAAGTTTCTTTGTGTGCGGGAGAGATGTGAGCTCGTGTGCCGTTCTTATAGTTTTTGCTTTTGTGTTAGTGAATTAAGTGGGAGAAACGCGGCGACATCGGAACAGCAATACATTTGTTTACAAAGCATATCTCTGTGTTTATATGATCTGAGGTCCTTAGTCTTGACTTGGCATGCGATATCAGTTTTGGCGGCTCATACACTAAAGTTGGTACAACGTACTCTTGTGCGCTTACTAAAGTAGTTTGTTACTTTTGGAACAGCAAGTGTCCTCTTCATAGACAAACGAGTTGGGTACATATGCTTACGTTCCACTTTGTGATTGATTATTAAATTAATAGGGTACCTACTCTTATTAGAGTAGGTCGGCGGCGGTGTTCGCCTAAAAGCTTTATCAGGCATGTGCACTGTGCAGCTAATTCACCTAATTACCTCAGATGTATGTACCCACACTAGATCATAAGCGACGTGTCGCGATGTGACAAAAATGGAGGTCACTTGTAATATTATAATTATATTATATAATAATTAAGTAATAACATAAGCTAAGCTATTTTGTTACTAACACTGTAGACCGCATGGTAGACTGAATACATATGATTAATATTAATAATAATGACGAACAATTACCGGAAATTTATTGTGAAAGACGGCACGGTTGACATCTGTCGGGCATGCCACCGTCCGGGGGAATCAATTTGACGCATTATATCTGGATGTTCCCGTCTAGCTAACGAAAAGTACTTGCATAGACACAACCTTGTAGCTAGGATTATTCATCAGCAACTTGCTCTGAAATACAGCCTTGTGGAATCGGAATTGCCGTACTACAGATATGTGCCCGACCCAGTTCTCGAAAATGGAAATATCACATTGTACTGGGATTGGTCCATCATCATCACTGACAGGACTATTGTTGTCAATAAGCCTGATATAGTAGTGGTGGATCGAGTAGAGCGGTGCGCAATGATTGTCGACATAACAGTCGCAGATGACGGGAACCTCGTGAAAGCCGAGAAAAATAAACAAATCAAGTATCTTGACTTGGCTCGCGAGGTTGTCAACATTATGGGATGTGGACTCAGCAATCATTGTGCCGATAGTCGTGACAGCCAATGGCTTAAAGTTTATGTTTGTGTGTATGTAATGATGTATGCCATTTTTTATTGTATTTCTTATTTTGTATTATCTTATTTTTTGTTGTTTTTTTTTTTGTGGATCATACGGTCAGCAATAAAGATTTATATTATTATAATTTCATGGGACTGAAACATGCCTGGCGAAATAAAAGCCAAGAGCCTCCTCCAACACCTGAGGAGGCTCTCGTTGGGCAGCTGGATCAAGGGCTTGATTCGGAAAGCGGCACTTCTAGGCACGGCTCGCATTGTTAAGAGGCTCTAACCACCGGATCCTGTTCCTAATACTGGTGAGCTCATATCCGTGTGTGGGCTACTATTTATTATATTTTTAAATGTTTTGTTTTATAAAAATATTTAAAAATGTAATTTATAAGTATCTAAATGAACTATGGGAGATATTAATATTAATATATCGTTCTATGTATGTAGACATAACTCTAAGATACATTGTTATAAAGCTTTAACATTACAGTAGTAGTTAAAAACATAGCTAATTTATTCATATTAACCCTATCAGATTACCACAAAAAAAAATAGAATTAAACCAACAAAGCTCAAATTTCGCCCCTATTCAAAATATGTACTTCACAACATTGAAAAATACGCCGGTTCCGCGGACAATAGCCAAAACAATAGAGCTTACACTGCAATATGTCATTTCTGTCATCAGTAGACGTTTTCCCATTAATTTGTTTGGTAATTAATCTTTTTCGACATTAACGACAAGGGCTTGGGGATGACAAAGAAGGTGCCGACAGCAAAGGGTCATTGAAGCTTTGTTAACTCAAGGAACAAGAGAGGGTTTGATCTCTTTGTTTTGTGCTGAAATATCATCCTGATCGCTAACAAGGCCGCTGCGTTCCGCTTCACTCCGATGTCTTTGAAATGTTCAATGCAAAATAGATATAAATCAAGTTGATGAAATTAAACTTATAATAATACTGCAATCATAAGTAAAGTTTGTATAATTAACAACTGAGTTATTTTTCGGATCTATATATTATTCGCCTCAATTTTTTCTTTGATTGCTGTCTATAAAATAGGAAAATTGTATCTTCTCGTGGCTATTATATGGGCATCATTACGTTACTAGGTATAGACCCGCCATCTTTGGACCCAAATTGTGACATCCGTGTATCGCTATTGGGTATCAAAAAAAATTGTTAAGGTCGTTTCCTGGGTGGATGTTATACAGTGGTTGGACGAGGATGAAATAAGATGGATACGGTCGTCTTGTAAAATGTAGAAATAATAGCATTTAGGTATATCTTATCTTTTTAATTATATACATCAGTTGGCGCAGTGGTTAAGCGATTGATTGCTGCGCTGCGTGTCGCGGGTTCGATTCCCGCACGGAACAAATATTTGTATGACTTACAAGTAGTGGTTCCGGGGCTGGCTGTTTGTGTATGTGAGTTTAAATGTTTTAAACGCACCCACAATACAGGAAAAATAACAGGTGTGGGGCAACGATTTAAAAAAAAATCTTCCATTTGTACGTCTACGTCTGCAGGTTACTGAACTACTCCTAAATGACTAGACCAATTTTGATGATTTTTTTTTGTGTTTGAGTTTGCCCTGGAAGGCTTAGAATCATAATTGGACCCGGTAGGTGGCGCTGTTGGGGCAAGACAATGTCTGTCAGGTCCGCATTAAAAATATAAAGTTCTGTGAATTAAGTAATTACTTAATTTTGAAGCTGATCTAAGGAATAAAGACGAGTTGATGACAATATTTCGTATTTTAAAATTTGTAAAAGCGTCTGTAAATGTTATGTTTACACAGACCGCGACCGTTCATGACCGACTAGCAACCAATTGCTAATACCTAGTTAATTCCGGTTAGAAAGTTTAGATTGTATAATATTTTTATTAATTTTAAAATTAGCAGTTTAATTTAAATTAAAGTTTTAATAAATCTTTATTTACAAACTTTATTATACACAAATTCTTTATACTTTAACAACAAATAAAAAAAAACGAAAATCCTTAATATTGTTTAAGAGTGATGTTTTTCTTTCCTTTTTCATACAATGTGATACGGATTGAGACACGTCAATAGCAAACAGGTTGGTAAATTACTGCAAATGACCCGCAGGACGCAGGTCGAGTGTCCGTGTATTGGCACTTATTTTTAAACAAGCTGCATTTCAATGGGAACTGGTCAGTTATTTCAAGAAAAAAGCATTTTATTCTGAATATTTATTGGTCAACAATCCATTTCGAGAGAACAACTCAGACTTGAAAAAACTGAAATTCATTAAACATACCTAATAGGTAAGTTATGTTTCATTGAACTTGAATTTACTTGATACGTCAACTAACTCTAAGAAGAAATAACTTTTATTCTTTTTATATTCTTGTAAGAAATTACTTTTATTCTTTGTATATTCTTGTAAGAAATAACTTTTATTCGAGTCTGAGTCATCTTTTTACTTCACGGGATTCGTTTTTTTTCCAACTGTTAAATCTTAGACCCCTAATTTCTAATCCTAATCGACATTAAGTTGACATCTCTAATATCAGATTTTTTTTCTCGTATATCTATATATAGCTACAGTACTACCGAGTTCATTTCGATCTCCGCTCGTTATTCTGACATTTTCGATAGCGGGACGTAACCTTTTCATACGACAGGAAATTGAATGTTGACGAATATTGTGTCCAAACTGTGAGCGTGGCATATTTCATTTTTATAATTCCTTCGTCGAGGCAATAAAATGTAAAGCGCAAGTTTATTAATGTATTATTATGTAATCTCCGTGTGAGGCGCAATCGTAACATAACACTATTTGTCAGGCGTTCATAGGCTTATTCTGCGAGGCGCTGAGCTCAACAAGCTATTTGCATTTCTCATTTCCACCCCTCTTCCTACGCTCCCCCGTGTACAATTTTCACTGTACGCCACACGAGTGTGTCTTAGGGTACCGTGAGAAACGGTTACCCTATCAGTAATACAACGTTGCCTCTCCGGCCATCCCTGACTCAAATGTTTTAAATTTGAACAGAAATCTCGATATTTACAAGGGATCAAGGCTCCTGCAAACAGACGCGACACGCGACGCGAATCGCACGCGACACAACGGCACCGCTCGTCGCGCGACAGTCGGTGCCTTTGTGCCGCGTCGCGTGTGGCGCCTGTTAGTAGGTGCTTTAATGCGGTTAAATATTATAGCGGCAAAAGGAAACAAATATGTTCTGTTATAAAATTTTTGGCGGAACCCAGACAAAAAGAACATGACAACACCACTGAAGATGTTATTGCCTAATTTCAACACATACATACCTTTACATAAGAATGTGTAAACAGAAATCCTTGAAAGTGTAATCTTATTGTGTAGGTAATTAAATTACAGAACAGTGTAAAAGTGTATGAAAGCGTGCCTAAAAGTGGGAATGCTTTGCCGAATGTTTTTAAAAGGCAATTTATTCAAGTTGGTTTTATTTTTTCATAAAACTACTTCAATAACTCTGGTTATTTAGTTTCTAGAAGCCTTTACTACAAAACTGAAGGGTCAGATCTTGTTTATAAGTTACCCAAAGTGCCTATCTGCAGGGCTATATTAATATAATAAGTTATTCAATTTGATAGAGTATTTAGATTAAATAAAGTGATCGATTTGTAAAACAATAAACACACCAAGTTTAATTTAGCCTGTTTTATTTAACAGTACCGAAGGAAATAACAAGACATGAAAAAAGAATGTGGACCAACGTTTACAAAATGTTCAAGGAATACCTTAGCTTACGTTAACGTTAATAATAGAATAATGTGAGGGTAGTATGTTGAATGCGTGTTGTCTAATCTCAACCCGATACACAATATCGAACATCGCCGGACGAAGAAAAGCAATAAAACTCCTATTTATTCGAAAGCCAACCAGCCTCGCAGTAATGAAATTCCTCGCGAAATAATAACGCATTTTTTTCCCAACAAAGTGGTGATGTATTATCAGGGTGAGACCCAGCGTGGGCACTCTTTGTACTATCCAAACTTTTCGTATCGGAAACTTTCTTGTATCAAGCCTACGTACAAAATGATAGTAGCAACTAACTTTATTACAATAATTTCAGTTGAAAAATTGTTCGTAATACCCGAATTTGTTCTGGGCGGGAAAGTAGACGAAACGTTTTATAAAATGTAAGCCATTTATTCATCGGAATCCCTACAAATTACATGGGCTGTAACTGGCATCGAAACAATCACAGCCGATGATCCGGGGCGTGTTATGTGAATCTGGGCTTTGCGTCTAACAATAGACAGCGGCACATCTGACGGCTCAATACATGCTAACATTGCTAGTTACGCTTTTGTATTATTCACGATTGTTTTTGCTGATCTTTCGAGCTTCAGAATATATTTTAGGAACAACCACTTACGGTTATAGGGATTAGAGGAAATATGATAATAAAATGAAGTCTGGATATTTTATTCCATTTATTAGTCCTGTAAGCGATTTGCCTTCGGTTAGGCACTATAAATTTCCGATTACTTAAAGCTCGGAAGCCATAAAGTTAGGGCACTTCCCGAATAATCTCCTTCGTAGGAGGTAGAAAAAAGTCGGGGGTTTGGTCGGGCAGACGTTTATTGTCTGCGGATATTGTACGCACGTGTAGTGTAGATATAAGTTAGTACACGGTGCGAGTCAACAATAGGGTGTGTTGGAGTGTCGTCGGCGACGGTGCTGCGGGGCGTGCAATGAGAGCCTGTCACTCTGCCACAAATCACGAGACTACATTTACATACAGCCCTGTTCACCGCGTCTCAAGGGGGCGCTCCTAAGAATACTACAAATGTACATCCTTCAACACTAGCTTTATCAATGTACAGCTGCTTTCAAAATTGTTGTCGAGTTATTGAGTAAATTATATTTATAAGGTACCTAATTGGATACGTGAAAGTGACCTTAGCAGTGCAGATCGATAGGCTTATTTTTAGCAAAAAAAAACCTTTGTAACTTTCGTTTTTTTATGAATTAAAAGTAGGTAAGTATTGACTAGTTTTTTCAATTTGTCTACTGTAATTTTAAAAAAACATTGTTTTGCTACAAAAAAATTGGTATTCAAGTGAATAATTCAGCGGACACTATTCCAGCCGAGCTATTCTGTAACAATCTCATCGTGAAAACTTAGTTGAAGTGAGTTGTCAAAAGTGTCAATCCCTAGCATGATAGTTCACTTCGCCTAAGTTCTCACGGTGTGATTGTTACAGAATCGACCGGCTGGTACCCAAAAATTGCTTAAACAAGTTAAAGTTGTTGTTGCAATCATGAACAACTACCCAACGCTTGTAACATCAATTTCTGCATGCAATGCAAGCGTTCACAATTTACACCGACGGTCGTATGATATGATGCACTTTCGTGTCACCCGGATTGTCCTGATGTATTCATGAGCATTGGCGTGATCACTTCACTACCGCCACATGAACTAAACCTTAAACTGACATGCTAGAGTTTAAATTCATTTACCAACTTTAGTCTCGGAACAGTTGTCCGGGCAAGTTTCGATGTCGATAGTCCTCTGGTTGTCATTAATAGTTTGAATGTTCACAGTAATGAAACAGTTGATAATACTCGCTTCTGAAATAAAAAACGATGACAATGTAGGTATTGTGCAGCACTTTGTCAAGCTTCCTGTTATAAAGCGCCTCAAGAGACTCGTGAGTTATTGGTCTGAACCGATGTTAGCCACAAACTTTAGCCAGAGCTGCCACGTTTTACGACGGTCGAATAAATCGTAATAACGTATAAGATTTCAAGATAACGCTTAGTGAATCCTTTCGCCTTAAGTTTTAGCCAATCGACTGTAAACTCCTGAACGTGACCTGCACCTAAACCCAGCATAATGTTTAGTAAGCCGGATTAATACGCTTTAATGTCTCGAGCAACAAGTTACGAATTAAACGTGTACATTTCAAGTCTAAATGTCTCCATTTAAACCATTTGGAAGCCTAATAAAATGTCAAAATGGCCCTTATCGTAGATAATTACTCAATAATGACTTTCTAAAACATTTGACATGGAACAAAAAAGCTCGGGGCTAACTACAAACATTAGACCCTCATCACAGTAGAAGTGCCAGTTTATTTGGCGTCCTTTGTAAATAAACGATCGTTTTGGCGACAAACGAACTAGTGTAAGCATGGAAAAATCGTCTCCGAAGCTTAGGCAGCGAGTTTACGTAAACAGGTGTAAAATAGATCGTTATGCGGCCAAATTACCATAATGTTTGTTGTCGAAATATTCGCTCGCCGAAACGGAATACGTAATGAGCGGGCCGAGTCAGCCCGGCAGATTTTACACGTTTATACGGCTTGATGTTCGTTAAAGGTAGACCAGTAATTTTATGCAGGCATAAATTTTATTCATACTTTGTTTTCGGAGTTCGCCTTGCGTACGAAATAAAAAATGTTTACGTATCACTCGTAAAGCGTTTTGTCCTGTGCTCCGAGATGGTCGGTCATTTTTCTCCCGAATAGTCGACGATTTAGAGCCCTTGGAGACACTGCGAAGTTTCCATTTCTACAATGAGCAGTTGCAGATTGAAATTCAGCAAGAAGTTAATACAGTTATTTAAACCATTACCCTAGAAACTTATTGAGGTGTAGTTTTCGCATGCTTCACTGTATTGTTCGCAGCGCAGTCTTGATTTTTATTTGGTCTAAGCCCGAACAGGTAACCATCAATCTATTACATAATAGCAAACAGATAAAATCCTGAACAAATTAATTCAAAAATAAGTATTTACTAAAAGTGATGTAACGACTGAACTAGTTAGTACCTACTGCCCGCGACATCGCAGCGCAATTTTTGTTTTGCGCTTTGGAAGCCGAGATAACGTCTTAAGTTAATCCTAAGAGCGAGTCATAATGAAGACAAACAGCAGTATCCTCGCAACAAGACGTGTATCTCTCTGGCATGGCTCCAGCATGAAGCACGCCCCACTAGCCTCATCGGCTCGGGCCGCGCTAATATTTGCCCCCCATTAACAACCAACGCAAATTTATTGTTAATTTACAAACGTATAACACATTATCTTGGCACTATACTCAAATTTAAACAAGCGGTATGTATCGTATAGTTATTGTTCGATTTGTGCATAACATAATTTGAGAACCGAACCGATAGAGGTGCCGAGGAACAGGGTGTAAAGTTCACTCATACCTCCATAGAAAAATGAGGATCCTTCGACCAGACGGGTGTCGTATCTGGTGCAACTGCCCGACGATTGATGTCGGGAAGTTTATATATGCTAGTCGCGCGGTAAACTATGCATGCGCGAAGCAGGATTTGCGTGACGTCAGTATGACGCGCAGCTCACATGTTGCGATGTAGATACTGCTACAAACCAACGTACATCGTTGTTCATGAGACCTAGCCAGAAACTGCCGGCCCGTTTTATACGAGTATTTAGAATAAAATGTCTGACCCGCACCGAGGGCTGTGATAACAAATTTTACGTATTTTCATCCGCTTAGGGGCCTCTAAAGAACCCGTTCTTAAACGCTCATGTTAGGAGAGGTATGTAGTACTTACTACTAGCGAGTACTATGTTAAAGTTGGACCGAGTACGGTTAAATGGACTGGAATAAAATCGGGATTCTTATAAAAGATTTTATTTTGTCTGGGGATGTAGGTACGTAGTGTGCAACTGCAAACTTGGAAATAAAATAGCAATCGTTTTCCTTAATTCTCGTAGGTTAGCAATCTAATCTTTTCCCATGGGTGTCTTAAGAAATCTCATATGATATTCACCTGATCTCTAATAAACATCATGTTACGAAATCTTGATTTCCCTGGGGCTGGGGAGGTCAGCCGCCAGTCGCTCTGCATACAGCCAGTAGCTAACCTTGGCATGATTGCACCTGCAACTGAAAATTCAAGTTTATCATAACGAAATGAAAGCCCATTCGGGAGCACCAGATTCGATTAGTATTGCAGGTTGATTTGTTCAGTGCCCTGAATTTGTCTGTTCGTAACTTTTCCCGATCTATACACTAGAGTATATTTACTACTTCAAAGTCTATGTTGCGCTTATAATCATTATTTGTTTTGTGGAAACCTGATCAAAAATATTTTCATCAGTCTGTTTCTCTATCCACACCGCAATAATAACATTTACCAGCCACGTTCCTGCATAAAAGTCCGGCAAAAAAAGTAAGTACTTAGTTAATATCAAGTTGATAAAGCAATACTTCAACATTCAAGTACCTACCTCGGTCCTCCCTTACTATGTGTCTATTATATAACGGCTTAAGACTGAAAGGATAAGCCGGCTCCGCCTTCCATGCGTGCCCCTTCAGGTAAGTTGTAGTAGGAGCTCGTTCTAACAATAGGTCAACTGGGCAGGGTCTGACTCGAGACCACTTGTCAGACGACACCTACGTAGTTTGTTAGAACATATTTGCTTGTTCTCTACGTAGCAGATATAAATAATAATAATAATAATAATAGGTACTACGTTTATTCATTAAAAAAATACAGATAGTTACAGAATCAATGGGTAGATGGGTTACACATTTATTATGTTAGGTTTTGTTGTAAAATCTGTAACAAAATCTTTAAAACCCTGCCTCTAAAATAGAAACCATATTTTGTTCAAATCGTTGTTAAGTAAATTCGCGGTCTAGTCCCATTACGCCGTGTTCACACCAAACGTGCAGACGTATAGTCGGCCGCCAATTGTGAGCCGGCTCACTGTGACCCCAGCGTGAACGTGAAGTCATAATGGCGTATTGTTGGTTCGGTGTGAACGAAGGGTCGAATATGTATGGAAAAGCAGTACACTGCGTAGGTACTACCGCTCGGCGGTTTAAAATACGTTTGGCGTGAACGCGGCCTACTTGTTTTTAATGTTGGTCAATCAATCATTCCAACTTTTATTACTAAGTAGACCTCGTTTTATTGATGTTATGATTCAACAGAAACATAGTTACAGGAAACCTCTAGTAATCTCATATTCCTCCTTTAATTAAAGTCGTAACACTGTACCAGGTCTCAACATTTAATTTAACTTCATCGAGAACAGTAATTAAGCCTTTCTCCTGCGATCTTTGCGGAACTTTCTCGGATATTGTTGATAATATAAGCTCTGAGGATCAACTGTTAACACCAGTTACTGGCCAAATAGATTGCTTCTACCCAATGAGAAGGAAAATGAGATCAACAAGTGAGAAAGTCGTAATTACTTTTGTAGTAACGAGTTTCTTGACAATCAATTGGTAACAGCACTTTATTCATTAAGAAATGGCTTCGAATTGTTTTTAAAGTGTGGGTCGAAATGTTTCGGTATTCTTGTTTCCTGAATTTGTGATGGTCTATCTTTTTTGTTTCGTACAACATTTACGCTTTTCATTAAGCTTTAAAAGTCAGTTTTCTTGTGAATTTTAATGAAAATCAGCCTGTTTTAATGTATGTTTATTTAAATCCCTACTGTTTTAATTTTATTTTATTTCATTAAACAATAACTGAACCCAAGCCGGTGATCGTGGATTCGTACATCATCCATTTCATAATTGACATAAATCCACTTTTATTTCAAGCATATTTAGCCCTTAAATGAGGTTATTCAGACACAAAGTTTGTGCAATAAAAATGCATCTCTCATTCCTACAGGTAAATGTAGCCGAAAAATGCAATAATATGGATTGCTCATTCCTGCTTCGCCTGCAACTAACCTTGCTTTTTGCTTTGTCTGGAAAGTTGTTTATTTATTCGAATTTCCAGTTCGTATGGTATTTTTAAATTCTATCTATTCGATGCCTACGATCCTTGAATCAAGTAGTTGAAATTGACTAACTTGACGAAAGACAGATGGGAAATAAAGAGCCGAGACTTATAAAGTTTTAAACCACGGCGTCGTACGCCACGGTTTCATCTAGATTTTTCAATTACTTTTCCTGACTCCGTAAAAGAAAATTGGTTTAAAAACAAGGAAAGAGAGGAAAGCAATTTTGAAGATTCCTTAACAAAACATAAACGTTAAAACTTTTATATTTTGATATGTAGTTTACTACCTAATTCAACTCTACATTGCTGGTTGTCGACTACATTCCTTTCGGGCACTTACGAGGAACATAGATTAGACCCCAATAGGCTTACTGAAATACCTTAAGTAATTAAGTCTTTAGTTTTCAGTCTATTGTTGATTTCACGGTTCCGAGAACCTTTAATCCGTATCCCATTTAAATTCGCGGTTTTAGGTTGACAAATGAAATGATTTTGTTTTTATTTTCCTAATTAGAAAAATAAATCAATCGGAAAGCTGAAACATACTACATGTTGGAATTGAAAACTGATAAAAGAATCAAACTTTCAAAAACAAAATAGTTTTTATAGAGTTTTTCAATGGATGCTTACAGAACACTAGGATGTGGTGATATGGAACGTATCCGGTACGGATGTCGGCGATAGAGTAAAGTGGATGAAAAAGATAAGGGTAGCTGTACCACCAAAGGGATTGGTAGGAACGTGTTTTCAACAACCAGCTTTTGTTCCTGATACAGCATTTTTATCTTCTATCTGTTTAATTCCATACGATAGTATGGTGTATGTTGTCGAGAAGTTAACACCCGGTTTCTGGAACGAAAATGATCAACGTGTAAAAAATTTAACGCAAGTCAAGTGATTCGGTTGGTTGTTTAAACTAATATTATAAAGAGAAAAGATTAGATTTTTTGTATGTTTGTTTGTTACGATTTCACGCTAAAACGGCTGAACGGATTTAAATGAATCTGGGACCATGACCTGCTTTAGTACATAGAATACTTTTTATCCCGATATTCCCACGGGATCTGGTCACCGCGGGACGCAGCTATTGATAATATAGTAAACTAATCACAGCATTTGACACGCGCTTGGCGATGTGTTAGCTAGTTTTTGTGTTGATTTTCGTTTCAGAAACCAAGCGCTGGTCCCGCGTACTAATGCCGACGAGCACCAATTGCGTATAACACTTTCAATCATAATCTTTCTGATTTTGATGGAAGTTCCTAATCTTTCACTTTAACAGGAGGTCTTCCAATATAAAATATAATTATGATGACGTTCATCATTCACTCACGACAAATGAAAATATAGGCGCTTTAACACTTTTGACAGGTGCGCGAACCTGATGTCTCAGTGCAGCGACCTAGTAAGCGTCATTTCAGAAAACCCTCATTGTAAGTGTATTACGCAATTAGGCTACAATTTCCTTGTCCGAGTTTCTGGTAGGTAACTTAAGCGCAGGTTTTTCTGCATGATGTTATCAGGGTAAGGGTTCCCTACCCCATATGTCCATAATCTTTTAAGTGCTTCACACGGGAAACTTAGGGGTGGTCACCCCATCTATTAAGCTTAGGATAGATTGTTTGCTAAGGCTCACACTAGATATCTATAAGTACCATACCTCAAGATTATAATTCGATTCACACTTCGATAATATATTCCTAGTTTACTACTGATATACATGCCAAACTTAACCATTACTCAAATGTTAGTCCCACGTAAATCAGTCAAACAAAACTGTTAAGCTTCGCAACAAAAGTTACAGAACACACAAAACAAGTTTCGACATATGTGCGTATCAGCTGAGAGGTGTCAATGTTGTTCGAACATACCCGACGTTCGAAAAGTAAAATCTCTTTAGAAAAAATGTGTAAAGGTATTGGTCAGTTTCCCTTAGTGAAAATACCTGCGTCACTGTAACTGGCATCATAAATCTACCCGACTTCCCCGGCTTCCGAGGAGATTTCTCGTTGGGACGACTTCTCTTAGAAAGTTTTAGTACGCGTGCTCAAGACAGCCGTCCAACATTTTCAAGTACTTCTAAGTATTTTTGCCAAATTATGGGCGAAACCTTTTTACCCCTGGGTCTTGATGTGGACTGATGTGGCTGTAAAGTGAGTTATGTGAGGTACCTACCTGAGTTAACTACAGTATGTAGCTATGGTTATGTGATTGCCTAAAAAGTTATCTAGCAGAAATAAAACAGCGTCCCATATTTTCGTTTGTCTAGCCGTACCAAAAAGTTATTGTTACAAAATAAATTACGGTTTAGTATTTTTAGATTTTGAATTTCTTCAAAGCCTTTTGGTAACGCCTAAATCAATGAACGACTGAAATAAAATCACTGTTCCGAAACGTTTCCCTTTGTAACCTTTTTCTATCAAAGCAAAAAAATACATTTGTAGATTCTACAATAAACAATAAACATGAAATTCGCAGAAAATTGAGAAAAAACATCTTTACTCCGAGCCTTTGTTTCCGTAATTCAGCGATTCATTATAAAGCCTTAGTAATCTGGGGAATGGCCGGCCATTGTTTTGCGCCATTCCATATTTTTCTTCGGTACCTACTATAAACACGCCCCAATATTATGCAAATACTAGGGTATAATTTTTAATTGCACCCGCGCCGCCATACCCGCGAATATGCCAGTAAAAATAAAATTTTAACATTAAAAAGTTTCCATGGTGTTTCTATATTTACCGTGCTAAAAGCCTTTTTGTTTGAGTAAGAAATAAAATATGCGAAAACAATTTGCACCCGCCTTCGCTGAAAATGTTGAGCTCCAAAATGTAGTCAGAAAACAACAAAATAAAGTTATTTAGACATACTAAGTTCAGGATCGTTCAAGTTTCGTATGAAATAAATATTAAGTAATGTTGGTGCAGAGAAAACTAAACAACCGCACTATATTTTCTAAACCTCCATCACGCTTATTTGAAAAATCATAATAAATTCCCGTTTAGTAGTTTCTGAGATTTCTTCATTCTGCACTAAAGCGTCAGCTAAATAAAGATGACGTCAGTTGGTCCACTAAATTATGAATGTGATGTGCCTCGTCTGGAGAGTTTATATTTTCGTAATAGAAAACTAGCCTGTCTGGACGCTGTCACCTGCTATATTGAACGTCACATAGGGCCGAAAATATTAATAAGCACTCAGGCACTTCACCCGTCCACCCGTGCAAAGGTAGAAAGAAATACGGCACAGTTTAAAAGGCTACAAAATTGTAGTGTTTTACATAAGTTCTTGGACGTTTTCAACGGATAACGGAACATTTAACGCCGTGCCGCTTAAACTTCGATAGCATTCAGTATTCAGCGAAGAAAATTATTTCGGGACCATTACCTCTCACAGCTGCCACACACAACTTTTATGTGTTTGCATCACGAACGAACGCGAAGTGTAGGCACTGTGTTACAGACTCGCATGAGCCAGCTCTTTTCATAGTGTTGCGTTTTATAATAACTCTGAAAGCATACCTTTATTGCTCCTGTATATTTTATTGAACTATCGTAATCATGCTTCGTTGCCAGGATTTTTTCATCAAATATCAAAGTACCTATATGTTACGTTCAGAATTTACCAATGAAATAGATAAAAACTGGGTTCAGATATTTTTGTATATCAAAAAGTCGGGAGCTTTTCGTTCGTCTGAATAAAATAGTTGTTCAAATAATAATGCTTGCGGCAAACACGGCCACAGAAACCAACTCGAATAGTTTTATCTATTACATATTTTCAAATATGTACACTTCACTACACTTCTGAATTGGGTATACATATATGAATATATTTCATAGAATCTGACCTCATTTAAGGTAAATATTGTGGATTGTTATACTGTGTGGTCCTTCAGGGAATATTCAGTGAAGATTATTACCATACTTTACACATACGTACTTGGGTATACTGCACACATATCAACTCCTTAGCATTGTCCTTATCACGGTGAGTGTGGGGTAAGTATAGAAGATCCCTCACGAAGTTTATTACAGCGGCTTGAAGCCACGTGTAGCGATAACGAGAAAAGTCAATAGCCCATCTCCCACCACCATATCCGCCCATTTCCCGCCGACTTTCGGAACTTTGGCGGGGAAATTGTTGCGATACAATTTGGCAGCAAAAGAGAAACATGGGCAGGGTCCATCGCAACGATTTGGGACTACTCAAATGGGGCTAACATTCACGCACGATCCAAACATATTCATTTATTTGGTAATTAAGTGCAGCTAGGTCTAATTAATGAGGTATTTAATAACTAACTAGCTTTTACCCGCGGCCTCGCCCGCGTGGAGGACGGAAACTGTCCCACGGGAACGTACTACCGGCATCAAAGTATCCAATGGTTATAAACTATCTGCGTGCCAAATTTCATCAAAATCAGCTCAGCCGTTTTGCGTGATTGAGTAACAAACATCCAAACATACAAACTTTCACATGTATAATATTATTATATGTATATTAATTTATGTAAGAAGAAAAAATTAATATTTTTTTTGACCCAGGTTAAGGCCACACACAAAAACAATAAACAATACAACAATAAATATAACAAACAAGAAAAAATCTTAAAATAGTATTGTGTGCCTCATGGCTGCGCCAAATAATTCAGCATAAATGTCATACAACTAGTGCCTGACGCTGATTTTCAACTGGGCCCTATGTTACGAGGACGTCTTACGGATGTGAATCAGTTTCATGTGTGTAAATATTTAAATAAAAAATAGATATATAATGTGTACCTATCAAATAATAATTAAATCGATTAATTTTAAATTGGTGTATAAAAATAATTATAGATAATAATATAGTGGTGTTTAAGGAAAGAAATATAATAATATGGTTGCACAAGTACAAAGGATTGTCGCCAATAAAGAACAGATAACTACATAATAGGCCGGGGAAAAAGTTTTCTGTAATAAAGTTAAAGTTGTAATAAAATCTCTTTGGCTGTACTGTTTGTATCTTGCTGGTTCATTAAATAGATGACATTTTTAAAAAGAATCATAAAAAGTAAAAACGACTTCCCGCCATTTTTTTGTATCGTAGTTTTATTACAAAAAAAGGAAAAAATATGTGACGTTTATGGACTTAACGCAGTATCAGTAAAAGAACCACAAAGTTGGTTCAAGCGTTTTCAGACCGGGAATTTTGATGTCAAAGATGCAGCTCGCTCTGGTCGCCTTGTTACGGATAAAGTCGACGCCATTTTTGAAAAAGTTGAGCAAGATCTTATATATATATATATAATAATATATTATATCTTAATATTAGTAGTTACGATATAGCTGAAGAGTTAGGGGTTGACCACAAAACAGTTTGGACCCATTTGAAAAAGGCTGGGTATACAACAATTTTAGTGCTATTTGGGTGCCACACGAGCTCTTAGTCTTGAATTTGTATATAAAATAAGAAAGAACTCTTTGGCCGACCTAATATATCATAAATTCATATCAATGAAACATTCAAAATTATCATGTCTAGGTTCCGTTGTGCATCTATGAGGTAACTGCCCTAGGCGTCTTCTTAATGTATCGATCGTGTTAATTGCTCGGTGGCAGGTTATTCCACACTTTGGAAACCGCATAACGGATGCTACCTATTAAAGCGGCTGTACTATGCGACTGGTTCGAGAGTTACTGCGACCTTTGCCTTCTCTCACATTCTCGTCTACTCGCTATCCAACTCAACTTGTCGTACAGATAGTCCGTTTTCTGGTATTTAACTACACCAAACAGAAGGCACGCCAAGTGTAGTTTGCGTCTCGATTTCGTTCTCAATCGTTCGTGGAACAAAACAAAATAACAAAACTGAGCACAAGCGTTTTGGACCCTTTGAATGAGCCGATCTGTGCGAGCCAATAGGCGCGAGCCGTAGACTGTATCTGCGTAGTTCAGCGTAGACAAAACCAGGGTTTCAACTAACTGTTCCCGTAGTGTTTCGGACAAGTACGGCCTAATCTTGTACATAACTTTCAGGTGGTAAAAGCAGTTTCTTATCGAGTCGGCTACATGTTTTTAGAAAGGATGGTTATTGTCCATAATAAGACCAAGATTCCGAGCTTCACAGACTCTGTCAATGGGTTCACCCATTACCTCCATGTGAAACATTGCGGGTTTTTTAGCTAGTTCCTGTCTTGTGCCAAATACCATGTATTTCGTTTTGGTTGGGTTTAAGGACAGGTAATTCTCTTCAGACTAGGCGGAGATTCTGCGAAAGTCATCGTTTGGATCTTTAATGGCTCTATCATATTAATCTAGACTAAAAGATATGTATAGTTGGACGTCATCAGCGTATATGTGGTACTTGCAACTCTACTGGAGGCATTTAATGATATCTGCACAGTATAAAATAAACATAATTGGGCCTAATATAGATCCCTGCGGAACACCTCTCTCAATGGATAGCTATGGTAGCTGCGGAAGCATTGCGCAGCGCTGGGATCAAATCCGTAATAATTTAGCTTTGATGGTAATAACGAGATATTGATTGCGTCAAAAAAACCGCCAGGGAAAAATCTAGCACGACCGGCAATGAACAAATTCCTTCATCTTGGGCTGATAATAGATTATCTCTAGTAAGACAGTGGCAGTACTGCGCTGTTTCCTGAGACCAAACTGTAGAAGTATATGTAGGATAACATTATAAAGCTTACATGCCACACCAAGACGGGGTGTACAAAACTCGATCGCGCTCTTCTAGTTCAACAGCGAGATCTATGTGACAAAGCCAGAGCTTCTCCTTACGGAACTAATCGAGCGCACATTTCCTAGAGCACTGTAATTCCTTCATCCACACATGCCAAGATTTGTGAACGCGGTCAGACATCTGAAACTGAAATCAGGTTATTCTACTGTTATGTAATCAGTGTAACAGTGGATATTCCTCATCCATTTAAAATAGTCTGGGCTAGAAACAACACGGCTTTGTTTGGACTGACGTAATTGCGAATCACCTCATATTCTGCTGTCACTTAAACGAAATCACTGTCGTAATGAGAAACTAGGGCACATAATAAAATACTGATTTTAATAGTAATAAAGTGGAATAAATTCCACTTTCGTTGGTAGTGCAGCCGGTCGATATGATTTAGTGCAGTCTCGGTCGCTCTAATAGCGGAATATTCGTTCATATGTAATGAATCCTAGTCTAGTGGTACTAATTTACAGACCAACAATAGAATTTGAGAGGATTGTGTGCACCTGTTTTAATGAACGTGTATTCCGTTTTGACAGAGAAATATAATTAATTACGCGGTTTTAAGAAAGGTAAATTACATACACGATGTGATAATGTTTCCCGATGATAAACTCGTTCGTACACTGAAACACAGAAGGGTGTTTAATAATAATAATAAACATTTAATTCAGAATCAAGTTCCATAGTTTGTTAGTACCAGTATAAAATGCCTTATATCTAGTGTTAGTAAATAAACTCACGCACCCTCACGGTGATGTGCCGTGCCGTAGTGCCGCCCCGTCTATCAACAAGCTTCCATAGTGTTCCATACAACACTGACGACCGTGCCTAGACACGACGAATAAGTCGAAGTTTTTCACGGTAAAACCGTAGTTTTACACGGCAAGAAAAACTTGTGTGTACAACGGGCCTGACACTATTCTTTTTATCCTCTGTCATCCCTGAGGGCCCAATGTTCTCACAGTATCTTCTTTTGTAACAGCCGGGTAACGTGAGCCTCGACTAGCGACGAGACTAACCAGCTTTGCTGGATGCCAAATCAAATCAACGCAACGTGAGCTTTGAGCTATTTTCGTAACAATAAAGTAGAGGGTTCTCTAGGAGTCTAGGAGGAGCTCGTGGCTAATTAATAACAGCCGGACAGGTCGATCTTCAAGGTTAAGCAACGCTTGCCGAGGTTGGCTCGTGGATGGGTGACCATGCATTACTTACGGAGACCCCTCCGTGACTCGGAAAGCACGTTAAGCCCTTGGTCCCGGCTGTCATTTGTAGTAGATCTTTGACAGTAGTTACGGGTAGTCAGAACCCCGAAAGTCTGAAAACCAGTCTTAGCGAGGAAGACTGGGTTGTGGAGGTCCGATAGGCAGTTGCTCCATGTAAAATTCTGGTATTTAGCTGCAACCGATTCGACTGGGAGCCGACCCCAACATAAAACGCTAGGCTGATGATGATGGTGGAATTTTCTCAACCTCCTCACATTGCATCCCGTGGTAAAGACTACTACCTTTTATATCAGACCATTAAATAATACAATTTGCTGTGGAAGAAAGGAAACGTCGTGATAGCCCTGTTGTTAAGGTCTCGCCTCTCTTGCATGAGGTTGTGTTGTGGGTTCAAATCTGGGCAAGTACCAGTATTACTTTTTTAATTCAGACTTCCTAAGTTTATTTTACATCGGTGAATAAAGAACATCGTAAGGAAACCTGGACTTATGAAATCGCCAATCCACCTTTCTTGCTCAAGGCTGATTCGCGATTTCTTGGTGATCAATGCTCATGTCTTGTGCCCTGCTGTGGGCCAGTAGGTATTGGTTGGTATGGGCAATTTACGTATCTCGTATGAAAGCCGACACGTTTACTAAATGAACGTCAAAAGAAAAGTATTTAAACCCAAACTCTGAAAATACAACATAATGTTAAAAGCTTAACATCGAAATGCACTCAATCTACACGAGCGACCCGGTTTCATTCGTCGGATGAAGTGCTTTTAATGCAAATCACAGGTGACATCGTCTATTTTTGCTGTATTATTTTTAAATGGGATTGGCCTATAGCCCTGACCACAATGTCCAATATGAAATGCGATTTCCATTTGTTGATAGTGAATTTCCGATGTTATATTGTGTTCTATTATTGATTAGCTCTGGGTTTGTGACGATAAGTAGAATATTTCGTATCAAGTTATCTCTCAGCGTTACAGAAACCCTTTTCTTTGATTGTGCTGCTGGAGAACAGATTATCTTTATTCTAAGGCTAAGGCTAAGGCCCATTCACCTACAATAAGTTGGTGCAATTTGATTGAATCAGGTCTTGCACTCAAACCATCCATAATTATCACGCAATAACATTGACGACCAATAAACCTGAATGTTTTCGCGTGAGCTACACCTGCACAATATAATATAATATGGTGCAGTTGTTATGGTGTGTTAATAATAATAAAAATTGTTAATTTCTCACCACAAGCCAAAAAAAAATACAAACAATATTTTACACATAAAATAGCTAACGATTTTTGGTTGTGGATCGCTGGTGCCTGTGGTAGGTAGTAACACCTGTATTACAGGTCACCAGGTCCCCACCTGTTCATGATTACCTAATTGATAGCTTAACATCTGATATCACAACAATGAACATAAGTTTATTAATAGAGTAAAAAAGAAATAAAACGAATTAAAAGGTAAATGTATGTCGGGAGGTTTTTATGAGTAGTTAGGGTGTGTGTGTGCGACGGTGTGTGAGTGTGTGTGTGTGTGTGTCGGTGTTGGATAGAGTGTTACTGGATGAGTCTGATTAGACTAATACGTCAAAGAGAGCTTCTGTGGCGGTAATGTTTGGCTTTGTAGCCAGGCTTGTAGAGCGATTTTAAAATTATGTTTGTTCAATGAGTGCAGGTTAAACTCGCTGAAACTTTTGTTCAATCAGTGCGCAATCTTCAATATTTACCTTAATCGGTCCAAATTCGTGATGATATTGTGCAAAATAATTCATCGTTTAGAACCCGCCCAATAAAGGAAATTTTTTTTTTTTATTGCCAATGAATTAAAACTTTATCTATACTAGGACACAGAAAAACGTATTCACATTACGTTCAATGAACATAAGTGTTGTATTGTTACTGCCCTCCTTCCAAATCAGGAAAACTGCGTTCTACGATCGTCAACATCAGCCTACAGCAGTCAACTGCGGGATACAGGCCTCTTCTTTGTAAGAGGGAGAGGGCCGTAAAATCAAAATCAAAAGTCATTTATTCAAACTAGGCTGACAATCAGCACTTTTTGAACGTCAAAATTACATAAGACAGTCCCCCAAAACGCCCACCCTTAACCACTTCCTAGTGCTTTAGCTGGGAAGACGAAGTGGCGCAACAAACTCTCCAGCAGCACAGCTGTCTGTTCAGATAGAAGAACTGGATTCGTACAGAATCCAGTTCTTCTATCTGAACAGACAGCTGTACATATTGAAATACAACTCATTACATAAACATTGAAATGAGTAGATTATGTCAATAATAAATGAAAATTAAATTAAACAGTCAAATAAAATAAACAATTATATAAACTGATATAACTTGTCAGTAAGTAACTTAATTCTGGAGAAAGAACATAAACATTGTCTTGAGTTAATCACAGTGACCAACTATTCTTCTCGTTGAAGTAAACGTTGATAGAATAGTATGCCTTTGAGCAAAGTTTGGATTTTACTTTAGCTTTAATCGCACTAAAAGGCAAATCTAACAAAACATTGGGAAGCTTGTTATAATAGTTTATACCAAGCCCAACAAATTATATAAGAACCTTATGAAGCAGGTGAAATGGAGCACATAGTTTGTCCTTATTTGTAGCGTTAATATTATGAATATCACCGTAATGAATTAGTTGACACAAAAGCGTGTCATGGTGCACGCAACAAAGTCTTTGGAGAGATCACAGAGAACTCCAATAGAATTGTGCGAGTTCTCCCATGCGTTAAATATGTGCTTCAGCAGAGCAACACCCGCGTCTGTAGTCAAACAACCTTTTGTAAAGCCATGTTGTTCATCATGAAGGAGGAGGCTATTTAAATGTCTTAGCAACTGCTTGAGTATTAACTTTTCAAATATTTTACTAAATGCGGGTAAGATAGAAAAAGGCCTAAAATTGCCAACGTTATTTTTATTACCTGTTTTAAATAATGGTATGACTTTACTAACCCTCGTGACTACTCGTGAGGTCAGGAAAAGTTCCTAAATCAACACATTTATTAAAATTAACAGCTAGATAGGGGGCTACGATGTCGATTATATTATTTAAAAGTTTAATGGAGATGCCCCAGTAACCACCAGTGTTTTTAGACTTAAGTGTGTTAAAAATACTAACTACATCACGAGGTGTTACATGTTCTGAGCTGAATAAGCGACTACATTTAGGTACATTACTATGCAAAAGGTTTTCAGCTTTAGACGGGTACGAATTTAAGGAGCGAGTCGTAGTTATAGGTATGTTCCCAAAAAACTCATTAAATGCTTCAGCTAGTCAGCTGCTTTATTAACTAATTTGTTGTCGACCATAATCTTTAATTGTTTTTTCCTGTTGAACCGACTTACCCGTTTCATTGTTAATAATTTTCCAGGTGGTTTTTACTTTATTATTGGAATTTCAATTGTATCGCTTAAAAAATTACATTTAGCAAAAATACATCTTTTTAAATAATTTTGAATAATTTTTGACATAATCTAAGAAAGGAGTATCAAACCTGTAATTTTTCAAACCATATAACTCGCATAGTCTCGCTCTACTTTTATAAATACCTGGAGTAGCCCATTGGTGGAAGCCAACTGAGGTATCATTAATGTCAATGGTTTAGGACTTGAAAGTAAATTGGTATTCTTTTTGCACGAAAACAAAAATGGCTTCATAGATTTTATTAGGATTATCGTGTTCTACTATCGATGGTTTAATTCTAAGAGATATATTATTTTTTAAATTGTTGCAACGACTAGCTGTATAGGGCCTGCATTCTGTTTTATGCGGCTTTTTATGTAATAGCATTGGGGAAGCTAGCTAAGAATCCACAGCGGTCAGACGTTAAGTCACTTAACACTAATTTATTTTTGGCATCGCAATCACTAAATATATTATCAATACAAGTCGACGAAGATGCCGTTATCCTAGTAGATTCAAAAAACAAATTAATATACCTAAACAGATTGAGAAGTCTAATACTTAATGGAGTAACATCTAAAATATTAATATTAGAATCACCTCATAAAATTATACTTTTAAACGCAAATTACCACGTATCGCTCCAGCTCAACACAAGACAACTCAATAGTGCGCTCGATAGAAAGATTAACTATTAATAATTAATTAACTCTGTTAATCCACCACGTGGGCCTTGTGCTTGTGTCTATATTTACATCTCTGCTAATTTTTGGTTCTGGGCCATGGTGGTTTCTTCACGATGTTTTTCTCCACCGTGATGACCACATCACAATATTTTTTGCGATTGAGCGAATACGTTTTACCTTAAAATATACATTTGTTTTTTGAAAAATAACCACCAACGCCCAAAGAGAATATAAATTCCATCATGTTCTAACCAAATTCCAAACTCCACGACCATATTATTTTACAACCACTAGACAACGAGATGACCATAAGTAACACAAATTACTTTGAATATATTCCGGCACATCGTCGAAAAATGGTTGATTATAATAATTTTGTAGCGGAAAATGGAGGCTGCATTCAAAATTACTTTCAAGGCGAGTATAATTCAATTACCTAACAAGCATTACATATTCATTAAGTTGATGCTAATTAGGTCTCGTCGCCCCAACCGAGTCACAGTATAACAAAGTAACAGTATTACGACTTCATACAAAACGACCGAAACGACGCGCTTCGAAATCCCAGTGTGTACCAGTCCGCAACAGTCTCGAGTGCGCGGCAGTTACAGACGCGGACGATGCGACATTTATTTACGTGAAAAATGGAACGAAGAAATCGACTGCTTTCTTCAGTGTATGGATGTTTGAATTCATCAATATCGAAACCAGAAATATAATTTTTTTTATGACCATCTCCGGCAAGGTGAATGATAAATGATTTTATTTCTGTAAGTATGTTTGTACAAACACTTTACACGTAAATCGTATTTTTTTAAACTAGATGAGGCCGGCGTTTCTTATCTGACTAATCTGAGAAGAAAGGCCGAAATAAACTCAGAGGTCACAGTCTTAGTCAGTCAGGTAAGCCTACACAAACTAACAATAATTTGTTTTGAATTTATTTTTTATTTTTTTCTGTGTTATGTATGTAGTTTTACATTTATTGAAGCGTAGCGAGCATAACGGCCTAGACAGATACTTATTAGGTGAATATCTCTCTTTTTCCATGCGATCGATGCCCGAGTGTAGGAACAAAATATAAGGGTGATTAGTCCAAAACCGGGGGTAAAATCGGGAGAATGCAGTTTAGTCTCTTACATGTTACAAAATTAAGCGCGCGTTTGCCCGCTGCAGCTGGCCATTCTGATTAGTTGGTCAACAAACATTTCAAAATACGACGATTAGTTGGAACACATGAACATACATACATAGTCTGTCAAAATCATAACTCTCCTATGGTTTTGTTGTAGTCGGATAAAAATTGAAACTTACATGATTTGCAGTAATATATTTTAAGAAGAAAAAATAAAAAGGAAGATTAAATTCAAGAAAAAAATAAGAAGATAGAAAAGATTATTTTAACAATTTAATACAGCATTATCCAATATCTACGTCACCTAAGAGACAGTGGGCAACCCTAGACCGTGTTTATCTACCGAGCAGCCGTAGGTAATTATTTGGAGGTCACTGACGATACGTAATACTGTTACTTTATTATACTGAGATCGAGCTACATCGCATCCCTACCGAAATACCGAGGTACCTACCTACAGATACAGCATGTTATTATCAGACAGATTGACAGTAGGAAACAATTGTATATTTTTTTTATACGTGAATGAAAATAAAGGTCTTCTTTTGTAAGAAACATTTGACCGTTTAAGAAAAAAGACGTTCAGCGTGCAAGCAGAAGAAAAGTTCTGGACTGCACATTACCGGATGAAGTGAAAATTCAGGCGCTAATGTGCATTATTTTTGTGGTGGTTACCACTATTAGTTTTTGTAAATAAATGTATTAAAATCAAAATTGTAAACACTACACAAAAGCACATTTCATAACCTCTCACATAATTTCACGTTTGACATGTCAACTGTCACTGTCACCTCATTAGTCATAAACCACATTCTTCAATTCATCATTGTCTATTACAGCTAACCATGACTAACAAACAGACACTCACAACAACTTACATATCCACTATTTAGAACACACATAATATTTATAGTCTTAATTAACCATGCTAATAATTATTTACACTCCACATCTATAAATTAAATTATGCTCACTTATGTAAGTAAACCGAATGTGTGTTGGTATTTGAAATGGAACACACATGATGATAGGCAAAAAATTGGGATTTTGAAAAAAGTTCAACGACCTCTGTGTGTAACTTTTAATCAAGGGCGAACCACACGTTTGCTTTACTCCGAATTCTTGTCTCCGGTATTTTCTAGACCCCTCATTATATAATTCGTTTCGTGTGTTTCATGTTCTGTTCGTTATAATTTGTTCCGCGTCCTTATTTGTTATAAATTACTATTGTAATTGAGGAAGTGCCGAGGTAGGCAGAAATACAAGCAGTCGTCCGTTTAATTCGCTTTTATTTTAAATTACCCCGTAACACTTCATTTTTTTAATTTTTTTGTGGGTCATATTACTTCATACATACAATTACTACATATACATTAACTACAATATTTTCCTAAAAGCATATTTTTGTCTTTAAAAACAATATTTTCAGTAAACGAAACTTATGGAGTTGAAATGTGTCATTCAAAAACACACCCTTTATAGCGAGCTTGTATCTAAATAAGTAAAATGAAGCGTTGAATATTTTTGATGTATGTAGATGTATGGTCACGTCACTTCCCTGTATGAGGTACAATTAATTATTATTGTAGACTGGTAACATTCGAGAACTTTAAATAAGGATAATGTTCTTGAATGTTAAACCCACGCTGACTATGGTTTAAGGTATGAAACTACATATTATAATGTTACTTACCTCTGTAAACTATGTAGGTATCTAAAGGTTAATTTAACAAAGTCCTTGTAGTATGTTCAAATGTAAATTAACAAGTTTGCGATGTGTTTCCTCACCTTTGTTTTGGACAATTTCTAGTTCAACGAATTGTTGAAAGTTGATCATTCCTGTATAAACTTTTCAACAATAGTAAATAATGTACAAGTTGTGTTTATCTGTCTTATCGACAAACGTTACAATGATATGGCAATTGAGGGAGTAGTTCACGGCTACATAGCCAATGGAATAATATTTAATTAGAATTAACTTTACCATAGCCCAACACAATGGTAACCACCACTCCGAACTATACTCAGTTAGCCACGTAATATATGTATTTATATCGAAATCCAACAATATATATACAAACGCAGAGCGTAACGAGACAGCTTTGTTTCCATAAACATGAAAAGCCGTAACTCCATATAATCTTCAAAGCCAATCAGTGGCGAATGATTGGCTTATTACCAATCACGCGACGAACAGCTCCGTAATCCTAATACTATTGACGCGACCATCTCTAACGAGATACCCCCAGTCGAAGATAAGGCGACTGATACGAGTACTTACGGGCTACAGCTCGACAATTCATCGCAATCGCCGGCACCCAGTCGCTACGAGGTGCTACGAGTAAATGTCGTAGACTCTACAGTCTACGGCGGCGGCGTAGAGGTAATTAATGTTTTAATATTTAAGGTTTTTTTACGTCGAGTTATAAATGTTTCTATATTAATATGACTGACCTAGAAATTCTGATGCCTACAAAGGAAATTATAAGATAATAAAAGACGAGTCGGGTTGTCTTTATACATGGCCTTTGAAATATTAGCTGAGGATCACAAAAAACTAAGATAAAGCTAGCGGAATAAACGAGACCCCTTTTTCTCAACGTTCAAACAAGACACTAAATTGAGGAACCTGAATTTCTTCTCGAGAAACTTTCATAATCTGTGGAACAATTGTGTTTTTCAACTTAAGATTCTTTTTGTTAATAAATGGGTCCCGCTTTGGACCTTGACCGCGCCGCAGTTTTCAACAAAAGGGTTTCATCAGTGATCACGTTAAATCCCAAATTAGGTATACCTACGGTAATTATTAACAAATTAACTTTCCTCGTAGTTGACTTAGTTCCCACGGTATATCAGCCGGCAAGCATACGTGTGTAATTAAAAGACGACTCGTTAGGTGCAGCGTCGCCGCGGCGGGCGGGGACGGGCGCATTCATAGTCACAAATGTAATTCATCCCCTCCTGTCCCCTTTTTCCCAGGTGGCTGGAACTCAATTAGCAACAATTATTCCGACGACGCGACGCCAAACCCAAAAGTTTTCTCGACTATTTCGTAATTAATTTTGTTTCTACGACCTCGGAGCTCGCCCTGACTCGGCTCACCCTTAACATTTATACAGCACTAAATTATTTTAAAACTTTAGCGAGTGCTAGTTTCCAAAAAGAAAATAGCTATTGTAGAAGAATTATATCAAATGAAGCGATAAGGGAAACTTTCCAATGGTTTTCACGCCCGCGTCTTCGTAGTGGTCCATAACGACCATATAAGGCCGATTGCTTTCTTAAACTTATCCCATTTGTAGCCCCAGTGTGAAGGAATTGGAACTTCTTTATTGTGCCAAAGTTGCGAATGAGAGCGCCTATTTCCATTCCTATCGAGTTAGTGAGCCGAAACTAATAAATTATAATAACATAACTATAATGCATAGTAATGTGTAGCTTCATAGCGGGGAAATCGGACGAGCGGTTATGAAAGTTGTGAGTGATAAATGGGAGCGCCACCTTCTCGCAGAAACTTGCCGCGTCGTAAACTGACTCCAACTTGGACATACGAAAATTAAATAAATTACGAATAGTGAAACCGACCTCATCACTTAGTGGAACCAACTTATGTTGCAGAGAACGGGCAGATTAAAATAAATTCATTACACTGTCTGCCACTCAGGGCTTGCAACCGGTACCAAAATAACAGGTTCTGTACCGGTACTTAGCGGTGCTTGCCATTTGGTACCTGGGTACCGGGTACTCCACCTGACAAGTACCGGTACCAAATCGTGGTATCCGCCGCGTACCACAAATCTCAAATACCTTACCTCAAGTACCTTGAAGTTATTTTTCTAATACTTACTATATCTGTTTTCTCACTCAAAGTTACGGAATTATTTGTTTGGTACCGATACTGATTAGAAATACCAATAGTAGAGTACTACGTCTGGTACCGGTCCCAATAGGACCGATTCTACGTCTGGTACCGGTATCACACCAACGCCAATGGTACCGGTTCCCTGCTGCCGCCCGCTGTAAATTTTGTTTCGGAACTTGTATCAGACCAGTATCAATAGAGTGTCTGCCTTTTTCACTTTTTATTTTAAAAGTCTGACGCTAACTGTAGAAAGAATCGTCCACCCTAAGTAATTAAAAACTTAGTTATATTACCTGAAGATTCTTTAAGTATTCCAACAACAAAAAGGTGTAGCTAACAGTAGTCTATATAAGAAAGTACATTATTAAGTGTTTCGTACCTTCGTGTTTCAATCCACTTAGAAGGCCTGACTAATATTTGTACACAGTTCTAAGTAACATTAACCATCAAGTAATGAGTCAGCATAATCAAGGGCTATTCATAACATAAACGGTTATACCGCAATACCCTGCATATTGCTGGAACAACGCGTGAATCGGTCCGCTCGGTGTAAAGTCCCATATTAACATAGTAAGGAACCCATTTCCATTATCATCCCCAATTTCGTGCTCGGGAGGCACTTAAGCACTTAATGGATCTCGGCTCCCCGTAATTTACCGGGACGTTGGATTGAATAAAATCGTAAATCTTAACACCAACCAAGTGAAGGTGTTATTACGAAGAATGATTCGCACTCTTCTTTGAATGAAAGGATCATCGCTAGAGACAAATTACCTCCGTCGAGATAGCTACGGCCTAATAAAACAATGTGCTCAGGTACAAATTACTGTCGTATATTAAGGTTATGAATTCGTCTTTATTACTTATTCATGTTTATTGCGTACCAAAATAAAATAAAATTACGATCTACAGTCAACGATGGCGTCTTTGTTGAGACTGTTCCTAAACTAGGAAATGCCTCTCAGACCTCATTTTAACGTAACAAAGAACGGAACTCTCAGAAATATCCAGTTTTAAGTTTTACCATTAAATAATTTAGCAAAGTTTTCGTAGAATACAGTAGCATTTTCGAGCGGCTAGACATAATCTTTATTTAGCTGATTGGCTGGATGGTGTGGGGCGACAGGCGGGAAGCATGGCGGATGGCGGACTGCAGCAGTCCACAAATAAACGCAATCAATACCATTACGGCTCGAGCTCACACCGCGGCGACCTCAGATATATACGAGTGGCCTGATTGTTATCACATTATTAGGAGAGACATTGTTGTCCAAAGCAATCAGATATTTTGCACTGGATTTGTTATTTTATGGGAACTTCGGTTAGTTAGAATTACAATTACGTTCTGGACGTGTAGCCATGTGTTCCCGGTAAGTTTGACCCCGCGTCCTGAAAAAAAGCGATCGTCGCGTTCAAAATTGTCAGTTTTTGTTTGGTGAACCGGAACGCGTGGTCGCGCCGACAGAGGGCGCCTTCCGGTTTTCCGAACATAACGAGACATTGTATAATGAACTCGACGATCGCTTATGGTTAGGACGCGTGGTTAATCTTACCAGAAACATATGGCTACATGTCGAGAACGAATTAGTTAGCCGGAAGTTGGAGGTAGTAAACATAATTATCATCGACCTACAATTTTATAAGTTCTTCACATCTTCAACTACATAATTTTGTCTGTAGTTTTATCAAACCAGAATTTCGCTAACTCGTTAAATTAACTGTCTATATAAAAATATATAAAATTTATTTCGCTCTCAGAGCACAACAAAAACTTAATCTATGTACAGTACAATTTAATAAGGTAGTTGATGGTTGTACAGCAGTACATAATTGATGATCTACCAACTCCCAAACCAAGTCGAGCTTGTATTTTGGTATATAGTAGGTATACGTATTTAAAAAGTTTTGATATCACCGGTTTTGCAGAGCAAACGCAAAAACCGCGCCAGTTAAGCCGCAGGTAAATTTAAAATGGAAACCAAACAATAAAGGCTTTTTATTTGGTTTTGGGGTCACGCGGTCTCCTCAGTGAGCCGTAGAATTGCGACCAGCTGATCAATTATGCTCCACGACTTCGCTACAGGACCGTTCTGAAACAATATTTTACGTTTATTTGTCTCGAGAACGTAAGCGTGGGCGCTGACGGTAACTAATGTTAGGAAAACAGTTAATAACGTGTACGTAGTGTGCGTTACGATTGCTCCGCCAAGAAGTTATCCAAACAGGAAAAGCCTTCGAGAATTTTTTTTCGGAATTTGTCAAAATCGAAGGGAACAAACCAAAAAATTGTCAAAGTAGAAATAAAGAAGTTATAGTGGTTTACATCTTTTTAAATTGTTTTTTCGTAATTTTTTGACACATTCAGTCTTCAATTGACAAAAAGAATTAGATCTCTTACCCAAGTAGTTGCCGAGATCTCCAGGGCCGCGCAATCCTCCACTTTACGTTCGCGCAGCCAACTTACACCATAAGTAAGGCTAAACATAACGTATATAACGTAGGTACAATTTCTGTTTTACAAAATATTTAGGTACCGTAGTACTTGTTTGTTGTTCGTAAATGATAAATGATTTTATTTCTGTAAGTAGGTTTGATCAAACACGTTTACACGTCAATCGTATTTTAAAAACTACATGAGGTCGGCATTTCCTATCTGACTACTCTGAGAAGAAAGGCCGAAACAAACTCAGAGGTCACAGTCTCTTTTGAAGTCCAGACAAAATCTTGGTCAGATCATGTGAAGGCTATGTAGATCGGTGTCTGAAATGGTCTTTTGAGGAAAGAACCACACAGATTGAGTGGACCTGTCCAGTCAGTGCACGCAATTGTCAGCAATCGTGCAGCTCAACTTAGAGGAGCTCAACGATTCGACGAACAATTACTCAAACTGCCAGATCATGATTAAACTAACTGAGAAAAATACAAAAAATAAGCAATGATCGACATAGTTCTCACATTCACAATAATTATAATAATATTATAATAATCTTTGAGGACCATGTAGATTTGTGTCTGAAATGGTCTTTTGAGGAAATAACCACACAGATTGAGTGGACCTGTCCAGTCAGTGCACGCATTTGTCAGTAACCGTGTAACTATGATTACGATGTAACATTTATTCCGAGAATTGACTCCAGTTTAATTTACGCTACCTAATAATCCAAATACAAATTACATTATGTAACTGGTTTGTCTTCGTTAAAATGTTTTTAAATTATTAAAACTTTCTCTGTTCATTACAGTCCCTAATGCCTACTTCGTTAAAATAACAAATTCATCATCTCTGTTATGTCAAGACCTATTTGAAGAACCCAAAACAATTCTAAGGTACGTCACTTCAAAGTTTACGAAGAGAGAACTATGCAGACGTATTTCAATTAAGTTCAAATAACAGTGGTATTAGTTCTTGAGACACAATTTCCTAATTACGCCAGCATATCTGAGCCTCACATTGCCTCTACGACAGGTACATTTGACGGAACATGCAATTCCAAATACATTTTCTGAAGCCCTTTGGGAAATACCAACTCTAATACAGTCGGCCAATAAAACATTGTTCTGCGTGTTTTCATGTAAATCCCATAACTACGTTTGAGCCACGAATCCCGGGTGACTTGTAGTTCCAGCCTGAGCTTTAGACTTCGGTTACATTCCATTGGATGAGCCTCTGTTCGATTGACTGAGCATCCGTCGTTGGTAAGCGAGTGTCCACGTAAAGCAAATAGAATATGCATGACAGAAATTTTGCGAACGTGTGTCTATCGTGGATTTATTGGAACATTGATTGGCATAATGCCTGATATATTTATAGGCAATAGGGGCTCCGCGTTCCTATATTACCGGGTCGAATAAACATTAACTTAATAATTTCTAAAAACAATGCTACTCATTTTACATCATGACGCGCTCTGTCACCTCTCCAAGCTGAGTTTGAATAATTTTCTAATCTTCTAAATATGAAATAGTGTTTATCTAATTATTCATGCCATCAACTTGTAAGATGTTCGCGAAGGTTGGTTGTTAAAGCCAAATGGACAAACCCTCTGCAGTACCTACGAGACGTAGAACAGGTGTAGTATCCTTTCATTGAGGATTTAGCAAGCCATCGTAGTTCCGAAAATAAACCAATATGTAGCATGAAAATAAAACAAACTAGGAACAAAAACAAAGAGAAAAATTGCCTGTTCTTATATTTCTGTAACACCCCACATAACTCGTAACATAGGAACAGTGTTAAGAACACTAATAAACAGTTGACATGCTGACCACTCTCACACTGCCCCAGCGCGATTGTATAAACTTTAAACTCGCAGTATCTGTGCCAAATGTGGTTTTAATTAGTACTCTGTGCCTAATTGAAGCTCGACTTAACTCTTTAGGCGCCTTTGATCTTGGTATAGTTTTTGTTAATTTTTAGTATCCAGCTAGTTGTTCTCTGTTGTTTATCTTTTCTCATTCCCTTATTGGCACGCGCTACGAGTGACGTTTTTGCCATAGCTGGTATTTTTTTTGCAAGTTAGCAAGGTTGGTGAGGGAGCTAGTAGTTGGGGTAATCGAGATATGTATTAAGTAACATCAGTCGTTATTCACGATAAACTGACATTAAAGATCTAAATAAACAAGGAAAATGAATCAAAACTTAAGACTAAACTGTAAACAAGTTGTAAATAACTTCGTTTCATTTTGGTGAGGGTGAATATGAAAGCGGCCACTGAATTTACTTAAATTAAGAAGTTTTTTTTATGATAATGATAATGATATTCATAAAGATAACAGTAAGATTATGCGGCTTTTGAAACTGAAAACGTATATCACTCAAGAAAGTTACTAAATTCACGACATCAATTACAAAGTACCTACCTAGTTACAAACTTAACTTTACAAGTATTACAATTTGCTCGCTTTTCTATGATATTCAGTTTCGACCAATTACTTAAACGTGTAAAGACTTTGATGTTCGTTATTCATTATTCTCTGAAGTAAGATTTAAGAATAGAAGTATTTATTGCTTTGAAAAGTTTCAAAGAAAATAATCGTTGACTTCAACAAAGGACTGAAAATCCTGGCGATATAATAGTATAAAGGAAAAACAAAATTATCCTCAAAAAAATCAACAACTTATCAACAAAATAAATGTTGAAAACCGATATTCGTTATATCCGTGCTAACCGAATTTACCGATTAGCACACGGCCCACGGTAGAGGATTTTTTACCCATGACCTTATGAAGTGGCGCGTCCTATGGAATACGCTCAACGCAAATTACATAACGAACTTCGGGAACATGTCGAAAAGCCCGGGTTAAAACGCTAATTGAGTTTGATTCTAACTGTACTAATTAAAAATCTTGTTACATGAACAAACTTTTCTAAAAATCCTGATTAAATCTTATTTAACTGAGCTTGTTATAAATCTGCGATTTTTGTAAATTGAATAAAGTTATCCTGATTGTTATTTGCTACGGTCCTTTGGTACGTGTTGAAATAAAATGTTATAACAAGCAAGGATACCTAACCTATACTTACACATCAAAAGTGTCTAGAGATCAAACACGCTTTTGCTAGTTACTAAAAGTCCGGTTTGTTAATTATATTTTTTGTAACTCCAATGGATAGTATGAGTAAATTTCGTCATTTGAAAAGGGAATAGTTTTTGAATTTCGATCAAAAGATGAAAATCTTCCGTCGAGTCGTATTCTTATAAAACCCTGCAACGGGTCTGCGGCCAAATCAGTAAAATTTCTGCCATACTTCTGAGTGGAATCAGTACAAAAGAACGTTATTATGGAGAGAAGACGTCGTTAAAGCCGAGAAGAAATTATCAGAGTCGTGTGAATGTTGGAATCTGGTTCTCAACAACATGCTGTGGCAATTGCTCTGGGCACTACGCAGTCTTATTAGTCGACATTGGACACGTTACCGCATCACTGGCAGCGTGACAAAGCGACGTGGTCCGTGGAGGACTAGCTCGCATCACCACACGCATACAAGATCGTTACATACAAATTACTGCTTGACGAAATCGTACAATGACCGCGGTTATGTTGTTTACGAGAATTCATAGCTCTTCAGGGATCTTAATAAGCGATCAAACCTCGTGAACACAGAAATTGGGCCAGAGAAGAGTGGCATTTTGTGTGTTTTTTGGACGGATCTTGCTTTAGTATGAGGCCAGATACTAGACGTACACGCTATTGGAGGACCCCTGATCGCCAATAACGTTTAAAATCTTGCTAGGAAATTCATGCATACAGTGGTGGAACCATCATGATTCATTCCTTTGCGTACTTTGTGCTTAATTTCTGCTTATGCTTGATAATACACGTCCACACACTGCCAGAGTCGTTGCAAACAGACCTGCCGCAACTAGTGTCAACGTTCTACGATGACCTGCTCAATCGCCAGACTTGAATCCCATTGAGCACGCATGGGATATGCTTCAAAGAAGAGCTCTGCCAAATATGGACGCCATTAACACCCCAATAATCTTTTTCGCCTGTTACAACGGACGTGGCCACCCATTCCGCAACGTGATTTGGATGAACTCTTAATGAGTATTCCGATCGCTGCGATTGTGTTATACGCGTTAACGGCAGAAATATAGACTACTAATTGCTTATTTTACGTAATAAAAACCTTTAAAACTTTTATTTTTATCGTCTTATCACATTTTAATGTCAGGATTAACTAAGGTGAAAAAACCAGCATAAGCCAAAAACGCGAAATGTCTTAATGCCAAAACAGAGAGTACTTCGTCGATCTACACATACGAAAACATACACATTTTAATTTAATTTCAATAGGGCATAAATATTTATTTTTATACCTACCTTGATCCCTAGACACTTTTGAGGTGTGTTTTATGAGTTCCGAATTTATTAGGAAGATAAATTGAACCGAAATCATTTGAATAGCTCTTTGTAGGTAGCCATAACCTTAGGACTCTATCTATCACCTTAACTTCGAATATATCTCTTTCATCAGTGTTTAACTTGCACGCAGCAATGATAGCCATTCTTCTTCAAAAGAATATACGCAATGAACCATTTAGGATACTATATCAGGAGTGAAATATGCCCGTTCTTCAGACAATACTTTAAGCCGACCTTGTCCCTCGGTCCGACGGGTTCCGCTTAACGTCATCTCTAAATCCCAACTTTTTCCTGCGATCATTCATTACAGACTTGTTCTAGATAACCAATATTAAAGTTCTAGAGCTTTTCGTTGCAAGTGGATGCTTTATTCGAATAGCAGATGATATTAAAACAAGGTAACTTTGACATTAAACCATTTATTTCCTTATGTTACCTTGTAGGAGGAAATAAAAGGCTTGTTCCTTTATCGACGGAGTACGACGTATTTATTGCAAGGCGTAACAATGGTAAACAGAAGGTTGTTTACGGAGGTGTAACTACCATGGCTCCATGGTGTCCGTGGAGTTTCTTGCCCGTTCTTCTCCATAGGTACCTACTACGCTTTGGAATGGGCAACTAGCTTCATATTTCTGACTGACCGACCACTTGACAATTCAAAAGCGCCTGTAAATGGTTTAATTGAAATAAATGCTTTGAATTTGTGTTGACACCTCCGTGTACAACCTTCTGTTTACCCTAAAACCTACTGCACAGTTGTCGAGACGTTACAACATATTTTAGAAAAATATTTTTTGCCAACGAAACGATAAATGGTAGTATTGAAACGACGCAGTAACTAACCGTCGTATTAATTCGCAGCAACAGCGTGCGATAGCGACACGCTGCGCTGATGGTTAAACAGGCACTGGCTAATTGAATTTCCTCGAGTGCCCCAAGCTCTATGAGATATTTCACCGAGACTACATAATCCCAGTGTGCGATTTTTGCATGCTCCGTTCGGTAGGAACTTGATGATTTAATATAGGCACGGTGATTTGCATATGCTTATCTTCATTATTCCGCACAAACCGAACAAACGACTTTACAGCTTTATGTTATGCAAGCAAAATGGACTTGATCTATCTATAATAACATTTACATGAATCCTCACAACAACGGCGCTGGAAACTTTTGTAATATAATCACGTGCGCCAAGCTATCTCAACATTTATTGATTTAAAACTTTCCGACTGCGCCAAATATCATAAAACACACGCATGTTTTAGACCACAGCACTGCACTGAAACTGCGCTAGTTCGAAAAATATAGCCGATAGGAATAAACACAGTGCACGGGTTCCTGACGAATAGTATACATTCGTCAAGTTTACTTACCGCGACCACCCCGGTCGTGTGAATACCAACGTAATTTATTCTAGTGCAACTTTGGAACATTTTGATGAAATTCAGTGCAGGTAAAGGATATTTGCTATACATCAAGGTGTCGGGTCGCGGTCGTGGGGGCGGGAGCAGCTCAAACACCGAGGCACAGGTTCGCGCACAGCTGCCCATCGCCCGTAATCCGATTACCGGCACTGCACTGTGTCGCTTCCTGTTCGTACCATCAACAAGGTACGCGGCAAATAGTACCTTATGCTTGTTTGATCCATTACCATAACAGCTTCCCTTCTACGTCCACTTGCATGACTCTCAATAAAGGAACAAATAAGCGCTTCCGTAACATCACAAGTAACAACTAGTAGTACAACTATATACAGTAGTATAGAGGTTTTATAGTTGTAATACTTTGACATCAGAAGAATAGTTTCCGCGATAGTATGCTTTATGCATTTCGCAACTAATGCCCTATAGAAGAGCTTGTTTAAAATACGAGAACATTATATTTCATAAATAAATTTTCATTTAGATACAGAGTGAGTTAAAGTAGCAAACGTGCATTCAACAATTTCGAAACTGTCTTCACACATAAAGTAGTTGACAAGACTGACGTTCGCTGAGTCTACCCCTATCAGCCTCCACTTTGTCCCGAACTTAGTAAAAAACTTTGGTGAAATAATGTAAAATGTGTTCTACAATTCTAATTTTATTCATGCCTCAGCACTAGGCTTATTTATGCTCCAAGAGCGCTTAAATGTAATGATCGTTACGTCATTCATGATTGATTAACCGAAGACGACGATAAGGGTGGTACAAAATAGCATCTATTTTTAAAGAATCGATGTAAATTAGATGAGTTGTGAGGAAGTTTTATATCGGGCACACTTAAGCAACGTCTAGACTGTAGACACTTAGAATAACTACTTTCTACTTTGCTATGCTTAAGAAAAGCTATTTCAAATGCGAAACAGGCAAAACGAAGTGTCAAGAATTTAATAACATGAAAATAAGTATTCACCATGGAATAAAAGAAATTAGAGAAAACGAATTCATTTCCATTCTTCCTCTAATTACACTTTTTGCCTCACAGTAACGCCTGGCGCGGTTTAAACCGGCAAAAGTTTATGAAAAACTTCACTTGCATACAAACTAGTTCCATTTGCGAGTGTTTTGAAACAAGTGCCGTTTTACCCGTAAGGTTTTCGATGTGGTTTCGACATGCGCCAGTACAATTAGAATTTGCAATCGAAATTTGGCCCGGCATGCGGCAGCGTAAGGCAGCGTCGTTCAACGTCGGGCAGCGTTGGGCGATGGTCTTCACACTCGGCATTGTTATTTTGTACGCCTATATCCTCTCACATCACAGTTCATGCTCCGAAAGGGTTCGTTTGTTTAATGAAGTTGGCCTTTGTGTCTATCTTTAAGAGTGTTTTTGCAAAGATTTATATGTGGGTGGATATATAATGTTCATGCATCTTTATCATACCCTATCAAGTTCAGCAACATTCTGGTAGATAAAACAACCTTTCACGCCTTTACTCTGCCCTTGCCGACACTGAAATTTACTGCGGCCTTGACTTCGTTAAAGATTTTCTCTTGCGTCACGCAATTTTATTTGTCTCTTTTACAAGCAGATTTATTTTAAACGCTTCTCGGAGTAAATTACCCCAACGGCTTTACCGTATCAAATAAAACCTTCACCCGGACCGAATGTGCTCGCGAAAGCAGCCTGTGTGTTTTAATTTATATTCAGTACACGGCTATTTGAGAATACGTCGTATCTTCAGGGACTGGCAAAACATGCAGCGGCCCGCATTGAATCAGAACAAAGTTATCCGCCATCGTGGACTTTAGATGGAAAACAAAGAGCTTTACTGCAGCTCTTCTCAACTCATCGTACTTGAGTCGTTAGTACGTGGCTATAGCCACAAGTTAAATTTTTAATTTAAAAAACCCCCGACATAACCAAAAACTTCTAAAAACGGCTGAACAGATTTTCTTCTATCTTTTTTTCACTTTTTTTAACTAAAAACACTCTAGATCTTGTATTTTTCTTTTTTATTTTGTATTATTCTGATTTCATTGTAATATTTTGATAATAGATACAATTATCTATTATCAAAATATTACAATGAAATCAATCAATCAATCAATGAAACATCATGCATGCAATCTATATTTCAATCGTTACAATTAACGATTGAAATATAGATTGCATGCATGATGTTTCATATATATTTAGTTGGCAGACATGATGTAAAAACCGTTATTGAATAAATAAATTGAACTTAATTGATCTATTTACCTTTCAAACAAAACAAAATCGGTTCAGCCGTGTGGGAATTACGATGCCGCAGACAGACACACAGATTTATAACTCCCCTCTTTTTCCGTCGGGGGTTAAAATCAAACGAATGATAGACTACACTGTAATCGTCACGAATTTCATGTTCATGTTTCAAGTTGTTTCTTGAAATGTTAAAGGAATAATGTCCTTAACCTTTTGTAGCTTTGTAAACTTTGAATTACTTACACGAGGTTTTGGGGAGCAATACAAATGTTTGTAATTAAATTGTTGGGCATTGAATTACGGCGACAGAAATACTTTGGATAAGGTTTAGGCTTGATGTAGGTACCTTGAGGTGCTTTGTCTTACTTTGTAACCTTAGAGGTTTAATAAAAATAATGATAAAATGTTCTGCAGACGTATTATTGATTAAAATTGTGTTCTGCCTAATATGGCAGTCTCTATGTGTGGTTATAAACTACTTGCTACAAAAAATTGGGTTCTAAAGACCTCGCTCCATATTCAATACTAGCTGCTGTCAGCGGCTTCATCTGCGTGGATGTCGGAAACTATCCCACGGGAACGTGCTACCGAGATAAAAAAGATATATAGTATAGATAGTACCTAGTAATCTAATTAGTTATATGTTGGTAATATAGTTGTAATGACAATAGGCTTTTATGTTTTTATTATTTTATTTATCTTATACAGGGTTATTGGTAAAACACCATCAACCTCTTAAGGGGTCATTGTGCTCATCATTATGAACAACTTTTACTATGGGACCAAATACTAAATCGCTAAAAAAAAATCTGCTGTTCCCTACATTTTGACGAGTTCTGCAAACATAAATGTATGGAATAGCTGTTTTTTTGTCGCGATTTCATTTTTGGTCCCATAGTATAAGTTGTTCTTAGTGATGAGTACAATGAAGGGGTCATTGTACTCATCATTAAGAGAATGCCCATGAATTCAATTTCACCCTGTATAATTACTAACAAGGTTGGCGTCGAATACCCATTGCACTAACAAACACTAATTAACCAAATTCCGACAATCGTACAGGAACTCGACACAAGCATAACGATGACGCTAAACATGTACAGACGGCAACAGTGTTAGTTCTCCCCTTGAAACATGGCACACTATTATAATCTCTATTAAGTCCCACATAGCGTGCCAAATTCCATCAAAATTAATTGTATCGAATACGGAATGCATTCAGGTATGTATTAGTGCAATATAAAATGTATGAAGTTTCCGATGAAACATTGTATACTAAGTCATACTACGTAATCATCACAAACAAACCCAACTATTCAAAAAGCAACTGTTTTGACTTACTGTATGTGGGTACCGTTAATACACTCTACATCAAAGACAAATGGAAACAGGAAAAAACAGCGACATAAAAACCAAGTGTTTAGTTAAAGATTTCAACAATTTAAGAACCTATTTTGCCCAATAAACTCCAAAATTTACGAAAAGAAAAAGAAACGTCGCGAAATCGGCGAGTGGACGCGTTATTATGAGCACCCCATTAAACTTGTCGCAAGTTGTGTATCGCGGATGTGTAGCGGGACCTGGGACGGCCAAAATATTCAATTGGCGTATCCTACGTTGGCCACCGGCCAGGCGCCCCTGCATATTGATGTGCCAACTTTTACCGCCGACTCAGCTCATCGACGCAAACTTCACCCGCCAACCTGCCAACCTATAGCCCATGCGCTGAACGCTGATCGCATGAGTTTAATGACGTGGCTTCAGGCTAACAAAATGTCCATTACGATACGCGCTGACGGGTCTCTCCCCATGAAGCGCATGTTATTAGAAATTCCGTGGATATTGAAATATTGGGACGCTGTAAAAGTGCTTTTAACCATCCCATGTTAAAATTTATCACTATTTCAAACGAGTTTTTCGTAAAACATTTTGCTATTGGAGGAAACCTCGTGAGCACGCTGCTAGTTAATAAACCGAAGGACTTTTTATATTTTCCTTCCTTCTACGCCCTTTCCTGATTAAGTTCGTTATGAGTTCTAAGACAATTTAGCATTATCCAAATATTCTGAACCTTATCTTCCGTTGTTTTCATTGATGCCCACGACGAGTCTTACCTTGGAAACTAAGCTAACGAAATCAGTAGCGACTGCAATGTTTTATTTCAAGGCCCTAGCCAATTATATATTTAACATTTAATACTATCGTCTTACTAATTGAACCACCTAAATTGAGACAACAACAATATCGCTTTATTCGCCAACCTCTGGGGACGGCAAAAAAGCGTCGATTCTTCATAAAGTTTTCCAATATGACAGAGATTATTATGGCAGCACGAAAAGCAAACTATCGGTTTTCATAAATCGAACAAAGATCAACTTTGATTTGATGGATGACTCGGCTGCGTTTGCGTTCCGAGAGGCTCTCGCAATCCGAACCACGGAACTCGAAATGGGTCACGACTAGACATAATGTCGTTTAAAAATACTTGTTGATTTATGTGCTGCGCTGTTTGTTTAAAACTTGGGTTTGAATCCAATCAAGTGAAAGTAAAACAAACTAAAAGAAAATGTAATTAAGAGCTACTCGGCTAGTATTGATCTCACAGATGTAGGTAGGTATGTTTTTTCAGCACTGCAACTTTCTAAGTAACTATAGGTACTCTCTTAATTTTTTTTGAAAATACAGAGAGTTTATTGTTATCGTCTCTTGCATTCAAACAGTTACTGTAACGAACGAGTAGCGCCTTCTTTATAAAAACGATGGAAATGTTGAGAACAAAGAAACGTTTCAAGTTTAAAAATAAAGCTCCGTTGACGCTTGCCGACAATTACAATATCAAAAGAATCGACTTTCTTACTATGCGCGCGTTTCTTACTTTTATATCTACCTACAATTTTTCCTCAGATCTATTAATATTATATCTCAAAAATTTGTTCATCCCTTACTCTTGATATTAAAAGTAATATTTGCCAAGAATATTATAAACATGTAAATTGGTATAAGAAAACACAGGGTTACAGTCAAACGCTTTTCGTTTTCGTAAGCAGCTTTTACTCAAAAGGCTTTCATGTTTTCACCTAATAGCTTAATCATTCTTTGTTTGTTATGTTTTGTTATTGAATGGGGATAAAACTTACCACCATACACAAATAGGGGCAACGTAATTTCGGATATAAAAATCATATACGTACGATCTTCCAAAGCTACTCTCCGGAGACAGTTAAGCATAGTGAATTAACAGAATGGTTAAAATCTATGTCTTATGATGCTACTGAACAACTTGTGGTAACATAAATGTAACAAAAACTTACACACACACCCACACACACACACCCACACACACACACACCCACACACACACCCACACCCGTACATATTTTTGTAATTTTTAAACTAAATGTAAATAATTTCCCGTAAGTTAATCTAGAACAAATGTTCTGCATTGTTTATTGAGTTGGGCTTTGTTTATACCTAAATTGTTCCAAAACAATTTTTTTTTTATATTGATTATTATTAAAGTCATTACAAAGTGATATAATAATGCGCTCCAGAACCTAATATGCGTTGGATAAATCAGCATTTACTACTTAAAGTTAAAGAGGAATTTTGTTAGAAATTACTGCAGCTCACCGGACCGCGCTCAAGTTTGCTACGTTCGTCGCACTTCGCGGACTCGCGGTACTTGGAAAGAGCGGAAACCTGAAAGTTTCGCTGGCTCAACTCGTTTTACGGGCGCCGCTATCACGCCCTAGAGGCCTAACCTCTTTCTTACAACCTTAAATTCCTTACTTTTGTGAATAACTATAACGTCTGGAACTTGTTTGTAATTACGTAATGGGTGACGTGGTACTTAACTAAGTAATATGGTGAAAGTTTTATGCAAAATTTGCAGGTTTTTGCAAATGTTTTACTATTACATACCCGGGTATACTTTTTGCCTTCACGGCCCATCATTTTTATGTATATATTGGTCTTTTAATTTGTATATGAATTCTACAGGGTGAAATTGAATTCATGGGCATCCTTTTAAAGGGTCATTGTACTCATCATTATGAACAACTTTTACTATGGCACCAAACCTGAAATCGCGAAAAAAAAATAAGCTGTTACCTACATTTATGTTTGCAGAACTCGTCAAAATGTAGGGCCCAACAGATATTTTTTTTGTGATTTCAGGTTTGGTCCCACAGTAAAAGTGGTTCATAATGATGAGTACAATGACCCTTTAAAAGGATGCCCATGAATTCAATTTCACCCTGTATATTACAATTACTGACAAATGCTTGCTCTGACTGGACAGGCCCACTCAAATCTGTGTGGTTCTTTCCTGAAAAAATCATTACAGACACTCATCAACATGGTCCTCACGTGATCTGACCAAGATTATGTCTGGACTTTAAAAGAGACTGTCACCTCTGAGTTTGTTTCGGTATTTCTTCTCAGAGTAGACGGATAAGAAACTTCGACCTCATGCAGTGTAAGGTGTGGACTGTATGGTTGTTCTTCAATGAAAGACTTGGTCACTTGTTCTGGTTTATTCTTGTAGTACTGTGGTTGAACTGTTGAAGCGAACTCTTGAAGCGAACTGATTTTACAAGGTTTTTTTTTTTTTTTTTTTTTGTGTATGGCATCTCGCAGTTGGCCTTGAGAGGCCGTGACTGCTTAACCGGTCAATCCTGTGGTGCCTTCGAGCTAACTCAAAGCCTCCAGCCAGGGGCATAATATTAATTATAAACTAAGCGACCATCACCTAAGGGCACCCCCTGTGGGGTACGGACCTCGGCTTAGGGCGTCGCTGGGGAAGGACAGCAAGTTGGGGACAGGCTGGATCAAAGTGGGTTCATTATTATTAGGGGGTAAAACTACTGGCTCAGCTACGCCACCAGCTGGCTCTGTGGATCCGATCAAGGGAGGGGAAGAGGAATCTATCGGGGAGGAACGCGGACGCGGACGCGGATGCGAAGCACCTCGGCGGCGAGGTCGGAACTTCGTTTTGTGTCTGTGTTTGTATACTGTACTGGTGGCCCTACTGCTTTCCTGGAGGAGGGTGGTGGGGTCGTCGGGGTCGGTCAGTGCGTGCCTTGGACGGCGGATTCTACTGATTCTAGAGGGGACATAACTGGCGGCCTTCGCAACCAGAGGGTTGCGATGGCTGCCAGCGGTATCGAAGAAACGCTTGCAAGCGCGTTTCATGAATTGTTGAATGGTGGGGATTTTCAAATCTAAATGTAAGTTTATGTTACGAACGAACCAGGGGGAACCCGTGATTTTACGTAGAAAACGGTTCTGTAGGGTCTGCATCCTGTGGATGTGCCGGGGGTGGGCCTGTGCGAAAACAGCACAGGCGTATGTCATAATAGGTCGGATGCATGCCGTATAAATGCGCAGTTTGCACCTGAGTGACAATTTACTGCTTGCATTTAGGACGGAATGTAGTCTACTCAGAGCAAAGGCGGCTCGCGAACGAACCACCTTTATGTGCTCTGCGAAGGAGAGACGTCTGTCCAAAGTCACACCCAGATATTTGGCATGCTTCTCCCAAGGGATCGGCTTGCCAAACATCTTGATCGGGCGGTTTTACAAGGGATTTTGGCCTCCTATTATAGTCCGGTACATGGGCACAAGTAGTGGGTGCCCTACTACAAAGTTTATTATTATTCCTGGCGACCCACTAATGCGGCCACTTTGGTTCATGCCTGGTCTCCAACAGGTTTCGACTTGTCCAGCCCGTCGGAGGCCAAACCCCGTGACCAATTACAAAGATTTTCTTATTCTAGGGTACGAGTATGTTTCTACAAAATAATGCTATTGTACACAGGTTTATACTACGTAATTCTACGGTGAGTTCGGCGTCCGTAACATTTCTCCTCCCGGCGTAGCTCGCGAAGCCTCTTCTTTTTTCTCCAGGACGACGAGTTTGCTCACCGGGCGTCGGAAGATTCCGGTTCTGGTCCGTACTTCGACTACTCGGACGCTGCCGTCAGCCGCAGGGTGCGTGCGCTCCACGATCCCCATCGGCCAGGTGTTCCGGGGCAGCGTGTTGTCGACCACCAGGATCACGTCGCCAATTTGTAGCGGCCTCGCTTTGTTCTTCGGTTTGCCGCGGGGTACCAATGTGGGCAGATACTCCCGTAGCCAGCGCCGCCAGAAGTGGTCGGCGAGCGCTTGGCTAGCTCGCCATGCTCGTCGGTCGTCCTCCTTGCACGGCCCTGTCATAGGTAGGCCATTAGAAGACCCCAACAGGAAGTGGTTGGGGGTCAAGGCCTCGGGATCGTTCGGGTCCACGCTGACATGGGTCAAGGGTCGTGCGTTTATGGAGAATTCTGCTTCAGCGAGGAGCGTGCTGAGGACTTCTTCAGCGGGTGCTTTTTCTTGTAGGGTGACTTTGAGGGCCGCCTTGACGGAGCGTACCATCCTTTCCCATGCGCCGCCTTGATTTGGCGCGCCAGGAGGTATAAACCGCCATTCCATTCGATGATGCAGCCCTTCGTCGTTCAGGTCGGGCAGCCACTCGGCGTAGGCGGCGCGGAGCTCCTGGTCAGCCCCGCGGAAGTTGGTCGCGTTATCTGAGTACATGAGTCGCGGCCAACCCCGGCGTGCAGCCATTCTTCTCAATGCCATTATTGCAGAGTCCGTTGAAAGGGATGCGACGAGTTCAATATGCACGGCGCGGGAGGTGAGGCACGTGAATAGGGCACCCCACCTCTTTTCACGACGGCGGCCCACCTTGACCATCATTGGTCCAAAGTAATCCACCCCGCAGTTAGTAAACGGGCGGTGGAAAGGGTCTAGGCGGGCGTGTGGCAGGTCTCCCGTGGCTGGCGCTTGTGGCGTCCCCTTCTGTCTCTTGCAGTAAGCACAGCTTTTCTCGATCGTGCGTACGGTGGGTCGCAGATGTATGACCCAGTACCGTTGACGTAGGTCGTTGGTCACGCGCTCTCGGTTGGCGTGACCCGCTGCGCAGTGTTCTCGCAGCACCAGAAGTTTTGTTATTCTGTGGCGGCCATCTAATATAATCGGCCGCTTTGCTTCTTGTGGTGCTGCTGATGCCTCAATGCGGCCTCGTACCCGCAGGAGGCCGTCTTCCAGTACAGGATCGAGTTTGTACAGTCTGCTCGTCTTCGGGAGAGGACGAGCTGACTGCATCCGCTTCATTTCTTCGCCGAAACTTTCCTGCTGCGTTCGTTGCAGGAGTTCCTTCTCGGCGCGCTGGATGTGTCTGTGTTCCAGTCTCGTAGCCGCGCGTCGACATATATCGATGAACGCCAGGGCTCTTGCCGCCGTTCTCACTAGCGTCTCGTACTTGGAGAAGCGGGCAGCGTCAGGTAACCAGCTGTCTCGTGGAGCCTCGGCGATGTGCAGGACTCCTTGTTCGCTGTCTACAGCGGGTGGCGTTTTCCCGGGCCATTGCTCCTCGGGTAAGTATAAGAAGCTAGGCCCCTGGAACCACCGATCGGTTATGTGAATCGGTGCGTTGGTAAGTCGGGTGGCGTCGTCGGCTACGTTGTGATCGGTTGGTAGCCAACGCCATTCTTCCTTTGAAGTGAGCTCGGCGATTTCTCCCAGTCGGTGCGCAACGAACGGCGTGTATCGTCGCATGTCGTGCTTTATCCAGTGCACGACGGTGGAAGAGTCTGTCCAGTACACAGTTCTGCTGACCTCGATGCGGTGTTCCTTTCGGATTGTGTCAGCGAGCCTGGCACCTATGACCGCTGCTTGTAGTTCCAGCCTGGGAATAGTTTGCGCTTGTCGTGGCGCCACCTTAGCTTTGGCGGCGTCCAACACTATGCTCACGGTGTCGTCGCAGTTCATTATTCTCCAGTAGGCCACGGCTGCGTAGGCTTGTTCACTCGCGTCACATAGGACATGTAGTTCTATGTCCTTGTACTTCTTCGACGTGTAGCTTCTAGGTAGTCGAAGCTGCGAGATGTCGGTGATTTGAGCGAGCCAGGTTGCGAAGAGTTCGTTCTCCTCTTCCGGTATCGGCTCGTCCCACGTTATTTGGAGACGCCACAGACTCTGCAATATAATTTTTGCTCTTATTGTGAAGTGGCTTAGCAGTCCTAGAGGGTCGTAGATGGACATTACTGCGCTGAGTGCTTCTCTCTTTGTCGGTGGGCGCTTCCGTTCTCGTACCGGAGCGGGGACTCGGTTCATTGAGGTATTGAACCCGAGTTCGTCCCGTTCGGCGTTCCAGTACAGCCCGAGTATCTTGTTCGCGGGCTTCTCTCCTCCCAGTTGTGTGGGAATGGTGGCATGCAGATCCCGGGGTACGTCACCTAGCACTGTCTCGTGGTTCGTGCTCCATCCACGCAGAGTAAACCCGGCGACTGCGTGCACCTGTCTTATTTCTTGTATTGCCTTCAGGGCTTCTTCCTGGTCATCATAGCTGGCCACCAGGTCATCCATGTAGTGGCTGTTCTTAATGGCTTCTAGCGCGTGTGGGTATTCATTCCCGTGTATGTCTGCATTGTGATTGCGGACATAATGGGCCATGTATGGAGAGCTGGCTGCGCCAAATAACATGCTCGTCATCTTGTAGTGGCGCGGGGGCTTTGTTCTGTCGGTGCCTCTCCACAGGAACTGCTGGGCTGGTTGATCTTCAGTTCTTATTTTGATGCGTAAGAACATTTCTTGGATGTCTGCCGTTACTGCTATCGCTTTCTCACGGAAACGGAATATGATTCCCGGTAGCGATAGCAGCAGATCCGGGCCTTCCAGTAGCCTGTCATTCAGGCACACGCCATGGCTTCTTGCCGCTGCGTCAAACACTAACCTTTGCTTGCCGGGTTTGTTTGGGTTCTGTACGGCGAAATGGGGCAGGTACCAGCAGACGTCACTTGATTGTTCTGTGCCGTCACATGGCACTGCATACCCCTTCTCCAGTAGGTTGTTTATTTGGGCGCTGTACTGCTCGGTGAAGTCGGGTGACGCGTCCATCTTCTGCTCGATTTTCTTTAATCGGCGGAGTGCTGCGCCGTAGCTGGGTGGCATGGTGACGTCATCGTGTCGCTATGGCAATCCGACTTCGTAGCCACCGTCGATCTTCTTCGTGGTTCTTTCGACGATGGCTACCGCTCGTTGGTCAGCGTCACTCACGCGTGGTTCTCGTGCAATACTTAGTGCTTCTATTTTAAAGTGGGTTTCCACTAGGTCGTGAAGCCGCTGGTGGTCGTGTCGCTGCTTCTCGCTTTCATAGAGATGCAGCACGTTATCTTCGTTTATGATGATGCTTCGTGGTGCGGTCCCATGTACTACCCAGCCAAGCTTCGTTAGGGATGCAGCTGGCTGGTTGGGGCCGCCGACTCTGAGTTTTCTTGACACGATGCACTCCCAGTGGTCTGTCCCTACTAGGAGTCCGGGGCGTGTTGGTGCATAACACACCTCGTCTGGTGGGAGGTCGCGTAGGTGCTCATATTCTAGCAGAGTGTCTGGGATTGACTGCTGGTGAAGTCTCAGGTTCTTCAACGTTCTTGCCTGAAGCTTGTGTGGTGCACTGATCTCGCTTATTCCTCTCACTTGCACTGTGAGACTGTGACGATCTTGCTGTCTTGCTCTCGCGAAGACATGTTTACTCCATGGATGTGCAGTGGTTGTGCCATCCCTTCTGCTCCGATGCTCGCAGCCAGGTCTTCGTCAATGAGGGTGATGGTGGCTCCTTCGTCGAAGAGTGCGTGAGTCTTCACCTCCCCCCGTGGACCTGCGATGATTACGGGGCACATTTTGAGGAGGACAGTCTTCGGGCCGGCAGCTGGTAGGGTAGCCACCGACATGACTGCCTCCTGCTTCGTTGGTTCTTCAGACTTATGTTCAGTCGCTGAATTTTCTTCGGGCGACTCTTTCCTTTCTTGGTGCAGCGTGGCATGGTGAGGCCGGCGGCACTGGTTCACACCGCACGGTCTTGCTTTACACATGATACGCCTGTGTTTCTTCTGGGCGCACTTGAAACATAACTTATGTTCCTTCACTAGTTCCCAGCGCTGGTCCACGCTCAGTGCCTTATATTTCGGGCACTGAGTCAATACGTGACTTTGCTTGCAACTGGGGCACTGATCTTCTTCGGTCCCTTCAACCGTGACGTACACTGTATTGGGCTTCTTTTTCAGGGTTATGGCAGGCCTGGTCTCCTTCTTGTGAATGGCGGTTGCGGTACTCGTTGTTGGGGCGTATGTATAACGTAACGCCCTGTCCGCTTCTCGCATTAAGAAGCGAGACAGCGTCACTATCTCGGGCTCTGCTGTCCCTTCGTTGTCACAGGCGTAGTCGCACCATCGAGATCGGAGATGGGGACTTAACTTTTCAAGCACTTCCCGGGTTAGCAAGGGATTATAGAGGTATCCCTTGCGATCGATTGTCTTTAACACACATATCGTATTTTGGATTTTAACCGCGAAACTATTTAAGTCACTGGCACTGGCACTAGGTTTTGGCATCTTCTTCAGGTCATCCATAGCTTTGTCTATGATCACCTCTGGTCGGCCAAAGCACTGTTCCAGCGTTTTCATGACAGCGTCTGGTTCTGTGGCCGCGTGTAGAAGAGCCGATACTGTGTCTCGTGCTTCGCCTTTGAGGCAACTTCTTAGTCGCTGGAGGTTCTCTGCCGGTGACACGTTGTACATATTGGTCGTGTCATAGTAGGCTGCCTTGAATGGTAACCACTCGCTGGCTGCACCAGAGAAAGTCGGTAGATCTGTGTGCCGAAGTCGTGGTCTAGCCATCTTCTCCAGGGTCGCAGCTAGTTGGTCAATGCTGTTTCTGGCTCTCGTTGGCGTCGGCGATCTTCCTCGTGGTACATCAAAGCGTTGCTGCTTTGGGTCTTCTTTGGCTTCTGCGTTCGCGCCCCCCTCCCCCCGTGTACTGAGGGGGTGGGTGCGTAGCCATTGGTCCACCTTCTGGTGCTAGATTTCTTCTCGAAGTAGATCTTCATGGACGCTTTCCTGGTCGTCTTGTATCACAGAGACCTCGGCAGCCAATCTCTTCTTCACCAAATCTGCTTCAATTTCTAGTTCCTTTCGTCGAATGGTTGCTAGTTTCTCGGCCGCCTCAAGTTCGACCAATCGTAGCCGCGTAGTCGCACTCGCGTTCGATCTCACTGAGCGTGGCGGCGATCTTGTTCGTCGCTGTCCCGATGGTCCTGCGGTAGCGATGTCCTCGGCGGTGGTAGGTCCAGTCATACTTTCGACTTGCGGTGACGCCGGTGGATCGAGTGATAGTCGTCTTAGTCGCTCTCGTTCTATTCGTTCCGCTTCCCGGCGACGCACTGATGTTAGCAACTCTTGGTCCCTTCGTTCTAGGGCCCGCCGCTGTTCTTCCAATTCTACTAAGTCACCTTGACTACGGGTGACTACCATCACGTTCGGTTGACGGCACACAGTAGAATACACAGCGGAGATATGCAGGTGAGTTATAACTGGTTCAACTTACGAATAATTCCTTTTCCAAGTCGCAGATTCCTTTTTCCTTGATCCGGCTCGATTGGACCAGACTGCAAGGTGTGGACTGTATGGTTGTTCTTCAATGAAAGACTTGGTCACTTGTTCTGGTTTATTCTTGTAGTACTGTGGTTGAACTGTTGAAGCGAACTCTTGAAGCGAACTGATTTTACAAAAACGTTGGGAAGTCGCTGCGTCCCCGTAAGAGGGCGCGGCTAGCGGTTCCGGGGCTTCGCCCCCCGGCCGCGGATGCAATACGGCGGCCCGTAAATACGGGCCTCTCATTAGGTCCGCTACAGTATGGCTTGTTAGCCGCGGTCGGGCGCGTGTTTGTTACACGCGCCCGTGTGAGTGGTTGCTATGTGTTTTTCTGTGGGCGCGCCACGGCGCTGTTTCACAGCGCCGCTATCTTCACGACACCTCGGCGGTCTGTCCCCGCCAGGTGAGACCCCCAGTTACCTGGGGGAGGCCCGGCGGGGGACGACCAGCGACGAAGGTGCCGACTCGACGCTCCTACAGAGTAGGGTGTGTGGCTCCCGCCCGTCCCGCTTCCAGAGCTAGCCGGTCACGGTCCGGGCTAAGAAGCCGTCGTGTGCGTGTGAGCGGTATTGTACTGTGTAACACCGCTCAGTGTCTACGTGAATCGCCGCCCGCGCCGCGCATTCACGTGTGTGTTTAGGCGCCTGTATAGAGGTGGGTGTCTGTATTTCGTTTACGTAACGTGCCTATATTAACCTAGCACACGCTACGCAACGGATGTATGTGGTGTTGTGGAGTTCAGTTGTTTCGAGTAAGCCGCGTGTAACCTGGATGCGGCTTACTCGGGAGTCAGTCCGGTGGGATGGGGTCGTCGTCCGCTACCAGGTCGCGGGGTAGGGGTCTCGCGTCAGGGGGGCGCGCATGCCAGGGCGCTATCTGCTTGACATGGGGCCAAGCAGATGCGTCGGCACGCGCGAACATTCCTTTCGCGAGGCGCCGCACAAACTCATCCAGGCCCTCAATCCCGAGGTCCCGCTGGATGGCATCGTTCCTCACGAAGCGAGGGGCGTCTACTATTGTCCGCAACGCTTTGTTATGTTGCGTGCGGAGCAGCTTCAAGTTGGACTCGCTCGTGAGGGCGAACCAAGCGGGGGCGGCGTACGTCAAGATTGGGCGCACGTACTGTTTGTACACGCACAACTTGACGCGCGCCGGGAGGCGGGACGAGAGCACTGGTTTAAGGAGGTTGCGGGCGACCCTACCCTGTGCGGCGACCTTGCGGACGTGCAGCCCCATCGTGAGCCGACGGTCGATGGTGACACCCAGGTACTTGACCCGGGGCGACCACTCGATGTCGGCTCCTTGAAGTTTCAAGGGTGGTGGGAGGCGCGCGAAGCCGGTGACCATCGCCTGCGTCTTACCCACGTTCACCGACAGCCGCCACTTCGACAGCCACTCGGGAAGCAGATTCAATGCGCGCTGCATCTTGACCGCCGCGTACTTCGCGTTAAGCGAGGTAGTAATGTACGCGGCGTCATCTGCGTACAGCGCGAGCATCGCGTCCGAGGTAGTGGGGATATCGTCGGTGTAACGTGAGTAACACGCCGGCGACACGCAGCTGCCCTGCGGCACACCCGCTAGCACCGGGCGGGCGCTTGATAGCGCGCCGTCGACCACCACCCTGAAAGTCCTGTGGTAGAGAAAATCAGAGACCACCTTTACAACGCGACGGGGCGCGTCGGACGTGGCCATCTTATATATAAGGCCCTCGTGCCACACACGGTCGAAGGCCTTCTCCATGTCGAGGAATACTGCCACCGAGTACTCCTTCTTATTTGCTGCGGCTGCGAGGTGGTGCAGTACCCTCGACAGCTGGAGCGTCGTGCTGTGCTCCGCCCGGAACCCGAATTGCTCCGGCCGTGGCACAATGTGTTTCTGTAGATGTCGCAGCAGGAGTGCTTCGAACACCTTGGAGACTGTCGGCAGCAGCGTGATTGGCCGATAGCTCTCCGGCTTCAGCGTATTTTTCCCCGCCTTGGGCAGCATAATGACGCGCCCTTCCTTCCACGCGGCGGGAAAGGTCCCCGTGCGCAGTATCCCCGTAAACAGGCGCGCCAGCGCCGCCACCATACGGTACGGCAGGCGGCGCAGCACTGTGTTGGTGATACCGTCCGCACCGGGGGCCTTCCTAGGCTTCGTGTTTAGAATGGCGCGTCTAACTGCGCCAGGCGAGAAAAAGATGGCCTCTTCATCGGGAGCTATCGGTGATGCGAAGTAGTCTCCCAGGTGTTTCTCGACTGCTGCGACATGGTCGGTGTCGCTGGTCGGGTTTGGGCGGAACTGACGCTCCAGGTGCTCGGCGAAGACCTCCGCCCGGTCCTCCGCTACATACTTGAGCGCCCCGTCGCTGTTGAGCAGCGGACGCACCGGGGCTGGGGTGTTCGTCAGCTGGCGGCACAGTCTATGTACAGACGGCCAGCTGTCCGCTGCGGCGTCTATGCGTTCCTCCCAGCCCGCGGCGGTGTGAGCCTGAAGCTCGGCCTTTACCTTTTCCGCGAGACGGTTGAGTTGCGTCTTTATTGTGGGGCATCTTAACTGCTGCCACTGCTGATTTTACAAGGGATTTTGGCCTCCTATTATAGTCCGGTACATGGGCACAAGTAGTGGGTGCCCTACTACAAAGTTTATTATTATTCCTGGCGACCCACTAATGCGGCCACTTTGGTTCATGCCTGGTCTCCAACAGGTTTCGACTTGTCCAGCCCGTCGGAGGCCAAACCCCGTGACCAATTACAAAGATTTTCTTATTCTAGGGTACGAGTATGTTTCTACAAAATAATGCTATTGTACACAGGTTTATACTACGTAATTCTACGGTGAGTTCGGCGTCCGTAACATGCAGTTTTAAAACATAATTTATTTTTGACGTACCTAAGTATAAAGTGTCTGTACAAACTTACTTACAGAAATAATATCATTTAGGTATATATCTTCTGATTGCATAGTTTTTACCTCATTACTGACATTAAAATAAATAACTGTTTTGCAATTAAATGATAAAATAATGACTGATACGACCACACGAATTTGCTGACTAATTTTGTTTTGAAACCAATACTCATTAATTACATTGAAAACATTAATTATATTTTCAGTTCATTAAAATGAAAATCATTGATGATATACATTACATACGATAAATTCATTCTATAGTTAGGTACCTGCTACTAATTCTATCTTAGTCCATTGTATCCAATAGTGTTGTGGTCTCTATAGGATTGTGGAATTGCGGGCCATTGCTTTCGATTAACATAGATCGTCCCCCGCCTGACTAGAACTTACGGGATCACATAAATTACGAGTTACTTGTGTTGTAGGCGTGGATACAATACGTGGGTCTTCTCCTTCCGCTTAATTTTTATTAAAGTAAAGAACAAACAATTGATATAAAGCAAATCGACAGGTCATAAATTCCTACTCACATACCTACATACATAAAATCACGTCTTCTTCCAATGGGGGTAGGCAGAAACTACCTGCTAAGATCCTTATAATTATACTCCTTTTGCTTCGTTTACGTTCATCAACACTATCAATCATAATCTGAATCATTTTGAAGGATATCATATCTGCTCAACAACGTATATAACGCAATTAATGTTGTTGAACTGTCAAAATGAAATCCGTTCCTAGTTTTTGTGTGTTACGCAATTCATCCGCCGGTCATACACGCACGCCGCCGGTTGTGAGTACTACCACAGATTACTAAATAGTTACTACGTAACAGATACTTCACTCAGTAGAAAATTTCCAATACCTATTGAGATAATAGCCTACTCCGTCGCCTCAGCAACCACTGCATGCTAAAATGTGCCTAAATGCTCAAGCGTACAGTTGTGATTGCTTCGCACCGCGCGATCCTACAGCACGCAATTTGGACCGCAAACGGTCCGAGAGCGCTCGCTCGAGCGGTAGGTAATTATAGCGCGCAAGTACATGGAGTGACGGAGGCCTGGTACTGCGCACCTGACTTTTCTGTAGAACATCATCACTAAGTTCACTATTATGTCATTCTAGAGTGTTCCCGGCATTTCCACTCACATGTCTCCGCCTCACTTCTGTCTTTTGTTAAATTGTATTTTGTGCCTGAGCACTTTGTAATACCTAATTAGAAAGTGAAAAATCTTTAATTACTAATAATCAGTCTTTAATAATTAATAAAATACAATACAACAAAATCTATAACTATAGTACTCTCAAATTATTGATTAATTAACTAATATAATAAGCTCATTTACCCATCGCTATTTATAGCAATCGACGTCTTTTAGTTCTTCGACCGCATCCACTTCAGTTTTGTCTAGGTAGGGCTGCTCCATCGTCGAAGCCAAATAACTTGGCTATTCGTTGAAATTTATGTCTTGTGCCGCGAATGCACATGCTAATGGCTCGGATTATTGAGATGATGATTCTTAATCTTAGCCAACCCATCACTACGGTAAAGGACCTATTCCAGCGGTCAGCGATTGCAACTCCAAGAGGTTTTACGAAGGTAGATATTTGTGGAGCGAAGACTCCTTCAACGGATGTAACAAGAAGGGTGAATGTAGTATGTCGCATTTCACAGGCGTTTGAATATTTCCTTATGTTTTCTTCTTCGTCGGATTTTAGTACAGAAGCGACAGGGCGTGAAATATAAGAAGGAGCGTCAGTGTCTACGACACGGATATCAAGTAATGCCTCCCTCTGAGCATCCCAAAAGCCCCGGCAAGAAAGGTATCCACGTAGTCCTTGTCTCAAATCAAATCAAAATATTTTATTTCACATAAACCTACAGGGGCACTTATGAAACGTCAGAAACAACGTGCATGGTTCCAATTGGTCGTTTCCTATGGAGAAGAGCCGGCAAGAAACTCCACGGTTACTCTTTTAAAAATAATCTCCTACGGAGATGATGGGTTATTGGACTATGTTCCCCATGCATGTTGACATAAGTCACAGAATAAATATCTAATTTTATTATGATTGTTTAAATAAATAAATACACGTGTAAGATCACCTATTTTACAATTTAGAGCCATGCATGCACCGCCATCACATGATTTTGACATAGAGACTGGTAATCTGTGGTAACATAAGTGGGGATAGATCGAAATGGTATTTCTTAGTAGGTATGATAGATAGTCAGTTGGAGGATTTTATTTGATTTTTGTCGAAATTTTGTCTTGATAGGAGAGAGTTTGACCGAGACGGTATCCAAGAGTTCGTCATCGAGAGTTTCCTTCTGTTTGCGGTTTTCTTTCTGTGCATCTTTAAGTGGTTTATGATTATCAGAGAGGTCCATATAGGTATGTATTTTCTATCAAAGCACTTTATAGGACTGCACAATTTTGTTTTTGGAACATACACAGTTTATATTTGTCATTTTCGATAGAGCGGAGATTGCTAGACGGTAAACTATTTGTAAACGGGTAGAGAGAATAAGTCAGCTTCCCGGGGTGAGATATCGCCTCCTAGTAGATTGGGTAAAAAGTTGGTATGCAGTGTGTTTGTTAGTGGTTCGAAGAATTGGTTTACTTTATCTAAGAGTCTACTCACTCACTCACTCTCTCTTCGTCTTGCTGCTTTAGTGAGGGCAGTGTAGGCAGCTTGGGGTGAGTCTTTACTACAGATAAGTGAAAGATTTTATATATGTAGATTGCCAGTTTTTGATTTCTTGGTCATGTTTAATGGTGTAGTACAAACCATCAAACTGAACAACTTTCTACAGGATCGTCGTAATCGCGAAAAATAATCACCTGTCCCATACATTTGGGTCGAGTAGGTATTGAAGTCTTGTATGGGACAGCTGATTAGTTCGATGGTACCTGTACCACACCCTTAAATACGACCACGCATTTCTGATACACTACATGCTGTATAAAGATTATTCACTGATATGTTTTTGAATCAGGTAATCGCTCTGATTTGTTTACATACTCCCCCCACAAACTATCACAAAAAATTAATCCATTAACGAAATGTAAATATGTTTGATATTAAAACTTCCAAGCATAATAACCAACGAAAGGCCTACCGAAAGTAATATTAAATCAGCTCCTATAAACACAAACTTCGCACAAATTGCTCGTGTAGTGAATTTGCTTTCATTAAAATAGTAGGAGTGGCTTAATGACTTGCCCATACTATGAATATTCAACGGAGCTCATATTGCCAGACGAAGCTTCAAAGGGTTTATCTGAGCGACAAATGCTTTAATTCCTCGATGTATATAGTTATTAATAAGCCCCACGGTGCATTGAAAATTATGATTTACGCAGTCAACTATGTAGATACAATTTATTATATTTTTATCTTAAAACAAACGTAGGTTTAAGTAGATAGACACAATTTAATATAGTTTAAAAATGTACTTCAAAAAGGCACCTCACATGATAAAATATTGTTTTAAAACCATTAAGTAATTTTTTTAGTAGTAAAAAAATGTACTTTAAAAGGGCACTTCACGTGACAAAATATAGTTTTAACACCATTTAAGGTTTAATACATTTTATACTTAGTGGTATTTATAAAAGAGGTTGAGACTTTCTTGAGAAATTAAAATATTAAAGTTTTACAACATATATCAAAAGTCCTTCATAAGAGCTATATGATTATTTGCTAACTTTTCTATTATATGAAGAATATTTTAGAAATTATTTACAGCAAACGAAACTTATTCGACCAAGAAGGCAGACGTGGCTCCAAAAAATATATAAAGCCTAACTAGATTCTCTGAATCCCAATAAAATAGTTGAAACCACAAATTACTAAAGGAAACAGGACAAAGTTGGATTTCAACAAAGAAAAGGGCGAATAAAGCAACAAAGTGCGTAAACAAGGGGTCTCATCGGTTTTATTTGAAAAGTTTCGATGATCGCGGTTTACTACCGCCACTCCGCCCCACTTCCACGAACAACGTCTTCATTAGATAAAATCAGCCCAGAAAATTTACATCATCTTTGGTAATGGAATTCTCTTCTGTTGACGTGACGAAATTTTGCACAAACGTTACCAGAAAAAAGCAGATTGTTATTGAAAAAAGACCCAAATGTGTCATTAAACACACCCAAAACTTACACTTAAGCATCGATACTTCACAAAAATATTGCCAAAGTTCCTACACCCTAAATCATAATACTGCGTAATAAATAACCCTTCCCTAGCTAGAGATTTAGAAACTATTGTTGTCATATTTCTCGATCACAATGGTAAATAAAACTGCTTCTATTTCAATAGTGGGTCAGATGACGAAGCGCTTAGCGCAAACGGCTCTCATAATCTATTCCATCAATGGCGTCAGATATGATTGTTCCGTCATTATTGGGATGTAATTAATCCTTGTCATTGTTACCTTCGTCTGCAGATCTGCTCCTCACAGATACAGACTCGCTCTTTGTTCAACTCCATTACGTATTTTGCTTTATGACGTTCGCAGTGATACGCGAAACATCTTCCCTGAATTAAGTAGCTATTCCTATTATAATTATTATATCTTTCTATCTTCTAAATGGAAATATATTTTTAGATAGCCTTTTAATTTTATCTTCACAAAACGGCTTAGTAAAATCATTTAACCAATATTTATACAGGTCTCGAATTTATTTGATTAATAACAATTCAACACAGAAATAAAAATATCATGAAACCATTATTTTTATCTCGCAAACCAAAATAGATTAAACATGTTTCCATAAAATGAGATTATTGTAAAGTACCTAAATTGAGGCAAATTAAACAAGCGGGTATTCTACTTTTCTGTATTCAAACAAACGAACATTTACAAATCCGATTACCTCAACAAAGACTCCTATGTAGGTAATGTAAAATGAACAGAAGAGAACAATGTAAAGCACGGTTATCGGAAGCACGGCTCACTCGTATATCTCTTTTGTAGGTGAGATTAAAGAGCCGATGGCGTGGGCCGATGCCATCCATCTCCGTTAATGCTGTATCGACGGCTCCATCCAACGGCTGTGAGCAGCGGCGTGATGCACGGCCGCATCAAGTGCGATGATATTTATTGGGAACTAGCTTTTGGCCACTGCCTCCTACGCCTGGGTTGTAGTAGTACGTGGATGCTTTTTGTTCTAGATAGAGCCTTCCTCAATAAATGACAGTGCTTTCATCCATTTTGTCAAGTTATGTCCACACTATTGGCGCAGTGACTGAGCGATTGCCTACTCTCTTCGGGGTGCCGCACCGGTTTCGATTGTCGCATTAAACAAAGGTATCTTTACTTGTTCCTGTTATCTCAAGGAGTTTAGGCTTTATGAGATTTGATACCTGAAAACGCTACCACGATACATGAGCAAAACGTAGAATGCTGTAAAACTTTAGTAGGTACTAAGCATGATCAGCTTTAACATTTCTTCAGAAGTTACGAGTAAGTTATACAATAAGCGTTGTTTGTTGGAAATTCATGTATTGATTGAACTGCTGGCTGCAAATATCTGGCACGGCAAGAGAATCCTAGTTTAAGGCAACTCGTATGCATGCCTCGCCGCAGACACATTCAAATAACCATTTAGCAAATGCACATTTTAACGACATTCGGCATTTGCCAAGCGAGGTTTTTTCACGGATATTAGAGGACGCAAACACGTAACACATTTTACACAAACATTGGAAAATAGTAGGTACGCAGCTTTGCAAATTATATTTTAAATATAATTATTATCAAATCCGGAGCTGATAATTAATAGTGATTTAAACAAGTTACGTAAGGTAATAACACTGCTTCAATATAAATATTAAAACTTTTTTATAAAAATATCTTTACTTTCGAAGTGGGCGGGAATAAATGAACATTCAGAACCAGAGACCGGCTTCCGAACTTAAATTTATTTTTCTCTTCGTAGTGGCTTTTTAACGGAAGTCGGATGATTTTCTTTTTTTGTAAAAAAAAAATATTTTTTTCCTTTTTAATTGTGGTACCTACCTATCCCACCCACACCAACTCGTATTCCACTACTTGCTGTATACATAACTGTGACAGGAAGTTATTATAACATCATCAACATACATTACAACATACATCATCAATATACAGTGTGAAATAATTATGTATTATTCAAGTCACTCAAAAACCACACATACCCGAGTATACCCTATCAAACCTTATTTTTTAATTAAAATCGCTTCATAAACAAAGAAGTCAGGCGAATTGAGAACGTCTACCTTTTTTGATGTTGGTTAAAAACTGATAGAAGAAGATTCACTTTGGTAAAAGAATACTCTCGGGGGAAAAACTACGAAAGAGGTAGGTAGGTGGGTCAATGGTAGGTATACGAATTGTTCAAAATAAATAAAATATTCACAACTTCATCAGAACTGAGTTAAGTCGTCAGTATACACGGTGACATTTGAATCACAGTTTTGCTAGAACAAACGTTGTTCAGACCATGGTCTACTACTATTCTACAGCATCAAATATGTTATTAAAACAAACTAATCTAGGAGTTCTCAAATTAGTCAAACGTGTAATAATGTTTGAATCATTAACCGTAACATCAAAGTACTCATCACGGTAACGATATTGCATTCAAGACGCGAGCGCCGCGCGTCGCAGCCGCAGTGTCTGTGTTGTAGGGCGTAACGATAATCCCGACATTTTTAACATTGCCTTTTTTGTGCTTTTTTCGAAAATCAATGACGTTTTTTTTCCTATTGGATGCTATAGAATGGTTGTAGACCATGGTCTGAACAACGTTTGATCTAGCAAAACTGTGATTCAAATGTCACCGTGTATACAATAAAAATAAAATATTTTGATTATAATTATTTTTATCAATATAATTCATGATAATCATATCCCATTATAATGTAATTAATGTTCAATTGATGACTTTAATAGTAATGTTTTTTTTTATGTAATTTCTTTCTTAGTGATAAATACTTAATTTAATTTTAATTAAATATACAATGGTGCCGATTCTCTTGTCACAAAATTCTCTAAACTAGACTAAAAATCACCAAAATTTAGTTTATTCCTGTCAAACGACGATTTCCCATTCTGAAATTGACTAAAGTGACACAACTTAACTATATTTTAGTTTGACAGCACTAAGATGGCACTGAGATTATAATTTAGTGAAAATGGCAATTTTGCAATTCTGTATTTTACGTTTTTCACCTAAAATTTTGATTGTCTTAACTAAATCTGACTATTTTTAATCTCGATTAAAAAGGTGTGGAATAAAATTTGTTGTCATGGACTAAAATTCACACCAACACCTCGACTTCAGATGCAAAAACAGTACTGTATCTTTTTTTCTTTTCTTTTGCTTATATCTCGAAAACGGTGTGTCCTATCGCATAAGTAATGAAAATTTCGACCCCCTTTAGGAATCCCCGCAACTTCTAAAATCCAACGTGTTGATAATAATTTTTCATATTTTCCATACAAAAAGTGAAAAATTCCATACAAAAAATGTCGAGGCTGCAATAATGCGCGCCTCCGGCTCTAAAAAAAAATCACGCGGTACGGCAAACAAGTACCACGTGGAGTCGCAATTGCCAAATTTGATTTTAGGTGTGTCAAAATTATTTCTAAATTTAGAGATTTTATTTTGTAGAATAGCGTTAAGATTCTCATAGCCAAAATTAAGGAATTTTAGTGATAGTTTAGTTAGTTTAGTTCGGTGTACAACAGAATCGGCACCATTATCAATGTAATTAAGTTATGTTTATATTTTTAATTTAACTTTTCCTTATGTTCTTTATTCTCGATAATTATTTCAATTCAGATTCGTCCATTTTTTTGTGAATAACGTGCATGCCATAAGTAACTTATTTACACAGAATCCCATCGTAAATGTCGGTACATGTCTTATTTGTAAATAATTTGTTGGTGTGCCTATATCAAATAAATAAATAAAAAACAGAAAACAAAAGATAATTTGTATGTTTTTTTTTATTGTTTTCGTACAAATACACTCCATTCATAATCACGTACACTTTAATAACCATATTATTGCACAGTGGTTGGCTAGTCAGTCGGCTGGATCAGCACCAGGGGTCGGATTCTACAAGGTACACTTTCCTGAAACAAGAAACATGATGTATTAGAGAGATGTTCAACGGAACATTGTCTATAGGATGCAAAAAAGTGCTGTTGAAGGTCTGTGTGTTAAAAATTATAACCAACACCAATGTACCGTAATGATCTCAAATTCACCGATGGGGTACATTGGGTACACATTGGTGAATTGTAACACAACAACTAGGCGAATTTGTTTCAACGTGTGTTGCATTTCATGTTCCATTTCACCAATCTGTACCCAGCATTACACTGTTAAAAAAACTGCAGCAGGGAACAAAGTCTTAACTGAAGAGTTGATAAAACAAAAGACTTCCAATGACATTGGTGAACATTGTGGTCGATGATGTCATGAAATGAGAGTGCATGGTGCTACATCCTTCCTAGAAATGACCTAGGTGCATCAGTAAAGGCTTTTTGTGGTTATTATAACCAAAGTGTCTATACTTGTCAGTCAACGTATAGTTTTACCGAGAACTCCTTAGCACCAATAGTGACAATTATGAATAATTTTTCTACCTTTGTTGCTATCTTAGGTCAGGCTGTTCAGGTACTTAAGCAACTCCATCATATAGGACTGGTCCATGTATTATGATAAGTACAGTATGTAGCGAATATAGTATGTTATGATTTCAGTGTTTTTTAACTATGAATACAGTTGTAGGTATATTATTTAATTGGTGAATTAATATGGTGTGTAATGTAATAGTTAGTGGTATTGCGGGAAATATTTGCATGACCATGATAGCCATTGTTAACCATAATAGCGCCTGAAATAAACAGATACATTTTATGTAAATATAGATTTATATCAATATTATTCGGATGATAATGATTAAGGTCCCATTCAATTTTATTTTAGTACATATATAAACTTTAGAAACATAATGGGAACATGATTGTTCCCAAGGGTAGAAATGATTGTTACTTTATTTCATTATGACGTGATCCGTCAGTACATACCTGTAACCACCACCATTTCCGTATCCTCCGTATCCGCCTCCGTGGCCGCCGCCGTAGTATCCGCCATAGCTGCCGCCGTAGCCGCCTCCATATCCGCCATAGCTGCCACCGTAGCCGCCTCCATGACCGCCGTAGCCGCCTCCGTAACCACCACCATAGCTCCTGCCGTGCGAGATGGCTTTTCCAGCGAGGACACCGCCTATGAGGCCAGCCTTAGCACCGATCAGACCGGCACCGACCAGACCTAAAGCACCGACGCCGAGGGCACCAGCGCCGAGAGCACCAGCACCTGGTCAAAGGAAAACATTACGTTAGATCAAGCATGACTAACCAGTAAGAGATTTCCCATCATTTTATGTACATTTATTTTCCGTTCTCACTGTCAAATCTCTCTGTTTATTGATAGAAAACTTAATTCTGAGTTATGCTCGTCCGTTTCTGTAAAATATACCGAGGTAGGGTAGGACCAAAACCAGCGGCAAACGGGCACGTTAATTTGAAACATGTAAGAGACTAAACTGACTCTTGTCCCAGTTAAGTTTCTTAAATGTTACAAATTAACGTTGGCCATTTGAATGTTTGTTGGTCAACAAACATTCATTTGCGTTGGTAGACGCTCCACGAAAATAAATAAGATAAATGATTTTATGGGGCACTGATGTAATATTCCTAGGATTCAGTGTTTCTTTATAGTTTTAAATCGGTAAGTGAAAATTGTTTTGAAGCAAAGATAATTAATAAAAATTAAGATTTGACTGCGCCATGTTTTTAAGCTTATTTTTGTCTGTGTCCCTCTAAAGTATCTACGTTTTGTTCGTTGGTAATTTTTTTTTCAATAATCATTTTAAAATCATCCCCTAGGGAAAACAAGGGATGCCAGGAACTCCGCCAATGCATAACTAATTGGGTGTATAATAAGGAAGCGACTTCCAAAAATGATTTATTACAAAAAAAAACCTAGGTAGTTCAATAGGGGTACCTTCCTACTTGAATTATTCTAAATGTATGTAGTCCGTTATCTTATCTTGACGTTGTTTGCTATGGCAGTTTCGTATCTACCTACATACTTTACAATATTTGGTAGAAAGGTAGTTGGTCCGATTATTTAGTCAGAAAACAGCAGTAAACATGTCGATTCCGGTATCGCGGGATTTTTACGATCGATACAAATGCGCATTCCATATTAGCCAACATCTCAACTTTAGGTGACTATGCATCCGAATTATCGATCTCTACTCATTATGTCTGTGCCTACAATAAAAAGTATGACAGAACATAACATCACGCCTGTTCCCCGAAGGGTTAGGAAGAGGTGTAAGTACTATAGTACTCCCACATTTCGCTAGCTATGTTTAATTCCCGTGGGTGTGTCATAGTAAGATAAATATAGAACAAGGAACAAAAAACTTATTTAAATATAATGCCGCCCAAAACGAACGTGATGTACCTATACCAATCTAGACCCGTTTTATTATGCTGTATTATCTATTTCATACATAAAGATCATAACATTATACCTGCTTATTCATTATATATAGCTATTTAATAGTCTCAACTTTGTTTATAGAGACATAAGAACGAGTTTCATTAAAAATTAAAATACTTAAATCTTCAGAATAGGTCGAGAGAATGTATCTGATTCACAAAAATATATTTTTTTGTGTGTCATCTCGCAGTTGACCTTGAGATGTCGTGACTGCTTAACCGGACTATCCTGTGGCTGCCTTAAGCGAGCTCAAAGCCTCCAGCCAGGGGCGAATTTCTTACATTACTAAGCGACTGCACGCTAAGGGCACCCCCTGTGTATATCAGGCAATGGTAATACGTCGGTCGAGTTGGCATTTGTTTCGTATTATATTTTATTTGTTTAGTCAATACTTTGTGCATTATGGCCAAGGATAAAACTTTTATAAACAATAAATATTCTCATAAAAACGATGTTACGAGCGAAAGTTTCTTACTAGCCAACCATAAAAAACTGAATAAAATCCGAGGGAAAATACTAAACGCGCGAGGTGACACGTAAAGCAGAATTTAGGTGAAAAATATACAAGATTATCTTATTAAATAGACAACGTACCTGTTTGTTCATAAAAATAAACCATCGTACAGATTTACATTTACGAGTGGCACCGTGTGGTGCCCCACCGTCCGTGCCCACACCCCACCACACCCACCAGACCACGCTCTATACACATTTTTATGACGTTTTTAATTCCTTTACTTACTCTGCTTTTATTATTTATAGCTTGAAGAATTTACATTTTTATGGTTTTTGTATATCCTGTTGCTGAGCATTCTATTAAAAATTATAACAGTAACGATTCAAGTTCAAGGTATTCATGTGAATAAACTTGGTTGTTGTTAACTCGGATGCCATATTCAGAATATTAACATACAAGCTGCGCCCAACGGTTTTCCCGCATAGGTTTCGATCCTGTGAGAATATAGGGAATAAAAATCCTCTGTCCTAATCCAAGTCATGGTCTACCCATGTGCCAAATTTCATCCAAATCCGTTCAGCCGTTTTAGCGAGAAATCGTAACAAACAAACATACAAAAAGTCGAATCTTTTCTCTTTATATTATATAAAAATAAAATATTAGTTTAGAAGCACGTCTTTACGGATAGCCAATCGGGGATCCGTCTAACGTCTCTGTTACCTTATATGACGTCATCAATCTCTACCTCTAGGGCTAGAAAGTGAGGTCTTAAGGGATCGACATGACGTATTTGTTACGCAGTATCCATTTCTCATCAGCGTTACGAGTATGCGCAACACGTAACAACGTTCCATGGGGGATTCCATAACATGACTGATTATTGACTGCTCAAACAAAGTATAATTATTCTAACTATTTAAACAGTATTGTTTTCGCATACATCTAACTAAGCACGATTTTGCTTGTCAGGATGATTGGACACAATCAATTACCGTAGAAATCAGTCATTCTTAAGATGACTGTTAACACTAACTTTATTAAGATGAGCCTACTAGTTGGTGCTAGTTTAATGGATACAAGATCTTTTCAATAATGTTGCGTGAAATTATTTTTGTTATTTTCGTAAGAACACCCGCTCTAATGTAAAATGTATTCGTATGAAAGTTTATCAATTAATAATGAATATATTTTACAAGCAAAGTCCTGTGAAGGTCACCGTCCCTTCATCTGCAGAACCTCAAAAAACAAAGTTATAATATCCCTAATGCATTTCGCATTGACCATGTTTTATTCATGGATTTGTTTATTCATATTGAAGCAGTACTTTGACACTTATAATTCAATATAAATATTTATGAATCATAACGAAAAAATGATATGAAGGTAAACTCCGTACCTAATCGCTTTTTAGACGTTATCACTTTACTGTATATACGATATGTTCTACTATTTTAGCATATAAACGAGCAATCTTTTACGTTGGTGCGTGTGTATAAAAGTTTGGTCATAAGGCAAAGGTAATGGTACTGTGGGACTGAAACACGTAGGACTCAGTACTTTCAGTTTACGGCACTAGGTGATTACTGCGACGTACCGCGGAGTTTCAGTTAAGTACAAAGAACAATTATAGTTCCCTAACTTGCAGCACTACTATCGTAGCAAATGTAGAAAAATAAAATGGAACCATAATTAGAATTCTAATAGAATATGCTATTTATTACACAAGATCTAAAACCTTTTTATTTTGTCTGTCGCTTGCATTTAAATAGTTGAATAGCGAATGAAATTAATAAAAGCAACACAATCATACGCATGTTCTCTAAAACCAATCGTTTATAAAAATGTAATCATGTCGTAGACAAATGTTGCTATCGTATCCAAAGCATTTTCATTTCTCATGCGAAGAACGAAAATACAGTTAAAATTCATAGTTATTTGAACTTCTATGTTTGTGTGTAAAATTGTAATCACAACCCTCCAGCGAGGATTTCAACCCTGTTCTCATCATTGCAATATTTCAGACCACGAGTAAGGCTGTAACAAATCCCTCGCGACTTTAACAGCCCAGCAGGTAAGATAAGTGGGAGATGTACAAACTATGGCCGACTGGCGAACACTTGGGTCGCTACTATATCATCGTTAATCCACTATTTCTACATAGGCGGACCATTTACTCTGTAAGCTTTTTACCAAATGGATGTTTCAATTCGAACTTTCATTGGCTTAATAAAACAGGCTGTAGATAAAATTATAGGAACGGTTAAATAATGGAATATACAACAATCGCAGTCAATACAAGGTGTTGTTTTGCACCCTCGTCAAATTCGAGGAGGTAACTATGCTAATGATTCTCGACACGAATCAATAATAAAATAAGTAGGTATTTATTTTTATTTTTTGTATTTTTCGGAAATCGGCATGTGTAGGGCCCGTGTGATACCGCCCTGTAACTGCGCTGTAACTGTAACGCATGCACATAGCGAAAAAGTCCTACGACACTGCCTACCGCATACGCAACGGGGAGATTTTGTTCTTTGAAAGTGGAGTATTCTGAAATACTGTCAAACTTAAATACCTAAAAAAACAAGTACGTATTAATTATTGAGCAGGATCGTAATTTTATTTGATTATTTATGTCTTTCATAACCGCCTCCTGAAATTTGACGAGGATGCAAAACAACACGTTGTATAGTCCGTTTACAATTTTATTTGGTAAAGTTTGCTGTTGAACACCAAAATAACCATGATATAACAAAAAGACCGGTTCCTATTACCTAGCCTAGACCTATCAAACAAGACAAACAGCTGATGCGTAGGTAAATTATGTAAATAGGTACTTCAGATCATCGAAATAAGGGCAAGTAACATACACGCAAGTACTGCGTGTACGACTTGTAACCTTGAATTGTGAACCGGCTTGCATAATCACGATGCACAGATTAATCCCGAAAATGATATAATTACATCATAATTATCGACAGGATATAAGATAATTAGGTAGAAATCATATCCTTGAACTAAACACTGAAATTACCTCGCGTGGAGATAAGTATATGTATCATTAGTTCATTACGCGTTTTACGCCCTCAAAACTAAACGCACGCAAAAGGGGGTAGGCAGAAAAGTGCGATGTATGTAGGTATTAGGTACTTCATCTCTCAACTGAGATTCTTCTACCGGGGATTTGAAATGATTTTATTGATAGGTTTGGAAAGGGCTCGAAGAGAAGAAGGGTCGTATTAGAAGTTATCGATTCGATTTATCTTTTGATTGAATTGGTCTAGATTTAGTGGACTGTAAGATTCGTAAAAAAAATTTAACGATTTGTATTCGTGGACGTTAGGCGAATCGTGACGACGCGACACGAGTCGCAGGACATAAAAATGTCGCCCATAGTGTGTTCAGGATGGGTTGCACGACACATGCCAAATGTTCGTGCCATGACATAAGTCGTATATTGGAAATTCGATAGGTATCCGATTACTTTCCACGAAGTTTAAGGCAAAATAGTGTAAAACGTACAACAATCGATCATAAAATGAACAGACTAAATTAAATACGACGTATTCCTCACGAATCTGTGATCGTCACTAGCCATAGGATCTTTTGGAACAAGAAAATAGGATCCTTTGGCGCTTGAATGACAGTGACATGGGGGCGTTGTTAGTAAACATTTCTAAAATGGTTTCGTGAAATTGTATGAAAAAAGCAAGATGGTGGCGGATTAGTTCCGATTTTGCCCACGCGCCAAAACATCCTTGTACAACTATAGTCACCTAGCTGATGGTTTTACTCACCAAGAAGCAGACTCCTCTTCTCCCTGTTGCCTTGTGAGTCTACCAGCATGACTTCCTGGAGCTCGGGCTGTTCCACGGGCTGCAGCGCGGTCATCAGGGGACCGTTCTCAGCCGCGAGGCTCGCCACACACGCCACCAATACCACGAAGATCAATGTGCACACTCTCATCTTGGTTTGGTCTGTGAGTAAACGAATTTGTTTATTAAACATTCTTTAGTAAGTCGAAGTCACCTACCTAAAAATTCTACGGTCTTTCAATAGTCTAGATAGTAGGAAATAAGTTAGGTACCTATAACATGTAGTTTTCTTGATAATTGCAGATGTCTCAAAGCAATATAAAATAATATGTAATGATTAATAAGTTTGTAAACTTATTAATCATTACATATTATTTTAAGTAAAGTTTTGAAGTAAAGTCTGTAGACGTACTTGTTTTAGGTAAATATTTTAATACATTGTTAGAAACCGGCTTCACACTTCGATAGCTTTTGTCGGCAAAATTATTAGCAATTCGAGTAACATTCATTTAACATTCAACATTAAGCTTTCGGGTATATTGTGAACGAATGATATATAATTTTACTTATGTCGTTAGATGAGGTATTTCATCTCATCTCTTTTCTACAAATTAATTTATATTAAATTAAATGGTTCTTCTGTCTAATTAATGATTTCATGTGACATTTAGCACTTTTTTTTATGGAGGTAAATAATGCCTATACAGGGTTACTTGTAATTCGACGTATATCCATCAGGAGCTGATAGGGGGGCGACAATGCAACAAATTGAACCCCCCATATGTATGACCGAAATGATGAAAAAAAAACGTTGATTTAGTTATTTGTATGATTAATGTCTAAGTGATTTTTTTATCGAGACAAAATTTTTTAAGCGTAAAATGAAAATATTGGTAAGATATTATTCTTAAATCACTCATAATTTTAATTATTTTGTTGACTTAAGTACCTAATTTTATTATTTTAATTATGTTCATAGCTTCATTGAAGTACCAGCTACAATGTCATTTTTAATGGTACCCATTCAAGATGTAGTTTTTTTTTTTGCAATCATATGTCAAACTTTGGGTAAGCAAAAAAAGCCCTTAAAATTCAAATATCTCGAAAACTATTGAATTTCGGCCATACTTATGGGGGGTTCAATTTGTTGCATTTTGGCCCCCTCATCAACTCCGGACGGATGTACGTCGAATAACAAGTAACCACTGCAAGTATGCACTGAACATTTAAAATTGGCTAATGATTTAAATAAAAGATCTCTTACAATCTATTTGACAGTTTGCAAAACTTGCCCTAACTGAATGAAACGAGAATATAATTCCGACAAAATCTGTTACAAAGTTATATTTAGTTTTCTTTTAAATATGTACTCAGTGTGCTAGAAAATTCACTTCACCTTAAAGAAAACCAAAATAAATCAATATTTAAAATTAATCAAAAGCCTTTAAAATATTTAACTGAACCACAAAAAAAAATTATTAAACCATTACTTATCTCAATAAAAAAATTGTGTCACTATAAAATTCAAACGCAAAATTAAATAATTTGTATTGATTATTAATTTTACCTGTTTTAATATATCACCGTCCAGCACAAACACTGATCACTGATCTACTGGTCGATGATGTCCTGCCTATGACTTTTATAGGTCGGCGAGTCGAACACACGCTTACAGATAATTTATAATCCGTTGCCTTTAATCAGGTATGTTGTCGCCCCACCTACGACTATACCACGCAACAGGCTCTGTAGTTTCAGATATTCAATATTCATTAGACGTAATTACAAGCATGAAATAGTTACTGGGCATAGTTTGCGAACTCAACTTCGTTGAGCCTCCTGAAATTCCACAGGTATTAATCAAAAGCTAGGATTACAAATACCTGAGGATTACATTGTGCCTGTAACAAGCTGTAACAATCATCTCGTCTGTTACAATAATAGGTCGAGTATACTCAAGTGTTTTACACTAAAAATGTACCTACTTTTCCTAATACGGGAGCTGTGGAAAATTGTGTTAATTAAATATGTAATCGGTAACGTTGTTGCTGCCTTTTGGACCGTGTGGATATACCCGCGCTGGCTATAAGATTTCCTCGTGTGTACTTACTTACAGGCACTAAAGCCTTTTGTTTTGTTTTAGAGTGAACAGGCATCTTCTGGGTACGCTCGTTCCATCATAAGCCTCATCCATCGCTTCCATCAGGCGTGATCTGGGTCAAGAGCAGAATCATTCAGCAATAAAAAAAATTAGGTACTATTCCTAGTATTGGTACCTACAGGTAGAGTAGGGACAACGACCATAGGCTATAATGGTCGTTGAGTAGGGAGCAAGAACATCAACCTTAATTGACGCTAGGCTTGATGTAACTAATAATTCATGAAACAAAGGAAAAACGGAAGCACAAACTGATTACGTATTTTTTTTTTACAAAAAATGTGAATATGCATATCATTCATCTGATGACCCACTGCACCACATCTAAAAACTTATGTCGTCAAGCCACAATGTCAATAGTCCTTTAAGCAAATTGACGTCAAAGCAAACTCAAATATAATTCTTGTCACCAATGCTCATACAGCTTCGAGATAGTTGTTTGACATCAAACAATTCGCGCCTCGAGTGAATGACCCCAACAGGATCACTTCAAAACTTTTTTTCACACTTTACATAATAACATTATAGTTTTGTATGCCGAATTGAATCATCCAATTTTGGTATGCAAATCTCGAGGTGTCCCGGTAAATTGCGAACATACATAGCACCTGTTTTATCAGCTGTTTAGCTCATAAACCGCCCAGAATATTTTGAGGAAAGGCGCCGGGGCCCTTCACAATGAAATATATTTGAATACATTACTGTTTTCCATTGCTACCGAATAATACACACTTTTAAGCCGGCACTCGATAGTGATCCTATCAAATAAAGATTATTCCACAACGGCGACTTCTGCAATCATAAATCAGTAACGAATACAATGGAAATGGTTTTTGTAAAGTAATTTTTTAATAGCAGGTACATTAATATGCAGTGGATGTTCATGATTTAACTATTATTAAATAAATAAATTATTTTATTGGCATAAAAAATGTGTACAAACAAAGTGAAGCCCAGACTCCTGCGCTAGGCAAAAATAACTGATAAAAGGAAGAAAAAATTTAGAATACAATGAAATTGAAAAAGAGGATTGTCAAACCTAGGGTAAAGCATAAGTACATAATACTACATTTCTAGATTTAAAGAACAACAATCGTTTTAAACAATTTCATTCCGAATGTGCTTCCATAAACACGAGACACAACATCAGAATAACTTGACAAAAAATAAACAATATGTATACTTCCCCTCAAAATATATGAGCCCATAACAATTGCTGCAAAGAACACAATCAATTCAACGCTAACAGTATCTTGGTACTGAAAAATTGAGAAGTGGGACCATATTTTGTTGGACAACGAACATTTTCGTGCGGATGCAAGATGGAAGAAAAACATACAATGTATGCGTTACGGATCCAATTCGCGTAAATCGACCGAAGGATTTAGGCAGCCATGACTTGGCACTCCTAGAGTAACATCCAATATTCTAAAACTATGTCTGGGATTCTAGGAGATTCGTTTAACGCGACAAAATATGATTTGTTAAAATGATTTAGCAAAGAAATATTATTTACTTAAACTTCTCGCACACAAAAAAAAGTACAAAGGCCAAAAGTAAGTAAGTTAAGGTAAGTGAGGTTCACTTAGGTAAGGTAAGTAAGTTTCATGAATGAGTTGCATGAAACTTATGCCACAGCATGAGACGTGAGTTTATTTCTCAATAAGTAATTATGCTTGTGGCCTGGTACCTTTTGGCTCAAAGTCGAACCAAGTTCAAGTTCAAGACGCGAGAAATATCGCAGAGATGAAAACATTTATAACGGTACCGCACTACTGCCACCGTCAGCGTACGACCCCATATAAATCATCGTATAAAAACTATAAAGCCCGAACTAAACACCCGTAAGTAAGATTAATAGCTTTTTTAATTACTGACGTAAGACGCATTTCTGATATTAAACGTAGATTTAAGGATAATAATAAACACATATTAAAAGGGCTTTGACCATAAGACGCTCCACGAGACTATAGAAGATAATATATCCAGTTTTCTAGTGGCCATTTCTTTTAAATAACATCATCAAAAGCCGTGTGGTTTACCACGTGATGCCTAAATTATATTACCATAACAGAAACTGTCTCTGCCTGGTTTATTTTTGGTAATAACTGGCTTCTTCTAATGCCAACGACATTCGATACAACGATATCATCTAAAAGTGACCTTTTACCTCTCAGACTGCTTGAAATAATAATAAAAATCGGAGATAGAAATTGTAAAGGCTATGTAATTATGTTAATAAAGGTTCTTACTACATTTTCCAGTTAATCACTGGAAAATGTAGTCTTATTTGTAAAATCGGGAATATTTTTTGTGTTTACGGTAAATGCTTTGAATAATTTGTCATTCAGGTATGTTTAGCCCTCGAGCCTCGTTTGCATGGATACCATTGAACAGTGGCACTTTACTGGCCTTACATACGAAGTGTACTTGTCCTGTACCGTGTTAGTTATTACGAGTGTTAACTATATTTACTTAAAACCAAAGATTTTGTCTTGATGTGTGTTCTAGGCTAGTGACTCTTCTGCATAGAAATATAAACTCTTCTGTATACTTATGTTTAACAAGAATGTTAATGCTTGGTTTTACTAACTAAACTACGGCTGTCTTCTACCTTATTACACAGGGCACAAACAGACACACATTAAACAGGATTCTTATAGTTTGTCTATAACAATGCGAAATAAAATAATAAACGTTTTTATGTTATGGTTGAAAATCAAATTTAGTTACTAGGTGTAGTGCAAACCGTAGACAGAGACGCATTGTGACCTTTGATGATGCACTTTATACCATTATTTAATTAATAATTACATTATAAGTTTTAAATGTGAATGTTTCTCGGAAAACAATAGGCCTGAAACACGTAGCTTCTTAAAAGGTTCCTACCTAACTTAAATATTTTATTTATACATCAACAGAATGTGCAGCAACGCCTTTCTGTCTGCTATTAGCAACATACCGACTGCACGCTTGCTGCGCATACCTACATACGTGCTGCAAAGGGTGAATATGGCATAAATCAAAGGAGCTAATAATTCTGATTATTTATTTCTTTTCGACACTGCACCATATTTTCATAAGATTACAATTTGGATTAAAATCTTTTTTATTTATAGTATTGCCTACTTGAAGAATGACTGGCCATATTCGGTCAAAATAATTAAGAAATGCCGTTAATTATTTCCTTTTTATTTTTCTTTTTTTGTATTAGAATATGGCTGACTAATATTTTCTAGTACAAATCATACAGTATTCTCTGTTTTTTTTTTAGATGGAACGTTATTAGTTACTGAGTTAACGGATGAAAACACATTTTCTAAATATTTTGCATACTGCAGACACATTATTACTGTGTCTAATTTTTTATTCAATAATAAAGGGTTTTATTTCGAAAATCGGGTGAATGACCATTCTAGAACATCGATTTTAATTTATAGCCTCATATTAAACGCAATGTAATTTGTTTTACTAATTTATCAATGTGGAATTTACCACGAGGATAGGTAACGGTTCTCTAGTAGAGGATTTTTAATGAGCTGGGATTTTTTTTAAGAGAAGAACTATTAATTTGTGTAAACTAGTTTTACGGTAACTATATTATGGTGATATTCAGGCTGGCAGCTACTTCGACGCGTAAACTGTAATCATTAATTCAGCAAATGATTCTGAACCCGTGTTGAAATTATTCAAGGGTTATTTAAAAAAATACCAGCTGTGCTCCATAAATTTTGACCGCGTAGGTAGCACTGCCGTGTCCTCGTGGAGGCGATCGGCGGAGGCGATCTCTCGCGTCGGGCCCTGGTCCAGGCCATCGTTCGTAGCGAGAGGGCATGGGAAACTGTCACCTCCTTCTGCGAAGCAGTAATGCTCGCGAAGGAGGAGGCGAAACGCGTGCGGGAGAGGCAAAATTCGCGCCCTCACGCCCCTAGTCGCCGCAGGAGACCCTCTGGGCGTCGCGCGTCGGGAATACCCGGCGACCGTCGTGTAGAAGGGTTTATATGGGCCACCGTAGGACCATATAAACACACCCTTCTACAAAATTCTTATAGCAGTTCTCATAACTTACCTCATCTGAGTTGTATTTTACAACGAAAACAAAATAAGCTTGTACATTTTTATTATTAATTTAAGACAGGATAAACCAGACAAAATAAAAAAGAAAATCATCTTTACATTCATTTATTATTCGTAACGAAATGGTAAAAAATGATAATCGCTTCGGCACTTAATGTTATAAATATTACAACAAACATCGCCACAAAAGCAACTTCACAGAATATTTTTGACAATACTGCTCTAGTTTACAACAGCAAATTCATGTGCAATGATAATTTACAGTTTTATTAATATTTTCAGTCCCCAAATACCTTAATTCAACAGTGAACTGGGATCTAATGAAAAATTATTGATTAATAAAATTGTAGCAACAGTGTATCAAGGCCATAATGTGAGCCATTAAGTACAAGAGCCTTTTCGAATTTCAAATACCTTTATGTACGTACCTACAAGAAATCGAAAGTCATTTGTACGACTTTCTTTAAAATTTCTACAATATTTCCTGCAGATTGCAGTCAAATGGTAATAAACGTTATTGCCAAAAGTGTGTTATTAATATTGTTGTAATTAATAATCAAAGAGTTTAATGCATTGTGGGAAGCATACAGCCTACTAAACTATCTACTATGGCATTCCTTCAGACGTTGACTTATTATTAAATCTTAGGTTTATGTAACAGGCCATTTACATATAATGCAAGTCTACGTGACGTTGATGACATAACAAATATTGAACCCGATGCCATGCCATGCGTGAGCGCTTCTGCCTACTAATTTAGAATACATCATTGCTACGGATATTAACAATTGGAACATAACATTTGATTAATAACTTGAAATCCATACAAACTGTAAACTTTATCGTTGACACGCAGCTATGTGATCCACTTTTAAAACAGGCAGAGTTAATTACTTAATCTATTTTGATAAACAAAAAATAGATTTTAAAAAACAACCTTGCACAGCGATTGTTTCCATTATAATCTGGTTCTTTATTATATTATGAAGTGCTGATTCCGGATATAATTAACATGGCAGGACACATTTGCGTTTCGCCTCTGGGGATTTATGTCGCTTGCACACGAGCGGCCATTTCATCAAAGCTGTTTATGCTACGCGCACAATTATACTTACAATTTGTAGTGTAGGTAATACGAATCTTTGTTTATATGATATGCATAACAAATTACAGCTTCATGGGCTAGCGTCAGGGCGTCTTCTATTCAAGAAATAGCTCTTATACAAGCGACTGGTTCAATATTTTGTCACGAAGCGTCACGATTGTCTATACAATACCTTATACGAATGATCCGTTTAATCTAAATACCCATCACATATAAGCCTCTCTTAGATTACAACGAAATCCTAGCAGTTAATACTATTTTGCACGCCATCCTGGTTTCTCTTAGAACGTAGACACACTCAATGCGTTATAAGAAAATCCCAAGTGCAGACAATCACCAACTGAAAGATAAAAAACAAAATGCAATTATGTATTGATCTTATTAAAAAAATAGTACATTGTTCACCGAGAGGAGAAAGTGACCGATTACCGTCGAGGGTGTCGTTTTAAGCCCGAGCCGTAGGCGAGGGCTTTAAAACACCCGAGATCGGGAATCGCACTTTCTCTCGAGTGATACATAGTGCTTTATACTACACCTACGAGGAAAATAAAAAACTAAATCTTTACTAATTGAAATGGCGCCAATGGCGTCTGCAATTTTCACATGTTCTTTTTTCAAATTGTTTATCCTGCCGCCGCAGGGTTGCACTGCCAGCCCGACACCATCCAACACACAGCTAGTGGCCAGTGTCATTTTGCAAACTTGGAGATAAAAACTCACTGTAAAAACTTTTTGGCTTTTGAATTATTTAGGTTACCGGCGCATATTCTTACCCAAAATTAAAAAAAGAAAAACCACGTAAGAAATGGATTTTCATACACTTTTCTCTCCCGCTCAGATGCGTTTTCTCCCCGCATATTTGTTCGATATGCAATGACGTACTTTCTACCGTAAATTTGATAAAGTATCAAGGTACTTTCCAAGCAGGTGTAGTATAAAAACAATTATTGACCATAGATAAAAATACTATCTACTCTGCCAGAACTGTGTGTTACGGACATTTCAATTTGTCGTATTATGCAAGTTTATCTCTTTATGGTTTCCTTATGTTAATATGAAGTACTTTGCCATCGAAACATGGGCGTGTTAATACCCATTTTGGCAGGGCTCCTACAGCGACATTTTTGGATGATGTCACCAATACATTTTGGAAGTCTCTCAAATTATAAGGATATGTAGTGCAACTTTTAACGCCACTTAGGTATATTCCTTTACTTACATAAAATTTAAATTTATCAATAACAAATTATGAAAAACTTCGCCCATATTTAATTACAGAATGTGCGCTTTTATCATTTCTAACGTGACGTTATCATCGTGGACGTCCACCCACGACCATAACATTTATGAAAATTCGTGCACGCTAAAACATATGTTCGTTCGTTATCATGGACGGAAATAAAAGCTTCTTCATATATTTTCATGTATATTACATCCCTGTGTTATAGTGATGCCGTGACGTGGACGTGGATGTCCACGATAATATCGTCACGTTAGAAGTTTTAAAGGTGCACAATAGATGACGGACCGATGACGAAGTTCATCAAAATTAACACAGACTTAGGGAATTATCTAAAATGAAAATAGTTATTATACTAACTACAAAAAAACCTTTATTGTGTGACTACTATAAAATACTAAAACAGTGCAAATATACAAACGACTTAAATAAAACAAAAACACATGCGTGATATGTAGGAAAGATTTGAGAAAAATAAACTAATTTAATAGTGTCGTGCCCAATAATAATAATTATGTGCTAAGAATATATGTTACGCATATGGGTGAACGATTTCTTTATTTCTAATCTTTTATCACCTTCAAATCCGCATTCCATTCAAGTCTATGGTTTCACCTATCGTATCAACCAATCATTCGCCGTCGGATACAACCACTATTCATAGATCACATACAATGGTGAAATACGGAGATGGAATACCGGTTTATATTATTTACTTAATTAATAAAACTATATTTGAACCATTAGTCACTATTTTTAAGTAATGGTCGAGTTAACTACGGATCAAAAAACCGGCCCTAAGAGGACGTGGCTGTCATTTCATGTCCCATTAACATACCAAATTAACAAAAGGTTCGAAGGTAAGGCATTTCATTTGGCGTTGTTCAATTACTTCATTTGGGGAAAACGCAAAAGTTCGCAAATGTGCGAGCTCTTCAAATAAGCATGAATAAACAGAAAAACGATGTGCGATACTTGAATCATGTCACGTCAGTCATAACCAGTTAGATAATTGTTTCTAAAGCCATCTGAGTAAGAATTTACTCATGGGCCTCGGATCCCATCTTTGTAATTAAAGTTTCCAAAAGCTTTTAATTAAGCCTTTCCATAGTACTTGACCCTTATGAAACCCAAATGACAATTGTCGAAAGAATTCCCTTAGTACCCACGACCTTCGGACACAGTAAGATTCATTCATCATCGCATTGTTGTCAATTAAATTAAATTAAATGAAATGAATCGTTTAGAATTGCGATTTGTTGCTCCATTGATTTACGTGTTTCACAATGAGAAAACCTCTAAAGGCGTTTGTTTAACTTCGCTACAGCGGAGGCTGTTTGATACTTGCGTTTAGAAGTAAAGGTTATATTTGAACTTTATTACACATATTCAAAGTACACACTAAGTACGTGCACGAAACAGTTAGACAAACTTGAATCACGTTTTTCTCTAAGAACTAAAACTAAGAACTGTATTTTTTAAAAGAAAGTGCTGCCACAACCCCCAAAATAATCTTGATTATTCATAATTAGACGCAAACTAAACTAGTTTTTTAGTATTTTTTTATAAAATTATATAGTGATAAAAGACTTCATGGGAATGGAATGTTTAAAGATGTTTCGTTACATTTTATTTACCTGACAAGAAGATATATACACGGTGATTTTTAATTCACTGTTAACCTTTCATGGCGTGAAAGTACTCATGATTATGCGCAACTTTTACTATGGGACCAACTCTGAAATGTCGAAAAAAATATCTGCTGTCTCATACTAAATGCAATATTTACCCAATGAAAATGTATGTAACAGATGTAATTTTTTTTTTTTTGCTATATCGTAGTTGGTCTCATAATGAGAGTTGTTTATAATCATGAGTTATTTCACCTCCTGCAAGGTTAACAGTGAATTAAAAATCACCGTGTATATATATTTTTTTGGTTTTTTTTTTCGTTGAAATACCGTGTCACTAATTTAAAAAAAAAACTCCTATAATACGTTACCGATGTTTTTTTTTACTCTATTTAAACTTACATAGGGTGATATATAGGTGCTTCTATCATCATGCTTACGTGCGATAGTTAAAAATGTATACTGACATGAAACTTCTCTGCTACTCAACGTATAGACTATTTGTGAGCTTGGAGAAGTTACCGACTCAGTATCTGATTACCAGCGGTAGGTCCCTGCACAATATAAAAAAATATATAAACATTAAACAAATAATCGAGCTATGCTGGATTGGCGTTGTGTCAATAATGGCTGAAATCTCAAACGCAACTCATTTTTAGTTTTTCTTAGGTCATTTATAAGATAGACTTAATTAAAGAGTTGTCGTTTGAGAATTCGGGAGAAACCTGTAAACTTACCGACGGGCTTCTCTTTCCATTTCAGGGCTATAATAGCTACAGAAAGAGGTTAGACATGGAGTCGTGGTAGATATTTCTTATCAAGGATTCCCTTAATGACGATTAGGCTGAAGTGAGAATCTACGAATCGTCGAATACGAAAACCGCATAAATTACAAAGACTTTATTCTAATTAAGACCTAAAAGCTGGGTGTTTAAAAAATCAATATTATTCGCTAATATTGAGCGCAGTCAGTGGTGGGTAGTGGTAACGGCCGCGCTTACGAGTTGTAGGTCGTAGCTTCGAACCCTGATAGGTGCTTTACTTTTTGTAAATTATTTCATCACCACTGCTTTCAAAACGGTAAAGGAAAACAACGCGAGAAAACCGGCATGTCCTTGAACCAAAAAATAAATCAAAGACATGCGACATCTACCAACCCGCATAAGGCCCGCGTGGTGGATTACGGCCCAAGTCCTCTCACAGAGAGGAGGCCTGTGTCCCAGCTGTGGGAACATTATAGGCTGATTATTATTATTTCTTATTATAATATTGAGTTAGGTTTTCGGTGTATTAACCGCCAAAGCAATTATATTTGTAGACTACATGAAAATTACAGTATATCGAGCCAGTAATCACCGGGTAATCGATTCCCTAAATACTAAATAGAATGGCCCTGAATTCGACTGTGTTATTACACTTACGTCTAATGATTCCCAATCGCGCCACTATCCGGTGCACGTTTTAGAAATGATAGTAACAGGTGTTACTAGGGTGAGCGTTCAAAAGGACACTAGTGATGCGAATGACGGGAGCCGGTATGTGCTTTGTGGTTCCGAACAGAAAAAAAAAACAAAAATCTAAAAGAAAAAATGTTTAACGCTTTGTGTTTGTAGAACTGTGTGAAATGTAGGGACCAGCAGATTTTTTTTGTCGCGATTTCATATTTGGTCCCATAGTAAAAGTTGTTCATAATGATGAGTACAATGACCCCTTAAGAGGTTGATGGTGTTTTACCAATAACCCTGTATAAGGAACGATCCTTACATCCAGAAACTACGGAACGCCACCTGCTACGAAGCAGGTGATATTCTGTAGTTTCTGCCTGTCCCCAAGAGAAGCAGGCGTGAGTTTTTGTATATGTATGTATTGTTATTTTAATACAGATAAGATTCGAAGGCATTTTGGCTATCTTATAATGACTCGCACTCAAACGTCGCTTGGTCTTAGACTCTATAACAACTTAGAACAGAATTCTTGCTAGTCTATCATCATCAATTATTATGTATGCATTTTTGCTGATCAGACAAAACTAGTTATTAGAAGATACTTACCCGTGGTGGAAATATGTGTGTGACAAAACCTTAGGTTTGACCTTCGCCTTCAGGGCCAGAGCGCCCACGACTCCGGCTCCCACAGCACCAACCTTCGCTGCTCCCAGACCCAGAGCACCTGGTACGGGAAAAATAAACTTGTTATTTATAATAAAAACAATCAAACAAAGATAAAAAATTATATCGTTTCATTCAAATTTACCCGCTTGTGAATGAAATGTAATTTTTTCAAACTCGCTATTCAAATGTTACCTTAATTCTCACAATATGACGAAAGTTCGCACGACGTGTATGTAAACATCGTTATATTTTGATAATGTTTAACATTTTTATAAAAAAACTAAAACAATTTTTAACTGAAAAATGCTATTATAGTATAAATGAATATTTAAACGATAAAATATAAATAATGTATAAAAATTTCAATGTATATAAAGAATTCCCATAATGGTATTATTGGATTTATTTTAGATATAATTTTTTGTATTTATAAAGCTTCCTCTCTCCTACTATATCTTTGTCTTTTGCTGTGCCCGACAGGGTCCATGATGATCTAATTTTTTTTTTTAAATTTACCACCTAAGTACACATTGTGGAATGCAAATAAAGTATTGAGTATTGAGTATTAAGATCCTCTCATACATCAAAGGTGTTGCAAATCGATAAAAGTCTGACTTGTTTCGAAATTAGGTAAATTAGGCTCACCCCTATTACATGGGCCTTACAACAGAACTGGAGAAATGTCGGAGTACTATAGGTACACCTGTGCTAACCCTTCTGGTATTACAGGCATGATGTTATCTTATTATTATACGTTGTTTAGAAATCAATTTTTCACAATAACCTGTAGTTAAAAAAAAAAGCTCCTACCAAAATAATAACAATCGCATTCAGAAGCGCTGCAACATTGCTCTACAAAAACATATATTCTAAAGTCTAAACTACATACACACACGTACAACTAGCCACATTTCTCGTACAATATTTCAGCATAGGATGTTAGAGCACGCCTATCAGGCGTATCCTGCCTTGGAATGCTGTTACATCCATCAGCGGATTAGCGCCGCCGCCTAACGACCGGGATAATGATTTGCGTACCAAAACATGTTTACATGTACGCAGACGACACAAATTTGGATTTAAAAAAATTTTAGAGAAGAAATTCTAGTAAGAAGTAGCTTAGTTTATTCCTTTCAAAATAGTTTGCTCTCGTAGCACTGTGCTACGAGGTGCTACGATTCCCGTTTTCGTAGCACATAACTACGCAACAGAACCGTAGGGACAATCTGTCACTAAAAAAATAATTTATCCATGGTTACAAAATACCAATAGAATATAGTGAACGCTGATGGCTCAAACTGCCTATCTAATAATATTATTCATCTGTAAGTTATCCTACAGATTCCAAAATGACGCGGACGTATCTATGCCCAAATGTATGTTTACCTACTTTTGCAGTTACATAGACTTATGCAATGCGTGTGAATAGTTTAAATGGGTTTATTGGAAAATAAACCAGTATTTATGTGCGATCCTGACGTTTAGCAAATATCTGAAAGCCGATGTCCGCATAGTACAAATATTTAGTCTGTTGCGGAAACATAAACCGCAGCATACAAGGACTTTTGCTTACTGTACCACATTATTTGAATATTTTGAAGCATTAAAAGTGAGCATTACTGCTTCGCAGGAGGAGGTGACGGCTTTCCATGCCCTCTCGCTCCGTACCATGGCCTGGACCAGGGCCGGACGCGAGAGATCGCCAGCGCCGATCGCCTGCACGAGGACACGGCAGTACCCCGCTCCAGCCGGGCAGACCTCCACCGTGTCCTCCGGGCGATCCACACAATAGTGATACCCGGATTAGGGCAATATCTGGCGTCTGATTTTTGGATAGCTGTAAGCCTTTATATAAAAACCTTCACATTTGACCTTGACCCTACATGTATATCAAAGAACTATACATGGTAGTAAAACAATATCCGCACTATTTTCACATGCAATCAGAAGTAAGCCCCAAAAAGGCCTCTGCTAGAAATAAGTATAAATTATGAATTAAAAATACCTCACTGTAAGTATATTGCAAATATTTAGGAGGAATATATATGTTAACGCCATTCAGGCGTATAATAAGTTACCTAACTCATTTAAGGAACCCCCCATCCCCATGTCCAGGAAAAAGCTGTCAAGTTTTATTGGATAATTGCTTTTATGACATTGGCGAACTTATGGAATACTGAGATGGAATATTGTAAAAATCCAAGATGACAGTCGCTTTGACATTGATTTGACAATAACGATTACCTAATTATAATAATATTCTTCGTGTTTTTTTTTGGGTTTTTTTAAGTAAAGTACCAACATTTTTTTTTTTTTTTTGTGAACTTTAAGTAAATTTTGTAATATTCCTAATTATGTATAACTTAATTTATATTCAAAGGTAAAAAATTAAACCTTCGAATATAGGTTACAAAGGCTTCTGCGTTTAGTGTTGACATTATATACAAACACCAACTATTTACTTAACTAAATAGTTCGAATACTTGCTCACTCAAGGCTTGAATAGTGGCACTTATATAATTGATAGAAAATTGAGAAGTCAAGGACGAATTTATCATCAAAAAAAAGTATTTTGAGATTTAAGAGATTAAGGGAAAATTGAATCTTTATCTTCCTTTGTCTCTCAAGCAATAACAGTAAACCTTGGCGAGTGCCGACATCACTGTTTTCTAACTTAGGGATAGATAATTAAATATATTTCATTCACAATAGGTCCTACAGAAGGTGAAGTACAGCGCCATGTTGTGAGAAGAAATCATTAAATAAACTCTCATCATAATATGCATATGCACTAACGGAGACAAAACATATTTAAACGTATAATAATAATCAACAATCAATTAAAAACTTCACCTCAACACGGCGTTTAACTCTCAGGTAAATGCAATTATTATAAACTAGACAGTCATTACATTACCAACTATTATTTTCCCAATGAATTTTATGCATCGTTATTTAGCTATGCTAATGGCAGACAATGTTTTCCCACACAAAACCTCTATATTTCGTATTCTAAGTGTACTTCAGAAGCCGGCACAGTATAAAAAATATGTGGTAAATTGTTTCTAAAACATATTGCGTCTTGCATGGGCAATGAATGACACTGCGAAAACGATATTTGTGTAAGAATTAAGAAGCCAAATCATGCGGAACACGTCACCCGGTTAGGGTTACCATTTCGAAATTTGAAAAGTCCTGACAAAATGCCGGACATTTGCAAAAATAACACACATTTTACTTTTTAGTCTTACTTTTTACAGTATTCGTTATTTGTTTTTTTTTTTAATTTCTCAAAGAATCCTTTTTAGTCTAAAAATCCGGATAAATGACAAGGTTGGACAAAGTCCTGACGGAGAATCAAAAAGACGGACTAGTCCGGAAAAATCTAGACTGATGATAACCCTAAACCCGGTGGGGACCAGAAACATCAAGTAGGTATGATACAGCTGACAAGGTCATGACCCGATTAGCTAAATCATCTTCAGTGCTACCTTGATGGTATGTTCTAAACAAATGTTTACAATACGCGACGCGGTAATAAGTTTAATATTTGATTTTTGCAATACTCGTAGTAGGTAATTAATTATGTGTTTAACATGAACCTCGAGTGAAATTTATATCTTCGTCTACATTCGTCGTACACAATTGAGCTACCGTTTTTAGGACTAAGTCGTAGATTATCGTATTTTCAGAACTTTAAATTGAGTCAGACAGACTTATTAATGAATGTCTAAAGCGATGCTAGGTAAACGAAGATCATTCAATGTCACCAATAGATTTCTCTCTTATCAACTCAATACAGCTTCAATTGCTATCACAATGCTCAAAAGTAAAGGAAATTCCAATAGAAATGATAATGAAGAAACTACACTTGTCGTGATAACTTAACACATTATAGTCCTTGAACTCTCTCAGCGTAACTAAAAAACTTTATTCTTTGGAATGGTCATCCATTGTTGCTTATTCAATTTCCTTATAGAATGCCAACACCTGTTTGGAACTTAAAAACCTACCAATTATCATCTTCTTAGCATTTTTTGTTTCATATTTGTTTTAACAATACATTTTTGTATGACTTATGCAATAATTCGTATGATTGTTTAGACATGAGTAATAAGTTGTGTTATATAGTTCCTAGAATATGCCAGGGACGCGAGGTGCGCTCACGACCTGTATTCGCCACTACTTCCTGTCGTACAAACGCAGGCTTGCGTGCACCTCTTCGTCGCCTTACGAGCAATTTTAAGAAGAATTTCTGCAGTTTGGATCTGTTTGCTTTGCCACATAGTAAGTTTAAACTCATGTTACTTAATATATTGAAAAATTAATGTGAAACTTTTGTTCCGCTTATATGCGGCATCTTTAGCGGCTTTGTTTTGTTGGTACTTTAATAATTTTCCTCTTATTTATTGTTTACAACGCTAGTCTTTAAATTTACCAAATTGTCTCACTGTGTATCTGTGGAGAACGTGGTTGATTTCACATTTGTATCATTTCTGTTTCCTATCTTTCTGTTTTTCTTAATGTGTAATTGTTTGTTTTCCCTAATAAATAAAATAAATAAAATAAAATAAGCTAATTGTCCTTGGAGTGGATCATCGCAGGTCTAATAAACCAACTGGACATGTAATGCTGACATAACCTTAGCACAACGAATACCTTGCAAAAACTTGCTCCAAATTAGTTAGCAACGACACACTTGTTATTTGTTGGTATTAGAACCTACCAAGTTAACATTTAACTTTTCTGAAATAGGTAGTTAAACTTCGTACATTTGCTGTAACAGCTTTTCGTGGCCACTGCTGCACGTCTGTGAGGTGAGTGTCACTATGATTTTTTTTTAACCGCTTCCCCACACTAGGAATTTCTCCTGTATCGTGGGTGCGTTTACAAGCATTTAAACTCACATACACAAACAGCCAGACCCGGAACAACTACTTGCAGGTCATACAAATATTTGTTCCGTGCGGGAATCGAACCCGCGACACGTAACGCAGCAGTCAATCGCTTAACCACTGCGCCAACTGTGCCGTCAAAATGTAAATGTGGCGGTGGGAAATGGAAGCTGAACTAATTAACAGAGCAAATTAATATTAGTAACAGCTTTAAACCCTACCCAAAACACGCTCTTCTGTTAGACGTTATTCTCAAAAATATAAACGAAATTCTCACCAAGTATCAACTTCTTCTTCAGCAGTATTAGCCCTCTCTTGTTCCTGGGACTCCTGTCGTGCGCAGGAGTGTCGAGGAGTGAATCCTGCGCCGCGTCCACGGGTGAAGACTCCTGCGCCCGCGCCACCACCACGGCGATCAGGCACAACAGTATTACGATGGTTGAGGTCTGCATGGTTGAAGTTTCTGTAAATGTTCAAAGGGCTCTTGTTAATGAAAATGTCAAACACTAAACAAACGAAATGTGGATAGAAAAGGTGGCACTCTGAAGAGGACTTATTCAAAAATAAACAAACTTAATGTAGATAGGACAAAAGTTATAAGGTACTGAAGTAGACTTGTTTAATCTGGATGTCACGAAACAACTTTCAAGCAGGAACTAGAGACACTGAACATAACATTTTATTTCGTTTTTATTGATTTTCATACCTCGTTCTATTTTAATGTCACCTAACTAAACTACATTCGATAATTTACTCGCTACGAATGAAGCCTTGATCTCTCACTCACAATCACACACTATCACAATAATATAAGAACAAAGGGATAGTAACAAGAACCTCTGATGGGTTCACACAGGGTCACACGTTTACTTATAATGTCATCGTCAACTTAAACATAAATATTGATTCCGGTAGTGCTTCCTAGATATTCGGTTAAATATTTTTGCCTTATAGGGCAGCCGGTGTCATTTGCCAAATTACCGCGTTTTTCATCATTTTAATCCTCTTTCTTTGTTTATGCTTTACCGTAGATAGGAACCTACTACGAGATATATCAAGCGTATATTTAGCGGATGCCTTTTTATTCTAGTAAAAGGATTTAATACTTGGCGCTGGTACTGTAATTATCTAAATACAGTATCTAGTTCGGTTTAGACGGAGAAGTTTAACGTTGCACTTTGTTTTGTTTACGGCTCGTCGCGCGACAGGCGGTGACTTTGTGTCGCGTGTCGCCCCTTTTGAAGAAACCTTTACGGTAAACCCTTTCGTTAGGTAGAAAGGGTTTACCGTAAAGGTTTCTTCTTTCCTCCTCCTCTTTCCTTATTCTTATAACTTTAAGTGTCATTTTAGTCTGACCTACCAATCGAACCATGGTCCCCAACTAAACAAACTCAGGGGCACACTGCTGGTACTGACCTATTAGCATGGCATCTATGTTAATAAGCAGTACCCACTTAGACATTACTTAGGCCTAAGGTTTTAGTCGCCGATGCCTTTCCCTCCTAAGACATTGTAATTGATCGCGGATTATCTTAAAAACAAACTCAAGCGTATTTGTTTATCGTCTGTTCTTAATCTATGTTAATTAACAGACAGTCAGCTGGAATAATCGGGATTAAAGAGACGCGTCGATAGAAGTCGCCTTAATCCTCACTAACATTACGAAAAGAGAAAAAAAAGTACCTGAATAAATATTTGATTAAACAAACCCAATTCGAGGCTAAGTTATTTTATATATTTATATATAAAAATATGAAATCTACATGAATATTATTTTGTCATTCGTTTTAAATTGATATAAACGAAACATATTCCGGTACAAAAATTTTCTTAAAAAGAAATGTTGCAATTCCGCTAAGAAGCGTTCCAACGGAAATTGAGACATTTCTATTTGGTTTTCGTTCAACATTTCCTAGCCATCTCCTTGGCGATCCGGTTGCGGCTGCCGGCGAGAAAACATTTACTTCGCTACCTATCGACTGATGCACGCCAAAATACTAAAAATATACCGAAGAAACTACCAGAATGTGAACTAGCGACCATACAATTTAGAATTATGAAAACGAGCCATATTTCAGGATCGTGGGATGTCATTAATTCCCAGCTATCCTCACAAATATTATAAAAGCGAAAGTAAGTTTGTTTGTTCGTTTGTTACCTTTTCACGCCTAAACCACGGAACCGATCATCCTGAAATTTTGCATATACATGGTCAGGGGTACAGAAACGGACATAGGATACCTTTCATCCCGAAAAAAATTACCGTTCCCGAGGAAAACAACAATAATGTTCTTTTGATAATAGATGGCGCCACATGTACTGTGTAAGAGTTTTTATTTTTTATTTAAGTACCTAATACATTTTGTGAGCCTCGAGTGTCGATAGACCGGTTTTTCATCCTCCTAACTATAATATTATAGATGCGAAAGTAAGCTTGTTTGCTTGATACCTATTCACGCCCTACACCGCTAAACCGATCATCATGACATTTTGCCTATACGTTGTCAGGGATATAGAAAAAAATACTCCAAAAAGACTCCAGTTTCCAATAAAACTAAGTTTTGCTATTACAATTAATAAAGCGCAAGGGCAAACATTGCAGGTAGCATTTGGAAAAGACATGCTTTTCCCATGGCCAGCTATTGTAGCATGTTCGCTTGTGTCCAATGCCCAGAATGTATACTTAGTACCACCAAATAGAAGGAGTGTTTCACATACAACATTGTGTATAGGAGCGTCCTAGAATAATGTTCCGTACGGAGCCCATGATTGCCAAACTACAAGCAGAGTACCTACAACCCGATTTGATTGTCAAATTCTAAATTAACGCGAGCGAAGCCGCGGGCAAAAGCTAGTATTCAAATAAATATTTAAATAATTAAGTATGTCAAACCCGACATTAAATAATAGATAAGAGTAATGCATAATTCATTTGTGGAATCATATTATAATGGCTGACACGTGGGCTTTAGGTGTGTCAAATATCGAATGCTAATGAGCCATCAATATCTCTGGGCTTTAATTGTCCCTTCATGATGGTAGTAAATAACGCTTGTATTGCAAAAATATTCATGAAGTGATTCAACCATTCCATGATAACTTATGCTAATAAGGTCTATATTTAAATATGCTGTCTATAATTATCTGAATAAATAACCTTAAGTAAATCCTATTTTTTAACGAACGATACGGGATATTTTTCAATTATATATCGTCATAGGTCTATCTTGTTTCCACTTTCTCTCTGCCCCTACGCACTATACGCACTAAAGAAAAACCTGCCGCTAAACACTGATGCGTACAAAAAATAATTACGCAAGTACCTTGGCGATATGTTAACGTACACACAACACAGCACTGCAGCAGCCACTGACACACGATGACAATGAGCTGGTGTCCAATTCTTTTATAGATTGCACTACGATGCTCCGGGGGAGGGCGTCCGGCCGCCTCGCAATTCATAGGGTTCAAGGAAAACGCACGCACAAGTGCCTACCTATACGGGTGTCTGTCAGACGTCCCTTTTGTTCGCTTAGTACCGGGTTATAATTAATACACAAGGTTTTCGTGTCTACTTCACAAATTCAGCAACATTTCGATTATTTTATGGCTCATTTTTGGGATGTCTGAAGTAAATTATTAGGTAATATTTTAAAATGGAAAAAATGGAAAGTCCTTAAAACTTATTTCGTATTTAAAATATTTAGTTATCAGTGACGTTTTCTTTTCTTTAGGTGCATTAATTTGAGTAATTATTTATAATTTTGAGGTTCTGTAATGGATGATCTGAAATGATCATAACAGAACATCCATATTTGTGTTAGTAAGTACCTACTTAAGAACTGTGTTAGTAAACCACAAAAAAAAAACTAAATCAATAAGACATACAGTGTAGAACGATCCAGTGTCTAAGAAATGGACCATCTAACCGGTCCGCTATTACTTTCAGAATGCTGTTGGAGCTTCCTCTGATACATTTCATTTCATTGATTTATTTATCCAATAACAATTAACAGTAACAGTGCAATATGCAGGCCGTTCTCTTTCTGATAATGGCATGAAAGCCATCAATCCGAGCCTCCGTAAAAAGGCCAGACGCACTACAGTATCTCGGCATCCCCAACAACATCATAAAACATCCTAAAATTATCGTAATATTTAGTAATAATTGCAATAAAATAGGTAGGTACATGAAAATTGGCAACTCTATTTTAAAACGGTTCGAATAATTTGTTTATTGTAAGTATGTATTTACATGCAGTTTCTCTTGATCTTTACAAAAATAACCGTACAAAATTGAAAGTAGGAACCACAGTTTGCAGACAAAACAAAATACAGAAATTGTGAAGGCGTAGTTCTAAGTTGACTTAAGATCTTCAAAGTTCACGAGCAGTAGTCCTCATGTGTCAATGACTGGTACTTAACATACCACACATTGCTGCTTTAGTGGAAACCCCATGTTTTGGTTACGTATTAACACCCATAAAATCGCCGCTTCATGTTGTATTATAAATATTACATCGAGGTCACTGTCAATGCATTCGAAACAGTAGGTAAAGCCAAGGACGACAGTATATCTGCAATACATTCTACGATCTTACTTGTATCGAGAAAAACGTTATTTTACGAGTGAATGTAATTTATGTTAAAAAAAGACAGTATAAACGTGATGATCAATGCTCGTGCCTTTTCTGTATGAGAAGATGTTTTTACCATTTTTTTTTTTTTAGGTTGGATGTCATTAACTAACTTCTCCCGCTCTGCGCGGAGCGGGAGGGCGTGTCAGACTCTTACTAACTAAAACCCACCCGTGTTCCTTCAGTTGCCTGTGCCAGGGGCCACGGTAACCCTTTCGGAGTTTCCCGCAACCCTGGCAGGCATCGGCCCTAGCGGACCCCGTCAAAGAGCGGCCGAAGAGGCGTTTGCCCTGCAGTGGGACAATAGAGGCTGGTATTATTATTACAGTTGGAAGTTAAATAGCAGAATAACGAAAAATATTAGACTGTTCTATTATTTTCATTATTTGGGATGTGTATAAGGTACTTCTTTTGTTGTTTCATTTTAAGAACAAAACCTAATTATATCATAATAGTCATCCACTGTCATTCGTTCGGCGTTCGTAATGGGCTCAAACTTACCTACCTACCTATTTAATAGAAACCTGCCAACAGTGGCGTTGAATAAAAGTTTTGGTCTATTTTATTTAGTCAATTTTATTTTGTTTTCTGCCTCTATGGAATCCTGTCCCGATTGTATGTAAGAGGGCTAGTATACCTTTTTCTGTGTGGACTGCAATGCCTGTCTGATTATAGTATAGTTAAAATCTCGCTGCAGACTTGGTCATAAATCATAATCGGAGTAGGGATGTGCGCTAGTTGCGCGCGCTCAAGGCCATTATCGACGATGACTCAGACGAAGAATTTTAATTTTCTATTTTTAGTTTTATATATACGTTCTTTTGTTTATATGTTTAATATGCTTTGTAGTAAATTTGGTAACAAAATAAAAAAAAAATGTGTATTTATTTCTATCACCCATTTATAAATATATAAAACTATCGATATCACTCATCGACTGCAGTAATGCACAGGACTACGTGTGGGCGTGGCCTGCCCATAAGGCCCGTGAGTGGGAAAGAGAGCGAAACACTCGAATGATTTATGACCGAGTCTGCAGCGAGATTTTAACTATACTATAGTGCTAGTATGCCGGTGTGATCGTCCTATTTGATTGAGGGTACACTGGGTTTACTGTGTGCGTGTGCCAGAGCCTGTCTCGAGGGACGCGGCCCTTTGACTTTGCGAGAGACTCTACTGAGGGTGCTGTGCCGTTAGACTGTGCGAGAGTCGCTGGGCTTTTGGGCCAAAACATCGCATCGTGATACGTCGCAACGTGCCACGATGCGATGTCGTGTCGTGGAAATCGACGACGTGCATCGTAAAAATTATCGACACGTCGTCGCATCGTGGTCGGTAAAACTACCTGTAGGTACGTATTAGGGCCAAAACAAATCCTACGAGTACGATACGACGTTGCATCGTGGGACGTTCCGACATTGCGACGTAGTGCCGTCGTGGTGTGTGTGTGCTGTGCGGTTTTGGGCCTATGAAGTGTGAGGGACACTGCCCTATCGTGTTATGTATCGTGTTGTGTTCCGCAAAAAAAGTGCCATACGTCGGAGGCTCCATACACGTGTGGGCTGGAATTTCTTCTGGAAAATGGCACTTTAACTGCAGAAAGATATGAAATGAGTATGTTGGCCCATTTTTAGTAAACATGGGCGAGAACGCCATCTTTATGCAAGATAACATGGAGTGGCCAGCACGCCGCCCAGACTGGAACCCCATAAAGCATGCCTGAGACGAACTGGGACGACGTGTAAGCCAGCGAAATTCCCCTCTAATCACTCTTCGTGAACTGAAAGGAGCACTGATAGAATAATTATAGAATATTCCTCAGCATCAGCTCGAATCAGAAATCTGGTGGAAAGCATGCCAAACCGTATAACAGCTGCTCGTGGTGGCAATACGAAATACTAAAATGTGTAAAAATTGCATATTTGATACCGTAGCAGATTTTTCGGAATCTAGTGAAAATTAAATTTTTACTTAACTTACTTTTATTCCAAATCAACTTCATATTCTTAAACTTTTATGAGATTAATTTAAGCATTATAAAATGTACAGTCTTTATTTCATAAAGCTGGCGCCAATATTTTGGAAGTTATTGAGGTTTTGGTTACCGACCCGCTTTCCTTGCGGCCCAGTGTAGTAGCTTGTAGATGTGTACTAATCAAGTTACAGACTTCATTATTTTTAAAGCTGGTGACATAATAGGTATCTCATGTACTAATGAGGAACCTATTACGGATTGCTGCAAAACTGCAACCAACTTGTATTGTAACTAGTTTTTTTTTACGCGCAGTTGAACTCACGTGAACGCGTAAGTTCTGCCAAAATGATACATTACAACGTTGCGATGAACAGAAATAACTTGTATTTTAGCTTCGAGACCGTGTCCATCTTTCTTCCTCATTAGATGCCTTATCAAATTACCTACATAATGAAAAGATATATTGACCTACATATTCGACTTTGAAGAGTCACATCGTCACATACACAACCGCATCAATAGCCGTGGGCTATAAGATCAAAAAAGGGATAACTTAAATCCAAATTAATATTGTTGAGACATCGCCTCATCTTTTTTTAAATTCTCTTAATATTTTCTGAGTTCCTGGTGGTGTTACTAATAAGCAACACGAACCAAACGCGGCCTCAAATACTTTAAATGTTTTAATAATTAACTTTTCAGTAAACGAACAAGGAATTTGGTGTACCAAAAAGGTTTTATCGTTATTTGATCAACAACTTGTTTTATTTCTATAAGTCACCATGTTTTTTAAGTTGTTTTTGTAGGAAACTAAACGTAAATTTGAGATAATATTTACTCGAGTATGAATAAAAGCCATTTCTAATACTTGGGACCCGTTTATTTGTCGTCCAAGAAACATTAATTTGGCATTCCGCAAAATTCTTCGAAACCTGTTGAGACAGTGATGTGTGTCATCCTGGTAGTGACAGGTATGTCACGCATTAGTGGCCCAGCATAATTCAGTGACTTAATATATCTCACAGAGTACTTTTTTTTCTTGCTGGTAGAGCTTGCTATGGCGTAGCACTTTTGGTAGATAGAAAATTATTATTATAAGAATTTATTATAGAAATAATTATTATAAGAAGAAGTACCTACACTTCTTCTGCCTTTTGATCTATTCTAGGTCGGTAAATATGCCACCAAGATAATAGATGGCCAGCGATTGCGAAGGCCCATGGACATCACACCAATAACTACGGTGTAACTGCTGATGCCCAAACGTAGAGAGAATGAGTTGAATCTCACTCATGTAATAGTGAGCTCGGAATAGAATAAATCTGCTTGGAGGAAAAAATAGGTCTGAAGGTACTTCACCCCGAGACAAAGCTTGTCACTTGCAACTTTTCTTTTGTGTTGGTCTTTCATGTGCTGTTTAGTTTGTATTGTCATACACTAAAAATAGTAAGCTTCTATTTTACAATTATTTATTTTGTTTCGGCTCGCTACGTGTCGCCGCTTAGGCACACCTTGCGTTGCTCCGCATCGGTGCCCCTGCGGTAAAGCTGTCGACAGCCTCGGGCGCCATGGGCTGTCCTGCTGCAGGAGCGCAGGTCTCATAGCATGGCACGCCAGTATCAACGATATTATTTGTAGAGCCCTTGTCACCGCCGGCGTACCAGTGGTATTAGAACCAAACGGCTTGGTACGTGACGATGGGAAGAGACCAGACGGCATGACGTTGTTGCCTTGGAAGGTGGGTAGGCCTCTGGTCTGGGACGCAACCTGTGTCGACACCCAGGTCATGGTGGTCAGGTCAGGTCATGTTCCTAGCACGGCGGGCTGTACTGGCGCCGCTGCTGCGGCTGCTGAGACCCTCAAGCGGCGCAAATACTGTAACCTTGTGGGTAATTACAGTTTTGAGCCGTTTGGGGTTGAAACGCTCGGTTCATGGAGCCCGAGTGCGCGTCTCCTTTTTAAGGAAATTTCTCGCCGACTGGTCGGCACTTCACGTGACCAGAGGGCTGGGTTGTTCTTTGGCCAAAGAATTAGCGTTGCCATTCAACGTGGCAATGCTGCCAGTCTTCTGGGCACCTTTCCGGATGACAGCAATGCGGACGAGTACTTCGACGCCTAAGTTTCCTTTTGTTTTTGTATTTATTTGTACAGTCAGTTAGTCGTTTAATTTAGTAGGTACCTAGTTTAAAATAGTAGTTTTAACATGAAACTTCACTAATGGGAAGTTTCATGTTAAAACTACTATTTTAAACTAAACTTTAAAGAGTTTTCTGAATCGGATCAGTAGTTCCAAAGATGACACCTTACATACAAACTCACAAATGTTACCTCTCTATAATACTAAAGTAGTTACCGACGTGTAATATGTATAATTATTTATTATAGATAATTGAAAGCACGAATTTACAGCAACATTATTATTGTTTCAAAGCAGGAATACTTATTATGTGCAAACGTAATTATTTAATTGTTGATTCTGCAATAAATAGCGCCTGTTAAAACAATATTTCTGGGTTTAATAAACTGTGTTATATTTAGGTAATTTAACTGTTAATAGTATATACATACGAATTATATTATAACAATTTAGCAAGGTGTTTTTAAGAAGGTCTCTGGGGAAGTTTCCAACAAATGAAAACAGTATTTTTATCGATAAGCACTGTTATGTTTTCAAGAGTATTGTTTTCTTATGGTGTGCGAGCCATCATTGTTTTCCTAGAGCGAAGACAGTCTTCGAGTTAACAGGTAGGTAATTAGTAGGCCGAGTGCAGACCTGACTGCGCACGACCTACTAATTACCTATTCAAACAACAATTTCAATACAGCATGCGGCAATTATTAGTCTACACAGTTAAAATCACACTACATAGTACGATATTTCATTCAAATGCCCGGTATTTAGCATAGACGTGAAGTTACGACCTTCGTGGTGTTTGTTCAGCGATGGAAGTGGTCGTAAGACCAGTCTGATGTCGCAATTTTAAATGAGAAGACGCACCTATAACTATAGTACCTATGCTCATATGAACCGCAAAAGTTTACTTTTATGTTCGTAAGCCCTGATTTACACGGTGCGATTTTATTGCCTGTTGCATACGAAGTTGAAGCAACAATAAAAGTTGAATGTCGGTTGAAAGTTGATGCCGGTCATTTGTTGCTTCAATTTTATTGTACCTACGTCACAGGCAAGAAACTTGCATCGTGTAAATGGGACTTTACGCAGAATTTAAATGGTTTACGTAACGTCACGCGTTAAGGCTCCCGCAGACAGGCGCGACGCGACTCTTGTAAAACAATTTCCATGATGTTTTCATAGAAATTGTTCTACTAGAGTCGCGTCGCGCTGTGTTTTATTTTATTCAGGGACATTAAACAGCTACAATATGTGTTGAGACAGAGAAAAGATAATACAAAATATTAACAATATTGCAGCCCACTACATTATCCGCATATTAGCAAAATAAAATATGATAATGAGTGTCACTAGATAGGTAATAAATAATTACATCACATTAATAATAATTAATTACATTTTGCAAAATATGTGATTATTGTTTTGTGGGCGCCTACAGCGCGATGACTTTGTGTCATCGCGCTTCTCTTTTTTTTCTATGCAGTAATTTATTTCAAAATATGAAGCAATCATCTATTTACAAATAATATATGGATTGGACTAAAAAATTAAAACACTATCACGTTAATATGTTACTTGAAGAACAATCTGAAAAAAAAACAGAATGATTGTCTGTAGTACGGTAAGTATATGTAGAGGTATTTTCGTGACTTTTTTCTACCGTACCAAAGTTGTATTATGTTTTCAACACACTATCTAACTAGCATGCATCCTGAAAAATATCATATACTTTTCTGATTTTGTTTACTGCAGTGGATCATATACTTTTAGGCATTATAAAACTTGCGTTTAGGTCATGTAGTCCCCTTAAGATATATTGACAACGAATTTCGACTACAGGAAAACGTGATCGTTTTTAATCAAAGGGTACGATAGCTAAGTATACCTAAAAGAAGTATAGGTAGGTATATAATTTTCAATTATAACAATACCTATATCGGGTCAATAACCTCGTGTTTTTATTTTATCATTATAATTTTAGCACATAATAGTTCTAAATTAAGAAAAACCTATCATAGTAACGGTGGGTTTTAGCGTGTTTAAAATCAGGTTCGCTAAGTTTGTTTGCGCCTTCGATCAAGAATATGCGAATATAGATTGGTTATTTAATATTCATATAACGCAACTAAATTAGGTAAATGAAAGAGATACAAAATAGGTGTTATAATACCTACAATACCTAATTTATTCTCTTCTTTCTTCTCTTTAAAAGTATTTTTAGTAAAAGTACTCACCTACCTAAATATTAATAACAAAATACTAATTCCCTTTTTCCTATATTATTTTTCCTTCTATTTCTAGGGAAATTCTCGCGGCAAACCGTATTTGTATGCAACTTATGCTTTAATAAATAAACATGGGCGAAATTAAAAAGGAATAGTGGGAACAACCCAAATTAAAGACTAATTCGCTGTATAAATACTACGCAGGATAAATGAGACAAAACATGATGATGGTTTGTCTCATTTCAAGCCCAGTATGATGATACTGGGCTTTATCAAAGTAAACCACTTAGCTAATTTACAACTATTTCTTAAAAGTCGGTATCTAAATAAGTAGGTGGGTATTTATCAGAAATTAATGTGTGAATCTAAAATTAGATCAAGATAAAGTTGTTAAGGAAAATTCGATTCGATAAATGATAAATGATTTTATTTCTATGTAGGTTTGTACAATCACTTTTACACGTCAATCATATTTTAAAAACTAGATGAGGTCGGCGTTTCCTATCTGACTACTCTGAGAAGAAAGGCCGAAACAAACTCAGAGGTCACAGTTTCTTTTAAAGTCCAGACATAATCTTGGTCAGATAATGTGATTCTATTAATAATATAACGTAGGACCGATACGCCACGACTACGCTGCTACGCGATTAGGTAGGTACCTATAACAGCAAAATTAGACAGATATTTCTTTTTGTAAAGCAAAGTGTTCCCACTCGTCGTAGCATAAAGTACTAATCTTCTTGTTCTAATCTAATTTATTCTTTACTAACATTTGCCAGCGGCTTCGCCCGCGTATAGGTCGGGAACGTACTCCCAGGATAAAAAGTATCCTATGTGTTAATCTAGGTTATAAACTATCTGTGTGCCAAATTTCATCCAAATCAGTTTAGCCGTTTTGTATGATTGTGTAACAAACATCCAAACATACAAAATTTCACATTTATAATATTATATACTAGCTTCTGTCAGTGACTTCGTTCGCGTGGAAGTCGTAAGGATACCAAAATATACTAAAGTAACAGCCACATTTTTATAAAACTTTCCTATATACTACGTTTGTAGTTTTGGTCTCAGCAGCCAAAATATGAAGAGAGTCAGGACTGGTGACGCGGGAGCGCGGGACGGGTTGTCCGTGTGAGAAGCAGCTCGTCCTAAGGTTGACACCCGCAGCCTTCAGTAGTAATTCCCCATTGCTTGCCAAGGTTTTCGTGAATTAGTGAACGCCTGCGTTCCTTGCGCCTTCATTCGACACAGTCTCTGTTCCCACCCTTCTCTACAAACTGGAGTGTATACATATGTATTCGTGGCCAACCACTTGAACTCTTCAAAGACTACCTTCATAACAGAAAATTGGCTGTCAAAATCAATTCATTTATAAGTGACGAAGAAACTGTCACATACGGAGTCCCGCAAGGCAGCGTGCTGGGACCTACACTTTTCCAAATCTACATAAATGACCTATGCACGTTGCCTTTACATAAATCACAAATCTTCACTTATGCTGATGACACCGCGATAGTGGTCTATGGTAATACTTGGAGCGAGGTAAAGAATATTGCGGAGCAGTCTCTAAAAACTGTCATGAACTGGCTGTTACTAAATCTACTCACCTTGAACGTGGACAAAACAAACTTTATTCCCTTCTCTATGAATTATAGGAACAAAGCTCCACCTGAATTTATTATCACGGCGCATAGGTGCTCTGATCCCAGTTCTTGCTCATGTGCAACGCTTACCCGTTTTAATCCCACGAAGTACCTGGGTGTAGTGATTGATGACGGACTGAAATGGTATAACCAAATAGATAATACTGCTTCGAAAGCCAGAAGACTTATCTATATTTTTAAATCTCTGAGAAATTGCGCAGACACTAACATTTTAAAAATGGTTTATTTCGCACTCTGTCAGTCCGTTATCACTTACTGGATCCCGGTATGGGGAGGGGCTGCCAAGAACAGGTTTAATGTGGTGGAGCGAGCACAGAGAGCTGTCCTTCAGGTGATGCTTGGCAGACCATACAGATTCCCCACTACTAAATTATATGCGGACTGCAAATTACTTACTGTGAGGCAGCTCTTTGTCCTTCGAGCCACTCTCAGAATACACAAACAAATTCCCACAGTAGATCCTACTAAGCGCAAAGCAAAGAATTTATGTCCGACAGTATTCCACAGAACTGCATTCGCTAGGCGCCAGTTTTACGTTCTAAGCACACTAATTTATAAAAATATGTGTAAAGCCATTCAGATAGCAGGGCTAAATCACCATGAAGTTAAGACCAAGGTGCAAAGTTGGCTACAGGATCATGACTATGCTCGAACAGAAGAACTACTACTCCACCAGCAGTAGGCATATAAACCTGTTCTACTGTTGTATGCATTTATAACTTGTTTGGATCATATCAGCAGCTCATACACAACTCAATTCAAACATCTCAATGCACCCTCCCGCAAACGCTAAACACACACACTTCTACATACACACCCTCACATACATACCCTCATTCCAACATAAACACCTTCACCATAACACACACACACTCATATACACTAAAAGTCGTTTCCGATATCCCTTAATATTCCTTCCTTCGTTGTTAACTTTAATATACAATACATATACTTTGTAGCCTGCAATGCCAATGACTATTTTTGTAATGTTAGAACACAACATAAAAGGTTTCTGGTATCACAGTGACAGCAGAACACTGACTCCTAAGTCACAGGATTACCTAGTTTAGGAGTCAGGGTTCACCTTATCTGTATGACCTTTGGTTAAACAAGTAATTTATGTCCTAGTTTTAGCAATGTCAAAGGTTTTTGTATGAATAAAGATTTTTATTAATATTATTATTATTCCTGCGTGCCTATACTTCCTAATGGAGTAATGGCAAAACACTGATTCACGGAATGATCCATTCTTACAGATTATTCGTGACGAACAGCTATCACTAAAATAATATTATAACAGTACATTGTAAACACACGGGATTTCTCTATACATTATTTTTTATTTATTTATTTGGTTCACCAACAATTGATTACACTAACATCTTGACAAAAAATAACATGTATTTAAAAAAAAAAACTTTGAACAGTGTAACAATTTACTTAAAGGTAAACACGACATGCACTAAATTAAATTATGGTAATTGTAAGCCTAGGTACATGTACAGTTTACAGCCAACTTAAATGAAAAGAAAAATATGTAGCAATATGTATTATTATTATTATTATAACATGCTTGTTTGAGGTGCATAAGTACAAATATTTTCACCTCAAACAAACAGGTTTTGCTGTTTAAAGACAGTGAGCAAAATTCGATTTTGCTGCGAGGGGAGACAATAGTACCTATATTATGCAATTAGTGAATAAAGGACGGATTTAAAGCGAGGGCCATAGATGAATCACGAGCTAGTGAAGGATTCTAACGACTGAATCACGACCGTAGGGAGTGATTCACGATGATTGAATCACGAGCGTAGCGAGTGATTCAAGTATTAGAATCCTGAGCGACGCGAGTGATTCATGGCCCTCGATATAAATCCGTTTTATTCAAGAGTTGCATACTATACTTTATACCATGACTACGAGAAAAAGAAAGATTTAAGCGAAAATAAACATTTGTGTTCGTACAACTTACAGTAGGTATTCAAAATAGCGCCAATTTAGGTACTAATGACAGCAAAGAACACAAAACAGTTTTCATTTTAATGCTAAACTCCTTGTCGAAAATGTCGACCAATCAAATTGAATTTAGAACACATCAATATAGGTCGAATACAAAGATTACACTTACACTAGATACGGCAAGCCACGACCAAGCGTGCCCTGCATGTTCGACTGTTCGTACTAAAAAAAGTCTGTTAGCTCAGTGACGCTTAGCGATTGAAACAATTCTGTTTACTTTGAGCACATCACTAAATGGCTGGGGTGAAGCTATCGTAGGTATAATAAAGATGACACGTTCGGTTTTCATACTATCTAATAACATGCCGTATCTAGCCTAGGTACTCTAAATCTGTGGTCGAATACATTGGTGTGTTCCATTTTCAAACCTCAAAACAGTGAGTAAAAGTGCTTTTTATTCACTGTTTTCAGTGGATAAAATAAGCTTTTTAGAGGGGGAATGGTATAAAGGTATATGGCATTATGGTAATGGTATGCTCAACTAGTTGAGTAGTGCTAATCGAAGTCTATCGTAACATTGTTGTTGAGTGACCGCAACGAAAGCCGTAATAAATTATTGAACGAAAATTTTCTCTATTCAAATCGATTCTCTGTCTACGATTCAAACCCATTTCGACGCACGACAGACACTTTTTAAACTCTTTTTTTTTTGCAAAGGTTGCCCCACACTAGGAATGTCTTCTGTATCGTGGGTGCGTTTACAAATACAAACATTTAAACTCGCACACATCTACAGATTCCCAAAGAGTTCCTAATTTGAAATTTAAATATTTTTTTCATCTGTTGCTTTTCTTACTGGCCTATTCTAAAAACTTTCAGTGTGACCCCCGTACAGTTGCTCGTGTAGCAACAACAGCAACTCATTTCCCTAGATCCACTTATATAGTTATGGCCGCCATTTTGGATTTTGATTTCCTGATTTTCGGCACCGGCGCGGCGGCGCCCCGCGGCGCCCTCGAAAACCATGAAGATGCCAGCATAACGAAAATGTTGCACATCATTTAGAATTAGAGCTGTTTGACCCTCGAAAACCATAAAAATAACACCGCTTTAGAATTAATACAGTAAGTATTTATGTGTCCATCGTTAAAATAAACTTATTTCAAAAACAATAAGTAGGTATAACCGACTTGCATAATAAAAAAACGGCCAAGTGCGTGTCCGACCACGCACAATGATGGGTTCCATTAGTCGGGATGAATTTATCCCAAGAACAAACTTAACTTTGAAGTTGATAAAATGTTCTCCCATACATTATACGTATAGACGTCACGGTCATTTCTCCAACTGCCGGTTGTAATCGCATTTTTTTATGTGATAAAACTACAAATTAACGATTATCGGACTTTTACCTTTACTAGTGCTATGAGACCTTGTTTCTTGCCAAATTTGATGATTCTAGGTCGACGGGATGTTTTGGTTTATTTGCGAGTATCAAAATATGTCGCATAAATAGCCGTATATTTTATTTCGTTGACTTAGAAGCTCGATTTACTTATTTGATATTAATTTCAACATGATACCTCCACGTATTCCTAAGAAAAAAGGTCTTGACAGCCGGACAGACAGGTGGATGGACGGACAGACGGCCCGACGTCGCACAACGAAGTCATCCTATATGGGTTCCGATTTTTCGTTTTGAGGTAAGAAACCCTAAAATTACTACTAGGTGCAAAATAACTATAGTTTGAGAAGTCGTTAGCAAGAAATTACCTAAACTAAAGGTATTTTGTACTTTGATGTGTTTTGTTTTTGAAGATAATAATAGTTATTTGTTATACAAGAGTGCAAAGTTGCTTTTTAACCGCGTGTTCAATTTTGATGACCGAGCAAGCGAAGGATTCTAAAATTGAATCACGAGCGCAGCGAGTGATTCAAAATTAGAATCCTGAGCGTTAGCGAGGGAATCAAAAGAGCACGAGGTGAAAAATCTTTGCACTCGAGTGCAACACGTAACTTTTCATTCCACCTCAGCGAGGAAATGACTAAATGCAAAAAAAAAACGTTTACAATCACAAGATAGGTACACTTTTATTTCAGTTTAGGTATTAATTACTACATTATGACAGGTAAGTATTACAGAATAATCTTTAAATTATAACAAAATAATACTAAGGTATAATTAAGAAAATTTTAAAGTAACGTTGCTACAGTTATTTAAATTGAGTGTAATATTTTTGTTTGGTACTGTAATATTGGTGTTAGTCACTTGTGTACTGTTTTTCGGTAAACTATCTGTCATACTTAATAGTTGTACCGATTCATCGGATTCCCTTGGCGTGAATGTTGGAGAGAGAGGGAGATGGTTAGGTGTTTCATAACGGCTTATTTTTGATGTAGAAGGGCCAGTCCAAGGATCCGATTGAGGCTCTTTCAGTGTAATGGCTCCTACGATGCCTTCACATATTTTAGACTTATTTTGGATGGAATCCTCTATGTATCCCTCTACAACTGCATTGGACTTCCAGCCTCCGTGGCGCTTAAGGGACAGGAGATCAGCTCCGGAATCAGCCAAAAGTGTGGCTGAAGTTCGTCGGAAACAATGACCCGTGTACAACAGGGGTTCTGGAAGTTCAAGAAATGTTGCTATTTCTCGTGGGATACTGCCAATTTTATTAGTACCCATAGGCTGTCTAACACACTTTCCATTGCGATACTGTAGAAAAAATCGATTGATTGGAGTGTTAGGCGGGCGTAAGGCTTGATATTTCTCAACAATCGTTACGTATTCCTTGCGAATGACGAAGTTGCGGTCTCTTTTTGTCTTTGTATTAGGTAAATTAATTAATAGTAAGTCATCTGAATGTTTCTCAATGTTTTTGACATTAAGTTGTGTTAGTTCATTAGTTCGACATGCTCCGTTTATTCCAATAATAAGAACAACCTGTAACGTAAAGAGTATTGTAGTAGATAAATGAATAAAATTGATATGAACGCATAATTATGCCTATCAACATCTACTAAGTATACTATTTAATTGAGATTAATATACTTAAGTAGATACTGAATGTGCAACTGACTTACTTTTGCCGCCAAATATACGGAATCGGGTGCTTCGTTAAGAAACTTTTCAATATCAGATACTGTGAAAACCTTCGATTTTTTTGGTTGATGACCAGATGAGGCTCTTTTTAAAAATGCCACTAATTTAGGATAGGTATCGATATGTTTGTCTTTTTTCATCTTTATTGTTGCTTTTAGCATCGAATACGTACTCCATAGAGTGCTTGCTTTCTTGTTCTCGGATAATTCTATAAAATATGCCAGCAAAACGTTTTCTGAGAAAGTTTTGGCTCCTTTTGCTAGTCGCCACGTGTTGAACATATCGTACTGTTTTAAATACTTCTCGCGTAATTGTTGAGGGAGAAAGCTCATTTGCGCATTATTAACAGTTTCAGTCAATTCTGTTGGCGTCAAGCAAACTTCCTCGTCGCTAGAATCACTCATTTTAGTTTTTTCACTTGTTTTCAAGTTTCTTGTTTTTAATATAAGGTTTAACAATGACGTGAAAAAATGCCGCGTAAAGAACCGCGTACAAAGCAAATTGAAAAAAGAACACCAAGAAGGTTCCGAGTCTGAGTTTTTAACAAATTAAAAAAAAGTTGTATGATATATTCGGCACCATAGAGGTAGCAGTAAATAGGTTTAATGTTTTTTTTAATTCACAAACTTAGTGCACACGATGTTCTAAATTCAATTTACTTTATCCTCTAGAGAATAAAAACGGCTTTTCCACTCAGATATTGAAGATTAAAAATACTCTTTCCGAGATGGTGGGATGAAAAACATTTTTTTAATGTTAGTACCTACGCAAGGCTACAGATCAAGCTATAATTTTCCAGTATAAGTTGATATCACATTGTACAATGAGAGGTCAGTATAAACTAGAAATGTATAGCTTGATGTGTAGCCGTGTGTACCTACCTCACACAAATTCGTGTAGGTAGTACTTTGTATAAATTCTCAGCAACTTCTTTCACGTACCATACGATAACCCAGTCACAATAGGTATACCTATACTGTTCGTCATTGAGGAGTTCCGTGACAGTAGGGTTTCCTCGCAGTCTATGATCAGTCAACCACAGTCAGGTACTTAACCAGCTACTTTGTTTCTACTCCAAACGATTACCCATTCACAATAATGTGTACTGCTCGTCGATGAGGAGTTCGTAGAGGAGTGGGTACTTACCTACTTACATTCCAAGTCTATAATCAGTTGACAACGGATAGTAACTAACCAGTAATTTTCTTTGATCTCTGTACAGTAACCAAATCACAATACGTGTACCTACTGTACGTTATTGAGGAGTTTAACTGTCAGATCCTCACCATATTAAATGGGACCGTCTTTGGAGAAGACTCTTTAAAAAAAATTATACTCCGAGTAAATTGGCTGTGTAACATACGGACGGACAGACGGACAAGACGAAATGATAAGAATTCCGTTTCTCGTACCTACTTGGAACCCCTTTTTTTAGGTTGGGTAATCTCTGCTCCGCTCCGGGCGGAGCAGGAGGGCGTGTCAGACTCTTAGTGACTAAAACCCACCCGTGTTCCTTCACTTGCCTGTGCCAGGGGCCACGGTAACTCTTTCGGACTTTCCCGCAACCCTGGCAGGCATCGGCCCTAGCGGACCCTATCATAGGTGCTGACATCTCTTTGAGGCGCGCAGGCCCGCGCCTACGGTGACCGGGAATCGGCCTGGGATTCCCGACGCCCAGGGCGTCTCCTGCGGCGACTAGGGGCGTGAGGGCGCGAATTTTGCCTCTACCTCACGCCTTCCGCATCCTCCTTCGCGAGTATTACTGCTTCGCAGAAGGAGCCTGGATCGCCACCGCCAATCGCCTCCACGAAGACACGGCGGTGCTTCGCCCAAGCCGGGCAGACCTCCACCGTATGCTCATGCCGATCTTCATTTGTTTTTTGAGTTGTACAGTTTTGTCTATACTTCCGTATATCAGAGATTTGTACAAACGTTACTTATACAGACAAACAGACAAAAACCCAAAAATTATAGAAATGACATCTGTTGGTTATCCTTTAACACACCTACTTTTTTTTTTGGAAATATCTTCAATGTATAGAAACGCCTCGTCTACAGAGTTAATAAATGTATAGATATAGATACTTGTAGAAAAAAGCCTAATATACAATCAATGAGTACCTAGTACCTACATAAACAACCAATTATTATTTATTGATATTTGTTTTTTATTTTTATTAATTAGGTATATTTTAGTTTGTTAATAATTTTAATGTTTTATTACATTGAATAACCGCCGCGGCCGCGACTAACGAGTATCTAGTAGGTCGTAGGTTCGAACCCAGACAGGCACTTTACTTTGTGTAACTGATTTCATCACCACTGCTCTCAAAACGGTGAAAGAAAACATCGTGAGAAAACTCGCATTTCGACTTAATAATATGACATCTCCTAACCCGCACTGGGCTCGCGTGGTGGATTACCTACGGTCCACTACCTCTCACAGAGAATAAGCCTGTGTCCCAGAAGTGGGAACATTAAGGGCGGATTATGCTATTAAATTTGAATGTTTTGTTGTATTTATTATTAATTAAATAGAAAATATAATTAGAATATTTGTGCGCCGTTGACGGCAAGACATAGTGTTCATTTTATTAATATTGACATCTGTACTTTTTTGTTTGCCTGTGTTCTACAAATAAAAATACTTGAAATTAAATGGAAATATTACTTCCTCAGAACAATAAGTTATTGTTCTGAGATTACTTCATAAACTTGAATTTTATATATTTCAATGTCAATCTTGATTTTGTTAAACCAAGTTTGATACATTTTGCATGCCTTACGGTCGAATCACTTGAAACATGTACCTGCTTATATTCAATAACACCATTGTAACAGTGTTTTCTGCAAAAAAAAAATTGGCGGTCGATTGATTTGATTTGATTAAATTAGAAGAATTTCAACAACAAAAAAAATCTTAAAACAATAATGTTTTCCAAAATATGACATCATTCTGTATCAACTAGTTATTTAATATGAAGTTAGTCACATTTAATAAAACAAAAGATTGAAGAAACAAAATCAAGCACGTTATTGCTATTACAACTTCAGAAGGCGCCTACCAATTATCAGGACAGGATTCTGATTACCTAAGCCATCTATCATCAGCAGGCGACCCATATATGGTATATAAAACATAAATATAAAATTACACAATAGTTTCGGCTGGATGATTATCATGTTTGAGTAACGGTTGGGCGCTTACTTGTCGGTAGTTTTGCGTGGCGGTGCGCCTGCTCATGTAATTCGTAATTACGTCAAATTGCGTGGCCAAAATGATATAAGGCTGTTACATTTAGAGGTATAACGAATGCAGCACGTGGACCGCCCGAGCAGACTGCTAATAGCTCTAAAGAACACATTTGCCTTACAAATAACGCCGTGTGTCGGGCTAAAACACTAAATAAAGGCCAGTACGTAATTTTTGCTCATTAATCTTTTCAAACGAACAACGTGCACGTTAAGCGTTCTATGGCTACTTGCGTAGTATGAGTATTTTATACGGTGCACGATTTTTCTTTGTGCAATTATGTGGAAATGGGTTAGAAGTAGTTACCAGGGTATTTTTCGTTACAGCAAAGTGTAATTAACTTCTTTGGCCGTGTGTTTAAGTATTTTTTTACCGGGTCAATCAATTTGCAGTTACTCACTTAGGTTATAATAAATCAGGGCAGAGATTTATTATACTGAACTTAGGCACAACAGACCCAGGGCACGCCACAATTGCGGCGATAAGTCCCCTCTTTGAGGAGTGGCTAGAGAGGCGCCACGGCGTCCACACCTTCCGCCTGACGCAGGTCCTCACCGTACACGGACGCTTCGGGAGGTTCCTGTTCCGCATAAGGCGGGAGGAAACGCCTGGGTGGCACCATTGTGTGGATTGCCCGGAGGACACGGTGGAGCATACTCTAGAGGTCTGCCGGCTGGGGCGGAACACCGCCGTGTCCTCGTGGAGGCGATTGGCGGTGGCGATCTCTCGCGTCCGGGTCTGGTCTAGGCAATGGTACGGAGTGAGAGGGCATGGGAAGCCGTCACCTCCTTCTGCGAAGCAGTAATGCTCACGAAGGCGACGGAACGCGAGAGGGAGAGGCAAAATTCGCGCCTTCATGCCCTTAGCCGCCGCAGGAGACGCCCTGGGCGTCGGGAACCCCAAGCCGATGCCCGGCCACCGTAGGCGCGGGCTTGCGAACGGCGAGCAATGGGCAGCTCGCCGTCCGATAAGGACGGCCCGGGTCGACAGCGCGTTGTGTTCCACGCGTGCCTCAAAGAGATGTCAGCACCAAATGACGGGGGCCGATGCCAGGGTGCCAGGGTTGCAGGAGAAGTTATTTGATGATATCCCACCATAAAAAATAAAAAAAATTATAGACCTATTCTTACGTAGATAGGACTAAAATTTACTGAGTTGTCGCATAGTTATTATATTACACTGCACCTCCTAGGTTCCCCAATTTTAGAAGACAGTTTTTCTCCTTTCATCGACGTAAAAATCAAACACTTCAACGACATTTCGGACAGACTCTCCAAAATAAATTTACATTCGGCATTCAACCTGATTAGATACTATTGTTTTGGCCCCAATTTTATATATTTTTTACGCTCTTCCCCTTTATGGAAGCAGCCTCACCTCTTGGACAAAATTGACCAAATTATTCGTAGCACACTAACATTAATTTTCAATGTAGCCTTGGATGACCGAGCGTGGCTGCAAGCCACGCTACCCATCCCTTTTGGTGGTCTCGGCATCCGCAAAACTACCAGTATTAGCGTTCCTGTCCTCTGTCCACAGCACCGAAAAGCTGACCAGGAAAACTTTAGCTCCCTCCCTGGTGGACTCTGAATTGCCGTGCTTGACCGACGCGGTAAATGCCTGGAAAGTGACTTGTCCGGACTCCGGATACAGATCGGCCCGTGAACCCAACTTCCCAGAGGCTAGTCTTATTAATACGTCCACCAATACTGCTGAGCGTGCCCGCGTGCTGGCTGTGGGTGAATGGGAGTCGGGCCTCTGACTTCAGGCGCTACCGTCACCCAACATAGACATTATGCTGGGTGACACCACCTTCCGGCTCGCTATTTGTCTGCGTCTGGGTGCTCCTTGCGTGGCTCCGCATCACTGCCAATGCGGTGAAGCTGTCGACTACCTTGGCCACCATGGACTATCCTTTTTTTTTTTTTACGGGGGGAAATCCTCATGGACTACCTCCGCCTGGTGAAAAGGCGGAGGGGCGTGCCGGACTCTTACCGGCTAAAACCACCCCGGTGTCTCCTCGCACGTGCGCGCGGGGCCGCGGGAATCCAAATTCTTCCGCAGCCCCACACTAGTGCTGGCCCGGTCTGTCCGGGCCTCGTCTCCTGCACGGGGTAGTGAGGTGTTTAACTACCCCGTGCATCGCCTCAGAGCCGCGCGCTGACACCCGCGCGCGCCTCCGCCTCGGGTCCTTCAAATAGGGGGCGAGGACTTCCCCAAGTCCCACGCCCCTGGACCCATTCATGGGGGCCGGAAAAGGGCGTTGTCCGCCCTTCTCCTGCGCCCGGTGCGCCTTCTGGGGCCGGGGAAGGGATTCGAGATCTCCCTCTCCCATTCCGCAGTTTCCTTCTGCGACATCACGTCCTCGCAGAAGGACACCACTGCGTCCCACGACTCTGCGCTACCGACCATCTTCCGCACTACGGCCGGCAGCGACAGATCGCCTCCTACTTCATTTGTGAGGACACGGCGCTGCTCCTCCCAAGCTACACACTCGGCGAGCGTGTGTTGCGCTGTGTCCTCCTCGCAATAATGGACGCAATGGTGGCACCGAGCGTCCGGCTCCCTAGTGTCTATGCGGCACAGGTACTTGCCGAAGCACCCGTGCCCCGACAGCACCTGCGTCACCCTAAACAACAGGGACTCCCGAGCCAGTCGTCGAGTACTGGCCGGATCGCCTCGACGGTAGCGAGGCCGGCGGTAGGGCGCAGAAGCCTTCGCTTCGCCGCCTTTCCGCCACCAAGACCTGACGGAGCTCCTTTCGGCGCAGCGCGATCTGCCGCTGCACCGGCCTCGAGCCCCGTGCCCGCTCTTCCTCGCGCCATCGAAATAATGACGCGAGTACTTTCGCCTCTAGATCCCAGGGCGGAGATCCGGCCAGGACGCAAGCCGCCTCGTAGGAAATCGTGCGGTACCCGCGGATGACTCTGACGGCCATCGCCCTCTGCGGTTTGCGCAGAATGGCGAGAGTGCCGGCCGTCATGTCCATCGCCCACACAGGGGCCCCATACAGGGCCATGGACCGCACGATTCCCACGTACAACCGCCTACAGGCGGCGCTCGGGCGACCCCCCAAGTTAGGAAGCAACGTTGAAAGCGCGCCCGCTGCACCCATCAGCTTGGGCGCCAGCCGCCGGAAGTGGGGCCCGAATTCCCATCGGCTGTCGAGCACCAATCCCAGGTACTTCATGGTGGACTCGACAGCTATCCGGGCCCCGCTGACCACGATGTGTGATCCCGGCGCCGGCGCACATCGGGGGCCATGAAACACCATGGCCTCCGACTTGTTTAGGGCCACCTCCAGGCCCAGGCGCCGGATGCGGTTCACCACCTGTGACACCGCAGCCGTGGCTATCAACGTCGCTTCCCTGTGCGAGCTCCCCCGGGCAGCGACAAGCGTGTCGTCCGCATAACACGTCAAGTCGGCGCCCGACGGGAGCTCGCCTCTCAGCACCCAGTCGTAGCCGATGTTCCACAGGAGCGGTCCCAAGACCGATCCCTGTGGAACACCGCACGACATGAGGTGCTGACCGGCACCGTCACGTCCCCGATAGATGACGCATCAACCTCCAGATAAGCCCCTACCGTACGGCGGAGGTAGGGAGGCACGCGATGGTATTTCAGAGCCTCCCGAATACAACTCCAGGGTAGGGTGTTGAATGCGTTGGAGATGTCTAAAGACACCGCCAGCACCACCCCACCCTGGGACACCGTCTCCTCCGCCAGGGCCCTCACGCGCATGATAGCGTCTATGGTGGAGCGCCCCCGACGAAAACCGAATTGGTTGTCATCCAGGTCCGGCCCCTCCCTGCACAAGTGGCTGACGAGGCGATCTGCGATAATGCGCTCAAAAAGTTTGCCCGCCTCGTCAAGCAGCACTATGGGCCGATACGCGGACGGCGAGTCCGCGGGGCGCCCCTCCTTCCTGAGCAGGACCAGCCTCCCCTCCTTCCACACACTGGGAAACTGACCCTGCTCGAGACATGCCGTGAAGAGCCCCCTCAGCTGGGGCTCCAGCTCCTTCAGAGCCAGGACGAGAGCTCGACCAGGAACTCCGTCGGGTCCGGGCGCTGTGTTCTTAGCCCGGAGTCGCGACACGGCCGCTCTCGTCTCTGCTTGCGTCACCTCGTGGACATCGGTGCTCTCCTCTTCTGGAGAGTCTGTGGCTGAGGGCGAAGCCATCGCCGGGGGAACATCTCCCGCTCGCTTAGGGAAGAGGGCCGATACTACCGCCTCTAGCAACTGGGGTTGCATGCTTTGCACCAGTGGAGACGCCCAGGGACGCAACTTGCCCCGTACCCAACGGTAGGGGCGCCCCCACGGATCCCGATCTAGGGACCCCAGCAGCTCTTCCCTGGCACGCGACTTAGAGTCGCCGATGGCCAGCCACAGAGTCTCCTTGGACACGCGGTACACCTCATACAGCGCGTCTTCCTCGACGGAATCCCGTCGACGTCGTCTCCGGTATCGCGTGTACTGGCGGCGAGCCGCAACGCACTCAACGCGCAGCCGCGCGATTTCGTCGGTCCACCAGTACACCTGGCGCCTTGCGGACTGTTGGCGGACACGGGGCATGGACGCGTCGCAGATCTGCGTCATCGCCCCGCGAAACCACAGCGCCACCGCTTCGACGTCGACGGGGCCGTCCGTCGTCGACTCCCAAATCCAGGACTAGACAAAGGCAGCTTCCTCGAGTAGTTCCTTGTCGATGCGCTTAAGCGCCCAACGCAGGCCGTCGTTAATCGGGGTTGTTGGATGGCGGCCGCTCGCGGTCTGGGCAGAGACGTCGAACCGGATATACCGATGGTCCAACAGCGTCTCCACCCCCACGGCGACACGCCAGTCGCGGACTCAGCTGGCGACAGAGGGGCTAGCGAGCGAGACGTCCACTATCGACCCGCCCCGCTGCCGCACGCACGTGTATTCCGAACCCCGATTCAAGACGACCAGACCAGTCGTCACCGCCCACTCTTCTAGCACCTCGCCCCGAGGGCCAGTGACCGGAGATCCCCACGCCGATGACTTGGCGTTGAGATCCCCGAGCACCAGAATGGGACGAGGGTGATAGCGGCCTACGACGGCGCCCAACTCGACAAGGAAACCCTCGAAGTCGGCGAGACTCTTGTTGGGGGAGAAATACGCCCCCACAATGACGATGCCGCCCGAGACCGCAGCAACCCAGCCGCGGCCCCGAGACGGGTCGATCAGAGTCTCGCCAATAATGGCCACCAAACCGTCAGCGCACCCCAGCCAGTTGTCACGGGCGGGGATGAAGTACGGTTCGGCGACCACAGCCACGTGAATCGACCATTCTGCTATGCTCTGGAGTAAAAGATCCTGAGCTCTGGCACAGTGGTTGATGTTGCCCTGGAGGAAATGGAATTGTGCCATTATTGACATTCCATTCCCTCGGCAACGGTCCTGGTCCTGGGCCGGGAGTCGACCGCGGAGCTACTAGCCTGCGTGGGCGGCGAGGTTTCCCCGGCAGGTTTAGAGCTCCTCTTCTTCTTCTTCTTGGCCTTGCTGGCAGGCGCGCCACAGGCCCCTCCGCCCACTTTGTGTCCCGCTGGCTTCCCTGCAGCCGAACATAAGCTGCAGTTGAGCGCCGCGGAACACTGGGCCGCCTTGTGGCCGGGCTGACCGCAGCGATAACAGAGGTCACTACGGTCAACCAGCAATCTGCCGCTTAAAGCGATCTTGTTCGCCGACGCCACAGGGCACCGAACCCAGACCACGCCGAGTCCGGTGGCGTCGGTGCGTATATCGCCGGCCCGCACCTTGTCCGGCGGATACTCTCCGCTTCGGGCAACGGCCGCCACCACCCCTTCAGAGGTCACGGAGTCGTCCAGACCAGCAATCCGCACCTCTGCGGTTTTCATTGGCCTGGAGACCCGGACGTCCTCAGGGTTGAGTACCTCCCTTATCTTGGCGGCCAGAGCGTCCGCGTTTTCGGCACTGCCGCTCGCAGCACCAGCCACCTCGAACAGCCGCGCACTCGTGGCAGCCTGCCTGAGGGTGACGGACTGCAGACCAAGATCTGATAATTTGATCTTGACCTTTGCCTCGGCAATAACCGACTGGTACGTTACGCCGCGCTCCGCTGCTCCGGGCTGTAGCGTGAGCGTCAAAGCTTCGGAACGCGGAGCACGTATCGCCGGTCCTTTGCGACCGCCTTTGGCAGTCCGCCGCGCAGGCTGTGCAACCGCCTTTGCGGTTAGGCCGGGGGCGCGCGCTGTTGCTGAGGCCGCCGTGGCAGCTTTGCGGGCCTTCTTGCGGCCCACGACTGTCGCCCAGGTCTCACCCTTAGACCCGACAGTCGTGGGCTGATCGCTCGATAGGGCTCCCTCCACGGGCTTTTTAACACCCTCCGCGGGCTTCCCCTTCCGAGGCGCAGGTCTCGGCGGCTCCTCAGCCCTCCGCGCTCCGTGCATCGGCCGCTAGGGGCGGACGGAGGATTTCCGCAGGAAGGCGCCGAGAAATCGCCTCCATACGAGCATTGATCATGCTCCCACACTGAAGCATGCAGAGCCGGACAATGCGCTCGACCTCGTCGTCGGTATGAGCGCTTGCCGGTCTCGGTGCGGGAGCCGGGGCCACTACCGATGCGGCATCAGTGGACGTGCGTCGCTGCTGCTGCTCGCTCAGTGCAGCGACTTGTTGCCGGAGGTACTCCAAATCATTTCAGAGACGGCTGTTTTCCTCCTGCAACTTCGCGACCTCGTCTGAGGCCGTCCTGTTGAGGAGGATGCCAACCGCCTCCTTAATGTCCGCGGCTGCTTCCTTCAGACCGCGGGTGACCGTGCCGGATTTGGTGGCAACCTTCAGGACTAAGTCCACCCCGTCCAAGGCAAGCTGACTTAGGGCCACCGCAGATGGTTCCCCCCCTTCCGCCGCTAGAGCAGCGCGTCGGGCCATTTCCGACACTTCGTCGGCCGCGACGGCTTTGCGCTGCTCTCTTCTGGTGGCATTGAGCTCCGCCTTTGAGCTCCCTAGCGAGGCACAACTCTCGCCACCAGGGTCCTCGGTAGTGACCCCCAAGTCACTCTCTGCTTCGCTGGCCGCCGGAGTATTGAGGCGCACGAACCTACCCTGTGCATCTCTCCGCGGCCGTGAAGCACTTACCCCTCTCGAAGCCTGCCGACCTCTTCTCGCGGTCGACAACTTCGGGGCCAGCAGGCCTTCCTCATCTGAGGACAGATCCACCGACCCACCTCCCACCAGACCGCGTGCATGTTTCCTAACGGAAGACGGTCCACGCGGCCCTCCGTCAATAATTTTTAAATTACTGCTTCCAGTAATATTATCAACAACAGGGGCCTGGTCGCCTATCCCTGCGCGTCCGTCGGTAACCAATTTATCACTCGCAGGCCCGGGTACCTGCGAGCGCCGGGCGTCAGCCGGGTCGCATGACAAATCTCTAATAATTTCCGACATTTCCATATTACGAATGGGTGGTACGCACATCACTTCCCCAAGGCGATGCGGCCGCTCTTTTTGGGAGGATATTTGATCCTCCCGAGGCCCACGGATGCCTCCGGTGCAGGATATACCGCCCGCTGTACGGTATCTACAATGTAACGCTACTAACTTAATATTATACTTTTTTTTATTTTTTCCCTATACTAACATTAAAATTAAACTAACTTCACCCAAAATTTTTATTCGGATGCCCCTAGACCGCAGGTTGAGTAGCAACCCACGGTCTTCCCCACCTCGGTCACCGCGACGTACACGCCGCGGAGACCGCGGACTGTAAAACGGCCCGCGGTATAGCCCACCTCGCTCCCTAGTCGTGCACTCTGCAGCTGCAGAGCACAGGTAGAGAGCCCTCGGGAGTGACTCCTCCGCTCCGGCAGAAATTCGCCACGGACAACAATCTCCTCTTTCCCATCCCTCACGAGGAGACTGTTGCCCGCACCCAGGGTGCACCGGCTCAGCGCCTGCTCGTCCTCAAGAAAACAAAAAGACCAGCAGCCACTGAGCACTCGGTGAGGTTTTCTGCCAGGCACCCCACCATGGCCTATCCTGCAGTAAGAGCGCAGGCCGGATAGCACGGCATGCCAGCATCAATGACATTATCCGTCGTGCTCTTGTCACCGCCGGAGTGACATTCGTTTTAGAACTCAAAAGCTTGGGGCGCGACGATGGGAAGAGACCAGACGGAATGACCATAATGCCTCGGAAGGTAGGTAGGCCTTTGGTGTGGGATGCAACGTGTGTCGACACCCTTGCGCCTTCCCATCTTCCTAGCACGGCGGGCTGTGCGTGGGCGGCTGCTGCAGGTGCGGAAAACGGCGCAAATACTCACATCTTTTTGGGACTTATGTGTTTGAGCCGTTTGGGGTTGAAACACTAGGGCCATGGGGTCCAAGTACCCACTTAGTTTTTCGAGACATCGCCAAGCGGTTGATCGACTCTTCACGTGACCAGAGGGCTGGCCAATTTTTTGGCCAAAGAATCAGCATTGCCATACAACGTGGCAATGCTGCCAGCCTTTTGGGCACTTTTACTGTTGACAGCGATGCGGACGAATTTTTTTATTTATTTTTGTGTATTACATACTTGCACATATTATTATTTTAAGACTTGGCTTTCTAAATTATGTAAATATTAGATCAGGTTGGAATTAAATAAAAGAGCAATATTCAGAAATACGAAAAAATATATTTTCACACCACCTGCTCGAAAATGTCAAATTATATGTCAAGCAACCTTAACCCAAAGTGAGTCATTAGTGGCCGGGGGCACAGCCGGTCAATAATGTTGTACTGGATTTCATTATGACCCGCTGGTCAATAATGTGATTTGAATTTGGAATCTCACATGCTCAGCTAAATTGGCAGTATAGTACTAACAAACACCCTTTGGTGCCAGAAAGAGGAAAGCTATTCTCGAAACCCCGTCATCTGATTCTTTTTCACCACAACCTTCAACATCACACCATCACATTCCATCTTTCCCTGAGCCTCGTGCACCACCTTCACCAACTTTCACCACCCAAAATGCTCCTCTGCAAATACAAAACTCTGAAGCATTGACGAGCAATACTCAAATAAATTCCACATCAACATCTATAAACGTACCAAATAAAAACTTAACTTTATCTTTGCACAACTGTTATTATATCTACACTCAAATGTTACCATTAACTTCAATTAATATGTAAGTGCATATAACTAACTAGTTCTAAATATGTTATTCTTACTGTTTGTTTATTTAATAAATACTTTGTTTTTCGTACTATGGCTATTATTTTCTCACAGTAGGTGTAAAAAGTAGAGTATCCTCCTCTGGGCTAAAGGTGTCTTTGCCTTGGGCTAGCTTGAATCTCGAGCGCAATGAAGGATTCATTCGGGATTTAACTCACGAGCGAAGCGAGGGAGTTAATACAAGAATCCTTCATTGCGCTCGAGATTCAATATGACGCCCGTGACATAAGACACAACTTTAGCCCCTCGGTGCATAATCTACTATTTTGTATACATAAAATATTAATTACTCCACGTCCAAAATACTTCAACCCACATAACTAATTATTATACATAAAAGCCTATCAATGCTTAGCAATGTAATAATAATTAGTAGTCAGATCAGTACCACTAAATTGACCAACGATAGCCATTGTGTACAGGAGCAACCCCACATGCTTACATACATACTCAGCAGGAATATTCTAAACTTGTACTTGTAGATAAGGGTTTATGTAGACCGGTGTGAAATAAATGCATGTGTCGTGATTGGTCCACCATCAAATTAGAATTCAGTTGAAAATAAGAACATATTCGTCTCTAAACTAATTTATTTATTCGTTCATTTATAACATAATAAGATCCTATTCGTTGCTAAAATAATTTATTTATTCGTTCATTTATAACATAACACCACGCCATCTTTCCCTGAAGGGATTCTTCTTTTTAGCGAAGATGATGGAAAAAAGTTGTTACAATATATTCTGGCCCAAAATTCAGCTACGCGAGCACTCACCGACACAGTCCTAATTTAAGCTCATCAAGTGCACAGGTAACAGGACATGCGGCGCAAGACGGAAGGCGGGCCATTGCGTATGAGGCACGTTCTGCTCCGTGGTATGAGGAGACGCCGCATACGCACTTAGATCTGAGCCGACCAAGAACCCCCATCTGTGCAAATTATGTTTGCTCTGGCCGACTTGTTTTTTTTTTTTTTGTTATTCTCTGGGCTAAGAAAGTCCTCTGACATAACCAGCCTTGTGTGTAATCTCGATCAACTTTTAAGGATTCTCTGCGGATAAAACAAAAATTCTGTCTGAATTATCTCACAAGACGCATTGTGATATCTTATGTGTTCTAGAGACCCATCGGGATTCCGCTCCAAAGTAGGCATGGGTGAGTACCATACCTTTCCACATTTGTACAGTTATGTTCGGAGTCTCATGTAATTGCCAACAAACGGGCACAAATCCAGACTCTGGGCTGCTTGTGAGAATTTTCTGATGGAAGACCTATTAAGCCCATTCCCCGACCCGGACATTGCACTCAGCTCAGCAGTCGCAAGTGTCGCAACTATACTACAAACTATTCTACCTCGTACGTAGGCTTACGTTTCCAGCTTGCAATGTGAAGTTGCGATTTGTTAGATTTCGGGCACTATTTTTAAAACAGTAAAAACTTTAGTCGACTTTAGAAGAGCCTTCCTTATACACCAGTTAAAGTTAAACATGATGGGAATATTAACTATTCGGCCTACAACCAAGTATCCGTGCCTACTCATTAGAGAGCCACCTGTCTCTTTCTTATTGAACTACCAGTGCTAGTACTTGGCGTACCCTACACCTTACGTTCCGAACAATCTCATAAACAAACGCGCGTTGTTTCTATGGCAGCACTGGATGACTCGTCGTAAGTACGTCGAACATTCATTGGATGGCGCTACGTGAGATGCATATCGATTCATGACTGTCAGCTGTGTCATGCATGAATAAAGGAACACGATAGGAACGAAGGAAAATGTATAATAATAGAAATTGAAATTATCAGTATCTACATAAATCATTACATAGGTATATTTAAACTGATAGGTGATCGCAGGTGATTAGCTGTATTCAGCTCAAATACGGACATGAACTTAAATCAATGCGAACAAAAATGGTGAGTATACCTTTTCGTCGCGGACTGGTTCGGCTCAATGGTGATTATTAAAAAATGAATATCTTCCACCTTTCATTGTAAGCTATGAAACTATAACTCCATCTATGCTATAATTTGTATTTTCATATATACCTACAAGTGGCCTCTTGGTCTAGGGGTATGATTCCTGCTTTGGGTGCAGGAGGTCCCGGGTTCAAATCCCGGAGGGGCCCTGTTTTGCACCGTTTTTATCTAATCAATAAAATAAATTTAATACCATTTTTAATTATGGAAAATCCAAAATCTCATAATTCTTTTTTAAAGTGTTTTATCACTGTCGCTATTTAAATAACATCGAATGATTCGAAATAATATATCAATTAAAATAAAATAGACAAATATTTTTATTCTGCGAGCATTCAGCTCGAAAATAATTATTTAATAGCACATTTTTTAAAGCGACATCTCTTATTAGAGCTATAAATCACTTAGTTCTACTGTTACTGAATGAAGTCTAAAAGCAAAGCGACATCTATTGGTATTAATGTGATACTATTTTGTAAGTCAAAATATTTAATGTAGATGTCAGTGAGATCGATAAACAGCTGTTTTTATGTGATGTTTTGCTTTTCAATTGCTGCCAACTTCATGTCACGCCAACCAGCTAACATCAGCCAGTGAGAATTCGTGTTCGATTTCGTGAGTTGTGTTATTACGTCGATTTAATTTGGAGTACAATTATTTTGTTAGTATATTTTATTGACCAGTGCAACCGATATTGTTTTTCTTACCCGTTATATTGTGTGATTATTGTACTACACCCTGATCTAAAAATAGTGCTAAAGAAAATATTGTGCGTTCGACGGACTCCTTTCACAAAGGATAAACGGGAGACTTCGTGTTTTACCCGTGCGCATTTCACCAAAACGACAACTACACATTGCGGAACGTAAGTAGAATTATTGAGATGTTATCTAATTTTAGTATAATAATATTTTTCTGGCACACACAACCATTAATCTTGTTTTTTCCGTATTGATTTGCTTTCTGAGTTAAAATTTTGATGCTATTATTAGTGATCTTGGTGGCTGTCCATAAGATAGGTATCGTTTAAATGCACTATAGAAATTATGAAACTTCTAAATAATAATAAAATTGTACTTCTACCCATGAAAAGTATCGATTTATTTGTTATTCAAATGCGCCTATACACATTTATACATTTCCATTCCACAGCTGAGTTGACAACAGTAACTGCTGTGGCGTTTGTCATTTCTTGCGGAATTTTTATTTTTTCGCTTCGTATCTTTCATTTGTAGTGAAGTAGCTCGGAGTTTTTGTTAAAAACAACATAATATGTTTGTAAATTGCTACTTTACTTTCAAATTTACTTTATCAGCAAAATTACATTGACACAAAAATATTATGTTGGTTTACCAGGCCATAACTACTTACACTCTAGCTCAAGCAGATACACCTGTATGTAAGCAACCAGGTACTTGTTAAATTGTACAACTGGAGCATTCAGTTACAGTTTCTTATTTATTTTTGTTATCATTTTCCTCAAAATACTGATGTAGAACCTAAACTTTTAGTGATGTGTGAATTGAGAGTGTGATATTAAATAAACATACATAAAATATTAAAACATTTCACAGATTCATGACAGGTGCTGCACAAAAATAAACTGCATATTAATAAGTAGGTACCTACCCAGTCATATACAAATTGCTTTGAAGTGAGCAGGTACCTATTGCTGTCATTCAATTTCACACCAACAGGAGTCCAATAATAGCTACCTGCTTTATTTTTTATTTTTTCTTCAGAACAACAAACAATTGCGCAATAATGCACAATAATGCTTGGAGAACAATCCTAATTGTTTTATTGCAGCTTGTAGTTATATTTAAGTACAGATACATAGGTAGCCTAACAATACAGTGTTATACTGGATAAAAATAATGAAAATTACTTGAATGTCATTTATTTGGTACTTACAGCAATACATACAATCTATACCTAATAAAATAAAACTGATGGTATATGGCTATTACAGGTATACACAGCATTTACCATCAAGGTGACTAATGGTTAGTTATGAGTAGTTTAGACCAAACAAGCAGATGCATATTGTATCCCCACACTACCAAATTCTTTGTGTGTAAACACCAACAGAGCATTATTTTGTTGGTTTATTGTTGAAAATTTCAAGAATATTAAGGAAAGAATACTCTAGTTCTGGTTTACCTTAAAACATGTAGGTACACATTTCACAATTATGTAGGTTCTTACTTCTTATAGCATTTATTAAGCAAAGTTATGTCACAGCACTGCATTGTTTGTCAGCAATAATAACTATTTATAAAATAAACAGGGAGGAAAAAACACGAGGGAAAGGTATACTTTGTTGGTTATTTTGTTAAGGTCTTGTCTGTGGTTCTCAAACTAAGCAAACCAGTGTCTTGGGAGCCTAAATCATGACAGAGTCAATTAAGTAAGTAAAAATTCAGTTTTTCACTCATAAATTATTCACATCACATCATCAAAAAAGACTTAGCAGATTTAAAATAAAAGGAATATTAGGAAGTAAGTACATAATTGTTATCATAGACATTATTGGTTAAGAATCAATAATGTCTATCTCAATTTTTTACATTTTTTACTTTTTTAAATCAGTGGATTTAAAGTCCAATTTGGCATAGGTTATTCAAGCTGCTATCTCAAAATTCACAATATTTCCTAATTTATTTGCCATAGAAATACCACCTATGTTAGGAACGCGTAAATTTTTCTGCCAATTATGGTCTATCTCTCCTTCATTTTTATCAATTTTCACCTTTCTAGTAACTTATTTTCTGAAGCAAAGAAATGTTTTTTTTATCTACTGTAAAGTTGACTTTTGTGAGATAGACACTATTGATTCTTAACCGTCGATATGTACTGTTGATAAAGTATTTTTTTGAATTTCATGTAAGTACATGAAATTCAAAAAAATACTTTATCAACATTTTTATGGCAATTTAGAGGATAAATATACAAAAGCATCAGTGTGAGTTGACTTTCTTTGCTAACCATACTAGTATTTAAACATTCACAGATTATTATTTGTGATCAAAATAAGAATGGGATACACATTGACAAACTTCACTGATGCGTCAGCACAAACATAGGTCAGTGATCCATCTGAAACTTTAAGTAGGTATGTCCAGAAAATAAAAATGACATAATTTTGTGTAATCAGATAATAGTAGTTTTGCACTTAAGTTTTTTTTTACTTTTTGTTTTGTAAGTGTTATAGTTCCAGTTGCTTAAGCTTTGCCAATTTGGTGACACATATTTATCATAGTGTTTGTTCCAAAATATTGTATCAATGTGTAACCACAAAACATATTACACATTGGGTAGGTACGTAATTGTAGAGTAGGTACATACAATATTATGGAATTACACAGATTAAAGATAAACAAATTAAATTGTCGTTGATGTATAAATCTTTTTGAGGCTGACTGTACTTTGTATGGTTCTGTTTACATAATAATCAATATTACTAGTTAAAGTTACTATGTTGGGGGGGGGGGTTGGTTTCCGCACTTAGTCCTTCAGGTGGACCATTGTGCGTGGGCTAAATAAAGTAACTATTCTGCCTATCTAACGATAACTAGCACATTCCCAGTGACTTTGTTCGCATAGATTCCAGACTTTCCCAAACAAACTATTTTCGCCTTTTGGGGTAGACTTTTGTAAAATCCTAAAATACGTGTTTCATGATATTAACTGAAACCCAAAATTGACATCGAAATTAAAATTCCATAATTTCCTATGGCCAGAATTCCAAAAAATCCTGAAACTTGTGTTTCATAGTTTTTAACCAAACAGTCAAATAAAATAACAATTTTACTTTAAAAAATAACGAATTTTGCTTTAGTGGTTGAGTTTAGTTAATGAATCAGTCAGTCAGGGCATCTCCCTTTTAATGTATAGAGCTCTAAATACCTAGTATAAATGATGTTGACGACCAAGCGTATTTGGATGTATTCTCGAGAGGCTTTAAGACTACCCAATTGACTTTGTTGCGGCTTCCACCACCATTCAGATCATTATTTCAGGAAGATTTCTATTCTTTCCCCGCCGAAGCCAAGCATGGGGCTGGTCGCCACATCAAGTTTAGGACAAATCAAATGGAGGCCATATTGTTTTATACTTACAAGAGTTGCAAGCCACTAAGAACGACCCAATATCCGCGCCCTTCCGCCTGCAATCACATTCGCTCAGCAAAACCAATATCCGTCATTACGTGGCGAAGCTAGGTAGCTCTTTGTTTCTGACATAAGTGCCAAGCCACTTACATTAGTATGTGTTCACTTCAAATAAGCGTTGACATTGCAATCTATTTTGCGATCTACGCCGCCACTTGCCACGCCTAGTCTCACGTTTACCTATAAGCAGAACATTCACCTTCACAATATTCGTAGACCACGGTCTACATGTGCACTCCTGTGGATCTGTGAGTCTGTGACGCATGCAAATCGGCCATTTGGAATTTTAATCTCAAACCTCGATTCGATTGTGGGGTGTTTAACGATACATTTGCATTGCAAGCCAAGGAGAGAAGTATACTAGGTCAGTATGCGCTTCCGTGTCGGGCGTCGTCGGCGCGGGCGCAGAAATGTGCATCACTTGCCAAACGACTCACCATGACCACTACTTAAATATTCTTTTAATGCCTTTATGCAAAAGGCCTATAATCATGATGCTGAAATTAATACAAACGGTTACGGGGCTAGCCAAACCTCAATCAACCAAAGAGCGTAAAAATTAAGATTATTGACCAACTAGCTGTGCCCGCGTGGATGTCGGAAATTAAAGCATATGTTAGTCCTTATATCAAATCAGCTGCTGCTGCTGCTGCAGCTGAACCGATTTTGAAAGGAATTTCACTGGCAGATAGTGAAAATCATTTCAAAATCGGTTCAGCCGTTTTGGAGATTAGCCGGAACAAACAAACAGACCGACAAAAATTTAAAATAATTGATTTTTTGTTATTAAGTACCCTGTATGCTTTCATGTGCATTTAGTAAAAAGCTCTTATTTTGACATAAAAAGACACTGCATTTTTAACCGACTTCAAAAAAGGAGGAGGTTGTCAATTCGTCGGATTTTTTATATTTTTTTATGTATGTTGATATGTTCACCGATTACTCGAAGACGCCTGCACCGATTCTTGGATATTTTTTTTTCAAAGGTATACTTCCCATATAAATTTGGTGGTGGTCCCATATTTTGGTCAAGTTCTGATGACTGGTTTTTGAGTCATCTTCAATAATACTTTTTTTTTACTTAATGTATGTTGATGATGTTGTAACAACTTCCTGTCACTGTTATTTACATTGCAAGTAGTGGTATACGATATTGTTTGGGGTAGGTACCACAACTGAAAAGTGAAAAATAAAAACTTTTTCACAAAAAAACCAGTCTTCCAAAAAAACACTACAAAGTAAAAAAAAAACGAACAAGGTGACAAACAAGGAAAAAACAAAGACACTGACTTCCGAAGTCAAAGTTTATTTATTCATTTGTATTTTGAATAATTATTTTTGTATTATTACTTTATCTATACAAATTGTATAGATAGTGTACAATAATTGCTTTGCTTGGCACAATATCTAATAAGTCTTGTACCAATTTGACGAATAGTTCTAAACACAAGGTAGATTTTTTAAATAGTTGTATAGTTTTTTATTGATGTTTATGAATATTGTTCACTCGCACATACTGATATTAGCACGCACTGTGTAATCTTGACCCAGATGATGGAGCTAATTCGTGTTAATTCACTAATTCAGTTAGCCGCGCATCATCACGTTGTTATTGTCAGCAGGGTCTCGGGATGTGCGATGTATTCATTGTAACAGCTGACCCTAAGACACTTCTTGATTTAACTATAATGAGCAATGACATTATGTGTCATCTTAGCACTTGTTTATTTGTAGCTAATACAAATTAATGTTTTGTGTACATCTAGTAAATTACTAGTAATCTATTAGCGTTGTCGTCGAGAGTCTGGGACAAGGCTGCTAGCACTGAGCACCTATATCAATTCGCTTTTAAACCAAACCCCTTCTGATCTGCCAAAAGCGAATCCTTCGTAAAGTCCAATTACGGATTCCACAATATGTACAAGTACCGTTTCTAAATTTGCACTAACAGGGCAGGGCCCCGAGGCTCGCAGCCTAGCCGGAGCGGTGCCCTGGCCCTTATCTGACGCAATCGAGTTGCGCAAGCGCAGCCGCAACGTCGCCAGTAATATACATTTGTTTGCATTTAGTCTTTTTTCGTCCTTTCTAGATCTTATGAGCATGTGATTGCGACATTTTGTGCAAAATTAGATTGATTTTTGTCAGATAGGTACGAGCTACGGCTACGACTTTACAAGTGGCTTACCAGCAAGTTGGGGCATGAATAAACACATGCTAAGAAGTAAGAACAGTTATTGACAAACCTGGGGACTAAACATTGCTTCCATTTATTTTTTATTTAGCTAAATACATTTTATTTAATACTCAAAATAACACAGGTCTTCGATCAACAATAGCACTAGATTAAGGAATAAGAACAAAAACACATCGGTCAAGTGGCCGCGAAGGCATATAGCTTGATTATAAACCTTAACACTCAAATTTAAAGTTTATTATCGTTTGCAATTTAAGTACTACTTCGATTGAAAAGTAAAGGTACCTATTTTTATAATAAGAACAAAAACATTTATGGAATTATAAAACATTTCTAAGCAATAAGGTTGAAAAAGGATGTTGCAAAATAAGACCACAACCTTAGAATAATTATTCTAAGACCACAACATTATTTTGGTCTTATTTTTCCGGCCGTTATTGTTGCGCTCATCGGAAATCTAGTAGGTACTATTGTTGATCGAAGACATAGCGGTGGGCTGCATCAATTGGGTACCCCAGTTGTATTAAAATTAACTTTGAAGGGGGGTACCCACATCGTAAGGCTGACTGTACATAATGTACGTACTATGTCGCAAAAGTAATGCACTTTCATCAATGGTGTGAAAAACCTCCAGTTCACGTTACCTATTGAAAAGTACAAAATAGAAGATACAAACTAGGCAATTTTTTTTTTGTATAACGATTGATAGTAAACTAACATGGGAACCCCATATCGAAGACATCTGTCTGAAATTAAATAAATTTGCTTAGGCATTGTTTCAGCTGTCAAAAAAAGTTAATACACAAACACATACAGCGTATCACGGATTGGTTGCATCAGTTCTGAGGTTTGGTGTTATTTTTTGTTTTGGTTGTGTAATCTACTGAAAGAGAGACTGTTTTTAAAGCACAAAAAAGATGTATTCGATCCATATGTGGCTTAAAAACTACTGAAACTTGTGCATCCCATTTTAAATCTTTAAAATTACTTACTATGCCAGTCATGTGCATCTACAAGACTGCTTTGTTTGTCAAAATTAATTTAAGTACATTTTTTACAAAAATTATCCGATGTAAAAAAGACTCCAATGCGTTCTCGATACATAAATCAATTGTACGACATAAAATGCAGAACCGCTTTGATGAGAAAGAGTTTTTTTGGAATGGCTTCAAAAATATATAATAACATACCCCATAGTTTAAAAAATATGCCCCTATCAAATTAAAAGAAAGCTCTCACCTCACTATTAATTGAAAAATCTTATTATACTGTTCCAGGTTATTTAAATGATAATTTTTTAGCTTATTTTTGTCTTCTTTTATTGTTTGTTTTATTTAGTTTTTAAGTATTTTTGTTTTTAATTACATTTTACTTAATATTTGTAAGCTTTCACGGCAAAACATAGCTCCCAAATATTTTTACCTTTATGTAAATAGTAAATACCTATTTTTTACAAATAAATATTCTGATTCTGAATACTGTGACATTTAAACATGGCCCATACAATGTATTCGCCGCGCAGGAAAGTTAATCTAACAAGGTCGACTGAAGACTGAGACCTAGTCGTGAACTGCTTAATAAACACACTTAAGATTACCATTGTTAAAATTGTCTGGGTATACTGAACTTTAGAGCTATTCAATTGTGAAATATCGCTTAGAACTAAAGCATTTCAGCTTATATTTCATCACGTGATCAGACATCCATTTACTTAGACTTCAGATGATTCTTTTTAAAGATCCACTTAGTCACAAATACGTAGGTAATAAAAGTAGCAGTAGTTAGTATAAAATTATAAATTATATACGTACCTAAATGATTTAATTGATTTAACCGCTGTTGTATTTCCGCGTTGTAAATGTCAATAGGGAAAACTAGTTCTGCCATGTCAGGTCGTAGTGCCTTCCTTAACTGCTTATTACACAAATAATATTGCTGTGATTTATCATTTCTCGAAAGATATGCTGAAGTACTCATTAAATAGGCTCAAAAATCAGATAGTCATTATGAAAACTGGAAATCTCTATAGGTATTTCTTGTTTTATCGCAAAATAATACTAACTTGTGTTCCATCTTCCATCTCATTACGCTTACAAGCTGTGACGTTACAGGTAGTAATTGCATGTGCATAAATATTTGCTCAGTTGTCGTTCCCACGTCCCACTATATGTGTGCAACCCTCCATAATTTTGTCTACACGTGTGCTGCCATTAATTTGCTTCGCTTGTTAGCCACACGTCTACTTCAAAGTACAGGCAATCTCTATACCTTCATAATCCACAATAGTTTTAATCTTTCCCAGGTATATTTAAGTAACTACTCATCTTACATAAATAAAACTCTGTATACGTTGACTCCGTATAAAATCTCAGGAAAACAGAAAGTGCACTCAATTACCTTCAATAAGATAAACGTTTGCAAGTGTTAACGAAGATAAACTGCACTTTATGAGTGATTTATTTCAATGACTGTGTCCACTGCATTATGCTGCCTCTATACAGTTTTAAGTCAAACTAATCATGTGATCTTTATTTAGACTACAAATATACATTTTCAAGAGTTATGCAACGTTTCTTTCAGATTTTTCTTGATCTTTTTCGATTGTCATTGTGAATGAAAGATGATTTCATATCTAGAAGTAACACGAGAATCGTACTATTATCATTAGAAACGAGGAACTAGACTTGCAAACACAATAGGTGGAACAAGGACAGGCACCGCTACGGCCACTAGCTACTAGCAAACGTTTGTTTTACTGTCATTGTCGTCTACATACCATTGTTTTGCTACACGATACGGACAGACGTCAACAACATAAAAATCAATAAACCGTAATCTTGGGACATACATTAGTAATCACTGAAGGTCGATTGACAGTTTAGGCTTATACAGGCGTGCGCTTCATAAAAAAAACAGATTTCTTTGCAAAAGAAGCTTCAATCGGAAATCATTTTACCTACTCCACATAGAAGAAATTACTACCAACACTGGGCCGCAAAGAAAGAGGGTCGGTTATAAAAAATGTGATAACTTTTAAAATGTTGGGCAATCCTTTTAAAATAAAAACTAGATTAAAGTTTATTTCATTACAAATATTGTAATAAAAACGAAAAACCAAAAATACTGACGATTTTGTTTCTGTTTAAAAATATGGCATTTCTTGTGCAGAAATTCATAATTCCGACCAAATACAATTAAAAATATACCACTAACCCCTAAAGAGTGTAACTATAATTCTGACAAGGCTTGATGACGTGCACAGTCAGCGTTATACAGCGAGAACTGTTGGTGTGTCGCTATCAACCTTTCAAAGAGTGTTCCAGCGATTTGAAGAGACTGGATCCAATATTCGTAGACCAGGAACAGGCCGAAAAAGGTGCACGACAGCGCGGCAGGATCGATATAATAATATGATGTCAACAATGATAAGAAATCAATTTCAACGGCTGTTGGAAGTCAAAAATCACGTTCTACTTGCTGGAGGGAGCAATCCGAGCACGTGTACACTGTGTTCTTGCTGAAGCAAACTTGAAGCCATTTAGACCTGCAAATGGTCCAAAACTCGAAAGGCAGCATCGAAATTCAAGGCTGAGTTGTGCTAGAAAGAAAACACATGAATTGGAGTCTAGATGACTGGTGAAGAGTAATGTTTTCGGACGAGTCGAGCTAAGTGCTATACTCGCACGATAGGAGGCCAAAGAGTCTACAGAAGATCAGGGGAGCGCTATTGAAGAGAAAGCGTCATACGGCTGAGGCTCTACACGCGTGTGGGCTAAAATTTCTTCCGAAAGTCGCACCATGCTAGCGGTGATAGAAACATACGTGAATGAAATCTTGAATGAGTATGTAGGCCCATTTTTAGAAAACATGGGCGATAACGCCATCTTTATGCAAGATAACGCTCGTCCCCATACAGCTCGGATAATGTTTGACTACCTTGAAGATGTCGCTATCACACGCATGGGTGGCCAGCACGCAGCCCAGACTTGAACCCTATAGAGCATGCCTGGGACGAACTGGAACGACGTGTAAGCCAGCGAAATTCCCCTCTAATCACGCTTCGTGAACTGAAAGAAGCACTGATAGAGGAATGCGAGAATATTCCTCAGCATCGGCTCAGAAATCTGGTGGAAAGCATGCCAAACCGTATAACACAGCTGAATTAACAGTTCGTGGTGGCAATACAACATACTTACTAAAATGTGTAAAACATGCATTTTTGATACCGTAGCACATTTTTCGAAATCTAGTGAAAATGGTCATTTCTACCTAACTTAGGTTCATTTATTTTCAAAATAAACTTCATATTCTTAAACTTTTATGACATTGATATATTATGCACTATAAAATTGTCTATAATACAGTCATTATTTCATAAAGCTAGCTCCAATATTTTGAAAGTTATTGAGGTTTTTGTTAGCGACCAGATTTCTTTGCGGCCCGGTGTATTTGTTTACACACACTCGGTTATAACAAAAAAACCTTCGATAAGGTGTCCATAATCTGCTAAATAACTTGATTGTTATAAACTGCTCCGTAAACTACGTCACGCCATCGCCACCACATAATAATAGTTAATTATAATAGAGCAATTAATAATAACGATGGTTTCGTTCCGCGAAGTTATGATTAAATGAATAAGAAAATCTTGTGGTTTCACTTGATTTTGGGTCAAGATACACTGGCATGTGATTATGTCCCATAACGATCAGTACCAAATGGTTCACGGAATATAGTAAAGCTAATATTTTTGTTTTAATTAAAACCAACTAAGTAGCAGGCCAGTTCCTGTCCTCCTGTCCTCCTCCTCCCTCCTCCTATCACAACAAAGTATACTTGTGACAGCCTGGCTACAACATCACATCAGTCGGTTTTATATTTATAATTTAAATAATCTGCCACGTTGTGATTTTGTGATGCGCATAAAATTACAAAGGTGAATATCGACCTCGTCCTAAAAAAGAAATGGTTGGATAGATTCGTTTTGTTGGACGAATTAATATACCTACCTCGGCACACGTTGTGGCTTACCCTGTCACAAGTTGACGAGGTCACACTTGCTTTAAGTTTTGGCAAAGCTTGCAAGCAAAATGTCAAATAAAATGTTCGTTCATGTGTGCCATTTAGAAACATAAATGCTTGTAAAATTTAATACCTACTTAAGGGTATTGCAAGCAACGGCTATAATGTCCTCGTATCGGATACCTAATTAAAGTCAAATAAAATGTCGTCGAATCGGATATAGTATCGATGGAGAACATAATCAAATTATGAGTGGCAGTTATCGATGAAATCCTATAGGTAATTCAATTAGGTACAGTTCTAACCAATTTATTTAATAAAGATGTAATTTGCATATTATAAATGGATATGGATTCATTTCATCACCTCGCTGTTATTAAGTAGACCCTGTGCATTGAATTACTGTGAACTTATGTCAATTGTGATATTATTTCTATTGGTGGTTTTGTCAACCGATAGTGTCAATGTCAACAAATGCATGATCAATTTATTAATGCTTATGTTACAGAAGCTTCATCCACACTTAAATTCATGCCCGTGAATTATCTAATTAACATTCGAGTATGTAATGTAAGTACGTTCATAAAGACAAAAAATCGCAAGCTTCATAATAAAATTAAGTGAAACGATCACGAACCTACTGTCAGATTAGTGGGGTGTGGGTGACGACCTCGCAAGGTCGATGGCGCTGCTATGCCGTATGCGAGGGTAAACGCAACGCGTCGGCCACACCACAGCCACACCCACAGGGCCGCATTCAACAACAACCATTTCATAAGTTTTAGGTGAAACTTCTGCAAGCATAAGGTTACGGCAATACCTATACATTAAGAATTGGATAGCAGCCAAGGACAGTAGCATTATTGCTCACTTTAGCTTCACGTTTCTATAGACTGCTTGCTACTATATTTCATGAATAACATAGATTACGTAAGCCTATTTAAGTAAATACCATAACGAATAACCATTGGAACACCAGAAATCGATAAAAGCTACATTTTACTTCTGTTGCGCTTAAATTCTTTAAAAAATAATTAGGAAAATAATTGTAACGACTGTCTTAAAGGTTGTAATACGAGTACGGTCTACGGGTGTGTCGGTGTGTATTAGTATTAGTAGAGTTGTTGGCCTTGCAGGTTTTTAGCTTATCGATATCCGTGTACTAATAACAATACAAAATAAACGATAAATAAATAATACTAAGGAACAGGCTCTTTCCAATGAATTTAATTAATGTTGTATTTTTCCTATGGAACACTTGAACGTAGGATACCTAATGGCTACATAAATAATTAAAAATGCCCATTATGATATGATTACCATATACGTACCTACCTACATAATTATAATATTATTAGACATTTATAGTAATAATGCAGTTTTATATAATATAAACTAGGGGCGAGAGCCAGCAAGAGGTTAAACTTTAGAGGTGCCTGGATGAATCCCCTTATCATTATAATGATAAGGAGGCCATATTAAATGCTTATTAGCTACTTAAGTCAAAGACCTAATCTTCCGATGCTTTTTAGAAAACATACAACGATTTAGACCAGTTTATGTCTCAAGCATTTGCCAAGAAAGTTTATGTCACAAGCTCCCAAACTATTGAAACCAACCCTAGCAGTAAGTACCTACGGCACAGCTGCGCATTGCGACGATATGGCGAGGTCATTCTCACAAACGGCACTGATAAACGTTCAGAGTTCAGACTCCACTGGCCTCAAATGGACTGCTAAATTATTAATGTGTAATTGCCCTTTGAACTACTTACATTCAAATATTATTAAGAAACCACATGTTTTTTATTACTTTTTATCTTCTATAAGTTTTATCTTTGTATTTTTTGGATCGATGCTGGTCGTTAATACGAAAACGTAAATATATTCAAACCAGCAATAATACTCTATGGCATTCTACACCAGAGTCTAGTCATCCTTCGTTTGACTCGACCTTATCCATTTATTTTAAGGCTACTACAAAGCGTATTGAATCTTATTGGTGAGAGACAAGAACCATTTTTGAAAGCAGTCCAGTTTCCTATTGTTCGATGTAGAAAGTGCACCACGAACTGGGATCACGACGAGCATTCTAATTGCGGTTATTCTACGAAAGGACCACTTGAAGCTAAATTTTTTGGATGTTAACTCGTGCTTCCATTGAACCTTTTGTTTTTTACTATAGTAATAATTTTCTAAACGTAGCAGGTTGAGTTTATTTTTTGTTGGAATTTAAAATGTTTCAATAGCTATCGGTTTTTACTCTATATTACATCCAGGTAACCCAGCAAAAGTTTCTGACATGGAGAAGATTGCAATACATGCTATTTTTAATTTAGAATAACATTATTGCTCACAATAATCAGGAATTCGGACGGAAAACAGCCATCGTGTTTCGTTCTTAAGCCAGCGTGACAGTTTCCCTCAGATTTTTCTGCATGCATCAGTCATTGGTACCTACTGGTAATTTGGGTAATGTGCAAACTCGTTCTTTGTTCAGATTACTCGTGACAGACGGTCACCATTAGGGTCGTCGTCAAATAACAATGGCCACAAAATTACATCCAATTTTGTACGTTCTCAGAAAAATTGTGTTTGGTAAACTTCACTTTCCCTGAATATAAACAACAGCCCCGCGATTTCTAATCGATTTCATGCTTTTTAGTTTGTTCATTAACTACCAAACGCTCATATTACAAAAATAGGCAGATTTTCAATCAGTGTAGTAATGTCTTTATTGGCATTATTTTATGAGGTCATTCATGATAATAAAAATCCAAGTTAATTACGCTAAGTAATGTGAACTTATTACGCCATGGCTATTGTACTCGTAAGTCATTGCGTCACTTAATCATTGAAACGGAGTATAGTTGTCTATAGTAAGCCAGCTCGTAACGTTCGTAACACACCACGGTCGTACTATTGTTTTGCATTTAGAAATTTGTTTAAAGTAGCATTGAACTTATTATAGCAACAAGAAAACAATACATTTTGTTTAGGTCCTTGCTGTTGATCTGAAAACCATGCAGTATGAGATAGTCCGTGTTTCACACATAGATTGTAGCGATACGCTGAAACTGGAGCGACTAATTGTTGCACCGTGAATTGCGCATCACGCTTGCATGGACTTCCAAGGCAAACAGAATCCCTTTCAAACCTTTTTGGAGCATTTTGGAAAGAGATCTTTGTCCCTTTCCCAAACTCTTCATTTCAGTCACACCATTGTGTTGCCAATAAATGACTATACCTTTATATTCAGAAGGCTTCGGCGCTCTGTATTCTGTCTATTATAATTCTCCAATTCATTAAAAGAGACAGTAAGGTACTGCTTCCTCTTCCCTTTTTCGTGCCAATGGACCACATTTTACGACAAAAATGTATCTCAACTACCTGTAAAGTAACGACCTTTTTTTAACCTGTATTGTCCCACCGCTGGACCAAATTATTCCCTTTACCTCAAATATTGAAGTGTGCAGAAGTACAGTTTTATAATAATCCATCAAATATTTTGTCTACTCTCTTATGATTTCTGTCAACATAATTTTGGCTGAGCTTAATCATTTTGAACATTCGCATAAAGGTCAAACTGTTACGGAACGGTTCTGAAATCTATTTGTGTAATTAAAAACTTAATTAATGAAAGTCCTAGTCATTGGTATAATGGCACTACGCCTACGTCCTACATAAGTAATGGAATGGGGCAACTAAAAAAGGTGATGAAAAGCTCAATTAGTTGCCATGGTCGCGGTAAAAACGACTGGAATAGGAACTTTTTCCGTCTCAAAAGTATGGTCTTCTACTAGGTCGTCACTAAAAAGTAAA